>JAJGRX010000435.1:1275784-2551569 GCA_025461125.1 Carex kokanica
TGTAAGATTTCAAACAGTTCAATGGAGATACCAAAAATTTGTATAGTGAACATACAAGTCAACAAAAAATCCTGCATCGCTTAAGCATTTAATGCTTTTCACCTCTGGTAGAAGCTGTGCCAGTTGATCACAGTGGTGAAAGACAGCAAGACCACCAGCTGAACAACCTGAAAGCAATACCTAAAAAATAGAGAATATGCCTAATTTTTTATTTATTTTGGAATAATTTTTAATTAGGTTTATCATAAAAACAAAATCATACTTAACTGAATTTGATATTTTTGCATAATTTTTTTTTCTAACAAAAGCACCTTGGACTAATTGGTGTTGCCACTTTTTGAAGCGAAAATAGCACATTATAAACAGCTCTGCTAAGGGTTTTAACTTTTAAGGCTCTTGTGTTTGATAATCATATATAGTGCTCAATTGCAATGTAGTCCTTGAAATTGTTTTCGGTACATCACTTGCCTCTTTTGACCAATTGGTACACAAATTATAAGAGGATGAGTTTTCTTTGTTGTATGTATCTAAATCAACTGAAACAAGAATGTCGATAATAATGTACCTTCTCTGCGTGATTTAACCCCTTCAGAACAAGATCGTCGATTATAGCATTCCAGATCTTTTGCCCTCTGAAGTAAATGGTCTTATTCTGTAAAAGAGAATTCCATCAAAAACCCAACATGGAGCTGATACTGTACTAGTCTTGGATCTAACTTTTCTCTCTCTCTCTCTCTCTGTTATCAGAATTTCAAATATACCATAAAGTCACTATATATACAATAAAGTTGCTATTCATCTTGCTCTCATCATGCATGTGTGTAATTTGACAAAGTGATTCATTGTAGAGAATTCCCTACTATTTAGATTTATTTCATTGTAGAGAATACACGTACAGGAGTGCGGTATTCGGAATCACCAGCAAAGGAGGCTCCGTCGCAATAACGCAGCTTTACACGGTTCCAATTGTAAAAATCTGCTCTATCAGATATTAGTTATACAATGTTAGTTATAGTTATGACATTATAATTAAAATCAACAAATCTGTCAACATTTTGATACATTTGGTAGTGATTTCAATTAATTATTTTGAATTATGTAAGTCGAATTGAAATTGGCAAAAGGAACATTAGATTTATCATTTATGTTATGTGAAAGAACCAAATTGAGAAAGAGAACTTTTCTGACCATAATTAAGTTGGCTTGGTTTAAAATTGAAATTAACCCAAACCAAACCAAACAAATAAATATCATGTGATTAAGACAATATTTTCCATATGAAATGTTAAAATTAGAAACTCATATCTATTTTTTTCTAAAAAAAATAAATAACACCCTGTAGTATTTTCTTCGTCATGGACCAATGTAGAGCACTAGAGCTAAGGTTTTCTTTTTCATGAACCAATGTATATTTGTAAAACCTTGAAACAACAGCCATGGCCCATGGGGCAATTTACAGCAATATACCAAACATGATATGGGCAATTAATGTGCAGTGAATTCTGTTTGGTCAACGAACCCACAAGCACTAATGTTGCTCACCACTGCTCTGGCCATGTGCTGCTATTACTGATTTGCTTTGCATTCATTTTGACATGTAAATATTTCGATCAGTGTCCGATAGTAAATATTTCGCACCTGGATTCATCACACTGTCATTGCTAAGAATACCGGAGAAAACCTCATACCGACTCATGTACTGGGTCGACCCGCGCCTGGTACTTGCGCGGTCCTCACACGACTTCACGTCGTTGCACCAGCCCCCTCCCTAAATTCAGGAAACAGTGTAATTAATCCCATGATCAGACGGTGTAAATTCACTAATTTTGAATTTTGAATCCAATTTGGTCCAGCAAATTGGACGGTTCTTGATGAATCTTACCTCAAACTGGAGCAGCCAGTTGTGTGCTCCATCACCGGTACCATTGTGCAAGTGGTAAGCTGGTGGGCTCCCATCTAAACACACTGTTGCCACCAATTTTATTGAATTATACATTGTCATGTCACTTTTTGTCTCGCTAGGCACTAGCCTTTTCTTTTCATTTCATTTGTAGACTATAGTTTTCTTCTTTTTCAGGTGTCTCTTTACTTGTTCCAAACACCACCATATGAAACAGATTTTCTGTTCCGTACTTTCATTATTTCGGGACTTTAATTTTTAGAGTCTAAAAAAATTTAAAACAGAGAATTTAGATTTCACAAAGAATGTTTGAATTTTTCACCTACTTTTTAGTAGAGACGTCCATTATTTGCCAAAAAAAAATATATATTACATGTAACCAGCAGGAGCGGATCTACCGCTTGGCTGACTCAAAAGTTTAATATATATATTGAAATTTAATTAATTTGTTTTAAGTGTTTATATAGTTCATCCTCCTCATAATTTGTTAATGTGTACATGTAGCTTAGTGGTTAGAATTTTGTTTAGTGATTCAAATTCTAGATGCAACACATTTTTTATTTTTTATTTCAAACTCTCAATGAAAATTTTCTTGAATAGAAATCACTAAACTCTCAATGACGACGAGCAACTTATATTTTATTTTCTTGAATAGAAATCACAGTAATCATCCGTCTTCAGAATTGAGAAATGACACGAAATAAATCATAATATTGGTGATTAGCTCTTCAATGTTGAATAAAAAACATTTCAAAATGAAAATATATGTAGTTACTCTGTTACTGACTACCTTTTTTTCAGAATTATGTAACGACTAATGATGAGTAATTAAATTTATACTTGAAGCTAAATGCAAAAAAGAAATGCTCTTTTTGAATTCATTTAAATACTTACTAGCTCCAGCGTGTGTAGCATTTGGAAGAAGCGTCATGGCAACCAAAAGCCTGTCTTGCGTCAGTGCCAGGCAGAGATTTCTTCTCCATGGATCTAATGTTAAAAAAGCTATTATCACCACAACCAACAATTCAAACTTGGTTGTCGCCATTTGGAACTGAAACAAAGACACAAAAGAAGAGATGTTTTAAGGGATTCTCATGGGAGATTTGGATCGATGAACACACACAGAGTATGAGATTTATATATATTTTTCTAAAGAAAGGAGAGATTCAGTTGAAATGGAAATTATTGATGGATCATAACGGAAATGAATTTGAAATATGAGGAAAAGAACGAAAGGAGCGCGCAGTGCTCCAGCTCCGGATCCGTATCCTCCCAGGTACCTGACTCAAGCAAATTGAAATGGACGGGCCAGATTAATCGTATCTGGGCCAAACTCAATCCGGTGCCTATGGAGACTGTAGGGAGTCTGTTTTGAGATTCGTGCCATGTTAAAAGAACCGTCCGATCGTAATTGTCTTCAGTCAGGTAATATGAGGTGATGTGAGTTCTCCAGGTCCAGCCTATGCGGTGCTTTTTTAAGGCTGGGGCCACCTGGTCCGTTCCTTCACAAAAAGGAAAATAAATCTGCTGTGATTCTCGGAAATCACATGACCCTGCGATTCCGATATCAACTGTTGATTTTTTTCGAGATGCATGCAGAAAATTTTATTTTTTCAAAACATTATCAAGATCTGCACACAGAAAAGTTTGAACTGCTGATTCGGAATTTTAGGTTCCTGCGATCCCGCTCGGAATCGCAGCAGATTCGGATCCCACAAAAAGAGGGACCACCAAACCAAATAGTGAAAGAGAAAGAAATTACAACGGGAAGGCAATTAAATAATAGTCTAAAAAAGTCAGCTATTGTATTTGTACGACAGAATGTTCTTTTTTTCATTTATTTTCAAATCAGCTTTTTAAAATACGTGCGTGTATTTTCATAAAAAAAATTTGTGTATACCATTAAGTTGACAAAATATGTTTATGTAATATAGCACTCAATATACACCGCATATTCAATAATAACTTTTTTTTATATATAGTTAGGTATTTAAAGTTCAAGATTTAATTCTATTATTTAATAAATCTGCGATTATGCTAATACCTTATTGTATGTTCTTATTTTTTCAGTGTTCATTTCGTAAATTTTGAAAATAAAAATAAAAATTACAACAGTAGCGGAGAAAAAGAAATTATGGAATGGGGGTAGGGGTGAAAACGGAGCGGATAGTGGTAAAACCATATCCATATTCACGTTTCAAATACGAATACGGATACAAATAGTAAACGGATGTCAAAATGTAAAACCAAATCCACCTTAAACGGATACGGATACGAAGCGGATAATCTACGGATACAGATACAAGACGAACAATTGTCGAATAATTGAGTTATATGAACTTTAAGATATAATTAATAATTAATAAAATTTAAATATGAAAATAAATTAATAATTGCAAGTTGATAGAGAGATTGATGTTGGAAAGATGGGAGATATAAGAAATTCCATTGATATAATATATAAACAAAATAAAGAAGTAGTAACAAAAGATAGTGTGGTGTAGTGGTTTGTAGCTTGGTTGTTTAGAGACATGGCATGGGTTCGAATCCCCTTGAAGACAAGAGAATTTCTTTTATACTAATGTGTCCGAAAAAAATTATTGGGTTTCGGATAAGAATTTCTTTTATACTAATGGGTCCGAAAAAAATTATTGGGTTTCGGATGGGTCCGGATATCCGCTCCGTTTAGATATTAGTATCCGTATCCGAATCCGGATCTTTTATGAGTAATTGATAACTATCAGATCCGTATCCGGACTATCCGTATCCGTTTAAATCCGGATTCGGATAATAAACAGATTCGGAGCGGATATCCATATCCGTTTACAGCCCTAAATGGGGGTCAGTATATACATTTTGTCAAAATTTTGATAAAAACTATTGATTAAGTTTGTGCATTGTAAGGTTTATTTGGCAAAGGGAATGATGTTATTTTCTCCCATACTTCGCAAATGTTGCTCCGCCAATATTTTAGAACACACATCACAAACACTAATTATATATCCTAATAAAAATTAACAAAATAGCATTACATATTTACATGTAATAAAACAACCTTATTGTAAATTTAAAAAAACTGTAGGATTTTTTGTTGACTTCCCTTGAAGAATAGAAAATATATATTAATTAAAGGTTCTATAAAATTTGCATTCCACAAATTTAAATTACGAATAAACATCTTTTTACAAATACTAAAAATATGTACTATAAAACATAATATGATAAGTTTCAGAGAAATTCTTATAAAGAAAGACAAACAAGTTATATTATTTTTTAAGTTACATTACTTTGAAGATATCTCTGCATCATCAAACACTTCTCCTTTTTAATGAGAAAAAGAAAAAGAAAAAGAAAAAGAATATAAAAGCTTTTTTATCAAAATAAATAAAGCAGCAGGCCAGCAGCAAATCAGAAAGGCAAAGCTAAATATTTAAAAGGCCATATGCCAGGAGCCCGGATCCTCTGAGATATTTTAAATTTTTAGTTTATCTAAACCCGGGCCCAATATTTCTCGATGCCTATTCGGAATTATCCAGAATACATCAGTAATATTTAAACGGTTCAGATTTTGCACAGCTCAACTCAAAGAGCCAGCCAGAGCCTCTTATCGAAACACATGAGAAAGCTGAAGTGATATCATCTCAAGTACCTAACAGCTTAAGTTTGAATCTGGTACGTTCCATATATAGTTCGGAATATTATAGATTTGGGCTGGATTGGTCCGAATTTTGATCGGACGGTTAGATTTAAATTCAAACGGTATAGTAATGCAGAGAGAGTATCCGGACTCGCGTAAGAATATCCTCCACAGACGAATTCACTTTTCCAACCTCTTCTCAGATTCTCCCAACTCCATGGAAATGGAATCATTTCAACACTTGTTACACACTCAGTCCGACTCTCTCCCCATTCCAACACCTAAACCCTAGATAATATCATGTCCTTAACCCTCCCTCCACTCACCAAACCCCAATTCAAATTCAAATCCAGGCACCATTTCATCCCCATAATCTGTTCCTCAAATTCCCGGTCCAACCCCTCCCCCTTCTCCCTTGTCTCCTTTCTCCGCTGGATCCCCGATTGGGCCGATGAAGTGAAGGAAAGCCGCGTGAAGAACCCACGGCCTCTCTATAAATCGGAGAACTGGCGGGACCACCGCAGCTCCCAGCGCCACCTTCGTCATCTACTTACATCTCTCTCGTCCCGTGTCATCCTCTCCCTCATCCCTCCTGTCTTCTCCCTCACCACCTTTGCCGCCTTCATCGCCCTCTACAACACCGCTGTGTCGCTTGAGTGGCTGCCAAATTCCATCTTCCCCGTTTTGAAGGCATCACCGCTGCCGTACCAATTGACGGCGCCGGCACTGGCGCTGTTGCTGGTGTTTAGAACTGAGGCGTCTTATGCGAGGTTCGTGGAGGGGAGGAAGGTGTGGATGAAGGTGATTGTAGGGGCCGGGGAGCTAGCATCTATAGTGCTCAATTTGAGTGGGAAGGATGGTTTGATTAGAAGATCCCTGATTAATTATATCATGGCATTTCCGGTGGTTCTTAAGGTATGCTACCTGTCTGAGTCTGAACTGGTGCATAGTTGTAGTGGTTGTCAAGGCACTGGTACATTTGACTAGTTTTAGGCTCTTCTTTTCTGATGTGAAGTTAGGTGAATTGAGTCTACTTGATGACAATCATTCAATTAAGGCTTAACTAATGGTCAATTTTTGCATGAGTGTTGAGTTAAGTGATGCTCGGTTTATATGTGTGAGGGTTGAAATCATGAGGCTAAGCCATTGAGTTCAGACAACCTTTACCTTTTTAATGCCTAATTGCCAAGGGTCCTTGTCAAAATGTACTGGCAGAAATTTTGAAGTAAAATTGAGGTACTATCAAGTGCTGCAAAATTTGAGATATTTTAGTGTTTTTTTGTATGTACCAACCACTGACCATTCACTTTCAAGTTCCAAAGACTTGCTTATAATTCATGATGAAACTGAGTAACTCTGTGTTTAACATGTCCCAGCCCAGCATTTCTTGCTTAATTTGTGATTTTAACGATCTTATCCTATATTCGCAATTGTTAAAACAGGATATCTCTAGGAAGATTGTGGTATAATTGTATAGGTGTCCTTCTCTCTCCTCTACCTTATCTCAGTAACGAGGGAGTTTTACCTGATTATATTGCGATTGGTGGTTCTGTAACAAATAACGCACGTGTTTGTACTCCTTTTATTTATACAGCCAACATGCAGTAGATATTGGAACATGCCATACCTTTCCCGAAAGTAAAAAAATATATATTATAAATCAAGTCCAAGAAGCTAATTTAGATCTATTTGCAGTGCCACATCATTTATGGGTCAGATATCAGAGCAGATCTGCGGAATTTACTTGAAGAAGAAGATTTGTCAATTCTTCTTAGGTCAAAGCATCGTCCTCGTTGTATCATTGAGTTCATTACACAATCCGTTCATGTTTTGCACCTTGACGAACAGAAAAGAAATCTCCTGGTAAATACTTCTCACTCTATCAAAATTATCATGAATTTTCTACCTTTGGTCCTTTAATACTAGCAGTATATGCTTTCCTTTTGGGACAATTGTTCATTCCAATATACTAAAATAATTTGGTACAGTATGCAATGGTTCATACAAAAGTTTTGTCATAACTCATAACAAGCACAACCTTAGCATTGTGAAAGTTGGGGGGAATGAATAACAAGGTAAGGAATTGGTACTATGGTTTTAATTGTCTTCTTTTTTTCTTTCGGGGCGTACTGAATGTTTAAAGCTTAATTTTATGTGTCAGTGCAGCATAAACCTAATAAAAGAAATTAATTTCATAAAAAATAGAAAAAAAATTGTGAAATCTAAGAATAAAAGGTGACAATTTGCTTAACCTGTATCACCAAATCTGGTTCACATTTCCTTTTTCCTTTTTTTTCTTCATTTATCATCTTATGTAGTTTTTTTAGTTGAGGGCAGAACTGACAGGGTGTTCAAGTTGTATTTTTTTTCCCCATGCAATTGCATATGTTGAACTTTAGGTGTTTACTTGAAGTTCAGATGGTTTTATTGACCATCTAAAGGAATTGTTAAATACAATCAAGGGCTGATATGATCCATTTGTGCTGGTACTTTTTATTACTATCAATCTGAACCTTCAGTCTATGAGGCACACCCTTCATGCAAGCCTATTAAAGTGAATTTCGGGCTCAAATTTTAATTATATCATTGCTGTTTAATTAAGTTGATGTAAATCTTTGAAAATGTTGCTATTATGCTTATCTTTAGGAGGAAAGAATCTCATGCTTTCATGAAGGAATAGGCGTGTGCGAACAACTAATACAATTACCTATCCCACTGTCGTATACTAGACTTACATCAAGATTTCTCGTGTTGTGGCATCTTACCCTTCCAATAATACTATGGGAAGATTGTAACTGGATTGTAGTCCCTGCTACCTTCATCAGTGCTGCCTCTTTGTTTTGCATTGAAGAAGTAAGATATTTTTAGTTATACCTCGATCAACAATTAGTTGTGCAATTAATTCTCAGTAATCATGGAACTGTGTCAAATCAAGCCAAGAAAAACAAAAGGAATAAGAATAAATGATAAATCTGTTAAGAGTTGAGGCTATGGTACTTTGCAATGCGCACATAGGTCCGTGCTATGGATTCATATTTTCATTTTTAAAGTTTAAACAGTTGATCTGAACCATTCAACGTGATCTTCATATGAAAATGCACTTGGAAACCAAATTTTACATTTTTTTTTTTAATTTTTTACTTTTTTTTAGATAGGTAGAAAATCACCTGATCTAAATATTTTGGACCATCTGAAAGTAGTGATTTTCTACCTATCTAAAAAATAGTAAAAAAATTTTAAAAATGTAAAATTTTATGGGCAAGTAATATTCATATGAAGATCACGTTGAACATTTCAAATTGACTGTTTGGACTTTGAAAACGGTGATAGATCCATAGCATGGACCGAATCTGCGCATTGCAAAGTACCATAGCCTCACTCATCTGTTATCTGTAACATGTGACCCAAGAAACAAAAATATGTCTGTCAATTTTCTTACTAGAAATTTTGCTTCAAATATTTGAAAGAAACAGGGATCTGCCTATGCAGTAGCCTTTCTATTTGCTTCAAATAGAACTTCCACACCAGCCAGATTTTTTCAAAATTCGATCAGCTAGCTAGCCTTTCTATTTGTTATTCTTTGTAAGTTGGTACTTTGTTTTCTATCAGCTAATATTTGAACTACCAATAACTAAAAACATTGAAATATGAATTCAGGTTGGAGTTCTAATTGAGGAGCCATTTCCCAATCTTTCACTTGATGAATTGTGCAAACAGCTTCAAGATGGTATTGAAGATATCATGTCTGTTCACAACATGGTTCACAGAAGAATACATGCCAAAATGAAAATTCTAGATGAAAGAGAAGTTATTGATGAAAGAATAAACTTTTTTTAAACTTTTTGTATATCATACGTAGCTAGGGTCCTAGGATAGCTTAAGAGGTAATTGGAATCTGTTTCTATATGTATGAGATTAGAATGACATGCTGGTTATATGATAATAAAGAAAGAAAACATATATATTTTGATATTTGTGCAGAGTCAGCAAGAAAAACTTTGCAAAATCTATTGCCCTTCATGAAAACTCAAAAGAGAGTTTCGGATTCTTTGTTGCAGAAGGGCAGAAGGGATTAATCATTGATTTAAATACCTATAATATCTAACATTAGTACTAAAAATAAAGCAAAAGATGGAACTAATCTTTTATCTAATAATTTCAAAATTCAAAATTATATATTTACAAAAATTATATGATTATTTCAACCCGCATGCAATTTTTTTGCTTTCCACTAGGCACAAATTTTTTTCCTATCAAAAATGGAAAAAGAGCCAAGTCACAGACAGAAAATAAATGAGTGGGATTGTTTTGGGAATGTAAATACAAGGGAGGAGAAGGAGAAAATTCAAGCTAATGGGACCCTAGAAAAACATTTTGTGAAGAATTATACAGGTACGTATGTTTTCAATTTTTGTAAGGACGTATGGTAAAATGTTCAAATTACAAGCCGAATAGGCGAATACATCGAGGGAAAAAATGTAAGAAGGCCAAATTCCGAATTTAACGGAATAGTCCCACAATTGAAATCATCAAAGATGTAAGAGGGGCCCGCGCCTATATATAAGTAATAGTTAAGTGGAAGCAACTACACAGAGGTGGGCCAGCTGTGGAGGTAATGGGAGGAGGCTGATGGCCTGATTTCTCCATAGTCGATAGCAAAGCGCGACAACCACAAAGGTATGTTTCTATTTAATTAAATTTAATACGTTTCTACAATTTCCTTTTTTGTAATTCATTATAAGTTATATATAAGTAAAAAAGAAACTTAGATAGGAAAAGAGTTTATAAAATTGTTTATGGAGTATTACAATTACATGCCGACGAGGATAAAAGAATGAAGTCACAGACTCGCAGGCTCACAGCCGAGTCATAGGAAATTCAGGCCTATTTAGAATATAAGAGGGCAATTTAAGATTCTTACAATTTTACAAATTTACATTGAATTGTCTGGATCTGACCTGACAAGGTTAGGTGCCCTCACCTGATATGAATTGGAGGATAAAAGGGGACTACAGTTCCAAAATGAACAGAACTTTTATTATCTCCTTGTCTCATTGTTAATCATCCGAAAGCATCAATGGCTTCCCATTATTTGAAAACGTTCTTCAATTTCTTGGTTGCACAAATCACCAAGTACCTCTCAGTCCAAAATTGTCCCACACTTTTCCTTTTACGCGGCTCGATAGCTATCTGTTCTCCCACTATGCATTCTTGTTAGTTATCAGTAAAATTTATTTTGTATGACCACTGTTCATAGCCTAGTAACCATTAGAGACTAGCAGGTTATTCTCTGTATCTGTGAGTGAGGCTGTTCGTGTCATATTCTGAGAACAGATCCTTTGCATCTTAGGTTTCCTTCTCTGTATCTTTGATGCAGGATGCACCATTTATACAAAAACTTACCTCTTGTTTCAACATGGAAATCTTTTGTAATTTGAAGTCAGTGGTTTATATTTGTCATATTAGTGAATGATTCAGATCTAAAATTGGAACAGGTTATAAATTTAAATATATAAAATGCTTAAAGCGTATACTGTACTGCAAATATTGCTTGCAATACTTTCAAATATGAACCACTGTACAACAAATTCACAACTTCAGTTTCTGAAAGTGTTGTTTCGCATTCATTGGCTGCGAGAATGTAGGCTTTTATTTATCTCACGCTAGTGGTTGCTTTGAACCAGAAAAATGGCTTAAATTATTTCATGATCCTGTTAGTTTTGTGAAGGGATTTCTGAGACACTATAATATTTCTTCCTGGACATATTGATGTGCTTAGATTTTTCTTTCGTTTTTATCCAGTTGCATCTTATAGGGAAAACAATTTCTTCAATACAGAGATTCAATAGGACTGTAAATTTATTTTATTCATTAGATGTTCTTGTTTGATGTTAAGCCCAAAGTTATAGCATTTTTATTTTCAATTTTGCTGTTTTTATGGAAGGGGGCTCAAAGGGTTCAATTAAGTTACCCTACTTTAATAAACCAGAACAAATTCTTAGGAGAAAAAGGATGGTTAATTATGGAAATAAAGTAATGACAACGCCGTTATAATTAGCAACAAATGGTTTTACAGTTGGTAGTAGATATAAATTTTTAGGTGTTGCGGTGACTTATCTTCCTCTTTTCTTGTAAGAGTAGTCAACTAGTCATTTTGTTGCAATGTTTCCTTACGGAAGGAAAACATTGTTAACTACAACACCCCTTAAATCAAAATCCAAACCAAACGCTCATTGGATTAGGTTATATGAGTCAGCAGCAAATATATGACTTTAACACTTGTTCATTTATTCCTGTATAGGCAACTTGAAATGAAGCATCAACAGAACCATGTCAGTAAAAAAGCGTACTTCCAATTCAGCATGAGTGGATTAGGAAATTTTAGGATCACCTGAGCTTTTTTCAAGGGGACATCTCTTACCGGACCGAAAACAAACACAGAGATCAAAACGGGACATGCGACCTCTGCAAACAAGGTTCTAGGCACGGGTAGAGATTTGCTCAGTACAGGCTTGCTCAAGTGGTAGCCAGTCGAGCTTGGAGTCTTCTTGTGACATTCTTGGAAGCTTTGGGGATCCGAATGGGTCCCGCCTGTCAAAAGCATGAAGAAACACCTTCCTGTGTGTCAAGGTTCCACACCCCCAATTGGAGCAGAGTCTTAATGAACTATTTGCAAAGCAAGTCCTAAAAAAAAAAAAGGATAACTAGATTTAGATTATTATTCTATTGTTGGTTACAAAATTGTAAGGAATTGTAAAAATTGTGAACTTGTATGTTTTTTGTGAGTTCAAGTTATGTAATAAAGTGGATCTATATTTTTGTAGTGTACGTGATAGAGTTGAATTAGTTAGACCAAGTTAGTTAGCATGAGTTAGTTAGATTTATAATAGTTAGTTACAGCTGGTCAAAATCCAGTCAATGTACTTACCAGGTCTATATAAGACCATCAGATGTAAAGAACGAGATCAATGAAAATAAAGAATCAATTCATTCTATCTTTCTGTTCAATCTCTATCTCTCTCTCTCTTCTTCTATACTAGAAATATAATTTCTACATGGTATCAGTTACCTCTTCGATCCTGCTCTAATGTCTACTGGTGATTCCACTCGCTCTACTCTCACTCCCTCTTCACTGCTCCCATCTGATCATGCGATTCAGCTTACTCTCCCCATCTCTGACAAACTTGATCGGAAGAATTTCCTGACCTGGAAATCCCAGGTGGAACCGATCATCATCGGTTTTGGTCTTCAGCCTTATATTGATGGCTCTCTTGCTACTCCGATCAAGCTTCTGACTGTTGATGAAGTTGAGATCTCCAATCCGGCCTACCTTTCTTGGCTCAAGCAAGATCAACTCTTGCTCGGGTGGCTTCGCTCCACGATTTCTTCCACCATTCTTCCTCAGTATGTGGCCTGTCGTACTGCTCGTGACCTCTGGCAGTCTCTCCACCGGGTTTACTCTGCTGTTTCCACTGCTCGGGTAATGGAGCTCCGGCGATCTCTCCAATCTGCCACTCGTGGAGGTGCGACATGTACTGAATACTTTGAGAAGATGACTCGTCTATCTGATGAACTTGCGGCTGCTGGCGTCATCATCCCTGACTCCGATCTGGTCAGCTATATCCTTAACGGGTTAGGATCCGACTTCAACTCCTTCGTTGTTGCTCTCACTACTAGAGCTGAGCCGATCTCCCTTTCGGATCTTCACGGTTTCCTCCTGTCTCATGAAAATCTGCTCTCTTCTCAACACAAGATCTCTTCTTCCTCCAATGATCCTGCTGTCTACTACTCGGCCTCTAATCAGCGTGGAAAAGGAAGGGGCAGAGGTAATTCAGGTCGCGGATCCGGATCCAAACCACCTATTCTACCCACTCCACCTGGCCCAAATCAACAAGGCTTTACTCAACAGGGCCGTGGAGCCTACACCTATCATAGAGGTCAGAGTGGATCGGGCCGAGCCCAATACACTAGAGGAGCTGCCTCTAATTCTTTTTCCACTCCAGGCCGTGGTTCCTCAATCTCTTCCTCCACACCTGATGCTAATGCTGCCAGTGAGCTTCCCACCTGTCAGGTCTGCCGTAAGCGTGGTCATGAAGCTTTGGACTGCTGGCACCGCTTTGATCATTCCTATACATCCGAAGCTCCTCAACAATTCCAAGCTTATTACAACACCACCATTTCTCAACCTCAAGAAGGATGGTTCCTTGACTCGGGTGCCACGCATCACGTGACGTCCGACATCAACAACCTTGCGTCTTTTCAGCCGTATGTTGGTCAGGAACACCTACAAGTAGGTAATGGAACAAACTTACCAATTTTACATCGAGGTTCTTGTTCTATTCCTATGTCTAGTGGTGTCTTGCATCTAAAAGATGTGCTTCATGTTCCTCATATTACAAAAAATTTAGTGAGCATCTCTAAATTCACTCTTGATAAATGATGTGTTGATTGAATTTCATCTCCTTTTTTGTGAAATTAAGGACCGCCACACGGGGATCTCGCTTCTTCGAGCCAATCTTCATAATGGTCTTTATACCATTTGTGCATCTCCCCAAGCTTTGATTGGTGAAAGAGTATCGGTTGATATTTGGCATAGGAGGTTGGGTCACCCATCCGAATCTATTACTCACAAAATAATTGCTTCCAATAGGCTTCCTACTACCTCAAATAAAATGCACTTGTGTAATGATTGTTGTATGGCAAAATCAAGTGTATTACCTTTTTCTTATTCTTCTTCTTTTGCTACTATGCCTTTGGAAGTTATACATTCGGACTTATGGGGACCTTCCCCTATTATTTCTACTAGTGGATTTCGTTACTATGTTATATTTGTAGATGAGTTTTCTCGATTTTCGTGGATTTATTTTTTGAGAACCAAAGATGAGGTGACCAAGGTGTTTTCGAATTTCAAAGCTCAAGTTGAAAACCTATTTAGCACCACTATCAAAACATTACAAACCGATGGCGGCACGGAGTTTAAACCTATTACCAACCTTTTCCCTCATCTCATTCATCAAACCTCTTGCCCTCATACTCCCCAACAAAACGGCATAGCGGAAAGGAAACATCGCCACATAGTCGAGTTGAGTCTAGCCTCTATGCAACATGCTTCCATTCCTTCTCCCTTTTGGGATCATGTTTTTCAAAGCATAGTGTTTTTAATTAACCGACTTCCTTCGACATCCTCCTCAAACTCTTCTCCCTATTCTATTCTCTTTGGAAAACCACCAAATTATCTTTTTCTTCGAACACTTGGTTGTCTTTGCTTTCCTTGTCTTCGCCCTTACTCCTCTCATAAACTAGATCTTCGGTCCTTACCTTGTGTCTTTTTGGGTTATTGTCAAACACAAAAAGGTTACAAGTGTTTTCACATTCCTACAAATAAATTTTATATTAGTCGAAGTGTTCGTTTTGATGAGACTCGGTTTCCCTTCACTACTCACTCTTCTCTGGCTCCTTCTGCTATGTCTCTGCCTACCTCACTCACCTGGTTGCATTTACTCCAGCCGTTACCCTCCCAGCAACAAAATCCCTCTCCTCAGCCTTTTTCTCCTTCATTGCCGCAGCCTTCTTCTGGCCCAACACCTCAGCCCATTTCCTCCTTGCCGCAGCCCCCTTCCTCTTCTTCACAGCCCAGTTTCTCCTCTGGGCCCGAACCTTCTCAGCTACAGTTGGTGCATGATTCCACTAGCGATAATCTGGTCTCTGGATCCGATGCAACTCCCATTCCCTCCAGTCAACCACCTGCTATCTCTTCTGCTTCCAGACACCATATGACCACACGACTTCGTGACAATACCAGGTCCAAGAAAATTTTTCCCGACCATGTGACATTTCTTGCTACTAAGCACCCCTTACCGGTCCTTTCTTCTCTTGAGCCGACCTCTTTCTCCACGGCTAACAAATTTCCCGAATGGCGCAATGCTATGGCTAACGAACTTAATGCCCTTGCTCATAACAACACGTGGATTCTTGTTCCTCCTTCTCCCGACCAACATGTCATTGGATGCAAGTGGATTTATAAAGTCAAGCACAATGCCGATGGTTCTATTCAACGTCACAAGGCACGTCTTGTGGCAAAGGGCTACACTCAAGAGGAGGGCATTGATTATCATGAGACGTTTAGTCCGGTTGTCAAACCGACTACTATTCGCCTAGTTCTTTCTCTTGCCACCTCCTATCATTGGTCCCTTCAACAACTCGATGTCAACAATGCTTTTCTCCATGGTGATCTCCAAGAACAAGTCTACATGGCACAACCTCCGGGCTTCGTTGATCCTCTTCATCCCTCTCATGTGTGTCTTCTAAAAAAGGCCCTCTATGGTCTCAAGCAGGCTCCCCGCGCATGGTTTCACAAGCTAGCATCGGCCCTTAGTGAACTTGGTTTCAAGGCTTCTCAATCCGATCCTTCGCTCTTCATTTGTGCATCCAAGACCTCGATTACCATCATCTTGGTTTACGTAGACGACATCATCATCACTGGTTCCGATTCGGGGCTCATATCTTCCCTCATTGATTCTCTTGGTTCTCGGTTTTCTTTGAAGCATCTTGGCCGTCTTCATTATTTTTTGGGGATCCAAGTCTCTACCTCTACGAATGGTCTTCATCTTTCTCAACCATCCTATCTTCATGATCTTCTTGTTCGCTCCAAGATGGATGGTGCGAAGCCTTGCACTACTCCGTGTGCTCCTGGTGAACATCTCTCGAAATTTTCTGGGGTACCTATGGCTGATCCGCATCTCTACAGGAGCATTGTTGGTGCACTTCAGTATGCTACCATCACTCGACCCGACATCACCTATGCGGTCAACAAGGCGTCCCAGTTCATGCATGCTCCAACAGATGATCATTGGTGTGCCGTCAAGCGCATTCTTCGTTACCTCAAAGGCACTCTTCATCATGGTCTTCACATTAGTGCTCATTCGTCTCTTGAGTTACATGCTTATTCTGATGCCGATTGGGCTGGCTGTCCTGATGATCGGCGCTCTACCTCGGGTTTTTGTGTCTTCTTAGGTTCTAACCTTCTCTCCTGGGGGTCCAAGAAGCAACCTACCGTAGCCCGTTCTAGTACTGAAGCCGAGTATAGGAGTATGGCCATTGCATGCACCGAGCTCATTTGGATTCAACACCTTCTTCGTGAACTTTGTATCTCGCTTCCGCTTCCGCCGACCTTATGGTGTGACAACCTTGGCGCCACCTTCCTTGCCTCTAATCCCGTGTTTCATGCTCGTACAAAACACATAGAGATTGACTATCATTTTGTACGAGAGCGTGTTGCTTCCAAGGAGTTGGTGGTTCGATTTATTTGTTCCAAAGACCAGCTAGCTGATCTCCTTACCAAGGGTCTCCCTTCTACGCGCCTAACCTTTCTGTGTTCCAAACTTCACATTGGCGTAGCCCCTGTTCGGTTTGAGGGGGGGTGATAGAGTTGAATTAGTTAGACCAAGTTAGTTAGCATGAGTTAGTTAGATTTATAATAGTTAGTTACAGCTGGTCAAAATCCAGTCAATGTACTCACCAGGTCTATATAAGACCATCAGATGTAAAGAACGAAAATAATGAAAACAGAATCAATAATTTTTCTTGTAATACTATTCCTAGTGTTTGATGATGTGATGGCGCTAATCTTTGTTGTTAACTTGCTTAATTACTTATCTTTGTACTATAGTGAACAGGAAATTCCTGAAAATGCCTTAAAATACCTACTTATCCATCCATTTTGCTTTTTAATTATTATCTCGATGTAAGAGTAGGGGGCGGTCTGATGGCAATTCGCATCACCTGAGATATCTCATATTTTGCGTGACTTACTGGAAAATCTCAACTGTTCAAATACGTTCTGCACGAATCTCAATACTCAAATAATACTGGCCCCTGCGCTATCCCCAAATAGGAACCGGACACGTCGGTCACGCAAAATATAAGATATCTCAGGGGATACGCACTCGTCTGATGGGCCCTTGTACATTTGATCTGCACGAATTTATAGTTGCATGTGCAAATATTAATGTGGATTGGATGGTTCTAGCTGGATATTTGATCAAATTCAGAGTAGGTCCGGTGCCCATCGGACCTACTTTGGTTCGATTGGTTTAATCACAGTTTGCTATGTATCAAGAAGCGTGCTTTTTGCATTAAAATCCGTACGCATATGCTTTAATTTCTGTGTGCACAGATCTTAATGCTGATCGGACGATATTGGAGCTAATTGGACTCAAAAGTAGGTCTGATGCCCATCGGACCTACTCCGATCTCCAGCAGTACATTTTTTTTCTTTTTTATCATTCAGGCATAATAACCCATTAACGCATTTGGAGCAGGCCTATTTTATCCATCCATCAGAATCAGCCCCATTTTATTTTTCAGATTTGCGGGCCTTTGTGAAGTCGAACTGTGTTTTATGTTTTATTCCATTTTCTGTAGACTCCAATTGACCGAATGCTCCTTTTTTTTTCTCATTTTTTAGGAGCAATTATCCCTGTACTGTCTTCCCCTTGCAGTTGCCCACGCCGACTAACTCCCTCTGCCCTCTCTGCCCTCTCTATTTTATCAGAATTTCTTCGGAATTTTGCCGAATTAAGTTTTCGAATTCTGTAAAAACGACTTTGCTAATGTGTAATGGGTAAAAAAGAAATGTACTTGCTGGTTAGATCGACCCCACAGACACAGAGAGACAGTGTTGGTATTGGCAAGAAGGAAAGATTTAAAGACCAAATTTGGTTGACGAAAAGATATCTAGCGAAGACAGACAAGAGACCAAATTTGCAACTATGCAAGTCATTGATGAAAGAATAATTGAACAAATTATTGGAGGTTGAATTTGTTGTCTAAATAGTGAAAACAACTAAAAAAGGCACCACCAAAGCTATATTGATTGTATTGTTAGGCCGTCCACTGTAGCTCAAAGAAGAGGAGCAGGAGCACAAATGTAGCCGAACATCAACCGCCACCATTAAATTGGTATTTAATGGTGCGCCTCAAAGAAGAGGAAAAAAACAAATCACAGCCGTTTGATTAGATAATTAACGGCGGTGATGTCTTGCAGTGAGAAT
This sequence comes from Carex kokanica, assembly GCA_025461125.1. Classification (NCBI taxonomy): domain Eukaryota; kingdom Viridiplantae; phylum Streptophyta; class Magnoliopsida; order Poales; family Cyperaceae; genus Carex; species Carex kokanica. Next base: position 1,294,374 of record JAJGRX010000435.1, read on the forward strand.
TTAGTGAAGGTGCTTTATTCTTATTAAAAGAGAGTTTTAAATGAAGAACTGACTGAGGGGACCAGTTCAATTAATGACTGATAAATTTGACCCAATAATAACCATGAAATGAAACATAAAATGTGTCAGTTGGAAAGAAAAGAACAAGAGATGCTTCTCCAATGAAAGCCTGGGTTATCTACGTTGCTACTTCAACCATATTTTAGTACATTGTTGAGGAATTTAACTCGACTTGTACAAATTATTTTAGCTTGTATCAATATCTTCAAAATTCTATGAAAATATATAATATTTTTCTGGTTTGTTAGAAGAATTGTGACTTGTGATAAGCAATGTTTGGACTTGTCCGGTACTTTTTAAGGCATCCTTGTTAATAGAGGCCATGTGTTTAATTTACATGTCGATTTTTAAGTCATTTGATAATCTAGCTGAATTTAAAATACTTAGATTAAGACGACCTAAGTATACACTTATTTTATATGTTAATTGGAACTATATATATATTTATATTCTTTTAAGCTTTATTTTGTAGAACCAATACTATAAATGTTTAAATCAACACTTTAACATAACTTTGTTGACACTTAACTATATCTTGACAAACACCTTACTTAAACTAACACAATTTATAGTAAGAAATTTACAATTCAAATTCAAATTTAATACGTTCACACATTACCTATCCGGCTAAACCCTTTACATTAACACAATTTAAAGCATGCGTCACATAAATTTTTTATTAATAATTATTGAATTTCCTAATTTATAGCTAGTAAGTGATTGTACGAAAATTATGTTGAATATTACTATGGTAATAATTTAGTAAAAATAAATGACTGTAGTATATTTTTTAATCCTGCAAATAGTCTATTAGAAAATTTACTTAGAGACCAAATGCTCACAAATAATCTCACCATAACAAGCAGCACGATATGTATACGAACCATTGCTATAGAAGAACTAGACCACTTAAAGCATCCTCCAAATTTTGGTTATCTGTAGTAAATACAGATACTGAACAAAGTGTGGCTGGTCACCGCTTTCCGAAAAATTACCCCAATACTTAAAAAAAGTTAAAATCAATAATTATGTCAATGAAATTATGATAAGTTTATTTTTTAAGAAAAGAAATACAACATCTAGTTAGAGCTTTATTCAATTAATTTCCATTTATGATCATTGGTCGAATAAGCAAAGCAATTCAATTATGAACATTTACTGTTGGTTTTGATGACTTTTAATGAAGTCCAGAGTAGTATTATTATTAATACTTTTTATAATGTTCGATTCTGAGTGACTCGCTACATCAAAAACCACACGATGTGGCGATACTGGCTTCCATGATACTGGATTCCTCTATCCTAGACAAAAAACAAAAGACAAGCTCTGACATTTGACTAAGAGAGAGGTCAAACACAAAATTAGGGAAAAAGCGGGAGAGTATAAGAAATGAACAGCTGACCCGTACGGGGATGGCAACCTCAAATTAAATCTTTCCTTGGGGAATTCTTATAAATTAATCCTCTCAAAAAGTTGTGGGGGAAATTAAGCAAAGAAATAGTTGTGCTATTCAGAATCTGATGGTCTCTCTGGCTAAAAAAAATGAACAAAATTATTGCTATAATTTGGGGGAAAAAGAACAAGAAGAGATGTCTTATGTGTTATGTGTGCTGCTATTCAATGGTTGAATTGCTGCGAAGGATAAAATTTATTTTCTTATGAAAAAACATGTGTCAATTTTAGCAAATTTACGAGCCTACTATTCTATCTTTGTCTAAACCGACAACATACTTAAAGATAAATTAATTATTAAAAAATGATTTGTCTCGGTAAAATGTGGACTATGTTCGTAACCGTCTAATTTGCTTCATAATTTTTGCACACTTGATCCGTACGAATATTGAAGCGGTGTGCATGTATTAACAGGGTCGGACCCATACACAATTAGAGAGGGGCAACTGTCTCTTCCTAAATTTTGAAATTTAATGGAAAATCACTGGTCAGGTATCACTTTGTCCCTCCCTAGAAATTATTTTGTCCCTCCTTGGAACTGAAAAGGCCACCAGGCCAGTCCAAAATGACCGTTAATGAGAAACTTTGTTGTTTCTATATAAAATTTATAGAAAATTTACGAGTTTAGACCAACTTTGTTTTTTTTAATATGTAAAATAATATTATTTTATTATTTTTTATTATAAGAGTATACTATTTTTATTGTTTCTTATAATATTGATTGATTTTTATCTACTGTCCGATTAGCTAATGAATTTGAACCTAATAAGCAATTTTAATCCGATTTTTGCCTCTCCTTGACAAAAATTTTGTGTCCACCCCTGTATATTAAAAGCGGTATGCACCAACCTTTGAGTCTGATGCATCGGACGTATCCCGCTCCCTCATTTATTTTGGGTCATGCGTACTGGTATGGCGTAATATATTTGGAAGAGTGAGGCTATGGTGCTATGCATAGCACGGATGGCTAGTGTACTACGGCTCAATATGGTACTTTTTAAAATTCTAACGGTCGATCCGACCGTTCAATGTGATAACCATATGAATATGTACTTGCAAACTTAATTTTATATTTTTTCGAATTTTTTTACTATTTTTTTAGATAGGTAGAATTTTGATGGTCCATATTTTTCAAAAAAACACTGATTTTTCTACCTATCTAAAAAAATAGTAAAAAAATTTGAAAAAATATAAAATTAAGTTTGCAAGTACATATTCATATGGATATCACATTGAACGGTCAGATCGACCGTTAAAATTTTAAAAAATACTATATTGTGCCGTAGTACACTAGCCATCCGTGCTATGCATAGCACCATAGCCTCACTCTGTTTGGAAAATTGTCGGTATATTACCATTCTCACTGCAAGATGGAATCCCCCACTGTAAATATGGAAATTATTGGGGTATCTGCGAAAAATCTTGCAAAATTTTGTCAATTTTAAAAGGGAGGGAAGTCACCCGCCCAAGAAAACATAGAGATAGATTCTAGTACACGTCAATCCGCAGTGACCTAATAAGTTTTGTCGGACTTCGTGCAAGTAACTCAAATTATTTTTTACCGGTAGGAAAAAAACAAGGAAAGAGGAAATATTAATTTCTCAAGTTCTAAAGAACTGGATGTATCCTTTTATTCCTTTACCTGCAAAATGTTGCTTCACAATTTTTCAATTCATTTCTGCAAGCAGAGTTGACGCCATGTTCATCAGATAACAAGTTAGTCTAATGAATATAATGAATATAGAATCAAAAAGTTTGAGGAGGATTATTTGACAGTAATTATTTTGACAATTTTATTAATAAATCTTTTTATGAAAATTCAAATAAAATTAAAAAGCTGAAAAGTAAACTTATTTGCATGTTATTGGATATATAGATAGTCTGATTATAATTTTTTTATACAATTTTAATGATGTATGACGATGCATCAAAGATTAAGTTTGTATTGTCAAAATTTATAAATTATAATAACTTAATATAAGCATAAACATACATCATTTTTTTTATTGTCACTTTATGTAGAAATATTAAAATAATATATGTAGATGATATAGATTATTCCTATAATGTTGAATTTAAAATTTAAGTTCTATTTTTTTAAGATTGTCAATTTATCATAGATAATTGTCAAATAATTCCCTCAATAAATTTATTAAGATTATCACATTTGATTCATGCAATTCAGTTAATCAGATACTTAAATCTATGAATCGAACGGCTCTAGCTCTATTTTAATCAGGGTTATAAATAACGTGCTATATAGCGTTTTCGGACCATAAAAGCTATGGCGCTATAGTGCGCTATAACGGCACAATATGGTAATAGCGTTGTTTTTTTAGCCGTTCCGCTATGACGCGATAAACGCTATTTAATCAAACATCAATCTAAAAAAATTCAAATCAACGACTTGCTGGTCAAACTGGTGTGTCAAACAGTTTAACTGCTGATTTTTTAAAATAATTAAATTTATCAAATATCAGTATTATTTGGAAGAGGGTTCCAATACCTCATGTTTTTCATACCTCATCATACCTCATATTTTATATATTTTTTTTCAAAGTTCAAATTGTCGATCCAAACCGCTCAATATGATATCCATACTAATATATGCTTGGGATGAAATTTTATAATTTTTGGGAAAAAATTATAAAATTTTATGATAGGTACAAATTTCTGAACCGTTCTAAAACTGTGATTTTGTACTTATCTTAAAAAATAGTAAAAAAATTTCAAAAATTATAAAATTTCATCCCAAGTATATTTTAGTATGTATATCATGTTAAACGGTTCGGATCGGCAATTTAGACTTTGAAAACGAAGATATAAAATATTATATGTGATGAGATATGAAAGATGTAAGGTATTGGAATTCTCCTCGTATCATTTATCTGTAATTGGACTATATCTTTAAACAGTCATATTTTTTTGGGACAATTGGTTATTTGCCACTCCAAAACCTTCTAATTCTAAAAATGCCATCCCGAAATTTGAAATTGTAAAAATGCCACTCTAAACTTCATTAATTTCTAATTTTGTCATTTATACTGTATTCTTATGCTATTTTTCTTAAAAATTAACTGAAAAATACTGTTTTGGTATACGTATTTTTGTATTTTCGATTATACCCTTCATACAATTTCAAGGTTATTTGTCAAAACAGTATTTTTCAGTTAATTTTTAATAAAAATAACATAAGAATACAGTATAAATGGCAAAATTAGGAATTAATGAAGTATAGAGTGGCATTTTTACAATTTCAAATTTAGGGATGGCATTTTTAGAATTAGAAGGTTTTGAAGTGACAAATAACCAATTTTTCCTATTTTTTAATTAACTATACTTAAACATAATTTTGGTGAAAAAAATATACAAACATGATGAGGGCATGTAAACACGAATTCATTAATTAGATATCAACTTTTATAAGCAGAAACCAAGGTGTGATTCTGATCATACTTAAATCGATTAATTCACACCTTGAATCCTGCTCCGAACATTGCATCAGAAAACAACACCACCTTTTTTTTTTCTTTTTTTTTTGAGAACATGCATTATCAGAAATGCCCGGTGACAACTTAAGCAAGCACTAGTTTGGGTTTTCCTTCGTATATGAAATAAAAAATTAATTAAAGGTTGCTTTAGCAATTAGGAATTATATTTTGGTTTGAGCATCAGACATTTTTAGATAAAATCTTCAATGCCCTGTGATCTATTCAGCAAAATCAACTTAAATATTAGGGTAAATTTCACCTAAGTCACTGAAGTTTGTTCTTTGTCAGGAATTGATTACTCAAATTTGATTTCATTTTGTCATTCAGGGTATGTTTGGTTGGATTGAGAATAAGTTATTCTTGAAATTAGACTATTCAGAATAGCCTATTCGGTATTTGGTTAGATTAAAATAACTAGAATAGATAATTCAATTTTTTTGTCTTATTAGAATAGGCTATTCCTAAGAGTTTTGAGATTTAGATATTCTAAAAAGACAAACAATAGTTATTCTTAATTTGACTATTCTAGCCTTTTTGTTTTGCAACCAAACATACCCAGTATTTATACTAAAACAAACACATTAGTCTAAGGTATAATAGAAAATGCATCAAATATCACTTTTCTAAAGGAGCATAGTTAATAGAAGACAAGCTATGGTACAAAGGGTGCATAGTTAATTAAAATGATGCATTGAATTGTTGGCTTGTGTTCGTTGGGTGTCTCTGGACATGGGTCCGACTCTGCTACTTTTCATTGAGATTTGTGCATGTAAAAATTTTTGTATCGAGATATGTGAAATAAAAAATTTTGAACAGTGAGATGCAGAAAAGCAGGATCCTGCTTTTCTGTCGGAAAAGCAGCAGAGTCCGTTCTCTCTGGACATATGGAAAAAACATTTAAAGATTCTCTTTTCCTTCTCACTTTTAAATTATCAAAAGTTGGGCTGATTTGTAATTTAAAAATTTACCTTAAAAAATAATAGAATGCTAATATAAAGATAATAGTGTAAAAATGAAATTGAAACTTAATTTACTGGTAATTTATCTATTCTTGTTGTTGGAGCTTGTGATTACTGTGCCCGTTGAGTTTATGTTGGCATAGTGGGTTCGACACCATCTGTCTCCAGATGAGAGGAAAAAAACGATTACTGATTCCATTAACAGAAAGAAAGATTGAAGCTTAAAGAACGAAAAAAAAAAAAAAAAACTTGAAAGAAGAGTACATAGCTGGAAGCAATGTTTTTAAATGTTTTAAATGCAGTTTCTATGCGTATGAAGAAGGCCACTGCATATTGCATATGCAGTATGCGGCTGCATATGCAAATTTTTATACGGACTTATATATACGGATTTTAAAATGAGAATTTATATATATATATATATGAGGAGATATCAAGTTACACCTTTTTTGGTGACACACTTTGACACCTACCATTTTCAAAGTCTAAATAGTCGATTCAAACCGTTCAACATTATGGATATATTAAAATGTGCTTGGAGATCAAATTTTACATTTTTTTGAATTTTTTTACTATTTATTAAGATGGTTACAAAATCGTTGTTTTCAAACCATTGAAAAACAGCAATTTTGTAACCATCTTAATAAATAGTAAAAAAATTCAAAAAAATGTAAAATTTGATCTCCAAGCACATTTTAATATGGTGATCATGTTGAACGGTTTGAATCGACTATTTGGATTTTGAAATCGCAAAATTGACCTATAAAAAAAACGGTGTCATGATGTGTCACCAAAAAAGGTGTAATTGGATCCCTCCTCTCTCTCTCTCTCTCTCTCTATATATATATATATATATATATATATATATATATATATATATATATATATATATATATATCAGATGGGCTAGGGTGAGCTATGGAGTAAAACAAGTTTTTACTCCACGTCTCATTATTTTCATTTTGAAAATTCAAACAGCCGATCCGAACCGTTCAACATGATCTTTATATTGAAATGTGCTTGCAGACCAAATTTTACATTTTTTGGAATTTTTTTACTATTTATTAAGCCACTTTGAAAATCGCTGATCCATTGGTCTAGAATTTTTACTGTTTTGCTACTGTTCACCCGGATCAGTGATTTTCAAAGTGGCTTCATAAATAGTAAAAAAAAATTCCAAAAAATGTAAAATTTGGTCTCCAAGCACATTTCAATATGGAGATCATGTTGAGCGGTTCGGATCGGTTGTTTGGATTTTCAAAATAAAAATATTGCGTGGAGTACAACTTGTTTTACTCCATGGCTCACCCTAGTCCATCCTTATATATATATATATATATATATATATATATATATATATATATATATAAAAGTATGCAGTTATATGCGATAATATTCGGTTTCATACAAACAAGCATGCGGTAATATGCGGCCGAATATGCAGTAGTAATATGCGGCCAAATATACGGAACTGCATATATTGACCGCATACAGACTATGCGGATTACAACCGAATATGCATATGCAGCTGCATAAACCGCATTTTATTACACTGGCTGGAAGAGAGGAAAAAGAAAGAAAGAATATGAAGAGTGTGGTGGAGGAGAAAAAAAGAAGAGGGAGACTAAGAGAGTCACTATTAAAGTATTAATTATAAATAATTGATGTCTTCAAAATATTTCTAAAATAAGTTGAGGATTTGATAATTTATCAAAATTGGTGAGTTGGACTACCATATTGAGCCGTAGTACACTAGCCATCCGTGCTATGCATAGCACCATAGCCTCACTCCTAAAACAAAATTGAAATGCCATAATTTTTTACATGTGCATAGATAAAATGATGTAGATCATATTCAACGGTTTTATTTTGACTTTTAAGTTTTAAATTTTGATTTATTAAAGTTTTTAGAAATAGAGGCATGGTGGAGATACAAAAAATGAAGGCATTTGAACCTTCTCATCTTAAATATATTTTGAATCGGATTTTTTGTCCATATAATTTGACAGTTTTTTATTAAAATCCAGTTAATTAAATCAATTTTGTCTGGTTAAATAACATAAATAATTTTATAATGGAACCAAATCAAAAAAATAACCCAACCCGTTTTTCTTTTTTTCAATCTAACTGACCGATCCGATCCGGTCCTGAAAATTCGGACATCAACATTTTTTTTTTCTTTGCATACAAGCATACTATTGAGTGTACTTGTATATACAGTAACAATATACGCGATTAATTCTCAAATAATTCATGTTTTATTTATTTATTTACGTTTCCGAACCGAACTCCGAATAAAACGCAAATCACGAATTATTCGCGATAAAAAGTTAAAAACACAAAAAAAAAAGCAAAAAAAATTTTAAATTTTTTTTTGGGATTTTTGTTTTTTTTTCTTCCTTGATGTACTGAATCATTACCGAATTATATCCGAATCACGAATTTTTAATTCCGCTGAACCAAACCTAAACTATTAGTTTGTCACTATGCTTGTATTATACTCTTCAGCTGAGGGCTCCGGCGGAGGGATGTAAGGGCCCATCTTGGTCCAAAACAAACCTTTTTTAAAGAAAGGCTAGATGAGATGGGCCCCACGTGCATGTCACGTGACAGTCACCTCAAGGGAGGAAGGGAATGAGCGGCAGCACGCAAAAACACTTTAGGTTTATTCTATATATTTTTCTCTTTTTTAAAAAAAAAAACTTTTTAGAAGCTGCAAAATTATAAGAGAAAATCGAACTCTAAATCTTTAGGTACAACAGTTCTATGACTTTTTTCTAACCAGCTGTGTTACCTCTCCTTTTTTTTTTTTCTCTATTAAAGACGTCTGAATTTATATCTTTATTATAGAATAAATGTTCATTGTATTTTCAAATAATATAGCTCGTGTTAGTGTACTAAGTCCCTTATTTGGTTGAGACCTAAATATTTGAAAGTCTAAATTAGTTATTCTAACATAGACCGACTTAAATTATTTATGTTTGATTAAAGTTAAATTATAAGTTAATCTATTTCTTGTTTGGTTAGAGTTAGTGACTTAATTCATATTTTGTTATGATTTATAATTTAATTAGAATTTTGTTTTTGTTTGTAAAACGATGATCATTTAATTTAAGAGGTAGTACCAACAAGATAAAAATTTATAAACACTTGCAAACTAAAAAGGAAAAATAAGCAATTCAATATATATATAAAGAAATAGAGTTAAAATTTGAATTTCTACATATTAGTATCTCTCTAATTAATGTTATACACCAATGATCAAAATTGATTTTTTTATTAATTTAAGATAGAACATAAATTTACAATAATTATATAGATTATATATATTTTTATAATATTTTATTTTTCTACACTATAGAGATATATTTAAGAAACCAAAAAAGAAGAAGATATATTTAATGAGTTAAATTCTCTTAATTAGTTGTGTTTGAACCAAGGTTCTAAATAGCGTTTATAGCGTCATAACGGGAAGGCTACAAAAAAAGCTATAGCGAATAGCGTCGCTATAGCGGAAGCTATAGCGAATAGCGTCGCTATAGCGGAAGCTATGTCACATAGCGTTTTTTTTTTTACATCCCGTATATTCAATATTTGTACTAAATATCAACATTATCTAAAGTCTCATAGAACAATAAATAACACCAAAGTAATTAAGAAATTATAATATTCATATTGAATCAATACAAAGTCCAAATTGCGGTTCAAAATATCCATAGTAATATCATAAACTATCGATTTTTCTATTAAAAATATCTTCAGCATCATGATTCATGACATATTCTATTTTTTTTCTATCAAATTTCTATTCTATTCCCAATTTCAAATTGATTTATCTGTAGCAAGTAGCAACAAATTCAATTTCGGTTTGAGCTTTTTTGGGTCTTTATTTAAAGCTCATATAAATTGCTTAAAAAAATCCATATTGTTTTTTTGAAAAATTTGGCAGTGGTTGCCAAATAGGTTTTATTAAAAAAAAAAATCATATTGTATAGCGGCCGTAGTGCAAATAGCGCATTTTGATGTCGTAGCTTAGCGTTTGGGATCCAAAAACGCTATATAGCTCCGCTATTTAGAACACTAGTTTGAACTAATCTTAGATTAAGCCAAAAGTGTGGACTAAACGTTAAGCCACCTTGATAGATGGCTTAACTTTTTACATATTAGGTCGGCCTAAAGATTAGCTTATGTCATTTTAGTCCGGCTCAATTAAATCACGTTTGGCAGCTTAAGTGAGACCTAAATCTTTTTTTTGTAAAAAAATGTATATATTAAAAAAAATTACTTTTAAAATAGTAAAATTCAGTGTTCTAAATAGCGCGCTATAGCGCCGCTATAGCGTTTTTGGACCCCAAACGCTACGCTACGACATCAAAATGCGCTATTTGCGCTACGGCCGCTACAGCGCTATAGCGGTCCGCTACAGCGCTATTTGCGCTATACAATATGGATTTTTTTTTTTTTTTAAGCAATTTATATGGGTTTTAAATAAAGATAAAAAAAATCTCAAACCGAAATTGAATTTGTTGCTACTTGCTACAAATAAATCAATTTGAAATTGGGAATAGAAATTGAAATTTGAATAGAAAAAAGTCCAAACCGGAATTAAAATTGAATAGAAAGAAAAATAGATTATGTCATGAATCATGATACTTAAGATATTTTTAATAGGAAAAATCGATAGTTTATGATATTGCTATGGATATTTTGAACCGCAATTTGGACTTTGTACGGGTTCAATATGAATATTATAATTTCTTAATTACTTTGGTGTTATTTATTGTTCTATGAGACCTTAGATAATGTTGATATTTAGTACAAATATTGAATATACGAAATTAAAAAAAAAAACGCTATTTGGAATAGCTTCCGCTATAGCGACGCTATTCGCTATAGCTTTTTTTTTAGCCTTCCCGCTACGACGCTATAAATGCTATTTAGAACCTTGGTAAAATTGGCAACAAATGATCAAAATTCAATAACAAAATATATATAAAAAAAAAACAAGTAATGCAAAATATTGTTACAGATAATTATGTCTGTTGCTTCAATTAAATAAAATTATTAAGTTAAAAGGATCAAGTATAGTATTATTTCTAAAAAATAAGATATAGTCTGAGGTGCCACTGGCCAGGGACTCGGAAGCGGACAGTGGCTGAACCAAGGGGATCTTTATTATGTCTTATACTATTTAAAAGGACAGAGCCCCTGTCCTTTTAATACTTTTGTCTCCAAAGGTTTACATAAGAGTCCTACATTTTATATATATTTCAAAGCCATTGATTATTATTTTTTTATGAAAAATTTGGGAGTCATACTCCCATATTCCATGTATGGAACACTAAGGTCCTGTTCGGCAGTAATCCCGAAATCACTGTTCACGTGGGAAAAAAAAAATTCACTCAGACTGAATTTTTTTTTTCCCACGTGAACAGTAAAATTCAGTTCAAAAATTTCCTATTCCTATTCCTATTCTCATTCCCACTGTGCAGCCGAACACGTCCTAAGAGTATTAAACAATACTACCAACTGAAAGAAACAAAGGAAAATAAAATTACAGACATATTTACAACAGTCACTCTTTCCTCTTTTTTTCTAGTGTACCTGATACCAAATTATAAATTCTAAGTTAGTTTGAAAATTTATAAAATTAACATGTAAACAAATTACCCATGAAGTACATTGATTTCAACAGTTTAATTTCGTTAATTGAATTTAGCAATAAGTTTTGAAATAAAGTTCACAAAGGACTTAGTTGAGCTCAAGAACACCCTAGATAATATGAACATAATTTTATAGAATAATTCTGACATGTAATTACTTTTGGGTATGACTTAATAATTTTATAGAATAATATGCTAATTAACGGTTTGTATCATAATTTTTTTTCATGTTCGAACAGCTGCTTTAAGATGTTTAATTTAACCTATATATTAAAAATTTGTAATAATCTACTTACCTGAACTTTTATTTACATGTCTGAAAAAAAATATAATATATGTGCATTTTTTCTTGTAATATTGATCAGTTCAAAGAAAATATAAACAGAAAATTATATATGATATTTACACTTAACAAATTCTGTATTTTTACAGTTACCAAGAAAATTTTGAAAAAGAAACTACTCGGTTAATGTTCATTTGGTCAAAGATTGTTATGAACCCACCAAAAAAAGAAATAATTTTGTGGAAATAAATTAACTTGGGAGAATTTTCTGTTTTGGAGATACAACTGACGCTCAACTGCCTTTTGAAAAAACTTTATTTTTGGAATTTGTTCCTATTTAAAACCATATTATAGAGCATTCTCAGTTCAAAATTTCTGTGTTGCGATTAGCAATTAATTTATTCTTCACTTGAGTTCCTTTTTAAGAAGAGGGAAGAGGCTCTGGACACGGCAATTGCCGTGTCCAATTCCCGTGTCTATTAATTTTTACGTTCCTGTAAAAGTTGAAGGTATGCTATATTTTTCTTTCCCAATTAATTTAGATTTTTGATGATCTCATAACTATACATTACGCTTGAAAAAATAATTATCTTTGAAGTATCCTATTCTGAAATGGCTCATCTAGGATCCGTTAGTATCCTTATTTTTTTTCTTTTTTTTCTTGAGAGAGAGGGTTGGAGTCAGGTTATTCAACGTCACTAATATTGAAATTGGATTCTGTATAGATATATACACAATATGCCAACTATTACACAACTTCTTAGAAACATCAGACAGCCAAAAAAAAATGGTAAGAAATCTCCCGCTCTTAAAGGATGTCCTCAGCGTCGAGGAACATGTGCTAGGGTGTATGTGCGGCTCGTTCAGATGAACAGATGAGAGAATTTTTCCAGTATCAACGAGCAGTACTGATGAATAGGATAGTAACATAAAGGTATATTATATACCTAATTATTCTATCAAATTGATGGTTTCCATTGGTCAAAATCCAATCATTTTCGAGAGGAAAAGCAAGACATTTTAATAAAAATTTTTAATACTTTTTTTTCAAAAAGATTTTTCTATGCTATTTTTTAGAAAGACGTATGAATTTCTCGATTTATTTGAAACTTGAAAACATAATATAATTTTTGAATTTATATCAGGAATAATTACTTTATTACTAACAAGAGATTTTTCAGCTGAATTTCAGACATAACATATTTCACACTAATGTTTTTTTCTTTTAGAAAGAAGGTTGGGATCAGGTCAGGTCAACATTTCTAATATTCGGAAGAGATTTTTTATTAGTATTCTTAATTAAATTCCATTTCAGAATTATTTTCAGAATTTTCATAAATATTTACAAAAAAAAATTCCATATGAGGTGCAACTAGCATAAAAAAATTAAAAATGTATTTTTTATTGAGATTAAAGGAATCATGTTCCTTCCAGCCACTTCTCACGTGACTGGCGACCAAGGAAATAACCCACTTTGGGAAAATATAAATTAATAAGTAATTCTTTGTAATTGAGTAATTGTTAATCATTAGCCACTTCAATTAGCAGCTGGAGGAGAAATTGGCTTGAGCTTGAAATTAGCGAAATTTAATGTTTTCCTACTGCAGTCCAACCCAATTATTAATTACCATTTATTGCTCTCCATCCATGCAATGTTTTTGCCATTGAGCCCTCTTAAATAATGTACTATCATTCTACGGCTTCCCTTGAAATTAAATCAATTAATCACCCACCATTACCTTACAAGATTGCTTAGTAATACTTGCAAAATCTATGTAAAAATCTTTATCACTGATATTATTACAGAGTTTTTTCAAATAATACATTTTAAACGCCTTGCATAAAAACAGAATAAATTTCAGAATTGGAGGGATATAAAATGAATTTTCATTTTTTAGGGGGCCCTTTGGAAAAAACACGTGGCAATTTTTTTTTGCTGCGCTTTAACAAAAGCAAAGCGGGAGAGATTAGTAGCGTCTCTCGATGCGGCCGAGTGAGCATCTCTCTCTCTCTCTCTCTCTCTCTCTCTCTCCTCCTCTCATTTCCACTGCTTTTACTGCCTCTCTTCTCACACAGCCTGAGCAGAGAGAGACAAGAACACTTCATACTACTTTCCAGTCTCCATTGGTAGTATTACGCTGCTCTCTCCATTTTACTTTCTCCAGTTTCTGGGGCATCTTCTTCTTTGCGAGAGATTCATTTTTCCCAAGGTACTGTGCCTGTTTTTCTCTTTCTCTTTCGATTCAGTTTTCTTTTATTTTTCTCTCGTTAGTTCTCGTTGTTCTTCTTCGATAAATTAGTTTTATCTGATCTGTTTCTGAGCTGTAGAACTTCTCCTAGTGTTCTTGGTGTTTTTCCAAAAACTGGGTTCCAACTATGATGATATCGTGTCGATGGAAAGTTAATTTGGGGGACAAAATGATGATTTTTGTCGAACAGTAAAAAAAGACCGGGACTTTTTTTATTTCTGGGTTTTGTGTTATTTGCAAAAAGAAAAATTGTTGAGATCTAGCTGGGACTAATTAATTGGTTGATTTTCGCGGTAATTGTAATTTCAGGGAAATGTAAAATGTATTTTCCGTGTACATTTTGGGTTTATTTGTGAAACTTGCTTTCATTTAGACATTCCAATCTCGAATCATAGGTTATTTTCACCATGTGATGTGTATGTAGTTGTTCTATTTAACATTTCGACATTTGGTTTGGTTTGCGTCAGCATTGTTTATTTTTATTTTTCCAATCAAAACGGTTTATTGAAGCAAGTAGCTTAAAAGTTTCCAGTATTATTATGATATTATTTTCACCTTGTATTGGGTAGTACTGAACATTTCCCCTTTCACCACAGTAAATATTTTTCCTTTTTATTTTTCTTTGATTATCAACACAATTATATCTTAGTACCAGAAAGTAAATGGCCCAACTGCAAAAGTAGCTGCCTTTCATACATTTTGCACAAGAATTGCATGACTTTGATCTCCATTGCATGTTTTAGATTTCTCCTAATTGGTAGATATAGATATAAAACTCAAGTCTCCCAATTTCCTTTTTTTTAACAGAGTGTGTTTCTCAATGGGGCAAGATGTAATTTTGGAGATACCAAAGAGCAAGAGCAGACAGAAAGAAAAAGCAGATAAGAGATATGGTTACCAATTGAAATCGTCAGATGGTGAAATTTCTGATTTGCGCCTGGATAGGATCCCCAATTTTCATTGCAGGAGCATGCCTTCACGGGTTCGTAATCCAGCATCCGAATTAGATAACCCGGTTTTCAAACGGGGTTCAGTTTACCAATGCTCGAATGAGGTTTTTCGGATGAGAAAAGTCGCAGAAGGAAGGAGAAAGGTTGATTTCAATCTCGACAGAAAAGACAGCTTTGTTTCTTTCGACATAGTGGATACTTCATGTCAGCCTAGCACTAGTGAGGGTTCAGGCAGGAAATCTGTTTTGGCAACCAAACCTGGCATGGATTCACGGGAGTTTCTGGACCTTACTTTTCAGGATCAACCCGATAACCAATCCAGGCCTGATAGCTCGAGGAGAGATGCTTGTTTGTTGAAATGTGATGAGGATTTAATTGAGATTTCTATTGATGAAGAACCTCAGCAAAATGGATCTGATGTTGGGTTTGAAAGAGACCCAGAACCAGATATGGTTTCTATTCTTGCCAGATCTTTCTCTACAAAGATTAGATCATTTGATAATAGTAATATGAAACCACCCCGATCAAGCACGTTAAAAAGAATGTTGGATCCGATGAAAAGATCAAAATCCATGAAGCACCCGCCACTTCCCGAAAGTGAAACCGTGAGGAGAACAGGACATTCATGGAAATCATTGTTGCATGATTTATCGAAGGTCAATATGGATAGCCAAAATCAAATCTCAGCCCCGGGTCTTCTTTCACCAGCCCACCTACGTGCAACTCTTAAATTGGATCTGAAATGTGGTTCTCCGGGCTTCACGTTTGTGGTCTCGGACCCGGTTGAATTTTTATCAGCTAAGAATTGGAAAACCGATAATGCATTAAATTGGGTTTATACATTCCATGAAAACAGCACCAAAAGGGTTAGTATGAAAGAAAAACCCGTAGGTGGTAATGCTACTCCAATAGTTGGCCAAATGCACGTGTCTTCTTATCTCTGCTCAGAGAAGGGCGAAAATGGAAATTCATGCAACTCCGCTGTCACCGAGTTTCTTCTATATGACATAGCTCAAGCTAGACGGAACAGCAGCGCGACTGTTGAAGATGGGCTTTCGTTCAATTTGGACTCGTCGGCTTGTTACCCGCATTCGCAAGCCAAGTTGCACACCCAACTTGAGACGGCTGCGATTGTGGTGCAAATCCCGTTTGGACAAAGTGAAAGAGAACATGAAAAGGGCGATTTGCCTCGAGTAAGAGTGGTGACACCAATTGGAACACATGGATTGCCGGGCCCAGATGAGGCAGGCCCTACTGGGTTGCTTGATAGGTGGAGGTACGGGGGCAGGTGCGAGTGTGGCGGGTGGGATATGGGGTGCCCCATTACGGTTCTTGATAATATTTTTGATGAACATTGGGTTGAACTTGGCACAAGCGAGAATAAACAACCATTTGTGTTACATCTTCAGGTACACTTTTCTACTCCATTGGTATTTAGCAGTTATCTTACAATTAGCATAAACCAAGGATCTGTTGAGTGCTCTTGGCTTCAAACTTGGTAAGATTGGGCTTAATCAGTCGTACTTTTTAAGCAAGTTGAATTGGTTCACACTGTATGATTAGGAATAAGTAAGGCTTTATAATGTCTTAATTTTATGCTACATTGGTACAATATACCAGTTGAAATTGGATAGCTTCAAATTGAAGCTATCTCCATGTTATTGCAATTGCCCGCTAGAGTTAATTAGGTAGTTGGCTGGAATTTGTACTGTCTACTGAATAAATGGAAATTAAAAAAAATGTACTGCAGTAACATAAAGTCTGAATTAATTTCTGGTTTTGGAAAAAACTTCATACTATCTTTTGGGGATATTACATTACTCCATACAATTAATGGCATGTCTTTTTATAATCTTGGAACAATCAATTTTTGTACTGCCTTTTTGCCATTTCTTTTTTATTATGGTAAATTAAAAGAGAAAGTGAGAGAAAGAGGTAGGGGAACATGTCAATGTTAAAAGTAGGAAGTTTGTAGACAATGAATGCAAACCACCTTGTCTGTGAACCTAACTATGCTATATTATGTACAACACATTGACAGACGTATACAACAAATTCGTTGACCTTGCGTGCATACCAAAAGTAGGTTTGTACACAATGACTGCGAATTTTTGTAATTTTGAAAATCTCAGTTTCTATGTCTGTTCTTTACTTTAAGTTTTGAATTATGAAACATTTTCCCATTTATAACCAGTTTTCTCCTTTAATTGCTTAATTGAGGTTTATCTTGGGTAGCTCTATTTCTATATATGACCAAAAGAATAGAACAAAATTTATATTCAGAAGACCAGTTCAATTCCGAAATCAATACCTGTCAATTTAATCTACCCACTTTTTTTTAACAGGGAAGCAAAGACAAGGTACCGTCAATTTCTATTTTACCTGACGGGATTGGTCAATTTGTGGTAGATTTTCATGCTCAACTGTCAACCCTACAAGCTTTCTCTATCTGTGTGGCACTGTTGCATTGCTCTGAAGCGGTATCTCCAGGTAGCCATGAAAAGAGCAAGCACAAGTTATACTCAAAGTCTCTAAGGCTTCTTCTTGAAGAGGAGGTGAGGCATTTAATCGAGGCAGTTTCTGGTGAAGACAAAAAGAAATTAAAAAATAGTAATACGACAGTAGAACAAATCGCACAATCTTTTACCCCTGATCCGCCAAATTCTCCGATGGGAAGAGTATAAGATAATCTGATGGCCGGTAAATATTAATAAATTCAATTTTTGGAGTTGGAGGGGTATTTTGTAAATTCTTTTTATTGTTCTAATTTTATGCTTAATTATTAGCGATGTTAATATATGGTTTGGTTAGAATATGCAGAAAGGGAAAAGGTTTCTACTTTCTACTGAGAAAGGCTGTTGGAAATTTTATTGCAGCTGGTTTGATACTTAGAAATGGATAATAAATGGCATTCAAATTTTGTTTCTCTATTTCCAAACTGGTGTTTCTTCTTTTTACTTTCACTGGGCTTAGAATCTCAATAACTTTTCAATTTAATCAAACTTGGAAATAAATAATAAATGACATTCAAATTCATTTTGAGTCGGAATTCGGTAGCTACTATCTAGTCATAAGAAATGCGAGGCAGTTTTAACTAAATTAGTCCTACATATAACAATCTAACATCTCTTAAAGAAACAGTTTTAACTAATGCAGTCTCATTTTAACATCACAACTATTACAAATGCAGCCACAGTGCCACTAGGGCTGCTAATGAGCCGAGCCGGCTCATGAATCAATGAGTTGAGCGGCTCAATAAATTGTATTGAGCCAGGCCCTAAACTAAATAAAGCCCGAACTCGACTCGGCTCATATTTTATCACTCAAACCGAGTCGAGTCCAAGCCGAGCCGAGCCGGCTCATGAGCCAATGAGTCTCTTCTTTTTGTGCTTGATGATGTAATAGACTAAGAGTTGAAAAAAAAATATAATTTCCTTGCGGCACGTTTTACGCTTGGCATTATGCATGAGCGAGATTTAGATGTATTAAAAACAACAGTCGTATTATTATTTGGATCTAGCTATAAAAAAAATTTAGTGACATTTGACAACAAAGTATTGTCTAATAGTTGTTTAATTACTATTTAAGGGTGAGGTGTTAGAGAATTTTAACGCAGAGAATTTAAAATCGTTTTTATCTGTTCAATCACATTATTTTAAAGTTTGAGTTGAATTCGGTTCAATCGCATTATTATAAAAAGCTTGATTTGAATTCGGTTCAATCACATTATTTTAAAACTTGATTTGAATAGTTTATGTAAGGTTATGACTTGTAATCAAAGTAAATGTTTGTTTTTCTAATGCTTAGCATGAGTTGAGCTCGCGAGTTATGACATGAGTTGGGCTCGCGAGTCATGAGCCGAGTTTGAGCTGAGCCGAAGGCTCAAACTCATTAAACTGAGCCGAGCTTTGTTCTTCAAGAATGAGCCAAGCCTGAGTTGAGCCGAATTAGTTATATGACGAGCCGAGCTGAGTTTTGAGCCGAGCTTGGCTCGTTAGCAGCCCTAAGTGCCACACACACAAAATACAAATATTTTTGAAGCTTGATGGACGGATTGTAGCACAAGTTTTTAACTAATGCGTCTGGTTAGGAAATAAATAAAATAAATCAGCGGGAGGTTATAATTATGAGCAATTATTTGCTCGCCGTTGGTGAGTGAGTATGGCTTTTAGGTGAAAATGTTGTCGTCTTGGTACCGTAAAATCCGAACATATTGATTAAAAGGCACGTGGAAGGAACTCTAGCCCTTGGTCAAAAGTTGGTAAATGTTCCCTTTTCTATGCCCGGGATGGAATGTCATTGTCGAAGAGCATCCCAAAAGCCAAAATATATTTACCATAGCTCCATTTCTCCATTCCTCCATTTGCCAGAGCTCCGGAGCTCTCATATTTCTCTCCATTTTGTCTACAAGGAAGATGAACATTGGATCTCAGGCTCCCTACTTCTCAAACCTTCTTCTCTCGTTTTTCTTCCTTATTATTTCTAAGATGTTCCTATTGAGAAGCCGTGCAACTCTGCTGGTACCAGATTCAAACAGCACAAGGGGCACCATCTACGTACATCTACAGTAGACAATAAACATAGCCAATTAAATGTATATTTTGTTGCCTGTGTTGTTTTATGCAATCGCCCTTTGCTTATATTTTGTAGTTCAGTTCAGTTCAGCTAGCACCTCAGATTGGTACAAAGCCGGTACCAGTTCTGATTTCGAATTATATGAGCCCTAACTGAAATGACCAAATTCAGACCCAGTGCAACAATACCTGACCGGGTAGAATGAGATCTGAGTTGTTGGTTTTAATCTAGTGCGAATCTCAAAACGGACCTCCTTATTCCAAATAGGTACCGAATTGATTTTAGCTCTGCTGCGAGTATTCATTCTACTTGGTCCGGTACTTGAGGGTATACTCATTGATCAACCCAGCTGAGGGAAGGTCAACAAAATTATTGTTGACCTTCTATATACCATCAATTTTCCTTTAATCCATAAGATTGTTAAAAAAAGAGAGTTCATTTGGAGGAACAAAATACCACAATTAGCTGTCCATTTCGATGTGGGTACTTGAGAAAATGCTCGCATGGATTGTTGCTTCAATCGCAAAATACAATTAAAAGTGAATTAAAGTAAAAGTAAATAATGTAACACCAGTAAAACCAGTTCAACTTCTTTCGATGTGGAACATCTTTGGACTTGCTACAAAATCACTCTCGTTTCCAAAAAAATCATGGGTCCAATAGGGATTTCAAATGGGTAAAAAGTTTAACAAAGAAGTTTTGACTTCAGGCAGCCCACGGACTATAGAATTAAAAACAGGACTGTGCATTGCTGTGCGCTGCATGAAGGCAAAACTGCTCTGTTAAAATGCATAGCCGTTTCAAATCCTCTGCAGTGCTCAAATACCGCGCTGAAAATTTTCAGATCTACTTAGGATAGAAAACGGTATGGATAATATCCAATTCGTATTCGATTCGTATTTGAAAAATTAGATTTAGATATCCGATATCTTAATATCCTTGTAGATATGAATACTGATATGATTTTGCATTTTAATTATCCGTATTCAAATAGTAGATATATATTATTAAAATGTATATTATTTGTCATTATAATTAGATAAATATTATGAACTTTAGTATTTTTTAATATTTTTTATATTATTTTAATAAATATCCGATCTGTGTATTGGTATCTGGCTGATATCCGATTCATATCCTTATTCAGATATGAACAGCTCCATCAGGGATTAGGTGCTGTCAAACATCTATTGCTCTTTTGACTGTCCTCATGCTAACCGCTAGGCGCTGGTTGAATTCAAATATATTTTTGAACCAAGATTGTCCTTTGTAAAATATAATCTGGTGGTATTTAAGTGGTGCATAAAGATATAGGTGGTAGTTTTGAGTATGCAATTGAATCATGAATGGAATTCCAACTTTTTTATTTTCTTTTACACAATTTTGTTACAAATCATGACTAACATAGATGGATCTAATAAGCTCTAAAAACGAGTCCCCTAATAATATATACAAGGAAGCTGATAACAGTACCCGCGCTACAGTATTCGCATTGTATCCGCGTTATAACTATTATAATTATTTGGAGAGATCGCAAAACTCTAGCACAGAATTTTTTTTTTTCTAAAGTATTAATACATATACAATGCAGTATTTATACCTATGTACGAAAGTATTTATACCTATGAGGTGAATAATTTTTACGTAAATAATTCTCCTCAATCAAATCTCCCAAACCCAAACGTACCTGCACCATAAATACCTGTGGGGGACCACTTAAACTACATGGGAGACCATACACGTTTTTAGAGGTGAATTTTTCTCTCCGTTCAATCTCGTTCATATTTCTGAAAATATGTGAGGAATTTTGAGAATCTAAAACTACGAATGTCTTCTATACAATTTTCTCTTTCAAATGAGATCCATGATGACGTACTTTCGGACTCATCGTCACACAAGTATTTATACCTCGACGTGTAAGTATTTATTCCTATACTTGCAAGTATTTTTTACATATGACACTAGATGACGTCTGAAAGTATTAATATCAAGTACTGCAAGTATTTATACCTTTGTACTGAAGTATTTATATTTATGTGATCAACTATTTTTGTTAGAGAAAGGTTAACGCGAGGACGATTGGGTAAGGTTGATGCGGTGATATGGGGTTCCCACTACTTCATTAATTAGATGAAAGTTGACGTGGGGACTATTGGGGGGACTGGAAAAGAGATGAGCATAACAAGTTACGTATCAAAGTATTAATATCTTATTTTTCAAGTGTTAATATCTTATTTTTCAAGTATTTATCTCTATGAAAGTTGACGCGGGGACGAGTGCGGAGACTGAGAAAATGAGATCATATAATTAATGGAGATCATAGAGGAAGAGTGTTGCAGGGATTTTAAAATAATAATTAGTGAGGATCATATAACATCTTTTTAGAATAATAATTAGTGGGGACCATATAATTAATTTACAGTATATAATATTTCTAAATGAGATGCGGAGATTTTGAGAGCACAGAAGTAAGGATACTCAAATAATTAAATTTCATATAGTTTATTATATATTATCAAAATATTTATGTATATATATAAAGATATCCGATATCTGATCCGTATCCGTATGTATCTGTATGTATCTGTCTAGTATCCGATCTGTATCCGTATCCGAAAGCAGATACGGATATAGTTTTGCCACTATCTGATCTATATCCGATCCATTTGCATCCCTAACTGGAAGTGGTAACCAGACGAGTCTGGTTGGGATCTGTTTGACTACGGACCACAGTTAGGTCCGTGTCACGTCGGGTTTAGGATCGTCCGATATTAAATTCTCTCGGATTTCAAGTCGGGTCCATATCACCAATGCAGTCCATATTGAAAATAGCAATGAACGACGGAACTAATACAATCACTGATACGTCCCATGTACCGATACATGGCCCTATCAATCACGGTTCAAATTGAGTTGACTCATTTGTTCCTTTTTATCGGAAGTCCGGAAGTATAAATTTAGTCAAAATTATTGAAATTATACATTTAAAAATTTAATATAATTTTATCGTACCTGTAAAAAATTGAGATAGTTGAGTTATTTGTTAAAATTAGATAGAAATATTTTCCACATAATAAAAGACGAGATAGTCTCTCCATAATTGAAAGACGTATTTTAAGTACGTAGTGAATTTATAAAAACAGGAAGTACGACATAAGCAAGGCAGTTAATCTTTCATGTGTTGTGTTGACGAGTTTACATGACATGTCGTGAGAAATGTATGTCAACGGGGACGGATCAGGATTTTCGTTAGATGGAAGTAAAAAAATAGCAAATCGAGTTTAAACTCATTAGCTAATCAAATACTAGATAAAAAAAATAAAGTTTTAACTTATGATTTTCAATTCTCCGATCTCTAATTTTCAATGTTTTAATTTTTAATTCTAATTAGCAATGAGAATTCAAATAATTTATTCTAATTTTAACTCTATATTAACTCAAATTACAAATCAAAATTTCAGAGTGGAGCAAGTTGGTCCAAACCTATAAATCTATATAAAAATTATAAATCCAAGGAGGTGGGAGGGCAACTGCCTCCCCCCAGTTGTCCTCCTCCCTCGGTTCTATGTGGTCTGCTCCTGTTTGCCAAAAAAAATGGATCAAGAAGCACGACACGACCATATGTCAAGAATGACACGTGACACGTGGAAATACAGATGACAACACTTCCAGATTGGCACGCTCTCTCATCTGCTATGTTTAACCTTTTATAAAAAAAAATAAAAAAACTTTTTAGATTCGACGGAAGAAGAGAGTCACATTTTCCTAGAGTACAACGTATTGACACATACTATGAACTAACAAGTGCGTTGTCTGTATTTTCGTAACTTTTATCACAACACGACACAACACTTGTGATATATAGCACGTGTCTAGACAACATAACATATTTGACAAATACTCAGGCGCCCGATCGACACATGTAGACAAAGTACGGCACGTCCATAACAAGCGGAGAATCCGAAACTTGTTAGTTTATCTCGTCGGATAACTGGAACTCGTTATCAATGTCACTAAGTGTTTTTTTGACGGATTGGAACAAATTTAGAGATTTTGATGTGCTGTGAAATATCTGATTGACTGAAACACAACATTTCTTTCAATTTATAAGAAAAAAGACATTTGAATACATGATAGCAAACAAATAATAATTATTTTTTCTTAAGTAAAACCGCAAATCCAATTTGACTGTTTAACCAAAAGCTTTATTAGCCCAAAGCAAGAACGCCTCGGCCCAATTTGTATTTTCTTCGAAATCTTTAAGGCAAGCTCTTCTGTATCAATGTTAAGTAGCGAAATTATGCCGAGTCATAGAACAGAGCCAGCGGGTAATAAATTTTACTGCTTAAAAGAATCACCAAAATGCTGCCACATTTGATCAGAAGGGAGGAGAGACGAATACTCGCCTCCTTTTTTGTTTTTACTAACAAAATGAGTTCAATTTTGGATGTATTCAAGTCAATCATTTTGATAATTCTCTTACCAATTTGGTCTTTAAAATATATATAATTGTATTGGATTTAATTAATGTTGAGATGATATGTCTTGGTTGTGTGTTAAATATGATTGTATGATATGCAAATAATTACGTATTAATGTTAATTGTACCTTGAGATTTATTATCGCAATTAATATATATAATTATGTCAGACTGAATATAGAGATGATATATGTTGTTTGTGTTTTAAATATGATTGAATGATATGTAATAATTACAAATTAATGCTAATTGTCCCTGAAAAATATGTATATATATATATAATAAGAGGAGGGATCCAATTACACCTTTTTTGGTGACACACTTTGACACCTATCATTTTCAAAGTCCAAATAGTCGATTCAAACCGTTCAACATGATGGATATATTAAAATGTGCCTGGAGATCAAATTTTACATTTTTTTGAATTTTTTTGCTATTTATTAAGATGGTTACAAAAATCGTTGTTTTCAGACCATTGAAAAACAGCGATTTTGTAACCATCTTAATAAATAGTAAAAAAATTCAAAAAAATGTAAAATTTGATCTCCAAGCACATTTTAATATGGTGATCATGTTGAACGGTTCGGATCGACTGTTTGAATTTTGAAATCGCAAAATTGACCTATATAAAAAACGGTGTCATGTTGTGTCACCAAAAAAGGTGTAATTGGATCCCTCCTCATATAATAATTAGATAGTAATAAAGTTTATACGTACATAGGTTATCTCCATTCCATTATAAAGCACGTTGGGTGTCCGATCCGCCAACGGCTACGATTGAAAGATTAATTTTTGGATTTAATCTCAGCTCTCCAATCACATAATCTATCTTATTTTGATTAAATGCATCTGTTTTATGTGTAGAAGTTTAAATTTAGCTACAAACATACTCGCCACACATAACGCCACACGATGCGTTACAATTAAAATTAAACAAACTCTAAAATTTAGCGATATAATTCTCCGTTTCCTTATTTATTTGTTTCCTTATTTCTCCCTCTCCAATTGAAATTTTCTATATGGCGGATCACAATGCAAATCAATTTTTTATTCACTTCCTTATTTATCTACTTCTTTATTTCTATACATATTACTGTGATAAATCTAGAATATATTTCTAATTTTGTTTTATCATGTATTCCGTTGCAACGCACGGGCACGATACTAGTTTGATATTACTTGTAAAGGAAAAATAATTATTAAGGCTTTCATTTGTTTTGTTCGCAGATCTTCGACTTAATTTCATATATATACCACTAAAAAATTATGAAATTACGTATTTCTTCCTTTAAATTACCTTTGTCAGTGAATTTTCAAACTTGCGACCTCTTATACAGAAGAAATTGTCTTTGGCAGTAAGAAGATTATAATATTTTCAACATGTTATTAAATAATTAATCAATCACTGAACGAAAACCAAATAATCTGAACATTATTCTAGGCATTCTTGTCAATTTAAAATAAAAAAATAGAATTATGTAGGATCAATCGACTTTATGAAACCTCATATGATACATCACTAGCAAGCATCACTATGGATTAATTTAAAGAATCCAAAATAGTAACATTAATAGTCTTTAATTTTTTTTTTAAATCTTCACAGAAGATGTGACGTTGTGAGGGAAATCGAACTCTCGACTTTTAGGTAGTCATCAATCCCAAAACTATTCTCCTAGTCAACTGTGTTACCTCCCTTTCATCAGTTGTCTAAAGTTGGCATGGATGAATTGGGGGGTCCATATCTGCCTTTTCGTTTTGAAACAATTTCCATAACTTGCATTCAAGACACAAAGGCACATAAAGCAACACCTCCACTTTTCATCAAATATCATATTTCCTAAGTTTGCCAAGTCTCTCTGTGAACTCAACTCTAAAACCCACCGGATTGATTTCAAATGATGAATCTGAACCGTTAAAATTCATATACCTTACGTGTGATGTGTGTACATGCAAACGTTTGAATTAAAGTATAAAATCAAGCTGTCAAAATTAGAAGTTTTATAAATTAATTTTAATACATTCATTTTTGAAAGTTTTTTTACCACTTGACTCTATACAAAATTAATTCAAAATTTTAAAATTTTTGTATGTAGACGAATTACTTGTAAGGTTTTCAACAGTTCGAATTTGTCATTTGAAGTCAATCTGAAAGTTTAGAATTGAGTTCACAAATAAGCTTGGTGAACTTATGAACACCCTAGTTCTGCTCTACCTGACTGAGTACAATTAGATATGAGTTGTCAGTTTTAACTCGGTATGAATCTCATAACAGAGCCCTATATTACATAGGCACCGAATTCCAATCGCTCGGTTGAGAGCTCATGGAAGCTCATTGTATTCAGTCAGGTGCCCGAGAGGTACAATTCTTAAAAGCCTCGTGGTTGGAGAGAAATTTGGGTGAAATTTTGAAGTAAAACTCGGATGTTCTTGGCAAGTTTAACTGCAAAATTTATCAAATTGGTTTCTAACTTAGCTCTTAGTGATGTCTTTGGATGCAAATTTTTATAATTTTTTGAATTAATTTAGTATAAAAACAAGCGGTAAAAAAATGATGAATAATGAATGTATTAAAATTAAATTATAAACCTTCTTTTTTGACTAATTGACTTCATATTTGATTAATTCGAAAAATTATAAAAAAAATTGTGTTAATATATCACTGGTGAAATAGATCGATTTTATCTGTTTGAATTTGTCCATTAAAATTAATTTGATAATTTTTGAAATCAAACTCACCTAAATTATAGCTCTTGGCTGATAATAATTTGGGTGAAATTTTGATCTAAAATTCTAAATCGTTGATTTCATCAAAAGTCATGGGCGGATCGGGTCCAGACAGGTCGGATTCTCTACAACCTATAACTGTGCAGTGGATGATTTTATAAAGACTTACGTTACGGGTTCAAAAATAACCCGCTTCATATTTGTCTTTCGTAAAGGCGCCGTAGTTTATTTATAATAATAAACTATGCCAAATCAAGCTGCACTCACATACGTGAATTCTCATCCTCTGAGATATCTCATATTTTGCGCGACTCTTTGGGGAATCTCAACCGTTCAAACACGTTCTGCACGAATCTCAAATCACCAACAATACTGGCCCTCTGCGCTATCCTGAATAGGCACCGGACACGTCGGTCACGCAAAATATGAGATATCTCAGAGGATACGCACTCTCACAGGTCCGATATCCTCTGATATATCTCATATTCTGCGTGACCGACGTGTCCGGTGTGGCGGTGCCTATTCGGGATAATGTAGGAGCCAATATTATTTGAGCGTTGAGATTCGTGCAGAACGTACTTGAACAGTTGAGATTTTTTTAAAAATCACGCAAAATATGAGATATCTCAGAGGATGCGAATTGCTCCATTAGTCGAGCTCCACTCAATTATGCAATTGTCAATTCTATCACAATACATCACGTTACGTGTGTCAATCATGTAACAGAATTCTCATGTCACATAACATGTCTATTTGTGTGACGTATCTCTCATCAATCGAGAATAATACGTCACAAGCACGTCACATAAATCATCATGTTACATCTTAATTTTTCTAACATTATTTCTAAAATTTATTTCGTTTTTTTTTCACATACTAAAGCACAATTATAGATTTTTTTGTTTGCATAAATAATTAAATATGGGAAAGCACTAGTATAAGCGTCAAACTAATGCACATTAAAATATTTTTTTAAGTTAAAAACTATTTGAGATTGAGGCATTAGCATAGTTGGTTAGAAAAAAATTCTAAGACCTTTGGATACTCAAATGTCGAGAGTTCAAGTCTCTCTGACCACTTCGCAGTCTATGTAAAGATTTTAAAAAAAGTTAAAAAACTATTCGAGCTTTTTTAAATTTCATTATTTATGCACCGTCTATAAAAAAATGAAATTCATAAACTATAGGTATTGATAGACCGATAGCTTATAATGACTACAAATTACTAAATTTATAGCATTCATCGTTTGAAATTAAAATTAAGTTCGAGAACACCCAAATTCTAATTCCATACACACATACTGCATATGGGACGATGAATTTATGGCCTTTTTGGTGGACTTTCTTTTAAGAGAGAATGAAATTAGGCTTTGGCAAAACAAGAACATGTAATTGAGCAATTAATAAAATTTTCTACAGACTATCAGGGCTACCTCTGTCTTTTGGACAGAGGGGTTTATTTAAAGGGACACAATCAATGCTGATATGCATAAAAATATTTGTGATAAATTATCATTAATTGGAAAATGTTATCATTTAAAAATAGTTTGAATTGACCGCTGGTCGCTGGACCACCCGGAGTCATTAAAAACGGGACAAAACATTCTTCGATATTACTACAGTGCCACTACTCACTGGGCAGTGGGCACTAGAAAGAATACATGACCGGTTCTTGCATCAGGTAATCAAAATACTAGAAATTCATTTATATATTCGTGCAAACTTAAATTAAACGGTTCCAATCTAATCCTTTCAGCAGGGGTGCAACTAAAAGTTTTAAATTGAGAATGTTGAATAATATATTACTTATAGTGTAATTTTATTTAAAAAAGAGGACGGTTTGGATCGATTGTTTGAACTTTGAAAACTTTGAAAATACACGTGTCATTCAATTCCTCCTCATATATATATATATATATATATAGAGCTGGGCTATGGTGAGTTGCGAAGTAAGATGTCATTTTTACTTCACGCTCATATTTTTATTTTGAAAATCTAAACGACCGATCCGAACCGCTCAACATGTTCTCCATATTGAAATGTGCTTAGAGACCAAATTTTATAATTTTTGGAATTTTTTTACTATTTATTAAGCCACTTTGAAAATCGCTAATCGAATGGTCCAGAATTTTTTACTGTTTTTTACTGTTCACCCGGATCTGGGATTTTCAAAGTGGCTTAATAAATAGTAAAAAAATTTCAAAAAATATAAAATTTTGTCTCCAAACACATTTCAATATGGAAAACATGTTGAGCGGTTCGAATCGGTTGTTTAGATTTTCAAAATAAAGTATGAGCGTGAAGTAAAACGACGTTTTACTTCACAACTCACCATAGTCAATCTATATATATCCGTATTCGCATTAACTGTATCTCGATTCGGATCCGATTCTCTTCTGTTCAGAAACTGATAAAAAAGTGTTCCGCTAGAATCCATGGATACAATCTATCTCTCCAGTTGTGCAATGCTGGACTGATTTCTTATGCGACTATGCGAGGAACGACAATACGAAGCACATGGATCTAATCTGCTTGAATCAGGAATAAATATTACCTGTGGTAACTCAAATTTTGAGTTTAGATCCTCACCGTCCGATATGCTTTAGACGAATATTAAAGGATTCTGGATTAGTTTGGATTCTTATCGGACGGTCGATTTAAATTTAAATTTGTGTTACTACGATGTTTGGACTCATTTAATCGACGGGTTTGATTTCTTTCCAGGGTTTTCCAACAACTAACCTAGTGCGTCGTGATTCGCGCTGAGAAAGACTGCCAAGACCCTACTACCCTTTTCCCATCGAGTGCGAATCCTCTGAGATACCTCAACTTTTGCGTGACCGACGTGTCCGGTGCCTATTCGGGGACAGCGCAGGGGCCAGTATTATTTGTGCTTTGAGATTCGTGCATAACTATTTGAATGGTTGTGATTTTCCATAAAACACGCAAAAGTTGAGATATCTCAGAGGATGTGAATTCTTTCCCATCTCCAGCTGTCTTCCAAAATCTGCTGTATAGCTACGTCTTTGGGCCATTGTCAGTTGTAACTGAAAAAAAAAGGAAAAACAATTCAGTTTTAAAACTTTGCATGGA
Source organism: Carex kokanica (assembly GCA_025461125.1). Classification (NCBI taxonomy): domain Eukaryota; kingdom Viridiplantae; phylum Streptophyta; class Magnoliopsida; order Poales; family Cyperaceae; genus Carex; species Carex kokanica. Next base: position 1,324,352 of record JAJGRX010000435.1, read on the forward strand.
TACCCCCTTCAATCTTTTATTTTGTAACTACCCTTGATGATACCCTTGATGACCTCACATCCCCTAAGATATCTCAAACTTTGAGTTTATCTATGAAACATTCGGACCGTTGAAATTCTGTCTTCCGATTTCCGAATAGTCACCCAAAAAATTTGATCCGAGTTTAGATAAACTGAAAATTTAAGATATCTCAGAGGATACGGACTCGTATTGCAACTAATGTGTCATGTAAAACTTGACACTTATGATGTTTTATTAATGGAATCTGAGAGCGCGGCTCCGCATTTCTTCTTCAGAAATAAAACTAATGTGCTATGTGGCTCTCTTTACTTGTAGTTAAAAGTCTGATATAAGTGTTCACAGCAAATAATTTAAATACGAATATTTCATTATTTAAGGGTTGAAACTGAGGAAGTTGGATATATAAAGTGGTGATTTGAATGAATACCTGTTTTATCATTACATTATTTTGTAACAAGTTGAGCGAAAATATAAAGCTAGTTAATTACGGACTCGAACAATTATAAATTTATATGTTGTTAGGTATGAATTGAACTTTGATTAAAGAGAAAAATAATTTTGGATATAAATTTTGTAATAAAGGTTGAATAAATCTGACCAGATTGTTTGTATATAAATTTGTAATAAAGGCCAGAAAATGGCCGGTACTAAATAATTTTTTTTTAGAGACAAATAGCAAAAATGCTGAAATCTAACACTAAAAAATTAATTTTTTTTAAATATTTGTTAGATTACTTTTTTTTATATATAATTAGCATATTTATACTAAAATACGCTAAATTACTTGAAATTATGTTAAATTACACTGAATTACACTAAATTACGCTAAATTACAATAATTATGTTAAATTATGCTAAAATACGGTAAATTACACTAAATTACGTATGAATAGGGCCGATTTTGTGCCATCTTTCATTTATCATAAAAAATAGGAAAAAAATTCCAAAAATAATAAAAATTAGTATTTTACAAGTTTATTATATAACTAATTACTGAGCTACGTAAATTGAACAATAGAAATGAAAATCTTAACTCAAAACTTCAACTGAAGTTTTGAGGCTCTTCCCTTTGTTTTTTGGCAATTCTGAATTCCAAAATCTAGCATCGCGGGCACTGACGCATGCGTATTTTTGCAAATTTTTCGAAAAGTGGTAATTTGTTGAACTCGGATACTCGAGCGCCGTTTTATGGCCGTTTGAAGTTTTGTCATCGTTTTTCGCCTTCTCAGTGAAGATATCATCCCTATTCATATGTAATTTAGTGTAATTTACCGTATTTTAGCATAATTTAACATAATTATTGTAATTTAGCGTAATTTAGTGTAATTCAGCGTAATTTAACATAATTTCAAGTAATTTAGCGTATTTTAGTATAAATATGCTAATTATATATCAAAAAAAGTAATCTAACAAATATTTAAAAAAAATTCGATTTTTTAGTGTTAGATTTCAGCATTTTTGCTATTTGTCTCTAAAAAAAAAAATTATTTAGTACCGGCCATTTTCTGACCGGTATGGACATTTTTAATAATTTCCAGCGAATCTGGACATTTTTATTAATTTCTAATTAACTTTGGATATTAATAAAAATCACGGCAGCTACGGTCCCCAGAAGTTTTTATTTTATGAAATATATTATACAAATTATTTGGAAGGAGATGGATGGTAATTTTTTTCAATGCACTAGAAGAAACCAAATCAATCATCCAGTTACTTTAAGCATTTTTAATGGAGCTGAATCAATTTTTTAATTTCTTTAAGCATTCATGCAAGTATCGAATCATCGTCATAGAAAATTCTGAAATTTGAAGATACCGTAGAATTGATTGGAAACACTTTAATATATTAAATAAATTATCGGAAGGAGATAGATGATTTTTTTTTTGCATAAAAAAAAACACTCCATACACTTTAAACCGTAGAATTGATTGGAAACACTTTAATATATTAATATATCTCCTTCCTTTATCAATATTCAAGTCGACGCTAACAGGGTTTTTGAGAAGTGTACTTTAATAGTTACATAAAATATTATAAATTTGAATAGTATTTGCTCCAGTAATATAAATATGAGTGAGGCTATGGTGCTATGCATAGCACGGATGGCTAGTGTACTACGGCTCAATATGGTACTTTTTAAAATCCTAACAGTCGATCCGACCGTTCAATGTGATAACCATATGAATATGTACTTGCAAACTAAATTTTATATTTTTCGAATTTTTTTACTATTTTTTCGGATAGGTAGAATTTTGATAGTCCAGAATTTTCAAAAAACACTAATTTTTCTACCTATCTGAAAAAATAGTAAAAAAATTCGAAAAAAATATAAAATTTAGTTTGCAAGTACATATTCATATGGATATCACATTGAACGGTCGGATCGACCGTTAGGATTTTAAAAAGTACCATATTGAGCCGTAGTACACTAGCCATTGGTGCTATGCATAGCACCATAGCCTCACTCTATAAATATTTATATGGAGTAGAACCAGGGTGTGTTGTGCTCACCAAATTTATTAGATTGACTTCAAACGAGACAAATCCAAATTGTTGAAACCGATGTACTTCACAAGTGATGCATGCACATGCAAAATTTTGAAATTTTTGAATATAGAACTAGGGTGTGTTGTGCTCACCAAATTTATCAGATTGACTTCAAACAAGACGAATCCAAACTGTTGAAACCGATGTATTTCACAAGTGATGCGTGTACATGCAAAATTTCAAAATTTTGACTGCTTAACTTTGTATTAAATGAATTCGAAAATTTCAAAATTTTGCATGTACACACATCACTCAATAAGTAGATTGATTTCAATGATTTGGATTCATCTCGTTTAAAGTCAATCCGATAAAATTTGAATTTGTACTCATCAATTCATTTGATGAGTGCAGCAAACCCTAGTTCAACTCATTGAGGTTCCTTTTCAGTGGCTCCATTACCATGAGATTTTTTTTGGGAAAAGCATATTATTCCTATTAGGTATTCGGTGTTGAAGTTTTATTTTCCATTTCACAATTTTTATGGGTTTATATTCTTTGTCCACTTCAGATTTTATGAAGAAAAAATAATTGACTAAGAGCTCCGTTTTATTTCCCAAATGGCTTAGCTCTTGTAAAAAGAGGAATATATTGCATATTTCGTTCATTAAACATTTAAACTACATGATTTACAGTATCCGAATGTTAAACTTTATAATAAAATTATCACATTAATTTCTAACTTGGGTATCCCAGATTCCCAATGCATGTTGTATTACCAATTAATTTGAAGTATAGGTAATTGAGAATTGTGGAATAAAGAGGGGTTAATGTGTAAAATCCCGTGAGGAAATAAGAGAGTACAAGTTGGGATTATATACTTCAATCAGCGTATACGCACCGTACTGCCTTTGGTCCTCGTGCTCTCTGCGCTTTTGACTTCGCTTCACTCACACCAGACACGGCTTGAGCCGAACCATCCCTATTCGTCCCCCCTTTGGCCTTTCCTTTCTTTATTTCTCTCTTTAATTTTTCTCTTTTCACACAACATTTCTCTTTCAATCCAGGATCACTCCACCAAAGAGTAAAAGACTGTGGCTTCCCTACTCTGAGTCTGATCCCTCGACACTTGTGCCATCCATCATCTTCTCTCCCCTCCTCTACCCCTCTTCTCTGTTTTTAATTTTGCCCCAATTTTTTAGAGAGAAAAGTTGTTGTTAACTTGCAATGCCAGACTACTCCCAATGGCTTTTCCACCGAACAATTAATGATCTCTGTTCGTTTCCACTGACACGTCTCTAGAAACCATTTTCTATCCAACAGCACTGATCTAGGGTTTTGAGATTTTAGAGCGGAGAGAAGAGGGGTTCTGGAGAATGTCGGGTCCCACCCCGTACTTCCACCAGAGAGCCATGGGGGGACCGGGCCCCACCCCTCAGACTGGTTTACGAACTCCCCAGCAGGCGATCCGTTCCATGGTACCCGATACGGGTATTGGTATCGGAAGCCACCCTTTCGGGTCGAGTTTCCACATGGAACCTACACCTCGACCTGTTATGGTGTCTCATGGAGATGGTTCTACTGATGGTGGGTCCAGAGAGTCAGAGAAGAAGAAGAGGGGAAGGCCGAGGAAGTATGGGCCTGATGGTTCCGGCGGGTCGGCTTCTTCACCACAGCCTAGGACTGTCACACCTGGATCCGGGTCCGGGTCGGCTTCTGGCTCTGGATGGAGCCTCACAGATAACAGTCAGAAAAGGGGGAGAGGAAGGCCACCTGGTTCAGGCAAAATACAGCGATTAGCTGTGCTTGGTGAGCTGTTGTGCAAATCCCTGAAGAACTCTTTTTGTTTTTGTTTAGTTGGATGCTAAATATGGTTATATCTGTAGTTATGACTTGGGGAAATTTTTAAGAAAAAAAGGGTACTTTTGGATAGCATATATTTACTGGAAGAAGTAAAATGAAACTAGTTTAAACTGCTTGAATATTTACTGCTGTCAGGGTAGGGTTTTGGATCAGGAGAAGGTGCAGAGAGAAGAGCTAGGGTTTAGAACCACTCATGCTTTGTTCTTAATACCACACTTTATGGCCTACATGAAGTTTCTGTTCCTGTTACTATATATGCTCTGTATTAATTTTTGCAATTATTTCTCCAAGTACTAACTTACTGTTTTGTTCAATTATCAGGGGAATGGGCAGTGTCTACTGCTGGAAGAGGGTTTACTCCACATGTTCTCAAGATTTTAGAAGGAGAGGTGTGAATTTCATATAATTTTTCATTCAATTTTTTTATTTATTTATTAAACTAAGGATGAATTTATTGAGCGACATTTTGATAAGTCGTGTGATTCGTACAAAAAATAAGTTTTTAAATTTTCTTTCTTTGTTTACACGCATGCTTGTAGCTGTGAAATAGCTTGTTTATTACCTCTTACATGAAACAAAAAGGTGACAGTGACCAAATTTGGCATAAAGACAGTGTTAATGATATCCTTTTCTTTTCAAAGAATGCCCTATTCACGAGTTTATGCAAAGAGAGTAGCTAGTATTTCTCGATTGCAACCTCCACTAGTTTCTGATAGTTTGGAATAATATGACAAAATTGAGCATGGATTTTCAAATACAATTAATGTAGAGTAATTTGAAGAACAATGCGTGTACTCTACAAAAAGCTTTTTTTGAAAAGTCACTGAATTCGGATAGGTGGTTATCTAATAATAACGGAAATTATTTTTACACTCTTACTGGGAGACATACATTGTGAAACCATAAATCATCTTTTTGCATGCTACTTTTTGACGATTGCTAAACAATAAGGTTATATGGTTTCAAATATGTCTAAAAATTGTGCAATTTGTATGTTTTCAGATAATTTTCATATCTTGAGCTTTATAGATGATATTTGACTTTGTTGTGGGGTGTAAAATTTATAGTTTTACAAGCTGTGCATTAAAGGTAAAAGGGTAAGGTTCCAGTGGGAAATCATGTATTATAAATAAAATATTGAAATGTTGGATAATCTATTCCTAGCATAATGTGGTTACTTTTGTATAAAAATCAACACCGGTGCTTTCATTTCAGATTTGCATGTATTGGTTTTAAGTTTTACCATAGTAGCTACACATGTTTCCTAACACCTTCATATTTGCTTTTCTTCTTTTTGCATTGTTTTTCACAATATGCCTTCACATGCTCCAGCTACCTGAGTTAGATCATAACCATAGAAACAGTCAATTTGCTGTTGTTGGGGAAGATTTCACTCAAAACAGTATGGGTACCCTTTTTAGCTATTTTGCCTAGTCACAAATTTTAAGCATGATTAAGCTCAAAAAGTTTGTTTGAATTGTTGCAGGATATTGCCGCAAAGATAGCATCATTCTCGCAACAAGCTACAAGAGCAGTGTGTGTGATGTCAGCAAGTGGGGCTGTCTCTCGGCTTACTCTTTCCCAGCCTTCAAGCTCCCGTGGCAATGTCACCTATGAGGCAAGTGCTTTTCTCCATTACCCGAGTTTGTAGCCATTAAACTAGCCATCAGTCTTCACAAAATTAAAGTGGTCAAGCTTTCTTTATTGGGCTGTGATTTCTAATCTAAGAGTCGTGCATTTGTACAATTTCTTTCTTAAATTTGTCAGACTAAAATTTGGACATGAATATGTTTGTTTACTCAAAATACGCATCTGTTATTACTTTTATGTTTGCCCATATTCTTTCCAGTGTCAATGTCTTGAGATTTTCCGAACTCGGGGCTCTTGATAAAGAATTTTTTTATGAGATGGAAAACCGTTCTAAATGAGTTTGGGAAAACTCATTTACAGATGGTTTTTAATTTAGAGATCGACAAACTCAGATTATATTCACTGGTTGGTTTTTGTTTTTGTGCATCATCCTTTTTCCAAATTGTAATACTTGATTTATCTGTAGTAATGAGATACTAGGAAAATTAATTTGAGAAAGCAATTTGTAAAATGGTGTATTAATTTGCAGATGTCATTTGTTGACAAAAAATAATCACATGATTTTTTTTCCTTAAAAGTGATAGAAGTTTCTATCATGACCAAAGGGGTGCAAAGAATTAATTTTATAGATAATTTTTTTTTTTTTTAACTTGAGGGTTTCAATGGGACTATGCTTGTAAATTAAGAGGAACATCTGAGTTCTGCGGAAAAGAAGATTGCAATTTTTCGCTAAACCTTCTGAAATGTTCTTTTGATGAAAGTGGTGACATAGCACCATTACATTCATTACAAAATCATTAAATAATTCATCCAAAACAGTTGGTTCAAGTTAAAACAAGCCAAAATCTGGTAATTGTGTTGAACCTCCTAATAGTTTGCAGTTTGGACATATAGCATTCTGTACCGGGCTGTGTTGTCTCTATTATATACCTGGTTATATTTTTTGTCATTTATAGTACAGTATTGGTATCTTTTGGTAATAAAATATGTAGGTTTAAAGCTAATTTCTGGCTATGGACTGAAAAACCATGCAACGTTACATTAAAATAAACCACTTTGCTGCTATTTAAACAACTTGATAGTGAAATTGGTTCTTTTGCAGGGTCATTTCCAAATAATTTACATGTCAGGATCATACATGACAACTGATGATGGTGGCGCACGTACACGCACTGGGGATTTAAGCATTGCAGTGTCGAGTCCTGAAGGCCATGTGTTTGGTGGTCCCGTTGGTGGGGTCCTTGTAGCCGCAACTACTGTCCAGGTACTTCTTTTCGAAGTGCTCACTACACTCGTACCTCGTGCTTATTTAAGCAGGGCCCACCTTAACCACCATTAGATTTTAATTCTGGGAGCATATGATTTCGCCCCTGCTTGCATATATTTTGCATCACTAATATCCCGTTGTTTTGTTTGGTGACCTATTTCAGGTAATTATAGGAAGCTTTGTGTACCTTGGCCCGAAAGCAAAAACCAAAGAAGAGGAAAGTCAAGAAGTGGAAGCCGGTACAGAGACCGAGTTTGCTTCCACCGACCGGTCAAACACACCGGTTTCCAACCAAAATGCCAACCCTGCAAATGTGGTTGTCGGTTGGCCTGGTCCCAGACAAATGGAAAACAGGCCAGGTCGCATTGACATAGACCTGGCCCGAGGTTAGGTATATGAGTTGTAGGTGTTTTATATTGAGTGGTAGTCATAGGAAAAGCGGCACCTCTTCGACTAACGAATTGGCTTTAATTTAAAGATTGTATTGGCCGTGAGAATGCCTTGTTGGTTTAATCTGTGTAGGCCTTGTTTATCCGACCCTAATAGTTAGTTTTTCTTGGGCTGAGCTAGGTGTCGTCGAGCTATGTTTCAGTTTTAGCAATTTATACTTGTGATAGTTTGTAATCTCTGTTGTTAAGATGATTGTATGTCGATTTCTATGGAACTAGATGAGTTAATTAGCGATGGGAATTAGTATGAAAGTAATTTGGGTTTTTCTAAGTGCTTAAATTAATGGAAAGTGATCACCACATGTCCATATCTGCATCATAAAATTATTATATTTGTTTTGAAAAGTGTTAAATTAGATGATAATAATATTTATATTTTTTGAAAAATAGGTATTAACACTTGAATGCGGTCTATTATTGAACTGTTTGTTTATATTTAATATATAAAAGATATAAACACCTTTTAAACTAAGTATAAACATATTTTTTAAATGTAGATAAGATATATACAAGAGTGCAGATTATGCTGTATGAATAGTGTCTCTAAATTAAATTATCTTATAACATGACAAATGGCACAGGGGATTCTCTGTCCTGGCTGATGGATACAGGGGGTGGTATTAAAAAATAAAATAGCATTAACGAAGGTATCTTGATGTCTGACAGGAGGCCAACATACCATATCTGTACAGCACAGAATTACAAATAGATGTACTTGCCAGTTGCCACCAGTCTTTTACTCTTTTGATTATTGTTATATAATTTCACGCCATCGTAAGAGGAGCTATAGCCTTAGTAGAACCAGGGTGTTCCTTAAGTTCATCAAGTTTCTTTGTGAACTCAACTCTAAAATTTATTGGATTGGTTTCAAACGACGAATCTAAACCGTTGAAATCTTTCTACCCGTAATACGGGTGATGCGTCTACATGTGAAAATTTTAAACTTTCGAATTAATTTAGTATAAAGTCAAGTGGTCAAAATTAGAAGGTTTATAAATTAATTTTAATGCATTTATTTTTTGGACGCCTTTTGACCACTTGACTCTATACAAAACTAATTATAAAATTTAAAATTTTCACATGTAGATGCATCACTCGTAATATAGAAGGATTTCAACAGTTTGGATTCGTCGTTTGAAGTCAATCCGATAGGTTTTAGAGTTGAGTTCACAAAGGGGTTTGGTGAACTTGGGAACACCCTAGTTCTACTCGCTATAGCCTCAGATTCTGGCCTTTTTTTTTTAATGTTGTGTATGGAACCCGAATTTTTATTTATATCCAAAAAATAATTGAAATTTCAAAAAATACCCATCTCGCCTGGAAAATTCGAAAAATACCCAAACCGGAAATTTTTTTTCCGGATTTGGCCGCTAAACCCGGAAATTTTTTTTCCGGTTTTGGGGAGCTCTTTCCGGAAAATTTTTTGCCGGTTTTGGGGTGCCTTTATGGAAATTTTTTTTCCGGTTTTGGGGGGTACTTTACGGAAATTTTTTTTCCGGTTTCGGGGGTGCTTTACGGAAATTTTTTTTCCGGATCCGGGGCTATAAATCCCCCCCGTCCACTTCAGCTCCACAGCAGCACAGCCACGCACACAGCAGCAGGTTTTTTTTTTTTTTTTTTTAATATATTTAATATATTTAATTAATTAATTATTTTTGAATAGTTTAGAATTAATTTTAATAACTTTTTCATAACTTTTCATAACTTTAATTTAATTTTAATTTTAATTTTAATTTTAATTTTAATTCTAATTCTAATTTTAATTTTAATTTTAATTTTAATTTTAATTTTAATTTTAATTTTAAATAGTTTAGAATTAATTAGTTTCATAACTTTTTTAATTTTAATTTATAATACAATTAATTAGTTTCATAACTTTTTTAATTTTAATTTTAAATAGTTTAGAATTAATTAGTTTCATAACTTTTTTAATTTTAATTTATAATACAATTAATTAGTTTATTTTAAATGATTTGGAATATTGTCCGAATAATTTAGAATTTGTTAGAAAAGACCAGAATGGTCCAGAATAGTTTAGAAAATACCAGAATTGTCCAGAGTTATTTAAAAAATAGCAGAATGGTCAAGAATAATTTAGAAAATACCAGAATCGAAGATCGGATCAATCAGACAGTCAGAGCTCCGGAAGGGATCCAAAAATGAAAGAGGTTCCTAAAACAATTCGAAATCATTTTAAAATTTTCTAAATTTTTCTATACCATTTTGATAATTTCTAAATTATTCTACACTATTTTGCAATTTCCTAAATTAATTTAATAAATTTAATAAATTTAAATAATTTAAATAATAAATTTAAATTATTTAAAATTATAAATTTAAATTATTTAAATGATTTAAATAATAAATTTAAATTATTTAAATGATTTAAATAATAAATTTAAATTATTTAAATGATTTAAAATAAATTTAAATAATTTAAATAACTTACTGTGAGAGAGCAGAAGCAGAAGCTGAAGTCGAATCGCTGAGTGAAAGCGAGAGAGCTCCGCGGTTTTTATAATCAAAATGGGTCCGAAACCGGAAATTTTTTTTCCGGAAATAACCTCTAAAACCGGAAAAAAATATTCCGGAAATTTTTTTTCCGGATTTAGAGGCTAAATCCGGATAAATTTTTTCCGGAAATAGAGATTAAAACCGGAAATTTTTTTTCCGGATTTAGAGGCTAAATCCGGATAATTTTTTTCCGGAAATAGAGATTAAAACCGGAAATTTTTTTTCCGGATTTAGAGGACAAATCCGGAAATTTTTTTTCCGGATTTAGAGGCCAAATCCGGAAAATTTTTTTCCGGTTTGGGTATTTTTCGAATTTTCATCAGAACTTGGGTATTTTTTGAAATTTCCATTATTTTTTGGATATAAATAAAAAATTCGGGTATGGAACCTTTCGTTTTTTAATGTTGAAAGGAAGATGAGGGTTTGCCGGTTAGGCTCAAAATGTTGCCTTTTTTTTTTTTGTCTTTGAAAGTAGATGTAGATGCAATAGGAGCTCATTTTTTAGATCCAAGGGTTTATTTTTTGTTTGGGGTATGATCGTAAAGGGACCAATGATGTCTTTACACTTTTGTTATTTTTGTTTTGTTTATTGATCAAAGCAATTTTTTTTTAATTTTTTTTTGGTTTCTGATCAAAGCAATTCATTGTTGCATTTAATAAAGAAAAAGGAACTAGTCACATGCGATTAACGTGTTATTATCGTTAGAGAAATTGCATCACCATCTCTAGAAAACGATGCATTGATACAGACATGAATTTATAAACTTCTATTTTGTATCTTACAGCACGCTATGTATAAGATAATATATTTATCAGTAAGGTCTTAACCTATTCTTTGAAAGTATATTCGACAAATGATACATTGTAGTATCATTTTAGGGTGATGATATTAACTCAACAACTTTAAATAATTCAAATGTATCTCTATTCCATTATTAAGCACGTTGGGTGTCCGATCCGCCAACGTCTATGATTGAAAGATTAATTTTTTGATTTAATCTCAGCTCTCCAATCACATAATCTATCTTCTTTTGATTAAATGCATATACTTTATGTGTAGAAGTTTAAATTTAGCTACAAACATACTCGCCACACATACTGCCACACGATGCGTTACAATTAAAATTAAATAGACTCTAAAATTTTGCGATATAATTCTCCGTTTTCTTATTTATTTGTTTCCTTATTTCTCCCTCTCTAATTGAAATTTTCTATATGGCGGATCAAAATGCAAATCAATTTTTTGTTCATTTCCTTATTTATCTACTTCCTTATTTCTATACATATTACTGTGATAAATCTAGAATATATTTCTAATTTTGTTTTTTTTGATGAAAATTTGTCATTTTGAATGAGAATTTATTTTTGTTATCTTATCATATATTCCGTTGCAACGCACGGGCACGATACTAGTTGTTAATTATATATGGCGCGAGTTAAATGCTACTCCAGAATGCAACCACATCTATTTGATCATTTATTTTCTTTATATAAATGGAAAGTCATTATTCATTTTTATTTCCATAACTAAGACGTCTTTCTAAAACCATGTTCTTTCCTAAAAAATACAAACAAAAAGAAAATACAGTTTAACAGATGAAAAAATGGTTGTTTTAATTGAACACACTAAAGGAGCATATTTATTTTAGGGTACTGGATTTATAGGTAAAATAGTTTAAGTTTAATATAATATTTCTCTTGATAATTTAGTTTAGTCGTGCCTCAATATTACTACCTTATCTAAACATTATTTTCAATGAATTACAGTTTGCAAACTTAATATGTTTTTTACAATTTTTTGTTTGATTTTTTTTATTTTCTTTACGTTAGTTTGAATCTGGTATAATGTTCTGATTGTCAAAATGAAAAAAATTCATTTTTATGCCTGGGTTATTTTTTTTGCTCTCACCCATAATTGAAATTGTTTTGCTTACAAGTGATATTTGACAAATTGCGATATTCAAGTAATGAAAATATTGAATTTTTTTTTTGAGATGGGGCGGTATCATAGTTGGCTAGGAGAAAAACTCCTAGGGTTGTTCTTACTCAAAGGTCGAGAGCAGAGGAGGCAGACTTGCAAGTTATGCGGTTTAAACCTCGAGAGTTTCGTATTGGGGTCGATCATATAAAATTTTCATGAAAAATATGGAAGTCAATTCTATAGTATTCATAGCATTTATCATTATATATATATATATATATATAGAGAGAGAGAGAGAGAGAGAGAGAGAGAGAGACTAAGGTCAAAGTGGTAGTTCCAAGTCCCCGGTGCTACCAAGTTGTTTTCGGATTTTCAAAGTCCAAACGGTCGATCCGAACCGTTCAAGTTGATCTCCATATTGAAATGTGCCTGGAGACCAAATTTTACATTTTTGGAATTTTCTTACTATTTATTAAGCCACTTTGAAAATTACTGATCTGGGTGAACAGTAAAAACAATGCAACCAAATTCTGGACCATGTGATCAGAAATTTTTAAAGTGGCTTAATAAATAGTAAAAAAAAATTCAAAAAATGTAAAATTTGGTCTCCAAGCACATTTCAATATGGAGATCAACTTGAACGTTCGGATCAACAGTTTGGACTTTGAAAATCCGAAAACAACTTGGTAGCACCGTGGGCTAGGAACTACAACTTTGACCTTAGTCACTCTCTCTCTCTCTCTCTCTCTCTCTATATATATATATATATATAATTGTGCTATTGTACTTCGCGAAGTAAAGCCAATGTTTTACTTCACGCTCATATATATACACACATCGTGTCAAAGTATACATTTTTTGAAAATGAATTGGGGTCAATCGACCCCATTTCATTGAGTGTGAATCTACCTCTGATCGAGAGTTCGAGTTCTACTCACCACTTTACAGCTTTTGCGAAACTTTTCAAACAAAAGAAAATATTAAATTTTAAAGTAGAAGAAAAAATGAAAAAAAAAAAACTTGAATCAATATATTCTAAATATATTTTAATCATCATATTTCTATGTATAATTAAATTATTAAATCAATAAGTGAAATCTAGTTTACGAAAGGTATACTACAAGAATCTTTGAGTATCCGTGAAACAAAAAGTGCTTAACTTTGTCGTCGTCGGTATTCTCGTATATACTTCTATCAGTAATAATAATTTTTGTTGGCTTACTCTCAATAATAGACATTTTTTATTTTCACATATATTCTTTAGGGCTGCTAATGAGCTAAGTTCGGCTCAAAACTCGGCTCAGCTCGTCATATAACTAAACAGACTCAACTCAAGCTCGGCTCAGTCTTGAAGAAAAAAATCCAGCTCAATTTAATGAGTTTGAGCCTTTAATTCGGCTCATTACTCGCGAGCTCAACTCATTGGCTCATGAGCCAGCTTAGCTCATTAGTAGGCCTACTCAAAAACTTGGGAGTTTAATTTAAGGGACTGGATAGTGCTTTTATCGCCGAGTTGAATCCCTGTAATATTATTTTTATTTAAATTATTTTCGTCACAGGATAAGTATTTAATAAAGGCAACATGTTTCCTATTTTTTCTGTAGTAGGCAGAATATTTTACTGTTATTGCATCAGAAGGAACTATTAAAATTTTCAAATATAAAAATTAGTATCATAAAAAAGATCAGTTAGAAGTACCACAGACCATCCGATCATGATCAGATGATTAAGAATATTTATTTTGAAAGTACGTTCATCAGCAACAAGCACATCTGCGTATAATTTATTGAGCTGTTCTAATATGAAATATTACCACAGCTCTCTAAAATTCATAAACCTCATATGCATATCCTCTAACTCATTGGCTCATGAGCTGGCTCGGCTCTGTTTGAATGATAAAATATGAGCCGAGCTGAGTTCGGACTTTAATTAGTTTAAGGCCTGGCTCGATATAATTTTTTGAGTTGTTCAACTCATTGGCTAATGAGCCGGCTCGGCTTATTAGCAGCCCTAAGATTCTTGTAGTAAAATATCAATAATACTCTAATAAGATCTAATATCAAACAAAAAATCTTCCAAGATCTTAACTGGATATAATATTGAATGAACAAAATCGTCATATTAATGCAAAAAAATGTGTTATTTAAGAAATAACTTAGTAGGTACAAAATATGCATATTAATAAAGAGAGAATGTGTTATTTGAGAAATAACCAGTGTTCTAAATAGTGCGCTATTGCGTTTTTATACCCAAACGCTACGCTATGAAATCAAATGCGCTATTTGCGTTACGGCCGCTATAGCGGTGATAGCGGTCCGCTATTTGCGCTACGGCCGCTATATAATATGGACTTTTTTAAGCAATTTATATGGGCTTTAAATAAAAACTCAAAAAAGCTCAAACCGAAATTGAATTTGTTGTTACTTGCTACAGATAAATCAATTTGAAATTGAGAATATAAATTGAAATTTGAATTGAAAAAAAAGTCTAAACCGAAATTGAAATTTGAATAGAAAAAAAAATAGAATTTATGTCATTAATCATGATGCTTAAGATGTTTTTAATAGGAAAAATCGATAGTTTATGATATTACAATGGATATTTTGAACCGTAAATTGGACTTTGTATGGGTTCAATATAAATATTATAATTTCTTAATTACTTTGGTGTTATTTATTGTTTTATGAAACTTTAGATAATATTGATATTTAGTACAAATATTAAATATACGGAATGTAAAAAAAAAAAAAACGCTATTCGTTATAGCATTTTTTGTAATCTTCCCGCTATGACGTTATAAACGCTATTTATAGAACCTTGGAAATAACTAAGTAGGAGTATAATAGTTTATTAAAATTGACATGCTATGCATGAGGAAGTTTGCCTTGCCAAGCGTGATACACGTGTTATTCCGATTCCAACCGTTCACGTTTTCCTAAGCGCGAATCTATATGAAAACTTTTTCATGCGCGAATCTTTACCATTATCAACGGCTGAGATCGGAATAACAGGTTGCTGTTATTCCTCGAGAATAACAGCAGACTTTTTTCCGTCTCTGGAAGGGATCCTCTCTCCGTAGAACACACTTCCATTATAATACAACTCCCAACAACATATAGAAGAACAGAAGAATTATCTTCAGAAAAAAAAAAAACAGAGAGAAGAATCATGTGTATGATTTGTTTAATATATGGAGAGAAGAATTCTCCCTTCCAGGTACAATCCATAACAAACGTCGGTGTAAGACACCAAAATGAAATTTGAGAACATTTGGGGAAATATAAGGCCGCTGATTTTCAAATCAGATCAGCTGATTGCCTTTCAAGTATGAATTCTGGCGCAGAGCTGATTTGAAAGAAAAATTACTTAAAATATATAATTAACCAAATGATGTTTTTTTTACGTAGCAAATGTGTTTACTAATACAAAAAAAACAAGTAATTTTATAGCATTTGAAAAATGTTATTAAGATTTGTTTCCATCAAATTTCACGAAAAATGAGCAGAAAAACATTTTTAAATTTTACAATGAGTGTATAAAGGATAGACATATCCAATTATCCATTCCAAACTTTTATAATTAGAAACGTGGGAGTCAACAGCACCGAGTCAGGAATGACTCAGCAGACAAGATGATACACGCGATCGCACCGAGCAAATCTCATCTCATTAATTTCCCATCGTCCCTCTTCTCCCACTTTAAATTCCCAAGCGCTCTACAGCTCTCAACGAAGCCTTTGATCAAACGCAACGAAATCCACCCTTGCCATTGATTCTTCCATTACATGGCTATCGCCACCTCTAAACTTCCCTCTCGGCTTACCTCATGCAATAGCAACCTCCTTTATGTTAGATCCCTCTCCTCTCTCACCTCTTCACCACTGAACCTTACTGCACCGTTCTCGGATCCGCCTACCAGCCCTGAACAACCTCCGCCAGATGTGATCGACCTTGACAACACTGAGAAGCTCTTTTCCTCGGTGAAAACAGGGGCTCTGGTAACCTCTTTACTCAACCTTTATGCCATGGCGGTTGACCCCCTGGTCGAGTTCGGGACCAAGGTGATGCAGTCGCCGGTTGTGATGGAGAGCCGCATCAGCAAAGCGGCTGTGGTCAGGGCAGTGAAAGCGACTGTTTATAAGCATTTTTGTGCGGGAGAGACGACTGAGGAGGCGAGCGAGACAGTGAGAAGGATCTGGAAACGGGTCGGGTTGAGATCGATATTGGATTATGCAGTAGAGGATGCAGAGGATGATCATGCGGCTAGACGGAACCTGGATGGGTTCCATCGGACGGTGGATATGGTGGCTGCTCTCCCGCCTACGTCGGTAAGTGCTGTTGTTAATTAACCAGGGGCAGATCAGTCATTTCTTAAATTTTGATTTAAAAATAAAATATAATTAAGATTCGGTTTAACTGTTCCGAATTAATGGGAGAAATATTCTTGCAAATTTTGTCTATTAAAAAGTGGCAGGTTAAACATGAGTCTTTAATCATTTCCATCTTCTTCTTTTTTACATTACTAGAAAAAAAAAAAACAAATATGAATATGCAAAATCTTATTAAACTGGACAAATTAAGAGCTTTTAAATTGAATTAAGAGTTTTTTAATAGTCCAGTAGTTTTCAAATTGAATTAAAAGAAGAAGATACATACGACTCTATGCCCGGTGCACAGGACCGGTTCCTGCTATATATGTTACGTTCCAAGGTCATGTTTGATACTAAAAATTAAGTTACTTAATTTCAAGTTAAGAGTTTTTAATTATTCTTATTTTATTGAAAATTGTTAATTAAGTAGTGATTTTAAAATTCAATTAAAGAAGAGAAGAAAACTTGGAAATTTTGTTTTTACAACGAATTCCACGGATGGAATAAATTAATTCATCTAAAGAAATAATTTAACTTACATCATAATCTTAATTTAAGAAAATTACTTGTGTTTGACGGCTTAAACGACCTTTATGTATCGTTGCAATTAAACATAGACTAAAGCTGATGCAAGCGGGAAAAGAATCGTCGTTATCACCCTTTTTCCATGGTTCAACGTGAAATTTGTATCCAGTAGGGTACCGCACAAGGGAATCTCTTAGAACGATTTTCTAATTAGTGAATCCGGTCCGTTCTTTTTAACTTTCCACGAATCTCAAAGCACAAATAATACCGTCTCTTCCCAAATTTCGAATAGGCACCGTGTTTTTTTACTTAATCTGGACCGTAAAGTAGTGGGCCCACTGTGCAGTACTACAGAAAATACTTGTCTGTTCAATGTGACACGTGTTTTCGAAGGAATCTTCTTAATTTCGTAGCTCAAATGCTGGGACCAGGAATCTTGATTCTATCGAATGGAATCTTCACCAGAGCCGTGAAGATTACAAAATTTAGAAATTTCTACCGAGGGTGACCTGACCTTTCTATACAATTCCACCAAGTTTGTGCTAGTTAATTTGACGCGTGGAATATTTATATACAGAGGTTTGATATTCTACTTTTATAAGGGTACATGTTTATAAGTCAATTTTGTGTTTTTAAAGTTCAAATAGTCGATTTGAGTACTCAACATGTTCTCCATATTAAAATGTGCTCGGAAACCAAATTTAATATTTTTTGAAATGTTCTTCAAGGGTTTGGTGCAAACGATTTGTTTTCAGATTTTCGAAGTCCAAACGGTCGATCCGAACCGTTCAAGTTGTTCTCCATATTGAAATGTGCTTGGAGACCAAATTTTACATTTTTTGGAATTTTTTTACTATTTATTAAGCCACTTTGAAAATTGTTGATCACACAGTCCAGAATTTGATTGCACTGTTTTTACTGTTCACCCGAATCAGCAACTTTCAAAGTGGCTTAATAAATAGTAAAAAAATTCCAAAAAAATGTGAAATTTGGTCTAAGCACATTTTAATATGGATTAAATATCTAACGGTTTGGATCGACCGTTTGGACTTTGCAAATAGGAGAACCAAAACGTTTGCACCAAGGGCTTGGTGCAAACGTTTTGAGCTTAGCCTCTCTCTCTCTCTCTCTCTCTCTCTCTCTATATATATATATAGTAGAATTAAGGTGCTCTTAAGCTCACCAAGCCCTTTGTGAGCTTAACTCAAAAACTTATCGGATTGACTTCAAACGACATTTCCAAACCGTTAGATGTTCAATCTATATTAAAATGTGCTTGTACACCAAATTTTTCATTTTTTGGAATTTTTTTATTATTTATTAAGCTGTTTTTATTAAATTTCTGGAGCATTGAAAAACAACGGTTTTCAATCCTGCTTAATAAATAGTAAAAAATTCCAAAAAATAAAAAATTTGGTCTCCAAGCACATTTTAATATAGATTGAACATCTAACGGTTTGGAAATGTCGTTTGAAGTCAATCCGATAGGTTTTTGAGTTAAGCTCACGGTTTGACTTGGTGAGCTTAAGAGCACCTTAATTCTACTATATATATATATATATATAGAGAGAGAGAGAGAGAGAGTGGCTAAGCTACAAACGTTTGCACCAAGGCTTTGGTGCAAACGAATGGTTTTCGAATTTTCAAAGTTCAAACGGTCGATCCAAACCGTTAGATATTTAATCTATATTAAAATCTGCTTGGAGACCAAATTTTACATTTTTTGGAATTTTTTTGCTATTTATTAAGCCACTTTGAAAATTGCTGATCGCATGGTCCAGAATTTGATTGCACTGTTTTTACTGTTCACCCGGATCAACAACTTTCAAAGTGGCTTAATAAATAGCAAAAAAATTCCAAAAAATGTAAAATTTGGTCTCCAAGCACATTTTAATATGGATTAAATATCTAACGGTTTGGATCGACCGTTTGGACTTTGCAAATAGGAGAACCAAAACGTTTGCACCAAGGGCTTGGTGCAAACGTTTTGAGCTTAGCCACTCTCTCTCTCTCTCTCTCTCTCTATATATATATATATATATAGAGTAGAACTAAGGTGTTCTTAAGCTCACCAAGCCTCTTTGTGAGCTTAACTCAAAAACCTATCGGATTGACTTCAAATAACGCATCCAAACCGTTGAAATCGATATACTTCATGAGTGATGCGTTTACATGTCAAATTTTTAAATTTTTGAACTAATTTAGTATTAAGTCAAGCGGTCAAAAAAAGATGATTTATAAGTTAATTTTAATGTGTTCATTTTTCAACATTTTTTTACTGCTTGACTTTATACTAAATTAGTTCGAAAAATTATAAATTTGACATGTAAATGTATCACTCGTGAAATAGAACGGTTTCAACAGTTTGGATGTGTCGTTTGAAGTCAATCTGATAGGTTATTGAGTTAAGCTCACAAAGAGACTTGGTGAACTTAAGAACACCTTAGTTCTACTCTATATATATATATAGAGAGAGAGAGAGAGAGAGAGATAGAGAGAGAGATGGGCTATTGAGCTTTGTAAAGTAAAGCGAACGTTTTACTTCGGACTTGTTTTTGGATTTTCAAAGTCCAAACAGTCGATCCAAACTGTTAGATGTTCAATCTATATTAAAATCTGCTCGCAGACAAAATTTTACATTTTTTGGAATTTTTTTACTATTTATTAAGCCACTTTGAAAATTGCTGATCACATGGTTCATAATTTTGTTGCATTGTTTTTACTGTTCACCCGGATCAGCAATTTTCAAAGTGGCTTAATAAATAGTAAAAAAATTCCAAAAAATGTAAAATTTGGTCTGCAAGAAGATTTTAATATAGATTGAACATCTAACGGTTTGGATCGACTGTTTGGACTTTGAAAATCCGAAAACGAGCCCGAAATAAAACGTTCGCTTTACTCTGCAAAGCACAATAGCCCATCTCTCTCTCTCTCTCTCTCTATATATATATATGAGGAGGGATCCAATTATACCCTTTTTTTGACATATCTTGACACCGTTTTTTTATAAGTCAATTTTGTGATTTCAAAATCCAAACAATCGATCCGAACCGTTCAACATGATCACCATATTAAAATGTGCTTGGAGATCAAATTTTACATTTTTTTTGAATTTTTTTACTATTTATTAAGATGGTTACAAAATCGCTGTTTTTCAATGGTCTGAAAACAACGATTTTGTAACCATCTTAATAAATAGTAAAAAAAATTCAAAAAAAATGTAAAATTTGATCTCCAAGCACATTTTAATATATCCATCATGTTGAACGGTTTAGATCGACTATTTGGACTTTGAAAATGGTAGGTGTCAAAGTGTGTCAAAATAAAGGTGTAATTTGATCCCTCCTATCTCTATATATATATATTTGATGTGGCATCCTACTTAGTCGGTGGACGAGTTCTAAATACAAGATGTATTGACATAAAGAATTTGTCATAATTGGAATCTTATTATCTTGAGGAATTTAAATTTGAAATCTAATTCTCCAAATTTGGATCAATTTGATAATTATATGGCCACATGCAAAGATTAATCACATATTTAATGTCTAAATTATATCATTTTTATGGATGGCAAATAATTTCTAAATCATGCAACATTTGGTTACAAAAATAATATAATATTGAGAACAATCTATAATTTTTTTTTTTCATTTTAATATTTTTTTATTAAACTTTGTTAAAAAAACTTATTCTTAAAGCAATCTTCACATATAAGATAAATCGAGTCTTTTATATTAAGTTAAAATAAATAATAATCATATTCTCTTATCCGCATTCTTTACTTACAAAATGTATTTCTTTTTTTATAAAAATTTTGATGATAAATTTTTTTATATATCTTGTGATGCAAAAAATATATTTATATTTTACGTTATTAATAATAAATTTCTTTCATTTTATAGTTAAAGTCTTTGTTCATTTTGTATTTCGTTATTATCATTTAAAAACCTAAACACACTTTTCATACTAAAAATAAATATTTTTAAATTTGAATATTAACAATTTAAGGCACAAATAACGGATGCAAAATATTGTATGTAGAAATATTTTTTTCTAAAAGACTATAAAATTATTATCAAACCATAACAACAAATTGATCTATTAAAAAGAGAAATTTTATAGAATGTCCTTTTTCTAATAAATATAGAACAAAACACCCCTCAAAAGTATTAACAAAATTTCTCTGCGGGACGTGACGGCCCAATTTTTAATATTTATAAAAAAAGTAGTTAATTATAAAACTACGATCATTATAAAGAATTTATTATAACGGATTCTCTCCAGATACATTTATGCAGTGACAGGCCATGCTATTTCAAAAGAAGACACTTGCTTATTTCTGGCCCAATTTTTATTTAAAAAAAAGCTTCTTTTGTCATATTTCTATCAGAAAAAATTACATAAATATACTTTCTTTTTATGAAAAATTTGGGAGTCAAGCTCCCTATTCCATATATGTGATGCTAGAAGTGTCAAAAAGTTACAAAGTTAAAATGCACAAAAAGAAAAAAGAAAAAGAGAAAAAAGGTAAATTCTAGTGTAACTGGTACCAACTTCTAAATTCCGTTACAAATATATATATTTGTATTTCGAGAGTGGCTAAGATACAAACGTTTGCACCAAGGTCTTGGTGCAAATGATTCGGTTCTCCGATTTTCAAAGTTCAAACAGTTGATCCAAACTGTTAGATATTTAATCTATATTAAAATGTGCTTGGAGACCAAATTTTACATTTTTTGGATTTTTTTTTACTATTTATTAAGCCACTTTGAAAATTGATGATCCGGATGAACAGCAAAAACAGTGCAAACAAATTCTGGACCATGTGATTGGCAATTTTCAAAGTGGCTTAATAAATAGTTAAAAAAATTCCAAAAAATGTAAAATTTGGTCTCCAAGCATATTTTAATATAGAGATCACATCTAACGGTTTAGATCGACCGTTTGGACTTTGAAAATCTGAAAACCATTCGTTTGTATCTTAGCCACTCTCCTTGTATTTCAAAATTATACAACTATGTCCTGCTCTGAAAAGTTTGTCTTATCATATTCTATTTCCGGACTCTAATGTCTCTGCATCTATGCACACTAATGTTGCATTCTGTTGCAACATTTTTTGTTTTGCATCAATCCGTTAACTTAAAGCACTTCTTGTGCGATATAACGGATTGCACACCAAAATTTATATTTTGCATACTAGCCAAAATTGTTGACGTTGGTTTGAATTAATCGCTCTGATTTTAATCCAAGCTCCAAAAATAATTTATATATTTTGAAAAAAAAATTATCCCGCAAATTGTTAGAGAAACGCTAGCAAATAAACTGGGAATAGCATTTCTTTTTTAAATTAATTTAAATAAATAAAAAATAATGCATTACATTATGTCCTCGAACCTTTTCAAAAGAACCAAATTAGTCATTGAACTTTCATTTGCATATTGATTTATTTTAAGCTTTTATAAAAAAAAAAACAAATTAATTCCTTTACTTTTCAAAAATGACTTGGTCGTACTTTTTACTGATGTATATTAATTTAGTTGACATCAGGCACTTAAACAATAATCAAGTACAAAAAAATGGTAATTTTGATTCATAATGAAGCTTTTTTGTGCTCGAAGGAATCTTGTATTATATTATGAATAATTGTAGTGAGAGTTTCACATATAAGTTTAATCTATAATATTTCTCAATAAAACGTAAAATAATTATGCAATGTTGTTGTAATCAATTTGCCGACATTTTTAAAAATACCCACAGTTAATTAAAGATTAATAAAAATGTCCACACCCATCAACTTTTATTAAAAAAGCCAAAACCGGTCATTTAATGGCCGGTCCCGATTTAAAAGGGAAACTGGCCATTAAATGGCCGGTCCCGGATATATATATATATATTTTTAGAGACAAATAGTTAAAATGCTTAAATATAACACTAAAAAATTGAATTTTTTTTAAATATTTGTCAAATTAATTTTTTGATAGCATATTTACAGGTTTTTTAATTAAATATATCACACAAATTGTTTCTTGTTTGAACATACAAAATAAAAGATGCCCAATATTAGAATGCTGGTTATTGTCAAATTAAATTCACTAGCCGCATGCGAACACCAAACATCAGATCAATAATTTTGATACAAGTTCTGACTTTTACCATGCTGCATACGACACTATTACTAGCCGCAAACGGGTCGTTGCGCGACGCACCGGTGATAAAAAAACTTTAACTCAATTTTTGAGGCACCAAACAACATTTTTTTGCAATTCTGATTCTGTCGGCCCTCTCGGGATAATCTTGAAGGCACCATTGCCCCCGCCTCGTTCCAAACTTTCCGAATTGGGGTCATATGCGCAAATTCGAGTTTCCTAGCCAAAGTTATGGCAGTTTAAGGTTTTTTAAAAAACAACGATACTTTCGTGCAAAAACACCGATGATGCACCAATGCTTTATGCGCGGCTTGTCGATGGCAGAAGTGCATCAATGTTTCGTTACAAAAATATCGACGACGCACCGATGTTTTTTCAGCACTACCCTGTTTAATTGCCAATGCTATCGCTAATGAAACATCGATGTTTCATTGCAAAACATCGATGCTAAGGCTAACGAAACATTGGGACTTAAACATCGATGTTTTCGTTAGCCTTAGCATCGATGTTTCGTAATAAAACAAACATCGATGTTTTCGCAATGAAACATCGCTAAGCCTAATGAAAACATCGATGCTAAGGCTAACAAAAACATCGATGTTTAAGTCCCAATATTTCGTTAGCCTTAGCATCGATGTTTTGCAATGAAACATTGATGTTTTGTTAGCGATAGCATTGGCAATTAAGCAGGGTAGTGCTGAAAAAATATCGATGCGTCGTCGATGTTTTTGTAATGAAACATCGATGCACTTCTGCCGTCGACAAGCCGTGCATAAAACATTGGTGCATCATCGGTATTTTTACACGAAAGCATCGTTGTTTTTTAAAAAACTTTAAACGGCCATAAATTTGTCTAGGAAACTCAGATTTGCGCGTATGACCCCAATTCGAAAAGCTTGGGACGAGACGGGGGCAATGGTGTTTCGAGATCATCCCAGGGGGCCGATGGAGTCAGAATTGCAAAAAAACGTCGTTTAGTGCCTCAAAAATTGAGTTAAAGTTTTTTATCATCGGTGCGTCCCGCAACGACCCGTTTGCGCTAGTGACAGTGTCGTATGCAGTATGGTAAAAGTCATTACTTGCATCAAAATTACTGATTTGATGTCTGGTGTTCGCATGCGGCTAGTGAATTTAATTTGATAATAACCAGCATCCTAATATTGAGCATATTTTATTTTGTATGTTCAAACAAGAAACAATCTGTGTGATATATTTAATAAAAAAATTGATAAATTTGCTATATAAAAAAATTGATAAATTTTCTATCAAAAAATTAATTTGACAAATATTTTAAAAAAATTCGATTTTTTAGTGTTATATTTAAGCATTTTAGCTATTTGTCTCTAAAAAAAAAAAAAAAATCCGAGACCGGCCATTTAATGGCCAGTTTCCCTTTTAAATCGGGACCGGCTCCGTTTTGGATATTTTTAATAAAAGTTGATGGGTGCGGGCATTTTTATTAATCTTTAATTAACTGTGAGGATTTTTATAATTGTCGGTCAATTTGTGCCAAGAAAATGAAATGACCCAAAACTGTAATAAGCATATGAAATCTTACGGCAAAATTGAATTGATTTAAAAACATACTTTAATTTAAAATTTGTTTGTTTGTTTGCACTTGGTTCATATTCAAGTGGCAGACCAAAGTCTACATGTTAGATAAATTAGTTCCATTAGTAAAATAAATTTAGTAAAAAAACTAACTTAGTCCATTTTGGCAGGTTTGAAATCTGAATAGGTTCCTTTTGAATATTTAAAGGTGATAGCTCCCATTTTGAATAGGTTCCATCAGAATATTTAAAGGTGATAGCTTCCAATCGGAATAGGTTTCATCAGAATATTTAAAGGTAATAGCTTCCAATCGGAATAGGTTTCATCTTTTATCTAAATAAATAATTGGATGGGAGCATTAGCTATCTCCGTAACATTTTCATATTTCTTCTCTCAGTTATTAACTGATTTAGTAACTGCTAACTACTTAGAAGGACCACTTACTATTTGAGAACCGCCTAATATTTGAAAGATTTTACAACTGGCGCGCGCAAGTATTCATATATAATACATCAAGTATTCATACCTAAAATATCAAGTACTTTAAAAAAAACTAGACACATCATTCAACTATCTTTTACACGTTTTTAGAGGTGATTCTTTTTTTCTCTGTTCAATCTAACCAATATTTCTGACAATCTGTGAGGAATTTTGCAAATCTAAAACTACGAACGTTTTCTACACAATTTTCTTTTTCAAATAAGATTCATGATGACATACTTTTGAGTTGTCCGTTGAACAAGTATTCATACCTCGTCATGCAAATATTCATACATCATCGAGCAAGTATTCATACCACGTCGTGTAAGTGTAGTTCATGTATCAAGAGTATTACAAGCATATGTGCATACCTCAATTATTTTTACAAGAGCAGCGAATAGTATTGAACATTGTTTTATTATTTTCTAGTTCAATTTTATTTTTTGGAAATAAAAAATAGTTGCCACGTGTTTCACTATCGAAACAAAAACAATCTATCAAATTTTACATATCATGTAATTTAAATGTTACAAACAAAAAAAACCAAAAATAATATTTAAAAGAAACAAAACATGCTTCATTGAAGTATTCATATATATACGTTGCAGTATTTATACATAAGATATTAAGTATTCAAACATATACGTTGAAGTATTCACATCTAAGATATCAAGTATTCATTCATACACGTTGAATTATTCATACCTAAGACATCAAGTATTCATTCATACACCTCTATTTTTTACAAATTTTGTTTTTTCTGTCATTTCTTAGTACTTAGTACGCACTGGCCTAATTCACCATTAATGAAGCTTTGTTCTTTGCAAATAACTCGCTACTGCATGAGGAAGATGAACATAGACACGAAAGGGATTAATTGCATCCACAGAGACAAAATTAGTTGAACTCGATCCATTTAGCACTCATTTTGAAATGGTCAACAGTGATGGATCTGACCCGGCAGAGGTGTGCTTAATTGGTATGGAGTGACGGAGGATCTCTGGCAGAACGTCCGCTGGAGCGAGAGTAGCAGGCAGATATGGAAAAGTGGAGGCGGAGGCAGAGGTGAGAGAGGGAGGGAGCTTATCGTATTTACCATTTCGAGGTGGGAGAGGGAGGTTGCTTATCAACGGAAAAGCGGAGACGGAGACGGAGGCGGAAGTCGAGCGGAGAAAGGCCGAGTGTAGAAACGACGAAGCTGTATCGCGTCGCCGTCCAAAGAGAGACCGAGCGAAGATGAGGCGATCTGGCCGGAGGAGAAGAAAACGAGAGGGAGGAGGTTTGGAGGAAAAGAAAGAGGGAGAGGCGGGGGGTCGGGAAAGTGAGACTGATAACGACAGTTTAAGTCGTTAATTATTTTAGTTGAACGTGGGAGATTGATCAAAGGATAGATTGGGGGAATGAATGCTGGGATATTATAATTACCCTAATTGGATGGTGATGCACCAATCTTTATCTCAAAGATGGAGGCATAACTCCCAACTTTCTTCTTCTTCAAAAAAAAAAAAAGATAGTCCTTTTGAAAAATTAAGAAACTGATTTGATTTTCTTTTAATGGTTAAAGAACAAGTGGACGAATTTTTTATCAAATCGCCATTATCAGAAATGAAAGTTTAAGAGACAACTTTGTTCTTTTGAAAAAAAAATAAAGAAATTGAGAACTAAAGCTAAATTTTCCCTGATGAAAAAGGAACAGAACCAACCTAAATTTTTTGTTTTGGCAGGCCAGTATGTGCGTAAAGATCACAGCAATCTGTCCGATCCGTTTACTCGAGCGAATCAGCGATCAATTAAGATGGAATTACAAAAATCCAGCATTTGAACTTCCATGGAGAACTCATTGTTTCCCAATTCTATCTGATTCAAGCCCTCTATATCTCACTTCATCAATGCCTGAACCACTAACTGATCAAGAATTACATGATTTCGAGTTAGCTCAAGAAAGATTGAACGACCTATGCGAGCAATGCGCAAAATCAAACCTTATGATACTCATAGATGCAGAATATGCTTCGGTTCAACCAGCAATAGATTACTTCACTTATTTGGTTGCCTTAAAATTTAACAAGGAGCAACCCGTTGTGTACAGTACAGTTCAAGCGTACTTGAGAGGTGCAAAGGAGAGACTAGAGATGATGATGAAAAGTGGAGAGAATGAAGGGATTTGTACTGGAATAAAATTAGTTAGAGGTGCTTACATTACAAGAGAAACCAGATTGGCCTCCTCTTTAGTGGTGCCTTCACCGATCCATGGAAGTTTACTAGAGACACATAGGTGCTACAACGAGTGTGCCGCTTTCTTACTCGAGAAAGTTAGAGATGGATCTGGTGCAGTTGTTCTGGCCACTCACAATACGAAATCTGGTAAGATAGATGTGTATTATTATTTTTCTTAGTAAAGATAGGTATTTAGTTAATGCAAGGATTGGTACTCTGATAAAACATTTCTACATGTATAACTGGTACCCTCAGTGCTATGTGCTGACATACTGGCTGAAAATGAAATCCTTAAAAAATCGAGGAAATTCGAGGAAATTAATTTTAATAAACCAAAATTAACTAGCATTCTTTCCCTTGACTCGGAAAAATAGTTCATTCAAAACTATTTTGTCAATGGAATTACTCAAAACCATGTACAATTGTACATATTGTATCCTTGTTTGTGTAATCTTACATTGTTCTTTAAATTACAGGGAAATTAGCAGCAGCAAAAGCAGAGGAGCTGGGAATCAGAAAAGGCGACGACAGGCTACAATTTGCTCAGTTGATGGGAATGGCAGATGGGCTCTCTTTGGGGCTTAGAAATGCTGGTTTTCAAGTTAACAAATACCTCCCATTTGGTCCAGTAGATCATGTAATACCTTATCTTGTCAGAAGGGCTGAAGAGAACAAAGGATTTCTTTCGTCATCGTCACAGGACCGACATCTTATCAGGTTTGTCGAATCAGATTGAAGGTTACAGATTATGATTTTAACAATTATATGCAGAATCTGGCTAATATGCTACGCGTAGCATAGAGGGCCTCCGTGCTACGGCTCAATATTTGAGTTTTCAAAATCCTAACGGTCGATCCGAACCGTTCAACATGATCTCCATACGAATATGTACTTGCAAACCAAATTTTACATTTTTTAAAATTTTCTACTATTTTTTTAGATAGGTAGAAAATTACTTGATCTGGAAATTCTGTACCATTCAGATCAAGTGATTTTCTACCTATCTAAAAAAATAGTAAAAAAATTCTAAAAAATGTAAAATTTGGTTTGCAAGTACATATTCGTATGGAGATCATGTTGAACGGTTCGGATCGACCGTTAGGATTTTGAAAACTCAAATATTGAGCCGTAGCACGGAGGCCCTCTATGCTACGCGTAGCACCGTAGCCACTTCCATTATATGCATTAATAAATTTATAGAATTTTAACGTACAAAGGAAAAATATGTTGAATTATAATATGCAATTCAATTAATAATATGTGCCCTTTTTGTTACCAGGAAAGAACTTACAAGGAGGCTAAAGGCAGCTGTACTCAAGTGATTCAAACAACCAAGGAATTGGAAACTGTATATTTGGTGTTTGATTCAAAGAAATCACACCTTGCATAGTGGAATTGTATCATCAGTAGCTTTGGTTTAAATAGGAAAAAAGTTTCCTCAAACAAAAATAAAAAAGGAAAAGGTTAATGAAATATGCAGAATAAAATGTATTTAAAACATAATTTATTGTATATGATATTATAAGACAAATAAAAATAGCTGGGATACATATCTCTAATATCCCTTAAAACTCATGTCTGATATAACTTGGGATGTGGTGCCACAATTTTAAAAAAAAAATTGGGTCAGGGAGATTAAATTAATAGACTGTTAGGAGAATTTTACATTTGTCAACGAGATTAAATTAAAAATATGAATGTCTCCAAAAATTGTTAAATGTGAATTTTTTTAATATGAATTGTCTCATTTTATAATTTAACCTTTTGCAATATATATTTTTCCTTGGAGGAAGACGAAGTATAGGAAAACAACCAGACTATCAAAATAAACCGAATTTATTTTTAGTTGCCATCTTTCAAAAAATAATAAACTAGAATTAATATGGGTTCTCAAAAATTTTGTTTTTACCATGGACTAAGCTAATAGTTACACACCACTTAGGACATAGAAGCAGTCATTAGTTGCGCATCCAATTTTTTCATCAAATGAAATGAGTTAGCTACGTCTAAAATATCGATTATCGCGTTATCACTTTTAAGGTCCGAAAAAGCTATAGCGCAGCTATAGCTAGCTATTTAGAACTCTAATAAAAGAAAAGTGGTTAATAGCGTTAGTTATAGCTATAGCGCAACTATTTAGAGCTCTGAGCCTGCATCCATGATAAAATTGAAAATTTTCAAGAACCTGGCCTCCACTTTTTATGTTGTTGTTATGTGGATTTTTATAAAAACATCTTAAAAACAAAAATTCTAAAGCTCAAATTATAAAGAGTGAGGCTATGGTGCTATGCATAGCACGGATGACTAGTGTACTACGGCTCAATATGGTACTTTTTAAAATCCTAACGGTCGATCCAACCGTTCAATGTGATAACCATATGAATATGTACTTGCAAACTAAATTTTATATTTTTTCGAATTTTTTTACTATTTTTTTAGATAGGTAGAATTTTGATGGTCCATAATGTTCAAAAAACACTGATTTTTCTACCTATCTAAAAAAATAGTAAAAAAATTCGAAAAAATATAAAATTTAGTTTGCAAGTACATATTCATATGGATATTACATTGAACGGTTGGATCGACCGTTAGGATTTTAAAAAGTACCATATTGAGCCGTAGTACACTAGCTATTGGTGCTATGCATAGCACCATAGCCTCACTCAATTATAAAATAAAACTGTTGCTATTTTTCATACATACATATATAAAATAAGTACAGGGTTTAAGGCCACCATTTTTAATGTAAAATTCATAGTAACATAAATGCAAATCTCAAATAATGAAAAAACAAATGTTGGATGTGTTTATATTATTTTCTCTACATAAATAAAAGAAGAGGGTTTACTCCATATTCAAAAAAGGAAAATTCGACTTTGAAATAGATTTACAAAAAATCAATCGGATCACTCTTTTATTTCATTTTCTTTTTTGGACTTTACTATGTGATCGATAATACCATAATCTTGAGCTTCTGTTGCCGACATAAAATAGTCTCTTTCCAGATCCTTCTGTATAACATCTACAGGTTTACCTGTGTTTTCTGCATAAATATCCGCAATTGTGTTACGAAGTTCAAACATACCTTCTGCTTCTATTTTTAAGGAATGTATATTTCCCTTGACTTCAATTTTATGCCTTTGTAATGTTCATATTTTTTTAATTCTCAACAACAGAAATTCTAAAGCTCGAATTTTTTTTTTTTTTTTTTTTTTTTTGAAAATCTTCGCAGAAGCTGCTAAAGCTCGAATTGTTAATAACATAAATTTCACAATATTATTCCAAAATAACTAAACCTCAATCCCAACCTTCAGAGCCCAAAGTAACTAGAATCTGCTAAACTTGTCTGGGCCTTTTCTGATAAACTTGTCTCAGAACAAAAACTAGAATCTCCTCGGATGTCTTTGTTTTAATGGACCTAGAATTGCCTAAGCGATTTAAAAGAAAACGAAAAAAAAAAAAAAAAAAAAAAACATAGATGCAGAAAAGATTCTTAGAACAAGAATAGATCTAATAAAATTTGTTTCTTCCATGCAAAAGACGCTTTTTCTTAGAAATTGATAAGAATTTCTATTAAAAAGTTATGAAAAATATTATATTTTAAAAATCTTATATATTGAAAGATGAACTAAAACTAAATTTTGTTTAAACCGATGCCCGCCAGTACTTTGAAAGTAACAGGCACTAATTGCCTGTGAAGAGAAGGAATAACACACGTTAACACCAACGAAAATATCAAAATCAAAAAAGAAATATCGACCGACAAAACAGCAATATGAAATTAACCATCATTACATATCCTTCTTGACACCCCAACTACCGTAACCCAGAAGTCACTAAAATCAATTAGAAAATCACATCCCACTAATAAAGCATTGGTTGCCTGTGAAGAGAAGTAATAACACGTTAAACACCAACGCAAAATATCACCAAGTAGAAAAAGAAATATCAACCGACAAAACAGCAATAGGAAATCGACCATCATGACAAAACTTCTTGATACCCCAACACCTCACCATAAACGAGGAATCACTAAAATTTAGAATACAAGCAACTCCGAAATATAGAAAAGCAACTAAACATTGCCAGTGAAGAGAAGTAATAACGCAAGTTAAACACCAATGCACAAAATATCACCATAGTAGAGAAAGAAATATCAACCACAGAACAGTAATAGGAAATTAACCAATCATTACATATACCCAACTCCCTTAAACCAGAAATCACTAAAATCTAGGATAAAGCAAACCCGGAAATATAGCAAAGCAACTAGAGATTGCAGTAAAAGCACATCCCTCAAAAGCTCAAAAGACTAGATCCTAAACAAGCCAAGAAACCCTAATAACACTGGGATTATAAAATCAAGCCTCTTCCTCTTGGTATTCCCCTTCCTCATCCTCGTACTCTTCCTCGTCAGCTGTAGCATCTTGGTATTGCTGATACTCCGACACAAGATCATTCATGTTGCTCTCAGCCTCAGTAAATTCCATCTCATCCATCCCCTCACCAGTATACCAATGCAAGAAAGCCTTGCGCCTGAACATAGCAGTGAACTGCTCACTGACTCTCCTAAACATCTCCTGAATAGAGGTTGAGTTGCCAATGAAAGTTGATGCCATCTTCAGTCCAACTGGAGGGATGTCACACACAGTTGACTTGACATTGTGTGGTATCCACTCAACAAAGTATGAGGAGTTCTTGTTTTGTACATTCAGCATCTGCTCGTCAACTTCTTTCGTGCTCATTTTACCACGGAACATGGCTGATGCAGTGAGGTAGCGGCCGTGACGTGGGTCTGCAGCACACATCATGTTCTTGGAATCCCACATCTGTTGGGTGAGCTCAGGTACGGTCAAGGCACGGTACTGCTGGGACCCACGGGAGGTGAGAGGGGCAAAACCAACCATGAAAAAGTGGAGGCGAGGGAAAGGGATGAGATTAACAGCAAGTTTGCGTAGGTCAGAGTTGAGCTGGCCTGGGAAACGGAGACAACATGTGACACCACTCATAGTAGCTGAGATCAGGTGGTTCAGGTCACCAACTGAAACATGAACATTGAAGTTGTATTAATAGTTATGTTAAATTAATAATAATAATAAAAAAAAATCAAAACCGAAAGAAAATTATTGTTTCAGTAATTTACAAGAGTAGTCAAATCATTAATTTGACATTGTTTACCACGAAGCTTGCAACTGTTAGACCAAAAGTTCAACTACACATAACTAATTTAGCAGAATTTTGTAAATACTTCCAAGAATGCTACTACTAAAACAATTGCTTAATGATGTGGAAATGCATCAGGTAATTCCATCTACTCAGCTATTTTTAAACTTCAATTCGGTTGGCATCATTATCAATTCAGATCAACATCAATGTAAACATGTATTCATGGCAATAGAGGGCAAGGGCACCAAACAAAGAATACAAAAAAATTGCTGAGTGAGACAAAAGGGCAGGTACTCACAGCTGGGGGTGGTGAGTTTGAGGGTGCGAAAACATATGTCATATAGAGCCTCATTGTCAAGGACCATGCACTCATCAGCATTCTCTACTAGCTGGTGTACTGAGAGTGTGGCATTGTACGGCTCAACAACTGTATCGGAGACTTTGGGGGATGGGAAGACCGAGAAGGTCATCATCATTCGGTCTGGGTACTCTTCACGGATTTTGGAAATGAGGAGTGTTCCCATTCCTGACCCAGTACCACCGCCCAAAGAGTGGCAAACCTGGAACCCTGAAACAAACACAAAAAAATTGAATTAGAACTGAGCTATAGTTGTCAAAGTGCTGTGGGAAAAGCATATTGATTAAAGAGAATAATCAAATTAGAATATTAATTAAGCCAAATAACACAAATCAGACTGCAAGGCTGTTGAATCTGTCAATCTGATAACAGGAAATAAAACACAAGGCATTACTATAACAACCCTACTACTTCCTAACAGGATTTACTAAATCCTCAAGGTTAATCAAAAAGTTTGGACAACTTCACTTGATTTATTCGTTTTTCTCAATGATTTGGTACACTAATTATTAGAATAACCCACATCAGAAATTTAGAATCCCAACATAATAAGGCCTTTGCTCTGTGATATGGTAATTTAATTTATATAATTTATTTTTTCCATTGGAACAGACATCCTACATTCTGTTTACTGCCAGACAAAGAACAGGTAGTATTCATACTTGCAGATTTACAAACGTCAAAAATCAACTAAACAGAGACCGACATCTGAAAACAATAAATAAAAATATCTACACGATTACTTTTTAGCCAATAAACCTAACAGATCTAACGTAAAATCGACAAAAAAAAAACAACAAAATATCAAAGAAATGGATGACATTTAGATGAGAAATCTTACCTTGGAGACAGTCACAGTTCTCGGCCTCCTTTCTCACTACGTCTAGTACTGAATCGATCAACTCAGCCCCCTCGGTGTAGTGTCCCTTTGCCCAGTTGTTCCCCGCGCCAGACTGTCCGAACACAAAGTTGTCTGGTCTAAAGATCTGGCCGTACGGACCAGATCGGACAGAGTCCATGGTGCCCGGTTCGAGATCCATCAGTACGGCGCGTGGGACGAAGCGGCCGCAACTGGCCTCGTTGTAGTACACATTAACTCGTTCGAGTTGCAACTCAGAGTCGCCACAGTATCGGCCAGTCGAGTCGATCCCATGCTCGGCGCAAACCACCTCCCAAAACTTGGCGCCGATCTGGTTCCCGCACTGGCCACCTTGAATGTGAAGAATTTCACGCATTTTCGATGGAGATCTGAAGGTGCGAGAGAGAGATCTACTGACTGGGGCTAGGGTTTGTGAGAGCAGATCTGAGAGTGAGATGGATGAGAGAGAAGGTAAGTGACCTGGGGCTCTTTTATAGGTAGATGTGACGGCGTTTATCTAGGTGAATGTTTTTGTATTAAGAATTCTATTTACAACTGGTGTAGCGGGTTATTTTCATATATATAACGGTGATAACGAGTCTATATGGGTCGTGATATGGTTGAATGAGCAAGCAATTCAGTTGTTGAAAGATCAGGGTCCAGATACCCTAAAGTAGAACAGATTTTGAATTTGCAGTCGCACCGTATGATGAGAATCCGAACCAATCTGGTCCGAGCAGGAATGCATGGGGGCACCTTTAATATTTGTCCCCCAATCGATCGGACGGTCTGAGTTTAAACTCAAAAATTGAGTTACTTTAGGGGATCCATATTTAAAAAATGAGGTTTCCCGTTACAGGTTTTTGTTAACGGCGTTATATTACAGGAGGGATTCGAATTTTGAAATATTTGTGAAATCTCCTAAGGAGGGAAATTAAGTTTATTAATTTGGTTGATCCTGGTTCACGGATTGTTCTCAAATCTGTGCGATATTATGCCCCTCGATCTTAGGCTTTCAGCCTGTCGGGACTCGGGACACACATTAATAAACGAAACGGTGTTTCCTGTGTCGGTGATCGAGGAGCGCGCTTTATTAGAGGAATGGGAGGGCCAAGGGGGCGTGACTGGGCGGTCACGGTCCTCGTCTGTTTTGACTGTTTGCCTCGACTTTCAATCTCCGGCGCAGCATCGCGCAGTTCCGGCGAGGTTTGATGAGGGTGTCCAGTCGATGGATATTTGTGTGGTGGAATTGGGTACACGAATAAAATATTAAAAATTAATAATTTTATTTGGACAAATTTAACTTCAAATTTAGCAATTAATTTTTTTTGATAAAAAGTAGTATATACCACCGATTTCATTAAGAAACGAAACCTACAAAGTTTTTATCAGACGTGGTATCAAACCTCTAGTACCTTTCTGCCAAATCTCAAAACATATCAACCAGTACATCAAATACCAACACATATCCTACTACACTATGAAACTAGAAAAGGTAAACAATTTGCAACATAAAACAATCAGATATCAACATAAACAAAATATAGCTAAATATCAAAAACTGCTGAGTGGACTATCTGTAACTATCGTTATCATTTTGATGCTTTAAACCACTCCAGCTACCCTCTCCTCCTGTAATAAAAAATTATCAAAGAAATCGGACAATTGCATCACATCAGTAGGTAGAACTAAGGATAATGTAAGAAGAGTACATCTTCCTTTGGATCTCACCCAAAATTGTGCTAAAGAAATAATTTGAGATTCTATTGATCTAAGAGAAGTATGAATCCCTTGAAAACAAATCTTATTCCTTGTTAACCACATGACCCATAGTACTGTCCCTCTCACAAGTTCGATCAGATACCTATCTTTAAAAGGAATTAGATCATCAATAAACCATAATTCTTCCAAAGTCATAATATCAAACGTAAAGTTGTTATAATCAGCTATCCAATTCTAAATTGTTCTAAAAAATGAACATTGCAAAAACAAGTGATTTATTGTTTCAGGTGCCCCACAAAATAGACAAACTACATCTCCTGGCCAACCTCTTTCGCTCAAATTCACTCTAGTCAGTATCTTTTTTGCTTAACAAGCCACAAGAAAATTTTAATCTTAAATGAAATCTTTTCTTTCCAAATAATATCAAAAGTAACACTTTTAATCCCTCCATACTCAAGCCAAATATATAAAGAGTGTACCATAAATTTACCATTAGTATTCCATCTCCAAGACTCCAACTCAAAGTATCAGTCTGATCAATAGCCAAGTGCACTACCCTAAGTTGAGAAACTAACATAATCTATTATTCCCTAAGTTCTCCGGTTAGTTGCCTCCTAAAAGCCAAGTTAATATTGCCAGAATCTAGAACTGAGACTACAGATATAGTTATGTTAGTTGCTACTGAATACAACTGAGGATATAAATCACTTAAATGACACTCTCCCATCCACCTATCTGTCCAAAACATAACCTCTTTTCTTTCTAAAATTGATTTGATAATGTTATGCGAAGTAACTGTCTTATGCCTTACATATTTTACTTGTTCAATTTCTTGCACCAGTTCTTCTACTCGAGTCATGCTCCCACACTGGTTGCATCATATGCCTCAACTCAGTAGCTTGTTCTAACTCAAAAAGAATAATTAGCTATATTAGACGACTTGTATGTATTCCTTCACCTAATTGCATGCTCCAATATTTAGATCGTGAAACTTATTGGGCTGGAAATTAAATGAAACGGGCACCTTTTTGCAATATCTGGTGTTATCCCAAAGAGGAATTTACAAAATTAAAACGAAACAAAAGTAAAATGAGTAAATGAATAAGAAACCAATTATCAATTAACTCCAATACTCAAAAGAGACAAAACTTGCAAAAATCCTTAAGTTAATTCCATCATTTCAAAAGAAAAACCTTTTTGTTCATTGCAAAAATACTGAAGTTGATTACTAAAACTTTCTAATTACATCATTTCAAAAGGAAAACCCTTTCGTTCAATTTAATTAAGGCAGGAACGATTTAAAAGAAAAAAAAGAAACAATACTCATCTCAATAGGGGAGAGATTATTTTGGTAGAAAACATCGGTCTGCTCCTGCATGAGCATATCGGTATTCTGGTCTTTGACATAGTCGTGCTTGCCCTTGCATACTTTTCCATCCCTCATAATATTAAAATCCTATGTAAGAAGAAAAACCATCAAAATTTTAGAAAGAAAAAATAAATCAAACATTTTCTTCAATTTCTAACACATTGAGAACTTTCAAATTGAGCTCCCTCTTTTTGAGTTTTGGAAATTGGATTGAGTGAGGCTAAGAGAGGAAGCTGGGTGGGGAAGAGGCGAAGAGGTGAAGTTGGGTGCTAGGGAGGTGAGGGGATGGTTTAGGGTTTAGGGTTTAGGGGAGGGGAAGGTGTGCACAGGTGGAAGGAGGCCACCGGAGGAGGAGAAGGTCGTTGGAGAGAGGAGGAGAGAAAGAAGAAGGGGAGGACAAGGCGTCGGAGAGAGGAGAAGAAGAAGGAGAGCGGCTGATAGGACGAGGAAGGAGACGATCAGCGGAAACAAAGAGGATAAAGGACAATCAGAGGAGCCAACAGCTGTCAACTCGACAGAGAGAGCAAAGAGACACGTAGCGAGGAAAGGGGAGGCGTAAGTGCTAAAATTTCTACCGTGAGATAAGAATCAGACGGAGCAGACAATAGATGTTACTGTAGATGAACAATAAATCAACTTATAAAATTAATACTATAAGATACATGACATTTTATAGTTAATTTTACATCACAAGTCTAACTTATCAATGTAATACTCCTGAGAGGCAGAAAAAAATAAAGGGGGCAAAAACATAGACATATAGTGGTTTAGATACATGTGTTTAGAGGTTAAATTAAACATTCTATGCTAGCCTGTACCAATTTCATAAAAGAAATGAAAAAAAAAACAAGCCAGTTGGCATCCTGTCCTGCACAATAAAAATTTCAATAGATCAAATCCATCTGCAAACTAATTTCCTACAAATTACAGCGAAGATCGGCACATGACCCAAGTACCTACTGTGTACTTGGAGAAAGATATACATTAATTACAACTCTCTCTTCCCACAGAAGATTAT
This sequence comes from Carex kokanica, assembly GCA_025461125.1. Taxonomy (NCBI): domain Eukaryota; kingdom Viridiplantae; phylum Streptophyta; class Magnoliopsida; order Poales; family Cyperaceae; genus Carex; species Carex kokanica. The sequence continues at coordinate 1,362,244 of JAJGRX010000435.1, forward strand.
GCATAATTCTGTGACTAAGTACAAAAATAAAAATTGAGGACATCAATGTTATCAGAACCGGATCAGATATTAACTCGGTAAAGCTTTGAGTCAATGGTTTACTGATCGGACCACTGAATTAACCAGTTCAATCACTGATTTTTTAAAATAATTGAATTTGATATTGAGTTAGCTAAACTCTTACCTTACTGAAATGCAACTACACTAATATTTCGTGCATAGAGTTTATTTTGAGTAAAATTCAATACATAAATAATTCAAATGATAATATTTGTATATTTATTTTCAATTCAAATTGGTGCATACCGTTTTTTTTATATTTTATTACATGAATAATCAATTTAACAATTTTCTTAATTGTTTTCAATTCAAATTGATGCACACCACTATGTGAGTGGCATATAAAATCTTGTTAACACAATATTTAATACTCATACAATATTTTATTGCATATTGTAAAAATTTAAAGTTAATGCCTCATCCATATAATCCAATTTAATAATATAGTACATACATTTATAAATAAAACAACAGATAGATACTTTGATAAGGTTAAATTGTAAATCCTATTTTTACAAAAAGAAAATAACAAATATTACCTACATAATAAAAATAAACACTTTCAGACATCCATAAAATTATGACATAAGCTCCTTCTCTTCCCCTATTTTCTTTCGTAGATCTGTTTCCTCTTCCTTCGCCATTTGTGTCCTCTTGGCCTCTGAATCAAAAACTTAAATTAATCTGTTTTGAATCGGATTTTTGCTTCGAACGGTTCAGTGATTTCTCATTTAAACCCGAACGGTCAAACCGGTTTTGACCAGTTCAATAACATAAACGATTCTTCAAGGCCCTGTTCGGACGCGCAGGATTTGGTGGGATTTTGAATATGTTTAGAAAATTTTCCAACAGACTGTTCGGATGTCAGTTTTTTGGAGATGGGATTTGATATAATTTCCAACCTTGTTCCCATTTCCTTTGTTATTTTGTGAGAAAAATAACATTTAATCAGTGATACGTCAAAAGGGTATATGTAAAAAGCTTTATCCTCAAATACACTTTCGGTTTAGATCGCAAGTATACAATCCTAACGTGTAGTATATTATCGGGTATCGAACCACAAGGAGTAAGATAAATACTTAATTTTCTACTTTAGATAATAAATTTCAGAAAAGAAAGAAAGTAAAGTGCAATAAAGTAAATTAGGGGGGTTTTATAGTAAAAGTCCTAATTGTTGGGTTCAATACCCGAAAAGGAGAAATTGTGACAATTAAACTAAAACTGAAAATTAAAAGAGAGTTTTTTTTTTTGGTTGCTTTTCAAGGTTTGGAAGTCTAGGGGCATTCGGTCTACAATCCCTTGTTAATTCTATCTACTCGGGTTGTTTAAATTCATGTATGATTTGATGAGGTTTCTAACTTATGTTAGCCTTTGGAACAAATATTAATACAAATACCTTGGGTGGATGGATTAATGTTCCAACAATTCTAGGGCTGTCACTACCTAGAGGGATATTTAAGTCACATGCTTCAAAATATATGTTAATATTCGTTCTAAGGTGTCCTAATTAGGGTTTGACTTCAATTTAATACTTCACCAAATCCTAACCTTAATTTCTGGAAATCCGGTTTAGATATCAAATTGGTCCTAAGATAAACTAAATCCTAAGATATATATTTATGATTTCAATTAGTACTCTCCTTACCTTGACCCATGCTAGAAATTAAAGCGGAAAGACACGATCAACGTGATTTTAAGCTACTTCAATTAGTCTAACCAGGTGGACTTATAATTCAAGTACTAATAAAACTCATAAAGAATAATTCACAGAAATTAACAATCATAATAAAAACTAAAATCCGAGTAAAATAGAATTAAACAAGTTCATGCATAAGACCTAAACCCCTAGAGAGAAAACTAGCCTCTCATGGAGATGCAAGAATTCATCAAAAGATTAAAACAAAACATGGCTAAAACAAAGAGAAATTAAATAGAGAAATAGTTTACACCCTTCTCTAGATGAAGAACCTTGATCTTGCCTACGATTGCCCTGAACTTCCCTTCTTCTTCCTTGATTCGCCTCCAAGAGATGGATGGTAAAGATGATTGCAGGTGGATTGGTAGTGGATTGGTAGTGGATGATTTGGAAGGGAAAGTTGTAGCCCTTTTATAAGAGAAGTCCTTGTTAATTCTGGAGCAAATGGACGTGGGGAGTCATTAGATACTTGCCCCACAATTTCTCCACGTTGTACATTCTAATTTTGGCCCTTGGAACACGGCCAGGAGTGCCGAAAATAGAAAAACCGTCGAAAACGCTGTTTTTAGGCTGAATGCGACCTTAGTGCGTCCGCATCGATATCCGTGCGTACGCACGGATTTTGATGCACAGCTCATTATACCTTTTTAAGATTGGCGCGTGTTCAGAAATCCTTCTAAGTACTTAGTGCGGCCGTATTACAATCTGTGCGTCCGCACTTGGCATTTTTCTTCGTTTTTCTTCATTTCCTGTAAATTAAAGCCGAGCAAACGCAGTAACTTGATTCTAGGTGTATTCTATTCCCTTTATGTTCAAAACACAAGATATTTGGTGTTATTTCGTGATAAAAATCAGATCGAATATGTATATAATTTAGGTCTATCAATCAGACTGAATAATTTTTTCCCCACATGTTACTTGCTGTTCTCTCTTCACAAATTTCATTATTTAATTAAGAAACAACACTTTTAATATATAATAAGCTGATAATTAAACTGTCTATAGCTTAGAATTCATTCAAGCGACTTTCATATCAATTATGTGATAATTATTTGTATTTATGTTACATATTATATCTATTTAATTTGTCTATTGTGTGACATCCATAAAATAATATATCAATAATTACTAAACATTAGTTAATAATATAAATTAAACTAACTTGCAAATTAATATAAGATACTAACTAATAACATGCTACCATTCAAATAAATTAATATAAATATTTTTTTAATAAATATATTTATTTTAAAACAAATAAGGATTGGATAATCAATTTACCAATTAATTTTTAATTGATTTTTGGTAATTGGATAACAAGTTAGGGGAAAAGGCTCATTATGAAATAATGTTTAATAAGTATTGTTATGTTATTATTTAAATAATTTTATTTAATTACATTAATAATTATTAATAAGAATAATTGTATTAATATCAAGCAATTTAGAAAGAAAAGTAGGATTTCCCACAACTATTCCTACGGTACAACCGAACACTCCTTTTAACATATTTCCATAACCATTCTCGTGCATACCAATGAGCGTGGGTTCCCGCAAATTAATTTGTAGGTTCCCATACCCGTAAATTCCTATCTCGCATAAACCCTTGTCATCCAAACATGCCCTAAAAGAACCAAACCAGACAGGTTTTTTCCGGTCTTATTGCCGGTCTAGTCCGATTCTGATAACACTAGGGGACACTAAAAGTCACGTAAGTGTTATATTCAAAAACAAAACACAAATTATTCTTCAATTAGTTTAATTCGCAAATAGTTCACGTATTAACTGAATAAATTGAAAATTATCAAATTTATCGTGGATTCATTCGCCTGTTCCAAAACCAATTATTCATGAATAATTCGCAATTTTGCTCTATGTTTGGCATTATAGTGATGACGTCGCATTCCAATTAAATTATGTATTTTAGGTACCTTTTGCAAAATTAAAATGGAGTAATTTGACGCATGAGGTGAGAATTAGGAACCAAGAGTAAGGTTAACGAGAATTAAATTGTTTGCTTCATCTTACTATTTATAATTTAATTGTTTAGGCCATGTCTGAAAAACATGGTTAGGTTGTAATTTAACATGTTTCGGTTTAATGAAACAGACATAGTACCATTTTTATATAAAAAAATTACACATCATTTGATAGTTTACGTCATGATTTAAATTAATTTGCCTAAAGGAGTAAGATGTCGAAAAATAAATCTCTGGCTATGACAACGGGCTTTGCGAGCCGAAGTTTTTAAAAATACCCATGTCCAAAAAATAATAAACCAAATTTTCAGAATTTCAGATTTCGCACGTTCGTCATTTCAAATGGCAAACCATTCTTGAGTGTCCGCTATTTGACATTGCGGACACTATTGGTATAAAAGTTCTCCCCGTGAGTAGCAACTCATTTCCCACCTTCACCATTTCTCTCCTCGGATAGCTCTCTCTTTTCCTTCTGCACTGTAAGTTTTTTTTATTTATCTTTTCAATCTTATTTATATTTTCAGTAGGTTAATAATTAATTTAGTTAATTTATAATTTTAGATTTGTGTGTAATTGAACCAAAATGAGTCTTATGATATCCATTTACACTGGTGGTGAGATTTACAAAGCTCTAATGGGGTTTTTTTTATAGTCTCAGGCATGTCATTGTGATCCCAGTAATGTCTGGTACTGATTTTTTGGGAATGAATAATGTTATTTGTCATAATTTGGGATTGAATCAAGGTCAGCATGACTTTAATATTCAGGCCAAAATTAGCATGCCCACTGGTTCGGCACAGACATGGTTCCAACTATTTCCAGTTCTGAATGAGGGAGTCTGGCAGGTACTGTGCAACCAAACAATAAGTTTAATTCGGGGTGGGTACAAGATAATCGAGCTATATTTGGAAATTACCTCAGCCCGACGTACCAATCCAGCACTAGGTTAATCTAGGGTCGTAGTTGGGTTAAATCAACTGTCTCAAGTCGGGCCCCACTCCAAATTTACCAACCGTCTAGTAGTCAGGCCAAGTTCAGAGGGACTGACCGTCTGGTAGTCGGGCCCCACTCCTGACGGTTCTTGCCGGTTTACTAAGACCAATTTCAAATACAAGGTCGTCATCAAGGATGATAACATAGTGGAATGCACATGCCAGAAGCCTCAATTAGAGATAATAATGTGTTCTCATGTTCTGTCTGTGTGCCGTCTCTAAGGCCTCGACCATGGCAATTTTGTAATTCCCTATTACCACATCCAAACACTAACCAGCACGTGGAGAGGTGAATGACATGTGTATGAAAATCAGTCAGAATGGCCTGAACATGATGACCATGCCCAGAACATAGGCTAGTTACTATGGGTAGAAGATGGCACAACAAGATTTTCATGTGGTTGGACTTACTATATGAGAGGAGAAGAGGGCACCAAGCCAATCGACAAACAAAGGAAAAACACAACAGAGCTGCTCAAGATGCTCGAGGTTGACACAATGTTTCTTTTATTTAATTTCAACTTAAAAAAATTATTGAAACAATCTATATTTAACAATCATTTTTGTTTGTAAATTTGCAGGTTGAAAAACAATGGATTGAATATTTATTTTAGGAGTTAAATTTTTATTTTTATTGTATTGAATGTTTTTATTAGATGTTTTTATTGTATTGGTAAGGACATTATTTATTTTAAGTTTATTAGATGTTTTTATTATATTGGTAAAAACATTGTTTTTAGTGGAAATGCAATTTCTATTTTGCTATTATCACTTGTAATTTTCCATGGTGATTGTGCCTCTGTGTGTTTATATAGGAGTTCATGCACCGCTATTATTGTAGTATCTATGGAGTTCATGCACCATTATTATTATCTGATGAAAAAAAAAAATGTACACCTTACTTGTATATATTTAAAAAAAATGAAACAAATAAATAATCTCAAATTTATTATATTTGAAACACATAAACTAAAAAAAAAAATCTTAAAATCTATTATATTTTTTTGTTTAAAAAAAGTGGTGTCCGCAACGTCAAATGGCGGACCACTTTTAGTGTCCGCAATGTCAAATGGTGGACACCCAAGAATGGTCCTCCATTTGAAATGGCGGACGTGCTAAATCTGGAATTCTGAAAATTTGGTGGTCTTTTGAATTTTTGGGCAGGAGTATTTTTAAAAATTTCAACTCTGCGAATATGTGTAGAGTAAGTGAATCCACCTGAGGAGGTGGAGTAATTTACTAAGCATTAACTCACCTCTTGCTCCATCTTACTTCTTCTATTTTATTCCTCAACAAAACATAGTCTTAAAGTTTATCAATTAAAATTTAAACACTTAGCCTTTACATGTAAAACCAACTTGCACGAAGTGCTGATGCAACGATTTAGTTGATTTTTTAAATTCCGGTAAAAATTTTTGAAGGTTCAGTTGATTTTTCAAACTCCGGTAATTTTTTTTTTAAGGTTCAAACTCCCATAATTGATGATTATTTGTTGGATTAATGACTATCAAGGCAATAACTACCGCAGCACATCTTAGCAAATGAGTCAGGAAATATGATTGAATGGAGAAAAATTATGATTTGTTTTAAACATAAGCATATTTTTGTATATTCTATGAAAAATATGACAAAAAAAGACGTATTTTGGGAAAAAAAATTTTATAATTATTGAAAAAAAGAACCATGTGGCTTGAATATTTAGAAGTTTTTGTTTTTCTTTGAAAATAAAATTCTTAATTAAACTTTGGTGTGCTTAATTATTGAAAAACAAAGAACCATGTGGCTTGAATATTTAGAAGGACACCAAAGTTTAATTAAGCATTTTATTTTCCAAGCAAAACAAAAACTTTAATCACCATTGACATAAATTTCCGAAGAGATTTTCTTCGTTTGGAGTAAATGAACATACCTAAATTTAGTAAAATATAATATGAGACCAGATGATTTTTATGATATTTCTGAAATATTTAGATTTTGTATCAAGCATAATGATTAATATTAATGATTAAAATTTATTAAAACATAAAATACATAATATGTGATCACTGAAATTTAAATCTAAGTTTTCACAACCACATAGAAGAATTCTAATAATTAGACTACAAACACACATTTAACATTTTACGAGGAAAAGCTAAACTATATAGAAACGTTAATGGAAAAAAATCAATTAAGTTTCAATATTAATGATTAAAATTTATAAAATTACGAGTCCTTATTTGACCGTAGCTCTGCCCTTGAGTATAAAAATCAAAGGTTTAAATAGCGTCACTATAGCGCTAAATAGCGCGCTATAGCGCCAATAGCGCCATAGCTTTTGTGGTCCGAAAACGCTATAGCGCGCTATTTAGAACCCTGATAAAAATGATACCTGAAATTGAGAAAAACACCAGCTTAGAATAATTGAAAGAGATCCTTCTATTATTAGGTGCTTAAGCTGGAGAGAGATTTCAGTTGCATTATGCATTGGTGGCGGTGAGCATGTTGTTATAAATAGACAACTGATTTGTGTTTTAAATAGAGGACAAGGTCAAATATACCTTCCATAACTTTTCTTATTTTTTTTTTACCTTGTCTTCTTTGTCTACCTTCTGGTAAAAAATCATGGTAAGCTTCTTTCCTACAGGTATGTTTGGTTGTAAAACAAGAATAGTTAGAATAGTCAAATCAAGAATAACTATTATTTGTCTTATTAGAATAGTCAAATCTCAAAATTCTTAGGAATAACCTATTCTAATAAGACAAAAAGTTTGGATTCACTATTCTAGCTATTCTAACCCAACCAAATACCGAATAGGCTATTCCGAATAGCCTAATCTCAAGAATAACGTATTCTCAATCCAACTAAACATACCCTACAAATGGTACGAATAAAGTTGTTATTGATTAACCTTTTGCGGTTGCTTTTAAATTTCTTCACTGTAATTGATTACCAGTATTACTTTGGTAACTTAAAAGCAAAAGTTTAAATAATAATATTTTGCTTAATGAATATTGATCTATATAATATTTTTTTTATTTTTCAGAATTGTGCTGATTTCTTATCATCCTTGTATGGTAATGAATAAATCATCTGATCAAGTCACTCAAAAGTTATTTAAATAATTTCCTCAAGGAAGAAGGATCATTTAAAAAAATATATAGAGATTTAGCTCAAAGACCTTAAATCCATAAAAAAAAATTGATAATTTTTATTTGCAATTCATGTTGAAGGCAAACGCTTCGTCGGGAATGGCTGTTGACGACGAGTGTAAGATCAAGTTTCACGAGTTAAAGGCAAAGCGTAACTTCCGCTTCATCATCTATAAGATTGAAGAGAAGGTGCAACAGGTAACTGTCGAGAAGCTTGGCCAGCCTGATGAGAGCTACGACGACTTTGCCGCCAGCCTCCCTCCCGATGAATGCCGCTACGCCGTCTTTGATTTTGATTTTGTGACGAATGAGAACGTTCAAAAGAGCAAGATCTTCTTCATCGCTTGGTAAGTTATATTAATTTTCTTCAAAACAACATAATTGAAAAGGAATATCACTTGTCAATTTTTTTTCAATATAATAATTAAACGAGATAATACAATGAGGAAAAAAGGGAGGTTTTAACAAAAAAAAACAAGGACAAATAAGTTGAAATCTTTATGGAAATTTTCTTATTCATGATAGCATATATAATGATGAAACTTGAGATTTATCTCCTATGCCTAATAAACACAATTTTTTGTTTAGGTCTCCGGATACATCAAGGATCAGGAGCAAAATGTTGTACGCTAGTTCAAAAGATAGGTTTAGAAGGGAGCTTGATGGGGTGCAAGTCGAGTTACAAGCAACTGACCCGAGCGAAATGAGCATCGACATTGTCAAGAATCGGGCTCTTTAGTGTCGTGATTGTCGATGAATTGCGAAATTTTGGAAAAGGGATATTTTATCCCTACAAGACTTCAAAAAATTAAATTAAATGATAATGATAATGATCCTTTTTTTTATGGTTATCTTCTATGTAATTGGATTGTTGATAAATGTTTGTTTTCCACAATTACCTTTTGCTGCGTAGATTCATTAGTGTGTAGATTAAAAGCTTGGATCGTATATCTATCCTTACATTACTTGTTTATTTTGATTGATTTTATAAAATGAGACTTCATCTGGATTAGGGCTGCTAACGAGCCGAGTTATCTCGAGTTATGAATAACTCGAATTCAACTCGTAAGATAGTCAGTCGAGTTGACTCGAGTTGAGATTATTGAGCCGAGTTGGCTCGCTGACTCGAACTCAACTCGCGAGTAACTCGAGTTGGCTCGTGAGTCAACTCATTTAAGGTGTTTAAATATTGAACACTTGAACTGATAACTGATATTATGTAATAATATGAGAAGTAAATATTGAATTAACAAACAATCCACAACGATTTAACAAGCGAAACGAGTCCATGAGTTGTAACGAGCGAGTTGAGCCTAACTTGAACTCAACTCATGAGTTAAACGAGTTACTCAACTCGAGTCAGACTAACTCGAATTTTAAATGAACGAGTTGTTAGTGAGTTCTTTACTGAGTTGAGTTCGAGCGGCTCACGAGTCGCAAGCTTTCTGTACAGCCCTAATCTGAATCAATGGAGCAGATGTGAATGTCTATATCTGTCTAAAATTCTTTAATTAAGTTCGTACAGTTAGAGAGAAGCCAAAGCTACAAATCAGCGATGCATTGCTCATGTTTTTTTTTTTCTAATTCTTTAATTAGTTTCCATTTAATTACTTTTGAACCGTGTTTGGCTCAGAAATAAGAAAACTATAACAATTCTTTTCATACTGTGTATCAAGTATTTTTTATGATTATTATTTATTAGCAAATTACATGTGAATTTATCCATACAAATTAGTATCCAATCATTAAATTCTGAATAAGAAGCATTACCTAAATTTATCTATTCCCAAATTTATGCTTATTGTTTAAAAATAGAATCAGAAAAAAGAAATTATCATTTTCACACAAATGAATATTGTTTGGTAAATTGTTAGCCAGAATAGTAAACTAGTATTATTATGTGGAGATCAGGGGTGAAATAAGAAAATTAAGATTGCGAGGCTGAATGAATAGGTGTCATATTATTTTATTTTATGAGTGAGGCTAATGATAATAATTTTGTGAAAATAAAATTTTAAAAGGGCAAATATGAAAATTTGAAAGGGAAAATATGAAATTAGTCGTGTTGTACTTCAAATTTTATCACTCCTCTATAAAATATATATAAAAATTGAATAAGTAGAGACTCATTTTTCCATGAAGATTTTTATTTCTAATTCATTTTTTATCAAATAATACAGAATTTAAAAAATCATACATAAATACTATAAACTTTTATGTACTCAATGTCGAGATGATTGTTGACTATGATGAACTAAAAACCAAATATATGCTACAGAAACATGTATTTTCTGTGCATATTTTTTTTTTCCTTTTACTTAAAAAAGTAGAACAATTTTTAGATCAATTTCTTTCACATGAATCATATAACTTTTGCTCGGTTGTTATGTTAATTTAACACCATTTTTTTTATTAAAGAATCCTGGTACGTTCAACATCTTTTAGATGCTATTTTTGAAAATTGAATGTGTGTTTTTCTCTGAAAAGAGACGAGAACTTGTGTCACTTTAACACCACTTAATTAATTTAAATTGCTATCTCAAAACTAAGAGTGTTATTATATCTTTTCTGTTTATATTTGGTCAGAGGACTAAACTAAAGTTTTAATTTTTTAAATCTTTATCAAACAAAATAACTTACAAACCTAATTTAAAATAACCGACATAAATCTCCATAAATTTAAAAAGCATTCGGTCAAAACTGTTGTGATGCTATCTGAATATGTTAGGTAACATTTTTTTAACCGAATTTTTTATTTATATCCAAAAAAAATAGAAATTACAAAAAATACCCATGTTATCTTGAAAATTCGAAAAATACCCAAACCGGAAATTTTTTTTCCGGATTTGGCCTCTAAATCCGGAAAAAAAATTTACGGTTTTAACAATTTTTTTTTTTTTTTTTTTTTTTTTTTTAGAGTTTCCGGAAATTTTTTTTCCGGATTTAACATTTTTTTTTTTTTTTTTTTAGAGATTCCGGATAAAAAAATTTAACTTAACAAATTTTTTTTTTTTTTTTTTTTTTTTAGAGATTCCGGAAATTTTTTTTCCGAACTAAATAAAATTTTTTTTTTAAGAGAAAAATAGCTAAAATACTGAAATCTAACGCTAAAAAATCGAATTGTTTTTTTAAATATTTGTTTCATTAATTTAAAAAATTTCAAAATGGTGTAGAATAATTTAGAAATTATGAAAATAGCTAAAATACTGAAATCTAACACTAAAAAATCGAATTGTTTTTTTAAATATTTGGTAAATTAATTAAAAAAATTTCAAAATGGTGTAGAATAATTTAGAAATTATCAAAATAGCTAAAATACTGAAATCTAACACTAAAAAATCGAATTGTTTTTTTAAATATTTGCTAGATTACATTTTTTTATATATAATTAGCATATTTATACTAAAACAAGCCAAATTACTTGATTTATGCTGAATTACACTAAATTACAATAATTATGTAGAATTATGCTAGAATACGGTAAAGTACGCTAAATTACGTACGAATAGGGATAATATCTTCACTGAGAAGGCGAAAAAACGACGACAAAACTTCAAACGGCCATAAAACGGCGCTCGAGTGTCCGATTTCAGCAAATGACCACTTTTCGGAAAGCTTGCGAAAATGCGCATGCGTCCGGACTGGCTTTGCTAGTTTTCCAATTTCAGAATCGCCAAAAAACAAATAGAAGAGCCTCAAAACTTCAGTTGAAGTTTCCAATTAAGATTTCATTTCTATTATTCAATCTACGTAGCTCAGTAAATTAGTTATGTAATAAACTTTTAGAACACCAAATTTTATTATTTTTGGAATTTTTTTACTATTTTTTATGATTTATGAAAGATGCCACAAAATAAGCCCCATTTATACGTAATTTAGCGTAATTTATCGTATTTTAGCATAATTCTCCATAATTATTATAGTTTCAGCATTTTAGTAAATTTACCGTATTTTAGCACAAAATCGGCCCTATTCGTAGTAAAAAAATAATTTGATTTTTTAGTGTTAGATTTCAGTATTTTAGCTATTTTGATAATTTCTAAATTATTCTACACCATTTTGAAAATTTTTAAATTAATGAAACAAATATTTAAAAAAACAATTCGATTTTTTAGCGTTAGATTTCAGTATTTTAGCTATTTTTCTCTTAAAAAAAAATTTTATTTAGTTCGGAAAAAAAATTTCCGGAATCTCTAAAAAAAAAAAAAAAAAAAAAATTTGTTAAGTTAAATTTTTTTATCCGGAATCTCTAAAAAAAAAAAAAAAAAAAAAAAAAATGTTAAATCCGGAAAAAAAATTTCCGGAAACTCTAAAAAAAAAAAAAAAAAAAAAAAATGTTAAATCCGGAAAAATTTTTTCCGGAAACTCTAAAAAAATAAAAAAAAAATTGTTAAAACCGGAAATTTTTTTTCCGGATTTGGAGTTCAATTTCCGGAAATTTTTTTTCCGGATTTAGAGGCCAAATCCGGAAAAAAAATTTCCGGTTTGGGTATTTTTCGAATTTTCAAGATAACATGGATATTTTTTGGATATAAATAAAAAATTCGGTTTTTTTAACATAATAGCGAGAGAACCACCATTGTGCTATTAAACGGTTGTGATCTCCTGTCTGCATGTGAACAGAGAAATTCAGTCAATATGGTCCATTCGTTAATTATGTCATATTAATCCATATTTTGGATTTCTGATTTTTAGGCGATTCAGCAAAAATAGCGAAAATTCCACACACAAAAAAAAAAAAAAAAATCAACGACGGTAGTGAATCAATGACAATTGCAAGAGAGCTGGACCTCTCGCGGAGTGAAGCTTCGTAGGCGATTCTGACCCTATCGACAAATCCATCCGGGCTTCTCGCTGAGTTGGATCAAGTCGCCCAGGCCTTTTATGGATTTATGATGCAGCCATGGCGTCGATCCTTGGGCCAGGTCATAGCACAAGCTCTCAGGCATACACTCTGCGGGCTGAGAATAAAGCAATACCGATGTAAGGCAAAAATTGGCATAAAAACGACGATCCAAATCGACTCAGCAGATCCGATCTTGTTAGCTTAAAACTCGCATAACTCAAATCATATTCTTCTCCGTCTCGCCCGCTGTGCTTTAAGTGTGGAGATCCAGGTCACATCGCCAATCAGTGCTGTAACGAAACTCTTTGCTTTGTGTGCAATCGATTCGGTCACAGCTCGATGGAGTGTCGATTGATGGCTACACACATACTAGTCTCCCCTCAATCAGCACAAATGATGACATCAAGCCGAATCTAGGCCAAACCAACAGTCCCTACCGGTTTCTTATGAGATATCAGTTATGGATTCAATCAAGAAACTGGCGACTGAGTTAACAACGATAAAGCATGAGTTGGTGTTGCTGAAAAAGAGAAGAGATGCAATAGAGATAGACATGATAGGTATCAATTCTCAGTATCGTAGAATTCAGTGTAATTTAGCAAAGATTGAACAGGAGTCTAAAACAGATTACCAGTAGCCTAAAAAAGGATATGATAATGATAATGGGATCAGGAAAACAAATAAGTGGAACACTCCAATCTGCATAGATGATGCGATGACCATTGGAAATGGTCTGAGTTGCATTTTGGAGTCTGATGCGAATATGTTTCAAGAAATAGAGAATCTCATACATGATGACAAAATAGTTATTGAGGTAGAGAAACACCAATCAAAGGTGCATCTAACAGATTCCCCAACCAAAACGGTTGAGACTTCTTCTGAAAGACCTGTTGGTAGTACGAATAAGGAATGCAGGACAGTCTCTCCGGTGGTTGCAACACAAAAATCTGAAGCCGGCTTCTATACAAACACCAGCTCTATCGACCCTTGCTCAAACCCAACTTGATTCTTGCATTGTCCCTGCTCATGGGGATGCCAGTAAAGATCTAGTACTAGTAACCCCAATGGATCAGGGTTCTTGGATAAGTCAGATTGCTAGAACTAAAATTATGAAAGAAAAATCTGGTTCCAGAGAGCTGAACAGAAGTCAGATTGCCATCAAAGCCAAATCTGACTCCAAAGAGATGAACAGAGTAACACTTAGTAGAGAGAAAAGAATTATCAACTTCAAACGAGCAACAATAAAGGGTAGAGAGAAGACGTGAGGTTGAAGCCTATGGAGATAGCGGCAATATGGCTTTACTGTTAGTCGTGGTTAGCCGCAATACAAATTGCTTTACTGTTTGCAGTGGCAAGATGTGAATAGTATGAGAGATGTATCAGTTAGAAGTGTATTCATTCGTTTAGAAGAGTTATTTACTGAATGGGTAAAATTGAGTAGTAGTTTGTGTTTTTTGGCATAAGAGTTGGGTGAGAAAGAGGGAGTATTTTTTTTTTTTTTTTCATTGTTATGGTGTAAATTTGTTTCAGTCAATGAAACGGATATTTTCCTTTAAAAAAAAAGGAAAAGATTATGAATGAATCATGTTAACAAGATTTTACGCATCTTATATCTTGAAAATAGAGACATTAGTGGCGGCTCAACCCTCCAAATGCCGTTAAGGTTCTTACTCTAATCAATCTAAAAAAAGTAAACTCTCCTAAAAAAATTACTTTTTAAGAAAAGATGGATGCATGATGCATGACCAGAATTTTGGTTCACTGTGAAGACTTTGTTTTTTGGTTACCTTTTAATTAAGCTGTGATTGTAGTGAAACAAAATCCAATAAACTTGGTAAAAGAACAATAATACAAAAATTAAAATAAGAGATCCCACTACTAATATTCTAAATGAACAATTTATACAATAATTAAAATTGAGTGAGGCTATGGTGCTATGCATAGCACCAATGGCTAGTGTACTACGGCTCAATATGGTACTTTTTAAAATCCTAACGGTCGATCCGACCGTTCAATGTGATATCCATATGAATATGTACTTGCAAACTAAATTTTATATTTTTTCGAATTTTTTTACTATTTTTTCAGATAGGTAGAAAAATCAGTGTTTTTTGAAAATTCTGGACCATCAAAATTCTACCTATCTGAAAAAATAGTAAAAAAATTCGAAAAAATATAAAATTTAGTTTGCAAGTACATATTCATATGGTTATCACATTGAACGGTCGGATCGACCGTTAGGATTTTAAAAAGTACCATATTGAGCCGTAGTACACTAGCCATCCGTGCTATGCATAGCACCATAGCCTCACTCATTAAAATTACACTAAAAGCGAGATAACGAATTTATGATGGTATACATATTACATATTAGCACATGCTATAGATTTATATATCCGTTTTTAACGTTCAAATAGTTTATCCGAGTTGCTCAACATGATCTTCATATAAAAATATATTTGGACCTCAAATTTTACATTTCTCAGAATTATTATACTATATCTTACATAGATAAAAAAAAAAAAAATACTATTTTCAAAAGATTTATAATATTTAAATCAAATAATTTTCAATGTATCTAAATAAACAACAAACAAATATAAAAATTAATCTTCAAATATACTTTCATCAATATAGTTCTATAATACGGACCGCTCTCCAATACATGTACATATCACATTCAGGGGTGGATTCAGAATTTTTGTCAGGGGGGTAAAAAAATATCGAATCGGGTTTAAATCCATTAACCAACTGGGTACTCGATAAAAAACAATGCTTTAACTTATACTTTCCAATGCTTTGACTTATAATTTCTGATGCTTTGACTTATAACTCTAATTACCAATCAAAGTTCAACAAATTTATTTCAATTTTAACCCTAAATTTAACCCAAATTACAAATCAAACGTCCAGAGAAGACAAAAAAAAATTTCAGAGAGAACAAAGTCAGACAGAACCAATAAATTTTTACTAAAACTCAAAATTCATAAGGAGCAGCTGCCCCCTTGGATACATCTAAGTCTGCTCCTGATCACATTAGCCTAGCTCGAAAACTAGCACAAGACGAATAACTTACTGGAAATGTGATCTGTAACCCGCGTGCGCGCACATGTCATGCTCATGCTCATGCTCATAACATATATTTTGTTATTTATCATATGATTTGAAACCTTCAATTCTTAATAAATTATCAAGGGGGATTTCATGCATGCTCCTCCAAAACTTCAAAAATTCTTATTCTTCCCTTTAAAATTCATAATATCACATTTACTCCTCTTAATTTCGAAAATTTACAAATTTACTCAATTTATTGTCTTTTCTATTAAAACTCATTTAAATTTATAAAATTTCCATTTGATCCTTTATTAAAATAAAAATATATAGTATGTGTTTGAAATATATTCAATATTTTAATTGTATATTTCCAAAGACAAATGGTTCAATTTATTACTTGTGACGCGCACGTAGTGTCATTTAAGCATACACTTGTGTGCATGTCGCAAGTAAGAAAATGATCTATGTATCCTCACAGTCTTCTAATTAGAAGACAAAATATTTCTCTTTAACATGCTGTATTTTTTAGTTTTTGTAATGAAGGGTAAAATGAGTACTTTATAAATTTAGAATGAATTTCAAAGAAAAGATAATAAATTGAATAAATTTGTGAGTTTTTGACAATTCAAATCTTTTAACAATTCGAAAAGAGAAATCATTATATAAAGTTAACAATTCGAAAAGGGGAATCATCATATCAAGTTACGCATGCAAGTATTAATATCTTACTTTACATGTATTAATCTGTTATTTCTCAAGTATTTATACATAGAAGGTTGACGCTAGAGGTGCTACTTTTACTCGATTACCCGGATCCGATTAATTTGGATAGAATATGGTTTAAAAAATATAACCGGTTAAATTATAGGTACGATTACAAAATTAATAATTTAATATCCGACCTGGATCCGAACCGGAACCGATACTGTAATGGATAGGATATGAGTTTGATTTAGTTATCCGACCCATAATCGAACCCGACCTGATATCCGTATAAATACCCGATAAAATGATAATACCATTTCTTTATAATTATTTAATATAAACACATATATTAATAACTATGAAAAGACAATCATTTGTAGTATTTTTTAATTTCTTGAATGAAATTTATTGCTTTTTTCGCACATATTATTGAAATCAAATGTCATGTTCACCTTTTGCCTATAAATTTTCGAAACTAATTAATTCATTTCTTGATCTCTTTATCTACCATGTATCTACCTTTCTGCACGGATTATTGAAATTTATTGCTCTCTTCGCTGATTGAAACAAATTAATATTAATATTTTATTCCTGATTTTGCAACCATATAATGAAATCACCATCTCCAATATTTTACTTTCTAAAATTATCTCACTTTCAATATTTTGGAGCAGATTTTAATTTATATTATAATGATATATTATGTGAGATGTTTAAGAAATTATAATTATATTTAGAGGAGGGATCCAATTACACCTTTTTTGTTGACACATCATGACACAGTTTTTTATATAGGTCAATTTTGCGATTTCAAAATCCAAACAGCCGATCCGAACCGTTCAACATGATCACCATATTAAAATGTGCTTGGAGATCAAATTTTAATATATCCATCATGTTGAACGGTTTAAATCGACTATTTGGACTTTAAAAATGGTAGGTGTCAAAGTGTGTCACCAAAAAAGGTGTAATTGGATCCCTCTTATATTTAAACGTAAAGTATTTCTCAAATGCTTGTGAGTTGCGACATGTACACGCTCTGGATCCGGACCCGCCCTGGATCCGAACCGGATCCGATAATCTATAAACAAGTTATGGGTATATATCTACTCAGAATTAAAAGATTGGACCCGAAATATCTACGAGTAGATAAGTATCCGAATCTGAACACTTTTAGGGTACGGGTCCAAATATAATAGTATCCGGACCCTACCCGACCCAATAGCACCTCTAGTTGACGCGGGGACAAGTCAGGGACAGGGAAAGAGGGCCATATAATTAGTGGGAACTATGATATAACATTTCTTTACTGTAGGTGCGGAGACTGAGGAGGAACATGAGTGTGAGGGTCGTATAATTATTCTTTATATACGACAAAAACAATTATCCTGTTTTTTATATTTTTTTGAAGCCCGGCAGCAGCTGCCAGGTGGTTTTTTTCATAAGACGTTATTACATTCTTTTTTACGTGTTTACTTGCTACATTAGACTTGCTTGTCCGTATGCGCTGCAGTTGAATTCATATTACCCAAGTTACCTCATTTTTTTGAAACGACGTATCCTCTATAACTCAAAAGGGAATTTTTTTGAGTTAACGCAGACGATACGAATTCCATTTTTTGAGTCTGAATCTGGTGAATTCAGATCTAGTGAAGAAACATAAAAATTGGGTTTTGGATCGGACCGTCCGATTCGAATCTCTGACCATCTAACTAAAGTGAAGCGCACGTATTCTGAAAGACAAATTTGAATTCCGAGGTAATCTCGAGCGATGGATTCGATTCAGACGGTCCCGATCCAAAACCCAAAAATTGAGTTACTTTAGCGGATCCAGACCCTGAATCTGGTCCGGTCGTTATATACTAGCACGAATGTTAAAGAACTCTGCATTACAGATTTGGACTGGACCGGATTGATTCCAATTCTGATCGGACGGTCCGGATTGAAATGGTGCATTACCTCGTAGGATCCGGACTCGCTGCAGTCGGCTTGACGCGTTCTTCCGGCAAGTTGCGTTCAACTGAGTCAAGAATGCGGTCAGAAATAGCGTCCTGTCTTTTCAGAAAGTTTCATGTAACGGGTCATTTGCATCTATAAGAAAGCCAAAGTTTAGCTCACGAAACGAGACCATATTTAGGGTGTTCAAATGAATCGATTTATTCGGTTTTAAACCGAACCGGCAAATTTTGGTTTAATTTGATCGGTTGTTCGGTTTAAATGGTTCGGTTCGGTTTAGTGTTTGAAGAAGTTTGGTTTAAATGGTTCGGTTCGATTTTGGGATCTCCAAATCGGTTTGAACCGAACCAACTGGTTTAATATAAATTGGATCGGTTTATAATGGATCGGTTTATTTTGTGTGATTTATAATGGATCGGTTTATCAAAACCAGGCTTGTGTGGTTATAAAAAATATTATCCAAATCGGTTTGAACCGAATCAACTGGTTTTGAAATGTTTATTTGTAACTTGAAATGTTTGTATTCGGTTCAACTGAACAAACTGAAGTTTAAATCGGTTTAATCGTTTCGATTTTAGATCAGTTTGGAATTTTAATCGGTTCAGTTGGGTTTTCAAAATTCGGTTCAAACCGCAGTTCGGCAAAAAATGTTCGGTTTGACCCGAACCGATCGGTTGAAGACCCCGGTCCATATCTGTCCATAAGTCCATAAGAGCCGTTTGTTACGACCCGCCACATGGAAAGAGATATCTGATTAAGAAGAGAACTTGCGGATTCTTAAATAATCAAGAATCGGCTCGTTTTCCTCCGAGATTATTTCCTTTTTTACTTTCATATTTATTTAGCTCTTGTCGGGATTTTCTAGAGCCGATCTATCACCAGAGAAGGTAAACCTTAAAGGCCACCTCGATTCTAATTATCTTTTAACAATTCGAATCTTAATTTCTTCTATTAAAGATCCTGCAGGAGATCTGACGTTTTTCCTTGTTTTTGTTTTCTTTTTTCAATTTATCGTAAGCAATTTGCCACCAGAATTTTTCTCTCTTTATTCAAATATTTGATGCTTATTGCTTTGTTTCTGTCTATCCAATCTTTTGTTGGAAACCCTAACGAAATCCGATCTCCCAATCAGGCAAATCAAAAGAGGCAGAGATGCTGGAACAACTCTTGATCTTCACACGAGGCGGCCTCGTGCTGTGGTCGTCATGCCGCGCGTTTGGGAACGCTCTCAAGGGTTCTCCAATCGACGCCTTGATCAGATCGTGTCTCCTGGAGGAGCGTTCGGCCGATTCCTCTTTCTCCCATGAGTCGTACACGCTCAAGTGGGCCTTCCACAACGAGCTTGGCCTCGTATTTGTTGCTGTGTACCAGCGTATTCTCCACCTTCTGTATGTAGACGAACTGCTTTCGTCGGTTCGTCGGGAATTCTCTGCTGTTTATGATCCCAAGCGCACAGTTTACGATGATTTTGACGAGACTTTTCGTCAGCTTCAGATGGAGGCAGAGGCACGTGTGGAGGAGATGAAGAAGTTGAAGCAGTCTGGCCGGGCTCCACCTGTACAGTCTAAGAAAGGTGGTGCTGGGCAGCGTGCTCTTACCGGCTCCCAAGGTAATGGTACCAAAAAGGGAAGCGGTGGCGGTTCTACAAAGGATGATTCTGATGGTGATACTGGAAATGGTAGGTTAGTATCTAATGGGGTAGAGAATGGTGCGAAGGGTTCCAACAAGTCCCGTGTACCTAGTAAGGGCAAGGAGAATGGCGCACCTGATACAGGGGCGTTTGATGTAAATAAGCTGATGATGCGGTCGAAGACCGGGAAGAAGAGTGATGATGACAAGAAGTCAGGTCCCACCAAGGGACAACCCAAGAAGGCGGTAAAGAAGAAAAGGGTTTGGGATGATGCTCCGAAAGAGGAGCCAAAGTTAGATTTCACTGACGAGAAAGGGGATGAGGGGATGGAGCGTGAGGTGGCAGTGATTCGTGGAGAGAGCATGATGGATAAAGAGGAGGTGATTAGTAGCGAGAGTGAGGGAGAAGAGGAGGATGAGGTTGAGGGTGCGAAGCCAGGGGCTAAGAAGAAGGGTTGGTTTACTTCCATGTTTAAGAGGTAATCTGAGTTAGAGTAAATTGCAAAAGAATTCTAATTGAGGCATACTTTCAGCAATTAATTAAATACCAGACATTTGCATTGTTAGAGGCTTGATTCAAAGTAATTAGGAAATATTAGAAAGAACTTGGTGTTGATGCTGCTGCCCTATTTGAGCAGTCTGCTATTTTAAATTGTCTACTGTTTGGAATTTTGGGAATGCCTCTGAGCTCCCAATGCTTACATGCCTGGGGCTTCTGTTGATTTTGTAAAATTGAGGCTGTCATTGGTAATAGGGAAATTGCATTCTTTCTGCTTGGTTTTCTTTTAAGTGAAATTTTTCCTTAGGTATAGTCTGCCCTTCTGAACTAATATTTCACTTCATTAACATTTTTCTTTCACAAACTCAGTATTGCTGGCAACAACTCTCTTGAGAAAGCTGATCTTCAACCAGCACTGAAAGCTCTCAAGGATAGGCTAATGACTAAGAATGTGGTATGTATTTGTTATTGATCCTTGTGCATTTTGATCGTTTTGGGTTTCTTATTGTTCCAGCAATGAACTCTGATCTTGGGAATATAATTACAGGCTGAAGAAATAGCTGAAAAGCTTTGTGAATCAGTGGCGAACAGTCTGGAAGGAAAGAAGCTTGGATCTTTCACCAGAATATCCTCCACTGTTCAGGTTCATTGGTCATTTTTGTACCATTATGCACTTTGCCAGATTTTAGTTTTTGTATATTGATGTTTAGATCGGGTTATTTCATAATTTTTGGTTCTTTCAACTGATTTTGAGCTTATCCATAGAGAATACCTCACTTCAAATGTAGACCCCAACTAACAGTAAGCTGCAGGCAATGGCGCTGCCTTTCGCCACTCCACCTTTGTATGAATTTGAATATATTGTGATGATTATTTCAGACAGCAATGGAAGAAGCACTTCTTCGTATCCTGACCCCAAGACGGTCTATTGACATCTTACGAGATGTTCATGCTGCCAAGGAGCAAGGAAGGCCATATGTCGTTGTCTTTGTCGGCGTAAATGGTGTTGGCAAATCCACTAACCTTGCCAAGGTCGTGTCCTTTTTCATAGTTTCTGGTTTTTGCAAATATTTAAGCCAATTTCTTTTGCCCATTATATTACTGTGCTGATAATATGGAAATTCAGGTTGCGTATTGGCTTCTCCAGCATGATGTGAGTGTCACGCTTGCTGCTTGCGATACCTTCAGGTCAGGTGCAGTTGAGCAGCTCAGGACTCATGCACGTCGGCTTCAGGTAATCCTTGATTTTAGATCTCGTCTTCATTGCCATTTTAAGTAGTTTTCCTCACCACTTGTTCTAGTATGTGGGGGGATGGAAAGTATTTAATACCAATTTCTGTACCTGTTCTTTTTTTACCATATTGTGACCAGGTTTGGTACCTTATTTTTCTTTTTTGGCTTAGTTTTTAAATGTAATTCAGTTAACTGGGTGTGACTGTGCTAAATTTGTTTACCATTGCAAAGTTTAGGGTCAATGCAAATATACTAGTGCAATTGAAGGTTAATTGAAACTTTGTGGAGAGTTGCACTTTACCATATTGTGCAAAAGAGACCAATTTGTGAATATTAACTTGCCAAAATTCTCTGTTTTAGTCTTCAAGTTCAACGTTTTTCATTTCTTACGTCACATTATTACAATGTTACTAGATAGGAAAGAACTTTAAAAAAGAAAGGAAATTGTTTTAAAGCTGTTATACCTCCCCGAGACTAGAATAGACAAGTGCAATCTGACATGAAACGTACTCAGATACCTATATTCGAGAAGGGGTATGAAAAGGATCCAGCAATTGTTGCTAAAGAAGCTATTCAAGAAGCTGCTCGTAATAAATCAGATGTTGTTCTTGTTGATACGGCTGGTCGCATGCAGGTAATTTTGTTATTCTTCTCTTACCGGAAAAAAGTATCTTGGTTGAAGATAATTGAGAACAGTGATAATAATCTTGGATTTCAATACTAATCAAATCTTAGTTCTGACAATATTATTATATTTTCACTTTATTCAGTTTGGTTGCTGATTCTTGTAATTAGATGATTACTTAATTGTATTAAACAAAGCTACATTGAACAATCGAGTGTTAATTTGTGCTTAACTGCTGTTAATTTGGGCTCACGTAGGGGAACAATTCAGTCTGGTTGCATTCCAGTCAGGTTTTTCTTTTTACAAGCCAAATTTGGAACTTCAGACTTAGAATTGACGCCAATTCGCTTGAATATATACTCAAAGTTTCACATAGCATATATTCTAATTCTTCTTTTGGATTATAGGATAATGAGCCACTGATGAGGGCATTGTCCAAGCTGATCAACCTCAATAATCCTGATCTGGTTTTGTTTGTTGGAGAGGCACTTGTCGGTAACGATGCAGTTGATCAACTCTCAAAATTTGATCAGGTATTTGAACTGCTTGGACCCTTTTTGTCGAGTTTGCTTTGTAGCTAATGGGTAAAGGCCATTTATCCACTCCCTCTTGTTGTTGCCTGTTGCTTAATTTTTTTTCTTTTTTCACAAACATGAGTAGCCTTATGTGGTGTGGGTATATTCAGTGCAATATGAATTGATAACCTGATGATCACAGAGTGTGAGTTGCAAAAACCAGAAAGCGAGAGGTGAAAACACAAATGCATGCTGTTCATGCATGGAATGGATTCCAATTTTACAAATTCCCCATATTTCTCTTTTGCATTATTCTTGTATGTTATATGTAAATTGCACCCTGCCCTTGTTTATTCTGGAGACACTAGGAAGATGTTACGTATAAAACTTGTATAGTAATATGACTTTATTAGAAATTTGGAAACTCAACTAAGGTTTAGGTTTTCTTTATAAAGTCGTATAGCCAAATTTAATACCACATTCCTTAGAGTAGATTCTTTTTGCAACCATAATTTGCTCTTTTTTTTTTTACTTTCTTAAATTAAATCAATGGAGCTTATTACATTGTTATTGGTATCTAATAATCTACAAAAATTTCCATGCACAGGAATTTTCTTTCTCAAACTCCATGTCAATTTTATCAAATACTTCGTATGAGCCCGTCATTTTGATCTGAAAAAGATGTTTGTATGGACACAAGAGATCTTAGAATGATTTTCTTCATGTATCAAGGAAAAAGAAATTTGACATTTACCTATAAAAAAATAAGATTAGAGGAACATATTTTCATTGTGTTTGTTAAGATGTTATTTTGATTATTCTGCACAATTCCGTGCCCTTGAGAGAAGTTCTGTTACTTTTGTAGACCACTGCTAATACTCCTGAAGCAATACTAAGTTTTGATCCTAAAGTTTATATTTTGTTTTTGCCACTATGGTTTTATTGATTTAATAACTCATTTTTGTTGTCTTGTTTTGCAGAAATTGGCTGACCTTTCTACTGTTGCAAATGCAAGGCTGATTGATGGTATCCTGCTCACTAAATTCGACACAATTGATGATAAGGTATGTATAACCTATAAAAAATTAACACCCTTTTTTTGTGCCTTCTTTCTTCTTTGGCTTGTTTGTTGTTCAATTGCAGAAATCACAATTGTCTTATTCAAAGTAATATATACCAATAGATGCCAGAAGTTGTACCTGCGCCAAATTAGTCTGATAGTATACGGTTTTCCCTCTTGCTTTTAATGATGATGATTATAATAAATTGTAGGTTGGTGCGGCGCTTTCTATGGTATACATATCTGGAGCTCCTGTGATGTTTGTTGGCTGTGGGCAATCATACACTGACCTCAAGAAACTGAATGTCAAATCTATAGTCAAAACTCTCCTCAAGTGAATGTACTCTTTTAACTATCCCCTCATGTGATATGTACCTTGTACTATTGTGTTCTCTCCTATGATGCACTGCTTGTTCTCTCTGTGTGGTCTTTAAATCCCCTATGACCTCGTCTACTTGGCTCTGAATATGGTGGTGTAGTCTGTCACAACCATTAAAAATTATTAATATCGTTGATGTTGATGATACATTATGGTCGTTTTCTGTTGATGTTTTTCTTGTGTTTGTTTCTTTTGTCGAGAAAACGGCTTCTATGTTGGCAGGCTTGTATAGAATTGCTTCTATATTTTTGCAGAGGTTACTTCGACGAACTGTGTTAAACACTATGTTGATTTAGCGTCATACCCGTATTGGACACGTATTGGATAACGATACGCCTTTGATACTGCACCGATACGTATCGGTTTACGTGGTGTATCCCTATTCGTTGATATGGTTGTGATACACGTTAATTCTTTGCGGATTCGTCTGTCTCAGCGAGGATACATGAAGGATACGTATAATTAGGTTTCAAACTTTTGATTCTCTGCCCCGCTCCGAAGTAAAAGAAAAATAAAAAAAACTAGTGACGTGATGGCTGCTCTCTCTGGATGTGACGAGACAGCTCCGCTTGCCTCTCTGTCGTCTCTGTTCGGCCTTTCTCTGCTGTTTCTTTCTCCTCTGCTGTCTGTCTCCTCCCATATGGTATCTTTCAATCCTGTCTCTCCTCTCTTCGACCTGATAAGATTATACGACTTATATCAGAAACTAGCAATTGCTTTGGGAGAATGTGGTTACTAAATTTGATGATGGATACAATTTGAAATTGAAGAATGTAGTTTGGACTTCAAGAACGCGATTTGCAATTGTGCCATTTTTCTTTTTAATTATTTGGTTTTACAAGATTGATAAGAATCCAGTTGTGTCAGAGGAGTCAATTCAACAATTTAAGATTGCGATTTGCAATTGTGCTATTTTTGTTTGCAATTGTGTCAGAGGAGTCAGTCCAGGGTAACTAATAGAAGCATATATGAATCTATTCTGGCACAATATTCAGCCAAATTTAAAATTAGACTTGACTTGACTTCAGTGAATTTAACTATTTCTTGTTTTTCTCATACAACTGATGTATCTTTGATTAACATCCTTGGTTATTTTTCAAATTAGTAAAATTGTGGACTGCAAGAAATTCAATTAATCTTACTTGGATATTTTCTTACTGGTACAAAGCTGTTGGACAATTGATAAACCCTATTAATATTTCAAGCAATTCGAGTCTGATTCAAATTTAATGATGATTTAACACACTATATCTTCTCTCTGTGTTATTTTTCATAATGTACTTGCTATGTTATCTGACTTCTGCCATATTAACTGAAAATCTGAACCTAATTATCCATGTGCCACGTACAGATATGATCTAAAATAAGTTTACAAACTTTTGCACCTGTAATGCAATTCAATTCTCAATCCAGATTCACAAATAAAGAATGTAGATCATGATATGAATCTTGATTGGATAAACCTAGAGGGAAGCATGTACTTATCTATTGTTATGTTTAATTAATGTGACTGCACATTTTTCTGTATAGGCTGGCAGAGAAACAATCCTTGAGGCCTTGAACAAAATGCAAATTGTTCAGGAGCATGCTGTAGAACCTTGGTTACTTGTACTTTCAATGTATAGGTTGTTAAATGATTTGTAATTTTCTGATCATGTATAGGTTGAATTAATAATATAATTAAAATAATAAAAAATAATATATATAATTTCCGTATCGTATTCTAGATTTTTGTAAATCGCCGTATTGTCGTATCTGTAAAGTATCCGATACGATACCAGTACCTGTATTCATGTAACATAAGTTAAACATATATATATTATTAGAAAATCTCCTGATCACTTTAAAGTGACATCCTTTTGATTGGTTCCTTATGTGCGTCCTAATTAAGAATTGGGAAGTTCTGAAAATACAATATTTCGAGTGAAACTAGGTTGTTTTGAGAGATTTTTTAATATTTGAATTAAAGTTGAAGGTTAAACCATTCAACGATTTAATATTTACAAATAATTGTTATTTTTGGGTTTTGAATATGTGACTTCGTGTATTTTGAGTGATTTGATGAGCTTAATTTTGAAATATATCGAATTGACTTTACACGACAATTTTCTTTTATTGTTTGACTAAATTAAATAAAAAATCTTTAATTTTACATATAAACATATTATTTGTAAATTATATTGGTTTTAACTGTTTGAATGTCTTTTAAAATTAATCTGATAAATTTGAAGTAAAGCCACTACAAAACTTTGATGAGCTTAAAAGAACATTCTAATTCAACTCAAATATTTGCTAAAATGATAGGTCTTGATATTAAATAAAAAAGCTCGTAGTTTGTGGCTCGATCGTGACTCGCATCTGACTTGCTCTTTCGTTACTGGATTGAGCTATTAACGAGTTAGCTCGTTAGTGCATGGTTTAGATTAAACTAGTCCAAGTTGTGGCCTAGCTCTCTCGCCAGCTCGACTATGTATGAATTTGTGTATATTTTATGTTGTTTAGCTCGGTCTAAAAAATTTGTAGAATTTATTTTCTTCTTAAAACAAGGTCCAACCAGACTCAGCGAGCTAGCTCGTCAGCTAGGTCGAGTTCACGAGATTTCAATTGGGACCTCTAAAGTTAGCTCGGTCAGCTCGTGAGATTTCAGCTCGGACCTCTAAAGTTAGCTCAATTTAGCTCGCTCGGTAAATAAACGAGTTGATTATGAGCTGAACTCTAGTCAAATTTACAAATTTATTTACCGATTACGAGCTGACTCTAGTCTCAAAATTTGACAAGCTAATACCGGTGAAGAACTTGGATACGCAACAAAGTTATCACCTTGTTGCTCATAAAAGGAAAAAAAAAAAAAACATTCTATCTGCGCCACTGCGGTTTACCCAACAAATACTAAAATTAGAAAAGGGCCGATCTGCAAGTTCATAAACATTTTGCTATGTAACAGGACTCTCTGTCTCGTACATTTGATTCAAATGGATGCAGGTGTATAAGGGAACCTCTTTTTTTAAAAAGAACAAAGTGATTCAATTTAGAGCTAATTATGTTTTTAGAGGGTGGGCTCCTTCCAAAAAATTTACGGATAATTAGTGCTTTCTGGGTTTCTCCTAATCTCAAAGAACGAAACCAAAATGAAGGATGCGATGCGTAGGTACTGAGGTCTTTATTACTGTTACCTCTAAAACTTTTTGTATATGAGAAGTAGAATATGAGGTTCAGTGAATTTTCCAGATGATATTATTTTGCAACTGTAAAGTTGTAATTACATGATAGCAACTCTATGATATTGCACGTTTTCTACAGGGCTTATTGTATCATTTAATTTGATCAAATGGGTGCTCGAATTGTAGTACTGTACGGTTCGACGTAGAAATTTGTCTCTGATGTGATAGCTTGTTATGTGTGCAGCTTTGCTTTGGTACCAGTCCAAATACAAGTTGTACTGGCATGGGTATTGTTAAACTTTGACCACACATTGCTCTTCTAATTCAATGCTGAACTATGACAATTCAACCTCTACCCTTTTCCAATAGGATCTGGTAAGAAATTTCAGCTACCGGCTATGAAGCTGGTCAAGGTGCATATCTGAAGCCCTTTGTTAATCTTCTTCTATTATATTGCAGACTGTCAGTTGCCAATTTCATTACTGTTTAGATCTTGTTGTGACGTGAACCCCCGAATGCTTAAAATTTTCAGAGTGTGTTTTTCAATTGTCAGTACATTTGATCTACCCTACTAATTACCCAAATCATCGAAATAACTTGTTTTTCATGTCTGTGTGCTAATTTGAACATTAAATGAGACAATTTTGTTCATATCACCACTTGGAAAATATACTCTTTGTTCAAATAATTAGAGTGTTTCTGTTCATTGTTCTTAAATCAGTTGAAATGACTACTTGATGTATCTCATATTTGTAAGCATTCTTAATTAACAATTCAATCTATGGTCATATTGGAATCCTTAATTGGATAGAAATGAAGCAAGCCAAAACAAACTACCCACATTTTTAGTGATGAACTACATTTGATAATGGGCCTTAAGAAAAGGAAGTACATTTGGTAGTTGATCTTATTGGATTTAATTGAACATGGGCCTTAATAAAGGTCACTTATGTGTTGTGATATCAGATTTGTAAGCCATCTGGGCCTTGTTGGCATAGTTTATCTACTGTGATCCTATTATTTAGTTATAACTTTATCCCAGGCAAAAAAAATTCAACTTCCTATTTACTGATTATATCACCCTTAAACTGTTGTATCTGAACCTACTAAATATTATTTTCTTTTTGGAAATAGAGACTAAAATAATACAGTTGCTGTTTGCTTATGTCTTCAATAGTTTAGGTCATAAATTCCCAGTATGGTACCACCTGATTTGAGTAGCACAGTATCAAAAGCAAATAGCTGTTGTACCAGTTTTAGGTACGCGCAATGCCGTGAGCTGGTAGCTAATAATCTCAAAATTAAGGCGCTAACCTAGTTGCCGCAGTTCAGAACCTTCCTTTCACTTTTACTGGACCCACCGGCATTATATATAATTACCAAAAAGCTCTAAATTATGTCATGCTTTACACATAATGGAGAACCTAACATATTCTCTAATCTCTGGTATTAAAGGAGAAGAGACTTCTTGTAGAAGGAAATTTGGCATCTCTCTCTTTTTCTTTTCTTTTCTTTCTTTTTTCATTTGATCAGATGCCTTACGGCTAAGTGCGCAGGTTGGTGTAAACGCATTAGCCGACCCTTTTGGAAAAATACACCTTTATCTTGCATTTTAACTGCTGTGAAATTATATCAAAATATCACTTCTATCCCTACAAAAAAATGTAAGTTACCTTTTATTACTACACCCCTACTTACCCACTTCTTGTAAATGGAGAAAAAAAAATGGGTACTGGTGCATAGGATAATTTATCATGCTTTACTGAGTTACATGAGATATACATAATGGTACTGCTAATGTACATCATACTTAAGAATACATAGGATAATTTCTCATGCTTTACTGAGTTACATGAGATGTACATAATGGTACTGCTAATGTACATCATATTTAAGAATACATTAAGGGCATATACATCAAATATTACTTACTATCTAAATGATATGTGTTGTCTGGATTTGGACTTTGGAAAGGTTATTTGCTTTTTGGTTTGTTCGATGTCGAGATAAGCATGAGACGTTGGAATAAAATCGTCGATTCTTAAATTATTTTTAATTTCGCAATGATTGATCTTGTGATGATGGTTGCTTGCTTGCTTGTGTTTCATGACTTAGAGAGAGTATAAGAAGAACAATACTTGTCTTATTCCAAAATGTATCATTTATTCACTTGGATGCCATCTTTGACCTTAAGTAAATGTTTTAAAGATTTAATACAAACCTAAACAGGCGTCTCTATAGACAAAAGTACTAATAACAAAAAGTTGTTATGTAAAATAAAGAATAGGCATACATACGCAATGATTCTCGGAAGCTATTCATAGATGCTTTAGTGTAACTTGTTTGTTTCAACTAGATGTCTTTTACTGGTAAGATTTCTCAGTTTTTGCACATGAACACACAATGTCTCTCTGTTTCTTGTTAGAGAATACAGATGATGTATGTATGTATGTTTTGAGAATGCCAAACTGACATCCTCTATAGTATAAAAATTATAAAAACATATCTCAAACTATTTAATCATAAAATTATATTTTCCATAAATAGTGTTCCAAAATAAACTGGACTTCACATCCGGTGAAACTGAACCAGTAGGTGAAACCCCAGTTGCATTTTTAAAATGGATGCAAAGAGAGGCGCACAAATGTTAGAGTTGACCGTTTGGAATAAGATGCTACACAATGAAATAAAAGATTAAAGAGGTCTTTTTGATACTTTAAAAGAAGTCAATTTAAAATATGATACTTGGAGGCACGAGTGTGATTGTGGAGCATCAACCACCTTTAATTCTACTCCAATTTAAAGCCTTTTGATAAATACAGAATAAAAATTATTTAATACTGGTAATTTTGTGAACCTACATGAGTTCCTTGAAATATTGTAACTGTTTTGAGATTCTTTACCTTTTTTAGGGTAGATATTACATGAGGTCGCCCAATTTTATCACCCGTTCATTTTTCATCAATCAACTTTTTAGTTACCGGTCAATTTTATCCAAATTGGATCACTATTTGATTTTATCCGATTTTCTATAATGACAAATTTTTGAGAAAATATTTTTTGTTTGTTATGATTTGGATTTTGAAACTTTAGAATTTTTTCCGAGTCAATACTATACAATTGTAAAAGACATGTAAGGTTTTTCACTTCACATGTAGATAGGGTGAAAACGGTATGGATAATATCTGATCCGTATTTGAAAAATTATACGTGGATATCCGATATCCGATATCCGAATATCCGTGTGAATATGGATACTGATATGGTTTTATGTTTCAATTATCCGTATCTAAATAGTAGATATATATCATATATTTTAATATATATTATGAAAAAATATTGTTATCCCCCATTAAAATTAGATAAATATTATGAACTTTGGTATTTTTTAATATTGTTTTAATAAATATCCGATCCGATCCGTATCTGTATTCGTATCTGTATCCAGCTGATATCCGATCCATATCCGTATCCGGAAAATTAAAAAGGAATATGAATATGGTTTTACCACTATCCGCTCCATATTAGCTCCGTTTTCACCCCTACATGTAGAACTTAAAACTAAACTTATATATATTTTAGAAGTTAATAATTTGAAAAATAATTTAATTTGGATCCATTATAGTTGAAAAGAAATTTGAGTGACAAAATGAAATAATAAAATTGAGTGACCTCATGTAGAGTTCATACAAATATCAAGAAAATATGCTTTTTTCATGTGTAAACACACACACTGACACACACATCACAAATAAATTCGATATAGCACTGGATTTTGCACATAAAACAAAACATCCTATTTGGTTCGTTGTCAAAGCCTACAAATTGTACCAAAAAGATCCAATACATGCAATAAACGAGCACCTTTTTAATTAACAATTAATTAAAAGGTATTTTGAATTTGTTTTGTAAAAATGGCACTTCCAAAAAGAAAGCTGATGTGGGGTACTCTATTGTGGTCTTAATTTGACAAGTATAGGCATGATTGGATCCTTTTTGGTTTGTTATATATTAAGTTTTGCCAAAAAGGAATGGAAGCGTTGGTTTTACGCGCACAAACGACATTTCATTACTAACATTCAAGGGTTCAAGTTTGTCAAGAATCCATTGAAAAGAAGAAAAGTTGAAAAGAGCAAAAGGGTTTTGTTATCAACAACCCGTTTTTATTTTTCTTTTGATTGTGTTGTAGATTTCTTTTATAGCCTTCTGCTGTCAGAACCAATGGATAACCTTATCTGGTCCCTCTTCATCCAAAAAAAAAAAGTATGTAAATATATATGGTATTTTATTTTACCATAAAAAAAAGCACACAAATATATTAACAGAGCTATTTTTACTTGGACAAAATAAAATATATATAACTAATGCACTGCATGAAATTAAACCAGCTGTGTCAATACAGCTTTTGGAAGTATGGTTGGGGTAAATTAAGGCCGAAATATAGAGCCCAAGGCCCAAGCCCAATCCACTTTCCTTTAACAATTATAAAATAAATAATGCAATTATCAGAAAGGGTGCTTGCCATGTGATTGATACTCAGTGTAATGTTAATTGCAACATGCATGCATCAAACATTGTAAGTTGGAACCAAATCTAAAATCCCATTATTCTAGGAGGCTTCTCTATGACGAAAGCCCTAGACCAACCAACCAACCTTTATCTCAAAATCTCTTTTTTTCTTTCCTTTTTGCCATGAAAAAAGTTTTCCATCTTTAACACTTTCCAAGGGAAGATTGTGACGCTCCTCAGAGCTCCGGTTTGTGAACCCAAATCACACCATAATTCATATCATTTTTGAATCGTTTGAGTTTGAATTTGATCCGTTTATTATATTGGTTCAGATTTGATCGGAAAGTTCGGACTCAAATTCAAATATAAGATCAGACAATTCAAATTATGACTTAGATCCATGCCATAGAGAATGGTCACCTTTGAAACTTTATCTGTTTCTCTATCATATCTACCTATTTTTCTATCTGTATATCTTAGTAGGAATCTCTTTTTTTGTTTTTGTGGGCTGAAGTGACTAAAGCCACGCTCAGAGAAAAGCCTCCGTTCCAATTGTGTCTAGGATGAGGATCCAAGTAGCGAGATTATGCATTTTAATGATAGTGACCTTGCAACTTCATATTTTGTCAATAGTTTGATCACTAAATATTATTTCTTTTACTAGTCAATACTTTAACAGAAAAAAAAAAAAAAATTACACATAATCTCCGGTGGTGCCAAAAAGTCAAAAACACAGGTCTCCGCAAAGTCGTAAGACCATGTACGGGGGCTGACGCCTGTCCAGTGCCGGAAGGTTAGATGCAGATATCATTAACTTTCGAATTTTAATCTTATTGTCTCTTTCATTCAGTGTGATGTATCTTGTTATTTGGATCATTCAATTTATAAGTGTTACGGTGTATCTTGAGCAGGGTTAAAATGCACTGTTGATTTTGTGCTCCAATTATGCTTCTCATTTTTTTTGTTTTCAAAGTACAAACAGTCAATGTGAACATCTCAATTCAAACTTTGAATAATTCAAGCGTATATCTATTCTTATTGTCCATGTATTTATTATCATGAAAATTATAATTCCAGCTACAAATTTAAAATTGTAGATGTGTTTTATATTACTTGAATTATAACTTGCATCGAATTTAAATCAATTTAAAATCATTTAGATTATCATAAAAAAAAACAAAAATATTTAACGAGTTAAATTTTAACAACGAAGGATGTATATGTAATTTAACATTTTAGTTTGGATAATATTTTCAAAGAAATGAAATGAATTGTGCTACAATAACTACAAGAGAAAAGGATTTATGTGCAACTTATTCATATGAGAAGGGGACTTGTCAATAAATACCCGCCTGTGAAAAAACTTTAGATCATAAGCTGCCCATTATGAAAATTTTCATATTTTCTTAGTGAGCAAGCAAAAAAGGAATAAATTCCAAATTCCTTTGGAATTTTTTTTTTCCCTTGTCGTTATCTAATTTGAACATGACTTCTTGGAACGAGATCTCATATGATAAGATTGGCACTTAACCTGATTACCAATTATCAACCTTATACATTTACACCTTGTTTGGATGGAGAGTAGAGGAAGGGAGAGAATGGAAAGAAAATAAAATTTTCTGTTGAATCGTGTTTGGTTGATAAAATTATGTCGGAGGTGAAAGGTTTAATCATGTATCATTGTAATCAACAGAATCAGTTTTTCTTCCGATTTGAGGTGTAACGGATGGAAATAAATTTTGTTGCAAATATTTTAAAAAAATATAGTACAAATGCTCAATCATATATCTTACATATATATTTTTCATATAAGTTTTTTTATCATAAACCTACAACAACTACCAAATTTCTCATTAACCTTTTAAATTTTAATCAACCAAACAAAAAATAAGACGAAAAAAAAAGTTAAATTTATTTTCTCTCATTAATCATCCAAACACGAAAAGATTAAATATATTAATCTTCCTTTCTATTCCATTTCATTCCCTTCTATTTTTCACCTCCCCTTCCTTCCTCTACTCTCCATCCAATTCCAAACAAAGTGTTAGTTAACTCAGAGATATATACACAATACATTGTATAGGTAGAGTAGGCATGCATTTTAATAATTATATTATTGTAAATAAACTTTTTTTATCAATATATATGTTGTCGGCACAACCATAAAAAAAAAAAAAAAAGTTTAGACAGACAACAGATACAAGTGCAACTAGAATCTCACGGGCATCTAGTACTGAAAAATGTAAGATTTAGATAATTACAAATCACTGTATTAGCAAAGGGGATGAAGTCAGAAAATTTGACAAGGTATTACAAATCCCGTCAGAAACCGTGTTTTGTAATTATGGTGTTTTTATTTAATTAGAATTTTTATGATTTTTTTTTTTTTTCTATTGAAATAGTAGAAATATTTTTATATTTCTTTGAAAATAGATGAAATACTATATGATTTAATTTATTAGAAAGACTGCAACAAATAACCCGGTCAACATTTTTCAGTCGGGATTTTTTGCAGCTGTGAGAAAAATTAAAATATTTCTTTGTGTGTTACTGGAAAAAAAAAAGTTTTGAATCTGAGTTATTGATCCCGGTTCAAAAGTCATTTCTGGATAAATAAAGAAATTATCGTGGTCCTTCTAATACATTCAAATTCTAAGTTATTCCATCTATTTTCTTAGAAGTGATTTTAGGAAAATATTAAAATATTAAAAATATAAAATAACTTCTAGGAAAATAGATGGAGTACCTTAGAATTTGAATGTACTAGAAGGACCACGATAATTTCTTCATTTACACAGAAGTGACTTTTGAATCGGGATCAATAACTCAGATCCAAAACATTTTTATTTTTTTCATGTAACACAAAAAGAAATATTTTAATTTTTCTTACAGCTGCAAAAAAACCCGACTGAAAAATATTGACCAGAGTTATTTGTTGCAGTCTTTCTAGTAAATTAAACTATATAGTATTTCATCTATTTTCAAAGAAATATAAAAATATTTCCAATATTTTAATAGAAAATCATAAAAATTTCTAATTAAATAAAAAACCATAAATACAAAACACGATTTCTGACAGAAACCTAAGAATAAAAAAAATTATGTTATTCGACCGCCGAGTTTCTCAGCGGCCCAGAATAGAATTCAGCCGCCAAAAAACTCGGCGGCCTAGTTATTTTTATAATTCTTAAAAAATCATGGATATTTCTATTAATTTTATTTTAATGTTGGATATTAAAAAAAATGACGGCTTAGCAACAGGAGCAAAAAAATAAAATTGTACCAAAAATAATCTTAAAATTGCTCAAATAGCCTCTAAAATTTAAGCACAAAAAATAAAGAGAAAGTTACATATGTACTGTTTTGTTTCTTATAACAAAAAACACCTATTTTATTTTTTTGTGCCACAAGCTGCACAGGGTATTTGGATATTGTATAGATGCCACTGCGATTTCACTGTACAAAACTACAAAATAACAAGAGGAGGAGGTACATAATAGCTGGAACAGAGTTCATATTGGAATTTTCTCGGATCAAAACAATTCTCTTAGCTTCGTTTTGTTCGTAAAAATTCAAAAAAAAAAAGGTGAGTAGATCCAATAACCCAACATTCTCTGATGCTCATCAGATTGGACAAAGTCAGTGTTAACCCATCATGCTGCGCCAAGTCACTTTCAATCCTTTAAAATTGGATTTAAATTCTCAATCTGAGATGATAGTTTCAAATCTTAAATCGGATTCCCTGTCGAACTGTTTAGTCTTTACATTTGAATTTTGCATGCTGCTGAATTATTATTATTATTTTTTTAATTGTTCCAAAGGAAAACTAAAATAGACCTTCCACGTATATGACTAGGAGGCAGGCCCGACTCTGGTGCAGGGCACCCAGGGCGATGGCCCTAGACCCCAAGATCCAAGAATTTGCATCCTCTGCGGAGTTTTCAATCTGGTTCTTTCGTTTTGATCGGACAGATCAGATCAGATCTTGTCCGAATTGAAAAAAAAAACAAAATTCTCCTGATCTGATCTGTCCGATCAAAACGAATGGACCAGATTGAAAACTTTGCAGGACTCCGCACCCTAAACTCCGCAGAGGATGCTGGTCCCAAGATCCAAGAGGACCAAAAAAAAAGAAAATTAGTTTGTATATATTAAAAATAAATAAAATTTTATGAGTCCAAACTTTGTATATATAAAGAATCCAACTTTTTTATAAATAGATATGATCTATTGGCATATCAATAAAAAAATTATATATATAAATGACACAAACTTTTCTCCTGTCTCAGGCTTCAAAATCTTCAGGACCAGCTCTGCTAGAAGGGATATGACCTAATTATTTATTTCACAAATATAAAGATTAAAAAACATTGGAAAATATATAATTTTTTTATTCCATAGAAAAAACTGAATCAATAATTCAGTTTTTTTTAAAGTTTTTTTAAAACTACACTAATGATTTGGTCTCTATAGTTTTTAGATTTGTTGGCAGCTAAAAAGACCAAACAATTGATTAGTAGATCACCTTAACTACCCCAAAGGAGGTTCTACGAAGATGATAACATTAGAATGATACAGAGAAAATTAGCATGACTCCTACGTAGGTATGAACGCACAAATCGAGAAATGTTTCAAATTTTTAGAATCGATGAATCAACTCTATGTGTGGGAGGAGGATATAAATCTGGTGTTATTTCAAAGGGATCACGTGAGCACAGGACCTGTTATTTTTATTCCAACCGTTCAAACTTTTTCATGTGCGAATTTCAAGAAAAAAAAAATTTGTGTTTGAATCTCGACAAAAGTCAACGAATCGAAATAACAGAGTCGTGTTATCCCTTTGGAATAACAAAATATTTTTATCTGTGGGAGGGAGGTTGCATGTTTCAAATTCAGATGCAGAATTTTTTAGTGATTTGATCCCACGATTTGGTCTCTTTTCCAAATGATGGAAAATAATAATATATCTGTTTTTCGATATTTTAACATTTTATATCTAAAATTAAAAAAAAAACATTTCGGAGATATGACACCACGAAAATGTTGAGATTTAAATTTTGATAGATAACATGTATGGTAGATTAAAAATCCATTTGAACAATAAAATATGTCCCGTTGTGACTTGTCAGACTTAGACAAAGGACAGCGCCAAATGAACTAATCACAGAGTCTAAAAGGGACCACTTGGCACTTGGTGCCTCTGAGCCAGTCAGAGCCCAATATATAAATACATTTTGGTGTTTGAACCCTGTTAATTTTTTTAATCCCTAGCTGGCGGTAACCTAGTTTTGTAGCTACTACTTTCCAAGTAAAACTAAGAATGCATGGGTTTAAAAATAGAATAATAATTGAGTGAGGCTGTGATAATTTGGAATTCATATCCTCTGCATTAATTAACCCAAAAGAGAATCTTTTGAGTTGATGAATCTCGACTGTCCAATATGTTTCAAGATTCATGCAAATTAGATCTGCACTAATATTAAAGGGTCCCCTATGTTATAGACATGAGCCAGATTGACTCCGTTTAAAATTAGATGGTTGAAATTCATTAACTCAAAAGATTCCATTTTGACTTAATGCAGAGGATACGGATCTGATAATTTGCGCACATAAATTTTTGTTTTTAATTCATATTTTTGGATTTTAAAATTTAAACAATTCATCTGAACCGTTAAATATAATCTTCGTATGAAAAATCACCTGTTATAACCGTTAAATATAATCTACATTTTTTAGAATATATTTACTATTTTTTAGATAGGTAGAAAAATCATCTGTTTTAACGGTACGTACATTTTCATATAGAGATCATATTAAGCGGTTCGGATGGATTGTTTGTACTTTTAAAACGGAGATATGAATCTATAACGCGAACCGATTTGCGCATTGCAAAGTACCATAGCCTCACTCATAATAATTAATCATTTTATTATATTTTTAAACTTGTAATATTTAATAGGATATTAAAATAAAATGAAATAAAAATCTGAATTACTGTAAAAGATCAAATCCTTGTATTTTTTTAGCAGGATGAAACAATTGTCATGTTCATTTTTTACAATAACTTCAGCTAAATTTAGTAATATTATAGTACATTCTAGTCTGCCGCAGTTTTTGAACGCATGCATTCGTTGTAAGATTATTGCGTACGAATCTTACAGCACATCGAACGGCTCCATTTTCATGGGTCCGAAAATTACTTTCGATGAGCATTGTTCCCTGAGTTGTAGTGCCGATTTGTTTATTAACCTAAAAAAAATATATCAAATATATCCTCAGTTTGAAATTATTTTTAAATATGCCCTAACCCCCCAGAGGTGGGGCGGTCCACTCTTCCCACCAAACCGCCCCCATGTGGGGCGGTCAGCCAGTGTATACTGAACCGCCCCACAAGGGGGCGGTCCAGCTTTTTTTTTTTTTTTGTTGAGATTTGAGAAACAATATAAATGAAATTTAACAATAAAAATTCGAATTTTGTTTTTAATATTTGTTAGATTACTTATTTTCATGTATAAACTGACATTTTTAAAAATACCCAAAGTTAATTAAAGATTAATAAAAATGCTCAGACCCATTAACTTTTATTAAAAATGTCCAAACCGGCCGGTCCCTTGAATTTTTTTTTTTTAGAGACAAATAACTAAAATGCTGAAATATAACACTAAAAAATCAAATATTTTTTAAACTTTTTTAATAGCATATTTATACTAAAATACGCTATATTACTTGAAATTATGTTAATTTTTTTTTAAGAGACAAATAGCTAAGATGCTAACATATAACACTAAAAAATCGAATTATTTTTTAAAATATTTGCTAGATTACATTTTTGATATATAATTAGCATATTTATACTAAAACACGCTAAATTACTTGAAATTATGTTAATTTATACTAAATTACACTAAATTACAATAATTATGTAGAATTATGCTAGCATACACTAAATTACGCAAAATTATGTATGAATAGAGGTGATATCTTCCTTGAGAAGGCGAAAAACAACGATGAAACTTCAAACAGTCATAAAACGGCGTTCGAGTGTCCGATTTCAGCAAATAATCATTTTTCAGAAAGCTTGCAAAAATGCGCATGCGTCCGAACTAGCAATTCTAGATTTCCAAATTCAGAATCGCCAAAAAATAAAGGGAAGAGTCTCAAAACTTCAGTTGAAGTTTCCGATTAAGATTTTTATTTCTATTCTCCAATCTACGTAGCTCAGTAAATTAGTTATATAATAAACTTGTAGAATACCAATTTTTATTATTTTTGGAATTTTTTTACTATTTTTTATGATTTATGAAAGATGACACAAAATAGGCCCTATTCATATGTAATTTAGCGTAATTTACCGTATTTTTTAATTCAGCATGATTTTTGTAAAAACCAAACTAATCATGTTGGTTTGCTAATTTTTTTTAATTATGGTTTTTAACAAAATTTACATATTTTAGTAAAAATATGCTAATTATAAATTAAAAGAAGTAATCTAACAAATATTAAAAACAAAATTCGAATTTTTATTGTTAAATTTCATTCATATTGTTTCTCAAATCTCAAAAAAAAAAAAAACTGGACCGCCCCCTGTGGGGCGGTTCAGTATACACTGAGGACATATTTGAACCGCCCCACAGGAGGGCGGTTTTGTGGGAAGAGTGAACCGCCCCACCCCTGGGCGGTTAGGGCATATTTAAAAATAATTTCAAACTGAGGGCATATTGGATATTTGTTTTGTTTTTAGGGTATTAATAAAAAAATCCGGTTGTAGTGTGCCTTGTGTTTACACTTATTAAAAACATTTTAATTTATTAATGAAAAAGGAAAAAGTGATTGCAAGTCCAAAAGGCTTGTGCTTGCTTCATAAAACGACAAAAGTATAAAAGGACTTACTTTTTAGCACAGCGTTTAAGAATCAACGCGAATATTTATGAATTTTATAATTAAATAGGATTTAGGTGGGTTCTTTGCTGTTGTTAGGTGGAGCCAGAACTTCGAACTATGGGGGTCAAAAATATATGGAGGTCAATTATATACAATTTTTCTATGAAGAATGGGAGTCAATTTCATAATATCAAGTCATTTCACTCTAAATTATATAGAAAATTATATATAAATACATTTTTTTTTTTAAATGGGGTCAATTGACCCCCATTTCTCCTTACTTGACTCTGCCCCTGGTTGTTAGGGATGTTAAAAGTGTTTCGGTTTATTATTATAATATTACATATGAATACATAATTTTATTTAATTGAAGTAAACTTTGGTTTATATGCTTATATATGGTCGTGTTTGGTTGTAGTATAAGTTATTTTTATAAAATAAGTATCTTATTATGTTACTTGTGCTACTAAATATGAATAAAATGTGATGGAATAATATAGCATAAAAAATCACTTATGTTGTCATAAATTAATCCACCTATTCAGGCTGTATAACTTATGTCACGTCTCTCCTTTTGAATTAACACACCTATTTAAGTTTAACATGTGAATTAACTTTAACCCAAAACTAAACAATAATAACTTACGCCGTCATAACTTGGAATAAGCAACTTATGTCATCATAATTAAAGTACTTCAATTGACCCCCATTCAATTGAAGAATTTTTACATGTTAAAAATAGTTAAATTGACCCCCATCATAATTAAAGTACTTCAATTGACCCCCATTCAACTTGGAATAAGCAACTTGAAAAAAAGAAGTTAAATTGACCCCCATTCAATTGAAGAATTTTTACACTAGTGACCTCCATAATTTTTTCAAAGAAATTTTGTTATTGATTTTTTTTTTGTATATGTTTGACCCCCATTCAATAAATATTTGGCTCCGCCTCTGACTATAATACATGATTTGGGCTAAGTCAATTGAGCATTGAGGAATTCATATCACCCGAATTACCTCATTTATTAAATTTAAATACAGTTTGTTCGTTATATACTGACACAAAAATTAAATTAAGATTTTAAATAGCGATTATTGTATCATCGCAGAAAGGCTAAAAAAACAGCTATAGTTGAAAATTTTATTTATAACATTTTCTCAAAAAAAGTAAACTAAAACATCCATGTTTATGGAGAATTCAATTTCTAACCAAGCCACTCTGATATTCTGCGACACCAAACACTAGGGTCCACACAATACCAATGCGGCCCCAGTCAAGAGGCCACACAATGCCCCTGCGGTCCCATATTTTTTTTGGTTTTTTATAAGTGCACAAATTCTTATGAAATCCAAGAAACGAAATGCAATGAAAAAAATGAAAAAAGTTTGATTGATTACGTCAGACCAAAAAAAAATGAATAGGATCGCAGGGCATTGTGCGGTCCCAGTTATCGGCGTTGTGCGGATTCTAGTGTTTGGGA
The DNA here is from genome assembly GCA_025461125.1 of Carex kokanica. Taxonomy (NCBI): domain Eukaryota; kingdom Viridiplantae; phylum Streptophyta; class Magnoliopsida; order Poales; family Cyperaceae; genus Carex; species Carex kokanica. The sequence goes on from JAJGRX010000435.1 coordinate 1,403,635, forward strand.
CCGCAGAACGCTAGAGCGGCCTGGGTAGAAATCGAATTCCCCTAAAACTGGAGTGTTTTGGTTTTTTTATTTTTATATTATGGTAGAAATAAAAATTTCAGCAGTTATAGTGCCAAAAATGACTGATAACGCTATAGCTTTTAAGGTTCGAAAAAGTTATAACACAACTATTGCACAGCTATAGCTAGCTTATTAGAACCCTATTTAAAATTAATTTTATCCATATCCTACCCTTATTTTTTTTGAGATAACGGATAACACGAAACGAAACAAATAAAATAATAGCATTTATAATTTGATTCAAAAATATAATAAACAAATATATATTTTAAATTCATTTACCTACTATCAGAAAATATAAAGTCATAATTTTTTTTATCCAATTTATATTTTTTATCCCATTATTTAAAAATAAATAAATTATTAATTAAATAAAATTATAAAATATTGTATAAATTTTTTTTTTCATAAGTTACTAACTAAAAAACTATATAAAATGTTAGATAAATCAATGTTATCATAAAGAGGCTGGCTAAGCTCAAAACGTTTGCACCAAGCCCTTGGTGCAAACGTTTTGGTTCTCCTATTTGCAAAGTCCAAACGGTCAATCTAAACCGTTAGATATTTAATCCATATTAAAATGTGCTTGGAGACCAAATTTCACATTTTTTGGAATTTTTTTACTATTTATTAAGCCACTTTGAAAGTTGCTGATTCGGGTGAACAGTAAAAACAGTGCAATCAAATTCTGGACCGTGTGATCAGCAACTTTCAAAGTGGATTAATAAATAGTAAAAAAATTCCAAAAAATGTAAAATTTGGTCTCCAAGCACATTTCAATATGGAGAACAACTTGAACGGTTCGGATCGACCGTTTGGACTTTGAAAATCCGAAAACAAATCGTTTGCACCAAACCCTTGGTGCAAACGTTTTGAGCTTAGCCACTCACTTATCATAAATTACTATTTAAAAATTAAACTATATAGCATGTCATATACATCACTCTAATAATATGGAAAAAATTAAACACAACAATCTAATAGTAATAAAATTTAATAGTTATATGTATAACTATAAAAAAAATATCATTCATAATTTTACATTCATTTATTACCCTATAGAATAATGGATACAAAATAGCTCTTACCTATATTCTTACTCAATAAGCTAACAAGAAATTTACTCGCACCCATACTCGTTAAAAAAAAAAAAATTTATCCATACGTACCTTATCAAATATGGTACAGGTTAAATAAACGTTTAAAAGAGTATCATTGACATCTGAGGCCTGAATTGGCCCGGATCCTGATCGGACCATTCGTATGGAAACAACATAGGCCCTGTTCGGCTGCAGTGTGGGCTCGGAAATGGGCACAGGAAAACAAAATTTTTGAACTGATTTTTACAAAGTGAATTTTTTTTTTCCCACATGAACAGTAAAAATTACTTTGCAGCCGAACAGGCCCATAGTGTGTATTTTTTTGTCAGTGACATTCCATAGCTTAGAGCAACACGCTCCAACCATATAGGACCATACAGGACCATTGTATAGTAGAATCGCTTGCATAACAATGAAAGGTAGCGTACCTCATTTATCAATCAAATCCAGGAGATTTGTAGTAATAAGGCCTTGTATTGTGCTAGGTGACCTTTTTATGTTTTATCCTTTGCTTGTCCTCTTGTTGCTAAAGGCGAGGGTTTTATGTGCAACCTCTTTGATTCGGCTTTTGGGGTAGTTGGGCTACTAAATAGTCTTTTATTTTTCATTGAGTAGGTGGTGCTTGTGTGGGGGTAAAGATATTTAATGAGTTATTTTTGTCAGGGTGGATTCAGAATTTTTGTTAGCGAGGGCAAAAAATAACGAATCAGATGTGAATAATTAATCAGGTTTAAATTCATTAGCTAATCGAATATTAGATAAAATAATAATACTATAATTTCTAATTTCCAATACTCTGATATCTAATTTTCAATACTCTGACTTCTAATTCTAATTACCAATTAGAATTCAAAAAATTTATCATAATTTTGACTCTAAATTTAACATTAATTACAAACCAAAAGTCTAGAGGGAGGCAAAATCGAACCGAACCTATAAATTTGTATAAAACTTTAAAATTCAGAGAGGGGCAGTTGACTCCCCGGGACTAGGCTAGATCCGCCCCTGCATTTTGTTCCACGGCGCGTTATTTATATATTTTAATTTTATCTTTATTAATCGTGCATTGTTGTAGTAAAATCAAACAAAATAGCTGTGTCAAAATACTTTCACTTCCAAACTAGCAAAATAATTTTCTTCTATCGAAACTACGAATGCAATGCTAAAGAAATTTTGGGCGTAAAAGAAATCAATTTTTCATGTTACCTCCTTTTTTTTCGTGACATAATTAATTAATAGAGCAATGCTTAGAGATTCTAGTCCATAACATTTTATATCTAGTCTAATTACATTCTAAGCAAGCATCAGATGTAATCAACGGTCAGCACAATAAACCGATGAATCATAATAACCATGAAAAAATTGATCTCCTAATCGACAACTTGCCAAGCGTGTTTGATTTGACAGTTACGCATCATCATTTGTTCGAAAACAATCCCAAAATCACCATTTGTGGCGATATTGACGCATCAGTTGCAAAATTGATTTGAAACATAATCCTCAATATTAAATAAACATTAGATCTTAAAAGCAAAAGAGATGGCGGTGGTAAGCGCCAAGTTTGGAGAAAGCAAGCGGACAGCAAAGAAACAAGAGGAAATAGCGGAGGCAGACGACAGAAGAGATGGATAGATAACATTGTATGGAATTGGAATGGGATGGGGTTCATAGTCCATTGTTTCACCTATCTGCTTATCCCAAGCCCCTTTTTAGCCCAAAAGCAAATGGTCCCTCTCTCTCTCTCTCTCTCTCTCTCAAAAAGAGAGCTTGTGAAACAACCCCTCTCCCTCCCTCCCTACGGAGTATTGGCCTTTTAGCTTTACGTCGCAGTGAGGACAACTGCAGAATCGCGGGCTCCCACTCAATTCTATAATAAAGCTTTGCTGATTATTATTATTTGGTCCCTTGGAGCAATGCAGGATGCAGCTGCCTGCCTCTCTCTCCATCACGGGTTTTGAGTTTTCTCTCTACAATGCCTATATCATTCTATATGTTGCAATTGTTTCATTCATTCACCTCTAATTTAGTTAATAATTAATGATTCGTATATATTTTTTATATCATCAATATTAAATAAGAAATATGTTGGTCGTTTTTCTGGAACCTGATAATAGAATTTTGTATGAATATTTTTTTCTAGCATTTCTGAATGTCAGATGAATTAAATATGTATTCGCTAATAATTTGTTTCATATCCGTATTACTACAAATTTTATTAATAATACGGAATTTATATTTGACTGATTCGTAGAGTTTAAATATTTTATTATTTGCTTTGTAAAAATAACATTATATTGATATATTATTTTTTTGAAGTCAACATACATTGATATATTATATTGTTCGAAGATATTATTATTTTATTATTGCTTTATAAAATATTCCAAATTAGGCATGTACTATATTCGAATCATTAGATTTTATATCTCATCAAATTATATTCATATATCAAAATTATTATTATTATTGAACATAAAAAAATAACTCATTAACTTAAAAGTCATAAAAATAAATATATTTCAAGTAACGCATGAATAAAATAATGTGTGACTAGTAAAATTTTTATTTAATCTTTCGACGAAATATTTACATATAACCGATGCAAAATTTGTAATGTATCAGACACCAAACGAAACCAAGCAAGTAAATTGATAATACCTGTCTACCAAACAAAAGGTAGAATTTGTAATAAATTTCAGAGGAGAACCGGGCTCCAGTAGTTTCCCTCCACTATACACTACACGGAGACTGTAGTTACACATAGGCGCGGTACTGTTTTAACCGGATGAATGGGGCCCAGTGAGCAATGGATGGGCCCGCGGTGAGGCTGACAGGTCGCAACCAGGGACGAGTGGGTCCGCTGCGCTGTCTCGAAACATGTGTGATCTAACTTGATGCTGTTTATCATTTCTCGCTGCCTCGCTGCTGCATCCTTAACCTGCCCACGCTGTTTCGCAGCTCCACCTATCTCACCAAATTTAGGGATTTTTTAGAAATGAAACAAATTCAATTTCCAGGAAAGGAAATGATTGTTTTTTTTTTTTGCTTAGAAAAATAAATAAAACCGTATTAAATCAATGCTATTGTTTTTTTTCCAGGAAAGGAAATGAAATTATAAATGCTATTGTTTTTTTTTTTTTGAGGAAAAATCAATGCTAATGTCAGTAGTCTTTCTTTGTACTAGATCTAACAATAAAAACAAAAGACAAAAGATGCTTAAAAAGAGTTTACAAAGTGATATAGATGTCGTTAATGTTAAAACAATACTAATTTTTTTAATAGAGATAAAATTTATTAATTGTTCGTGCAACTTTTATAACTTTTTTTTTATATCAGAGACGCTTGGTATCAAAGTCGAGGTTATTTACAAACTGGTCCATGAATTCTTTGAAATTGCATTTGGACCTGCGGTTGTGGGGCATTTTGGAAAGAACTAAGTAAAATATGTTACGCAAAAGAAGAAGAGGATTAAAATGCCTCATGTTTTACATGTCTTATCGTACCACACATTATTATCTCCATTTTCAATAACCAAATTGATCCGAACCGATCAATATGATCTCCGTATTAAAATGTGTTTGGATACCTAATTTTATATTTTTGGAAATATTTTACTATTTTTTTAGATAGATATAAAATCACTGTTTCTGGACCATCCAAAAATAATGATTTTGTACTTATCTAAAAAAATAGTAAAAAATTCTAAAAAATATACAATTTGGTCTGCAGGCACATTTTAATATGTTTGGACATTAAAAACAAAGATAATGGATATGAGATATGAAAATCACGAGGCAATTGAACCCTCCTCGAAAAGGTAAATTGTTTCAACTATTGTTTGAGAGAAGTAAATAAATTAGAGGATGTGGTTTTGTTATTGTTAAAAATGGTGTCCTCTTTATGCAACTAGCTCTCTAAGATAGAGGTCCTTTTTGTTGTCTGCTAGAAATAAATAAATTATGAAAACATAATCTCTAACAACTGACATGAGCGGATCAATTAACAAAGAAGCAACCAATAGAAGAACAAATTTATCTTATTTAATACCCAATTTCTTAATATAAATAGATCTAACATGAACAAAGAGGACGTATGCCATGTGAAAGATAGAGAAAACTGAAAAGGGAATTAAAATAGACTATATTAAATATATGCTTGAGAAGATCTGAGCCATCTACTGAGGCTTTTGTGGGGTCCCATTGTCAGCAAGTGGTTTCAGGTTTTAGGTTTTAGTGAGTTGTGTATAACATGTGATAATGTGATCTATGATAATTTTGCATTGACCTAGGTGGTGGACTTTGTACCTAACAAAGGTTAAGCAAAGTTCAATGCACAATTTCCATATCAAGTTAAGAGAAGGGGGCTGATGTGGTAATCCAACTTACTACCTGATATAAAATTACAGCAAAATTAGGAACTTTTATGGCTCTCTTGAATGTACTAACTAATTTAAGTATTTTATCCTTAAATCCTAGGTTATCTGAGTCTGAGTTATTTTTTATCCAAATTGCTATTTGAGCACAATGGATCATATATCTTGCCAATATGCAAGGATGGAACTAGAAAATTTTGATAGAGAAGACTGGAAATTAAAATGCACAATATGTAGTGAGTGTAATTTGAACTCAAGTTATTTCAACAACAAAATAGAGATCTAACCACAAGACTATAAGTTAATATATGTATATACTGAGGGGTTGATCTATTTAAAAAGTAAAAAAAAATCAATAAAATTTCAATATACATAATTCAAATTTTAAAATCATAGAATTGGCTTAGCCGCCCTTACAATACACTTAAATCCGCCCATGCTTATATGTACTATGTAATTTAGACTCTTGAGAGAGAAAAATAAATATAAGAAAATAAATTTTAATGGTCACTATGTGTTTCTTGCTCTCTTCCTTCCTCTCAAGTCTCAACCCAAAAAACTCCAATCTTAACTTTATTAGTAAACTAAAGGAACAGGAGGTAGCACAGTTGGCTAGAAAAAAGTCATAAGATTGCTGGTTACTCAAAGATCAAAAGTCGAGAGTTCAATTCACCCTCACGACTTTGTAGAATTAAAAAAAAAAAAACTTTACTAGTAAACTAGTAAATTCAGTTTACTCCACAGAATGTTGTTTCTCTCCTCTCTTCTTCCTCCTAGCGCTCAACTCTAACACTAACTTCATTAATTATATGCACAAGTTCAGTATGAGTAATAGAACTTTGGGTTCACAAATATTGTTGTTCTCTAAATACAATCTTAAATAAATTTTGTGCTCGTTTCTTAATATTAATATTACGTATGATCATTGAAAGAAAGCAAAAATATTAACAAAATTTGTCGAATTTTTTTTATAAACCATAATAAATTTTTTTTTTTTATGACTAACATGATTACTTTTTTTTTTTTTACAAAAATCATAAGAACCGAAATGCCATTTTGGTCCGAATTTTTTTTTTTTATTCCGGACCGAAATGGCATTTCAGTCCGGTCCCCTCTTTGGATTTTCTGCAGCGGCTCATATGAAAACTTATGAAAAAGTACCACAGAAAATCCAAAAAGGGGACCCCATCGAAATGCCATTTCGGTCCGGAATAAAAAAAAAATTTTGGACCGAAATGGCATTTCAGTTCTCATGGTTTTTGTAAAAAAAAAAAAAGTAATCATGTTAGTTTCGTAAAAAAAAAAAATTAATTACTGTTTATAAAAAAAATTCAATTTTGTCGCTTTTATAAATGAAAACGTATGATTATTGAAGTTGAGAAAAATCTCTTTTCTCTACGTGAACTTTTCTGCAAAAAATAGTAAAGTCTATTTCTTAACAAGGTTAGGACTACAAACAAAATATATAAAAGTGGTACTTAATAGTTGAAATCTTCAAACATCAAGTATATCCGTTTTTAAGCTAAATTTATTTGTTGTTTTGGCACGTAATCCTTTTAATGATTAAAAACATTATTTTTTGAGAATTTTAACACCGGGTGGTTATTAAATATTTTTTTTTGTCACTTTAATTGTTGTTTAATAACATTTTTTAATAGTAAGATTTCAATCCTTTCATAACAAGCTAGTAACAACAAAAAAATAATATCTAAATTTCAAAAATTGGTGATGAAATTTTTTGTTATTATTACAACGACATTTAATATATAGTTACTTGTCTTAAGATGTTAGCGTAATTCTCTTTCAAAATTAATATACAATTGTATCATGAAGGTACATATACTCTGCATTTCCGCAATATATAGATTACTCATCGCATGTAGTTTTTGGAATGAAAATCATAGAGGATCGATGGAACGGAGAAATGAAAAGTCTTGTTTTTTTAATGTATTTATTTATTTATTAAAAAACTCTGGTACTCTAAATTATTTTCGAGAATTGAACATGGCTTTTGCAGAGAGCTTCTTTGATATTTTAAAAACAAGCAAACAACTCCGAAATTTTTATTAATAACATTAAAATCAATCAAATTAAAGAAAATGACATCACTTTTCTGAAATTTCCAGAAACAACATTTCCGTTGAATAATCCAGCTGAAATGGGGGCCAATTATCTAGCGGAACTAGTGTTTTTTTTTTCATTCCGTTGTTATTCAGCGGAATTTTTTTTTTAAAGTACGAATCTAGCATAATTAGAAAAAAAAAAAACTAATTCTGCTGAATAATCAAGCGGAATTAGGCAAAAAAAAAAAACTAATTATGCGGGATAATCCAGTAGAATTGGCTATAAATTCCGTTGGATAACCCAACGGAAATGTCATATTTAGATTTTTTTTTTTTTCCAAATAATGATGTTATTTTCTTTAATTTGATTGATTTGTAATGTTATTAATAAAAATTCCGGCAAACAACTGATTGTCATATGTGGGTGCAATAATGGAGCGGAGAAACACTACACATTTCTATGCCAGAGAGAAGAGAGAGATAACAGAGGATTTAAAAGAGAGAGACAGACAGAGAATTCATAGAAGAAAAAAAATCAAACAATGGTAAACGGGACCCACATCCCCCATTTAGTAATTCCAACCTATAACTTTAGGAAGATTTGGCACCTAGCGCGCAGAAGGAGAGAGAGGAATTGTTAATCCGAGAATTGAAAATATTTGATGGTCTAATTGTTTGGTAATGCCAATTTGGAAATGCGTGAAAGAGACAAAACTTTGGCACATTAATCACCTTTGTCTTCGTTGCAACTCGCCAATGGTTTTCTGTTTCGTTTAGAAAGGAAACAAGTCTCCAAATTTAAATATTAGGCAACACAAAAAATTAAGAATTTTCAGCAGTTTTAAGTGATGAGAGAATTAGATTACTTTGGCAAATCAACATACCAATAGGTGTATGATTTTGTTGCATTCCTAGTGTGAGTGGAAAATGCATGTAAGTATATGTAACACTCCGGCTAATGAGACCTGACAACGGTTCAAATACTAGGGTTAGAACCCAGTGGGCTCCCTTGGCAGGATAGAGTAAATTGGTAATTTGAATTGTATTAGGAGATACCAAATTTAGGTAGGGTCTTTAGGATATTTAATTGAGGGGTAGAATATGATATGATCAATTGTGTTTGTGTGAGAAAAATAATTGCCTATACTACTTTGAACTGATAGCCCAAAAGCAATCGCAAGATCGAAAAATCTTTCAAACCACGTACACAAAAACCCAGCATGCCCTGCGGGGTGGTAACAGTGCCGCATGTGGGGTAGCTGTGGGACAAATCTATGCCGCATACGGGGTGACAGACCGCATGCGGGGTAGAGTGACGTCTAAATTTATATAGAGCACATGAACCCTAGAGAATCTCTATTTTATTGTTTAACCCAAATCTTAGCACAATTAGCGCCTCCGCATTAACCTTGAGAGTATTAAACCCTAAAAACTATTTTCAAAACTATTACAAACTATTTTAAACCGATTTTAAACCCCCTATAACATAGAACTAGTGAATATTGTTAGATATCCAATACACTATCCCTATGGATTGACACCCCAATTATACTACACGGTAGGATCATGCGCTTGTGATCTGAACGCAAGTAGAATTAGGGTTAAAAGGTATATTAATTTATACTGAAAGTTAGTAGTTCAATTTGGACTCATCAATAAGTTAATTTTAATATGTTCATTTTTCATCATTTTTTGACCACTTGACTTTATATCAAATTACTTCGAAAATTTAAAAACTTGACATGTAAATTCATCACTCGTGAAGTAGATCGGTTTCAACGGTTTGGATGCGTTGCTTGAAAACAATTCGATGGGTTTTTGAGTTAAGCTCACAAAGAGATTTGGTGAGCTTAAGAACACCCTAGTTATACTTTATAATAAATATGTAGAATACCAATTTTTACTATTTTTGAAAAACATTAACAAGTTTTTATATTGAGGTGTGCTAGGAGATCAAATTTTACATTTTTTGAAAATTTGTTATTGTTTGTTTAGAATTTTTTTTAAATTACAGCTTTTTATGGTCCATAATCCATCTAAAAACAGAGATTTTCTACCCATCTAAAAAAATAGTAAAAAAAATCCAAATTTTTTTTCTGTTCATTCGCATTAGCAATTTTCAAAGTGGCTTAATAAATAGTAAAAAAAATTTCAAAAAATGTAAAATTTGGTCTCCAAGAAGATTTTAATATAGATTGAACTTCTAATGGTTTGGATCGACTGTTTGGACTTTGAAAATCCAAAAAAAAAACGACTTGGTTGCACGAGGGCCTTGGTGCAACCAAGTCGTTTTCGGATTTTCAAAGTCCAAACAGTCGATCCAAACCATTAGAAGTTCAATCTATATTAAAATCTGCTTGGAGACCAAATTTTACATTTTTTTGGAATTTTTTTACTATTTATTAAGCCACTTTGAAAATTGCTGATCACATGGTCCAGAATTTAGTTGCACTGTTTTTACTGTTCACTCAGATCAGCAATTTTTAAAGTGGCTTAATAAATAGTAAAAAAATTCCAAAAAATGTAAAATTTGGTCTCCAAGCAGATTTTAATATAGATTGAACATCTAACGGTTTGGATCGACAGTTTGGTTTTTGAAAATCTGAAAACGACTTGGTTGCACGAGGGCCTTGGTGCAAATGTTTTGATATTAGCCATTCTGTGTGTGTGTGTGTGTGTGTGTGTGTGTGTGTGTGAGTGAGGCTATGGTACTATGCATAGCACGGATGGGTCCGTGCTACGGCTCAAAATTTGAGTTTTCAAAATCCTAACGGTCCATCCAAACCGTTCAACATGATTATAAAATCAATATGTACTTGCAAACCAAATTTTACATTTTTCGAATTTTTTTACTATTTTTTTAGATAGGTAGAAAATCACTGTTTTTGGATGGTCCAGAATTTTCAAATCAAGTGATTTTCTACCTATCTAAAAAAATAGTAAAAAAATTTGAAAAAAATGTAAAATTTGATTTGCAAGTACATGTTCATTTTATAATCATGTTGAACGGTTTGGATGGACCGTTAGGATTTTGAAAACTCAAATTTTGAGCCATAGCACAGACCCAACCGTGCTATGCATAGTACCATAGCCTCACTCTATATCTATATATATATATATATATATATAGAGGAGGGTTCAAATGCCTCCATTTTTCATGCCTCCACAATGCCTCCATTTTTAAAAACTTTAATAACTCAAAATTTAAAACTTAAAAGTCAAAATAAAACCGTTGGATATAATCTACATCATTTTATCTATGCACTTGTAAAAAATTATGACATTTCAATTTTGTTTTGGTTGTTATCAAGAGCTTGTCAAAAAGTACTAATGTGGATAATTCTTAGACGTTGATTTTTTAAGTTATTGATTCACATAAAAACAAAATCAAAATGTGATAATTTTTTATGAGCACATAGATAAAATTATGTAAATCATATCCAATGGTTTTATTTTGACTTTTAAGTTTTAAATTTTGAGTTATTAAAGTTTTTAAAAATAGAGACATGGTGGAGGCATTTGAACCCTCCTCATATATATATGGATAGGCTATCATGCTTTGGGAAGTAAAGAAGGTGTTTTACTTCTAGCTCATATCTTCATTTTCAAAGTCCAAACCATCAATCCGAACATCTCAACATGATCTTCATATTGATATGTACTTGGAGATCAAATTTTACATTTTTTGGAAATTTTTTACTATTTTTTTAGAATTTTTAAAAATCACTTCTTCTCATTAAATAAATAAAAATTCAGAAAAACACTAATTTTCAATTTTTTTAAAAAAATAGTAAAAAATTTCCAAAAAATATGAAATTTGGTCTCCAAACACATTTCAATATGAAAATTGTGTTGAGAAGTTCGGATCGACTATTTGAACTTTAAAAATAAAGATATGGGCAGGAAGTAAAACACCCTCTTTACTTCCCAAAGTATCGTAGCATCACTATATATATATATATATATATTTTAGAGATGTTTAGTATGTGTAGAATGAATGTTTTACATATATGATTCTGATTCTCTCAAACCCTAGCCGCTTGATAAAAGTAGGTCGATTTGAGCGTTGGGTTTGTAATTTACAAGAATTATTTGTCTAATCATTTTGTTCTTTTGAAATAGTGTGGGATTGTTGCTCATTTGCATAATGAAGGTAATTCTAAATATGTTGTATAATTTATTAGCCGATTTGAGTACTGGTTTTATAGCTTACCTTTTATTGCAGTTTTAAGGCCCTAAATGATGTTTTTTTTGCAATTCTGAGCGTGCGAGACATTTTGTAAGATAAACCTTAACTTATCTTCAAAATCCATATCTCCTCCTCCCAAGTTTTTCGAAAGCGGTCAAACGCTCATAATGGAGTTCCTACACAAAGAAATGGCCGGTCAAAGTTTGGTCAAAGTTAGTCCCCTCTCCGTTTGAGCTATTTTAGACATATACATTCGGATTTCATATTAAATGCACGTGATACATTTAGCTTTGAAATAACTCAAATAATATTTATTTATTTACTTATTCTTAATGGATTTTGAGTTCAGACTGTACCAGATTTATTGTGAGACCAATATAGACCAAAATCAAACAATAAGAGTATCCAATGAGAAAGAAAAAAAATCATAAAAGCAGTGAGACCAAATTACTTTCATAAACATTCATTCTATACATACTAAATATCTCTAAAAAAAATAAAAAAGTTACTGTAGCAAGACAACCGTCACACAGTGTGGCAGTTGGGACATTTTTCAAATTTATGAAATAACGAGGACATATTTGTTTTTTTTTATTTAATTGAGGGCATTAAAAAAAAAAATCGGTCGAAAATTTGCCCAGCGATTTAATTACTTTTATTTTGTTGCTTATTTTGCTCTCGTTTTCCAATAAATCCATTATACGAACCAATTTTTTTTTTTTAATTTCTCAAATAACCGTTGGCAATTTTACGAGTTCCTACTAGTTCTTCAAAATAAAAATCATGCAATCATGCGTAGCATTTAAAAATAAAAATTCGAATTGTTAAAAGCAAAAAAGGCTGCATTTTCAGACCATCGAAGAAAAACAAAATAGAAAAATATAAAGACTTGCTACCATTTCTGGCGCCGTTTCAATTGGATTCTTCTTCTGTCTACGGCCGTAAAAATGTTAAAAAAAGACAGATTCTGTACTGTATCTACTAGCTTAGACGTTTACCGTTTGACCAGCTTCCAATTATTTATTTAAATATGAGGGTCACGAAATGGACTCGGCTGCTTAGAAAAGCAAGAACTGCTTTTCTGAATCTAACCATTCAAATTTTTTCATTTGTGTATTTTCATAAAGAAACTTTTTCATATACAAATCTCGACGAATTTGAACGGTTGAATTTGAAAAAGCAGGTTCCTGCTTTTCTTTCGGAAAGGCAGCAGAGTCGGACTCGAGGGTCACAGTGCAAATTAGTCTTTACTGTAGAAATTTTTTAGAGTTTAAACGATTGCCATTGATTTGAACCGTTCGTTCAACATAATCTTCATATTAAAATATGGATGAAAATCATAATTTACATTTTTTTTAGATTTAACTGTTCAACATGATCTTCATATTAAAATGTAAGTGAAAATCATAATCTACATTTTCTTTTAAATTTTTAACTATTTTTTCAGATAAAAAAAATCTCTTGATCTAAATTTTTTTTGAATGGTTGAAAGTAATGATTTTCTATCTATCTAAAAAATATAAAAACTTCTAAAAAATATAAATTTGATCTCAAAGTACATTTTAATATAAAGATTATGTCGAGTGGTTCAAATCAACTATTTAAACCTCTAATATTGAAATATCAGTGTTCTAAATAGCGCGCTATAGCGCCGCTATAGCGTTTTTGGACTCCAAACGCTACGCTATGACATCAAAATGCGCTATTTGCGCTACGGCCGCTATAGCGGCCGCTACAGCGCTATAGCGGTCCGCTATTTGCGCTATACAATATGAGTTTTTTTTTTTTTTTTTAAAGAAATTTATATGGGTTTTAAATAAAGATAAAAAAAATCTCAAACCGAAATTGAATTTGTTGCTACTTGCTACAGATAAATCAATTTGAAATTGGGAATATAAATTGAAATTTGAATAGAAAAAAAGTCCAAACCGAAATTAAAATTTGAATAGAAAAAAAAAAAGATTATGTCATGAATCATGATGCATAATATATTTTTAATAGGAAAAATCGATAGTTGATGATATTACTATGGATATTTTGAACCGCAATCTGGACTTTGTACGGGTTTAATATGAATATTATAATTTCTTAATTACTTTGGTGTTATTTATTGTTCTATGAGACTTTAGATAATGTTGATATTTAGTAAAAATATTGAATATACGAAATGTAAAAAAAAAACGCTATTTGGAATAGCTTCCGCTATAGCGACGCTATTCGCTATAGCTTTTTTTTTTTGCCTTCCAGCTACGACGCTATAAACGCTATTTAGAACCTTGTGAAATATTGATCCATAGTACAAATCCATCAGCAGTATACATAATGTTGCACAATGACAAAAGCCCACAAAGTAGGGGTGAAAACGGATCGGATGCCGAGCGAATAGTGGTAAAATCATATCTATATTGGTTTTTATTTTTTGAATACAAATATGGATTGAATATTTATTATAAATATTATTAAAAAATATTAAAGTTCATAATATTTATCTAATTATATTAATGAATAACATATTTTTTTCATAATATGTATTAAACTATATGATATATATATCTATTATTCGGATACAGATAATTGAAACGTAAAACCATATCTGTATCTGTATCCACACGGATATTCAGACATTTATATCTAATTTTTTTAATACAGATCGAATACGATCGAATATTATCTAATATTATCCACTCCGTTTTCACCCCTACCACAAAGGCATGAACAAAATTAGTTTGTAAACGTACCCAAAAAAAAAGTTACTTTGAGAGAAACTGAACTCAGTTTGGCAACAACTGTTACAGAACTAATGTAGGTGTTTTTAAAGGTAGTTTAAGGTGTCAAACAAGAGTATTTTAAGATGTTTTGAAGGTAAATTCAAAGCACCAACCAACTAATATTTTTTTGTACTTTGAACCTCTGTCACTCCACCAACTACCATAGCCCATGTTTGATTTTGAGTTAAATTTATAATGAAATAAGTTACTTATTTCAAGTTACAATGGTATAAAATATTCTTGTTTAGTTGTGAGTTAAAGTTAAGTTATGGATTAAACTATTCTTATTTGGTTAGAGCTAGTTAATTTAAGAGGTGGGTGGGTTAATTTAAGAGGAGAGACGTAGCATAAGTTATACAGCCTGAATATGTAAGTTAATTTATGACGGCATAAGTGATTTCTTATGTCATACTATTTCATTATACCTTATTCATGTTTAGCAGCACAAGTGCAGAATAAGGTACTTATTCCATGACTTATGCCACAACCAAACATGATCATAATAAATAACTTTGATCATTTACTGAACATTATTACATCTATTTACTATACCTAATTCTGAAATTAAGTCTTAATTATAAGAGGAGGGATCAAGTTACAACAATTTTGAGTTACAACAATGTTACAACACTCATTTTTTGCGATTTCAAAATCCAAATCGTCGATCCAAACCGTTCAATATGACCTCCATAATAAAATGTGCTTCCAGATCAAATTTTACAATTTTTTGAATTTTTTTACTATTTATTAAGATGGGTACAAAATTCAATGGTCTGAATTTGACTAATTTTTCTACCTATCTAAAAAAATAGTAAAAAAATTCTAAAAAATGTAAAATTTGGTTTGCAAGTACATATTCATATGGAGATCATGTTGAACGGTTTGGATCGACGATTTGGACTTTGAAATCGCAAAAAATGGGTGTTGTAACATTGTTGTAACTCAAAATTGTTGTAACTTGATCCCTCCTCTAATTATAAATAACTTTGATCATTTACTAAACATTATTACATCTATTTACTATACGTCTATACCTAATTCTGAAATTAAGTCTTAATTATATAACTTTGATCATTTACTGAACATTATTACATCTATTTACTATACCTAATTCTGAAATTAAGTCTTAATTATATAACTTTGATCATTTACTGAACATTATTACATCTATTTACTATACCTAATTCTGAAATTAAGTCTTAATTCTGACAAAAATCTGAAATTTGCTAGACATTGGAGAAGTACCAGTTGTTCAGTAGGAGGTTGACAGGGGAACAATTTGGGAGTTAAGATGGGGAACATTTCGTCAACCCAAAAAAAAAAAACATGGAAACCAATACCGTTTTGATTTTAAGTGTGACAGAAACCTGAAAAATATTTAAATGCCTACTTCAAATGCAATTCTACAATACCAGATTAAGGAAATAGAAACAGTACAGACCATATATTAATGTCTTTAGTAAATAGTATGATTTAGAAAAAAAATAATAAGTACTTCAGCGTGTAGCTCATAATTTCTGTAGAAACAATCGAATATTAATCTGAGCCTGTTCCATTGATGAACTAATGGTAATGAACATTTCATTTTGGGTTTAAATTTCAAGTACAATTTCAGATAAAAGGCCCAAAATTATTCTCACTATTATGGACAGTAAATTTCATGCTGAGCTTCCAAGCAACAATATAATTTTCAAATTCTTATTTCATAAAAATATCTTAATAGTTAATACTTGACATTTGATTTTGTCAAAAACCAATTGCAAATTTTCTGATTTCAAACAATAAATGATGAATCCAGAAAAGATGCAATGCAGGTGTTCTGAGAAAACAACAAAAAAATAGGGAGAATTATATAACAGAATTAAAAAAAACATTACCATTGCTTCTCTGATAAATTAGAAACAGAGAAACAGAGAAGCTACACAGCTCTTCTCTGACATTCTACACTATCAAGTTCCTCTACTCAAAACAAATTTAAGTCTTGTTTCCCTGCTAAACAAGTACCTTTTGAGTAGAGCTCCAATTATACAACATAACTCCAATTAGGATCCCCAAGAAAAGGTAAAATGACATTTAGTACCACAACAAAACACTTGAAAGTTTCATTATCCCTAAAACCCAACAATTAATTAACTTACGTGGCTCCATGTTGCACATAAACAGCAATCAGCAACCCTTCCATGCTGTGATCGAGACGATCTCGCCATGATGCCAATACAACACGAGAGAACCCTGTCTCCTGTCCACATGAAATCCCTTCACTTGCACCCTCTTGGCAAGACACTCAGCTTGAGCCTCAGCCATATTGCTAAACGGCACCGGCGTGTACCCAGCCGAAGCGAACAAAGTTCTCCATGGCAGCATCTTGTCCCCCATGCGGTGTCGACCAACCACGGATCCCTCAATCCTTGGGAGGAGCACAAACCGCTCAATCTTGTGGGCTGTTTCCATGTTTGGTCCCACTGAGTCTAGTGAGTCAAGTAGGGATACATACGATTGGAAGGCATGATAGAAGTGCGGCGAGAAGGGGAGGTCACCTCGGTCACAACCATGGTCAATCGAGATCAAAATACGGGGGCATAATTGTTTAACAAGCCGGAGAAGGGTCGGGAAGGATGGTCCGTAGACTGAGCTCACCGGGAGGTTCACGGCAATGGCCTCACTGCTTCCTCCCATAGCAAGGAGCTCTGATGGGTCAAACGACTCGAGGCTTAAGATATTGAATTCGAATGGTATGTTAAGGTCGTTTGCAAATTGACAGAGATTGTCTCGAATTAAATGTAGCTCGAGTAAATGGTGAGATGAAGGAGTCACAAAGGCGGTCATTTTAAGCACTGTTATACTACCTGTACCGGTCGTGGTGCATCGCCTCTGAGCAATCTCTTGCATGAATGACGACCACTGGCCTCCAATACCAATGTCGAAATCAATTATGTGGATTCGGTCGGCCGCACCGAGCTCGTCCAACAATGCTTGCACCGAGGTGAAATTGGTGAAGTGGAGAACTGGGGAAAGCTCGTTGAATGCCTTGTGGGCCCCAAACTTCATTGCAACATCGTATAGGGACTTCACAGGTGAGGAGGGGGTCGAGGCTGAGCCAGATAGGATCTGGTTGAGTGCCTCCTTGAAATAGAAGGAGGCACGAAGGAGGGGCTTCCCGGCTGGAACCGGAAGCTGGTGATTGAGCCGCGCCAATATCCCGCGCGCGCCGGAGGCATTACCGGTCTCTACCATTTTTGCCGCCTCTAGCAGCTGTTCCACTAGCGGCGGCGGCACCTGGTTCTCTGTCTCGGATTTTGGTTTCATCAGCATCGTTCTCTGCTGAGGAATTTGCAGGGGAGGTGCAAACATTTGCGCTTGGTGAGAGGGCAACATTTGATTTCGCCTCAGAAAGAGCTCAGGGCCTGGGCCAGAAGTGTGAGGGTTTAGGTGGCATGATGGATTCCCAGCCATAGGATGGGGCCTCTTCGGCTGCGGCGGTAGGAAGAAGGATGGATTTGCCATCGGTGACTGGAGATCGGCCTGCATGGGAAGGAAGAATGACGGATGTGCTCCAGCATGCGGCTGCTGCTGTTGGCTCAAGAGCAGGCTTTGCGGGGCCGAGAAAAGAACAGGCTTCTCTTCCTCTGTTGGCTCCTGTAAGAACAACCCCGACGGGCGCACAAGTTGAGGTTGCAGTTGGATCGGGTCAACAACTAATCCAGCCGGATCCACCAGACCGAAACCCATCCCCATCCCAGCATTGCCACTGCTGTTGCTGGTGGTATTGCTGTTCCCTTCAAACCCAAGTGGCAGAGGTTTTCCTGCCGACTCCTCGGTTTCACCCATGATCCAGCGCAGGAAGCTCTGTTCCTGGCCTCCAGGGAAGGCTGTGGGGGCTGCCGAATCAGAGAGCATGGCCTCCCATTCAGGACCCAGCTCAGCAGCGCCCGGAGGGAGAGGGTGGAGGTCAGAGAGGGCCCACTCCTCCTTCCCTCGAGCGGTGTTGGCGGTATGGGCCGAGTCGGGCCATTCGTGGGTGTGGTCGGAGACGGCCGCCACACCACCGCCACCGAGGGAGGAGGAAGAGGTGGGGGGGCTGGGGCTACTCGTATGGTGATCCAGTACCGACCTGGGTTCGATCCCTTGAAACCCTTCTCTAACACAACCAAATTTCTGGCGTTTGGCAAAGGTGGGTTCTTCTTCCTCCACTAATGAAGCAGCTGCTGCTTGTAGCTCTAACTCTAACCCCCCTCTGTGCGGCGGTGCAGGGTAGGGCATCCCTCTCATCTATTTCCCTAATTACCTCCTCATACAAGGGGATTTGTGAAGAATTTGAGCTTGCTTTTGTTTTGCTCTCCAATCTTTCTCTCTCCGCTTGTGAGCTGTCTGTGGCTCCGTGCTTGATATTTGTGAATTCTTTTTTTCTCTTGGGGTGGGAAGTAAGAAAGGTGAGGAGATGGGATGGGGAAGATTAGTAGTACCCAGTACTCTTCGCTCTCTTTTTTCTCTTTCAGCAATTTCTCTCTCTCTCTCTCTCTCTCTCACCTGTTACCTGTATGATGCGTGCAACATAAAAAAGGTAATAAAGCGGCCCCTTCCCGCTCCTCTCTCCTCTCCTCTCTCTCTGCTGTTTCTCTCTCTAGAAATTTCCCTTTATTTCCTGCATTTCTTTTTAGTTTACTCTCATTTCCTCGACTCCATGTGGCGTGCACAGTAGGTCATGTCTGTATCTCTGATTTTATCACCAGCTTAATTGATTTAATTCCCCAACATATATAATTATATACAACAGTAAAACCACAACATTCTATCACTTGGTGGCCTGGCCACAACGGATCTCTTTGCATAATACCACTATGCAAGGCTTCGGGTCCTACCGGGTCGGATCAACAACAATCATCTTAATTCTAAACCTCAAAAGATATCTATCATAGTTATGATCAGTCATACTCGGTTCGGATTCGGTTTACTGTAATGACTATCCACTTTTCTCCGTCTATCTCTACCGTCAGGGTCCCATCTCAAGGACCATAATGAAAATTTCCAAAAAAATTGGACTTGTTTTAATAATTTTCAAAAATAAAAAAGGACTAGTGTACTGTAGATTTGTTTCTGCTGGTATTCTCGACTTGAACAATAAAACTGCTTTCTAAGTTTACTGCCGTACGATCTGAAACCCATAAGAGATCACCTGTATAATCTTATCCTTTCGTTTTTGATCGAACGGACAACACTGAATATCAGGTCCTGGTTTCTAGGTCGATATAACAGCATTACGGACCTTACCGTACGGAGAATCCTGCTAAAAGCCTGATACAGTTCTGCTGCGATTTTTACTTCCAATCCCTCTATTTTTTAAAAAAGGCCAAAAACTAACATTGCTCTCCAAAATTCGGATAAAAGTATTAGCAATGCTGTTTTGATTTATACAACGCAAAAATAATAGAGTTACATGACAATGCATATGACTAGTGTGCTGCGTGAAGTCAAAACTACGCTGTTAATATCTTTACCTCCAAATTTCTAACTGGGTATCATCCGTTCATCCAGTGTTGCATCTTGGAACTCTATTATCACATTCGGTGTCACCCTTTCTTAGTGTAGTGTCTGATTATCTCTTCTATTTATATTAAGTTGATCGATACATGCATTCCCTTATAAACACCTCATACATGTGTTTTTTTTTTCTTGAGAAGTGTCAATAATGATAAAATTATACGAATGTTGTTGGTAATAATTTTTTTTTGAAAGTTTTGTATTTACTTTTTGACAAAGTATTTAGTTTGAACCTTCTTATGTTCATTCAGAAAACAAATATTTGTGTATTCAAACAAAATAACTTGTGTATAAAGTATTGGTTTAATTATTTTTCTTAATTTAAATAGGTGAGAAATTTAAATAGAAATACATATTTTTAAAATAAATCATGAGTATGGGTTCTCACAAATTAAATAGTGGGTTTTCAAACCCATTAAATCTCATCCTGCACAATCACGTGACAAACGAACATGCCCTAATTAAACACTGCATTGGGTACACAAATATTTTTTGTTATATCAATTAGGATTAGATTTTTATCTAAGGATGTATTTGCTATATTTTCATCCTTTAGTAGTCAGAGTAGATAAAGGTAGTTTTAGATTATTTAAAAAAATGATTATATTTTTGCTAAATTAGATCCAAATTAATTTATAGTAGCCTCGTACAATCCAACTAATATTTAAAATTCAAACACTGAGTTCACGCTTTGTTTTTGACACGCTGGATTACATTTTTTTACACTCTTATTAGAAATTAGTTTCAATATTAATATTATTCAAGAGGATGGTTCCAATACCTCATGCTCTTCATATCTTCGTTTTCAAAGTCCAAACTGTTGATCCGAACCGCTCAACATGATATCCATACTAAAATATGCTTGGGGATGAAATTTTATAATTTTGGATTTTTTTTTACTATTTTTTAAGATAGATACAAAATTACTGTTTTTGGACCGTTCAAAAAACAGTGATTTTCTACCCATCTTAAAAAATAGTAAAAAAATTTCAAAAATTATAAAATTTCATCTCCGACCATATTTTAATATGGATATCATGTTAAACGGTTCGGATCGATAATTTAGATTTTGAAAATGAAGATATAAAATATGAGGTATGAAATGCATGAGGCATTGGAACCCTCTCATTATTCAATTACTATATTTTACTATTAAAAAAATACTGGAAAGTAGATGTATGAAAACATAAAATTGTATCCTGAGTCCTGACAATCTCCTCAATAATTGATCCGAGACGAAAAGGCTACCAAAAAAAATTCAAAATGCAATAAACAGGTGTTTCTAATTTTTTTTCTTCCGAGAAATGATGGTTTCTTTCTCCGTCTACATCAACTGCACACCATAGAGTCATCACAGGTTATAATAATTATTTATCTCTACTACACATCTCCAGCATAAACTCCTAACTTACATACCAAAATATTTATTTACATATAAGACGAGTAGAACTAGGGTGCTCCTAAGCTCACCAAGCCCTTCGTGAGCGCGACTCTAAAACCTATCGAATTGACTTCAAACGACATTTCCAAACCGTTAGATGTTCAATCTATATTAAAATGTGCTTGGAGACCAAATTTTTCATTTTTTGGAATTTTTTTACTATTTATTAAGATGGTTTGAAAATCGCTGTTTTTATTAAAATTCTGCACCATTGGAAAACAGCGATTTTCAAACCATCTTAATAAATAGTAAAAAAATTCCAAAAAATATAAAATTTGGTCTCCAAGCACATTTTAATATAGATTGAACATCTAACGGTTTGGAAATGTCGTTTGAAGTCAATTCGATAGGTTTTAGAGTCACGCTCACGGAAGGGCTTGGTGAGCTTAGGAGCACCCTAGTTCTACTCCATATAAGACAGCTAAAAAGTTCAATTGCAGCCAATTTCATAATGTTTTATCCAGATTAGTGTTAAGTGCATAATCCTCTGAGGTAGCAAAATATATTTGTTTAGATCCAGACAGTTTGATCAGAATCCAGACCGATTGGTTCGAACTTCAAAGGGTATGGGTTCCCGTAAATTAATTAGGATATTGATAATTGTCACGGAATTGTGCGGGATAAGTTTTTCGGATATGGGAACTCACAAATTAATTTATGCGAACCCATACCCTTGGCTATATCCGAAAATGACCATGGAATGTGTTGAAATTAATGTTCGGTTGTACTGTGAGAATAGTTTTGAAAATTCTTAATTTGAAATAATATTCATGAAAAATTATATATTTTTTCTTTTTTTAAAGACTTGTTGTCAATAACATTTTTTTGGTTAATAATTTTTTATATTTTTTATCAATTTAAATATTCAAAAATCTAATAATTAAAATATGATAATATTAAAAAAATAAAAAAAATTATAAGAAGTAAAATTTGTCATAAAAAATAACAAATTAATTATGAAAAAATAGCAAAAGTAAAAATGACGGTGACAAAATAATCTATAATTAAATGAAATAAAGAAATAAAAATAGAATGTACTAGTCATGAAAAATAAATAAATAAAAACTTGATAAGATATAAAGGGAGAATGAATAAGAGACGACATGTGAGAAAAAATAAAATTTAGTTCAACATTGTGTTATTTTTCTCATGTATTAGTGTAAAATTTTTATTTCTATATATTTTCTCTGGAATAATTTTTCCATAATCAAAAGACCACCGAACACGCTTCGAGATATAAATCCCATCCCACCAAAATTTTCAAATTTTTCCAAGAAATATAGACTATCCGAACACATCCTCCGTGGATTCCCGAACACGTAAAATCTCATCTCAGACGATTCCATGACAAACAAACATATCCTTAAAGTTCGTGAATTATAGAACTTGATCTCGTACTAACTTTATTGTTTATCATGATCTATTCTTTTTCAGCAAAAAGTAGTTGTAATTATTAGGGTTATGATGCCATGACGCTATCTTTTTCGGACCATAAAAAGATAGCGTCATAGCGTGCTATTTAGCGCTATAGCGGCGCTATATGGGCATAGCGCCGTTTTTTTAACTGTTTCGCTATGACGCGATAAACGCTATTTAAACCTTTGATAATTATTATAGTAACAAATTCCGAATTAAGAAATAGCTCGTAAAGATCTAAAATTCTTTACATGATCATAATATAAATGTAATTTGAAAATATTTCAACTTAAATAACACAAATAATGTAGAAAAATACTGATATTTTTAGAAAGCAAACAAAAATTATAAATTTATAATTTGTGTATAAATCAGAAATAATGCATGTACAATTTGTAAAATTCTTAGATTCTGTACATTTTTCGACAGTTCCGATATTAAAAAAATTATTCTCAAAAACACCCATTTAGTTTGTTTAGAAAGGTACCCAAAAAAAAAAAAAACACAGATAATCAATTATGTAACTAGTTTTTGAAAGAGAAAAGGTTTAATTGTATGAGAGAAAAATGTGATCCGAGGGGATTTCTTATTAGATATAATTGAAGTCACTTGACTAAAATAATTTTAAGGCTATTGATGCCATCCTAATGTTGTCTGCAATGAAAAATAGATCGATTTGTTGGTGAATAATGCAAAAATAACAAATTACTATATTTATACAGTTATGTTCCTTGTAGCTTAGTAATTAGAATTCAAATTTGTAGCTGTGAAAATTTGAGTTCAAATTCCAAAAATATAATATGTATTTTAAATTTCAGTCTTCAATATAATTTGTTTAGTTCTATCTCTAGAAGTATTGTTTTATTATTTTCTTTGTAAAAGTACAAAAGAACAAACTTGAAACAACTTTGAAGTAGGATCAAGATAAAAATTCGACTAATTATTTTGTACCTGCTTGATAGCATGGTGACAAATAAATTATTTGGGTTCAGTTCGGCAAGGTCAAAAATTCGTAATTTGAGAATAATTCGGGTATAATTCAGGAATAATTTGGAATTATCTGGATCAGAGATCTCAAATTACAAGAAAGCAAAACAAAAAAAAAATGTTCTGGGAAAAATTCGTAAAATTAGCGAATTATTCGGGAATAGTTCGGTCAAAGTTTGATCAACCTAATAATTCGGCATTTGGTTTGTCATCACCAAAAAAACAAATTATTGACGAATAATTTGCAAATCTTGTGACTATACTTGATAGTGCATGGTTTAAAAATTAAGGACCTGTTCGGCAACACAGTGGACTGGGAAATGGGCATAGAAAAAAAAAATTTTAACTGATTTTTACTGTTCACGTGAGAAAAAAAAATTACTTAGAGTGAATTTTTTTTTCTCACATAAACAGTAAAAATTCCACAGCAGCCGAACAGACCCTAAGTCCCTGTTCGGCTGCAGCAAAATTTTTACTGTTCACGTGGGAAAAAAAAAATTCACTCAGAGTGAATTTTTTTTTCCCACGTGAACAGTAAAATTCAGTTCAAAATTTTTGATTTCCCGTACCCATTTCCGAGCCCACTATGTAGCCGATCAGAACCTAAAATAGATTTTCATAAACTGGGTAGGAAGTAGGAACTGCATGGTGTACTTTTCGCTTTAGTTGGAGTGCGATTACACGGCCTTGTGTTTGTTTGTTTGTTGTGCTAATTAACTAGGTCAATGCAGAGGTTCTTTAATTTTTCTATTGAGGGGCCAAGTAAACCTATGATGAACCAGCGAACTATCAAAATATCAATTAGAACCCTATAAAAATAGAAATTTGTTTTATGAACTAAAAATATAGGAAATATCGCGTACTTTCTTGTTTAGATTCTTCACTTTTATCTTTTTCACTGTGCATAAAATTGAAAGTGAATAAAAGCATTAAGAGATACTAGGAGTCAAAGCATTAATAAACATTTAAAATATATTATAAGAAGATTGGACTATATATAAAAAATAATAATAATTAAATTTCAATATATATAATTAAAATTTTA
Source organism: Carex kokanica (assembly GCA_025461125.1). Taxonomy (NCBI): domain Eukaryota; kingdom Viridiplantae; phylum Streptophyta; class Magnoliopsida; order Poales; family Cyperaceae; genus Carex; species Carex kokanica. Next base: position 1,428,614 of record JAJGRX010000435.1, read on the forward strand.
AAATTATTGGAGTGGCCTAGTACCTCTGTCAAGTGTCAACACACATAGATCCGTTCCGGAAATTACAGGGTGCATATGAGATTTAAATATTTTGTTGGATCACAGAAGAAAATGTTTCATATAAATATAAACATTGTCATAATGTATAATGAAAATATTTTATAACTAGGCTCCATGTGAAGACCGTTTATACAGACTGCTATTGGTGTAGAACGCAGAAGGATTGGATTGGTCTGATAATAGGATTGGTATGATATTATCAAGATTCTAAATAACACGCTATTACGGCAGCCTGTTTTCCGACCATAAAAGCTATGGCGCTATTAACGCTATAGCGCGCTATTATACACTATAGCGGCGCTATTTAGACATAGCACTTTCTATGACGCGATGAACGCTATTTAAACCTTTGAATATTATTATTATTATTATTATTATTATTATTTTACAACAAAATTATTTACTTATACATGAAATTTTATGGTAATATTTCTGAGAAGAAACTAATTCCTAAATATTTTTTTTTATTAAAATAAAACATTTAGGCTCTTGTCATGATGAGAATAATGATGTGGTTATCTCATGATTCTCAACAAGTGAGAACTAGTATTTGGTCTAATGGCAAAGGCACATGCTCTTTATGTGAGAAGTTATCGGTTCGAAATCCGAATGAAATAAATTCTTTGTTGTAATAAACAGAGGTATTAAATAGTTTGGTGGTTTGACCTCCAACCTTTACTCAAAAATGATTCTCAACAAGTTATATTTCTTCATTTCATATGATGCTTTTTTAAAAGATCGCCTAATTTGTGTAGACAACAGCCGTAACCAAAAGCCAATGTAACACCTGATCTGCTGGTGGGTACCTAATCAAGATTTGGAGATGTGAAGGAGATATCATATATTAGATCTAAATCTCTATATAAAGAAATTAAATGGCTTTTTTTGCTTACTACAGAGGCCAAAGTATCTCTCTCCTTTGTCCCCACAAACAAGTAATCATCGGTACTGCCTTTGAAGGAAACCGTTGGCCGTTTTGTTAACGCTTCAGTTTGACAATCTTTTTTTATTTTTGAATATCGAAAAACCGATTTTTTTTTTTTTTTTGGGTAATTATGTCGTCCTAACAGTCAAAGTCAAACCAATTAACGGGTCTTATTTATATCTTATTGCTTTGATTATTCTTACAATTTTCATTGTTGCATTAGATGTTACTGCTTGAGCTTCGTTGAGTTGCATTAGATTATATTAAAATGCATTTAGTTATTTATTTGTTATGAATAATTTTAGTTCTTAATTTGAATAATGTACAATTATTTATTAAATGGTATTAATATTTTACATCTTATGTATGTATATTCTTGTTTATAAATATATGCATGAATGCTAAAACTGATGCAATATGAAATAATTATACCAGGTGGAATTGGGGTCTTACATTCTTTGCGTAGGTATCAATACTTAGAGATGTAGTATCAACACTTCTATATATGATTAGGGGTTGGGTTCATAAATATTAATACTTTTCAATTGTGATTAAATGTGTTTAGTATTTGTATGTATGAAACTTTAATTGTTAAATATTAATATTACTTTATAACATATTTTATAATATATATATATAGAGAGAGAGAGAGAGGTTGGCTAATATCAAAACGTTTGTTCTGGAGCCGTGGTGCAACCAATTGATTTTCCGATTTTCAAATTCCAAACGGTCGATCCAAACCATTAGATGTGTTCTTTATATTAAAATGTGCTTGTAGACCAGATTTTATATTTTTTTGGAACTTTTTAATATTTATTAAATCAGTTTTAAAATCGCTGATTTTAATAAACAGTGAAATTTTTTTTGGATCATTAAGAACAGTGATTTTAAAAATGACTTAATAAATAGTATAAAAATTTGGTCTCCAAACACATTTAATATAGATTGAATATTGAACGGTTTGGATCAACTGTTTGAACTTTGAAAATGTAATAACCGAAGCGTTTGTTCCACAGCCTAAGAACAAACATTTTGATATTAACTAACCTCTATATATATATATAGAGTCCGACTTAGCTAAGCCATGGAGTAAAACACTTTGTACTCCACGCCATATTTTCATTTTGAAAATCCAAACTACCGATCCGAACCGCTCAAGTTGTTCTCCATATTGAAATGTGATTGGAGACCAAATTTTACATTTTTGGAATTTTTTTACTATTTATTAAGCCACTTTGAAAATCGTTGATCCATTGTGAACAATAAAAAACAGTAAAAAATTCTGGACCAATGAACACTTTGAAAATCGTTGATTTTAATAAACAGTAAATTTTTTTTGGATCATTGAAAATAGTGATTTTAAAACTGACTTAATGAATAGTAAAAAAATTCAAAAAAAATGTAAAGTTTGGTCTCCAAACACATTTTAATATATATTGAATATTGAACGGTTTGGATTGACTGTTTGAACTTTGAAAATGTAATAATCGAAGCGTTTGTTCCACAGTCTAGGAACAAACGATTTTGTAACCATCTTAATAAATAGTAAAAAAATTAAAAAAAATGTAAAATTTGATCTCCAAGCACATTTTAATATGGTGATCATGTTGAACGGTTCGGATCGACTGTTTGGATTTTGAAATCGCAAAATTGGCCTATAAAAAAAACAATGTCAAGATGTGTCAAAAAAAAAGATGTATTTGGATCCCTCATCTTATTATATATATATATAATCCGGCTAGCGTCCAAACGTTTGGATAGAGGTCTATATCCAAACGGGTCATTTTTGCTATTTCAAAGTCCTCAAAGTTGATCTAAAGTGCTCAACATGTTTGGAATATTAAAATATGCTTGGAAACTAAATTTTACATTTTTTTGGTATTTTTTTAGAATTTTTGAAAATAAGATCCTATATATATATATATATACACACATAGAGAGAGTGACTAAGGTCAAAGTGGTAGTTCCTAGCTCCCGGTGCTACCAAATCGTTTTCGGATTTCCAAAGTCCAAATGGTCGATCTGAACCGTTCAAGTTGTTCTCCATATTGAAATCTGCTTGGAGACCAAATTTTACATTTTGTGGAATTTTTTTACTATTTATTAAATCACTTTGAAAATTGCTGATCACATGGTCCAGAATTTGGTTGCACTGTTTTTACTGTTCATCCGGATCAGCAATTTTCAAAGTGGCTTAATAAATAGTAAAAAATTCCAAAAAATGTAAAATTTGGTCTCCAAGCAAATTTCAATACGGAGAACAACTTGAACGGTTCAGATCGACCGTTTGGACTTTGAAAATCCGAAAACGACTTGGTAGCACCGGAGGCTAGAAACTACCACTTTGACCTTAGTCACTCTATATATATATATATATAGGAGTGAGTTATGGTATGAATACTTTCCGGATTACATGTTAATACCATCAATCTCCAAAAAGAGATTCCTACGTTAACGTAACTTTGGAAATAGCGGACAGAAGCAATACGGGATACCCAATGTTTGGAAATCAAACGGATCTCCTCTCTTTCCATCATTCTAATCTCTGTTTGTTTCAAAGTCAGAAAAATTGCTATATATTGGGAGAGAAGCAGTACGAGAAGACATTTTTGATCTATCAGAAATTGTTATTTTGATCAGATCCACTTTTCTTGATCTATTAAGGAAAGTATGGAGGAAACCATAATTTATATGCCGACAATTCACATCAGCAGCAAAGTTCATCCATTAATTCCCCATAAAAATTCACCATCTTTAAAGCACAATAATCTTCAGAAAGTAAATGCTCTAGTAAATAAGTCCATTTGATATTTCATTTTATAAGAAAAATATTATTTTTGAAAGCTGGTAGTTGATCTGGTGACTAAAATAATATTTTCTGCGTGAAAAATTACATGTTTGAAACTTGATTTTTTTTTTTTGAATATGTAAAGTCAGAAAGTTAAGCCCATTTTTATCTAAAAAAAGAAATATAAAAAGAAACTAAACTACCTGAAAATATTGGAGTAAAATATTTTGCTATGGCATATTTAAATGGTTCCGGAAAATCACTGACAAAAAATATTCTTAAAAAAAAGGTACGAAACAGTCCCAAAACATTGGAATTTACTTGAAAAGAAATTTATTCTCCCTTCATTAAAGAATCCCAAACTCTTAAAAGTTGAAAAATATAAATATAACACCAAAGCACTAACAAGTAACAAGTGACATTAATTAGTTCTTCATCCAAGTTGTATGAGCATTCATCCCCTGTTTTGTGTTTAGAGATAATTTCCTCTGTTCCAAGTCGCTGACAGAGCATATAGTTATGGATAAAAAATATTGACAGTGCTAATTTGACCTCGTACAACATACAACTAATAGACAAAATGAAAAAAAAATATATATATATATAGTGCTGGGCTTAGCTACTTTATGGAGTAAAACGACTTGGTGCTCCATGCCTCATTATTTCCATTTTGAAAATCCAAACGACCGATCCGAACCGTTCAAGTTGTTCTCCATATTGATATGTGCTTGGAGACCAAATTTTACATTTTTTGGAATTTTTTTACTATTTATTAAGCCACTTTGAAAATCACTGATCCGGCGGTCCAGAAATTTTTACTGTTTTTTACTGTTCATAAGGATTTTCAGATTTTCAAAGTGGCTTAATAAATAGTAAAAAAATTCCAAAAAAATGTAAAATTTGGTCTCCAAGTACATTTCAATATGAAGAACATGTTGGAAGGTTCGAATCGACTATTTGAACTTTGAAAATGAAGATATGGCGTGGAGTACAAAATCGTTTTACTTCATGAAGTAGCTAAGTCCATCTCTCTCTCTCTCTCTCTCTCTCTCTCTCTCTCTATATATATATATATATATATAGAGTTGGGCTAACTTGCTTTGGGAATTAAAGGGGACGTTTTACTTTGCGCTCATATTTTTATTTTCAAAGTTCAAATAGTCGATTCGAACCTTCCAACATGTTTTTCATATTAAAATGTGCTTGGAGACCAAATTTTACATTTTTTGGAAATTTTTTACTATTTTTTCAGAATTTTTGAAAATCATCACTTTGTTGAATTTATTATTATTTTTTTATTTATTGAAAAGTTGTGATTTTCAAAAAATCTGAAAAAATAGTAAAAAAATTTCAAAAAATGTAAAATTTGGTCTCCAAGCACATTTTAATATGAAGAACATGTTGGAAGGTTCGAATCGACTATTTGAACTTTGAAAATGAAGATATGAGCGCAAAGTAAAACGCCCCCTTTAATTCCCAAAGCAAGTTAGCCCAACTCTATATATATATATATATATAGAGGAGGGATCCAATTACACCTTTTTTGGTGACACATCATGACACCGTTTTTTATATAGGTCGATTTTGCAATTTTAAAATCCAAACAGTCGATCCAAACCGTTCAACATGATCGCCATATTAAAATGTACTTGGAGATCAAATTTTACATTTTTTTGAATTTTTTTACTATTTATTAAGATGGTTACAAAATCGCTGTTTTTCAATGGTCTGAAAACAACGATTTTTGTAACCATCTTAATAAATAGCAAAAAAATTCAAAAAAATGTAAAATTTGATCCCCAAGCATATTTTAATATATCCATCATGTTGAACGGTTTGAATCGACTATTTGGACTTTGAAAATGGTAGGTGTCAAAGTGTGTCACCAAAAAAGGTGTAATCGGATCCCTCCTCATATATATATATATATATATATATATGTGTGTGTGTGATACAAAATAATATATTTATCCCAACGAACTAACGTTAACAACTTAACATGTTAATTTGCTCTTAATTCAAAAGGGACAACTTACGTAGACTAATGTGTAGCGTTATGATTATGTAGGGTCATGCAAGTAAATTTTCCAAAGTAGTATAAAATATATCAAACAATAATTAGTATCTTTCAGCTAATGTAGCCATTATCAAGAAGAAAACATGATTAGCCCATGTGAATCCTTGTGTAATGTACTGGTTAGTTGGCTAACTGGGTTTTATTTTAATGCTGTTGTTCTCTTAATGACGACTATATTTTACATTTTTTGTCGGTGCGTACCTTTGAGTCTCAGTGCAATGTCCAAGGAGAATTTAGTATAAAATATTCAAGGAACTAACAAGGAAGAATGGCAAGCAAACAAAGGTGGATTATTTAATTATTAGTTCTTCTAAAAAAATTATAAGAAAAACAGGTTGAAGTTTTTTAATAAATTTCATTTGAAAATTGAAAATTCTCTTCTAATCCCAACAAACGACAAATAAGATCTTGCAAAGATGTAATATTGCAGGATTTAATGTTGCATTTGTTTTTTTTTTTTTTATACAGAAAAAAAGATGAAAGTCTAATTTATCAATTTTTATTAAATGTTTATAAAAAAAATCTATTATTCAAATGTTGAACTCAACGTCCCACACAGACTGTCAGTGTGACACGATGAGTGTTGTTCTTTGTCTCTAGACTAAAAATTGATTCTCATAATTTTATATTTTTTAAGTTTTGATATAGTTCAATCCTCCTCATAAAATGCTAAATGAATGCTTGTAACTTAATTAGTGATTATAATTTTACTTTATCGTTGTGAAAATACTTGATTTTCAATCTCAATTACTACACATTATATATTTTATGTTTCATCTCCCAATTTAAAATTTCTAGTTTTGTTCCTAGTTGCTATATTCCTCCCACTCACTTGTAATACTTGGCCACTTCTTACATGGATTATTAAACCTTGAGAAAACAATGCACTAATGACTGAGTGGATGGTCTATATTGAATTTCTGAAAAATAATTGTCAGGTTACTAATTTACACAGTTACTGAAAAATAATAAAAAATAATTTAAATTAAAAAAAAATTACCTATAAAATTCGGCAAGAATGAAGTGAATTGTGAGGGGGAAAGAGAGAAAAATGAATATTTATAGGATCTAAAACAGAAAATTAAATTAAATCAGGGACCAGCCATTTAATGGTCGTTTTCCCTTTTAATTAAGGACCGGCTATTAAATGGCTGATTTAGATATTTTTAATAAAAACTGACGCTTCTGGGCAAATTTATTAATTTGTATTTAACTTTGGATATAAATAAAAATGTCGGCTCACTTGTAATACTTGGCCACTTCTTAGAAGCAATTTTTATTAATTTGTAATTAACTTTGGATATAAATAAAAATGTCGGCTCACTTGTAATACTTGGCCACTTCTTACATGGATTATTAAACCTTGAGAAAACAATGCACTAATGACTGAGTGGATGGTCTATAATTGAATTTCTGCGTAAAGGCAACAAGCTAGAGGTTGACAATTAGAGATACACTGGTCTATTAACTGCACAAAGTTTTAGTCACTAATCTTATCTGAGCATGCATTTCCTTTTTATTTTGCAGAGTACATGCCAAGTTTTAAATCTATTCCAGGGTATGGGATTACCTTATTTATTGCTTCTTTTTTGTCTCCTTGTTTCTCCATTTGCAGCAGGCACATGCATATGTCTAACTCACATGAAATAGTTTATCATTAGGGTTAGTCTATTCAAATAAGGGTATGTTTGAATTGTCAGAATATTTCTATTCATGGATAGTAATACTATTCTGTTTTACTTGCAATTTAAATATTCAATCAAGATTAAAAATAGTATCGAACTTAAATATCTTCGGATTAATTAACATTATTTCATGTTATATAATTCAAATAAAATTTAAACTATTTTTGAATATAACTGTATTAGCACTATTTCCACATTTATTGGATAAATATTTTCCCGTAATATGTTAATACAATTCCTCAAATAACACTATTCTTACATACATTATTTATTTGGCTATTCAAACATATACATTTATTTAGCCAATATGGCGGATGGGCGCCCCTATAAGAATGGGACAGTATCCGCGAGGGATACTGTCGGTATACTCTCACGGATACTCCCGTCGCTAATAGAAAAAACACATTTCTGTCGGTATACCCTCGCGGATATATATTGTCCCATTCTTGTAGCCGGTTGGATGGTGAATGAAGAGAGAGGTGTTTTTATACTATAACAAATATATATGATCGCTTTTTGGGTGCTTGTGGTAGCACACTATATATAGAGAGAGAGAGAGAGAGAGAGAGAGAGAGAGAGAGAGAGAGAGTTGGACTACGGTGCATTGCAATGTATAGTCCCTCTTGTACATTAGATTATAAAATTGTTAATTTTGATTTTCAAACAACTGATCCAAACCGTTCAATTTGATATCCATATTAAAATGTGCTTGGAGACCAAATTTTACATTTTTTGGAAATTGTTTGCTATTTTTTTTAGAATTTTTGAAAATCACTGTTTTTCTATGGTCCATAAATTTCTAAAAAACAACAATTTTAAAAAATTCTAAGAAAATAGTAAATAATTTCCAAAAATAAAAAATTTGGTCTCCAAGTACATTTATAATATGGAGAACATGTTGAGCCCTTTATATCGACTATTTGAACTTCAAATCCAATGGTTTATAGTCCAATGTACAAGATGTGTTATACATTGCAATGCACTATAGTTTTTCAATTGGTATCTAAATTTTAAAAAAAGTATGTTATATTACTTAGAGTGCAGTTATGTTTGTTGTATAATAGATACGGTTCAATAGAATTTATACTTTCTGAAATCTATACATTCACAAACGATCTAGGAGTATAAATATCATACATAAAATTTATGGAATGTGTGTATTGCATAGTGATTGCATTGGCCTGATCTCCTAGGAACAAGGCAATAATGGGCTTTTCATGCCTATAATTAACTTAGCAGGCCGAGACACATGTATTGAAAAACAAAATAGTTAAAAAGGAGGATTAATTGATAATTTTTTATTTTGACAATCTTAGTAATTTTTTAAAATAAAACATAAAATTAAAAATTAACATTATATATGATCTATACCGTCCCACATATGACGTGTATAAAAAATAATGAAATTTAGTGTATGTTTCACCATACATCAAATGATTCAAAGTTTCAACGGTCAAATAATACCTAAATTTTATGAAATTTTGTTACAATACATCTATATGTCTAATAAAATATCTATAAATCTAATTTTTAACTCTCAATGTATTTTTATTTTTTAGAATATATTAAAAATAAAATTATTAGGTGATCCCTCTTTTGCTTCAACTTGAGACCCTCCTTTTTGACATAACGCGTATCCTCTGCATTAACTCAAAAGAGAATTTTTTGAGTTTAATGCATGTCAGCCGTCTGATAAAGATCGGAGCCAATTGGGCTCCTGCCTATGATGTACAGGGTCGTTTAATATTAGTGCGGATCTCAATTAGACGGTCCAGATCTATTAACGCACGGTGAGTTAATGCAGAGGATACGAATTCCCTTTTGACAACGGGCTAAATCAGTGCCTTATTTTGTACTATAAAATTTTCCCCTTAAATTCCCGGGCAAAATGGAGGCCCATTTTTTATTGTTTTTCCAAGAGAGGCCGCTTCTTTTGGTAAACCAATGCAGCCCATTTTAGTAGAAATACAAAATCTGTTGGTTGAGCTGCGCATGAATTTATATTCCCTAAAGCAATTCAAATGTTGTGCTTAGATCTGGACCGTCAGATCTGTTATGGCACGAATACAAAGGTGAACCATGAGGATCAGATTGTCTCGGATCTGGATCGGACGGTTCTTAAATAAAAATAAACTTTGCGTTACCTCAGTGGATCAGGACTGCGCATAATATTGGAGCTCGGTTAAACTTAAGCGAGTCTAATCTCAGCGCAGCAATCGATCATCGATCAAAGAGGAAAAAGGAGAGAAGAAACAAGCATCAAAGGCTGAAGCAATGGCCGGTAGACTAAGCAGTGTCGGGTCTCGGATCCTTGGGGGAAATGGTGTCGCCGCACGATCCGCCGCCGCCTCTTTCCGCGCCCGATCCGGGATGGGGCTTCCCGTCGGGAAACACATCGTCCCTAACGAACCTGTACGCATCCGGACCGGCCTTTTCTATATCCCAATCAAAATTTTCCCTTTTCAATTTTTATTTAGGGTTGAGTTTTGATGGAATTGATTCATGATGCAAATGGGTAAAAATGCTGAGACTGGGACAGGTAACCTGTTCCTCTTGTACCAGTAGAGTAATTGTGTTGCCTGTTTTATCAAGGAAGCTGTGGTGTGAGTGCTGAGACCTTTTCCAGGGATTTTATTACTCTTGAGGATAAGTTATTAATAGGTAGTTTTATGTAGTTCTTTACTTACAAATTAGGGCTTGTATTTATATAGCTGTTTTTTCTTCTTCCTCTGCCTGAATGCAGCTTGTGAAGCATGACGAGCTACTCTGGGACAATGGCACACCTTTCATTGAGCCGTGCATCGATCGCCTTGCTCCCCACATTGGGAAGGTAAGATTGGTTGATTTGAACTTGGGTTTGGGATATAAAGGTATATTTTGGCTTGATGGAGTTTTGATTTGTCGTAGTATGAGGCTTTGGCGTGGCTGTGTGGAGGGTTAGGTTGCTTCACTGTTCTGGGGCTCTTGGCTGTTTGGAATGATAAGGCTTCTAAAATTCCCTTTGTAAGTATGCTGATTCATATCTTTGGTTTGTTTGTCACTGGTTGATGATTAGATTAGAACTGTTTATGCATTGTTTATGAGGTCATTTGAACTGTTGGTCACCTCAGCAAATTGTAGTTAATAATTGTTGATTAGTTTTTATGTTTTCCCTCTTAGTTTAGTTGTTATATTGCTGTAGGGACTAGGATTTATTTTTGTTTTAGTTTGGAATAAGCCCAACTATTGTATCAAGATCCTTACAAGTTTCTTGTTACCGATTATGTCTGTGGTAGTACTACATAAATCTCTGTGCTAATTTAATCAATTAAGGGGAAATATCCTTCGATTTCCATCAACATACTACCATCAATGTCTAATGTCTATTGAGTGTACAATTATGCGTATGGAATAAGATGTGTGTAAACAAACCTGAAGACCTATTTTGTGATTTTTAATTCTGTGTTTGCGGTAAACTATGTTCATTCGATATTCCGTGTCAAGTGAGGACTAATTTAGGCCTTAGTCACATGCCATAATACTTTATGTAGGCCAGTTATATTGAGAAAAACATAACTTTAATATGGTATGGATATAGCAATACTTATATATGCCAGTCATACTAAGAAAACATTACTGTATCAATCAGGTACGCTCGACAGTTTAATGAATCTCTGTTTTCCTGATTTTTTAATTATTGAAAATGAAAGTAATCCAATCTTTCAGTGAAGTTACATATTTCTTAGTTGAACTAAATCAAGTTGGAAATTAGCGAAGTGTTAATAGTTGCAGCATATAAACCTATTGTTCCATGACTGTCGGTTCCTATTTAGAAATACTTCAATTTTTCTCACAAGAAGATAGATCACATGTCAAATATAACATGATCACACCCATATTCTTCTGATGTTGAGCATCCATGCTGAAATTGACACATTAGAAGTATTTAGTAATTTTTGTTAATATTAGAATATATCTATGGCTATTCTTCAAATTGTTACTCATTTTTTTTTTTTTTTTGTAATGCATCATTGTTTTTAATGGCATGTTGGGCTTTTCTGCTTGTGATATCTAAAATGGTGTCCAAAACATGCTGATAATTACTTCTGTTAGTTGTTAAATAACACATACAGGTTGTGTGCAAATGGGTGTAGTTTGGAATCTATTTGTAGCAGTAAACATATTTGCTTTAGAGCATGCATGTGTTAAGTACCAACTACTCGTAAAAAAGTACTCTTTATATGTTGAAACAAAACTGGCAATAGTTAATTTGGAATCTCTTGTTTGTAGCAGTAAACATTTTTTGCCTAAGAACATGCATGTATTTTAAGTACCAACTACTAATTATAATACTATTTTTATGTTCAAACAACACTAGCAATTGCTAACTTCACCTATATTTTGATTTGGCTAAAAATGATTTTGTATTTAGAGATGTTTGTAGATTTTGGCAGTTATACCAAAAAACATGAACAACTATTAAGTTAATCGAGGCTGAGTTTAGTCTTGAAATGATGAATGAAAGGTCAAATGAAGGACAATTAATGGAAGTTCTGATTAGATTGAGGCTTATAATAATCAAAATTTTAATCAGGGCGCTATTTTAAAAAAAGAAGAAGAAGAAATCAGGGCTTATTGTGTCTTAGGTAGGGCTTGCAAATTTCAGAAACTGCTATTGCGCAAAGTCGGTACCATACGTGGCAGTCATATTATGTAAAGTTGTAAACTAGTCTATTCTCATGACATCAAATTCGGTCATTAGTTTGTTCAGTGAAACTCCAATCTCTTTTAAAAGGATTGCTACATTTGCTGAAGCTGACCAATATGTTAAAGTGCTGTTATAGTATCAATGTTGGAAACTTTGATGCTATCCACTGCATCAGAGTTGCTGTTTAGGGCTCCAAAGAACTCACAGGGGTATCCAAAGAACTCAAGAGTACTTTGGTAGAGTTCTGTAGGTGTAAATTGTAATATCTATGCTTCTTTGCAAACCTTGTGAAGTCGGAGTAGTTCATGTGTAATGCTGCAGCCTCAATATATTATTATCCTGTGTAAAATGATAATTGCCACACAACATATATTTTTTTTTTTCCTGATGCTTATATGTATACAGGAGCTTATGATAATTAATGAGTCAGGTAATGTTTAGGATGTGAAGGAACATGATATATTCTTGGATGTTTTAAGGGTTGTACAAGCTATAATGCCGCTTTCTATTAAATTTTGTTTGTTAACAATGATTATGGTTTCTTTTTTCCACATTTCAGGCACCAAAAGTTTATCCGTATGACAATCTGCGTGCCGAGCTCGGTGAAAAGGCATAGGAAGTGCTTCAACAGATCAAGCTAGCGTTTCAATTATGCATCTTTTGCTCAATGTTCTTTTTTCTTTTTTCTTTTGTTTAGAAGAATAACTTGGTTTGTATGGTGAACCAAAAAGTACATAAATGTTGTTCTTTTATTGTGAAAACAAATTTGCAACCTGTTCAGTGGTGGATTAATATACATGCCGAGTTAAATATTTTGTCTTATATTTATAATATTGGAATACATACATTCGAGCATGTTGAACTTCAAAGTTCTTGGGTAATTTTTTTTTTTTTTTTTTCCTTTTTCTGTTCTTAATTTGAGAGAAGATTGAAACATATGACATCAATATATTGAGTCTAAATTAATTAGATGGTCATCGTGTTCAAACGGTAGGTTCTATTAAAACCGAATTGAAATAATCAAACTAATTTTTTTTTTCAGTTTTAAAAAAATTAATTGAATCAACCGAATAACAACCGAACAATACAAAAAAAACAACAACAACCAAGCCTTTAGTCCCAAAAAGGTTGGAGTAGGCTAGAAATAAAATCAAACCAGAGTCACTATGGGAGGGTTTTATTTTCATAAAGAGGTTGTATTTTTTACGTTGGCTTGCCACGCCTTATCATAATTCTTTTCCTTTTTCCTGGTATGGGACTGGTTGCATAGAAACTAGAGAGATTTAATTTTGGTTTGTTTGATTGAACCGAAATTAGAGAGATTAAATTTCAAAAGGTAAAAAAACCTCAATACATAAATACATTTAATAATTTTAGAAATAAATATCAAGATATATATTAGTCGACTTGAAATAATAGAGATTAAACCGAATCCAATATAAAAAATTGAAGTTCTTCAATTAATATCGAGTAAATTTCGATCTGTTTGGTTAAACAAAAATAAGAGAAATTAAACCAAACCAAATAAAAAAAAGAAAAGTAATTCAAAAATTTAACCGAACTGAACCATTTAAAATGAAATACCGAACCATTTAATTTAAAATTTGTCAGTTGGATTGAAAACCATATAAATCGGATTGAATGAACACCCTTAAATTCATCATTAAATGAGGGCTTCAATCAATGACCTTAATTTTTTAGTTAGATGATTATCACCAATTAAGGACATCAATCAACGATTTGGGTGTCAAGAAAATGAACACATTGAACTAATTTAACTAATTGGCAGAAATTTGACGCAAATAAGCTGTTGAAATTCAAGCATTTACAACAGGGTATCTATTACAAATGCACTTTTTAATCAGGTGCTGGCTTAATATATGTCTAACAAAATTCACAATTGCATCAAATATCATTAAATATATGCACTAAAATTTGCTCTTATTGTTTAATTTAAACGAAGTTTGAGTCGAGTATACATGTTCTGGAACAACATATCTAGACAGTAGAAGTTTATTAGGCTATTGACTAATCACTAGTGGAAAAAAAAACACATCAGGGTCGGTTATATACGCACATTAGCATCGGACCCTGAGGCGATGCTGACCCAGGCGATGCAAATGCGGTACTAATCTGGGTCGGTTGAACAGCCGATGCTAAAATATATTATTAGAATCGGTTATTAAATCTAACCGATGCTAATTAATACTATTAGAATCGGTTAATTCAATCCAACCGATGCTAATAGTAACCAATAGAATCGGTTATTAAATTTAACCGATGCTAATGGGTAACTATTAGAATCGGGTAAGTATAATAACCGATTCTATTGGTTACTATTAGCATCGTGTAAGTTTATTGACCGATTCTATTGGTATTAATTAGCATCGGTTAATTTAAGTAACCGATTCTAATAGTCTTTAGATCCGTTTGGAAAATAAAATCAAGATCGGTTATCACTATTCCCGATGCTAATGTGATTATTAGGAGCAGTTATTGGTAAATAATCGATGCTAATATGTTATTATATTTTAAAAAATAATTTTTAATTTGGATCTGAATCGGGTAATTAAAAGAACCGATTCTAATTTGTTATTTTATTTAAAAAAAAACATTTTTAATTTTGGCCAGCTCCTATATATTTTGGTGGCATATATAAGTAATCAATACACATCCTAAATTATCACAGATCGATACACAACCTAAATTATCACAAATCAATACACATCCTAAATTATTACAAAATATCATGTTCATGCAAAGTTTACACCACATCCTAGAATTAAACTCCTAAATTATTACAAATTATCTAATCCTAAATTGTTTTAGTTTTTTGAATAAGTAATTCTTTTAAGAAAAATTTACCCCACAGCATGCGAATGTTGTCCATGTTTGCGTTACTGTAGCTAGCGGGAAAATCCTGCATTTTTAAAATGATAAAATAGCACAATTAAGCGTGTACGAACAACATTTTTTAAATGATAGAAGAGCAACTATGCTTACTTTTAGAAAATATATAAATGCATATATATACCTTTAAATTCGGAAAAACATCGAGGAAGCGAGTTATTATGTCATGCACGAACAACATGACATAATATCCACATTCCCAACCGTCGCGTTGTTGTGGGCACTATATTACACATCAAGACATAGTTAAAAAAATAAAAAAGTTTGAAAACAGCAGTATAAATAGCAGTTTAAATATTCAGTTTTCTCATTTTAAAATTCAGCTTTGAAATTAGCTAAAAAATAGCAGAAAAATCAGAAAAATGCAAAGTTTGACTTCAAACAGACTGTCTTTTTGTCCTCTATCTAACTGTGTTTTTGGATTTCTGATTTGAATTTCAGATCAATCTGCACTGATCAATCTGTGACAGTGTGTTATTTAGGGCATCTTTGGTACCTATGCTGTACCAGTAATGATTTGGTTTGATTTGACTTAAGTTTTGTGCTGAGTTTAACATGGTATGGGCCTGTTTAGACTTGTGAATAGACTCTATGTTATGTATTGGCCAATAAAAGATCAAAAGGCTGCTGATACCATATTCAGCATTGATAAAATATGCATGAAGGCCCTTGTTTTATACATAATTACATCTCACATGTCTCTTTGGCAAAAGCAGTGGTATATGGCAGGTCATAAGGCATCATTTCATAAGGACCAAGTGCTTACCTTCTTCTCATTTGCCCTCTTTGTCATTAATTTTGTATTTGGGTCCTTGTAAATATATTAAAAGGATGAATAAGACTTATAATATGCTTAAGGAGATGTAGTTAACATCAATCCTCACCACATTGCTTGCCTTACTTTCCTTTTAACACATGAGTAAAATTCATTTATCTTCAATATATATATATATATATATATATATATATTTTTTTTTTATTTGTCATGAAATCCACATTTCATTAATTTTATATTAGAAGAAGATGCATAAAAATATTATCTTATGAAAGGATGTAGTCAAACATCTACTTTCAAAGTAATATCTCTTCACATTTCCTTAAAATATAAAATGGTCACTTCACTTATTTTTTTTTTATTTATATATTTGTGTGTTTTCACTTTTATGACAGAAAAGAAAAAGGGGAAAAAGGGAATGAAAAGAAAGAAAGGAGAACTCATACTTTTGTACACATTTTAGGATCATATTTTTTGTAAAGCCAAATTAATAGCAAATTTTAGAAAATAGGGATAAAATCTGCTAAGCAAAGAAAATAATAATATTTTTGTATGTTTCATCTAATATTTTATCTAAAATTAGCAAGCAAGAGGGTCTTTTATTTGATCATCAAGCTAACATGTTTGCTTATTATTAAATAAGCTTTAAAATCATGTAGCTCTCATATTTATCATCCAAAGCTTCAATTAAAACAGAAAATAAAGAAAGTTGAAAAGAGAAGGATAAGAACAATAAAGGAGAATAGGCACAAAATTCGATTAAAGGAGAATTTTATTCAACATGAAAATTCTATAACCTCTCATACACCACTGTTCTGATGAAGAACATGTGAGATAACATGTCTAGATTTTCACCAATTTTTGCATCTAGGTCCCTATAATCATATCTTAACCAAATTTCACCATTTTTTACATCTAAGTCCCTCTGAGTAGCAATTTACAAACAATGATAGAAATTCAACTATTACCTTGCAATGCGTAACCTTCAATCTAGCGACTTTTCCAGGTCCTCCTGAACACGTTTCCAATAGGAAGGGACTGTTCGAATATCAATAGAGTGAACAATCAGTACTTACAAGAGATATCTAAAATGATTAGCAAATGAAAGTTTGAAAAACTTACTCCGCGAGCGCATCGATGATCTTTAGTCTTGTTGAAATCTTCTTTTCGGAATTGAACACGAACAAATGACTTTCTCTTGGCATAAGCACGACCAATACCCAATGAACACTGCATGTTAGGTTTGTAGCAGGTCATATTCTATAATTTCTATGAAATGAAAGAGATTTAATAAAATTAGAATATATATATAGCTCTAACCCCTGATGATACGGTATGAATATCAATTTCTTATCCCGGTTTTCTTTAAGTGCGTTCTTTAGGTATGCATCGACATATGCTCGGTTGCACTCATCATCGTCCAACACGGTGGAACATGTTTTCGAGGGATCCATGAAACCAACAAGCTCATTAGGAAATGATTTCTTGTAGTGTTTGTGCGCATACCTGTAAAAAAAAGGCATAATGGTGATCTCAATTTTTTAAAATTTGAATTGAAAGTACTAAAATCTGCCATTATTACGAATATTTACTCACATCATGTAGATCCGAATAATATGTGCATTGAGCCACGTCTTTGGTGTAACCAAATCCAACAAGTCATCTGCATGAAAATCTATGGAGCTTTGACAATGGAAAAGGTCAGGAGGTAAATCGATACAGAATTTATTGTCCTCTTGGTTCAAAAATCGTTCACGTAAACTCTTGAAATTAGGTCCCAGCTTGTCAAAATTGATATCATCAAACTTCTTGTAGCGACTTGGTTGCAACATTTCATAACGAAACAAGTTCTCACCCATAAGAACTTGTAACTCTTTGCGTGGTTCCTGCAATTAGAATAAAAAAACAATTATAACTCTACCTTATAGATACTAATTAACAAGTATAAGAACTTCTAATGATAATATACATTTTTCTCCTCATCTAAAGATAGCATATTCATCGGCCATGCAGTGAAACTGCCGACGGCTGAGCGAATGGTTACCAGCTCGTCATTTGGTACAGGTAAGGGGGTGTCTTCTTCACCCGGAAGAAAAGCATCAACCATTACTTTTGCATGGTCGAGCGGCATAGGCCTACAGTGAATAATTTCGCCCTGTACAACTGGAAGATGAATTGTCCCTAGGGCCACTTCAATTTTATTCCCATCTCGAACCATGTGGAGTTTGCACCTTCGTTCTTCCTTCTGTACAAATATATGTATTTATTCGAATGAAATAATATGTATGAAACTAAGGCATGTAATAAAATTCTTTTTTTTTTATTCGAATGAAAAAATATGTATTTATTTGCATTACCTCGGTCGAATCGAGGAATTGTGGTGGTTGGACTGACTGGCAGCTGCTCTGAACAGCTCTTGGGCTATCCGCATCCATTTGTCGTTGGCCCATCAACATTGCCATTTGCTGCTGAACCATTGTACTCAATCTCTCCTCCATTTTTCTCTTTAATCTCTCCTCCATTTCTCTATTTTGACTCTGTATTTTCTCCACTTCTCTCTTTAAACTCTCCATTTCTCTTTTTGTACTCTCTACTCTCTCCGCTACTTCTCTCTGCACCCTCTGTTCAAAGTTCGCTTCAGACTCAGCAACAGTGTTTCTCCTCCTTTTTCCGCACCCCTCATATGTTCTTTTGATACCCACCAGAGCTTCAATGCCTCTCACCCTCCCAGCATGTTCCTGATTTGGCAGAGATTTTCCTAGAACATCGTCGTATCGTTCGACAGGCAACAAGCCTTTGTTGAAGTCTGCTTCTTTTTCTTCCTGAAATGACAAAGACAATGCCAACATGTTATACCATAATAAATTAAAGTTGAATTTCAATGGATGACAATATCTAAATCCTCACAATTGTCATGATGGCTGCTTTTGTTTCCGGGTTAGGATAAACGACTTCCTGGCCATCGTCTGAGAGCTTTTGTCTTCCTAGTTTCCATGGGACATGCCTATGTTGGACCGACATATCAACAAGCTGCTCTTGTGACAGTGCAGTAGTTGACCCTTGGGTAGACGGATCACTACCTGATGCATTTTCGTCTGCAATCGTCTGAAAAGCAGCTTTAAGTCTACACTGAAATTTCTCACCACTATAACCTCTGGATCCTAAGAAATGTGGATACATGTTCTTGGACTGATTGGCCCTCCCCTTTTCACTTAGGTTCTACAATTTGAACAAAGAAACAATTGGCTTTGTGAAAATATTTGAATTCTTAATTATATATAAGGTAGGTGGTCCCTAGAAAATGACATACCCTGAATTCTTCTGACTGGCGAGACTCGACAAAGGCATCCCATTCTTGTTGTGTGATCGAGTGCTTCTCAAGATCGGGAGTCTCACCCTTGTTGACGTACTTTGTCATTTTGGTTCTGAACCTTCGGTGATAATCAGCCATTTGCGAAATCAACTTCTTCTTAAAACTTTCCTCATCAGGTAAAGTCCAGCCCAGCTGCCAAACAAATATAAATCAAGGTTGGAGTCAGGTAATGTCAAATGAAAGTTTGTGAAATTAGTACCATATCGAAGTTACCTTCATTTCTTCCCAGCACCTTTTCTTCTTCGAATCTTCCACCTTAGACCAGTCTTGGCACGTTATAGGAACATGCCTTCTTACAATTATCCCAAGTTGCGATGAAAAACTTGTTGTTTGCTGATTAACAATAGGCCTCCCAAGTTTATCAAATTCAATCTTCTTGCCGGGCTGAGCAATCACATTAGTAATTTGGGACAGCCCTCTTCCCCGTTTCTTACCCGAGACTGGCTCACTATCACCGCCACCACTATCACCACCACCACTCGACATGATAGAAACTGTCGTCATCCTCCTTCTGCAATTATAAAATCAGATTTATAGTGTCAAGCACAAGCAACAACAATCATGACCCTTTGTAACAGATCAGTCAGTGCAGACTGATCCAAAGCCCAAATCAAAACTTTAGTTACACAGTTAAATAGAGGACAGAAAAACAAATGGTTTAGAGCCAAACTTTGCATCATTCGGATTTTTTTACTATTTTCTAGCCATTTTCAAAGTTGGCCCTAAAAAATACAAAAACTGCCTATTTTGCTGCACACGTGACTTCTTTGCCTCCAACTTTGCATGGTCATTAGGCATAAGAAGAAAATTCGTAAAATCATGAAAATTCAGAGAGTTATAGAATGTATTACCCTCTGTAAAACCATAAAAAGAACACAAAATTTGGTTTAGCCAATTGTCAGGAATTGATTTTCAAAGTTCAGAAAAAGAAACCGGAAAACTGCTGTAAGTGCTACCTTTAGAAAATCATCCCGAGAGATCTGCTAAACCGAATTTAGTGTTCTTTATATCAAAATGCTCAGGAGATGACATTCTACATGCTGGTAAAAATTCATGAATTTTGGGACTTCCTAGCTGTACCAGACAATGCCGGGGTTAATCTGGAACAGCCAGGGTTTTTGTACTGGTTTTTTCATATTTGAAAAGCTGAACTTTGAAATTCAATATAAAATCAAAGAAAAATCCAAATAATATGAAATTTAAGTCCATTTTAATTATTTTGAAGTCCTTTACATCAATGCGCTGTTCTTTTTGGTATTTTGGTCCTTTTAATAGTTCATTGGGACAGATTTGCTGACAGAGGTCATTTCTGAAGTTCCAAAGAAACATTACCTCACATTTCTAAACATCAAAGAAACAGTTTCATATCTTAAAGAACTCACGATTTTCAGTAGGAGCCGGTACCAAGGTGGCTGCCTCGCCTCACCTCACGGCCGTCCAAGGTGGTTGCAAGTATATGAATGATTTTCCAAGAAACTAGAAAAGAATAAAAATCACTATATTGACACTAAAAATCACTAAAATTTGGGAATTATACTACATGATCAAGTCAATCATTATAATACTTAGTAAATCAAAACTTAGTAAATCATTCGATCGATTTATAATACATGATCAAGTCAATCATTATACCAGAAATTATAATTAAGCACAAAATTATACTTGTTGGACCGAATCAGTTCCGAATCACAAAATTACTCGAACAAATTGGGGTGATTTGAATATTTACCCGAGAAAGTACCCTACTGCCTCGCTGCCTCAACTCAGCGCTGCCTCGTTGCCTCACTGCCTCACTGCCTCACCTCGCTGACTCACCTCACTGCCTCACTGCCTCACCTCACTGGTTTGAATAATGAACACTGTCACTGTTTCTTGCATGCTTTTCAGACCCTTCAAAGGTGTCCTCTTGCATTTTGATCCATATCTATGTTAATTTCCAAAACACAGCAAAACGCAGCAAAAGAAATAAGGGACCTCAAAGAAGAAGTTATTTGGCAGTTGCAATTCTTAGAACGCAACAGCAACACACAGCAAAACGCAGCTGCAATGGTCACTTCTCTGACAAACTGAGGCAGATAAGTTCAAGAGACTGACATGGGTGCCAACGTACCGGCGTACCAGAAAAAGGAGATGTAAACAGCGGAACTGGTACTTGACTGGTACAGTCCACCGGCTGGTACGAATGATCGCAGACTGGTACAAAAGCTCATTCTATCTACTGGTAAGGAAGGCCTATTCATACAAGTGATACAGATGTTTTACAGAGGTCCTTGTGCTTCACCAGTTGACCAACTTTTTTTTTTTTTTTTTGCTTCAATGTTTTGAGTAATTGTATAATATTTTGTGAGTTGACCTAGTAGAAGAAAAATGAAAAAATGGAAAATGGAACAGATTCTAGGCAATTTGTTTGGATCTACTTAACTACATAATACCAATAGTTAGTATGAACATGGTCTACAATGAAACAATTTATGTTCTCAAAACAAAACACTAGAGTTCACGTACACCCAGTCTATTTAACATTTTATAATGCTTTAAACATTCTTCTCTTCTCCACAGCCGCATCTATTTTCCCCAATTTTCTTCGACAGCAATGGAAAAATACAAATTGGTTCGATTTAATCATCAAAACAGTTTAATTTTGCTCTTAACGCAAGAGAAATAGAGAAAATTAGGCCGATTATATCGATTGACAATCAATTTTATCAGTTCGCCTCCGGCCGATTCTGGTCCGACTCGGCCGATTTTTCAAACCACTGAATTCCATGTCGGACTTTCTACATTGGAGTATAGGACTGTGTCCTAATACACAATGTTGGTACCAGTAACCAGTTGATATATATCAGTTACTAGTTACTAGCGAGCTGTACTGGCTTAGCTTAACTAATAAAAAATAAAGCACAAGTTGAACTCGATTGGAGCTCAGGCAATCAACCCCTAGCAGAGAGACAACCTAGCTAGTTTAATCTCACTCATAAGGAAAATTCCATCAGAACTCTATTCTTTCGAGATTGTTAATTACTAAATATATAGGTTTAAATCTACCAGTAAAAAAAATAATGCTAAATGGAACAAAAGAAGCCATAGGGAACAAAAAGAAGAACTTTCTAGCTACTTACACAGAATTAGAGAGGAAGCTTTCCAGCCTCCAGTTTGTTGCTTCACCTCAGCACCTCACCGCACGGCCGCCTCACCCAACCCTCGCCTCAACCTAGCGAGCGACGAAGACAGGACCCGAGAGAGAGAGAGAATGAGCCAGGGAGAGAGAGAGAATGATAGACAAATTTTCGCTGAGTTAAGAGTTTTGACTTTTGACTTTTGAGTTTCGCTGAGTCGAACCCGGAGACGATGAGTTTTGAAAATTTTCGCTAAGTTGCGAAGAAGTAAAGCCCTGGGCGCGAAATGAAATGAACCCGCTAAATGCCTTTGTTTAGAATCGTCCAATTACTAACAACCGATGCTAATTCATCAGAAAATTTAATTTTTCTATTTTTTGAAAGTAATATATTAGAAACAAACAACTAGAAAAATTAAAAATATGGTACATAATTAAAAACAAGAAATTTTAATGCATATAACAAAAAAACAAGAAATTAACATGAAAAAAATAGAAAAAAAAAATATAATTACATATAACAAAAAAAAAACAAACAACTAGAAAAAAAATATAATTACATATAACAAAAAAAAAAAAGGTGCATAAAACCTATTAACATGAAATTAAAAAGACCATAAATATTGAGGCATATCTTGCATCACTAGTGGAAAAACACACATCAGGGTCGGTTATATACGCACATTAGCATCGGACCCCGAGGCGACGCTGACCCAGGCGTCGCAAATGCGGTACTAATCTGGGTCGGTTGAACAGGCGATGCTAAAAGTGTGAATTAGCATCGGTTATCTACAGTAACCGATGCTAAAAGTGTGAATTAGCATCTGCTATTTATAAATAACCGATGCTATAAATACTTTTAGCATCGGTTATTTACAAATAGCCGATGCTAATTCACACTTTTAGCATCGGTTACTGTAGATAACCGACACTATTTTCATTTTTTTTTATTTTTTATAAGCTGGTCAATAATTATTATGCCACAATCACAAACAAAAGAATTATCAAAATAATATTCAACAATCACAATTCCAACAATTAATCAAACTACATCAGCCATGTCACTTAACAAAATAATAACAATGAATTATCAAAATATCACAATTACATAGAATCGTCTAACTAGCATTTGTACACTAATTTACAACTATATCAAACATTTCATCTAACTAGCATTTGTACACTAATAAGCAATTATACACCACTAGTATAATTGTGATAATACTCGTCTTGCAAGCCAGAAATATTAAAAGACTTACACTTACTAGCTTGATGTCTTCCCCAGCATTTATCAAAACCTAACCGACAAAGTTATCCTGCATATTTAGAACTTCATATTAGAAAATGTAAATTGAAACAAAATTCCGAAATTACCGTCTTTCACTTATTATCATTGACACCTCACTCACAAGAAATAGCAAAAAGATACTGGTAGCTTGCTGTGGCCTATATATAGATGGAAAAAATGTTTTTGTTAAGCTAGAATGGCAGTAGAAACTTGCTGTGCCATTCTTGCCACTCTAATTTAGCTTGCTGTGGCCTATATATAGATGAAATATTAGATATTAATTTCTGACACAGAAAATACTGGTCTTGTATCAGACCCCCAATCTCCATGGTTACCAATGAATCAAGAAATATATATCATCACAAAACCCAAGAAATAGACAAATCACTATTGAATTTTTAAAGTACCAGGAGGTCCAGAATTGAATCTAACTAGAGGTTAGCCTCGCGTTGCTTCGGCGGTGGCAGTGGCAGTTAAGATGTGAATTTTTCTAATGACAACCTGCAAGTAAAGGCAGTTACTTTGTATTTGGCTTCTTGCTTATGGTACTGTGCCTATTTGAGGATTAATGGTTGAATTTCTGCTCTTAAAAAGACTATAATTAACTTGATTAACATACTTTACATGTGGATGCATTTAAATTTTAATAGCATACAATTAGCCTTTTTTTGTTTTCTCTTCATGCACATTACCTCTAAATATAGTGCTTAATTGCATGAATGTTGGTACTGTTTAATACTGGTCAGGTATGCAATGGCCAAGAACACATGCCTTGGATACAATAGGAAAAAATCAAACCTGTAATTTGCAACTGGTACTTAACCCATACTTTATATATTGCATTTTCTATGGCAACAATCTTTTGATAAACATTGAATCTAATTTAGCCACCAATATCTAAAATTACATCTAAAATTTCAATTGACCTTCAGTGAATTCTTTTTTGGGATCCTTGGATGTAGCGGCAGGTGAGCCCCTTGTTCTTCCACGAAGATTCAGACAAAACCTAGCTCGGGAAGAACTGAATAAAATCAATCGAATGATTAAAAGGGACAGACGCACCGCTCTTCTTGAAAAAAAACCATCTCTTATTTTGCGAACGCAAAAACAGATCGAAGCCCTCTCTAGGAAGAAGCAAACTCCAAACAACAAATTAAAGATGCAGCGGCTTATTAAAAAGCTTTATAAGGCCGAATTAGATCTAAAAGAGCTTATACGTAGACGAGAGCCTGGGGCCTTTCGTCGGCGAACGAAAAAAAAACAACTACAAATCAATTGACCTTCAGGGAAGTAAAACACTCACCCGAGAACTACCGGTACCAAGGTGGCTGCCTCGCCTCACCTCACGGCCGTCCAAGGTGGCTGCCTCGCCTCGCCTCGCCTCACCCGAGAAAGCCCAGTCGGAGTCGGAGTCGAAGTTGCCTCACGGCCGCCTCACCTCGCCTCACGGCCGTCCAAGGTGGCGCCTCGCGGATCCTGAGAGTGAGCCACGGAGAGATGCACCCGAGAAAGAGAGAGATAGAGAGTTGGATTTAAGCTCTGAAGAAGAAGAAGATAGGCGTTTTGAAAATGAGCACCGAGTTCATTTTTAGGTCTGAAGAAAAAATACCCTCAGCGCGAAATGAAAATGTGAACAGCGAAATTACAGCGTCGGTTATATTAAATATACGACTCTAAAACAGAAAAATCAGAATCGGTTATCATAAAGGCCGATCGTAAACACTAATAGAATCGGTTATTTGTAATAACCGATGCTAATAAGGAAATAATTAGAATCGGCTTTTTTGAAAGAACCGATTCTGATTTGGTCAGCACTTTTAAGATCAGTTGTTTATTTTTAACCGATTCTGATTGTTCCTTTCAAGATTAGTTGTTTATAATGTTCGATTCTGATATATATCAGTATCGAATTATTTAAAGTCCGATCCTGATAGGCCGATTCTGATGTACGTTTTTCCACTAGTGCATGTTTCCAATCGTCCAGTAAATTTAATGCATCCTGCAAATAATTAATAAAATCTTTATCTCATAAATATTGAGGAATATTAAATCTTTTTTTTATATTTTGAAAATGATGAAAAAAAGTATAAATATACATATAGACAAATAAAAGTTTATATGTATGACATATCATTAAAAAATTTAGGTGGGAGTTGTTTCAATTCATTCTCCTTCATTATGATCGTTGCGCATGTGACTTGTTTCATTATCCTCGCCAGTTGGTAAAAATGCCATGCCAATGGAAAACGGAGGTATCTCATCAAAATGATCGTACGCTTCTTCGTCCTCCACATTATCAATGCCGATGATACGTCTTTTCCCAGGGAGGACAACATGCCTTGCATGATCGGCCGGATCAGTTATGTAGAACACTTGTGTTGCTTGTCTTGCAAGTATAAATGGATCATCCTTGTATCCAACTTATTGAAGTCCACCAAAATGAAACCATCGTTATCAACTTTAACCCCCTTACGGTTATCGACCCATTTACACTGAAATAACGGGATCTTGAATTTTCTGTAATCTAGCTCCCAAATTTCTTCAATAAACCCGTAATACGACATCGATGCATGCGATGGTCCGGCACCTTTAGCTCCTGAAAAACCACTCGAAACAGCTACTAACGTCACTCCACTGTTTTGCACGGTACTCTTTAAATCTTGACTTCTTGTGTAAAAAGTATACCCGTTGATGTCAAATCCTTGGAATTACCTCACGACATGGACTGGACCAAGAGCCAACAATTTGACAATTTCTTTAATATTTTCTCCCTCCGGAGCTTCCATGACTCTACGTGTAAACTATTCTTCAAACTTTTCATTGTGTTCGCCAATCAACCAATTATCGGATTTCTTAGGATTCTGTTGACGCAAGATAGTCATATGCTCGTCCAAAAAAGGATGAATGTCGGTGAGGTGTTGCAAAACATGGAAATGTGCTAGTGACAACGTTTTATGTTCGGGCACGAGTAATTTTGAACCGATTGTGCCTATCCCGTGAAGTCTTCCCTCGTGCCGAGATTTAGGGATGCCGATAGCTTTTAAATCATCAATATAATTAGTGCAGTATTCAATAACCTCTTCGGCAGCATAGGCTCTTATAATGCTGCCCTCAGGACGATATCGGTTCCTCACATATCCCTTTAACAATCCCATGTATCTCTCGAATGGATACATGTACCGCAAGAAAACGGGTCCGCACATCTTAATTTCTCTAATTAGATGAACAATTAAATGAACCATTATATCAAAAAAAGACGGTGGAAAATACATGTCAAGATGACAAAGAGTGACAACAACCTCTTTTTGCAAAGCATCTAAGGTTTCAGGATCATTTACTTTGCAACAAATAGCGTTGAAGAAAAAACAAAGTTTTGTGATGGTTTGCCTAACACACGGTGGCAGTATGCCTCGAATTGCAACAGGAAGAAGCTGTGTCATTAAAACATGACAGTCGTGAGACTTCATTCCTGTCAATTTTAAAGACTCCAGTGAAATTAGGTTTTTAATATTTGAAGAATATCCAGATGGAACTTTGACACCATGAAGGCATTCACAGAAGCTTTTTTTTCTCGGCTTTCGACAACGTATGCATTGCGGGTTTTATATATGTACAAAATTTACCCTTTTCTTTTTCCTTCTCTGCTGGTTGTAGATCCGGCCGTATGTTCATGAATTGCATGTCTTTCCGAGCATTGATACCGTCCTTAGTCTTACCTGGAATATTCAATAATGTTCCAACCATGCTATCGCACACATTTTTAACCACGTGCATCACATCGATACAGTGCCGAACCTCTAAATGCTCCCAGTATGGTAAATCCCATAATATGGACCTCTTCTTCCAAGTAATCTTCGGAGCCCCTTTCTTTCTCACCGCTTTTTTTTAAAATTTCTCAAATTGAACTTTGATATCCTTCACTCGCGAATAAACCTCTGGACCGGTCAACGGATAATTTACTGTGATATTCTCGGTCTTTCCATTGAATGCTTTCTTTCTCTTATGGTGTGCGTGATTGGCAGGTAGAAATCTACGATGACCCATGTACACATTTTTAGAGGAATTAGGTAGCCACACATCGACTGTATCGTCCAGGCAAACAGGGCACGCTTTTTCTCCTTTAACACTATAACCCGACAAATTACCATAAGCTGGAAAATCATTAATGGTGCAGAAAATCATGGCCCGTAAAGTGAAATTCTCCTTGCTATATGCATCAAATATCTGCACTCCTGGACACCACAATTTGTTTAAATCCTCGATCAATGGCGCTAGATACATATCTATATCGTTTCCGGGCTGTTTGGGTCCTGATATCAGCAGGGTCATCATGATGTACTTGCGTTTCATACATAACCAAGGCGGAAGATTATAAATGCACAATAGAACCGGCCAACTGCTATGCTTACTGCTCATGCTACTGTGCGGATTCATTCCATCTGTACTCAGCCCAAGCTTTAGGTTTCTTGGGTCACCGCCAAATTCGGGAAACTTTCTGTCAATATTTCTCCACTGTAGAGAATCAGCGGGGTGCCGTAATTTTCTGTCTGTTTTTCGGTTATCGGCATGCCAACGCAATAATTTCGCATCTTTAGCATTTGAGAACAAACGTTTCAATCTTGGTATCACGGGGAGGTACCACAATACTTTTGCCGGAGGTCCTTTATCCAGTTTATAATCATCACTTTTATCGCTGGTTAACTATTTTCTACTGTAACGCGATGCACCACATTTTGGACACTCGTGAAAATCTTCGTACTCATTTCGATATAATATACAATCATTTGGACATGCGTGTATTCTTTGAACTTCCAAATCCACTGGACACAACATTTTCTTTGTTTCATAAACACTAGATGGTATCTCGTTTCCTTCCGGAAGCATTTCTTTTAAAGTTTGTAATAACGCAGTAAAACTTTTATCACTCCAACCATTAGATGCTTTCAGGTTATACAATTTTAATACACCTTTCAATCTTGAAAATTTTGAACAACCAGGATACAATTCCTTATTACAATCTCTGTACAAATTCTCAAATACACCATATCGCTTATCATTATCAAAATCCTCTTCTAAATCACGTAACATTTGATCAAAATTAGCATCTTCATCTACCACCATATCATCATCGCCTGGCACATCACTTTCGTCACTTCCACCAGTATGATATTCTGGATGCTCAGTACCAGTACCTATGTCGGTTTCCAAACTCTCGCCATGCCAAATCCAACGCTTATATTGTTGTTTGAATCCACGACGGATTAAGTGGTTCCTCACTTGGATAGGGTTGGAAATTTTTTTCATATTGTTACAATCACGACAAGGACACGACATCAGCCCATTCCCATTATTCGCCATATCTTCAGTAGCAACTTTCATAAATTCATCAACACCTGCCATATATTCATCCGATAGACGTGATGTTCCGTACATCCAACCGCGGTCCATCTGCAATTATAAGAAAACAAAATTAAGCATGTGGTTGGGGTTAAATGTTCACACTAGGGCTTACATGGGGCCGGCCTACCATCCTATCCCACTCTTTGAATACTTTGTCTCAGTAGTGACCACATGTTAGTCGTGTTTTAGTATTTAAGAAAATTTTGGCAGCATTTCCCTTTAGTTCCCCAAGATTCGGGGAACTGATAAGAGGAAATGCTGCCGAAATTTTCTTAAATACTAAAACACGACTAACATGTGGTCACATCCTAATTGAGACAAAGTATTCAAAGAGCAGTTCCAAAATGGGGACTATTCAAAATTAATCCCTAATGTATTAATTTTGAACGGGTATCATGACCTAAAGGCATTAATCATTCGGTTGTGGCTCGAATGAAATACAATACTCTAGCTAGATACATTTAATTAACTATATACTCTTATGAAAATACACATCCATGCACAAAACTAATTAGACATGAGTTTTATAGTACTTACATTTTTTTTGGATGCCGGCTCGAGTGAGATGAAGATCGTACGTTGCACCAAACCCCTCAATAATAGCCAATCTACAAAATTAAGATTTTTGGTTTTTACATGAAAATCCATATAGCCCTACAATATACTAGTATGTGTATGACAATTCAGATTTTATCGCAATAAGGAGCTATTTTAAATGGTCCGTAATACATATCGGGTATAGTTTGGGGGACAACAAAATGACATGCTTACATTTACTTAAAGAAATGAGGCAAATATTATAACTAACATGAAATATGTGTTTCAAATCGAAATATGTGCTGCTGGTACAAAGGAAAACACCAAAAACAGTAAAAACGACCAGTTCAGCTAAAACAGTCAGTGTAGACTGTCACAGGGACCAAAATGCAAAATAAATTACACTATCATGTAAAGGACTTCAATACACACAGTTTAGCCCTAAATTTTGATTCAATTGGATTTTCTACTATTTTTAGTGAAATTTCAAAGTTCAGCTTTTCAAAATTCTGATTACCAATTAAATCATGCATGAAATACATATCAAATATATGAAGAAATAAAAAGTTTCATGTAGCCAATTGATCACAACCAAATTTTCATGTAGCCAATTGATCATAACGGGTATAAAAATATTTCAGATCCGAATATTTCTGGTTTCAACCGAGATACAAAAATCAAAGAAGTGAAGGAGAATAATTTACCTCTATCCTCCTCTTCTAAACTGTGTTTCGTGCAGAGATCAGAGAAATGCGACAGATATCGTGTTTTCGCGTACAGAGAACAGAGAGAATAGAGAAAACCGAGAAAACCTAGAAATTAGCTTTATTTCGCGCTGATGGCGATTAAGAGAAGAGTTATTAGTATCGGTGAAATTTGAAAAACGATGGTAATACAAATCAGGGTCGGTTAAATTATAACACCGATGCTAATAAGTGGCTAAATCAAGATCGGTTATTTAATGGACCGATGCTAGTAGTATTTAGGATCGGTTAATTAATAAACCGATGCTAAAAATTTCTAATCAGGGTCGGTTACCTATATGCCCGATGCTAATACTAATCAGGGTCGGTTAAATTATAACACCGATGCTAATAAGTGGCTAAATCAAGATCGGTTATTTAAAGGACCGATGCTAGTAGTATTTAGGATCGGTTAATTAATAAACCGATGCTAAAAATTTCTAATCAGGGTCGGTTACCTATATGTCCGATGCTAATACTAATCAGGATCGGATTATTAGAATAACCGATGCTAATCAGGATCGGTTCTTTGTAAAGAACCGATCCTGATATGTACAACACTTTTAAGAGCGGTTATCAATAATTAACCGATCCTGATTGTTCCTTTCAAGATCAGTTAATTGAAAAGCCCGATCTAGATATAAATCAGAATCAAATTATTTAATGTCCGATCCTAATAGGCCGATGCTGATGTCCGTTTTTCCACTAGTGAATTTAATAAAAAATGGAGTATTAATGACTTTTATTGGAATTAATTCACAATAAATTGATTTAACTCATTTAAAAGAAGTTGAATATCACCATGGTTCGTTAAATTATAACATATCAAATTAACTTGTTACAGTTGGATTAGCAAATAAACATATTGCAACAAAAAGATCAATTTATATATATTTGTCCGATTAATAAAAAGTACCCAATCGTCAACCTCATTGATATAATTAATTTGTCAAAATTTACTAAAATTTGACTGTAGCTTCATCACCATGTTTAGAAAATTAATGTACATTAAACCACAAGTTAATTTAAGAATAACACAACAGATTTAAACATTTTGATGAACTGCATTTATACCGGGCTATCCATCAGGGTTACGACATACACAACAAATTGCCATATTATTTTTAAGCACCTGTTAATTGATATTATCCAACGGCTACTAAATATTGATACAGCAATTCCTTAGCATGTTTGTAACAACGATGCACAACCGTACGTATAGCCATTGCTTATGAATTTGGTACAATTTTAGTTTTAAATAAAAAGATTATTTGAACTATTAACTCGATCACTTAATAAATTTTAAACCAATTTAAGAAACCCAAGAGCTTGAAAATATACACAAGAACTTGAAAATAAACAAACTCGAAATTAGATTGATATTTTCTATGTTGTGAAATGAGTATTTTTTTTTATACAACGGTTTATATTTTAGGTATACTTCTTCGAAGGGAATAATCAAGCGACCATTTTATGAATCTGTCTAGTATATTAATTAGTTACGAGAAATAACCACAAGTGTATTAGTACGCACATAACACATTCATTTCATGTATCAAATCACGGTAATAACCCCAGACATCACCAGCAAGCAATAAAATTAAGCACATATATAAACCGTTGAAATAGAAGTACATAAAACCCATAGCCTGATAGCCATGTATATATATATAAACCAAACCTACAAACCCAACATACTCCATGTTTGTTTTACCTTACTGTTGGCCATCAAATCTGAACCAGTAACAATTCCCAGAAAAACACACAACTGCATGCAAATTAAATACCTAGACAACTTTCACCATATATATATAAAAAACGAGTACGTAGATAACTATTACATCAATAGAAACTAATTAAGCAATTAAGGACACTGGAACCCAGCAGGAACATTCTTTCCACAGTAGTTGATCAGCAAACTCAGATCAATGGGTATGTTAAGATTGATCCCTAGTATATTTCCTTTGAGTGCGGTGCACAAACATACCGCCGCCTCGAGATCCAATAAACCTTGGATAAGAGTGCAGCATGGTTCCTTTGGTGGTTTTCCAAGAGTAATGTTGATTAATCCATTGAGGACATTTGCGCACACGCCTAGCTTGAGTGCATCTATTGGGCACTTCCCTCCGGTTTTAGGACTCGGTACGTATGGAGGGCTAGGTCGACATCCTCCTCTACATTTTGGGGGTGGATTAGGACATGCTCCACATTTGCATCCACATGCATCTGTTGGGATGGAGAAGAGGAGATTTATGGTTAGGAAAAGATAGAGAGCAAATGATATTGTTGTCTTGGAAGCCATTGTGTAAAATTAGGGTTTTATGATGTGTGTGAACTGTGAAGGGAAAGGATAGTAGAGATGGGTACATATAGGAAGAGAAAAAGTTTACCTCTATCTAGGGTTTCCTTTTTTAGGATAATGAGGTGCAGAGCAGAGATGCATGGATTTGTCTAGAAGTGTTGATTGGAATAGGAGAGAGGAAAATCAGAAAGCATAAGTATATAGTGAGAAAAATACAAAAAATCTTCTGAATAATTACATTCAATGGTGAATGTCAAATGTAAGTATATAGTTTTGCTACACTGCAACAATCACAAATAAATATAGATAGAATTAATTTACTATAGGTTATTGGTAATTGTAAGCTAATATATATATATCTTAAAAAAAGTAGTATATAGTTTTGCAGTCCCTGCCAAGGTTTTTAAAAAAAAACTTTTAATTGTTGACATACGGTCAATTTGGATAAATAAACTATTAAGAATATAATAACTATAAAAAATAAATAAAAATTTCTAGATGTTGCAACGGAACTACGGTTGAAACGTGAAAAGATGCCATCTGTGTGCTATAGGTAGGGTGTTCAAACAGTCGGTTCGGTTGAAACCGAAATAAAATAGACAAATTAATTTTATTTATGGTTTTTAAAAATCAGACCAAACCAACTAAATTAAAACGGTCAACCGAATAACAACCAAATAGTTTAAACCAAATTAAATGTCGGTTTATTCGGTTCAGAGAGATCTAATTTTAAAAACTCAAAACTCAATACATACATCAATACATTAGTTATATCATAGAAATAAATATCAAGATAATATTACACACATTGTTCAATTCATACAAAATATGTAGATGTTCTAATATATCCAACTAAAATGAAAGGAATGAAGCGATAATTGAACCAAACAAAATATGAACCGTACCTAAATCATTATAATTTAATCGGTTCGGTTTAGTCAGTTTTGAAAAGTCTAAATCGAACAGATCCATTTTGGACCGAAATTTTATCGATTCAGTTGATAACCAAACAAACTGAACCGTTTAAACACCCCTAGCTATATATAGGGCAAAATTAAGCTTGAGTCAATATACTCTATTTACTTGGAAAGCATGATTTTAAAACATAGAATTTTTATCATTTGCTATTCCTTTCCTCCCTTATGCTGATGAAATGGAAATGATGTGTCAAAAAAAAAAGTTTCAACTTAAATCTTGGAATTAAGGAACTATGTATAATTTATTGACTAAAACAATATAGATACCGATTAAGACAATATACTCTGTGTGATGCAGATTCGAAATCAAATTAAATTTTATTATAAATATTTAAAGTTAGGAGGTTAATTTGATTTGATTTGATTTTTGCTTGCATTAGATTCATAGATTGCTTATATTTAAGGACGGTTTCATTAATGCTTGTGTTTTGAATAGGTATCATTGAAAATATCTATATATTTTTTTCATTAATTCCACAAAACAACTATTCCTGTTCGGCAATCGGTGGGAGCAAACTCGGGAATGCAAACTTTGGATAGATGTGATATTATTTTCTTGAATTTTTCCTCCAATTTTTTAAGATTTCTGTCTGTATTTGGCTGGATATAACATGACTTGCAGAGTGCACAGACTTGCAGTCAGTTAGCCCTGGAATTGTTTATTTATTTTTATAGTACAACTTGAAGATATTATTAAGAAATCTCCATCAAATT
The DNA here is from genome assembly GCA_025461125.1 of Carex kokanica. Classification (NCBI taxonomy): domain Eukaryota; kingdom Viridiplantae; phylum Streptophyta; class Magnoliopsida; order Poales; family Cyperaceae; genus Carex; species Carex kokanica. The sequence goes on from JAJGRX010000435.1 coordinate 1,462,970, forward strand.
AAGACGTTGTTTTTGCCACCGGAGTAAAAGACTAATTTTCAGACCTAAAATTACTTATACAAACTAATTATTAGTATATCCTAGCAGTCAAACAATTTTTTTAAGTAAAAATTGAAGCTCAAGCCACTTAATTATTTAATATCTATAAAAAATTATTTTATTAAGATTTCAAACATGCAACCTCCTACACAAAGAACATCGCCTTTAACAATATCAAAGACTGGTTCTCATCTTTTTTCTAACTTGATAAGAAAACAAAATGTTTAACAAATTTCAGAGTGCATTAGAATTGCTACAATTGTTATGTCTCTCTCTTTCTTAAGTAATTGTCTTACCCTTGTTATTAAGTATTCTTTATTGATGGAATATATCCACTTTCACCTTACTATATCATTGTGTTTGTGCAGTGGTTTTTTTGGTTCAATTTTCAGTGAGAATCATTATTTAATTTTGTCCAGTGACAAAGACAATACTTAAGTGTAAGAGGTTGTAAGTTCCAAAATTTAGATATAAAGTTTTTTGTGGATACTAAATAGTTGAGTACATGGTTTGACCTCTAACTTTTACTCAAAAAAAAAATTCTCATGTAAATTTCTTTGTAAATATTTATTGTGCAAGGCCCGGGTGGCTCTTGATCATCTCTCGTGCTCAAAACTACCGGAACATAATGCATGTTTCTTAATTTATAGTCAGGAGTGAAGCCAAACTATCAGTCAAGGGTGGGCAAAAGCAAAATTACAGAGATTTCACAAATCAGACCCGAGGCTCAATAATTTTTCATTAATTTTTCATGGATTTTACAAATCAGGTCAAAGACCAAAGACCCAGTTTAAAAATAGACAAATTAGTTATGAGGGTTCAAAAGATTCAAGCCTGAGGTTCTATTTTGTAAAATTCAGAAGTAGACAACTGTCTATATTTGTTACACAGCATTCCGCGCTCCACCATTTATAATAGACTCATATTGAAGAAAATTTTAACAACTAAGCACTATTTTGATGCAACTTTTGTCATCTAATTTAATCTAAAAAATATTCTCTGTAGCAAAGAACAAGAATTTATGCAGAGGGGATCATATAGAAGAGCTAAGATACCCAAAAAACGGAAAAAAAAAAAAGAGTTGGTGCCCAATTAGAATCCAATTGGGTTGGGCCTTTTATTATCTATCCCACAGTAGTTAAGGTTATGCTGTGTGATTATAGCAGGTTCTGTTTGGCCCATTACTGGTTTGTGTTAACTTAACGGTCATATGACCAAAGACCTAGTATTCTGACTGTGGCTTAACATAGGGTTGTTCGGCAAGAGATTAAGAGCTTAAGGAGTGCTAAGAAATCGATGTTTAGTTGTCTTAATTCGTAGTTGAAAGTTAAAGAAGCTAAAGGAAGGGGTAGAGGTGCCTTAAGATCCGGACTGAGGATTAAGATTCGGACAAAAGGAGGCTAAAGGAGGTGATCTTAATATGCGTTAAGGAACCGGTATTTGACATGATTAAGCGGTTAGGAAGCTAAATGAAGAGAATTAAGCCTTAAGGAAGCTTAATAAGTATTTGACAATAGATATAGGTTATAGTAGAGACTGAAACATAAAATGCAGAATATGTGTTTGCTGAAATTGAAACTCAAGTCTCTACTATTATAAAGTGAAATTCTAACCAAGGTTCTAAATAGCGTTTATAGCGTCGTAGCGGGACGGCTAAAAAAAAAGCTATAGCGAATAGCGTCGCTATAGCGGAAGCTATTCCAAATAGCGTTTTTTTTTACATTTCGTATATTCAATATTTGTACTAAATATCAACATTATCTAAAGTCTCATAGAACAATAAATAACACCAAAGTAATTAAGAAATTATAATATTCATATTGAACCCGTACAAAGTCCAAATTGCGGTTCAAAATATCCATAGTAATATCATAAACTATCGATTTTTCCTATTAAAAATATCTTAAGCATCATAATTCATGACATAATCTTCTTTTTTTTCTATTCAAATTTTAATTTCAGTTTGGACTTTTTTTCTATTCAAATTTCAATTTCTATTCCCAATTTCAAATTGATTTATCTGTAGCAAGTAGCAAAACATTCAATTTTGGTTTGAGATTTTTTTTATCTTTATTTAACACCCATATAAATTGCTTAAAAAAAAAAAAAAAAACTCATATTTTATAGCGCAAATAGCGCTGTAGCGGACGCTATAGCGGCCGTAGCGCAAATAGCGCATTTTGATGTCATAGCGTAGCGTTTGGGGTCCAAAAACGCTATAGCGCCGCTATAGCGCGCTATTTAGAACACTGATTCTAACTATTATGTTACAAGTTTATATTTTGCATTTTATGAGAAATTTGAACGATTTATAAAAACTTTAACAGACAAATTAATTCAATTAAATTTCAATTAAAAACTTTAGAATTTGACAAGATTATGTATAGTTTCTGAACCCATACATTCAGCAATTCTGAGCATATTGATTCATCTAGTAATCATATTTTTTTCCCATACTATGAAAGCATACGGTCAGTCAAAAATTGCAGAATAAATTCGTTAAAAGTTGGAGATATTGTTTTTGTTGAAATTTTAAAGTAGAATTTTTTTTTTCTTTTAATAACCGGGATCGATCAAACAAATAATTAAATTTGGCGTAAGGTACGATAAAAAAAACATGGTTTTAAAAGGAAAATTGAAGTATTGTACTTCATCAATAGGTAAATTCGGACAAGTTATATCTTTAATTAAAGTTTAAACCTTTTACTAAAATTTCGGTTATTTGTCTGCTTGTCTTATTATTGTTTCCTTAAGATTTCTCACTAAATTAGGGTTTTGCTAATATTCTCTCTCATTTTGCTTCAAAATAAATTTACTTGGTCACAGACTTTTTGAACCATAGTATTATATATATATTGCAAAAATTGCAAAGTGTCTGTAATAGTGATTGTTATTGTTTTAGGAGATAGGAGTAGGTCCGATGGGCATCGGACCTACATTTGGGTTCAATGAGCTCTAGGACCGTACTATTAGCATCAAGATCTATGCGCACGGAAACTGATACAGACTTGCACGGATGTTGATACAGAGCACACGAATCTTGATGCAGATCGAATGGTCATCACACCCATCGAACCAAGGTACGTCCGATGGGCATCGGACGTACTCTGATTCCTTGTTTTAGATATAAAAATGTGGATGGATTGAGAAATAAATTAAATGTGGGGATTGGACATTATATGTTCATTAATTATTTGTCATGATACTGTTTCAGTATAATATGTAATGCAATACATACAAGTCAAACCCGGAAATGCATGTCGCTAGGTGTTTGAAAATTGGTACAAGAGGTTTGTATCCTTTCCTCTAATTAAGTGGCATGGTTAAATGATCAGCCCTTGGTCAATTGAAATTACACACCCTCTTCCTTATGCTTTTTTATGGTACATACATATAATGTTTAATACTTAGCTAGGTCAAATCACACTAGCTTCTATAATAAGTCAAATGAAGTTACGTATGCTTTATTATGGTACATATAATGTTAACTCTTGGGTCAAATCAGCACCTCTAATGAAGACAAAAGCAACTTGTAAAATTTGGACCTACTAATTAAAGTTGCTTCACCTTGCAATGCAATTAAGCCACGCATTTGCACCGTGTGACCCTACTGATATACAAAATAGCAACTTCTAGTGGCCCATGTTACTCGGCCAGATCTCCCTTGATCTCATCTCGTATCATTAATTTCTAGTTGTTAACATAATCGGTTCGCACCGCATTACCTGACAAAGAGGGTGTCACGGGAGAAACTAGCAGTGGCTTTAAAATCGATGTGCAAGAGGAAGTGTATCTGGCCTTATTGCAGTGTCAACCTTTGTTCGTTTCTGTAGGATATTCTTCGATTCACACCATGGGGTTTTGTTTCTCTCCAGTTAAACTATAAATGGTTATGTCCTTTAGTTTTGTAGAGAGCCTATTGTAATATGCACACTACAGATTGATTTGTGTTATGAATTTATATTTTTATTTTCAAAGTTTAAATATAGTCGATACAAATTGTTATATATGATCTTCATATGAAAATGTACTTGCAGATTAAATTTTTTACTATTTCATTAGATAAATACAAACTCATACATTTGGATGGTCCAGAATTTTCAAATCAATTGATTTTCTACACATCCAAAACATAGTGAAAAAGTTCTAAAATAAAAATATAAAATTTAGTCTGTAAGTATATTTTCATATAAAAATTATATTGAACGGTTCATATCGATTGCTTGAACTTTAAAAATAGAGATACAAGTCCATAGCACATATTGCTGTGTAATATACATATTACCATAGACTCACTCAAGTTTATAATATATATACTGACTTCAGATAATTCAGGGAATATATGCAATACAAAATATTATGTTGTAGTCGACAGTAATTCTCAAGTTGAAAATAAAGTAACGGTATTTGAGAAAATATATCAATAAAAAAAATTATGTTTACCTTGTTAAGTATAAGTTATCATATTTGTATTGAGGAGGGATCCACTTACATCTTTTTTGGTGACACCGGATTACATTCTACATTTTCAAAGTTTTTAAAATCCAAACAGTCGATCCAAATCGTTCAACATGATGGATATATTAAAATAGTGCTTGCATATCAAATTTTTCATTTTTTTTTTCATTTTTTTTACTATTTATTAAGTATTTTAGAAAATCGTTGTTTTCAGACCATTGAATTTTTGTACCTATCTTAATAAATAGTAAATAAATTCAAAAAAATGTAAAATTTGATCTGCAAGCACATTTTAATATATCCATCATGTTGAACGGTTTAGATCGACTGTTTGGATTTTGAAAATGTAGGATGTAATAATGTCACCAAAAAAGGGTGTAGGTAGATTCCTCCTCATTTGTATTTATCAGTTTTCTCTTGGAGGCTCTAAATCAATCATATTCTTATAAAACAAGTTGCATTTAGAAATAGAAAAAACTATAATGAGAGGCATATGTATTCTAAGCCTCCAATAAATTAAACTACCAGCATGGAATATCTGAAAAAACAGGAATGCGATAATTTTCAGAGATCAGAGGATGCATGGATGCCAAGACACTGCATGGCATACAAATGCGCACATGAGATGGGATTGTGGTTAAATTTTTGTTAACATAACAGCACATTAGTTCTGTGCTTCTTGCTTCCTTTTTTAACACTAATGGGGGGTGTTGATGAGTGCAAGGTGCAGTTGCAATGCACATGTAAATAGATGAGATTGATTTTGTAACGGTACTTAATTTTGTTTTATGAAAATCACTTGGCAGATTCTGCCAGGTTCTCAAAGAATAAATAAATTAAACTACCAATCTTCATTATATTCGTTATTTTACTTTTTTGATAAAGCTGTGTTATAATGAATTTCAGAAAAATTCAAATTAAGGTGAGAATCTCTTATACAGTTATACTCTTGTACTGATCATATTGATTGATTAACCAAAATGTTTTAGTTATTACATATGACAAAATTTTGAGAAAACATATGTTCTTGTTGAGAAAAATCATTCAAGAATTATGTAATAATATTGCTTCCAATTATAATCCTCGAGTGCCAGATTTGAACTAGCGCATCCAAAATTAATCAACTACAAAAATGTGTCACTATTCGCGAGAATAAAAATATTTTTTGCCTACGGTATCTTCACAGATACTCCTGTTAGTAATACCAATACACTTAGAAATAACACTATCTGTCGGTGTACCCTCGCGTATAGTCACTTTTTTAGCCTTACAGATAGTGACCTAGTTTTATAGAAATGGAGAGACCGGAGATGAATTTGCACAGCAAATGAGGTGCTAATAACTTAAATTTATTCAACTGATAATCATTTTCAAGAGAAAGCCAGGTTGGTCTATTATTTTTGACAACCTTGAAAATTTGCGTGGACTTAATGGTGTCTGGTTCCTAAAGTTGTCACATCCCTTGTATCGATGCCCCGCTTTGTCTACCAAATTTAAAGATAAATTGGTACCAACGATAGGTACATCCATGTCGGCAGTTTTATTTTTTGCGTATTAATTAAAGGCAAATTTGAATGGTAGGGGTTGTAACGAAATATTCTTTTAATCAAGTGGAAACTATTTAAATGTGCCGTGAAAAAAATTATTAATTAGAACACGCAGCTTAATTCAAAAGCAAATAGTTTTCAACCAGGCTAATAAATATAAATTTGTGCAGAGGAATGGTATTTATATATCTTCAAGTAATGATGATTCTTTTTTAAGTAATCAAGATTGTATTAGGGTATTCATGAGCAACGTGATGAAGGCGTTCATGGTCATGTTTGATTGCTACTTAAATTTAAGAAGGATTAAATTTCTTACTCCATCTTACTTTTTTTATAATTTTATATTTCATTTGAAAGTTTAGGTGTGGAGTAAATTAATCTGTCTGGAGGAGTAATATATTGAAAAATGTACATTGAGCCTGTACAGAAAGAGTAAGTGTAAAATAAATTAATCCGTCCTAAGAGGTGATTTAACTTATTCCACCTTTACATGATCATACTCATGTTTTACTCCACTTATTCTGCAATCAAATATTACCCATAAGTTTATGGTTTGAGTTTGGCTAAGGTGCTATATATGGATAGAATAAGACGTCCTGTGTTATTGCCTCAAAAACCTAACGGATTGAGTTCAAACGATGAATCCAATCCGTTAAAACCGATGTACTTTGTTATTGATGCGTTTACAAGTAAGTTTATAATTTTTTTAGTTCATTTAGTCTAAAGTCAAGCGGTAAAAAAATAATGAAAAATGAATATATTAAAGTTAACTTAAAAATCATCATGTTGTGACTGCTTGACTTTATACTAAATGAATTAAAAAAAAAAAATTTGTATGTAAACACATCAATAATGAAGTAGGTCAGTTTTAACCGACTGGATTCACCGTTTGAAATCAATTCGATAAATTTTCAAAACAATAGTACGGAACATCTTATGCTATCCATACCATCTCAGTCAAACTCGGTTGGTTATATAATTTAGATCTTAGGATACTTATTCAATGAAGTCCTTGTGCTGGGCTAACTATTTTTAAATCTCCTGTCTGCGTTGTTCAGAAAGTGTCATGCAGAGATGATATGAATATCATCGACTATGACATAAGATAAACAATAATATAGTAGTAGTTATCCCAAGATATTCATAATCAAGTGTTTTTTAATTGCCAGTATACAACTTGCTGTCTTTCCCGAGATATTCATATCTTTTATTATCCTGGTAAGATAAACAGTAATCGTAATTATATATATGTTGAAAATACTCGTGACAACCAAGTAAACTATAAATAATATCATGTGGGGTTGGGTTGAAATCAAATTAACGGTTTCTAAGACATTGTGTTTTGATGTGCACATGGGATGATTAATTATTCAACATCTTTTAATTTTCTACTAATGTGATACTGTTTCTGATAATGTTTGGTGAGAGGTGTTATTGATGTTTTTTTTTTTGCAGCATGAGACGAGTTGAATTCCTGAACGGAGGGTTTATATATATTAGTTTAGTTCTAATTAATTTCTCTGAAAATATTAAAATAAAAATATAAATTATACGAAAATACAAGGTTCTGCACTTTTGTGCCGAGAAGGGTTAATCGGAGCCGTCCGACGGGTATTGGATCAAATTCGGTAATTTGATCCGATAACAAGGAAGAACTATCCGATCCATATCACAATTCACACGCACCACTTTAAGATGCGTATGTATTTTGTACATATTCTTTTTGTAGAATACAACTTATGCCGAGATTTTTAAAAATACCCTAAGTTAATTAGAGATTAATAAATTTGCCCACGGTTCGCTCGGAATTTTAAATATGCCCAAACCGGCCATTTAATGGCCGGTCCCGCAACTTTTTTTTTTTTTAGGGGAACCGGCCATTTAATGGCCGGTCCCCCATTTTATTTTTTTTTTTAAGAGACAAATAGATAAAATGCTGAAATCTAACACTAAAAAATCGAATAGTTTTTTTAAATATTTGTTAGATTACTTTTATAATAGCATATTTATACTAAAATACGTTAAATTACTTGAAATTATGTTAATTTATGTTGATTGATACTAGATTACTTTAAATTATGTTAACTTTTTTTATGAGACAAATAGCTGAAATGCTGAAATATAACACTAAAAAATTGAATTATTTTTTAAAATATTTGGTAGATTACATTTTTAATATATAATTAGCATATTTATACTAAAAGACGCTAAATTACTTGAAATTATGTTAATTTATGCTGAATTACACTAAATTACGCTAAATTACAATAATTATGTAGAATTATGCTAGAATATGGTAAATTACGCTAAATTACGTATGAATAGGGATGATATCTTCACTGAGAAGGTGAAAAACAACGACGAAACTTCAAACGGCCATAAAACGGCGCTCGAGTGTCCGATTTCAGCAAATGACCACTTTTCGAAAAGCTTGTGAAAATACGCATGCATCCGAACTGACAAAAAACAAAGAGAAGGGCCTCAAAACTTCAATTGAAGTTTCCGATTAAGATTTTCTTTTCTATTGTCCAATCTACGTAGCTCAGTAAATTAGTTATATAACGAACTTGTAGAATACCAATTTTTATTATTTTTGGAATTTTTTTACTATTATTTATGATTTATGAAAGATGGTACAAAATAGGCCCTATTCATATGTAATTTAGCGTAATTTACCGTATTTTAGCATAATTCTACATAATTATTGAATTTCAAGTAATTTAGTGTAAATCACCATAAATTAACATAATTTGAAGTATTTTAGCGTATTTTAGCACAAAATCGGCTCTATTCATAGTGTATTTTAGTATAAATATGCTATCAAAAAAGTAATCTAACAAATATTTAAAAAAACAATTCGATTTTTTTGTGTTAGATATTTTTCTCTAATCTAAAAAAAATAAAATAAATAAATCTCAGGACCATCCATTAAATAGCCGGTTTGGGCATATTTAAAATTTCGGAGCACTCGTGGGCAAATTTATTAATCTCTAATTAACTTAGGGTATTATTAAAAATGTCGGCAACTTATGAGCCGCTGCACAACAACTCAGTTTGTCAAGAGATTTTAGGGGTGCGCTACGTACATAGATTGGAAATGAAGGGGAACATAGTAGGTCCTACACTTATCAACGAAATTCCAAATCTACATTCGTTTTCAACGAAATTCCTTGGCAAGAGGAATTTTTCTTATTTAATCTAAAATTTTAAACTGAATTAAACAGTAAAATGCAAATTTAATTAGTTAATTAAAATAAGATAAGATCAACTTTTCTCTCCCACCGCAAGCGCCAAATTAATGAACTCTTTTTTTTTTAATCAAAATCCATAGATGTGCCAAATGACCGAAATTTTTATTAATATACAGAAAAATTACAAATTTTACAATCTACTTTCGTTTTCAACTAAATTCCAAATCTACATAATCCGCAGAATTATTTTGTGGAAATTCAACAAATTTTTGCAAAATTATTCTGCGGAAATGGAAAATGTCTTTTCACAAAATTATTATACGGAAATAGAATTTTTCTGTGGATTTTTTTTAAAGATGTTTTAATTGTTTGATTAGTTATTTGAAGTTTTATTTCTTAATTGTTTGAATATTTGAATATGTTTATAAAATGAAAAGTAAGACAATATTGAAGATTGAATTTCAAATCATGATCAAATTTTTCCAGCAAATAATAAATTAATTAAACCACTAATTAGATGTCATAAATTAAAATTGGAACAACAACATAAAAATTTAATTGTCACCACAAATTAAAATTAGAACAACATGAAGATTAATTGTCATGACAAATTCCTAAGCATAAAATTTAATTGTCACTACAAATTAAAATTAGAACAACATAAAAATTAAAAAACATCAACATTGGCATCTATTTGAAGAAGATCCTCTTGCTACTCCTCTTGAAGGAGATGTTCTTGTTTCTGCTTGTCTTGTTGCTTCCTCTACATTACCATTGTAGCATACATAAATAAAATTAGTATATGTAAATAATTAAATCATTCATAAGCCTCTGGGGCATTTCCGTAAAATAATTCTGCGGATATCTCCTTTCCGCAGGATAATTTTGCGGAAAGACATTTTCTATTTCCGCTGAATAATTTTATGGAAATTCTGCAGATTGTGTAGATTTAAAATTTTGTTGAAAACGGTAGATTGTAAAATTTGTTATTTTTCTGTATATTAATAAATTTTTTGGTCATTTGGCACATCTATGGATTTTGATTAAAAAAAAGAGTTCATTAATTTGGCGCTTGCGGTGGGAGAGAAAAGTTGATCTTATCTTATTTTAATTAACTAATTAAATTTGCATTTTACTGTTTAATTCAGTTTAAAATTTTAGATTAAATAAGAAAAATTCGATTGTAATATTTGTATTAAGCTTTGAGTTAGTAATTGAGCAAAAATTTATCTGTTTTTTTTTTCCGTCTAGAACCTACTAATTATCCAATTTAAGTAGTCAAATTGTGATAATTAAGTTCGTGACGGAGAGACAAAGGTCGAAATGTTAATTTTCACCATTACTACATTCTTTCCATGCTTTTAATTTTAATTTTGAATAATTCTGGTATACATAAAAAAATGGGGAGTGCTATATTAAGTGCAGCTTTTGCAGTTGTGAGAGCTGAGGGAATATTTTTCATTTAAATACCCAAATTACCCTTACTTTTTAATACTCATCTCTTTTTAATTCTATATATACCTAGATTCATTAATACTTGTACATTCTATATAAATGGAAACAATTAAATTCATGTATATCTTAAAAAACAACGATGACAGCTGAATGGGATTGCCTATTCTGTATTTTAGTTAAGCACATGTCATAATAAAAAATTATGAGGGCTAAAATGTTATAAGTGTTGATATTTATTTTTGTAAGAATGTTCACAGTCACTAATTAATGAGATTATAGTGTAAGAAGAGAATCAATATTTTTAAAAATATATGCAGTCACTAATTAATGAGACAACATTATTACTGTATAAATCATATGTTTTAATCATTGTTTCTATGTATCATTCAATGGAAGGGGCAACAACAAAGGCACTTCAAAACAAACATATTATAATGAATTTCTTGTTCAATTCCTCGTTCAGTCAAAAACATTAAAATATTTAATAAGTACTAATTAGCGAATGCATCATTTCTATAGATACTTCTTGTATATAGACTACGTAATGTCCAATACATGAATATGGTTGGGGTTATAATTAATTATCATGTACAAGGTCATACGCATATGCAGTTTATATATCATGTAGGTTTCTATCACATTTTTATGAGAATAATTATAATTCAAAGTGCTTTTTCTTTTTTTGCAAGATTAAATTAATTGCAATGTATGTTCAATGATACGGGGAATAAAAACCTAAGAGAGGAAGAGAGAATTTTTATAAAAACAAACTGATGAGAAAAACAAAATGAAATTCAATCAACAACATGAAATTCAATCTTAGTTGTCTTGTTTAATATATCTCAAAATTAGGTCATGAATTAGTCTTTTTTAATCTAAAAGACAGCTACTTCACTGTTTAATTGCTGCATTAATTAATATTTTTGTTATATAAATAGTTGATATTATATATCTAGAGGAGGGATCAAATTACACCTTTTTTTTTGACACACTTTGACACCTACCATTTTCAAAGTCCAAATAGTCGATCCAAACCGTTCAACATGATGGATATATTAAAATATGCTTGGAGATCAAATTTTATATTTTTTTTGAATTTTTTTACTATTTATTAAGATGATTACAAAATCGTTGTTTTCAGACCATTGAAAAACAACTATTTTGTAACCATCTTAATAAATAGTAAAAAAAATAAAATAATGTAAATTTTGATCTCCAAACACATTTTAATATGGTGATCATGTTGAACGGTTCGGATCGACTGTTTGAATTTTGAAATCGCAAAATTAACCTATAAAAAAAATAGTGTCAAGATGTGTCAAAAAAAAAGATAGTAATTGGATCCCTCCTCATATATCTAATGTAGAATATATATAAGAACCTCAACAACCTAAATCAATACAACATAAATGAATAAAAACTAATTGGTTATCCTTGAATTAATTAACTATAATTGATTTTTTGATAAACTATGTCAAAGTTTGGTCATATATGATAGATTTGAAATTGAGTGTGAGATTAACTAACTCATTAATTATTTTCATTAATTGATTCATTCTCTTCTTCCTCCGAAGGACCCACTATTTATTAGCTCCCTTTTAAGTCGGAGAGAGAAAGAGTAAACCTGGAATTAAATGATAAAATTTTGTTTGAGCCCTCAAAATCTAGTATCGTGCCCGAGCGTTGCAACGGAACATATTATAAGACGTACCCGAGCGTTGCAACGGAACATATTATAAGAGATATAGTGAAAATGGATAATCTCAAGTTCTTCAAAGAATTATTTGAACTACTTGTTTATCTCATGATTGGAATGTATGTGCTGGAGTTAACGTGTCAAACATTTAGAAATTTGATTGAATTTCTAACCTTCACATATCACATGAGTGGTATATTCAATGGCTATATTCACATAATCACATTACAATAATAGATATAGTGAAATATCTATTTTTGTCATGTAGCATCATTAAATAGAACATACTGGGTACGCCAAAAAAGAAATTCATAATGTTAAATACTAAGAAAAAGGAAAATGCTTAATTAAGATGGGCCGGGTGCACCGAGTTTTCACTTTTGGAAGTTGCTCACGGTAGCAAGTACTTCAAAAATTTGAATTTGATTGTATCCAGGCCATAAATTTTGTTCATCCCCATATATGAGTTTGCTAGGATTTTTTTTGTTTCCAAAATTGCTTTTACTGTTTTAACTTGCGGCTTAGTTAAAATAATTCAAGTTAATTATCTGCTTGTTTAATTTGACCGCACAAAACTGATTAGATATAGTTTTTATATATTGCATCAATAATGTAATATCTCAAGCAACTAATCTTTTTTTAAAATTAGCATTACTTTGGGCATGACCCTCATTTTTCCTAAAATAATATTAGCATTACTTTAATTAATATGATCAAAGAAAATTTTCCACCAAACAAATTGAAGGCCGAACTTATATAGGTAACTTGTCCACTATTTTGAAAACGTCATTTGTTAAGAATTAAAGTTTGAACAAAATTTAAAATAATGAATACTTCAAAAATTATAAAACTAAATTAATAGCAAGCTAATAAATTATGAAGGGCTGAGTTCAAAGACATACCAAAAAAATGAGATGTGTACACCAGAATCTGCCATTAATTATTAAGTGCAAGCATTGAAATTTGACATTTTTAATTGTCGCTATCAAAATATGATATCTATATATACAAGAACTCGTGCTAACTTCCAACTTTTTACTGGTTTAACTGCTTCCATTTTTCAAGTTTAGCTAAACTTCGATAACAACAGCGCAATACGAAATCCACAACATTGGCTATGAAATTCTCAATTACGAAGAGCCGTCTCCGTATGCACGTGAGAAGTATTCAATAGCAAAAAGCCCCTTCTCGCCGGTACGTCGTATGGTTGTGGATTTGGCCTTCCAAGACAGTAAGACAAGCCCTTGAGAAATCCTCGCCAATTTACTTAATGAATTTCTCATCTCAATTCTTTAATGGTGAAAGAGGAAGAAAATACACTCAGATTTTGTCTAAAATAACTGCTATTCAGAAAACTGAATTGTGTGCTGTATCTTGTGTCTTGGGGATCTATCCTTATATAGAGTAACACATCTGACACCACGTGTGCGGTTGCACAAACGACTAGACACATCTACATAATCGCCTTTTCTGAATTAACAGTGTTTTGTGTGGCCTGCACAAATCTCTGGTTATCTACCAAGTCAATATGTATTTCACAGATTTACTCGAGGTATTTTATGCGGCCGCATCAAAATCTGTGCAGCCGCACAATTTTCTAGATAGTGGTTCTTCTTACTTGCAAATCTCAGAATCAGTCCATCAATAATTTAATCTTTTGCCTAAATTCTTGTACACATAAAAAAATTTATGGACCATACCCTATTAATATATAGATTATCAAATATCTTAATTCCATATTAGATCAAATTATCAAGTATCCAATTCATAATTATATTACATATATGCTCAACGTTTTTTATTATAATCCACTTGTAGTACTTGAAAGACAAAATGAAAAGTCACCCTAATTTGTCTGAGTAGAAGAAAAGTTGTGATCCTTTTTTTATAAGTCTAACCAAATGTTGAATTTTGAATTTATATAAGGTTATTGTTTAACCTTGTAAAACACTTTTACATGATGAAACAAATTCTTGTAGTATAACTTGAAGGGCAAAATGAGAGTCACCCAATAATTTTTATGAGTAGAAGAAAAGTTGTGATCCTTTTCTTTTAATTTTTTTTGTAAGTCTAAGCAAATGTTGAATTTCGAATTTATATAAGGTTATTGTTTAACCAATAGTGATATCCGTAGTTTTTAATAGCAAGTGGAATTAGAAAGAAGTTAGAATATATAATTGCCCCATGTTATCCCTCTCTCCCCTTTTTACAGTCTGAGACTGCAGTCTTTCCAATAACTAACACCAAAAGAAAGAAAGAGCCATATGAAGTTAGTTATCCTGGAAGCATCCCAAGGATTGGGTGGTAAACAAAGCCTTTGGACGTCAAATCATGTCTCAAATCCCAAGGCCTTAGGCAAAATTTTGATATTTTAGATGGGGGAGAGGAGAGCGCAAATTTTTTGTGGTTTACGTATGTTTAATTGTAGGGCGAAATAAATAGTAAGAACGTAAATTGTAATACCATGCCTCCCCTGCATCCCTATTCTATTCTTTCAGGAAATATATTATGCAATCGATTGTTGACTTCTCAGAAATGGATGGAAATCCCCTAATTAAGATCATGCATGTTAATTATTCATTTTTTTTATCTAATCTTTAATTAATGATTTGAGATAAGCACAATAAACGGGTAGAAAAAGCACGTACGTGCATGTATGAACTACTGACTAATAAAGCCACATATATGTGATATATATTTCACATTACACATATCGCAATATTAAAGCTATATGTTATTAATTTTTTTGTAAGGGTACGCATAAAAAAATCTATTTAATTTAATGCTAATATATTTTATGGATATTATTTTCATATGGATATGAATTACTTAATTTTCGTGGTGCTTAGCGTCCCTATTTTATAAAAACCAATACTACAACGTATGGTTGTTGTGCTTTAAAATTATCATGCAACGTTGGCCACGGCTCAAAACAATAAAAAAGACATGGTAGGGCAGAAATAGAAACATAAGCAACAAAAGAGAAGCATCGATGTCCAACAGCACGAGCCCACATTTCATCCTCCAAACACAGTATATACATAACTGTATATAAATGAAGTTGTTTATGTGGAGGCTGCGTCTATATTGATAGAACAAATATGAGTGAGGCTATATATGGTACTTTGCAATGCGCTGATCGTTTCGTACATTGAATTCATATTTCCGTTTTCAAAGTCCAAATAGTCAATTCGAATTGCTCAACATTATTATCATATTAAAATATACTTAGAGACCAAATTTTATATTTTTTGAAATTTTTTTTTACTATTTTTTTGGTAGGTAGAAAATCACTACTTTCGTATGGTCCACAATTTTTAGATCAAGTGATTTTCTAATGTCTCAAAAAATATAAAATTTGGTCTCCAAGTATATTTTCATATGATAATAATGTTGAGCGGTTCGGACAACTATTTGGACTTTGAAAACGGAGATATTAATTAATCAAATGCACGGAACAATCCGCGCATTGCAAAGTGCCATAGCCTCACTCGAGCAAATATTATAAATCTGTCATATATAGATATATCCATGAAACTTGATACACGCAAATCATACTAACAATACAATAGTGACACATAACATTTGCATCACCATTTACAATTTTATTCCTTCGGAGCACTACGTATGCACTCAACATTACTGACAATTCAAATCCAAAAAAGCACAATATACAGACTTATAGTAAATAACACATGCAGATACAATTATTTAAGTAGACACAAACCCCAACTCTTGCGACGAAGCTCAAGGGCAGGTGAAACCAGATGGGCAACTCTTGTTACAGTAGTTAAGGATGAGGCTAATATCAACTGGCACATTTAGCTTAATGCCCAAAATATTAGCCTTAATTGCAGTGCAGAGACAGAGCGCTGCCTCGAGGTCTACTAACCCTTCGATCAGAGAGCAGCATGGCACCGCAGCTGGCTTGCCAACCTTGGCCTTAATCAAGCTGAGTACATCAGCACATACTCCTAGTTTGAGTGCGTTAATTGGGCAGGTTGTGCCACCGCCAGAGGGAGGGCTTGGTGTCTTAGGTGCCGGCGGTGGTGGGCACGGCGCTGGCGGCGGCGGTGACTTGGGAACTGGAGGTGGTGTAGAGCAGGTATTGCAGCATGTTGCTAATGTGAAGAAAAGGAGGTTAAGAGCTAGGAAGAGTGCAATGGTAGAAGAAACTTTTGGTGCCATGTTTCTGTTAGGTTTTGATGTATGCACTATGCAGTAGTGTTTTGTTAAGAATATGAGATGGATTTTTGTGCATTACATGTTTAAGGGCGAAGTATTTATAATTGAGCAGGGAGGTGGTGATATTTGACTTGGTCCACTTAATTTTGTCCCAAACAATATGACAAACAAATTATGTTCACATTTAGTAAATGTTGAATTCTGGTGCCAGCTGGAGATATGTGGTGGTCAGATCATTTTCCGCTACGGTATCATGATTAGATTACATACTCATTTTACTTGTACTATATGATTGAATACAGTGGTGGAGCATAGTGTAATTGAATGGAGGCTAAGCCACCTCTATCAATTGAAAATTTTCATTTTTGTCCTTTAAAATTTTGAAATTTTATAAAAACTAATACTATTAGTCCCTCCTCATAAAATAAAAGGAGGGCCTAGCTTTCCCCCATCAGTCATCCCCCAACTGAAAATAAGTAGGGGACCACAATATTACAGTTAATAACTGTTGGAATTAGTAGGGGACCACAATTGCCTTCACAGCATTACCGGCGGACATATTGCGCAAAAGTATTCACACTTGACCTAGGTAGTATTCATCCATGTAAATAAAAGTACTCATCTTTGATAAATAATTATATAAGGAAACATTACCACCCATATTCTACACGTTTTTAGAAGTGTTTTTTTTTTTCTACGTTCACTCTAACTAATATTTCTGTCGATCTGTGCAAGATTTTTCAAATCTATAACCACGAAAGTCTTCTAAACAATTTTCTCTTTCAAATGAGATCTATGATGACATACTTTCGAGGTGTCCGTTACGCAAGTATTCATCTCTCATTTAACAAGTATTCATCCTCGTCGTGTAAGTGTAAATAGTACATGAAGGTATGGTGGGACCGCACAACTGCGACTTCAGATAAGTAGGGGACCACAGTAATATGCGGAGATAAGTGGTGAAATTAGTAGGGGACGATTTGCGAAAAAGTATTCACACTTAACACGAGTTGTATTCATCCATATAAATAAAAGTACTCATCTTTGAGAAAGAATTATATATGAAAATATTACGATATTAAGAGTATTAATTACGCGGAGATAGTAGGGTACCACAACTGCCGTCTGCTAAAAAAAAAGAAAACGCGTAATTAAGTGGGGGGACCGCACAACCGCCATCACTAACTACCGTGGGGACCGCATAACCGTCACCGCAAGTGGAAACAACATCAAGTATTCATCTATAATACATGAAGTATTCACATGATGTAATACATTAAGTATTCACCCTGATATATCAAGTATTTTTAAAACAAACTGGACATATCACACCCATCTTTTACACGTTTTTAGAGGTGGTTTTTTTTTTCTCCGTTCAATCTAACTAATATTTCTAATGATCTGTGAGGAATTTTGCAAATCTAAAACCACGAGCGTCTTCTACATAATTTTCTCTTTAAAATGAGATCCATGATGACATACTTTCGAGTTATTCGTTGCACAAGTATTCACCCTCGTCATGCAAGTATTCATCTATCATTGAACAAGTATTCATCTTCGTCGTGTGAGGCGGAGGCGGAGGTAGAGGCGGAGAAGGAGAGGCGGAGGTGGGAGGTGGAGGTGGAGGTGGAGGCGGAGAGGGAGGCGAAGGTGGGAGAGGCGGGCGGAGGCGGAGGTGGAAGGGGGAGGCGGAGGTGGAAGAGGGAGAGGGAGGGAGAGAGGAAATAAATAGAAGGAGAAAATCTACTAATTAATTTGTAGGGACCACTAGTTAGTTAGAATTGATTATTATAGTTAGAAAAAGAAGTTAGTTAGTTGGGAGAAAAATGGAGGAATGAATTAAGGGGTAATATATAATTACCCAAAATAAAATTATATTATGCATATTCATCTAGCTCCCTCTATCTCAATATTCTAGTTCCGCCCTTGATTGAATAAATAAAACAAAGTTCACATACTATCGATCAAAATATATAACAAAGTTTCGAATAAATATTCATATTATTATTCTTTTTTAAGTAGTACCTTAATTACAAAATTAATGAATTGATGCGCGCGTTGAGCAGGTGTTGGTGAATTTTATAAATAATATTATCCGTGTTAATTGTGCCACAAATTATTTGTGGACTTTATGAATAATACCTGTTTCATATTCAAATTATATAAAAATCGTAAACTTATCAATATTTTCTTTACAGTATCAATATTTTGTTATATTATTTATATCATTAAAGAATAAAATTATTTCTGACTTATCTTATATTAATTTATTCGGTTTTTATTTTGCTAATATTTTGACGAACAAATATTTTGAACTTATTAACATGCATTTTAGCACATAAACTCAACTCCCTCCCTCCAAACACCCAATTTATCTGCATCGAGCATTGTGGGGGTACGGATCCCCTAAAGTAACTCAATTTTTGGGTTTTGAATCAGGATCGTCTGAATCGAATCCGTCGCTCGGGATCGTTTCGGGATTCGAACTTGTCTCTCGGGATGCGTGTGCTCCACTTTAGTTGGATGGTTACGGATTTGAATCGGACGGTCCCGATCCAAAACCCAATTTTTGGGTTACTTCACTAGATCTGAATTCGCATTGTGGAGGTGCATAAAATGCAAATGAGACAGCTTAATTGGATTTATTACATAATATTGAAAATACATGAAAATATTCGGAATCAACAAAATAGTTTTATTATTGTAACACTATGAAAAATATGACTGAAAATAAAAATAAAAGTCTGAATATATTTTTCTGTTAAATATGTTAACATTCAAAGAATAAGTAGCATTTTTTTTGTATTCATATTAGCAGGATAATTAAGTTACATTGAAATTAATTATTATCAATCAGATCATTTAGAATTTTGTTTGACTAATGAAGATATCCTTATTAGTTTGAAATTGTAAAATATTTATAAGTAAATATTGGAATGTTAAAAAAAATAGAAAATTTATGGGATTCAAAATATGAAATTAAAATATTGTAATATTATTGGTATTCTTGTATTTACTTTTGGACTTACGTACAAAAATGGAAAACTTAAAGGTAAAATCTGAAAAATTCACATAGGGACCCACATGGCAGGACCCATGCTTATCCCCTTATTTTTCTTTCTTTTCACCGATGGGTGTTTCGTTTTCTTCCCAGAACTTTCTATCTCCTCTCTTTTAACTTTGTTCTTCTTTCTTCGCAAGGCAACAGAGAGATATCTCTCTCTGGCCGTTTGAACGAATTTGATTGGATTGATGTTCCCGCCTTTCTTTGTTCGCTATATTCAGCTATGGCACTGGGTATATCTCTCTCTCGGTTTTATTTCCTCTCTACCCGACCTAGGGTTTGGTAACCTTGAGACTTGAGTAAGCAATCCGTTTGGTGATATAAACTGAGTTGAGCTCTTGTTGATTGACTGAAAATCATATCATTTTTACTTTATTTTCCTTATCGGGTTTGAACCTGTTAGCCATGGTTGGCTAATTTTGCTACCGGATATCTTTATGGTGCTATACCGAGTCAGTATTGAATACATTTGAATTGTCAAATACTGGTACCGGTTGGTACCAACTTGGTTGTGCTTGTTAATTTGTATATTATTATTAGAGGTGATATCGGGTTGGGTAGGGTCCGGATACTATTATATTTGGACCCATACCCTAAAAGTGTTTAGGTCCGAATTTCGATCCATATACTTATTTGTTTCAAATCGGATCGGGTCCGGATCTAGATACCTATCTATCCGTAGATATTTCGGGTCTAGTCTTTCGGTTCCGGGTAGATATATACCCATAACATGTTTATGGATTATCGGGTCTGGTTCGAATCCGGGGCTGGTCCAAATCCGAAGCAGGTACATGTCGCAACTCACAAACATTTGAGAAGCACTTTACGTGTAAATATAATTATAATTTTTTAAACATCTCACATAATATATCATTATAATATAAATTAAAATCTGCTTCAAAATATTGAAGGTGAGATAATTTTAGAAAGTAAAATATTAGAAATGGTGATTTCATTATATGGTTCCAAAAATTCAGGAATAGAATATTAATATCAATTTGTTTCAATCAGCGAAGAGAGCAATAAATTTCAATAATCAATGCAGAAATATAGATACATGGTAGATAAAGAAATCAATAAATAAATTAATTAGCTTCGAAAATTTATAAGCAAAATGAGCAATAAATTTCATTCAAGAAATTAAATAATACTACAAATGATTGTCTTTTCATAGTTACTAATATATGTGTTTATATTAAATTATTATAAAGAAATTGTATTATCATTTCATCGGGTATTTATACGGATATTAGGTCGGGTTCAGTTATGGGTCGGATAACTAAATAAAACTCATATCCTATCCATTACAGTATCGGTTCCGATTCGGATCCAGGTCGGATATTAAATTATTAATTTTGTAACCGTACTCATAATTTAACCGGTTATATTTTTTAAACCATATCTTATCCAAATTAAATCGGATCCGGGTCGGTTCCGGATCGGATCCGGGTAATCGGGTAAAAGTAACACCTCTAATTATTATGATGGGTTGCAGTGATTTGTTTACAAGAAAAGAATATATATATGGTAAAATTGCAAAATTTCTGAAATTGATAATTTGATCATGTCAGAGAGACTAAAGTGAATAAGGGTAAAACATAAAGGTGGGCTTTACTGGGAATTTGAAAGGAAAGAAACTGAATGGACCTTTGAAATGATTAAATTAAATTAGGCTTTGATTGTGTTGTGCCAAAAACATATAAAATATAATAATTGGATTTGGACTTGAATTATTTGGACGGGATCCGAAATTAAAATTATGAAATAATTGAACTGTTGGACTTGAACATGGACTTATACTTGGATCTTGATTTATTTGATTATTGGATTGTTGGACACTTACATATTAGACTGAACCGAAACGGAATTTATATGAAAGTAATTAATTAAAAGATGCCATAATTCAAATAGTTATTTCTATTATTTGAACACTGATTGAAATTAAATATAATATACGGGGACATAAATATGGATGATTAAAATGATATTGCTGAACATGGTATGGCATCAAATTTTATATGAACTAGATCAACTTAAATTATAAAAGTTTCTAATAACAATTTAATAGTAACAATAAAATGTAAATTGTTTCATTATACTAAATGATTACAAGTATTGATTAGAATATATGTACTGTTTTAACATAGGCATAATTTTGAAAAAGACTGATGAGACAGAATGATCAGGAAGAACAGATTGTTAGCGACCTCAATGTTGTTCTACAATATCAGGTGCGGGGTTATTGGATTAGTTTGAGATTCATGACTAGAAATTAAATCGTAACTTGTTGTGCATTTTGAATATTTGATTGACTGCATTGATTGAACTGTTGCATCACATGCATAGCCCAATATAATTGAAACTGAATGACAGATAAGATTGTTGAGTGTCATGTTGATATTGTTTATCGATTGATTGATTCTTATTACATGTAAGACTGTTGACTGTCATGTTGATATTGTTTATCGATTGATTGATTATTATTGCAAATGATTGATTGAGACCACAGTGACTGAATTGATTGAATAGTGAATACTATAATCCTCGAACCTTCATATAGTGGAGAAAAATGATTAATATATCGTAAAGTCTAGCTAGCTACTAGACTTTACTCCATGACCCTTATGCGCATATGGTGAATGACTCCAACTTAACCCAGTATCGGTTGGGTAGGGGATATTGAATAAATGTGACTTGTGACTGTGACTAATGAACTGTGGTAACTGTCTTATCATTGATTTTCTTTCCGATAATGACAGTATGGAGATATTGATTCTGTATTGTTTTTGTTAACAAATTATTAGGATAGTTAGAACAGTATAAGCCCTAACACGACATATAAATGTTATGGTATCTGTCAGTGTTACCAGACTAGAAATTGTAAAGTTAAGAAATCAAACGTTACCAGACTTTATGGTTTAAAAGATTTTGACCCAAACCATTTATTCTGATAAGATTCTTAGAGTTCTGATTTACTTATGTAATTTTTGTCGTTGATCAATTGAATACTGTTATTAAGCATTTGCATTCGTCATTATGAAATGAACTGTTAGTTTCTCGTGCGGAGATTTCATTCTAAATATGGATTTCCTTCGAATCAAATAACCTGAGTGGCAATTAGCACTGAGGAATAATTTATTATTTCTCACCCGTTTCTCTTTATGGGATTCACATGTTTGTTAAACGAAGACCGAGAAACGTTTTTGGAATAATAATTGACAGCAGGGCCACCTAAATTAAAGGTATGAGATTTGAGATTATTTTATTTGACATGGTGCAAAAAATATTTCTCTAGCATTATCTACTATAAATGGTCAAATAATTATTGTAAATAAATTGAAATGTGGAAAAAAATAATGGATGCTATTGACAATGCATAAAAAAGATCCATGCCTTATATTATGTATATTGAACGGTAAATAGAAGCGGTAGGAATTGTCGCACCTCCGGATCGGGGGTGTGACAATTATATACAAAATGATTGAGCTCGATGGTCCGGAATAAATTATTTAGGTCTCGACTAATATATTAGTATGATTTAATTTGACGTACGAAGATAAGATAAATCTTGTTTATATAAAAAGTGAACTCTTTATAAATAAAAAATAGTAAATTCTATATAAATGTTTATACTGGTAGGTATGACGTAGCTGTATATGCTCTAGAGACTAATGCTACACTAGACAAAACTAACATCTAAGAGCGAGTCCCACTAAGTCAAACCAAAAGAAAGGCCACTAAAAATAATACAGATTCCAGCAGATACTTATACAGTCATACAGATAGAAAGCATATTACATTGCGTCATGCATGATTATTCTTTCATGCAGCTCACACACACAAGCTGCGAGTCAGTAATACCAAACCAACAAAGGCTTAAACATGTAAGAAAACAAAAACAAAGTAATCCCACAATCCCTGATATATTAAATATGAAACTCAACAAATAACTACCGAGTCATGCACACATGCCATGCAACGCAACAGATTCTGATCATCAAGGGCAAGTGAAGCCAGAAGGGCAAGATTTGATACAATAATTCAGGATCAGGCTAAGATCGATCGGGAGATTAAGTTTGATCCCTAACACATCAGCCTTAATTGCTGTGCAGAGGCACACGGCTGCTTCGAGGAAAATAAATCTGCTGTGATTCTCGGGAATCACAGGACCCTGCGATCCCGATCTCAACTGTTGGTCTTTCTCAAGATGCGTGCATGAAAATTTATTTTTCTGAGAACGTTTCCGAGATCTGCGCACGGAAAAGTTTGAACCGTTGATCTCAGAATTTCAGAATCCTGCGATCCCTCTCGGAATCGCAGCAGATTCGGACTCTGCTTCGAGATCAACAAGCCCCTCGAGTAGAGAGCAGCATGGCACGACTGGTGGCCTGCTAGCCTTGATTTTGATCAAGTTCAATACTGTTAAGATTACACTCGGTTTCAAGGAAGATCTGTATCTACTCAAAGAAGGAAAGAAGAAATTCAAGAAAGAAATCTTATACACATCTAGTGAAATCGGCCATAGATAGTTGAAGATTATTTTTTATTCAATAGTTTCCATGTTTAGCATGATTTGATTGATATATAAAATAAGAGAGAACCGTGTAAAAGCAATCAAAAACAAAGAAATAAAAATAGGGAGGGAAGGGAGATTTCTTGGGAGTTGTGTTCTGAGTTATCTCCATTCCATTATTAAGCACGTTGGGTGTCCGATTCGCCAACGGCTACGATTGAAAAATAAAATTTTGGATTTAATCTCAGCCCTCCAATCACATAATATGTCTTCTTTTGATTCAATACATATGTTTTATGTGTAGAAGTCTAAATTTAGTTAAAAACATACTCACCACACGTACTGCCACACAATACGTTACAATTAAAATTGAGTAGAGTCCGAAATTTAGCGATATATTTCTCCGTTTTCTTATTTCTTTGTTTCATTATTCCTCCCTCTTCAATGAGGAAATTTCTTTGTTTCCAAACTTCTTCTTTGTTTCTATATGGGTCACAACAAATTGATTTTTTTTCTAATTTTCTTATTTCTCTTACTTTGTTTCTATACATATTGCCGTGAGAAATCTAGAATATATTTTCAATTTTGTTTCTGTACAGATCTAATCCACGACCCTTTGAAAATCATAGAAGCCCTCCAATAAAACCAAGAAAAATTCATAGAAGCACAAAGCAGCAGGAAATTTTGTTGACATTGTTTTTTTTTTTCTATACTTAGAAAGATTCTTTTAAAAAAAATATATATATTTATGAAAATTTGCATAAACTACCTATTGTCATACCCATATACCGAGTGTGGTTATGACTGGTAACAATAAATACTAGCAACTTTTGCTACTATTATTGCAAGATTGCGTCGCATAATCGATAATGCGAGGGGTATTATTGTGACTTTGTGTCATTTAACTTTCAATACATGCAATTATTATTTGTTTGTTTACTATACCAAATAGAAGTATATAAATTGAGGCAGGGGCGGACCCAGGTGTATCCAGGGGGGGCAGCTGCCCCTCCTGGATTTTGAGTTTTAGTGGAGATTTATCGATTTCGACTTACTCTGCCCCCCCTTGGAATTTTTTTTGCCCCCCTCTGGACGTTTGATTTGTAATTCGGGTTAAATTTAGGGTTAAAATTGAAATAAATTTGTTGAATTTTGATTGGTAATTAGAATTATAAGTCAAAACATCAGAAATTACAAGTCAAAGCATTGGAAAGTATAAGTTAAAGCATTGTTTTTTATCGAGTACCTAATTGGTTAATGGATTTAAACCCGATTCGATATTTTTTTTTGCCCCCCCTGACGAAAATCCTGGATCCGTCCCTGAATTGAGGAGAAGATTTATGTGTAGGTAGTGTCTACAGTAGTAAATGAAGGCATCATGGCTTTATACTACGTTTTGTGGGGGCAAAGGACTGAGTACTTCGTGATTCTAAAATAAACAAGCTTACTGTTACAAATCATAGTAAAAAAAACTGTAAATAAATAAGAATAAGGGACCTATGTTTGAGGAGGGGAATAAATATGAAAATGCATTTAGTGATTCTTGTAGTGATGTCCCCGTTGCAACGCACGGGCATAATACTAGTTTCTATATTATTGACAATCAGCACAGACAACAAATTTTAGCGCATCCACCGGACTTGTGGTGCCAGATGGAGCTCACTAGTGGAAAATAAGGTATCAGGATCGGTTATATACGCATATCAGTATCGGATTACTACCGATCCTGACCCAGGCGATTCTGATACGATAATAATCTGAATCGGTTAAATAACCGATCTAGATTAGTGACTATTAGAATCGGTTGTCTAAATAACCGATCTAAACCAGAAACTATTAGAATCGGTTCTTAAATTTATCCGATTCTAATAAACATTATTCTGGATCGGTTCTCAATCTACGAACCGATTCTGATAACTATCTGAATCGGTTGATAGTTAGAACCGATTCTAATAGTTTTTATACTCATTTTTTATATCAAACAATCAGAATCGGTTCTCAATCTAAGAACCGATTCTGATAACTATCTGAATCGGTTTTTAGTTAGAACCGATTCTAATAGTTTTTAAACTCATTTTTTATATAAAACAATCAGAATCGGTTCTCAATCTAAGAACCGATTCTGATAACTATCTGAATCGGTTGTCAGTTTGAACCGATTCTAATACTTTTTTACTGATTTTTTTATATCAAACAATCAGAATCGGTTCAGAATCTAAGAACCGATTCTGATAAATATCTGAATCGGTTGTTAGTTAGAACCGATTCAGATAGTTTTTTAATCATTTTTTAATATCAAACAATCAGAATCGGTTAACTATCTATAAACTGATCCTGATAATTATCAGGATCAGTTATTTCTCAGAACCGATTCTAAAACTTTTTGTTTTTTTTAATATCCATAAATCAGGATCGGTTTTGAAGCTACCAACCGATCCAGATACGTAACAGGCTCGGTTCTTCTCTTTAGAACCGATCCGGATGGTTATTTGTAATTTTTTTTATAAATAAAAATAGGTATCTAGATCGGTTTTTAACTAGGAACCGATCCTGTTGTTTTATTAAATGAAAAAAAAACTTTTTTAATTAATTGGCCAGCTTCCATATATGCTGGCCGCAAATGCCAAAATATTGTTTTTTTGCATACAACATACTAAATTAAATCACATCCTAAATTATCAAATACATCATACTAAATTAAATCACATCCTAAATTATCAACTACAACATACTAAATTAAATATCACACAAAAAATAAAAATTGTTACAAAAAATTCATGTTCATGCAAATGAAGCTTACACATCCATCCTAAATTCTTCTCGGCTTTATCTCATCTAGGAACATTTGAACCCACATTTTCCGAAATTCGCTCACGCGTTGTACAGTATGTCTAGGAGGAATATCCTGCATTTTTTAAAAGATAGAAGAGCATGCACAATTAATTGTCTATTTCATTATAAGTGAAGCAACAATGCATAATTACTTTTGGAAAATATTTAAATGCATACATACCGTTATGTTCAGAAAATCATCGAGGTGTTCTTTTATTATGTCTTGCATAAGCAACATGACATAATATGCACATTCCCAACCGGCCGGTTGTTGCGGGCACTATATAACAAGTTTGAGAAAATTGAAATGTAGGTTAATAACTTAATAAGCCTACAAATGGCTTATATGTCTAGATATTCACAACTTTTTGCATCTAAGTCCCTATAATCATATCTCAATAGAAAGTATTACCTTGCAATCTTCATGAACCGTTAAAGGAGTACTCATTTCCCTGTTGAAGACACTGTTGAAATATGAACCCATTGCACAAGCAGCACTTACGAGTGAAATTTAAAATGACAAAATAATAAAAAAATTAGAAAGGCACTTACTCCTCGATCGCAGCAGTGATCATTAGCATTAATTTAAACTTCTTATTGGAATCGTACACGTACAAAGCACTTTCTCTTGGCATAAGCACGGTCAATACCCAATGATCTCTGCATGTTAGGTTTGTAGCATGTCATATTCTACAATTTGTATGAATTGAAAGAAATATAATAAAATTAGAATATATATATAACACTAACACTTGATGGTAAGGTATGAATATCAATCGCTTGTCCC
This sequence comes from Carex kokanica, assembly GCA_025461125.1. NCBI lineage: Eukaryota > Viridiplantae > Streptophyta > Magnoliopsida > Poales > Cyperaceae > Carex > Carex kokanica. The sequence goes on from JAJGRX010000435.1 coordinate 1,490,737, forward strand.
GATTTTCCTTGAGCGCTGTCCCTATGTATTGAAGTACACGACCTCGATCTTCATTCAATATCATGGCATTTGTGACACCGGGGTCCATGAAACCAATCTGCTCATCGGGAAATTCCTCCTTTATGAATTTGTGCAAATGCCTGCAAAAAAAAGGTATACAGGTGATTAAAATTGAATTGAAAGTACTAGATTCTGCAATTATTACGAATATTAACTCACAGCATCCAGATCTGAATAACTGGTACAGTGAGCCACTCCTTTGGTGTAAGCAAGGTCGCATAATCATCTGCATAAACGTGTATGGAGTCTGTCGAACAGAAAAGATCAAATGGCGGATCGATTTGGAATGGACTGTCATCTAGCTCCGAAAACCGATCACGCAGCTGCTTGAATGTTCGTCCCAGCTTGTCAAAATTGATACGATCAAACGCCTTGCTGTGACTCGTTGCTTTCCCACCTCCAGGAGCTTCTAACTCTTTGCCTGGTTCCTGCAAATTCCACAATAAATTGAAATAAAATCCAGGATCAACTACAACTCTATCATATAGATACAAATTAAGAAGTATAAGAAGTTGTAATAACAATATACCTCAACTGGACCTGTCAATATCATGGACATCGGCCATGCAGTGAAACTACCGAGGACCGATGCAAGGTCTGCGTGCTCGCCATTTGGTACAGGTAAGGGGAGTTCTAAGAAATCCGCATCCTCAATAGCATCCACCGTTACTATTGCATAGTCGGGCGGCATAGGCACACCGTGAATTGTTGCACCTTCTACGACTGGAAGGTGAATTGTCCCTCTGGCCACAGAAAGAATATTTCCACCTACATCCGCCTGGAGTCTACAGCTCAGTTCCCTCTCCTGTACAAATAAACGTTTGTACTAGAATAAAATAATATGTATGAAACTAAGACATGTAATGTAAAATAAATTTGAATAGTCATTACCTCAGTAAACCCGGAAAGATCTTCCAAAGGTTTGACTGACTGGCAGCTGCTCTGAACGATTGTTGGGCTAAACACCGGTTCTGGTTGGCCCATTGCCTGCCGAAGCAAAATTGCCATTTCAGATTTCATCTCTTGTCTCATTTCTTGTCGTAATCTGTCCTCCAGTCCTCTTACTCTCTCCTCCACTCTTTGATCCACTCTCGCGTCAAAATCTTCTTCAGACCTCGAGGGAGTGCGTGTCTTCCTTGTTGAGCACCTCCCGTATGTTTTCGTCATTGGAACCAGGCCTCCCACTCCTCTCACCCTCCCAGGATGTTCTAGATTTGGCAGAGATTTTCCCAGAACATCGTCATATCGTGCGACGGCCAACAAGTCTTGTTTGAAAGCTGCTTCTTGTTCTTCCTGAAATGACAACATGCATGTTATTATAACATAATAAATTAAAGTTGAAATTAAATTAATGGCAATATCTAAATCCTCACAATTCTGTTGATGACCGGTGCGTAAGTATCTGGATAATAGCGTTCCTTGGTCTCGTCGTTGAGTTTCTGCCTTCCTAGTTTCCAGCAGACGTGCCTATGCTCAACCGACATCTCAATAACATCGTCTTGTGTCAATGCAGTGCTACAAGAACCCTGGGAAGACGGATCACTAGATGCTTTCTCGTTTGCAATCGCCTGCATAGCATCTCGAAGCCTATTCTGGAAACCCTCCCCGTTATAACCTCTGGATCCTAAGAAATGCGGGTACTTGTTTTGGGCCTGATTCGCCTTCCCAATCTGGCTGGCAATCTGCAATTTGAAAAAGAAACAATTGGCTTTAATTATAAAAAAAATTGAATTCTTAAATTAGAGATAAGGTAGGTGGTCGGTATAAATAAACATACACCAAATTCCTCCGTCTCTCGGTACGCGACAAATACATCCCAGTCTTTTTCTTCAATATGTTCCTTGGCAAAATCTGGCGTCCCACCCTCGCGCCACACTTTAGTCAGATCGGTTCGCCACTTCCGGTGACGCTCTGCCATTCTCTGATAGTAATACTTCCTCACCTCCTCCTCGTCCCTTATATCCCAGTCCAGCTGCCAAACAAACAGAAAGCAAAATTTAGGGTTAGTTAATATCAAACGAAAGCTTTTGAAATTAATTAGTACCATGTTATTTACCTTAAGTGTTTCCCATATTTTGAGCTTGAACTCTTCTGGAACATCTTTCCATCTTTGGTACCTTATAGGAACATTCTTTCGTACCAATATCGCAAATTCCGTCGAAAAACAAGTTGTGTCGCGAGTAATAATCGGCCGGAAAAATTTGTCAATTTCAAGCTTTTTGCCTTTCTCATTAAACTTTTCCTTAATTTGGTTACGCCCTCTTCCTCGTTTCTTAACCGGGGCTGGCTCACCATCACCTTCCATATCTGAACTTTTTTTAAAATAAATAATAAGTAACAAGTATTACATCTTCTAATACTAGTTAATTAAATTGTTTATTGCAAAAATTGATAGGTTTTTTTATTATCAATAAAATACATAGGTTTATAAAAACAGATACTTATTACTAAGGATAGTTGTGTTAAAATTAATTGTCCACTAATAAATAAAAGTAATAGCTAGGTAAATTTGATTTTACTCAATTTTTCGGGGTGTTACACAGTGACTACAAGCAAGATATTAGTTAGTAAAATTCTTCATGTACCAGTTCTCTCACAACAGAACCGAGTAAAGTTGTGTAGTAAAACTTCGATAACCAGTGTATAACCATTAAACAATGCTAATCTTTCTACAAGACCGGTCAGTTGCTAATCTCTTCAGTTTCTACAAGACCGGTCATCTCCAGTACTTAACTAACTAATAAGGAGGTAAGGAAAGCACAGAGACTTACCTCGTTAGATCAGAGAAGGCGGCACTGGCGCGGCACAGGCGGCGGCTAGGGTTAGAGGAGAGGGCGGCGGCACGGTTGCTCAACGGCTAGGGTGGCTAGACGGAGGAGAAGGCGGCGGCTAGGGTGGCTCGACGGAGGAGAGGGAGATGGCTCACCAAATCACTAGATGCTTCTCTAATTTTCGGAAGAGGAGAGGGTTTTCGGAAGAGGAGAGGGAGGAGAGAAACAGAGAAAGAGAGAAAGAGAGAAAGAAGGGTTTCAAAATTTAGCTAAGTCATCGGGCGTGAAATTAAAAAAATACCATCTGAATCGGTTCCGGAACTATAAACCGATCCAGATAAATAACAGGGTCGGTTTCTTAGCTTTGAACCGATTCTGATAGTTATCTGAATCGGTTTCTAGTTAAGAAACCGATTCAGATAGTTTTTAAATTTTTTTTAAAATGAATTAAAATAAAATACATGTACACAATCTGAATCGGTTCCTCAACAAGAAACCGATTCAGATAACTATCAGAATCGGTTTTAATCTAAGGAACCGATTCTGATAGTTATCTGGATCGGTTTCTAGTTAAGAAACCGATCCAGATAACTTAGAAAAAATTCTGAATAAATTTATCCTGTAGGTGTGTGATGTTTTATAATTTATTTTAATAAATTATCTTAAAAAATATTTTAGCATAGTAGCTTATAGTATATTTGTATAAATTATCTTGTATGTTATTTGGTATATTAGCTTCTAAAATATTTTTGTAAATAAGGTGGCAATAAATTGAGAATTACTTACAACATGAAAATAAACCAAAAATGAACCTTAAAATTTTAAAAAATGAGCTAATAAATGAAGATAATATGCAAAAATAATTTTTGGTTAAAAATGATGTTTTAATATTCATTTTTGGTGTATTTCAGGTTGTAAGTAATTCTCAAGTTATTAAGATAAGAGATGGGCTTGCTATTGTGCTTTGCAAAGTAAAGCCATCGTTTTACATCGGCTTACTTTTTGGATTTTCAAAGTCCAAAACGTAGATCCGACCGTTCAAGTTGATCTACATATTGAAATGTGCTTGCAGACCAAATTTTACGTTTTTTGGAATTTTTTTACTAATTATTAAGCCACATTGAAAATTGCTGATCACATGGTCCAGAATTTTGTTGCACTTTTTTTTCTGGACCATGTGATCAGCAATTTTCAATGTGGCTTAATAAATAGTAAAAAAATTCCAAAAAATGTAAAATTTGGTCTGCAAGCCCAATTCAATATGTAGATCAACTTGAACGGTCGGATCGACGTTTTGGACTTTGAAATCCAAAAAGTAAGCCGATGTAAATCGATGGCTTTACTTTGCAAAGCACAATAGCAAGCCTATCTCTTATCTTAATAACTTGAGAATTACTTACAACCTGAAATACACCAAAAATGAATATTAAAACATCATTTTTAACCAAAAATTATTTTTGCATATTATCTTCATTTATTAGCTCATTTTTTAAAATTTTAAGGTTCATTTTTGGTTTATTTTCATGTTGTAAGTAATTCTCAATTTATTGCCACCTTATTTACAAAAATATTTTAGAAGCTAATATACCAAATAACATACAAGATAATTTATACAAATATACTATAAGCTACTATGCTAAAATATTTTTTAAGATAATTTATTAAAATAAATTATAAAACATCACACACCTACAGGATAAATTTATTCAGAATTTTTTCTAAGTTATCTGGATCGGTTTCTTAACTAGAAACCGATCCAGATAACTATCAGAATCGGTTCCTCAGATTAAAACCGATTCTGATAGTTATCTGAATCGGTTTCTTGTTGAGGAACCGATTCAGATTGTGTACATGTATTTTATTTTAAAATAATTAAACTAAAATACATATAAAAATCTGAATCGGTTTCTTACCTAGAAACCGATCCAGATATTATCAGAATCGGTTTTAGGATAATGAACCGATTCCGAAAGTTTTTTAAATTTTTTTTAAAATGAATTAACTAATTTTTGGATGCAGAAATAACTAATTTTTCTAAAAATGCATGTAACTAGAAAATACCAAAAAAGAAGTTTTGGGACACGGGGAGCATCAAAAATTCACAAAGCGGAGAAAATGGACACGTGGTCTGTCCCTCCTGCTATAAACATAATTAAGGATCGGTATGCATCACTTGCTCTCTATCTCCCTCTCTCTACATACAGGATAATTTATACTAAAATAACTTACAAGATAATTTATACAAATATACTATAAGTTAATATACTAAAATAATTTTTAATATAATATATTAAAATAAATTATAAAACATCATACACATACAGGATAATTTATTCAAAAATTTTGCTAATTTATCTGGATCGGTTTCTAGTTAAAGAACCGATCGCGATAGTTTTTTATAATTTTTTTAAATAAATTAAACTAAAATACATATACACTATCTGGATCGGTTTGTAAGCTATGAACCGATCCAGATATCTATCAGAATCGGTTGATAATCCAAGAAACCGATCCTGATAGTTATCTGGATCGGTTCTTAGTTTACAAACCGATCCAGATAAATTACAAAAAATTTTGCATAAATTTTCCTGTATGTGTATGCTGGTTTATAATTATTTTAATAAATTATCTTAAAAATCATTTTAGTATAGTAGCTTATAGTATATTTTTATAAATTATCTTGTAAGTTATATTAGTATATTATCTTCTAAATTATTGTTGTATATTAGCTTAATAACTTGAGAATTACTTAGAACACGAATCTCATGAAATAAACTAAAAATGAACCTTAAAATTTTTTAAAAAAAAAGGCTACAAAACAAAAAAAGCTACTAAAAAAAGCTACTAAAAAAAGCTAATAAATATGGCTTATAAATTACATATAACATGAAAAAAAAAGCTACTAAACAAAAACTCATAATAAATTACATATAACATGAAAAAAAAGCTATATATTAACATGAATTACAAAAGTCATAAATATTGAAGAATTATATCTTCCATGCTTCCCGTTGTCCAGTGTTTCAATGCATCCCTGGAGGAAAAAAATAAAATCCTTAAGTCATCAGTATTGATGAATATTAAATTTATTTTTATATTTTGAAACCAATTAAAATTTTATTTGTATAACATACCAATAAAAATTAGGTATGAATTGTTTCATTTTGATCGTTGTCGATCAATGGGAACTTCTTCAACCCATTCTCCTTCATTATGATCGTTGCGCACGTGACTTGTTTCATTATCTTCACCGGTTGGTAAAGATGCCATGCCAGTGGAAAACGGTGGTATCTCATCAAAATGATCGTACGCTTCTTCGTCTTCTACATTATCAATCCCGATGATACGTCTTTTTCTTGAGAGGACAACATGTCTTGAACGATCGGCCGGATCAGTTACGTAGAACACTTGCGTGGCTTGTCTTGCAAGTATAAATGGATCATCCTTGTATCCAGCCTTACTGAAATCCACTAAAATAAAACCATCGTCGTCGACTTTAACCCCCCTACGGTTATCGACCCATTTACACATAAATAACGAGATGTTAAATTTTCTATAATCAAGCTCCCAAATTTCTTCAACAAACCCGTAATATGACATCGATGCATGCGATGGTCCGGCACCTTTAGGATCTGAAAAATCACTCGAAACGGCTACTAACGTCACTCCACTGTTTTGAACGGTACTCTTTGAATCTTGATTTCTTGTGTAAAATGTGTACCCGTTGATGTCATATCCTTGGAAGGTCCTCACGACATGGACTGGACCAAGAGCCAATAATTTGATAATATCTTTAATGTTTTCTGTTTTCGGAGCTTGCATGACTCTACGTGTAAACCATTCTAGAAACTTGCTATTGTGTTCGCCGATCAACCACTTGTCGGATTTCTTAGGATTCTGTCGCCGCAAGAGAGTCATATGCTCGTCCCAGAAAGGATGAACGTCAGTGAGGTGTTGCAAAATATGGAAATGTGCTAGTGACATGGTTTTATTATCGGGCATGAATAATTTCGCACCGATTGTGCCTACCCCGTGAAGTCTACCCTCGTGCCGAGATTTAGGGATGCCGACAGCTTTGACATCATCCAAATAATTAGTACAAAACTCAATAACCTCTTCGGCAGCACAACATCTTACAATGCTGCCCTCAGGACGATATCGGTTCCTGACATATCCCTTTAACAATCCCATGTATCTCTCGAACGGATACATGTACCGCAAGAAAACAGGTCCACACATCTTAATTTCTCTAACCAGGTGAACGGTCAAATGAACCATAATATCAAAAAAAGAAGGTGGAAAATACATTTCAAGATGACAAAGAGTGACGACAACCTCCTTCTGCAGAGCATCTAACGTGTCAGGATCAGTTACTTTGCAACAAATAGCGTTAAAGAAAAAACAAAGCTTCGTGATGGTCTGCCTAACAGGAGGTGGCAATATGCCCCGAATTGCAACGGGAAGAAGCTGTGTCATTAAAACATGACAGTCGTGAGACTTCATTCCTGTCAATTTTAAATCTTCCAGTGAAACTAGGTTTTTAATATTTGACGAATATCCGGATGGAACCTTGACACCATGAAGGCATCCACATAAGCTTTTTTTCTCTTCTTTCGACAGAGTATGCATTGCGGGTTTTAGATATGTACAAAATTTCCCTTTTGTCCTTTCCTTCTCTGCTGGTTGTAGATCCGGCCGTATGTTCAAGAATTGCATGTCTTTCCGAGCATTGATACCGTCCTTAGTCTTACTCGGAATATTCAATAATGTTCCAACCATGCTGTCACACACATTTTTAACCACATGCATCACATCGAGACAGTGTCGAACATCTAAGTGCTCCCAGTACGGTAGATCCCAGAATATTGACCTCTTCTTCCAAATAATTTTCGGTGCCCCTTTCTTTCTCACCACCTTTTTTTAAATTTTCCAAATTGAACTTTGATATCCTTCACTTGCGAATAAACAGCTTTACCGGTCAACGGATACTTTACCCTGTTATTCTCGGTCTTTCCATTGAATTCTATCTTTCTCTTTCGGTGTGCGTGGTTGGCAGGAAGAAATCTACGATGACCCATGTACACATTTTTAGAGGAATTAGGTAGCCACAGATCGACTGTATCGTCCAGGCAAACGGGGCACGCTTTCTCTCCTTTGACACTGTAACCTGACAAATTTCCATAAGCCGGAAAATCATTAATGGTGCAGAAAATCATGGCCCGTAAAGTGAATTTCTCCTTGCTATATGCATCAAATATCTGCACTCCGGGTTGCCATAATTCTTTTAAATCCTCGATCAATGGCGCTAGATACACATCTATGTCGTTCCCGGGCTGTTTGGGTCCTGATATGAGCAAGGTTAACATGATGTATTTGCGTTTCATACATAACCAAGGCGGAAGATTATAAATGCACAACAGAACCGGCCAACTGCTATGCTTACTGCTCATGCTACTGTGCGGATTTATTCCATCTGCACTCAGCCCAAGCTTTAGATTTCTCGGGTCACGTCCGAATTCGGGAAACTCTCTATCAATATTCCTCCACTGAGGAGAATCAGCGGGGTGCCGTAATTTTCCGTCTTTTTTTCGGTTATCGGCATGCCAACGCACTAGTTTCGCATCTTTAGCATTTGAGAACAAGCGTTTGAATCTCGGTTTCACGGGGAGGTACCACAATGCTTTTGCCGGAGGTCCCTTTTTCGGTTTACAATCATCACTTTTATCGCCGGTTAACTGCTTTGGTTTGTAACGTGAGGCACCACATTTTGGACACTCGTGAAAATCTTTATACTCATTTCGAGATAATATACAATCATTTGGACACGCGTGTATTCTTTGAACTTCCAAGTCCACTGGACACAATATTTTCTTCGCTTCATAAACATTAGGTGGTATCTCGTTTCCATCCGGAAGCATTTCTTTCAAAGTCTGTAATAACTCAGTAAAACTTCTATCACTCCAACCGTTAGATGCTTTAAGGTTATACAATTTTAATACACCTTTCAGTTTTGAAAATTTAGAACAACCAGGATACAGTTCCTTATTAGAATCTTCGTACAAATTCTCAAATAAACAGTACTGCTTATCATTATCAAAATCCTCTTCTAAATCACGTAACATTTGATCAAAATTATCACATTTATCTACCACCGTATCATCATTTTCTTCGGTATGGTATTCCTGATGCTCAGTACGAGTGCCTACGTGGGTTTCCAATCCCCGTAGATCATTCCCGTCATCTCCACCGATATGGTATTCCTGATGCTCAGAACCAGTACCTATGTCAGTTGGCAAACTCTCACCGTGCCATATCCAACACTGATACCCTTGCTTGAATCCACGACGGATTAAATGGTTTCTCACTTGGTTCGGGTTGGAAAATTTGTGACCATTGTTACAATCACGACAGGGACACGACATCAGTGCACTCCCCTTATTCGCCATATCTTCCATAGCAACTCTGATAAATTCCTTGACACCTGTCGTATATTCATCCGACAGACGTGATGCTTCGTACATCCAACTGCGGTCCATCTGCAATTATAATAAAACACAATTAATTAAGAACCAGGTTGGTGTACTAAATTCTGTTCACAATATGGCTTACATTGGGCCGGTTACCATCCTATCCCACTCTTTGAATACTTTGTCTCAGTAGTGACCACGTGTTAGTCGTGTTCTAGTATCTAAGAAAATTTCGGCAGCATTTCCTTATTAGTTCCCCGAATAGTCAGGGAACTAATAAGGAAATGCTGCTGAAATTTTCTTAGATACTAAAACACGACTAACACGTGGTCACCTCCTAATTGAGACAAAGTATTCAAAGAGCAGTCCCAAATCGGGGACTATTCAAAATTAATCCCTAATGGATTAATTTTGAACGGGTATCATGACCTAAAGGCATTAACCATGCGGTTGTGGCTCATAAAACAATACTCTAGGCACATACATAATACAAATACACATTTACGTACTCTAGCTATCTATACTCTTATAAAAAAAACACATTCATGCACAAAACTAATTAAACATGAGTTTTAGGTTGTACTTACAACTTTTTTTTGGATGTCGGATCGAGTGAGATGAAGATCGATGCACCAAATCTCTCAATAATAGCCAATCTACAAATTAAACCATCGATCGGAACCTAATTAAGAGATGTATATATATATCATGCTATTCTAAAACTTGAAATAAAAAAGAAACTCAATAATAGCTCATTTATAGCATAAATTAGCTCATATATAATATATATAGCTCATATATAGCACATATGCATATAATATATGCATATTCATCATATATTTAACATATATATATATATATAGCATATATATGTCAATCTCCACATATAAAGAAAAACTTGATATTAGAAGAGGTATTCCAATTTAAAAGCGTGTGTAATCAATAAGAGAGCTGAATCAAGGCCTATATTTAGATTTTGAGCCGGGATCATAGTCACTAAAAGCAATAAGCTCCATTAAAAGCATTAGGGATTTAGGGTTTTGAGCCAAATCGGATCCAATAAGCTCCATTAAAAGCAAACTTGATAAAAGAGATGACCAATTAACTAATGTACCTGATCAGAAAAGGGAGCTGAGCTAGATAGCTGAATTAATGCAGGGCGAGATAGCGCGCAGCTGGCTGCTATGATAATTAATGGAGGCGAGGACTGAGGAAGAAAGAAAGGTTCTGTCAAGAATCGGACTTTAAACTTATTATGCACTATTAGGATCGGTTCTATGTTAAAAACCGATCCTGATAGTTTCTGGATCGGTTCATAATAAAAAAACCGATCTTAATGCATATAAATCTGGATCAAATCTGGATCGGTTTATGATGAGAACCGATACTGATACCATCAGGATCGGTTTTCGTCTACAACTGATCCAGATTATTATTTTCATTAGTTTTTGGTTAAAAATTTTAAGGTTCATTTTATGTTTATTTCATGTTCTAAGTAATTCTCAAGATATTAAGATAATATACGAAAATAATTTAGAAGATAATATACTAAAATTACTTACAAGATAATTTATACAAATATACTATAACCTACTATACTAAAATAATTTTTAAGATAATTTATTAAAATAAATTATAAACCAGCATACACATACAGGATAATTTAATCAAAATTTTTGCTAACCTATCTGAATCGGTTCTGCAACTATAAACCGATCCAGATAACTATCAGGATCGGTTTCTAGCTCAGAACCGATTCTGATAGTTATCTGGATCGGTTTCTAGTTGATAAACCGATCTAGATAGTTTTTTAGGATTTTTTAAAATGAATTAAACTAAAATCCATATAGATTATCTGAATCGGTTTAAACCGAACCGATCCAGACAATTATCTGGATCGGTTCTAAGCTAAGAAACCGATCCTAATACTATCTGGATCGGTTTTCAGAAATAACTGATCCTAATATAAATTATGCAATTTTTTTTACATTTGAGAATTAAGTAGTAGATATATTTTTAAGAAACTAGAAAGATATAATTTTTTTTTATTTCCATAGAATAAACATATGAAACTTCCTCTCTCTCTCTCTCTTTCCACACTCTGAACGATTGCAATTGAGAAATTATTCTCGGACGACATGGAAGGCGAAGGCGAAATGGCCAAGCGGAGAAAATAAGTAATTTGAATCCTTCGTCTTCTCAGAGTAAAATCAAGGAAGGACTTTGAATCCTCCGTCTTAGAGTAAAACCAAGGGACGAAAGACTTTAAGTCCTACATCTCCTCAAAACGAGACTGGAGAAGTAAATGAGATAGCCACAATCCATACCGACTTCCTGGAGAGCTCAGTTTGCTTCAAACTCATGTACTCTCCATTAATCAAGTAATTTTTTTTCCACTGTTATTCTCTGGACGTACTACTTCAATTGCAGCAGTAATGGCATGCACCCACATCGAATTTTTTCGCCATTGCAACCATTCAGAGTGTGGAGAGAGAGAGAGAGAGCAAGTGAAATATGTGATATCGGCCAATTTTGCATTTAATGTGTATAACTCATATGTTTTTTCTATGGAATGAAAAAAAAAAATTATTTCTAGTTTCTGAAAAAATATACATCTACTAGTGTAAATCATGTATTAGGATCGGTTATTAGTAAAAACCGATCCCAATAGTATCAGAATCGGTTCTAACAAGCAACTGATCCTAATTTCTGAACTATTAGGATCGGTTGTAAGATAGAACCGATCCTGATACTATTGGGATCGGTTTTATATAAACAACCGATTCTAATTTCTGACTTATTAGGATCGGTTGTGTATTAAAACCGATTCTGATAGTATCAGGATCGGTTTTTATTTACAACCGATCCTAATAGGTATGACATTAGGATCGGTTAACGTTACAACCCGATCTGATAAGTTTTTAAGATCGGTTTTGTTAAGTAAACGGATCCAGATACTTATTAGAATCGGTTATTTATTATAGCCGATTCAGATAGGCCGATCCCGATTCCTGTTTTTCCACTAGTGGCTGGTGGGGTTCATGCATTTGTCAAGGTGAGAAAGAGGAGATTAAAGGCTAGAAAAAGAGGAATGGTTGCAAAGAGCTTGCATGCCATTGTTTAATTAGACATTTGCTAATTAAGAGTGTTTATGATGGTTTACAAAGTGATTAAGCATAGGGGTACTTGTATAAGGTGAACAATAATTTATGTTGCGTGCCGAGCAATTTTTTTTTTGGATGCAAGCCGGTAATACTATACTAACCCAAATTGCTCTAACCTTTGCCTTAATCGGGTACACACTGAATTCTTAATTAAGTACTAGCTGTGGAGGTTTATATATGGTGGAGGCAAAGGTGTATTCAGGGATTAATTGTACCGGCATATGGAACCTGTAATTGTAATTTATCATGCATTTACCTATAAAGGTTTCTCCTTTTTCTCTGGCTAAGAGAAGGCGAACTCTTAAGTATGATATAGTAATCCATGCGCAGTTGTATTCATACTAATCCCTGTTACAACCAATTTTTAAAATGGAAGGAGCAATTTTTAATGAATGTGTGCATTGGTTTTCATGACAGGATAATACTTAACATAATAATAACGTATTTCATTATTTTGAATTAAATTTTTTTCCGCACAATAAAATAACTTATTTTAAAATACAACCTATCTTTTAGGAAGAGGGAAAGTTATACTGAAACAAGGTATATATATGGAGCAATAATTGCTGCTTAAAGCTCCTTTGAGGGAGCAATGAAATTATGCTAAAGCAGGGTTTTGTTATTCAAAAAATATAATTGTCATCTACTAGGAACATACTAATTTCTCTATTCAGATACAAAGAACATATATAAGTAGTCCAACATTATTGTACTTACTTTTTGAAGGTTAACATTGTACTTATCAACACTAGAGAGAGTAATTTTATTTTAATCCAGTCACTAACTAGAATTGTTCAATGGTATATATCGAATGCTAATATAAATTTTGATATGTCCATGACATTAACACAAACAACACATGTTATACTGAAACAAATTTGAAAGCTAGTAGATTGTTCTAATAAGGTGCTTGCAGTACTGAAACATGTGCACCTAAAAATATGTATAATAATTTTGCCCATTACTGGTTTCACAGAAAATAATATTGATTGTTTGTTCTGTTTTTACATTAAACAGCAATTTTAGTGGATTTCTTCATTTACTTTTCTGTCACGATGCATCTTAGTTATAATCTACATAATAATCTCTATTTCTCCTTTGTAGTACATGATTTTATCCTTAGAAAAGTATGTGATCATAGAAGGAAAAAGGGAGAAAACATTATTTAGATCTTAAATGAGAAAGATCTTTAAACAAACACTCTCTGTATATAGGTCCAACATAAAAAAAATAATAATATTTTTTTATTCCTGATATTGGTCCAAATCATACATTCCAAACACACAAGTTTTCAATAAGAAATGGGAAAAGAAATGAGAAAAGCAGCAGTACTAGTAACAGCAAACAACATACCAAGGATACAACAACAAACTAACAAACAATCAATAAGAATCAATAGGGGCAGGTGAAACCAGAGGGGCAAGACTTGTTACAGTAATTAAGCACAAGGCTAAGATCAACAGGCACATTGAGGTTAATCCCCAGGATGTTAGCCTTGATTGCAGTGCAGAGACAGACCGCTGCTTCAAGGTCAACCAATCCTTCGAGCAGAGAGCAGCATGGGACGACTGGTGGTTTTCCAACTTTGACCTTGATCAAGTCAAGCACGTTGGCGCACGCTCCTAGCTTGAGCACGTCAACTGGGCAGGTTGCACCAGATGGTGTATAAAGGCTTGGTGGAGGCGGTGGAGGGCTAGGACAGTAGCTACAGGCATTTGCAAATGTGAGGCAGAGGACCTGGGCTAGAATTAGGAAGAGTGCAACGGTAGCATTGAACTTTGCTGCCATTGCTTAATAACTAGGGTTTTGATTCTAGTTTGTGTTGTTGAGACTTGATTGTGTTTGCTGTGGTCTCAGTTGGGGGTGAGTAGGAGGTATTTATAGCACAAGGACTGGATCAGGAGTGGTGCATGACACTGTTATCTTATCTGTCCAGTAGCAGAGCTATGAAGGTAACTTTGTCAGTGTGTTTGACTTACTCGACCTGATCAATGGTTCAAGCTGAGCTATCTTAGATCAAAACAACTTGAACAAGTACCATTTGAAATTTTTTGATTGATTAATTGGATGATTGTGTTTGGGCCTTAATACAACAACATGACCAATCAAATATCGGCTAGACTCTTATATTTCTTTCAAAAAAACAATAGTTAATATAAAATGAGGACTTCACCCTTGTTGTTTTCTCAAAAAAAAAAAAAAATGTCTTACTTTTTTGCACGACAAAATTAAAAGCATATATAAAAAAATTCCCCCCAGCAATAAAATGACATAACAAGACCAGGCCCGGCTCAGGTGCAAGACATCCAGGGCCCCAAGATCCAAGGGGGACCAAAAAAAAAATGAGTGAGGCTATGGTGCTATGCATAGCACACATGACTAGTGTACTACGTCTCAATATGGTACTTTTTAAAATCCTAACGGTCGATCCGACTGTTCAATGTGATAATCATATGAATATGTACTTGCAAACTAAATTTTACATTTTTTTGAATTTTTTTACTATATTTTTAGATAGGTAGAAAAATCAGTATTTTTTGAAAATTCTGGACCATCAAAATTCTACCTATCTAAAAAAATAGTAAAAAAATTCGAAAAAAATGTAAAATTTAGTTTGCAAGTACATATTCATATAATTATCACATTGAACGGTCGGATCGACCGTTAGAATTTTAAAAAGTACCATATTGAGCCGTAGTACACTAGCCATCCGTGCTATGCATAGCACCATAGCCTCACTCAAAAAAATTTTTAGTTTGTATATATTAAAAAAAATTAATCTGTATATATTAAAAATAAATAAAATATTAGAGCTCAAACTTTGTATATGTAAAGAGTAAAAAAATTTCGATAAATAAATATGATTTATTGGTATATTAATAAAAAAACTTATATATATATAAAGAGCTCAAAAATTTTTCCCGTCTCGGACACCAATATCTTCATGATCGGCCCTGAATAAGACAATTATATAAATGCATTTAATTATGTATCAGAAAGTACACCGATATACTTGGATAGGGGCAGCACGAGGCAAAGAGAAGGAAAGGACATATTTGATCAATATAGTATGATGGTGCAGTGGCCATGATGATGTAATTAGTCCTTGTGTAGTTGCTATGATGCGCCAATGACGCAATTATATGGTGTTAAACAAGACTAGAGATACTAAATTAAAAATGAATATGATTAACTCAATAAGTATACTCGCTTGCTCATCTAGAGACGAGCAAAAGTTATGTTCCATTTTATAAATATTTCTGCAATTTCTCGACAAGTAACATGCATCTGAAGTATGGCTCCTCCGTTTCACATGCCTCAGATCCACCCAATCTTCATCTCTATTAAAATTTTAATTGTATTTCTATGTTTTTTAAAGGAGCACTATTGAGCGCTAATAATAGGTCAGTAAGGTTCTTTAATATATTATAACCAATAATTGATCTACTGATGAATGCAATATCTTCTACGTAGAAAGTCATAGGTCTGGGATTCTAGATATTAAACTAATGAATATTTCATTGCTACTTAAAGTGGTGGTGGAAATTGAAAAACTATGCATATTTCATTGTAACAGGGATTAGTTTTCAAAGTAGGAAGGGATCTGTTTAGTGGTGTAAGTTTGCGTTCTGTATGCATTGGTAGCCTCTATCAATAATTTCAAAAGAAAAAGAAAAACTCTAGTTATACACAAATATGTATTGCAAAACTCATGAGGTTAGTACTCATCATTTTGGAAAGCTTTAACTAAATTGGATGCCATAGGCAATCTTAGTGCTAAAACTTTGTATGTTGGTGTCTATAGAAACATATGAATGAAGTGCTAAAACTCTAATTTTACTAATTAAATCTCTTTGTTTATATTAGGCAGGTACCGTGCACAAGAAAGTGAAGATAGCCATGGAGGGTTGGCTACCTATTATAGAGTATGCTATCCCTCTGGATCAATTCATGCCTTTAGAGGGGGGGGTTGAAGTTGCCATAGTACATATGAAGAAGCCATATCAAAATCAATTTGGTCTCTTAGTGATAATTAGTCTCAGCTCTTTGTTAAGTGGCTTAGTATTAGCTACTCTTACTTACTTTTGAACTTTAGATGTTAATATTTGGATCTGTTATGTTCTATATTTTGTTTTGATTGTCTCATATTGATGCTGTATTGGTAGTATCGGATGTAGTTGTGGACAGTGTAATTAACTATTTCAGTAATATGAAATAGGCAATAGCCTTTTTTTTTAAAAAGAAAAAAAGAAAATCATAGGTTCAAATTTAAATAGAGATCTTTTGTGAGTCCTTTGCAAAGGAAAAAAAAAAAACATCTCGTTTTCTTTATGCATGCTGACCCTTGCCAACATCTGACATCCTACAATTAGATAATTGTACATGAATGTTTAATAATTGTTAATTTCTCATATTTATACTAGTAGGAAATTATATATACAGCATTATACCTAGTTGCGCATATTTAGTATTCGACAGTACAAGTTTAAACATGTATAAGATATTAGATATAAACACCATACACAAACTATGACCACATGTATGTACAAAATGTAATTTTTATATATGGTATAAATTAAAATAATATTCAATATTTGCATACAATATTATATAAGCATTTTACTAAATAAGGTTCAGTATTATTATAAATATTGAATTATTTCACTATATATAATTGAGGTGTGCTGATTATTATGTGCATGGATACCTTATGCCCAAAAGAGCTACAAAATGAAGAGGGTAGATTAAAATTTGCCAGAAGGACAGAGAAAATTTATAAGAAACAGGAAGCGCTTGAACATGGAAATAAAAAAGAAGATATTGTTGGGTAACTGAAACGATAAGATTTTTTTTTTCTGAAGATACACTTTTTATTTCTCAGGATAACCTTTGTCCATTCTTACTATACTCTAACAACTCTCCAAATACAAAAGGTTTATAGATCTTGGCTTTAGCCTCCAGTTATGATAAAACCGGAGAATACCATTTATACACAAGACTACACGCCAAACTAATACTATGAGTCATACATAATATTAGTTCAAGACAGAAAGAGTAGAACTGGGTGTTCTTAAGCTCACCGAGTCCTTTTGTGAGTTTAATTCAAAAATTTATTGAATTAGCTTCAAACGATGCATTCTCAAAATTATACTTTGAATTTCATGGCAATTTAGTCTCAAAATTCATTCCAAACTGTTGAAACCGATCTACTTCACGAGTAATGTGTTTACATGTCAAATTTATAAATTTTTGAACTAATTTAGTATAAAGTTAAGCGGTAAAGAAAATATGATTTATGAGTTAATTTTAATGTGTTCACTTTTCATTATTTTTTGACCGCTTGACTTTATACTAAATTAGTTTGAAATTTTTTTAATTTGACATGTAAACTCATCACTCGTGAAGTAGATCGGTTTCAACGGTTTGGATGCATCGCTTGAAATTAATCCAATGAACTTTTTAGTTAAGCTCACAAAGAGACTTGATGAGCTAGCTTAAGAACACCCTAGTTCTACTCCAAGACAATAATACTAAAATTAGCATAGTAGTATTCTTCTTCTTTTTAAGACAAGAATTACACATAAAAAATTCAATATGTGTTTAAGAACATTATGATTAAATAAAACTTTGAATATATATATATATATATATATATAGAGGAGGGATCCAATTACACCTTTTTTGGTGACACACTTTGACACCTACCATTTTTAAAGTTCAAATAATCGATTTAAACCGTTCAACATGATGGATATATTAAAATGTGCTTGGAGATCAAATTTTACATTTTTTTGAATTTTTTTGCTATTTATTAAGATGGTTACAAAAATCGTTGTTTTCAGACCATTGAAAAACAGCGATTTTGTAACCATCTTAATAAATAGTAAAAAAATTCAAAAAAATGTAAAATTTGATCTCCAAGCACATTTTAATATGGTGATCATGTTCACCAAAAAAGGTGTAATTGGATCCCTCCTCATATATATATATAGAGAGAGAGAGAGAGATGGGCTATGGTGGGCAGCCACTGCCAAGATATCAAAAAAAAAAAAGAGATGGGCTATGGTGAGTTGCGAAGTAGGATCTTGTTTTACTTCACGCTCATATATCTGTTTTCAAATACCAAACAGTTGATCCGAACCGCTCAACATGATATCCATATTGAAATGTACTTGGAGAACAAATTATATATTTTTTGGAAATTTTTTACTGTTTTTTTAGATAGGTAGAAAACTGTTATTAGACCATAAAAAACAATGATTTTGAAATATTCTAAAAAATTAGTAAATAATTTTCAAAAAAATATAAAAATTTGGTCCCCTAGCACATTTCAATATGGAGATCATGTTGAGCGGTTCGAATTGTCACTTTGACGTTTCAATATAGAAAATATGAGTGTGAAGTAAAATAATATTCTTATTTTGCAACTCATCATAGCTCAACTCTCTATGAGATAAACTATGGTGAGTTGCGAAGTAAGAGTCTTGTTTTACTTACATGATATGGATCCGTTTTACAGATATAAGTGCATGTTTTCTTACATGATATGGATGCCAATAAAAGAATTGCAGACAAATAAACTAATCCAGCAAGAATTGGCTGATAATTGAGCCACATGTATCGTGTACATATATATATGTATGCGATAATAGAATAATCCAAAATACAATGCAGATCGATCAAAATGGAAGTGGGACCCATTTCTTTGAATTATGAGAAAAAAGAAGTTTCCACTAGCTAGGCTCTGGGCATATGGAAGGAGACGGCGAAAGGTTTTAAAAATTGAATTAAGTTACTCTTAAGATTTTTTTAAAAATAAAATTGGAGTTAAGTTTTTAACTTTTAATATTCACAACAATTTTTTTTTTCAGATTTTTTATTTCGATTTCGAATATGCTTCTCACGTAGAAATTGAACACATAAGAAATAAAGTTACTCATAAGAATTATTTAGATAAATTAACCTGCATGAGGTATTTTTTTTATTTGAGTTTCAAATCTACAACTTCTCATTGAACTCCTAAAAAAATTAATTATCATTTATTCCGTAATATAGTTGAATATCACAATATATATTGATTAAGAGAAGGCCCTAGTTTAGTTTTATTTTTTCTTATTAATTTGGTTAACTACAAGTGTTTGAGGATTATATTATGATTCAATGGCATTTAGGTATGCACTTGAAACAAATAATTCAGGATAATTAACACGAGCAAGTACTATGCAAAATTAGTTCGGTCTAATCTGAAACAGTGTAACATCCTGAAAAAATTGAGTCATTATTATTTATAGTTACAATATTTTTATTTATACTATTGAATATACTATATACTATATGAGGAGGGATCCAATTACATCTTTTTTTGTGACACATCATGACACCGTTTTTTATATAGATCAATTTTGCAATTTCAAAATCCAAACAGCCGATCCGAACCGTTCAACATGATCACCATATTAAAATGTGCTTGGAGATCAAATTTTACATTTTTTTTTAACTTTTTTACTATTTATTAAGATGGTTACAAAATCGCTATTTTTCAATGGTCTGAAAACAACGATTTTTGTAACCATCTTAATAAATAGCAAAAAAATTCAAAAAAATGTAAAATTTGATCTCCAAGCACATTTTAATATATCCATCATGTTGAACGGTTTAAATCGACTATTTGGACTTTAAAAATGGTAGGTGTCAAAGTGTGTCACCAAAAAAGGTGTAATTGGATCCCTCCTCATACTATATACGTCTATTTATACTATATACGTCTACTATTGAATATACTATATACTATTGAATATATTTTTATTTATACTATTGAATATATATTAACATATTATATGTTAGTTTTTCTATTTTATCGTTTCAAGGTGACAAATTATAACCGGCAAGAATTTTTTAATAACATAATTTATTTTTATTCATATCCATTTAAATAAAAAAAAGGAATTAAGATGGCCTCGCTTACCAAGCGGCCATTCGTGGTATCTGCATAAATGGTAAAACCGTACCCTTCCCTCTTTTACTTACAATTATCGAACCCGTTCAGTTCTTTCTGAAACCGCTAACCCACTCTCTGGTTTGTCTCAAATGCAAAACTAATTAAAGATGCCATCATATACAAAGCAATAATAAAAAAGATAAAGATTTTTTCCCCCCGGCTCCTATCCCCCATTCATCCCTCAATCATTAATTATCTAGGGAACCACAACTTGAAGCACAAAAAAGACAAAAGAAAACGTGTATCAATCATTAATTACGTGGGGACCGCTAATTAACTAGGGGGACCGCTTATATTTGAAATTTTTTACAACTGACGCGCACAAGTATTCATATATAATACATTAAGTATTCATATCTAAGATATCAAGTATTTAAAAAAAAACTGGACACATCACTCACCCATCTTTTACAAGTTTTTATAGGTAGTTTTTTTTTTCTCCGTTCATTCTAACCAATATTTCTGACAATCTATGAAGAATTTTGCGAATCTAAAATCACAAACGTCTTCTACGTAATTTTGTCTTTCAAATGAGATCCATGATGAAGTATTTTTGAGTTATCCGTCGCGCAAGTATTCATAACTCGTAAAATTATTTATATCTCATCGTACAAGTATTCATACCACGTCGAGCAAGTATTCATACCTCGTCGAACAAGTATTCATACCTAAGATATCAAGTAAAAAATGATTGAGTGGTAATGAAATTTCAATCGGTAAAAAATGAGGGAATGATGTGTCCAGTTTTTTATTTGTGAAATACTAATGAGGTATGAATACTTACTCGATGAGGTATGAATACTTGAATGATAAGGTATGAATACTTGTGCAACGAACAACTCGAAAATATGTCATCATGGATCTCATTTGAAAGAGAAAATTGCGTAGAAAACGTTCGTGGTTTTAGATTTGCAAAATTCGTCACAGATTGTCAGAAATATTGGTTAGAGTGAACGGAGAAAAAAAATCACCTCTAAAAACGTGTAAAAGATGGATAAGTG
This sequence comes from Carex kokanica, assembly GCA_025461125.1. Taxonomy (NCBI): domain Eukaryota; kingdom Viridiplantae; phylum Streptophyta; class Magnoliopsida; order Poales; family Cyperaceae; genus Carex; species Carex kokanica. Next base: position 1,512,199 of record JAJGRX010000435.1, read on the forward strand.
ATGTGTCCAATTTTTTTTTAAATACTTGATATCTTAGATATAAATACTTGATGTATTATATATGAATATTTGATATATTACATATGAATACTTGCACTCGCCGTGATAATGACGCGTTTTGTTTTGTCTTTTAGCGCTGAAATTTGTGGTCCCCTCTTAATTAGCGGTCAACAAAGGTAGTTATTGACCGGGAGATGAATGGGGGATAGGAGCCGGGGGATAGTTAGTCAGTCCCTAATAAAAAACCGCCCATGATCTCTCTATATATCAATTAAAGAATAAGCACTGTCGCACTATTCCTTCTGCTCCTCTTTTCCTTGCATAGCCGATCAAGAAAAATTGTATGTCTGATTTGAATGTCTGACTACGTCGCTGTGACTATGAACTCTCGTTGCAATCTGACTTGAAGTTTCAAATTTCTCGCTATCAGGTAACTGGACTTTTCTATTATCTGTGTTTTTATTTTGTATAGTTGATTTGAATATTGGTATTGCATATTGTATTATAATAGCATATATTTAACGGGATAGCGGGTCTGAGGTTGGAATTTGATTTGTGATTGTAGTTTCTCTCCAGTGGGTTGGCGGCCTTCCAATGTTGAATGAATTTCTCATTGGATTGGTAGTTTAAGGAATTGTGTTATGAAAATGTGAGAATCGATCGTCTGTGGCAGGGATTACACATATGTGAATATGATGTGTTTTGTTTTACATATAACCTAGACCGACGTGCTATCGCTGGTTAAATATACATGCATAATTTGATGTGTATTTGTGTGGATTAATCCGACATGTTTGAATAGTTGTTAAATTAAGTCAATTATAGAGAAACGCGTCGTTAAATAACCAGTTACTGAACTTAATTTGTAGCTGACTCCGTTTTGTTATTTTGTTTTCCAATCTATTGGCGTTGTAGGTTGATGGACCAAGAAAAATTGCGATGATGATGTTACAATCACATTTCGGATAATTACATTTCGGATGGTCAAAATCTGAAATGACAAACAGTGACAGAAGAATCCAGATAAATTGAAAAATCAAATATTTTAGTGGCACTCAAATATTGACCAATTATTGAACTCTAGCTCTGATTGACTAAATCAAAGGATCCTACCAGAGAAATTACATGCATTGCCGAATGTAAAATCAAATATTTTAGTGGCACTCAAATATTGACCAATTATTGAACTCTAGCTCTGATTGACTAAATCAAAGGATCCTACCAGAGAAATTACATGCATTGCCGAATGTAAATATAAGTTAACTGCTGATTTCTTTATCATGAATAATTGTCTTATTGTGTAGCTGCTTAGGGTAACCACCTACTAGCTTTTTGTGCCGATTTTTTTATTAATCGAAAATAAAATAAAAAAATATAACAAAAGGAGATTGTTTTGCTGAAAAATCGAAATATAGGGAAAATGGGATAGTTTATCCTGTCCGACACTGTAGCTGGACGGGATAAACCATCCCGTCCTGTTAATCTTGATCCTAATTAGCGATCTAACTTAGCAATTTTTTTTTTTTTTTTTTCATTCTCTTATATGAAACCAAACTCCAAAAAAGAAAATATTATATTGCTACAGTGCTGGACGAGATAAACTATCCCGTCCAGGGTTTTTTTTTCCTGCTTAGCGCGTGGGCTATTAATCTGGACGGGAAATTTTGTACCGTTTTTCCTATATTTCAATTTTCCAGTAAAACGATTCTTATTCGTGATATTTTTTTATTTTAATTTTGATTAATAAAAATATCGGCCTTTTGTGCGCCTGGCATAACTACCGCATGAGGCACTTGGTTGAGGATATTTGCCGCCTTATAATTTGGAGTATGCAAAAAAAAAAATACCGTCAATGGAATCAAGTTAAAAGGTATTTTGACTTTGTCGATATAATTGAAAAGAAAGAAGTTTTAAAAATCTACACAAATTATTGAAGGTTTTACATAGATAAAATTTGAGTTTTACACTTTCTCTGAAACCAACTTTTAAAGAGGATCGCTCCAATACACTATTTTTTAGTTGAGAAAAATACTGAAACAGTCTGGACCATCTGATTAATTAAGGAAGGGTATTATGGGAATAAATAGTTCAAATTAAACATTCTGTTGATTTTTTTAAGTACATTTTATTTACCAGATCATTCCACTTCTCTAGTCATTCCATTTACCAGATCATTCATGTATATTATTGGCCACATAATTCATCCATAATTGCACCAAAGATTAAAAAATAAACAGATGGTTAATTCTTGTAATGCCTTCGGCAAATCAAAAGAACTGACTTGAAGATTATTATTTATTCGGACGACTTCTTACTTTTCACTTATTAACTAATTAACTAGTAGCAATATTTGTGATAAATATATGAGCAATTCCAGTTTACTAAGAGGGACAAAAAATGGAAGACACAGAATGTCACAATACCATCATAAATATATATATATTTCATCCACTTAAGAAGAAAGCAATGGTTTTTTTTATAAGCATAAAAGAATGATCATTCTAATCCTCGTTTACTGAAAAGGCAAATGAAATTGGATCAAAAGAACAAATACATATATAGAAGTAGGCCTTAATTGGTTTGCTTTTGGGCAGGGGTGTATACTGATAAAACTATTTCCTTTTAAGTTTGTTTTTCTTTTAAGTTTTATTTAATTTTCTTTCTTTTTGCGCTCTAGATATACGAAATCAAGCGTGAGCCAGCCAAGCTTTAATATGCTATGTTAATGTTGTATTTTTGAATCTTGACAAATGTACAACATATATATTTAAAGTACTCTTCTATCCTAGCTCATGAGTTGCCTTCAACGGTCAATCTTTTAATTAATTGTAGGCTGTTCAATGTTTCTATAGTGTACTGGATAATTACTTATTTTAAATTTTCTTAACAGGAAACAATTAAAGAGAGAACAAAGCAAGCTAAGTGTTGTCCGTATTCGTGCCAAAGCATATCGGACGGTCCGGATCTATAAACTCAAAATTGGAGTTATCTTAGGTGATATGAATTCGGTGGATGTGTGTATCCAAAACTCATAGAACTATATATTTATGTAACAGGAAAAAAAAAAAAACTTAAGAACTGCATGTCAGAATTAAATTCAGATCGTTTCAAAACAATGTGCTGAAAGCATATTGAATAAAAGCGGCAGGACCCAAAACAGGCCAAACTGGCGAAGGCAGGCTACAAATCCACTTGCACAAAAGTTGCACTTGTTTGATTCTTCTACTAACTTTTTTGCTTATCCTCTGTTTATTATTGTTTTTCTTGACATGTGACTCTTGTCACATTAGAAATAGAGGACGACTGGTGGACCATATGTACATGAACACTTGTCTATACTTTTGATATCTTAACGAGTATACTGGTTTGTAATTTGTTTTATTATTTTGTAATGTAAATATGATTGTAATTGTGTTTACGATTTTTATTAGGTTTTTGTGGTTTTACTCAGACTATTCATGATAAGTTCCTACAATACTCATGCAAAATATTTCTTTTAATTAAGTACTGAATTTTAAGTTCTAATGATTGTAATTTTGTACTTGTATTAGTTTTAAGTTCAATTATAGTACTGAAAACAATGATCATTAATTAATATCTTTATTTGTTTTAGTCAAGAAATAAAGATTTAGGTCTCTAATTCCTCATCCATTTGAACATATGCTTCTTTCTTTAATTTTGTACTTGTATTAGTTTTAAGTTCAATACTAAATAATTGAGTACTTAATTGACCTTTGCAAAACATCTGTCCCTATTAGAAACATCATTGGTGAGAGTGGATCACCTTGACGAAGGCCTCGTTTGTGGTTGAAAAATCCCGATACTTCACCATTTATGATGATGCGAGATTGGGATGTGGCTAGAACTTAAAATTATTACAAGTAATAGCAATATATACTCTTAGGAATAGCAATTTATGTCGGCTTACCCTCAGCAATAGTCATTTTTACCCTTGCGGATACTCATAGATTCTTATAGTAAAATAACTCTTCAAAACTACAAAAAAACGAAATTATATGTTAAGGCATAGAAAATATTTGTGTTTTAATTGCTTTAACATGGAAAATGTGGCCTATATTGAAGTACTTTTAACTCTCGCTTGGGATGGATGGGGCTTATTATACATGATATGTAATAGTTTTTTTTTTTTTTTAGGAAAATGATATATATTAGCTTGAAGTTTGATCCTCTTTACAATTGAATAAATTGTCAATTTCTGAGTTTTTCTTTCAGCAGCCGCAAGGTATAAAATGTCATATTAACACACTCTAATTTCAAACATTTTAATTGTGTATATTGGTTCTTGCGGAAATATAACAGAAACAATGATAAATTTAGTCAATTTAAACGAAATAAATTCCTTTTTTAGAATTATGTCTTGAAGAGTTAAATGGTTTCGGTTCCTACAAACTAACACTCACTGACCTATATATAAATCTTGAGCCGCAATTAATCCTCGAATATTTGAGGCATGCACATAATAATTTATATTACAAAAAAAAAATGTAAATATATAAATTGCGATTATATATAGTTGGATCGGAGTATCGGACCGTCCAATAACCACACAAAAAAGATTCTAGAAAGTCGCTGAGGTAACACCGACACAGCATCCAATAACATAGAGAACAAAAAAACCAATTTATTCTTTTTGATTGAATAAAATCAAATAAAAATCTCACAATACATAGCTACCAACCAAATAATCATACAAATTTTCACCCAAACCAAGCTAGCACAAGTAGTGCATGCAGATCACTTTAAATGACTTACAAGCTATAACAGAAAAGCGCTTAGTAACAAAAACAAACCCACTTACGTAAATGCACCCAAACAAGCACAACAAGTAACAAACGTTATGTATCCATGCACACGCGATGAAAACCCGCTAAAATTTAAGAGCATTGGTAGCCGGAGGGAACACCCTTGCCACAGTAGTTGAGCACAAGGCTAAGGTTTATAGGCAGGTTTAGATTGATGCCCAAAATATTTGCTTTAAGAGCAGTGCACAGGCAGACAGCTGCTTCGAGATCAACCAAGCCCCCGAGCAGGGAACAGCAAGAGCTTGTCGGCACACTACCGATTTTGACGCCCTTGATCAAACCTAGCACATTGGCACAAGCACCTAGCTTTAGTGCATCAACTGGGCACTTGCTAGATGATGAACCGCCGCCGGATGGTGGCGTCGGGCAATTGCTCTTTGGTGGCGGTGGGGGTGGTGGTGGAGCACATTTTGCATTGGCAAGGACAAAGAAAAGAAGGTTAACTGCAAGGAAGAGTGTGGCTTTGGATGCCATTGTTAAAATATTTAAACAAGAATGTTGTTGGGTGATTAGGGTTTGGTATTGGGTGAGGATGAAGGTATGATATTTGTGCTGCTTTATAGAGAATTAGGAATGAGCCATGACAAGAACTTGGCATGTGAATAAGGGTTTGAATGAAAGGTCAATAGCTGGCAAAGCATGTAGAGATTTTTGTCTATAGCTAGCGTCCCAGTAGTGATATGATGTCATTTTAACCATTTCCTGCTGGAACGGTGACTTATTAATTTGTATTTGATCATTCAGGCTAAGAGGTTTTATTGTTATTGTGTACCCAGGGTGTTTAATTAGTTTCATTTATTTATAAATACTTCATCTGTATACCTGTACTTTGGTTTGTTCTTCTAGTTTGAAAAAACCCGCTATATAAGATTACACATCGGAAGAACCGGTTTTGGTTTAGTGGTAAAAAACAATGTCCTCCGTGTGGGAGGTCAGTTTTGAAAATTGGATGGAGAATTTTTTTTTATAAAGTTGAAATTTAGAAAATAAATATCTCCATCTTTCTTTAAAAAATATCACACATTGCTGACATAGACAATTGAAAAAACAACACAAACAAAGGTTCTGTAAGATGAAATACAAATAATATTATAGAATGAAAGAAAAGACTATAATTAGCAACTAATAATTGGATGAGCCTTAGTGATCACGGGCTGCATTATTGCATCTGGCCAGGTTTTGTGTGGCATGTGATGTATAAGATATATACTAGTTCTTTGTGTAATTTACTATATATACAGTTCTTTGTGTAATTTACAGATCTGGTTTTGCTCTTCTTCTTCTTTTTTTTTTCCTTCTTTTTCATAGTTCGATTAGATGGAAATTATGTTATCATATATAAATATTTAAAATTGACTCTCATACGTAAATATTGTTCTTTTGCTACATAATTATTATTAATATATATTAAAATATTAATGCAATCAAACAGCATTTCTTACATACATAAAAAGAACAATTGAAAAAAGATTATGACTTTATATACATAGTAGGTAAAAAAGAAGGAAATAAGAACTATACGTTCACAGATACAAATTAATTAGTAGATGCCAAAAAGAGAAATCCAGAATAGTAAAATTAACTCAAGTTTTGCAACTTACAAGCTGGCACAGAACTATATATATAATTATACAATTTCTGGCTTGATTGCATCATTCATTAATTCTGCAAACAGCAATTACGTTACTTTCGTGATTACGTATGAGGCAGCATTTATTAATGATGCACATGCACACGCTGCATATATATATAATATTAAAAAACCCTTTACAGGCGTACTTTTGTTTTGTTTTTTTTATTACTTACAGGCGTACTCATGAGATGAGAAACGAGACTTATATGTATAAAAAGTGGTAACAAACACTGTGCAGCTTTTGGCCAACGGGAAATTTTATACGGCCACTTCTACTGTCTAGCTATCTAATTGTTCACTATCTTATCTATTAAGTATATTGTTCAGTAATAATATATAAATATTAACGATAAAGATGTTATCAAACCTAATATTTATATGAGTAAAAATAAGTAATTAAAAAAAAAAACTGATTGTAAAAATATATGTAGTTTCACTATCTTATCTATTGATAACAGATAGGAAATTAAGGAACAGCTAGCTGTCAGTAACGAGTGCATATTGGGACCATCATACTAGGCCAGTTTCTATGTACTAATGCAGTTCACTAAAATATGTGAAAAACAGAAAAATGCCATACACGAACTATGAGAAAATTACATGTATATACTCACAAAATTTGTGGTAATGAAATCCAAAATTAAAAGTTTTTGAATAAAATTGAGACAACAAATTTATTATAAGCAGACATATTCATGTTTACAACTTGGACATGAAGACACGTACTCCAGCACAAAGTTATGCATGGTGGTACGTTTAAACGACAACAAATTCAATAGGAACACTTGATGCAAACACCAAACAAAGAATACAAATTAACTAAAGTAAAAAATTAAACATGCATCAAATTAACACACACACAAGATAAGCCTTCCTTATATATTAACGAAGGCATATTAAGAGCATGTGTAACCAGAAGGGGTACCCTTGCCACAGTAGTTGAGAAGAAGGCTAAGGTCGATTGGAAGGTTAATGTTGATGCCCAAAATGTTTGCTTTAAGAGCTGTGCAGAGGCACACGGCCGCCTCGAGATCAACCAATCCACCAAGCAGAGAACAGCAAGAACTGGTAGGTGGGCTGCCAAGATTGACCCCCTTGAGCAAACCTAGCACGTCAGCGCACACACCAAACTTCAGTGCGTCCGTGGGGCATTTGGTAGTAGAACTCGATGGCGGTGGTGGCGGTGGTGTCGTTGGACAGCTGCTCTTTGGTGGAGGTGGTGGAGGTGGTGGAGATGGTGAATGCGGTGGTGGCGGTGTTGGGCAAGCCCCATGAGCAATGACAAAGCAAATGAGGTTGGCAATAAGGAAGAGAGCAGATTTTGATGTCATGGTTAATTTCGTGAATTCGTTACACAACAAGGAAAGGTGTTGTGTTTGCTTGTATAAGACTTGATTACTTAGGTGCAATGGTATGAGGGTGTGCAATGTGTGGGTTTTATAGAGAGTCAGGGTTAGGTCAAGACGAATACAAGTCATGTGCCAGGTTGGCTTAATTACTTAGGTGGTTAATAGATGACAAGGTGTGATTTCCCCAATCTTCATCGTGTACTATTTCTTTCTGGAAAAGGTAAATGATTAATTTGTAAATTTTTTTGCGAACTAATCAGGGGTGTTACTATTTGATTTCGTTGTAGAAACCACTATTGAGATTGAAATTAAGTTTTGTATGTATTGCGTTCTGGCCAATTACTTATCAACTTCGTGAGTGCGTTATTTGAAAATTAATTTATGTATGAATCATGTGTCATATATCTTCGTAAAGATGAAGTGACCATCTACTTTAGACTTAATTACACGGTTCAAATTATACGAATCTTACCTGAACTGTTTGCTATAACTATTTAATTTATCCATGAAATTAAACGGGTATACAGATTTTGGGAACATCGCTACGTACTCTGATTGTAACAAAAAAAAAGGTGATTGAAACCAAACAGTTGGTCATCATAATTAAATAACTATATTGCAAAAGGATGAAAGAGCAAAATCAAAAGAAAAAAAATAACAAAAGTAAAATTGAGAACGAGCATATCTTTTTGCTAGTAAATGATTTTTTAGACTAATAGCTAGTAAAAGATAACGTGTCATCGCCAAAAACAAGTGGAATGATATTAAATGGATATATATAAGCCCATTTGACACATGGACATGTGGGCACGCAATGCTCCCATGCATGGACAATCAAATAAAAGAAAACGGTTTTTAACTGAAGAAGGGTAGATGATACTTCTAGAAAGATAATATTCTCTTATTTTATACCGCCATATAATTTGTTTAGGTTTAGTGATTTCGGATATCTCTGTCTCTTTCTTATATTAAGAACGTAGATGGTCTGATCGATTTGTTAACGACTGTGATTAAAAAATAAAATTTCGGATAATATCAGCATTTCTGATAAAAAAATCTGCCATTTTTTTATTCCATGCATCTTTTTGATGTTTTTTACATGTAGAAGTCTAATTTTTTAGATACATACTTGCCACACGTACTCATCACAAGTTTATTTAGTCTTTCTTCTTTTGATCATGATTTCTTTCTATTTTTTTAAATGTCATTTAAGAAATTTTCGAATTGATTGATTATGTCTTCATTTCTTTTTATCTTTTTATATCATAAGATCTCATTTGACAACAATAACAAGAGTAGTAATATGACAACAAAAGGTGTCATGATAACAGCATGTGTCATAATACGACAACAACAAATAATATAACTTATTTTGATTATTTTTATCCTCTTGTTTCTCTGTTAAGCAGCATAACAAAAAATAAATATTATGTATTAGTAAGAAAAAGTTCATAGGTATGTCATTAAAGAACGAGATTTACATTTGTATGAGAATATGTTGGTCTATTTTTTATTGTTGGATAATTGTTCTATTCATTGGTCTATTCTTTTATGAAAATATGTCATTTTGTATGAGATTATTTTTGTTTTCTTATTATATGTCCCTGTTGCAACGCACAATACATGTTAATTTTTTATATATAAATTAAAGAGGAACTTTAGAAGATAAATAAAAATAAAAAATTTAGAAGCTTTTGTTCTAATAACATCAGATGTAAATAGTTTTATAATTAAGTATAAATATATTTTTAGAAAAAAAACCTGAACACATTTAAGATGTATATAAAAAACGTAGATTTACACTTTTGTAACTATTACTTTATTCTCTTTTTGGGAAAGCTAGGCAATAAATCTGTAAACAACTCCAATTGAACTAGTGTAAATTTAAAAATTTCAAATAATTATATATGGATTTTTTAAGCCATAGATTTATACATCACGTTAAATTATTTATTATTCATATTATTTCTTTAAGAAGTTATTATGCATGCAATTAATTACACATCATCATACTGTGGATTGCTGGTAAATTCTAGTGTAAAACTTAATTTACAAAGAATGTCCAAAGCTTTTTGCAAAGGCCAGCTGTAATGTTTTGGTTCTTCTAACAATGGCAAGTCAATTGAATCCGGATCTCCAGTGGCAATTTTGTTTTGAGAATTGCGGTGTACAATTGTGAATTGAGTGCCTCATTTCTGTTGAAACAACCCGCTACAGGAAGTTGTACACACCACAGGAAGTTATACGGAAATATCGACCCCTTTAATAATTAAGCGTAAAATTATAGGTAGAATGAGACGGAAAGTATCCGATAGAGAATGATAATTGCACTGCAAGTACAGTGATTAGGGTCACGGGATGCAATATTCTGCAAAAGGATTTTATGTGGCAAACAAGGAAAGATATTTATTAATGAGTGAGGCTACGGTACTATGCATAGCACGGATTGGTCCGTGCTACGGCTCAATATTTGAGTTTTCAAAATCATAATGGTCGATCCGAACCATTCAACATGATTATAAAATGAATATGTACTTCCAAACCAAATTTTACATTTTTTCGAATTTTTTTATTATTTTTTAGATAGGTAGAAAATCACTGTTTTTGGATGGTTCAGAATTTTCAGATCAAGTGATTTTCTACCTATCTAAAAAAATAGGTACTATGCATAGCACGGATTGGTCCGTGCTATGCATAGCACGGATTTTCTACCTATCTAAAAAAATAGTAAAAAATTCAAAAAAAATGTAAAATTAGGTTTGCAAGTACATATTCATTTTATAATCATGTTGAACAGTTCGGATCGACCGTTAGGATTTTGAAAACTCAAATATTGAGCCGTAGCACGGACCAAACTGTGCTATGCATAGTACCGGAGCCTCACTCTTTATTAATTTGTTCTTCCCCTGTAAAATGCGAATTCTAAAATTTTAGATTTTGCATAGGTATTATTACTTCAAAAAAGTACTTGACATAAAGGCGAAAAGAAAAGAAGCAAAGTTTTGAATAAAAAATCAGTCAAAACAATTTTGTAAATGCATGGACAATTTAACTATAATAATATTTTATTTCGATTTTTCAATACATAAGTAATATAAAAATGTTATAAATAATTAAGGAGTCGGGAAAAAAATATAGTGTAATTTAAAAATTGTTCAGAAAATATTCCAAAGTAAGGATAAGTATCAAGTATGACTTGCATTGAAAAAAATTAAAAAATTTAGCGATGACTTCGCCAGTAAAGTTAAAGCAAACCCAATTTCTTTTTTCATCAATAGCATAAAAGCAACATACTAATCCTTACTGTTTTAAAACAAAAGGAAGAGAAATTAATAAAAAATTCATGAACTTCGACATACATATAATATTGTAATGCAGTTTTCAGTTGAATATGTGAAAAAAAAAAAAAAAAAAGATCTTAATTAACATGTACAAAAGTGAGAGTACATTTGTAAAGGATACATATAAGCTTTGTCAAAAATAATATATGTAAATATATATAACATCACGATAGTGGCCGCATTTGTTCTAATTAGATTAGACATTATTATTAATATTTTATTTTTAAGCATGATAGAAGCTACCATTATTGAAGTTATTATTAATATATATTCTTAGCCATGTTATCATATCTCTCTCTATATATATTTTTTTTTTTGAGATAGGTGCCGTAGAGCTTCTTTTTTTAGTCAATGACACATGTAATTTTATTAATTTCTTCTTATTCTGAAATTTTGACCAGAAATCGATATACGTTATTCAATGGTTTTGTATTGAATGTTCATACAAAAACTAACACACTTTTCTTTTCTTTTTACCGAGGAACACAAAACGCAAACACGCATGATCACATTCAAGAATAAATTGTTAGCGTAGGTACACCACCATGCATGCCACCAAAGAACCGATGGAGGAGACGAACTTTATTAATTGCATGATTTTGATGTTTCGCCAGCTTTGTAGTTGCGTACGTACAAATTATGATAACCTGGAAGATCTTGTGATGGACTCTGATTGCATGTATGTACAATTGTTCGAGTTGTTCTTGGATCTGTACCATCCAAAATTCCAGTTCTCCGATTTAATTACCAGTATGCATCAAATTGCCAATACTGACATAACTTGCCACTGGCAAATTATTGAGACCAATATTGATAGAATGTACTTGGAGTTTGTCAAATAGTTGGTGAATTTAATCTAAAATTTATTAGATAGGCTTTAAATTATTAGTTTGAATTGTTGAAATCGATTTATTTCATGAGAAATATATTTACATTTTAAATTTATAAATTTTTTTAATGTATTTATTTTTTACCATCTTTTTACGACTTGACTTTACTCTATATAAAATTAAAATTGACAAATGTAGTATATAAACTAGTGTTCTAAATAGCGCGCTATAGCGTTTTTGGACCCCAAACGCTACGCTATGACATCAAAATGCGCTATTTGCGCTACGGCCGCTATAGGGGCCGCTACAGCGCTATAGCAGTCCGCTATTTGCGCTATACAATTTGGGGTTTTTTTTTTTAAGCAATTTATATGGGTTTTAAATAAATATAAAAAAATCTCAAACCGAAATTGAATTTGTTGCTACTTACTACAGATAAATCAATTTGAAATTGAGAATAGAAATAGAAATTTGAATAGAAAAAAAGTCCAAACCGAAATTAAAATTTGAATAGAAAAAAAAAATAGATTATGTCATGAATCATGATGCTTAAGATATTTTTAATAGGAAAAATCGATAGTTTATGATATTACTATGGATATTTTGAACTGCAATTTGGACTTTGTACGGGTTCAATATGAATATTATAATTTCTTAATTACTTTGGTGTTATTTATTGTTCTATGAGACTTTAGATAATGTTGATATTTAGTACAAATATTGAATATACGAAATGTAAAAAAAAAAAACGCTATTTGAAATAGCTTCCGCTATAGCGACGCTATTCGCTATAGCTTTTTTTTTAGCCTTCCCGCTACGACGCTATAAACGCTATTTAGAACCTTGATATAAACAAATCACTCATCAAATGAGGGGCATATACAAGAAGCAACAATGGGGTCAATTGACCCCCTTTTTTTAAAAATAATTTTTTGTACTTATGTATGTTTTTTTTTACATAATTTAGAGTAAAATATCACGGTATTATAAAATTGACCCTCATTCTCCGCAAAAAAAAAAAAAAAATTATATGATTGACTCCATAGTTCGAAAGTCTGGCTCCGCCCCTGCATCAAGTGGATCGGTTTCAACAGTTTTAAATTCTTCGTTTGAAACCGATCTGATAGATTAATTTTAAATTAAATTCACCAATTGCCTTGATACGGTTAAGTACATACTTAGCTTCACTCATATTGATATATCGATTAAATGTAAATAGCAATGCAGAATTTCCTACTTTCAAAACGACAAACAACAGTAAAGAAATATATGTACATATGCAGAACTTATATATGGCGCCATCAAGTAAAATAGTCAGTTTGAAATGGACAAGATCTATTATTTCACATATAATTAAAATTTACTAGAAAATACTGAGGACCACAGGATAGGAGTAAATAATCAATATATATATATATAGAGAGAGAGAGAGTGTGTGTGGCTAATATCAAAACGTTTGTTCCTAGCCCCTCGGTGCTATCAAGTGGTTTTCCAATTTTCAAAGTTCAAACAGTCGATCCAAACCATTAGATATTCAATCTATATTAAAATGTGCTTGGAGACCAAATTTTACATTTTTTGAATTTTTTTTTACTATTTACTAAGATGGTTTGAAAATCACTGTTTTGAAGTATTTTTCAGCACCATTGAAAACAGTGATTTTCAAACCACCTTAATAAATAGTGAAAAAATTGCAAAAAATGTAAAATTTGGTCTCCAAGCACATTTTAATATAGAGTGAATATCTAACGGTTTTGATTTTGAACTTTAGAAATTAGAAAACCACTTGGTAGCACTGAGGGGCTAGGAACAAACGTTTTGATATTAGCCACACACTCTCTCTCTCTCTCTCTCTCTCTCTCTATATATATATATATGATTAATTTGAACTTGTGAAGTTGTAATTGGTAATTAATTAATTAATAAAGAGAATGGATACACAAGCATTTAATTATTTTTAACTCTCATAATGGACATTAAAATTTGTTCGGGTCCAAAATAAATTCACATATGTGGTGTTTATTAAATAGAATGTGTATTAAATCAGTGTAGTTTTAAGGTTTTATCACATATGAAGTGATAAGACACAGACGTTAAAATTTCAAGTAAGCCTGATACATTGACTAATTAAAAAATTTCAACCTCCCCTGATTATTTTTGTACCATTAATTAACTGCCCCTAAGTCTGATACGACGTGAACTACTATTATTTAATTATCAAGAACTCATTTTGAAATATTATTTTTATTTTAGATAGTATTACATCAGCCAGCTACCATGATTGTTAAATAAACATGTTGTTATAATTAATTAATCCTTAATTAAGATAGTACCAGTGGCCTACAAATGTTTGTTATAAAATGCTTGTACCTTAATTGATTTCTAATTGTTGGCATTAGAAAGTACAAAGGGAAAGTACAAAAACAGAGACAATTAATATAACACAAGAGGATCACTATTTGAAAAATGCTTCATGCATTGGTGAAGGTACAATATACGGGACAATAAGCCATTATCCAATTCAATGACCTTATGAATACTTCTCACATATAATACACCATTGCCTCTTGCTAGCTAGACCCTCTAACAGCAAACATAAAATAACAACTTAAAGGCTAAATAAAAAATAAAACAAAAGGGACAGACAGATGCACTTGCGCTTGTAAGAACTCGATTGCGCCAAGTACAAAAAATAACAGTTTGTGTTTAATCAAGCACACTTGAACCCCTCAGGGGAACCCTTGCCACAAAAATTAAGCACAAGACTGAGGTTAATAGGTATATTAAGGTTAATTCCGAGAATGTTCGCTTTAATCGCAGTGCAGAGGCAGACAGCCGCCTCTAAGTCGACCAGTCCGTCGAGCAGCGGACAGCAAGGTTCTTTGGGAGGCAATCCAATCTTCACACCTTTAATCAGGTTTAGCACATTTGCACAAACACCCAATTTTAGTGCATCAACTGGGCATTTACTGGAAGAACTAGAAGGTGGGGTTACTGGTGTAACTGGGGTCGGTACGTACGGTTTTGGGCTGGGGGTAACCGGACCAGGGCAGTAGCTGCATGCACTGGAGAGGGAGAAGAAGAGAATGTTCAAGGCAAGGAAAAGAGAGGTTGGTGCAGTAGTTTTCATTGCCATGGTTCTCTAAGGAAGGCAAGTTTTTACTGCAGTAATTGTTGTACTATTGGTGAGGTTAAGTGAAACTGTGAAGTTAATGAGTATTTATAACCAAAAGTTCAGGTGATGTTAAGTACATCCGGTCTAGAAAAAAAATCATGGACCTAGCTACGTACTTAATTAGGACTAGTTCCGTTAATTCTCGCATTTATATATTTCATTTCAAATACTTTTTGTCAGAAAGTATATATATTAATTCTAACAATTATATATATAACATTACGAAAACTATATGTAGCTTGAATCAATTAACTTATTAACAATCATTATAGTTTCAAATTAAAAAGTTGATATAATTGTCATTTAATTGGAATCGAAAAGCTTATTTATTTGTTATCAAAACGAAATATTGAGTAGGAATTGTAGTCTAATGTGCATCAAATAAGGTTTAATTAAGTTATATTTTTGCATTTAGCTACATGTATTGTCTATTAGTTTATCCCCCCTCCACACAAACAAGAAAAAAAAAAGCATCTCGATCCCTTATAATAAAATCAAAGCTCCTGTATCACACACCAAAGAAAGGCAAAAATATATCCATATATATATAAACGTTGTACGGCTTAAATGGTGGACTGCACATTGTAAATAGTGAATAGATAAATTATATTGTGATGAAGACAAAAAAGTGTGACTGGCTAGGTGGATCTGTGAAGCAGCTAGCTCATATTACAAGGGGCATGCATGCTCCAACCTAGCTGGCAAATCAGGGACTGCCCATCGACCTGGGGCGGTTTTGGAGGTTTGCCAAATGATAATCCCTAATTTGAGGAACCATTTTAACCATATCTTAGTTTATTGACTTAATAGATATTATTTTCTGATGAGGCAGGAGAATCTCTGGGCGTATGCATGTTACTGTGTCACTGTACCAAAGTTTGGATCAGATTGTTTTCATATTAACCTCTCTTTTTCTTTCTTTCTTTCTTTCTAAATATGTGTCACTGTAAGCGAATAAATTTCTACACCAAGATTGTAATATCATGTTGAAAACACACTTGGCAGCTGAAGATTTGGAAATCAAACAAGACATGCTAGAATCCATATCAATTCAAAGAAGGAAAGAAGATATGAAGAAAGGAAGACGAATATGCGTAGCATATATATTCTTTCATATATAGATAATAGTTGATTTCCTTCTAATGTTAGATTAAGTATTCTATGTTTAACATATGTAATTGAATTACTATAATTAATATCTAGCTGAGTTGATAAATAGGAAGAGCAACAGTCGTGTAATTCAATTAAAATAGAAAGAAATAAAGATCTCGGAGGGAAGGGAGATTCTTGGGAGTCTTGTGTTTAAGTTCTCTATTATTTTTGACATGGTATCAGAGCATAGTTGCCTGGTGGTATAACTAGAGAAATTGTTGCCCTTCTTGTCTTTAACTTCAATTTCTTGTGCTATACTGCTCTAAGGAGCTGTCCATACTTGGTAGAATAATGTCATAAGCCGAATCCCAAGAGTCGACCACCACTGCTTCTTTGATTGAGCAGATGACTAAAATGATGACTCAAATGGCGGGCAATGCAAGCGGCTGCCATAAGCAATACTCAACCGGCGACACAAGTCATACCTCAACCTGTTGCCATGACTAAGGGTATGTACGTTCGCGACAGAGAAAGAATGAAACATCTCATAGGAGAGATGACTCCGCCATCCATAACTGGCAATGTGGTGATGTACGTTCTAGAGCCAAGCAGTGGGGATGTACGTTCGCGACAAAGAAAGAATGAAACATCTCATAGGAGAGATGACTCCGCCATCCATAACCGAACCATCATATAAAAAATGGGCAACTGGCAATGTGATAGTGAAAGGGTGGATTATTAACTCCCTTGAACTGTGACTGAGGGGGAGACATATGGAAGGCAATAGCTACAACATACTACGACGAAAGTGATGAGGCTCAGGTTTATGCTCTCAACCGCCAAGTCATGCGTGTGAAAAAAGAAGGGCGAGCTATTGAAGAATACTTCGACGAGCTCTAAGGGTTGTGGCAAGAAATCATCTTTTGATACCCAAATCCCATGGAGTATGCAGTAGATATCGACAAATACAACACTTTCATTCAAAAAACAAGGGTATACACCTTTCTTGATGGGCTTAATGACACGTTAGATGGTGTAAGAGCACAAGTGGTGATGCTCAGTCAATTCCCCTAAAGTGGACAAGCATACGGGTATGTAAGGAGAGAAGCTACTTGCCAAGGGATCATGATCAAAGGAGGAGTGGACTCAAACTCTGTAGTTATGATCTCCAAGGGATACAAGTCTGGTAAGGGGTATGATTTCCAAAACAAAAATTACTCACAATTCTCTTATAATGACAAGACAAAGATGAGATGCACGAATTGCGGCAAAAGTCGGCACACAAAGGAATAGTGCTTTGAAGTGTTGGGCTATCCGGATTGGTGGAAAGGAGATAAAAAAAAGAAGTATGAGGAGAGAGGCAAAGGTGTAGCAGCCACAGCTGCAGCTGTGGGCAACCGAGGGGCCAACAAGCAACAATTAGACCCGAACTAGCATGGTCAGCATCAACCAGCATCAGCAACCAGAACCGACCAACAACCAACAGCAGCAAGCAGCAGTCAGCAACAGCCAGGGCCGAACCATTATGATCAGCAGGCAGCAACCAGAACTGAGACACTAACAGAAGAAGAAAATCTTAATTTTGAAGGTAAAAATGGTATTTTCAAAACCGGCATATTTAAGTGTATGTAGGGTGCAGAAAGTTCCACTAGAGTGTGAGTGTATGAAATGTTCCAGGGTTCAGTGCTCTCTCTAGACATGGGGAGGGCATCGAACTTGAGACATTCTATCTCTCTGTTATTCCTTTAGGTTCACCCTCGAGTACCCACCGTTCATAATCGGTCCATCAAGAGAGTTTATTGATTATGGGAACGTTTAACTCCTGACGTTTATTGATTGTGTATACCCTTCCGAATCATACTGAATACCTCGTTCATTTCAGGATTTGTGTCTTATGTCTATGTGAACTGATAATGGGGCTAAAAGAGGGGCTCACGTACTAATCTTGGATTTGGTTGTTTGGTTCTCATTGCTGGATATTTATGGGTGTGTGTGTATGCCATGATGTATGTGCAAATATGAAGAACAAAACATGTTGATTGTATTTGTTCATTTACTTAAAAAGATGAGTTTGTCATTATTCTACATTCTCAGACATATTGTGAAGAATTCACTTGAATTTAGGTGGAAGGGCATTTTAGTCATTTCAAGAGTTGACTAATGCTTGGACATATTCAACTTTATGTTGAAATCATAGTGGATTCAATTTGGGTCAACTTGGATTTGATTTGAGTCGATTTGGACGATATGGGGAAGTTATGAGTCGAAAGGACTTGTTTGTGAATATTTTAACAAGTAGGGACCTTTAATAAATTATTGGATGGCTTGGGTTGTGATTTAAACTTTTAACAGGGTTCTTTGAATTAAATTGTGAGCATAAGGACTTATTTGCAAGGTTTAACAGTTGCCACGGGCTTGTTTTGAATATTTGAACTCCAAGGTTGCCACGGGCTTGTTTTGAATATTTTGAACAGTTGCCACGGGCTTGTTTTAAATTGTGAGCATAAGGACTTATTTGCTTGAACTCCAAGGTTTAATGTGCAAAACTGGAATTGGACTCAGTAGGGACTCGGGTGTGACTCAGTCGACTTGGTTTGGCTTAGTCGACTAGGATTCGAGTGCTGACAGGTGGGACCCGGGGTCAGAAGTCGTTGAGACTTTGAACTAACGGTCTGATTTAAATGGTATTTCAAGATTCACACATCATCATGACTTGTTTAACGGAGGCTAAACCCTCAACCCGGTAAGGTGGGCCCGCCTTCTCCGATGCGTTTCTGGCTTTAGGGTTTAGGGTTTAGGATTTAGAGTTTAGAGTTTAGGGTTTAGGCTAGCACTAGAGAATTGAATTTGGTTTGGTCTAGCACTAGAGAATTTTGCGACTATAATTAGGCAAAAATATCATGAAAAGCCCTTTTGCCAAAAAAAATGATGAGACAGTTGCCTGAAAATTAGGCTTTGCTGATGTCTTGAAGACTTGCGTCATTCATTACTGAACTAAATAATCAACAAACGGTAATTTCAGAAGCATAATTTTTTAGGATAAAGATTTTTTTCCCCCGGCTCCTATCCCCCATTCATCCCCCAATCATTAATTATGTAGGGGACCACAACTTCAAGTACAAAAAGACAAAAAAAAACGTGTATCAATCATTAATTACGTGGGGGACCGCTTGTATTTGAAAATTTTTATAACTGACGCGCGCAAGTATTCATATATAATACATCAAGTATTCATATATAATACACTAAGTATTCATATCTAAGATATCAAGTATTTAAAAAAAACTGGATACATCACTCACCCATCTTTTTACACGTTTTTAGAGGTGGTTTTTTTTTCTCCATTCACTCTAACTAATATTTCTTACAATTTGTGAAGAATTTTGCGAATCTAAAATCACAAACGTCTTCTACGCAATTTTCTCTTTCAAATGAGATCCATGATGAAATACTTTTGAGTTATCCGTCGCGCAAGTATTCATACCTCGTAAAATTATTTATATCTTATCATGCAAGTATTCATACCACGTCAAGCAAGTATTCATACCTCGTCGAACAAGTATTCATACCTAAGATAGAGTGTACTGGACACTTCCAGTAATTGAGCGGTAATGAAATTTCAATCGGTAAAAAATGAGTGAATGATGTGTCCAGTTTTTTATTTGTGAAATACTAATTAGGTATGAATACTTGTTCGATGATGTATGAATACTTGAATGACAAGGTATGAATACTTGTGCAACGGACAACTCGAAAGTACGTCATCATGGATCTCATTTGAAAGAGAAAATTGTGTAGAAAACGTTCGTGGTTTTATATTTGCAAAATTCTTCACAAATTGTAAGAAATATTAGTTAGAGTGAACGGAGAAAAAAAAAACCACATCTAAAAACGTGTAAAAGATGGGTGAGTAATGTGTCCAGTTTTTTTTTGAATACTTGATATGTTAGATATGAATACTTGATGTACTATATATGAATACTTGATGTCTTATATATGAATACTTGCACTCGCCGCGATAATAACACGTTTTGTTTTGTCTTTTAGCGCTGAAATTTGTGGTCCCCTCTTAATTAGCAGTCAACAAAAACAGTTATTGACTGGGGGATGAATGGGGGATGAGAGCTGGGGGATAGTTAGTCCGTCCCAATTTTTTAATATATAAGGATGTCGTTTTTGTTTTGTCGTAAAATTGCTACTGTTGATGCTTACTAATGAATTGCAAAAAATTACTTTTCTCATGTTACTTGCTCCATATATATATATATATATATATATATATATATATATATATATATATACATATATATAGGGATAGGCTACGGTGCTTTGGGAAGTAAAGAGGGTGTTTTACTTCCCGCTCATATCTTCATTTTCAAAGTTCAAATTGTCGGTCCGAACATCTCAACATGATCTTCATATTGATATATGCTTGGAGACCAAATTTTACATTTTTTTGAAATTTTTTACTATTTTTTTGGAATTTTTGAAAATCACAGCTTTTCATGAAATAAAAAAATAATAAAAAATTCAGAAAAACACTGATTTTCAAAAATTCCAAAAAAATAGTAGAAAATTTCAAAAAAATGTAAAATTTGGTCTCCAAGCACATTTCAATATGAAGATTGTGTTGAGAAGTTCGGATTGACTATTTGAACTTTGAAAATGGAGATATGAGTGGGAAGTAAAACACCATCTTTACTTCCCAAAGCACCGTAGCATTACTCTATATATATATATATATATATATATATATATATATATATATATATAGAATGGCTAAGCTCAAAACGTTTGTTCTTGGGCTCAGGAACAAACGAGTCGGTTCTCCAATTTTCGAAGTTCAAACAACAAATCCAAACCGTTAGATGTTCAATCTATATTAAAATGTGCTTGGAGACCAAATTTTACATTTTTTGGAGTTTTTTTACTATTTATTAAGCTGGTTTGAAAATCGCTGTTTTTATTAAAATTCCGCACCATTGGAAAACAGCGATTTTCAAACCAGCTTAATAAATAGTAAACAAATTCCAAAAAATGTAAAATTTGGTCTCCAAGCACATTTTAATATAGATTGAACATCTAACGGTTTGGATTTGTTGTTTGAACTTCGGAAATTGGAGAACCAACTCGTTTGTTCCTGAGCCCAGGAACAAACGTTTTGAGCTTAGCCATTCTCTATATATATATATATATATATATATATATATATATATATAGCTGGGCTATGGTGAGTTGCGAAGTAAGATGTCATTTTTACTTCACGCTCATATTTTTATTTTGAAAATCGAAACGCCCGATCCGAACCGCTCAACATGTTCTCCATATTGAAATGTGCTTGGAGACCAAATTTTATAATTTTTGGAATTTTTTTACTATTTATTAAGCCACTTTGAAAATCGCTGATCGAATGGTCCAGAATTTTTTACTGTTTTTTACTGTTCACCCGGATCTGAGATTTCCAAAGTGGCTTAATAAATAGTAAAAAAATTCCAAAAAATATAAAATTTGGTCTCCAAGCACATTTCAATATGGAGAACATGTTGAGCGGTTCGGATCGGTTGTTTAGATTTTCAAAATGGAGTATAAGCGTGAAGTAAAACGACGTTTTACTTCACAACTCACCATAGTCAATCTATATATATATATAGAGTATAACTAGGGTGTTCCTAAGTTCACCAACTCTTTTGTGAACTCAACTCTAAAATCTATCGGATTGGCTTCAAACGACGAATCCAAACCGTTAAAATCCTTCTAACTTACGGGTGATGCATCTACATGTGAAAATTTTAAAATTTTACATTAGTTTTGTATAGAGTCAAGTGGTCAAAAGGCATCCAAAAAATGAACGCATTAAAATTAATTTATAAACCTTCTAATTTTCACCACTTGACTTTATACTAAATTAATTCGAAAGTTTAAAATTTCACATGTAGACACATCACTGTAAGGTAGAAGGATTTCAACGGTTTGGATTCGTAGTTTGAAGCCAATCCGATAGGTTTTAGAGTTGAGTTCATAAAGAGGCTTGGTGAACTTAGGAACACTCTAGTTCTACTCTATATATATATATATATATATATATATATAGGGATAGGCTACGGTGCTTTGGGAAGTAAAGAGGGTGTTTTACTTCTCGCTCATATCTTCATTTTCAAAGTTCAAATTGTCGGTCCGAACATCTCAACATGATCTTCATATTGATATATGCTTGGAGACCAAATTTTATATTTTTTGGAAATTTTTTACTATTTTTTTGGAATTTTTGAAAATCACAGCTTTTCATTAAATAAAAAAATAATAAAAAATTCACAAAAACACTGATTTTCAAAAATTCAAAAAAATAGTAGAAAATTTCCAAAAAATGTAAAATTTGGTCTCCAAGCACATTTCAATATGAAGATTGTGTTGAGAAGTTCGGACCGACAATTTGAACTTTGAAAATAAAGATATGAGCGGGAAGTAAAACACCCTCTTTACTTCCCAAAGCTCATATCTCCATTTTCAAAGTTCAAATAGTCGGTCCGAACTTCTCAACACAATCTTCATATTGAAATGTGCTTGGTGACCAAATTTTACATTTTATGGAAATTTTCTACTATTTTTTTTGAATTTTTGAAAATCAGTGTTTTTCTGAATTTTTTATTATTTTTTTATTTCATGAAAAGCTGTGATTTTCAAAAATTCCAAAAAAATAGTAAAAAATTTCCAAAAAATGTAAAATTTGGTCTCCAAGCACATATCAATATGAAGATCATGTTGAGATGTTCGGATCGACAGTTTGAACTTTGAAAATGGAGATATGAGCGGGAAGTAAAACACCCTCTTTACTTCCCAAAGCACCGTAGCCTATCCCTATATATATATATATATATATATATATATATATATAGAATTGGCTACGGTGCTACGCGTAGCATAGAGGGCCTCCGTGCTACGGCTCAATATTTGAGTTTTCAAAATCCTAACGGTCGATTCGAACCGTTCAACATTATCTCCATATGAATATGTACTTGCAAACCAAATTTTACATTTTTTTTAGAATTTTTTTACTATTTTTTTAGATAGGTAAAAAATCACTTGTTACGAAAATTTCTGTACCATTCAGATCAAGTGATTTTCTACCTATCCAAATAAATAGTAAAAAAATTCTAAAAAATATAAAATTTGGTTTGCAAGTACATATTCATATGGAGATCATGTTGAATAGTTCGAATCGACCGTTAGGATTTTGAAAACTCAAATATTGAGCCATAGCAAGGTAGCCAATTCCTATATATAGGGATGGGCTTAGCTAAGCCATGGAGTAAAACGAGTTTGTACTCCATGCAATATTTCCATTTTGAAAATCCAAACTACCGATCCAAACCGTTCAAGTTGTTCTCCATATTGAATGTGCTTGGAGACCAAATTTTACATTTTTTGGAATTTGTTTACTATTTATTAGTCACTTTGAAAATCGCTGATCCAGGTGAACAGTAGCAAAACAGTAAAAAATTCTGGACCAATGGATCAGCGATTTTCAAAGTGGCTTAATAAATAGTAAAAAAATTCCAAAAAATGTAAAATTTAGTCTCCAAGCACATTTCAATATGGAGAACAACTTGAACGGTTCGGATCAGTAGTTTGGATTTTCAAAATGGAAATAATGAGGCGTGGAGTACAAACTCGTTTTACTCCATGACTTAGCTAAGCTCAGCCCTATATATATATATATATAGAGAGAGAGAGAGAGAGAGAGAGAGAGAGTAGAATTAGGGTGTTCCTAAGCTCACCAAGCCTCTCGTGACCTCAACTCTAAAACCTATCGAATTGACTTCAAACGATATTTCTAAACTGTTAGATCTTCAATCTATATTAAAATGTGCTTGGAGACCAAATTTTACATTTTTTGGAATTTTTTTACTATTTATTAAGCCGGTTTGAAAACTGTTGTTTTCCAATGGTACAGAATTTTAATAAAAACAGCGGTTTTCAAACCGGATTAATAAATAGTAAAAAAATTCTAAAAAATGTAAAATTTGGTCTCCAAGCACATTTTAATATAGATTGAAGATCTAACGGTTTGGAAATGTCATTTGAAGTCAATTCGATAGGTTTTAGAGTTGAGTTCACAAGAGGCTTGGTGAGCTTAAGAACACCCTAGTTCGACTATATATATATAGGGATGGGCTTAGCTAAGCCATGGAGTAAAACATGTTTGTACTCCACGCCTCATTATTTTCATTTTGAAAATCCAAACTACCGATCCAAACCACTCAACATGATCTCTATATTGAAATGTTCTAGGAGACCAAATTTTACATTTTTTGGAATTTCTTTACTATTTATTAAGCCACTTTGAAAATCGCTGATCCATTGGTCCAGAATTTTTTACTGTTTTGCTACTGTTCACCCGAATCAGCGATTTTCAAAGTGGCTTAATAAATAGTAAAAAAAATTCAGAAAATATAAAATTTGGTCTCCAAGCACATTTCAATATGGAGATCATGTTGAGCGGTTCGGATCGGTAGTTTGGATATTCAAAATGGAAATATGACGTGGAGTACAAACTTGTTTTACTCCATGGCTTAGCTATATATATATAGAGAGAGAGATAGATAGGCTACCATGCTTTGCAAATTAAAGGGCCTGTTGTGCTTTGGGCTCCTTTTTTCGGATTTTCAAAGTCTAAACAGTCGATCCGAACCGTTCAAGTTGATCTACATATTGAAATGTGCTTGCAGACCAAATTTTACATTTTTTGGAATTTTTTTACTATTTATTAAGCCACTTTGAAAATCGCTGATCCATTGTGAACAGTAGCAAAACAGTAAAAATTCTGGACCAATGGATCAGCGATTTTCAAAGTGGCTTAATAAATAGTAAAAAAATTCCAAAAAATGTAAAATTTGGTCTCCAAGCACATTTCAATATGGAGAACAACTTGAGTGGTTCGGATCAACTGTTTGGACTTTGAAATTCCGAAAAGGAGCCCAAAGCACAACAAGCCCTTTAATTTGCAAAGCATCGTAGCCTATCTCTATATATATATATATGAGGAGGGATCGGATTACACTCTTTTTTTGACATACTTTGATACCTACCATTTTCAAAGTCCAAATAGTCAATCCAAACTGTTCAACATGATGGATATATTAAAATGTACTTGGAGATCAAATTTTACATTTTTTTTGAATTTTTTTACTATTTATTAAGATGGTTACAAAATCGTTGTTTTTAGACCATTGAAAAACAGCGATTTTGTAACCATCTTAATAAATAGTAAAAAAATTCAAAAAAAATGTAAAATTTGATCTCCAAGTACATTTTAATATATCCATCATGTTGAACAGTTTGGATTGACTATTTGGACTTTGATATGGTGATCATGTTGAACGGTTCGGATCAACTGTTTGAGTTTTAAAATCGCAAAATTGGCCTATAAAAAAAACAATGTCAAGATGTGTCAAAAAAAAGGTGTAATTGGATCCCTCCTCTATATATATATATAGAGAGAGAGAGAGAAAGAGTGGCTAATATCAAAGCATTTGTACCAAGGCCCTCGTGCAACCAAGTCGTTTTCAGATTTTCAAAGTCCAAACGGTCGATCCAAACCGTTAGATGTTCAATCTATATTAAAATCTGCTTGGAGACCAAATTTTACATTTTTTGAAATTTTTTTACTATTTATTAAACCACTTTGAAAATTGCTGATCCGGGTGAACAGTAAAAACAGTGCAACCAAATTCTGGACCATGTGATCAGCAATTTTCAAAGTGGCTTAATAAATAGTAAAAAAATTCCAAAAAATGTAAAATTTGGTCTCCAAGCAGATTTTAATATAGAGATCACATCTAACGGTTTAGATCGACCGTTTGGACTTTGAAAATCCAAAAACGACTTGGTTGCACGAGGGCTTTGGTGCAAACGTTTTGATATTAGCCACTCTCTCTATATATATATAGAGTAGAACTAAGGTGCTCTTAAGCTCACCAAGCCCTTTGTGAGCTTAACTCAAAAACCTATCGGATTGACTTCAAACAATATTTCCAAACCGTTAGATGTTCAATCTATATTAAATTGTGCTTGGAGACCAAATTTTACATTTTTTGGAATTTTTTTACTATCTATTAAGATGGTTTGAAAATCGTTGTTTTCCAATGGTGCAGAATTTTAATAAAAACAGCGATTTTCAAACCATCTTAATAGATAGTAAAAAAATTCCAAAAAATATAAATTTGGTCTCCAAGCACATTTTAATATAGATTGAACATCTAACGGTTTGGAAATGTCGTTTGAAGTCAATCCAATAGGTTTTTGAGTTAAGCTCAGAAAGGGCTTGGTGAGCTTAAGAGCACCTTAGTTCTACTCATATATATATAGGCTATCATGCTTTGGGTAGTAAAGATGGTGTTTTACTTCCCGCTCATATCTCAATTTTTAAAGTTCAAATTGTCGATCCGAACATCTCAACATGATCTTCATGTTGATATATGCTTGGAGACCAAATTATATATTTTTTTTTTGGAAATTTTTTTACTATTTTTTTAGAATTTTTGAAAATCACAGCTTTTTATTAAATAAAAAAAATAAAAAATTCAGAAAACACTGATTTTCAAAAATTCAAAAAAAATAGTAGAAAATTTCAAAAAAATGTAAAATTTAGTCTCCAAGCACATTTCAATATGAAGATTGTGTTGAGAAGTTCGGATTAACTATTTGAACTTTGAAAATAGAGATATGAGCGGGAAGTAAAACACCATCTTTACTTCCCAAAGCATCGTAGCATCACTCATATATAGATAGGCTATCATGCTTTGGGAAGTAAAGAGGGTGTTTTACTTAATGTTTTACACCCTCCATATATATATATATATATATATATATATATATATATATATATGGCTGGACTTAGCTAAGCCATGGAGTAAAACAAGTTTGTACTCCACGCCTCATTATTTCCATTTTGAAAATCCAAACTACCGACCCGAACCGCTCAACATGATCTCCATATTGAAATGTGATTAGAGACCAAATTTTACATTTTTTGGAATTTTTTTACTATTTATTAAGCCACTTTGAAAATCGCTGATCCATTGGTCCAGAATTTTTTACTGTTTTGCTACTATTCACCTGGATCAGCGATTTTCAAAGTGGCTTAATAAATAGTAAAAAAATTCCAAAAAATGTAAAATTTGGTCTCCAAGCACATTTCAATATGGAAATCATGCTGAGCGGTTCGGATCGGTAGTTTGGATTTTCAAAATGAAAATATGACGTGGAGTACAAACTTGTTTTACTTCATGGTTTAGCTAAGCCCATCCCTATATATATATATAGGAAATGGCTAGCATGCTACGCGTAGCATAGAGGGTCTCCGTGCTACGGCTCAATATTTGAGTTTTCAAAATCCTAACGATCGATCCGAACCATTCAACATGATCTCCATATGAATATGTACTTGCAAGCCAAATTTTACATTTTTTAGAATTTTTTTACTATTTTTTTAGATAGGTAGAAAATCACTTGATCTGAAAATTCTGTACCATTCATATCAAGTGATTTTCTACCTATCTTAAAAAATAGTAAAAAAATTCTAAAAAATGTAAAATTTGGTTTGTAAGTACATATTAATATGGAGATCATGTTGAACGGTTCGGATCGACCGTTAGGATTTTGAAAACTCAAATATTGAGCCGTAGCACGGAGGCCCTCTATGCTACGCGTAGCACCGTAGCCAATTCCTATATATATATATATATATATATGAGGAGGGTTCAAATGCCTTTATTTTTTTGTGCCTTCACCATGCCTTCATTTCTAAAAACTTTAATAAATCAAAATTTAAAACTTAAAAGTAAAAAAAAACGTTGGATATGATCTACATCATTTTATCGATGCACGTGTAAAATTATGGCATTTCAATTTTGTTTTGGTTGTCATCAAGAGCTTATTAAAAACGTAATAATTTGAATGATTTCTAGACATTGATTTTTTCAACTTATTGACTCACATAAAAACAAAATCAAAATGTCATAATTTTTTATGAGCATATAGAGAAAATAACATAGATCATATCTAACGGTTTTATTTTGACTTTTTAAGTTTTTAATTTTGAGTTATTAAAGTTTTTAAAAATGGAGACAGGATGGAGGCACAAAAAATGAAGGCATTTGAACCCTCCTCTATATATATATATATATATATGCGCTATATTTTATTTTCTTAATTTGTTTGGAATTTTCTGTTGGCATGTGAGCTTTATTTGCCTCTGGAAAATTTATCATAAATTCATAACAAGGCCGAATACAACTAAATATAATATATGTGGATCTTATTGTGAACTTCTACAACGATTATGACTTAAACAGATTTCTCCTTGTACAAAAAAAAAAAAAAAAAAAAAAAAAAAAAAAAAAACAGAGAAAAGAACTAGATAAGCCGAAATGACAAATTTGTCCCCTATACACCTTTTTCTAATTTCATTCTATAATTGTATACTGGTCATTGCTCTCTCTTAATGCTTTGGTGGACGAATGGACGAAAGCTGTCTATCTGGATCAGGATTTAACAATGTATTTTTTTTTTTTTTAATGGGATGATGAATTGATGATGATCGATCATTGTCAATTGGCCAGAAAAATAATAAGAAAGCAATAAAATATCTAAGACAAGCATCCATGACCCGTGACTAGTACTTCACATGGTCCCTTGGTTTGCGTATTCCTAGTGTATTTATTTAAATAAATCAGTATCTTTTGACAAAAGCTACAAGCCAGAAACACATCTTTTTTTATAGGAAAAACAGGGGTCAAAGACCCGAAACACACACAAGTAAGCTTCCAAATCCAATTACTTTCGGATATAGAACCGGGGATGTCTATTATAGGGAGCATTTCCAGCTTTTGTAAACAAATATATATAGGTTATTTACTTCAGCAAAACAAAAATCCATAACATAGTTGTTTTCTCTATAGTTGGTTTCTTGTCAGTCACCAAGGAAAATGTATTTCGCAATAATATATATCGTGTAGTTGTAGAAAAGGATTGTACTCCATCTCTAAGATCGGACAAATACTATGAAAAAAGGAGTTATTAGTCAAACATTCAAACATAAATATAAAGATTTTTTTTAATGAAGGTTGGAGGTCAAGCCGTCCAACTATTTAATATTACAAAGGATTGTCCATTACGGATTTCAAACTTGCGACCTTCCACACGAAGAGCATGCCTTTGTCACTATACCAAAAGTTGATTCTCAACATAAATCACTACTACAAAAAAACATATTTACTATCGCCCATTTACCATCAGCCATCAGTTATCATTCCGCACGGATGGTGTATGTAACCAGGGTCAGCGTTGTAATTAATTTGAACTTTTTACCGACTGTTCGGTCTAACCAACCGATGGCATTGATGGCCCCTCCTTTTCCATCCTTTTTTAATATCGTACCGTTGGTTTTGAGTGTCTCTATAATATCGAATGGGTTACAACATCCATGGCATAGAAGTGGTGATCTTATCTGTGATGTCAATTGGGCCGTCAGTTTTGGATTGATCAATGCCAACTATGTTCCTTTTTGAACCAATGGCGATGTTCTCAAGGGCAACGCTGTAAATACTTGTAAATAGATTTTGGTATAAACCACACTCTCATGTATTCAATTAATTGATTGTGATGTATTGTGTAATTAAGTTTGGAGCTATACTGTGCAATTATAATGAGATAATTATTTAATAACATACATAATACCAACTCAATAATATCTAATTAACTAATTAAGGATTAACTGGCTCCTGAAATTTTTGTGTTTTAATTTTTTAACAGAAAAAGTTCATAACCAAGAATAACATATCACTAGCTTACTAGAGAATACTGAGCTCGTAACTACTCATTGTTATCATAAGTTCATAACCAAGAGTAACATAACTATATAAGAAAGTTAAATTAAAACAGATCCAAGGAATGTACCTAGTGGTATTAATACTACCAAATTAACATCCAAAATAGATCCCAGTATATATTACAAAACATCCATACACAAAATATGTTGAAACACCCATATATAAACTAGTTATAGTATAACTCCAAAGTTTTCAGACAACAACCGAAAAAATCATATCGCTAAAATCCAATTCCATTGTTGTAAACGTATCTCTACGATATTAATCACACTAAGTGATCAATGTAGAATAGTTCCTAAAATTTCTCAATTCCCCTTTATCAAACATGAGATACTGCATCACTCGTTGTACCATGGTATCAAACCTCCAAAATTGAACCTCAACCATCTCGAGATTTCTTCTGTCTGATGCTTCAACCAGTGGGACTGAAACTGCAACAAATAATTGATCAATTGATAACTAGATCTTTACTTTAAACTTTCTTCAAAAAAAAAAAAACTTTAAACAACAAATTAAAAATGAGGAGAAGCTATGTATTTGGAAAAAAAAAAAAAACTTACACAAAACTGATGTTGTACTACTGTAAGCTTTGTCAACTTTGGACAACTCTCTATGATCCAAGTTTGCATTTCGAAATATGAATAAGAACAGAGGGAAACAGTGAGAACCGTCAAGTTCTCAAATTTGGGGTATTTTCGGCAACTCGTCTAAAAACAGTGCTTACAATTAAACACAATTCAGAATAAACTATATATATAGAATTACGTACAGTACCCTCAACATTATATTGTAAACTTGATATTGGGTCAATTTAATTAATTTCCACAACAGATCTTTTAATTGATCATGTATGTGTGCATGTATTCATATCAATTGATCTTTAAAGATGGGTTGATCAATTGATGGCTAGGGGTTAATTGATGCATGCATGCATGCGCAGTATATAGTAAAAATGATACGATCGTGCTAGGTGCATACCAGGAGCAGATGGCACCTGAGGTAAAACTTCAGAATATGAACATCTTTAACCTTGTGCAGTAAAGTAGTGATCACCCTCATGGAAGATCGGGCTAAAGAATTCCTGGCATTAATGTTGAGGAATGGCAAAGAGGTCCACAGGTTGCTCCACCTCTTTGCCAGCACGCTCGTACGCACCGTCTCCCTGGACTCGAGCAACCCTAAGATAATGAGAAGTATATTGTCGGACAAATTACTTATGTAGTCACTGATGATTGTTTTAATTTGAAGGGGAACTAGTGAGAAGAGAGGAAGAAAGAGGTGATCAAGCAAATTTCAAGTACCTTTGGCCTATATTATCAAAAGTTGTGTTCCGTTTCTTTAATATTTTTGTTGGAATTAACACCATCGGCTTAGGGTTCGAACCAATAGTGTTAGTACCTACACCATCGGTTCACTGTGTGGTCATTTTGTCTTTCTAATATTTTTTATCAACGCCATCGGCTCACTAGTTGACACAAATTGTGTGTTTAAAATTGAACCGTCTGATATGCAATTTTGTTATTTTAATATTTGTGCTTTCTCAGATCCGACATACTGATCTAAATTGAAACTTTGCGTTACTTTAGGATTAAGTTATTCGAACAGTGGACTGAATATAACCTGCCAAATTTGAGCTCGCTGCTTAATTTCGCTCCAGAATAATAAAATATTATAATATTTTCCTTTCTTTCTCACTTTATATAACTCTAATTTTTTTTCTTGCTCTAATTTTTTTCTTGTTTTCTCACTTTATATTTTCCAATATTTTTATACTTTTGTGAAAATATTTTCTAGTTTTTACATATATTATATGCAATTTCAATAAAATTCAATAAAGCTTTCAAATAATGTTCATAAATAATAAATGTAGTGCTTGAATTATAATAAAACGGGTACACCATATTCAAAAGTCATTAAAACAATGAAAATTATTGCACCCAAAACAATAAATTGTGTATCACATGTACATTAAAGGAAATGTATAATTAAGTTGTCAATTATTAGTTTGTACAAATTTACCTCGAGTGAAATTATAATAAGCGTTTTATGCATAAATGATGAACTTACATATATCATGCATACACGGCATAGTATATATCGTAAATACACATAACAAACAATATTCATCATTTAATTACATATACATTGCCGTAGTTGATGTATACATATATATCAACTAGTAAAACTGTAAAGTCTTTTCGAAATCCCCTGCATTAGGATTATGCAGGTCCACTGAGCGGGTAACCAGTATAAAATTGCCCAATCCCACCCACTGTAACTCGGTCTAAATCATGCGTTCGGTGTACAATATTATGATAACCATTAATTACATGATAGTTCCTAAAATTTTGCAATTCACCAGTATAAAGTGTTAGATAATGTACCATTCGTTCTACCAGGGTGTTAAACCTCCATTATTTGACCTCAACCATCTCGAGATTTCTTCTTGACGATGGTTCAACCTGCCGGTTTCATACATGTTTGCATTAATAATAATATATATAAACAATTAAACACGAGTAAGAATAAACTATAGAATTAAACACGTTGTATTTCATATTATTCTAGTTTCATTTGATCTTCTTATAGATGTATTTTATATTATTCCAATTGTATTTCATCTTCTTCTAGTTGTTTATCACCTTCTATGCTTGTCTTTCTTGTTCTACTAGTTGGCTTTTATCGTCTACTACATGTTGTATTTCATCTTCTTCTCGTTTTTCATGTTCTATTTATTGTTTTGTCTACTACGGGTTACATTTCATTTTCCTCTAGTTGTATTTCATTTTCTGCTGGTGATCTTTAATGTTCTACTTGTTGTCTTTCGTTTAATATAGGTTGTATTTAATCTTCTTCTAGTTGTATTTCATATTATACTAGTTGTGTTTCATCTTCTTCTAGTTGTCTTTCACCTTGTACTAGTTTGTCTTTCTTGTTCTACTAGTTGGTTTTCACCTTTCGTTTACTACATGTTGTATTTCATCTTCTTCTAGTTGTATTTCATATTATTCTAGTTGTACTTCATCTTCTTCTAGTTGTCTTTCATCTTCTACAGGTTATATTTCATCTTCTTTTAGTTGTCTTTTACCATGTACGGGTTGTCTTTCATTTTCTACAAGTTGTCTTTCATCTTCTACTAGTTGTCTACTGGTTGTATTTTATCTTTTCCTAGCTGTCCTTCATCTTGTACTGGTTGTATTTCATCTTCTTCTAATTGTCTTTCAACTTCTACTAGTTGTCTTTCGTCTTCTTATGGTTGTCTTCCATTACCAACATGTTGTCCTTCATCTTATTCTAGTTGTATTTCATCGCCTTCTAGTTGTCTTTCATCTTGTACTGGTTGTCTTTTGTCTTCTTCTATTTTTTTTTCACCTTCTACTAGTAGTCTATCATCTATCATCTTCTACTAGTAGTCTTTCATCTTGTACTGGTTGTATGTCATCTTCTTCTAATTGTCTTTCAACTTTTACTAGTTGTCTTTCATCTTCTTATGGTTGTCTTTCGTTACCAACATGTTGTCCTTCATCTTACTATAGTTGTATTTCATCGCCATCTAATTGTCTTTAATCTTGTACTGGTTGTCTTTCAAGTTTTACTGATTGTCTTTCATCTTCTTCTAATAGTTTTTCACCTTCTACTAGTAGTCCATCATCTTCTTCTATTTGTCTTTCATGTTCTACTTGTTGTTTTCGTCTACTACTGGTTTTATTTCATCTTCTCATAGATGTATTCCATATTATTCTAGTTGTATTTCATCATAGTCTAGTTGTCTTTCACCTTGTACTGGTTGTCTTTCTTATTCTACTAGTTGGCTTTTATCGTCTACTGTAAGTTATATTTCATCTTTCTTCTAGTTGTCTTTCATGTTCTATTTATTGTTTCGTCTACTACGAGTTACATTTCATCTTCTTCTAGTTGTATTTCATTTTCTCTTGGTGGTCTTTCAAGTTCTATTGGTTGTCTTTCGTTTACTATAGGTTGTATTTTATCTTATTCTAGTTGTATTTCATATTATTCTAGTTGTCTTTCGTTTACTATAGGTTGTATTTCATCTTATTCTAGTTGTATTTCATATTATTCTAGTTGTATTTCATCTTTTTCTAGTTGTCTTTCACCTTGTACTAGTTGTCTTTCTTGTTCTACTAGTTGGTTTTTATCTTTCATTTACAATAGGTTGTATTTCATGTTCTTCTAGTTGTATTTCATCTTTCTTCTAGTTGTCTTTCATCATCTTCAAGTTGTCTTTCATGTTCTACTGGTTGTCTTTGTCTACTACAGGTTGTATTTTATCTTCTTTTAGTCGTCTCTCACCATGTACGGGTTGTCCTTAATTTTCTACAGGTTGTCTTTCATCTTCTACTAGTTGTCTACTGGTTGTGTTTTATCTTTTTCTATTTGTCCTTCATCTTGTACTGGTTGTATTTCATCTTCTTGTAGTTGTCTTTCAACTTCTACTAGTTGTCTTTCATCTTCTTATGGTTGTTTTTAATAACCAACAAGTAGTCCTTCATCTTATTCTAGTTGTATTTCATCGCCTTCTAGTTGTCTTTCATCTTGTAATGGTTGTCTTTCAAGTTTTTCTGGTTGTCTTTCATCTTCTTCTAGTTGTTTTTCACCTTCTACTAGTATCTATCATCTTCTTCTAGTTGTCGTTCATGTTCTACTAGTTGTTTTCGTCTACTATAGGTTGTATTTCCTCTTCTTCTCGTTGTATTTCATATTATTCAAGTTTTATTTCATCTTCTTATAGATGTATTTTATATTATTCTAGTATTATTTCATCTTCTACTAGTTGTCTTTCACCTTGGACTGGCTGTCTTTCTTGTTCTACTAGCTGATTTTTATCGTTTACTATAAGTTATATTTCATCTTTCTTCTAGTTGTATTTCATATTATTTTAGTTGTATTTCATCTTCCTCTAGTTGTCTTTCATCTTCTTCAAGTTGTCGTTCATGTTCTACTGGTTGTCTTTCGTCTACTACAGGTTGTGTCATCTTCTTTTAGTCGTCTCTCACCATGTATGGGTTGTCTTTCATTTTCTACAGGTTGTCTTTCATCTTCTACTAGTTGTCTATTGGTTGTATTTTACCTTTTTCTAATTGTCCTTCATCTTGTACTGGTTGTCTTTCACCTTCTTATGGATGTCTTTCAAAACCAACAAGTAGTCCTTCATGTTATTCTAGTTGTATTTCATCGCCTTCTAGTTGTCTTTCATCTTGTAATGGTTGTCTTTCAAGTTTTATTGGTTGTCTTTCATCATCTTCTAGTTGTCGTTCATGTTCTACTAGTTGTCTTTCATCTTATGCTAGTTTTTTTTTGTTCTACAAGATGGCTTTTATCATCTACTACATGTTGTAAATATCTTCTAATTGTATTTCATATTATTCTAGTTGTATTTCTTCTTTTTCTAGTAATCTTTAACCTTGTACTGGTTGTCTTTCTTGTTCTACTAGTTGGCTTTTATCTTCTACTAGTTGTCTTTCATCTTCTTCTTCTAGTTGTCATTTATCTGTTGTCTTTCATTCTCTTCTAGTTGTCTTTCACCTACCACTAGTTGTCTTTCAGCTTCTACTGGTTGTCTTTCATGTTGTTCCGGTTGTCTTTCATGTTCTGCCGGTTGTCTTTTGTCTAGTATAGGTTATATTTCTTCTTCTTCTAGTTGTATTTCATATTATTCTAGTTGTATTTCATCTTTTTCTAGTTATTGATTGGCTTCAATATTCTATTAGTTGTCTTTCATCTTCTACTAGTTGTCTACTGGTTGTCTTTCATCTTCTTGTAATTGTCCTTTATCTTGTACTGGTTGCCTTCATTTTTTTT
This sequence comes from Carex kokanica, assembly GCA_025461125.1. Lineage (NCBI taxonomy): Eukaryota > Viridiplantae > Streptophyta > Magnoliopsida > Poales > Cyperaceae > Carex > Carex kokanica. Next base: position 1,548,151 of record JAJGRX010000435.1, read on the forward strand.
CCTCGTGTCCTTCACCTTCTACTAGTTGTCTTTCATCTTCTATTTGTCTTTCATGTTCTACTTGTTATTTTCGTCTACTACAGGTTGTATTTCATCTTCTTCTGGTTGTATTTCATATTATTCTAGTTTTATTTCATCTTCTTATAGATGTATTTCATATTATTCTAGTTGTATTTCATCTTCTGTCTTTCACCTTGTACTGGTTGTCTTTCTTGTTCTACTAGCTGGCTTTTATCGTCTACTATAAATTATATTTCATCTTTCTTCTAGTTGTATTTCATATTATTTTAGTTGTATTTCATCTTCTTCTTGTTGTTTTTCATCTTCTTCATGTTGTCTTTCATGTTCTACTGATTGTCTTTCGTCTACTACATGTTATATTTCATCTTCTTTTAGTTGTCTTTCACTATGTACGGGTTGTCTTTCATGTTCTAATGGTTGTTTTTCATCTTCTACTAGTTGTCTATTGGTTGTATTTTATCTTTTTCTAGTTGTCCTTCATCTTGTACTGGTTGTATTTCATCTTCTTGTAATTGTCTTTCAACTTCAACTAGTTGTCTTTCATCTTCGTATGGTTGTCTATCATTACCAACATGTTGTCCTTCATCTTATTGTAGTTGTATTTCATCGCCTTCTAGTTGTCTTTCATCATATACAAGTTGTCTTTCAAGTTTTACTGGTTGTCTTTCATCTTCTTCTAATAGTTTTTCACCTTCTACTAGTAGTCCATCATCTTCTTCTAGTTATATTTCATGTTCTACAAGTTGTATTTCACCTTGTACTGGTTTTTTTTTGTTCTACAAGTTGGCTTTTATCTTCTACTACAGGTTGTATTTCATCTTCTTCTAGTTGTATTTCATCTCCTTCTAGTTGTCTTTAACCTTGTACTGGTTGTCTTTCCTGTTCTACTAATTGGCTTTTATCTTCTACGAGTTGTCTTTCATCTTATTCTAATTGTATTTCATGTTCTTCTAGTTGTCCTTTATCAGTTGTCTTTAATATTCTAATAGTTGTTTTTCATCTTCTTCTAGTTGTTTTCAGCTTTTACTGGTTGTCTTTCACGTTGTACTGGTTGTATTTCATGTTCTACTCATTGGCTTTCGTTTACTACAGATTGTATTTCATCTTCTTCTCGTTGTATTTCACATTATTCTAGTTTTATTTCAACTTCTTATAGATGTATTTCATATTATTCTAGTTGTATTTCATCTTCTTCTAGTTGTCTTTCACCTTGTACTGATTGTCTTTCTTGTTCTACTAGTGACTTTTATCGTCTACTATAAGTTGTATTTCATCTTTCTTCTAGTTGTCTTTCATGTTCTATTTATTGTTTCGTCTACTAGGGTTTACATTTCATCTACTTCTAGTTGTATTTCATTTTCTGCTGGTGGTCTTTCATGTTTTATCGGTTGTCTTTCGTTTACTGTAGGCTGTATTTCATCTTCTTCTAGTTGTATTTCATCTTTTTCTAGTTGTCTTTCACCTTCTACTAGTTGGTTTTTATCTTTCGTTTACTACAGGTTGTATTCTTCTAGTTGTATTTCATATTTTTCTGGTTGCATTTCATCTTCTTCTAGTTGTCTTTCATCTTCTTCAAGTTGTCTTTCATGTTCTACTGTTTCTCTTTCGTCTACTACAGGTTATATTTCATCTTCTTTTAGTCGTCTTTTACCATGTACAAGTTGTCTTTCATTTTCTACAAGTTGTCTTTCATCTTCTACTAGTTGTCTACTGGTTGTATTTTATCTTTTCCTAGCTGTCCTTCATCTTGTACTGGTTGTATTTCATCTTCTTCTTGTCTTTCAACTTCTACTAGTTGTCTTTCATCTTCTTATGGTTGTCTATCATTACCAAAAAGTTGTCCTTCATGTTATTCTCGTTGTATTTCATTGCCTTCTAGTTGTCTTTCATCTTGTACTGGTTGTCTTTCTTCTTCTTCTTGTTATCTTTCACCTGTACTGAATTTTTTTTTTTTTTTTGTTCTACAAGTTGGCTTTTATCTTCTACTACAATTTGTATTTCATCTTCTTCTAGTTGTATTTCTTCTTCTTCTAATTGTCTTTAACCTTGTACTGGTTGTCTTTCTTGTTCTACTAGTTGGCTTTTATCTTCTACTAGTTGTCTTTCATCTTCTTCAAATTGTATTTCATCTTCTTCTAGTTGTCCTTTATCTGTTGTCTTTCATTTTCTTCTAGTTGTCTTTCACCTACCACTGGTTGTCTTTCAGCTTCTACTGGTTGTCTTTCATGTTCTACCAGTTGTCTTTCATGTTCTACCGGTTGTCTTTGTCAACACCAGGTTGTATTTCTTCTTCTTCTATTGTATTTCATATTCTTCTAATTGTATTTCATCATCTTCTTGTAGTCTTTCAGCTTGGACTAGTTGTCTTTATATTCTACTGGTTGTCTTTCATCTTCTTCTAGTTGTCTTTCACCTTCTACTTGTTGTCTTTCATCTTCTACTTGTTGTCTACTGGTTGTATTTCATCTTCTTCTAGTTTTCTTTTATCTTGTAGTTGTTGTCTTTCAAGTTTTACTGTTTGTCTTTCATCTTCTTCTAGTTGTTTTTCACTTTCTACTTGTTATCTTTAATCTTCTTCTAGTTGTCTTTCATATTCTACTACTTGTCTTTCATGTTATACTGATTGTCTTTCGTCTACTACATGTTGTATTTCATTTTCTTCTAGTTGTATTTCATCTTCATCTAGTTGTATTTCATATTATTTTAGTTGTATTTCGTCTTGTTCTAGTTGTCTTTCAACTTGTAGTGGTTGTCTTTCTTGTTCTACTTGTTGGCTCTTATCTTTCGTTTACTACATGTTGTATTTCATTTTCTTCTAGTTGTATTTCATATTATTTTAGTTGTATTTCATCTTCTTCTTGTCTTTCATCTTATTCAAGTTGTCTTTCATGTTCTACTAGTTGTCTTTCGCCTACTACAGGTTGTATTTCATCTTCTTTTAGTTGTCTTTCATGTTCTAATGGTTGTTTTTCATCTTCTATTAGTTGTGTACTTGTTGTATTTTATCCTTTTCTAGTTGTCATTCATCTTGTTCTGGTTGTATTTCATCTTCTTGTAATTGTCTTTCAACTTCAACTAGTTGTCTCTCATATTCGTATGGTTGTCTATCATTACCAACATGTTGTCCTTCATCTTATTGTAGATGTATTTCATCACCTTCTAGTTGTCTTTCATCCTATACAGGTTGTCTTTCAAGTTTTACTGGTTGTCTTTCATCTTCTTCTAGTTGTTTTTCACCTTCTACTAGTAGTCTATCGTCTTCTTCTAGTTATCTTTCATGTTCTACTAGTTGTATTTCACCTTGTACTGGTTTTTTTTTTGTTCTACAAGTTGGCTTTTTATCTTCTAATACAGGTTATATTTCATCTTATTCTAGTTGTATTTCATCTCTTTCTATTTGTTTTTAACCTTGTACTAGGACTTTCTTGTTCTACTAATTTGCTTTTATCTTTTACTAGTTGTCTTTCATTTTCTTATAATTGTATTTCATCTTCTTCTAGTTGTCCTTTATCAATTGTATTTAATATTCTAATAGTTGTCTTTCATCTTCTTCTAGTTGTTTTTCAGCTTTTACTGGTTGTCTTTCACGTTGTACTGGTTGTATTTCATGTTCTACTCATTGGCTTTCGTCTACTATAGGTCGTATTTCATCCTCTTCTTGTTGTATTTCTTATTCTTCTAGTTATATTTCGTCTTCTTCTAGTTGTCTTTCACCATGTATAGGTTGTATTTCATGTTTTACTGGCTGTCTTTCATCTAAACTAGTTATCTACTGGTTGTATTTCATCTTTTACGGGTTGTATTTCATATTTTTCTAATTATCTTTCACCTTATACTGGTTATCTTTCGTCTACTACATGTTGTATTTTATCTTCTTGTAGTTGTATCTCATATTATTCTAGTTTTACTTCGTCTTCTTATAGATGTATTTCATAGTATTCTAGTTGTATTTCATCTTCTTCTAATTGTCTTTCACCTTGTACTTATCTTTCTTGTTCTACTAGTTGTCTTTTATCGTCTACTACATGTTGTATTTCATCTTCTTCATGTTATCTTTCATGTTCTACTTGTTGTTTTGTCTACTACGGTTTATATTTCATCTTTTTCTAGTTGTATTCATTTTCTATTAGTTGTCTCTCATATTCTACTGGTTGTATTTCGTATACTACAGGTTGAATCTCATATCCATCTAGTTATATTTCATATTATTCTAGTTGTGTTTCATCTCCTTCTGATTGTCGTTCACCTTGTACTGGTTGTATTTCTTATTCTACTAGTTGGCTTTTATCTTCTACTACAGGTTGTATTTCATCTTCTTCTTGTAGTATTTCATTTTCTACTGGTTGTATTCATGTTCTACTAGTTCTCTGTCATCTACTACAAGTTGTTTTTCTTCTTCTTGTTGTTGTCTTTCATCTTCTTCAAGTTGTTTTTCATTTTCTACTTGTTGTCTTTCGTCTACTACATGTGGTATTTCATCTTCTTCTAGGTGTCTTTCACAATGTACTGTTTGTCTTTCATCTCCTACTAGTTGCCTACTGGTTGTCTTTCATCTTCTTCTAGTTGTCTTTCAGCTTTTACTGGTTGTATTTATGTTCTACTAGTTGGCTTTCGTCTACTACAGGTTGTATTTCATCTTCTTCTAGTAGTTTTTCACCTTATGCTGGTTGGCTTTCATCTTCTACTAGTTGTCTACTGGTTGTCTTTTATCTTCTACTAGTTGTCTACTGGTTGTCTTTTATCTTTTTCTAGTTGTATTTCATCTTCTTCTAATTGTTCTAGTTGTATTTTCATATTATTCTAGTTTTATTTCATCTTCTTATAGATGTATTTCATATTATTCTAGTTGTATTTCATCTTTTTTTAGTTGTCTTTCACTTTGTACGAGTTGTCTTTCTTGTTTTACTTGTCTTTTATCTTTTACTACATGTTAATTTCATCTTCTTCTAGTTGTATTTCATTTTCTACTAGTTGTTTTACTAGTTGTATTTCATTTTCTACAGGTTGTATTTATCCCCTTCTAGTTGTATTCCATCTTATTCTAGTTGTATTTTGTCTTCTTCTAGTTCTTTTTCACCTTGTACTGGTTGTCTTTCTTGTTCTACTAGTTGTCTTTTATCGTCTACTACATGTTGTATTTCATCTTCTTCTAGTTGTCTTTCATGTTCTACTTGTTGTTTCGTCTACTACGGTTTATATTTCATCTTTTTCTAGTTGTATTTCATTTTCTATTAGTTGTCTCTCATATTCTACTGGTTATCTTTCGTTTACTAAATGTTGTATTTCATATCCTTCTAGTTGTATTTCATATTATTCTAGTTGTGTTTCATTTTCTTCTAATTGTCGTTCAGCTTGTACTGGTTGTATTTTTTGTTCTACTAGTTGGCTTTTATCTTCTACTACATGTTGTATTTCATCTTCTTCTTGTAGTATTTCATTTTGTACTGGTTGTATTCATGTTCTTCTGATTGTTTGTCGTCTACTACAGGTTGTTTTTCTTTTTCTCCTGGTTGTCTTTCATCTACTTTATGTTGTTTTTCATTTTCTACTTGTTGTCTTTCGTTTACTACTGGTGGTATTTCATCTTCTTCTAGTTGTCTTTCACAATGTACTGTTTGTCTTTCATCTCCTACTAGTTGTCTACTGGTTGTATTTCATCTTTTTCTAGTTGTCATTCATCTTGTACTGGTCGTATTCCATCTTATTTAATTGTCTTTCACCTTCTACTAGTTGTCTTTCGTCTTCTTATAGTTGTATTTCATGTTCTACTAGTTGGCTTCATCTTCTACTAGTTGACTTTCATATTCTACTAGTTGTCTACTAGTTTTTATCTTCTTCTAGTTGTATTTCAACTTCTTCTAGTTGTCAATTATCTTGTACTGGTTATCTTTCATTTTCTTGTAGTTGTCTTTCACCTTCTACTAGTTATTTTTCAGCTTTTACTGGTTGTCTTTCAAGTTGTACTGGTTGTATTTCATGTTCTACTCGTTGGCGTTTGTCTACTACAGGTTGTATTTCATCCTCCTCTTGTTGTATTTCTTATTCTTCTAGTTGTATTTCATCTTATTCTAGTAGTCTTTCACCTTATACTGGTTGTCTTTCATGTTCTATTAGCTGTCTTTCATCTTATACTTGTTGTATGTCGTCTTTTTCTAGTTGTCTTTAATACTCTAATAGTTGTCTTCCATCTTCTTCTAGTTGTCTTTTAGCTTTTACTGGTTGTCTTTCATGTTGTACTGGTTGTATTTAATGTTCTACTAGTTGGCTTTCGTCTACTACAGGTTGTATTTCATCTTCTTCTTTTTGTCTTTCTTATTTTTCTAGTTGTATTTCATCTTCTTCTAGTAGTTTTTCACCTTTTACTGGTTGGCTTTCATCTTCTACTAGTTGTCTTTTATTTTCTACTAGTTGTGTATTGGTTGTCTTTCATCTTCTTCTTGTTGTATTTCATTTTCTTCTAGTTATCATTTATCTTATACATGTTGTATTTTATCTTGTTCTAGTTGTATTTCATATTATTCTAGTTTTATTTCATCTTCTTATAGATGTATTTCATATTATTCTAGTTGTATTTCATTTTTTTTCTAGTTGTCTTTCATCTTGTACTAGTCGTCTTTCTTATTCTACTAGCTGTCTTTTTTGTCTTCTACTACATGTTGTATTTTATCTTCTTCTAGTTGTATTTCATTTTCTACTTGTTGTCTTTCGTGTACTACTGGTTGTATTTTATCTCCTTATAGTTGTATTTCATCTTGTTCTAGTTGTATTTCGTCTTCTTCTAGTTGTATTTCGTCTTCTTCTAGTTGTCTTTCACCTTGTACTGGTTGTCTTTCTTGTTCTCCTAGTTGTCTTTTATCGTCTATTACATGTTGTATTTCATCTTCTTCTAGTTGTCTTTCATTTTCTACTGGTTGTATTTCATGTTCTACTAGTTGTCTGTCGTCTACTACATGTTGTATTTCCTCTTCTTCTAGTTGTATTTCATATTATTCTAGTTGTATTTCATCTTATTCTAGTTGTCTTTCATCAACTTCAACTTGTTTTTCATATTCTAGTTGTTGTCTTTCTTCTACTACAGGTGGTATTTCATCTTCTTTTAGTTGTCTTTTACTATGTGATGCTTGTCAATAATGTTTTACTGGTTGTCTTTTATCTCCTACTAGTTGTTTAGTGGTTGTATTTCATATTTTTCTAGTTGTCTTTCATCTTATATTGGTTGTATTTTATCTTCTTCTTATTGTCTTTCACCCTCTACTAGTTGTCTTTCATCTTCTCATGGTTGTCTTTCATGTTCTACTAGTTGCTTCATCTTCTACGAGTTGACTTTAATCTTCTACAAGTTGTCTACTGGTTGTTTATCATCTTCTTCTAGTTGTATTTCATCTTCTAGTTGTACTTCATCTTTCATTTTTTCTAGTTGTCTTTCACCTTCTACTAGTTGTCTTTTAGCTTTTACTGGTTGTCTTTCATGTTGTACTGGATGTATTTCGTGTTCTATTGGTTATCTTTCGTCTACTACTGGTTGTATTTGATCTTCTTCTTCTTGTATTTTTTTTTCTTCTAGTTGTATTTCATCTTCTTCTAGTAGTCTTTCATCTTGTACTGGTTGTCTTTCATGTTCTACTGATTGTCTTTCATTTGTCTTTCATCATTTTGTAATTGTCTTTCACCTTCTAATAATTTTCTTTCATCTTCAACTAATTATTTTTCATGTTGTACTTGTTTTCGTTTACTACATATTGTATTTCATTTTCAACATAAAAGCATCAAAATGTTTAATAAATAAAAGTAAATATAATTATAAATAGTTAATAACTAACCTTATAGAGAGACCGGAAAAGAAATGTAGATCAATAGATCGAGAGTCAAGCGAGTTCAACCCTTGTACTAATGTCATGTAGAATAGACAATAGATCAGAAAACAATTAATATCGACATATTATATTTTCATCTCTCCATTGAAAGTGCACAAACTTATATATTTTTTGTTTCCAATTTTATTTATTTTTGAGAATTGGAAGGTGAATTTTCTATCAACAAAATATAAAAAAAAATCTTTTATGCAGATAAAAAAAATTATTGATGAAAAAAAAATCAAACTTACAAATACATGTCAATTTAATTAGAAATAACAAGATTTTTAACGGAGGAGACAAAAAATTCTGACTAAAAGCTAAATCAGTAATAATTATTGAAGAACTCACTCGTGAAATCTAATGGTAATTTTCTTGACAATAATGAGAATCACCTTTCTTCACAAAGTTACTCTGTGTATCACCAATACAAGACAACTTGATCATTCTCTCTAATTATATAGGACTTTATATGTTAAAAATGGATACCTTTTTCAATTCTCTTTTTTTTGGTAATTTTTTATTAAAATATTCTATAGAAAATAATATGAGAGGGTGAAAAATAGCAACTTCTTTCCAAAATTAAATTGTATAAAAATAGTTACATAAAATGGACCAAGAACCAAAATATAAGCAAAAACAACAATATATTATATTTTTAAAATTAACAATATATTTTATTTTCAAAATATAAACAAAAACAATAATATATTATATTTTTAAAATTAACAATATATTTTATTTTCTAAAATTAATGATAATTATATTTCCATCTTTCCAAAAATAACTAAATATTTATCTTCACCTCATCATTGCAGGTCTGCAATGAATTTATATATTTTTTGTTTCTAATTTTATTTATTTTTGAGAATTCAAAGGTGAATTTTCTAGCAACAAAATATAAAAAAATATTTTACGCAAATAAAAAAATCATTGATAAAAAATAATCAAACTTACAAATACCTGTTAATTTTAATTAGAAAAACAAGTTTTAAATGGAGGAGACAAAAAATTCTGACTAAAAGTTAAAACAATAAAAATTATTGAATAACTCACCCGTGAAATCTAATGGTAGTTTTCTTGACAATAATGACAATCACCTTTTATCACAAATTTATTATGTGTATCACCAATTACAGATACATGTCAATTTAATTAGAAATAACAAGTTTTAAATGGAGGAGACAAAAATTCCGACTAAAAGTTAAAACAATAATAATTATTGAAGAACTTACCCGTAAATCTAATGGTAGTTTTCTTGACAATAATGAGAATCACCTTTCTTCACAAATTTACTCTGTGTATCACCAATACAAGACAACTTGATCATTTTCTCTAATTATATAGGACTTTATATGTTAAAAATGGAAACATTTTTCAATTCTTTATTTTTTTTGTAAATTTTTGATAAAAATCAGCGCCTGAGCTTGTCAGGTTGTTCACTAGTGGGCCTGTTAGACCAGTTATACTATAAAAAAAGATACTAGTATCGTACCCGTGCGTTGCAACGGGGCATATTATAAGATTTAACATAGAAAGACAAATAATAAATAATAATAAAAGAAACAACAACAAATGACTGTTTTAATACAATAACATTCTTTGTATGTCAGTGCATACACAATTTTTGCATTATAATTCAATTAAATTAAATGTGGAAAGCTGCTAGAGAATAAATCAATAATATGTCTTTTTTGTTCTCTTCCAAAAATGAATAAGAGATTGGAAATTCGGAAATGAGATATGCTATCTGTCTAAATTGGAAATTAATATTTTTATGCACCAATGAAAGCTGGAGAGAGATATGGTAATAAATATTTAATGCTAATTCCATTTGCTCATTCTTGGTATTACTTGTAACGTATCGTGGGGCAGTACGTGTGGTGAGTATATTTTTAACTAAATTTAGACTTTTACACATAAAACATATGCATTTAATCAAAAGAAGACAGATTATGTGATTGAAGAGCTGAGATTAAATCTGAAATTTCATCTTTCAATCGTAGCCGTTGACGGATCGGACACTCAACGTGCTTAATAATAGAATGGAGATGAGAGGGCGAAAAATAGCAACTTCTTCCCAAAATTAACTTTGTCATATTACAGAAATAATTACATAAAATGGGCCAAGAACCAAAATATAAAAAAATTAATGATACATTTATTTTCTAAAATTATCGATATATTATATTTCCAAAATTAACTTGTCACATTTCCAAAATTAACGATATATTATATTTCCAAAATTAACTTGTCATCTTTCCATAAATTAATAATATATTATTTTAATTTTGAGAATTTGGAAGGTAAATTTTCTATCAACAAAATATAAAAAAGAAATCTTTTTATGCAGATAAAATAATTATTGATGAAAATAAAAATCAAACTTACAAATACATGTCAATTTAATTAGTAATAACAAGTTTTAAATGGAGGAGACAAAAATTTCCGACTAAAAGCTAAAACAATAATAATTATTGAAGAACTAACTCGTGAAATCTAATAATAGTTTTCTTGACAATAATGAGAATCACCTTTCTCCAGAAATTTACTCGGTGTATCACCAATACAAAATAACTTGATCATTCTCTCTAATTATATATGGAGTGAGGCTACGGTACTATGCATAGCACGGATTGGTCCGTGCTACGGCTCAATATTTGAGTTTTCAAAATCCTAACGGTCGATCCGAACCGTCAACATGATTATAAAATGAATATGTACTTGCAAACCAAATTTTATATTTTTTTTAAATTTTTTTACTATTTTTTAGATAGGTAGAAATTCACTGTTTTTGGATGGTCCAGAATTTTTAGATCAAGTGATTTTCTACCTATCTAAAAAAATAGTAAAATAAATTTCGGAACCGTGGATAATAACATGTTAGTAATAAAGGTTTTTGTAGTAGTAATTACATGGTATATCAACACAACTACACAGATGAATCGATCAAATAGGCCTTTTATATCTACTGGGCTTTTACCCACTAAGAAGCTGGGGAATCCGAATAAGAGGAAGCTCATAAACAGAACTTTACTTTTGGGCTTAACCAACGGGTGCTTTTCTCTACAACGAGACTAGTATCTATTCTCTCCTTTCTCCAAATATTATATTCTCTACTTTACAAATATAGTTTTGTTTATATACATACATATATATATAAAGTTCTGTGACATTTACAGGACTCTCTGTATATGATTTTTGGTACTTGTGCTTAATTTGAGCCTCATTTAAAGTTATACTATCATAAAAATTAGGACATACTTCAAAATTACAACTAAATTTGTCTTGTTATGTAAATAATTTACCTGTGCAGGTATCTCACACAGACATGTTAGAGGACGGGGGGAGGTTACTGGGTCTGACAAACAACTTAATCTGGGACAGGACAGGTCTTACTTCTTAGTGCCTACTCTTGAAGAAATTCTGGTTATTTGGAGGAATCTATTACTTGTATGATTTTTTTGTTTCTATTTTGTTATTTCTTGGGTAGTAGTCTCATTACCTGTATTACTTAATCTGTGTTTTTGTTTTATGGGTAGATAAGACTGGTTAATTTGGTAGTAAAGAATCTGCTTTGTAGTTAGTTACGATGGTACCATTGGGATTTGTTCGTCCAATATATTTTATTTGCAAATGAACTGAGTTGATTCGCATGTTCGGCTATAAGTTGAGTACCGAAAGAATAGAAGAAAAGGTGAAACTTGTAATAGGATTCTATTTTGCACTATTACGTTGCATGTGTTCGGTTTAATGTGTCAAACACAGATTTATCCAAGGGCGGACCCACATGGTCCCGGGGGGAGGGGGGAAGCTGTTTCATTCCTGTATTTTGAGTTTTAGTAGAGATCTATCGGTTGCATCAATAGATAAATCAGATTCATCTCTTAAAAACTATTAATTTCTCTATTTCACCATTTCTACAGAAGAAAGATTGACTCATAGCGAAGTAAAGAAGGAACTAACATGTAAAAAAATAGAAATTTGACTACAAAAGTTCAAACTCAATTTCAATTTTCTAATTTTCACAATTCCAATTAGTTTCATCTATATTCAACTAAAATAGAACCTCTATTCTAATTTATTCCTTTTTTTTTTCTCCAGCCAAACATGCCCTAAAATATTATTAAAAAATGCATAAAAATGTTTCAGTAAATCAATTCCAATGGTCAACAATCAGTCCCTGTCCAATTGGAAGCCCAAATTGAAGATTCCTACAAAAGGCAGCCCATAGAGACCGGAGGTACATGGGCCTATGATCCGCGTACCAAATCCAATTCTGTTGGGCTCGAGTGCTCGACCCAATAAAAAGGGAGAAGGTCCATACTAGTCTCTATTGGTCGCTCCGCACCAGCGTCATCAATAATTCTCCCATAGCTATCACTCTTAATCTCTCATTTTATTTTAACTAAGATTATTTCTCAGATCTAGGAAAAAATATATATTAAAAAAAATTGAATTTAGACTTAAATAAACATATGTTTTGTACTTTGTAAATTTCAGACATAAATAATCAGATAATAATATGAATCTACCACTCTATTTTATTAATCACCAGCGGTTGTGAATCGCGTGGCATGTGTGCCACAACATTGAGGTGATAAGAATTTATATTCGATGCCTCTACCAAGATTTTTAAAAAAAAAGAAAAAAAAAAAAAGAATTAATATTTTTTTTTTGAAGATCATGGTTGTATCTCTCGCTGTATAGATCTTCTTCCGTGAGTACTAGCTGCAGAGGCCATCCACTGCAGGTGCACCTCCTGTACTATTTCTTCTATTTGTTTGCTTTGTTCCCTAAATATACGGCAGCATCTCTCCCTCCAAATAACGAATTGTGATATGAGCACCAGTTCTCTAGTCTTCCTTGGTGTGCCGTGTTGAACCAGTATTGTGAGGTAGTCCTGGCCCGGTATTTGTACCACACCTCCAGGTAACACCCTGTCATACACCGCCCTGGCAAAACTGCACTGACTGAACATGTGATGCACCGTTTCATCCGCACATCTACACATGTAACACATCCCGGCCATGTTAAATCCTCTGGATTTAAGATTGTCAGTAGTTAGGATTTTGTTTCGAAGCATGAGCCAGGTGAACACTTTAAACCGAGGCGGCACCGTTAATTCCCAGATTTTGTGTATGTTAGATTTTGTTGACGGTCCATCCTGCATGGCCTGATATGCCGACCTGACCGAAAAAATACCGTTGGTCGTGAGTTTCCATTGAGCATCATCCCTATCCGCGACCATGATCTGTTGTTGCCACCTTTGCATGATATAGTGATCCCTTTCCATCTGCATTCGCTGAATCTGCTCCTCCGCTGTTAGAGATAGAACCGGTCTGAATAGCCCCGATAGGTTTTGCCGCTGGAGGAATTCTTCCAAATTTATATCTCTATCTTCAGTGAATGTGTAGAGTGTTTCAAATTCGTGCTTAGGGATCCCAATCCCCCAGTTGTGATCCCACATTGGTATTGTATTTCCCCTGCCCTGTATTCTGTTCATGAATGACGCACAAAACGGTGTGATATGCCTGAGATGAGCTTTAAAAAAATAGGACTGGTGTATCCCTTGCTGAGTTTGGGTACAGTATAGAGTGTGGAACAATCCCTTCCAAAGCTTTCGTTCCTTGGTACACCATTGCCAGAACCACTTAGCCAGCAAGGCTTTGTTGAAATCTGCGATGTTTAATACCCCCAATCCTCCCATCTTTTTGGGCCTACATACGAGAGACCAACAAGCGAGGTGTATTTTCTATCGTCCCTGTATGTTTCCTTGCCATAAGAAGTCCCTTCTTATCTTGTCAATCTTATCTAATACCCACTTTGGCATGTTGAAGACCGACATGTAGTAGACCGGCATTGCCGTGATGACCGCATTGATGAGAACAATTCGTCCTGCCAGTGTGAGCAACTTGGCCGACCATCCCGACATTCTTTTGGAGATCTTCTGAATCAGTGGCATGAATACCTCTTTTTGCAATTTCATGTCTGATAGCGGTAGCCCGAGGTATTTGAAGGGGAATGACCCCTTCTTGCATCCGATTTGTTCTGCCAGTTGTGCGAGTTGTGTGTGTGATGTAGCAGCCGCCACTAGTTCTGATTTGTCCAAGCTAACTTTGAGTCCAGAGAGTACAGTAAAGACCGAGAGAACAATTCTGAGCACCTGTACTTGCTGTAGATCCGGTTTAACGAAGAAGAGAGCATCATTTGCATATAGAAGAGACGGTTGCATTTCCTCTATGGGCATTCTCAGTGCACCTATGTGCACCAGTCTGTGTAACCACCGTGGTATGAAGTCCATAGCGAGTATAAAAAGGAAAGGTGACAGGGGATCACCCTGCCTGACTCCTCTCCTCAACGTGATTTTTTTCCCAATCAAACCATTTATCGTTATTTGCGATGATCCTTGTAATATTAGCCTCATCACCCAGGAAACCCAAATCCGGGGAAATCCCATGTGTAACATGACCTTGGAGAGGAATGTCCAACTTATCGTGTCAAAGGCTTTGTGTATGTCGGCTTTAAAAATTGCTAACGGGATGTCATTTGTCTTGGTGAAATGCATAAGCTCCTGCGCATATATGAAGCATTTCGTAATCTGACGACCCTTTAGAAATCCAGTCTGTGATTGGTGAATCAGTTGTCCGATGTGATTTTGCAATCTGTTAGCAAGGACTTTGGAGAATATTTTCTGTATCCCGTTGATTAAGCTAATCGGCCTAAAGTCTTTTGGATGAGTAGAGGTTTCTGTTTTAGGGATGAGTGCTATGATTGAGTTGTTGAGCGGATGTAGCGTTCCATCACCTTGCATTGCCCATGTTATGACTTCGTATAGGTCTGGCAGCAGTATGTCCATGAACTCCTTATAGAATTCACCACAGTATCCATCCGGACCCGGCGCCTTGTTATTGGGCCAAGCCTTAATAACCGTGATGATTTCATCTGTTTCTAATGACCTTGCTAACTCTGACAGATCTGTTCTGTTCGGGTATAGCTGATCCCAGTTAATATTGTAATCTTCCTCCTTTTCAGTTCCCATGAGCTCTATATAGTATTGTCTAAAAATGTATGCTTTCATTCTTTGGTCTCTATATACTTGGCCATTATTCTGTATTCCCCCAATTGTGTTAGCTGCCTTGGATTTTGATGCGTACATGTGAAAATATCTCGTATTCTTGTCACCATCTAACTCCCACTTAGTTTTAGCACGCTGCCTCCATATATCCTCTTCCCATACCGCCAATTGAGTGAATCTTTGTTTAATTTTTGCCTTAAGTTCTTTCTCCAAGTTGGTTTGTTGTCTCAGCTCCTGGACCTCTTCTACCCATTGTATGTACTGTGTACAAGCTTGAATTTGCGATTTTACATTCCCTATCTTACTTTGTGCCCATGTAGTGATGACACCTTGCAACCTCCATAGCTTGTCATGCATTTGTGAGGGTGTCAAAGCCGTCGGCTGATTCTGCCATTCCTCCCTAACTATGCGTTTCAACTCCGGTATTCGTAACCAAAATGTTTCAAATCTGAAAATCTTAGTTTTTTTGAAATCTGTAAATGCTTCAATCATAATTGGGCAATGGTCGGAACTAGTGTTTGGAAGTGTTCTCTGTTTGGAATTAGGGAATCGAAGGTTCCACTCATTTGACAGAAGAAATCGGTCTAACTTTGCCATTGATGGTTGATCTCTCGTGTTAGCCCATGTGAACTTTCTTCCCGTCATCGGAATGTCTTGTACTTCTAGATTAGAAATCAAATCTGCGAAAGCGCTCGGCCATCGCCAATCTTGTGTGGTTGTGTTCCTGTCTGTTGGGTCCAAGGTGACATTAAAATCACCTCCAATCAACCACGGCACATTGTCTTCCGGCTTGAGATTGAGTAGCTGTTGAAAAAAATCACCTCTTCCTGCCGGGCTTGAGGGACCATATACCGTGGTGAATTGGATCAGCTGGTCAATCATAATATCCTTTAATTCCACTGTTAAACAGTGGGCATTTCGTGTAGTGGCCTGATGAAGGAATCTCGTTGATCGCCATGCAATAAACATACCTCCTCTAGTTCCCATTGCCGGTACATATTCGTAACTGTCTAGCCTTCTTCCACACATCTCCTTTTTAGTTAACTCGTCAATTTGCGAAAGTTTTGTCTCCTGTAAGAACACTATGTCCGGCTTTTCTATAAAGATTGTTTCCCTAACTGCCAATCTTTTAGGTCTCCAATTTAATCCCCTTACATTCCAAGTGATGATCTTTAGTTTGGTTTTATAATCCATGTAACCTTGTGTACATCTCCAAATCCGAATTAGCAACCTTGACTTTCATTAAAGAACAGGATTGAATACCTGAAGCCAGCTCCTGACCCGCTATCTCATTACATGGCAACCCATACTGTCCTGAACCTCTACCTAAATCTCTAACCAAACCATAGCCTGCTACTTTCCCACAGGACCCGGTTGCCTTTCTTGTAATATATCGGTCTAGCCTCAGAGTGCATACAAAATACGGGAGCAATTTCCCCTTACACCCAGCAGCTTTTAGAAAATAAACATAAACAACTATCTTCCTAAATAACACAGCTAATAAACCATAAAGATTTAACATTTAAACAGGGGGGGTCTTCTTTGCTGCTGACTTCTTGCTTTCCTTCAAACGGCCAAGATGTTGTTGACCTGATCGTCAACCTTGCCCTGAGCCTTTATCCCTGCCGCTAGCAAGATCAGTTCCGCCTGTTCTACATTCAGGGGGCCATATGATCTGAAATACTCCAACTGAGCTTGGCAGATAACTTTTTTCTTCTTGGATCCCCCTTTTGGTAGTTGCGCCATACCCGGCTTGGAGACCATACGTGCCCTCTCTTCTGGTGTGAGGTAGACCCCTTTATATTTCTTGCTCAGTCTCGGGCTTCTCCGTGCTTGATTTAAAAATTGAGGAGGACCTGGAAATCCTGGTGGGGGCCCCTCTTCTAGCACCTCCTGTCTTGGCCCGTCTGCCATAGTCTCATGTGTTGGCCCGTCTCCCAGAGTTGATTGTGCTGGCCCGTCGACATTAGGGTGCTGTGGCGGATCAGATTGCTGTGGCGGATCAGCTGGGCTTTGTGGGCCTGGAGCTGTTGGGATGGGTGTCATGTCATTTGCCTCCATGATAATCTCTTCAAAGTCTGAATCTGTTAGCGGGCTTAGCTCTGATGAGACTACTGGAGATGGGGTTTGTAAGAGAGGGCCTAAGAAGTCTTGTAGGCCCTGAGTAAAATTTAGATTTTCTTCTTCAAAAAAATCTATCTGGGTTGCTTGTTGTGGAAGTTGCTGATGGTCATAGGGTGGTACTGCTGACATCTTGATATGTAAACTCGTAGCTGTAAGACCATTAATTTTCAGCTGAGCAGGTAGGCTAGGCATGATCCTTACATAGAGCTCTGTGCCCTGCTCCTCATTAATGCACACTCCTTGAATCAGGTACTGGTGACAACTGGACTGAACTAAAGTTACCGTTTTGTCTCCTATTTTGAAATGTTGAAGTTCTCCAGTTGACACGAAGGCTGTTTGGTCCAGTATCCCTTCCCCACTGATTTTCCTCTCTCCTCTGTTGAATCTTGTGACCGGCCCTGATGATTGTCTTGAATCAAAAGAGTGAATGCGAGCTCCTCTGACGTTCCTTCTCCATTCATTGTCCCAATACCTAGCCTCACTGTTAGCTTCATTGGTGTTGTTTTCATCTGACCTCTCACCCCCGGTATGTGGCGCCTCCACATGCAACACTTCATTATGTAGCCAGCCTTCGAGTTCTACGGTACACGTGATGGTTAATGGTTCTTGTGTTACGGTTAGATATGGTGGTACATTTGAGGGGTGGTAACAGCCAACTAGAATTCTGAGCTCCGAGAAGTTGCCGTTAACGAAGACCGGTGCCATCCGCTCTAGTGTGCCAAAGCCCGAAACCATTTGCGACAGATTGTCCCAAGTCCAAAAGCAATGCGGTAAGTCATGAATGAGGATTCTTGCCATATGCGTTGTCGGGTCATATATCATACCCGCATGTTTGGTGTATTCCATGATTTGTACTTGCACCCCCGGACTAAGCATAAAGGCACCAACTTGGACTGCCTGTTTCATCATATTTCTGTCTGGAAATATAGCTACTAGATCTCCTTGAGCCGGCGGTAATTTGCGTACTTCAAACTGCCTTGGGTGTCGAGAGAAATGAAACGCCAGCTTGTTGGTGATACGTCTGATGAGCTGGTCGTCATTTTGGTTGGGCCCTGTCATGATAATAGTAGCTCTTTCGATCCATTCAATGGTCGGTGAAGCTGGGGTCCTCTTAGGCAAGAAGACCCTCATGTCGGCTGTCCGACCATCTTGCATGTATGCCGGATCTGTCAGAGGCATGGTTTCCCAATTGGCTAGCAAATCCATGTCTGGGTGTGGGTTTTGCTGTATATGAGACTGCATGGGTTGTGTTGGTGTGCTTACTAGAACAACCGGGGGATAAATAGGGTGTGGAGGGGTCGGTTGTGGGTTAGGTCGAACAATAACTCCTGGGTGTGGTTGCGCTACATTGACACCTCTGTTTTCTTCATTTTGTCTGTGCCTGGGTAGTATGTGTCCTCTGCTTTGTATCTTCTGGTTAAGGCATCTACCTGCCGTGTGTCCTGTTTGAGCACATTTAAGGCATTTGACCTCACCCTTACACTGAAATCTCCTGTGTCCCTTCTCCAAACATTTAAAACATCGGCCTTGTGCGAGTAGGTCTTCTTTGCTTTTGGCCAAAACTAGGCCCTGTGTTTTGAGCTGCCTATTTTGTTTCTTTCTCTTAACTACTGTCCACCCTTCCTCTTTGTTGTCAGAGGCCATGGTATTGTCTAGTCGCTGGGCTTCCTTCTTCCTGTCATTGCTGTTATGCGTGACATTTTGGTTGGGATGACCATTCGCTGTCTTGCGTGTGGTGTGGTGTTTTGCTTGCAGCTGTTGCTGCTCCTGCTCCCTCCTGATAGCCTCGTTGAGCACCTCGGCGTATGTTGTCCGCCTAAACTCTGCTATCTCCTCATTACGCCGGAGTATTGATATCTTCGTTAATGCTCTGATCGCCTTTTTTGTCGCCAGTCTGGTCGCCAAGGGTTTCTCGAAGGGGTCGCTCATTTTCCTCCAAATTCTCCTGAAAAAGAATTAATATTAGATGACATGTCGTATTGTTGAAAGAAGGTTTCATATGCTCTGATCATTTAGCAAGCAAATCATATTTGCTCATTCATCTCATGAATTTTGTTTCAAAGTCTCGGATAATGGGCAAGTTTTATCATATTATTGCATATGAAAAAAAAAAATTATGAACTCGTCCAATAATTTTGTTTATTTGGGGATGAAACACCACAAAATGAGAAAAAAAAAAAAAGGTACAAATTTTTGGGAAAAAAAAAGTTCTCACCATTGTGTAATCTTTATGAAACTTTAACACAATTTCTGAAAATTTAACTACACTGATTATATAAAATGGATTCACAAACATTACAAACAAAAATTATGATTCACACACACAATATTTCTGATTTTTTTAATTCTAAAAGAACTTCCATTTTCGTAGTCCATTCCACTTGTGTTGAACATTCAAATTGTCAAATAAAAAATGTGCTCGCCCAAGTGGCCAAAATTTGGAAAACCACAAAAAAAAATATATTCATTTCTGTCACTATACAAAGGAGAAATTCCATATGCGGCCACCGGTGCTTTGACGGCCTCAATTATTTCAATCATCTTACGTATCAATCAACGTATACCAAATTAGATAAGTTTAGTTATCACTGTATAATTAAAGATTGATTGCTATTTGCTAATCAATTCTGCCACGCAAGAAATTGTAGACAGTTCAGTACAATGTCTTTTTCATTTTGGGAAACTTTTTCTTCCACCGGCCAATCAAATTAATCCAATTTCACTCGTCATCCAACTACAGCAACTATAATCTAGAGCATAATGCTACACAGTACATCGATTGAAAATAAAGACATGTACATCCTACTTTGCAGTGCACAAATAGTTTGGTACTTCGCAAATAGGTTGGTGCATATATTTCTGTTTTTAAAATTTAAATAGTTGATTTGAACTGCTCAATATGATTTATATATGAAAATGTATTTACAAATCAAATTTTATATTTTTTTAATTTTTTTTCTATTTTATAAATAGGTAGAAATAGTGTATTGCAAACGGGCCGGTCCGGTCCGGCCCGGACCCGACCGGGCCACAGTTCCGCACTGTCCACGGTTCTCACGGGTCCACGGGTCCACGGGTCCACGGGTCCACGGGTCCACGGGTCCACGGGTCCACGGGTCCACGGGTCCACGGGTCCACGGGTCCACGGGTTCACAGGTCTACACGGTCCGCGTCCGGCAGGTTCGACTTAAAATGGTTGGCCCAAACCCGTATTAGGACCATGGTCCAGTTGACCACGGTCCGGTTCATATGGGTCCACGGGTCTATTTTTACGGGTCCAGTTTTTTTCTTGACTTAACAATTATCAGATATAATATAAAAATCATTTGATCGTTACTTTATTAAAAATTTAAATTAAATTTAGAAGTATTTTCAAAATAGAAAAAAGTATTTAGATATATTTTATTATTTTAAAGTTACCCTCCTTTATTTCGGACTTGGGACGGGCTATGTAAAATAACATAGGTGGAGTTCTAACTTTTTTTTAGTAATTTTCTTAAAAATGAATAATTCAAAAAAGTAATTGAAATGTTTAAAAAATAGCTGACACTACCTATCTAGAAGTCATTGTTCATATACCATAGGTCGCTCTCTTGAAGATCGCATGCATCGTCTGAATCCTCATCCGCCTATGTATTGGTACCGCTTTCTTGAGTTTTGACACCGGATGTTATTGCTTCAATGGATTCATGTTGCATGCGAGTTTCAGCGTCAAACCAATCTTTCAAGCACACAAGTCGATCTCTCGAAAACCTTTGCACCTAACTTACTGCGTTTATCAGTGAGGATCATGTTCACCGAACTAAAACATGATTCGGAAGGGACGGTTGACACTGGCATGGCAAATATGTCGCATGCCATCATCGCCAATGTTGGATAGGCACTTGCATTCTGCTTCTAGTACTCCATGACTTCAATGGATTCATATTTCATTATCGCCAAAGAATAGCATACTAATTTGTTATTGTTACTTGCAGACATTTGCGAGTCATCATCATCCTGAAAATCTTGTAACAATCTTGAACTGTTGTTGCTCTTGTTACCATTAAAATTAATTTAAGTGGACAAATAATGTAGATATTATAAATAATAAAGATTAAAAAACACAAGTATATTTATATTCATACCTAACGCGGTGACGGGTCGAAGAAGGTTGATTGGCAGTTCGTCTCGAGTTGTATAAGTTGAACATCTCCTCAAATGCGACTTCACGTATGCCTCCTCTCTACCGGAGTCTAAATGTAGATTATTATTGAACCTTTGAAGGATTTTTATTGTGAACTTTGTCTTGAATGACAGACGGAGGCAGTTTGCGATAATGGTCACGAGGGGTACCTCTTCTTAATATTTTAGGAATTTTTTTTCATAGCTACTACGATCGGTTGAAGAGAGGAATCGTAGTTTTCATCATTTTTCACCTCACAATACACCTTGGAAATGATGTATAGATGGTGAAGCAACTCATGAGCCGCCGATGTGTATGAGTAGGATAGTTTGACGGTTGCATTGACAAAGGATTTAAGAAATTTTTTAAGTTTTCCTATTTGGTTCCATTCTCCGTCGGAGAGTATCAATTCATTTCCATCAGATGAGTTCCTCAAGGTCTCGTCTATAGAACTCTTGTAAGGAAGGCATCAGTGGAACATCCTATAGGTAGAATTTCAACGGATATCTATATCCCAAGGTACTCTCAATTTACTCAACCCCAACCGGATACACAAGGCAGTAAAACATTGCTTTCTTACATTATTTGAGAAAATGTGGGCAATGCCTTGCTTAAATTTAATAATCAATTTTTCAACAACAGGTGTTTTAAGGCATGCCTTTATGGTAAGGTTAAGTATATGACATGTACATTTTTTGTGAAACATTGTCTCATTCATGATTGGATTTAGTGACCGGATAAAATAATTAATGGACTTGACGTTGTTACTAACATTATCGAATAAAATCGGAAAAATCTTGTTCTCTAAATCCCTTTTCAAGTTATACTCATGTAAAATAGTAATAATGGATTGGTAAATGATTTGTGCACTATGCGAAGAATCCAACACTCGAAAGCTTAAGACCCCTTTTTGTAATACCCAAGATTCATTTATATAATGGGCGGTAATACAAGAGTACCCAAGTCCATGTTTACCGCAGTCCAAATATCCGAGGTAATTGAAACCTTATAATTTGCAATGACAAATTGGGCTAGTAGTTTGCTTTTACGGTCGGTATACTGTTGTTTTAACTCTTTTACCATCTTTCTATGATGAAACCTCTTGTACATTGGTTCACCACACCCCCTAATTATCAACCGGGTAAAACTCAAGCAATTACCCATACTTATTGGTTGTTCTTTATGGGTAATGTATCGGGCAAATTCACTAAGTATTCTCTTTTCATCATACTTTTGGTGGGTTCTAGTACCATCCGAATCCATAAGGGTTTGGACTAAGTGACCGTCCGCTCTTTCTTGTGGTTCCTCTCTATTTTTAGTGTGATTTTCGGCGCGTTTCTTAAATGTAATCATACCATTGGACTTCTTATAATTGTAAGAGGTCTTGTAGTTTCTTCCCTTACATCTTGCACTAATCAAGACACCCTCAGGATCTTTGGTGGTCTCATAAAAACGCCACCAACTAGCCTCGTATTTCGGTGTTGGGGGTTTCCTCTTCCTCTTTTCTAATGGTCCAGCTTTAGTTGGTGACGGCGGGACACTTGATGAAGGAGATTGTGTGGCGACACCTATCAGGCAATGCGGTGGTAGTCCATGACTTTGATCAGGGTTATACTGTAAAGGTGAGATGGTGTACTGACTTGATGAGTTAGAAGTAGTAGCTCCCGCTCCACTATATGTAGGGCTAGGATTTTATGGATAATAGTTAAGATCTTGAGGAAAATACGGTGGTGGAGGAGAGTTAGGATTTTGTGGATAATAGTTAGGAATTTCCTCAAATATATCGTTTCCAAGGGACTCCACAATTTGCTCCACCGTTCGTTCGCGAGGAGAAGATGTCATTTCTTCTACATATTAAAATTTACATATTAAAAAATCTAACATATCTAAGTTTCTAACATATTAAAAATAAATCTAACAAATAAATCTAACATATAATTCTAACAAATAAATCTAACATATAATTCTAACATATAAATTTAACATTTTAAAATCTAAGTTTCTTCAAGTTTCTTCAAGATCTCGGGTTCAATAAATCTTAACATATAATTCTAGCAAATATGAATTCTAACAAATATCTAAATTACTAAAAATAAATCTAACATATTTAAAAATAGTCTAGCACATTTAAAAATAAATCTAACATATTAAAATCAAAATAAATCCGAATTTAAAATTTAAATCACTAAAAATAAGAATTTAAAAATTAATCTAACATATTCAAAATAAATCTAATATATTTAATAATAAATCTAATATATTCAAAATAAATCTAATATATTTAAAAATAAATCTAACATATTAAAAATAAACCTAACATATTAAAATCAAAATAAATCTAACATATATAACATATTCAAAAATAAATCTAATATATTCAAATAAAAAAATCCGAATTTAAAATTTAAATCACTAAAAATCCGAATTTAGAAATAAATCTAACATAACATATTAAATCTAACATATCTAACGTATTTAAAAATAAATTTAACATAACATATTAAAATCTAACATATCTAACATATTCAAAAATAAATCTAACATATTTTAAATAAATCTGAATTTTAAAAAAAATCTAATAATAATAAATCTAACATAAAACCGAATTTAAAATAAAATTCAACATATCTAACATATGTAACGTAAAATAAATCAAACATTCAATTTTGGAGTCCAATTACTCGACAAAAATAAATCTAACATTCAATTTTAAAATCTAAATTACTCTACAAAATCTAAAAAAAAAAAAATTTAACATAAACCAAATCTAACATAAAATAAATCTAACATTCAATTTAAATTTTAAATTACTCTACAAAATATAACAATAAAAAAATCTAACATAAACAAAATCTAACTTTCAAATATTGCGGGAGGTGCCAAATGAAATAAATTCCGTTTGTGCCTTTGAAGAATGAAATAAATTTGCAACTAATTTTTTTTTTGGAATAATGAAATTAAAATTTGAGAATAATAAAAATAACAAGAGTTTGAGAATAATAGAGTATGAGAGCATGAGAGATTGAGAGATTGAGAATAATAAAAATTTGATGTGAAAATTAATGAGAGAATGATGGAGTTCAATTTATAGAGGTTTTTTTGGGAGGGAAAACTAGCCGTTACTAGCCGTTTTTTTATTTTGAACTTTAAAATTTGAATTTATCAATCTCCAAAATAACCAGTGGTTTTGACCACGGTCCAGTCCAGTTTTGCTCTGATTTAGCACGGTTTAGGCACAGTTTAAAACGGTTTAGCACGGTTTTGACCACGGATTAGCACAGTTTTGCACATTTTAGCATGGTTTTGGCCACGGGTTATCACGGGTTTAGTCCGGATTATCACGGTTTAGGCACGGTCCGGTCCGGGTTTAGTCCGGTTATGGTCCGGTCCTGTCCACGGGTTTAGAACCTCCCGGGTTAGTCCGGGTCTAGTAGAAAAAACACACCAAAACCGTGCAAAGACCCTCTTTATCCTCGGTCCGGGTTTTGACCATGATCCGATTCGGTTCCACAGGTTTTGACAAATGTTCTTTCTAATTAGAGGAATGTATGTTCACCCTTTTTATTTATATAATATTATAAAAAAATCCAAATGAATATGTTATGTTAGAATTAGTTTTGTAAAAATGGATATATTATTACATTATAGCTTGATAAGCTGTTGGGGTAATGCTGGCTAATAAATGCTGGAGATTGATATCATACCATCCTAGTAAATATATAACCCAGCCAATAATGGAGCTGGATAAGTTCATACATGGCTATGTCTAAATAATTCTGGAACAACTAATAAACGGAAATGCATGCGTCAACGCAATTAGCAAGTAGGTTCGTGTACAACATCTTTATGGAATGATAGACGGCAATTGCTGTAATTATTTACATTATATATATATATATATATATATATATATATATATATATATATATATATATATATATATAGTAGAACTAGGGTGCTCCTAAGCTCACCAAGCCCTTCCGTGAGCGCGACTCTAAAACCTATCGAATTGACTTCAAACGACATTTTCAAACCGTTAGATGTTCAATCTATATTAAAATGTACTTGGAGACTAAATTTTACATTTTTTAGAATTTTTTTACTATTTATTAAGATGGTTTGAAAATCACTGTTTTTATTAAAATTCTGCACCACTGGAAAACAGTGATTTTCAAACCATCTTAATAAATAGTAAAAAAATTCCAAAAAATATAAAATTTGATCTCCAAGCACATTTTAATATAGATTAAACATCTAACGGTTTGAAAATGTCGTTTGAAATCAATTCGATAGATTTTAGAGTCGCGCTCACAAAAGAGCTTGGTGAGCTTAGGAGCACCCTAGTTCTACTCTATATTATAGTATTGTAGTCTTTCACTCTCTCTCGCCAATTATGTTGCATTTGTTAATAAGATGAAGTCAGCTCTATCTGGGGCAGACAACATCTGGCCTACTGGACCTGCTAATCCCCTCCAGTCTTATACTCAGATTACACACACAGGAGACACAATTATATAGATGGAAATTATTCATCAGTAAATGTCAAACATTCTTTGATGGGGATTATCTTTTTTTTTTTTTATTAGGATTGATGGGAATTATCAGTATATAGATGCATGGGCTAATATAAAATCCAGATATTGTTTTTATCAAGAAAGAATTATTTTCATGAGATGCATTAAAGAACTATTCATATTAAATGTTATGCAATAAACAATTTTATGGCACCATAAAATAACATATTATGTAGTTTTTTTTTTTTGATAAATTTTCTTTTAGGCTATCTTTAGAATTTGTCTGGTCATTTTTTTTTATTGAAATCATAATTTAAAGGTAAAAAATTGTGAGTATCCCACCACATATATAACTTGCTATATTCATGTTAAGAAGTAAATGATATTATTGCACCATAGAATAGAATGACATATAACATATTATTTAGTTCTTTGATAAATTTTATTTTAAACTATCTTTAGAGTCGGTCAAAACCATATATTTTTTCTGGAACTATAATTTGAAGGTAAGCATCCGTTTACGAAACTGGAGAGGAGTGACTCATCATTTTCACGCGCGCTTGTATTATTGTACAGACTATCATCGCAAAGTAGGGGTGTAAACGGATCGGATATTATCCGGATTTATCCGGATCCGAATCCGAAAAATAGCGGATTCGGATATTCGGATACGGATATTTTCGGATACGGATCCGGATTCGGATAATTTTTTAACGGATACGGATACGGTTTTGAATATGAAACCGGATACGGATAATTATCCGTATCCGTATTTTTTTTATTTCGGATATCCGAATTTTTTTAAAACAACGGAAATACCTTATTAAGTTGGGATATATTCTGAGTTGGGCCCGGTACTTGTTCTCTCTTCTCAAAACAACGGAAATACTTTTGCTTCGTTCGGTACTTTTCGTTTACAGATAGATTTTGAATTTGTGAAACCCTAGAGGGGTTTTTGTTGTTGCGAAGCTTACCGGTGCCCGGTGTGCCTTCCTTGTGATTGTTTTCGGTGCCTGGTGTGCTATTTGTGGGTGTTTACTGGAGGTCGTTGACGGCCGTGAGGCGAGCGGGTTGCTTGGTACCGGCCACTTTCGTGTTCCCTTTTTGCGATTTGATCCTCTATCGGGTACGTACTTGAGCCCCTTTTTCCTATGGTGATTGATCTAGGTTTGTGACATTGTTTGGATAAGCCTTGCGCGGGTTGTTGATTTTCCCGGCTCGGCCCTTTTTTATTGCTTGTTCGGTACTGGATTGTACCGGTTCTGTGGGTTGCTTTCTTTTGAATCTGACAGCGCAGGGGTGCTGATTTTTCTTTTCCAGCTTTACTGATACCGGCTCTGTGCTGTGCTTGCTTTGGTTACTTGACTGGTCACCAGTCAGTGCTGTTTTTCTTGTGTTCCCACCTCTGGTACTGAACTGGTACAGAGGTGTTGACTGTGGCTTTTTTGTTGCCTTGGTGCTGCCCTTTCCTTGACTCTTGCTATGCTGTTTTGGGGTATTAAAAGGGATCGATCATTAACAGAGAGCAAAACTTGTCAATAATTTGTGGTATTAGAAAAACTAGTTACATGAGTGCTAAAAGGGTGTAACAGAAGTACTTGTGATTCCTCTTTGTTTAGTAAATTGATTTATTAAACGACATCTACATGTATACTTATAATTGATTACTTATATATATAAGCCGCATAGCATCGATATATGATTTTGTTGAAGAAATAGAAGCAGAAGATGTTCGTTCAGAAGAAGAAGTCGGTTGATTGACATTGTTGATGTACATGGTTCAAGACCTTTATAGTTTTTTTTTGTTTATCCTATATGGTTAAAAAGAATGTTATTAAGTTTATGTTGGTATATTTTGATGAACAATATGACATGATTAGTAAATATTATTTGAGTGAGGCTATGGTGCTATGCATAGCACCAATGGCTAGTGTACTACGGCTCAATATGGTACTTTTTAAAATCCTAACGGTCGATCCGACCGTTCAATGTGATATCCATATGAATATGTACTTACAAACTAAATTTTATATTTTTTCGAATTTTTTTACTATTTTTTCAGATAGGTAGAATTTTGATGGTCCAGAATTTTCAAAAAACACTGATTTTTCTACCTATCTGAAAAAATAGTAAAAAAATTCGAAAAAATATAAAATTTAGTTTGCAAGTACATATTCATATGATTATCACATTGAACGGTCGGATCGACCGTTAAGATTTTAAAAAGTACCATATTGAGCCGTAGTACACTAGCCATCCGTGCTATGCATAGCACCATAACCTCACTCATATTATTTTGTTAACATGATATATGTTTTGTAACTAACGAACTTATGAAGAATATTAGATCTAATTTATGAATGAAAAAAGTTAGATTTAAATGTTATTTTTTGCTAGAATGTACAATAGTATTCATTTTTAATTATCCGAATTATAGTGATATCCGTATCCGTATCCGTTCAAAATCCAATCCGTATCCGTATCCGTTTAATATCCGATCCGTATCCGTATCCGTATCCGAATAATTATAACAAATACGGATACGGTATGACCACTATCCGATCCGTATCCGACCGTTTACACCCCTATCGCAAAGTCAGAAAGAATTGGTGAGTCAAAGGATTTCTCTTTCTATAGTCGAAATACTTTATTTGGAAATTTAGGCCCCTGGCTCCTGGGCCTTTCAAAGGCCGAAATAAGAAAATTAAGGCCCCGGAGTTCTTCAGTCAATATAGGAAAGCTAAGGTACTAGGAGTCTAGGACACTAATTATATGAGTGAATCATTCAAATTTGTCCTTGAAATAAATATATTTTTCATCTTTATTTCAAATTATGTAGATTTTTTTAGTAACATGTCATCTTGTGGATTCTTTTTATCTCGACGATAATTGTTACAGAAAATTTCAGAAGATATAAACGTGACTAGTTAATTAAGTGGTAAATTATTAGAATGGATTTTGTTAGAGTATCACTCATTTAATATTTGTTCCTTTAAAAAATAAATTTGTACTAAATTGTTCCTATGTTAAAAATCCATTGAAAACATAATGCTTTCATCTACGGTACCATCATCATTTAGAATTGCAACGAATGAGCCACACAAACATAAATAATGTCGAAACTAATATAAACACATTAGTTTCTTTTAGCATTGCCATCATAATTTTATAAAAAATAATAATGTAGACACTAACGTCATATTCATCTATTTTTATAGGTAATATAAGTAGGACTAGTTTATTATGCATTACAAACTTAGGGTACGTTTGGATGTACTATAGAATAGCTAGAATAGCTATTTGAGAATAGTAAATAATAATAGCACTAATCTTGATGGTAAGAGAATAGTGCTAACTCAAAACTGTTCGGAATAGTAAAAAAGTTGTTCGGAATGCATATTTGAAATAGAGTTTGAAAGGAATGAATAAATAATTTTTTTTTATTTGACTGAAGAGAGCAACAATT
The DNA here is from genome assembly GCA_025461125.1 of Carex kokanica. Lineage (NCBI taxonomy): Eukaryota > Viridiplantae > Streptophyta > Magnoliopsida > Poales > Cyperaceae > Carex > Carex kokanica. The sequence continues at coordinate 1,577,372 of JAJGRX010000435.1, forward strand.
GTTATTACAACTTATTGTTGGGATAGAGAAATAGCCCTATTCTCCCTGTTTCAAATAGCAACTGAAGTTGTTTGAATGAATCTAATTTAGAATAGCAATTATATTCTAAGAATAGTACTATTCTCAGATGATCCAAACATAGCCTTAAGAATTAAAATAGTACTTTGAAACATTAAGGACCAACATGATACTTTAAGACTATTTATTTAATATGTTCATTTAAAACTGGAAAATTATCATGAACAAATACAAAATGAATAGCATTGGAGGACCATTTTACAATGTGAATCTTTTTTTATTATTAATTTGTAGTTCAATTTTGTCTTTCATCTTGTCTAATCTAGTACTTTCAATTAATGGAATGGAACCCTGTCTTATTGGGAAGATGGAATACATGGAATACGTAGATTTCACCGAATCGCCAATTATTGTGAGTGAAATAGAGACGTTTAATCAATGAGGTGAGAATTACAATTTTTTTATTTTAAAAATTAAAAAAGAATCAAATCATTGCAAATAAAAATGAATTTTTTTTCGTTAAATAGGACTGTCGGAAATTATTTTGAAACCGAATCAATGATTTGGTTCCAACACATATAAGAAATTGCATCATGTCATGACCACAAAAAATTGAGTACGAATCAGCTGTTTTTTTTTTTTTTTTTGTAAAATTATGTTTCTGTTTTTTTCTCATGCAAAACTGTTCATTTTTTTCATGCACAAATCTCGATGAAGATCAACGGTAGAATGAGGAAAAATAAGTTTTTGTTTTTTCGAAAGAATAACAACATATTCCTTGCCAAAAAAATAGAGAAGCTGTGAAAAGTGCTCCCTCCCTTCTCCTCTCTACTTCTCTTCTCACATCTTCTTCAGTCTCTCGAGGTGAACTAATGTGACCGAATTGAATCTTTTATGAAAAATGTAATACATGAGATGTTTTTATATGCTTCATTTTAATTTTATGGTAATATAGTTTCATATATTATTACAATGGACAAAATTATTGTGATTGGATGTTCATAAATATTATTGATAGCGAATATAGCTGTTGACTCTGGGAGCCAAACATAACAGAACCACAAAAGCTCAATTAAGGTAAATCGTAAAGATTTAATTACAAGATTGTTTATTTATTTTTTTTATTTTTTTTACAGTGTATTTAGTTTTCAAATCCTTGATAACAAAATTTTGAAATCATAATTAAAAAAAAATGGAACTTGGAGATTGGTATTTCAATTACAACATTTCAACTTTTTTCTGATGAGCAATAAAACTTAAAAAAAATAATGTCTAAAAAATATTATTATAAAGTAAAAACATAATATAAATAAATTAACAAATATAAACTTTGGCTAAAACGAGAAAGAAGCTGAAATCATAAAAGGAAAAGGTAAATGATGAGAAATTAACGCAAATTTGAAACAGCTAAAAATGATCAATGATTAATACAGCGATAATCCATTTATTTACATATTAAGTAACAAATTGTCATTGACTCCTTAATTTATGTAATAAGATCGAGGAGGATTTAAATACTTTTCTTTTTGTATTTTCATCTTGTCTCAATCTTTCAACAACTTTTAATAAAATATTGTATAAATCTATTTTCATAAATAATTAAATAAATAAATTATAGAACTTATTGTATAAATCATTACTAGTATCGTGCCCGTGCGTTGCAACGGAATATATGATAAGATAACAAAAATAAATTCTCATACAAAATGACAAATTTTCATAAAAAAAAATAAAATTAGAAATATATTCTAGATTTATCACAGTAATATGTATAGAAATAAGGAAATAGATAAATAAGAAAATGAACAAAAAAAATTATTTGCATTGTGATCCACCGTATAAAAAATTTCAATTGGAGAGGAAGAAATAAGGAAACAAATAAATAAAGAAATGGAGAATTATATCGCTAAATTTTAGAGTCTGTTTAATTTTAATTGTAACGCATCATGTGGCGGTATGTGTGGCGAGTATGTTTGTAGCTAAATTTAAACTTCTACACATAAAACATATGCATTTAATCAAAAGAATATAAATTATGTGATTGGAGAGCTGAGATTAAATCTAAAAATTAATCTTTCAATCTAGCCATTGGCGGATCGGACACCCAACGTGCTTAATAATGGAATGGAGATAAAAAAAATAAAATTAGAAATATATTCTAGATTTATCACAGTAATATGTATAGAAATAAGGAAGTAGATAAATAAGGAAATGAACAAAAAAAATTATTTGCATTGTGATCCACCGTATAAAAAATTTCAATTGGAGATAAAGAAATAAGGAAACAAATAAATAAAGAAATGGAGAATTATATCGCTAAATTTTAGAGTCTATTTAATTTTAATTGTAACACATCGTGTGGCGGTATGTGTGGCGAGTATGTTTGTAACTAAATTTAAACTTCTACACATAAAACATATGCATTTAATCAAAAGAATATAAATTATGTGATTGGAGAGCTGAGATTAAATCCAAAAATTAATCTTTCAATCGTAGTCATTGGCGGATCGGACACCCAACGTGCTTAATAATGAAATGGAGATATATTTAATAATAAAAATTATATAGTATACATACGGATAAAACATGAATAGATATAATTTTATATTTATCAATTATCCTATAGAATAATAGGTACGGAATCTTTTTTACATTTATCTTTATCCAATAAACTAATAAATTTTTTTCTTACCTGTATTCTTATTAATTAGGGTTATGTTTGGTTGTGGACTAAACACTAGAATGAGGGCTTTAAGCATCACTTATTCTGCACCAAACGTGATTTAATTGAGTCAGACTAAGATGGAATAAGCCGATCTTTAAGCTAGCCTAACTTGGCCTAAACGAACCCACATCTCTAAGTGGTTTAATATTATTGAGTATAAGACTTAACTTTTTATTGTTTTTATTATTTTCAATTACTTTTTAAGGAATGTAAAATAAGCAATTAATTTTGTTTTCATTTAAACATCAACCAAACAGGAATAATTTTGATCGACTTAAGTTAAAATAACCAAATTAGACCTCATTAGTTTTAGTCCACAACCAAATACCACCTAAATAAGAATTCTTATTCATACTCTACTTACCAAGTATTACGATACGTAGAGAACAAACAAATAAAAAACAATATCCTTATTTTCAATGGTGAGATATTAACTTACTTGATTTCTCGAACTTGACCGAACCATAAAAAAATCCAGATTACGTGTCAACTTGACGAAGATCACCCAATTAGGATAGATTCAAACCCTTACGATACAACTAATGAATCAAAATTATATATTGTAACAACTGCTTAATCGAATACTTTTAAATCCATACAATCTCTTTCGCGTGAGAATGCATCAAAAGAGCGTTCCTGATGAAGTTTTCAGGAAAAGAGTTGAGAACTTTTGACGGACCTATCGATAGAAAAGATGACACTTTAAGCCCTCAATTCAGAGAAAGCAAGACCCATAGAATAAAAGAATTCGTATCTAAGGTAACTAAATATATATGTTTGGATCTGAACCGTCCATTCAGAATATGCATAACTATTGAAGGAGATCCATGTATTTCACTTCAGACTGAATTAGTCTGAATTCTAACCAAACGGCCGTTATCCAAACAAAAATATTATGTTACCTCCGAGGTTATGGATTATAAAAGAAAATGGATGTCAAGTCACATGACTAATTTTTCTAGCATTATTTTGTTTATTTTAATTTATTCTGTAATTATTTTTATTTTTTCTATCAATTAACTTTAAATTAAAAAGAAAATAATTAAACGTAATAATTAATCACATCACCTGTGGGCAAGATATGATCAAACGATGATTATTTTAGTTATATCATGTCACATTATATAAAAATTATTTTAATAACATAATACGACCAAGTCACACTGTGCAGTCAGTGATCACTTCTTGTCGTGTCACATCATATTTTTGATTCACTTGTACACACCTTAGGAGGATGAGTTTTTCTCTAATAGTGAAGTATTGCTTTGCGTGATTTCTCTGAGGCATGCTTCACTTTCAAAGCACAGGTAAGTGTAAGACTAAATATGTTGAGAAATTAATTCCTGGATCTATTCATTGTTAGCTTTCAACAGCAGAATTAGATCTAGATATATATATTGGAATATGCAGAATCCTCACGATACAACTTATGCATGCATCTTGCGACAACAACTGCTAATTCGTTGAATATTTTTGAATCCATAAAATGTCTTTCGCGTGAGAATGAATTCATTAAAAGTTATACATTAATTTTAATGTAAACAGCGGTCGTTATCAACTTTTCAGCAAAAGCTAGAGTTAACGTCGCAACCAATTGACTGATTGCTCGTAGTAAATTTATTTATTTTTACATAAAAGTGGAGTGTACTGTGTACCATAGTGACAACTTAATTGTTCGGAAAAGGTTCGGCGAGGTCAAAAATTCATGATTTGGGAATAATTTGGGTATAATTCGGGAATGATTCAGAATAATCCGGATCAGAGATCTCAGTCCTACAAGGAAGCAAAAAAAAAAAATCAAAAAAAAAATATTCTGGGAAATTCGGGAAAAATTTGCGAATAATTCGTAAAATTCGAGAAAAGTTCGTAAAATTCGCAAATTATTCGGATATAATTCGGTCAACTGAATAATTCGGCGTTCGGTTCGGCATCACCAAAAAAACGAATTATTCAGGTATAAATCGGGTATTATACGCGAATCTTGTCACTATGCTATGTACCCACTGAATTTATTGAAATCACATATATTTTACAGAGTAGAACTAAAATGTTCTTAAGCTCACTAAATATTTTGTAAGTTTAACTCTAAAATATATCGGATTGGCTTCAAACAACGAATTCAAACCGTTAAAACTTATGTATTTACATGTAAAATTCATAAATTATAGTATTAGTTTCGTGTAAAGTTAAGTTGTTTACAAAAGAAAGTTTATTAATTAATTTTAGTGCATTTATTATACATTATTTTTTGACCGCTTGACTTTATACTAAATAAATTCGAAAATTTATAAATTTTGCATGTAAACGTATCACTTGTTAAGTTGATCGGTTTCGACAGTTTGAATTCATCATTTGAAGTTAAACTCACCAAATAACCTTGTAAGCTTAAGAACACTCTAGTTCTACTCGAGTACCTGATACCAGTCCAGTGTTGTTCATTTTTTTTTAGATAGATAGAATTATAGTCTTCCAAATTCCAATATGTTTATTGTCCATCAAGGACCCCAACTTTGTTTCGAACTCACGACCTCTCACACGGAGGATGTTGTCATTTGTCACTAGATCAAATGTTGGTTCTTTTGTATTGTTCAAACTTACAAATAAAAAAATAAAAAATTGTAAGAACTAATATTTGGTCTAGTGGCAAAAATAATATATTATGTGTGAAAGATCGTATGTTTAAAACTCAAATAGAAAAACTATTGTGGATATTAACTCAATCAAGTGGCTTAACCCCAACTTTATTTTTTTTTTTAGTAGAACTATGGTGTTCCTAAGTTCACCAAGTCTCTTTGTGAACTCAACTCTAAAATATATTAGATTGGCTTCAAATGATGAATCCGAACCATTGAAATCCGTCTACATTACGAGTGATGCGTCTACATGTACAATTTTTGAACCATAGAAATAATTTAGGATAAAGTCAAGTGGTCAAAATTGAAAATTTATAAATTAATTTTAATGCATTCATTTTTTGAATGATTTTTTACCACTTGACTCTATACAAAATTAATTCGAAAATTTAAAATTTTCATATGTAGACACATCACTCGTAAGGTAGAAGGATTTCAACAGTTCATATTCGTCATTTGAAACCAATTCGATAGGTTTTAGAGTTGAGTTCACAAAGAAACTTGGTAAACTTAGGAACACCCTAGTTCTACTCTTCTTTTTTTATTCCAAAACATTATCAAACTGACAATTAAGCTAACAAAATAAATTTTAAACAGTTAAATAACAACACTTTCAACTTTGAGAACCAGTTTTTAGTCTAGTGACAAAGATATTAATATTTTCCGTGTAGAAGATCGCAGATTCAAAACCTAAAAAATAATCATTTGTGAATATTAAATAGTTAAATAACTTACCTCCAATCTTTATATATAAAAAACAAGCACATCCAACTTCTAAAAGAATAATAAACTTTTAGCAACACCTATTCTTTAATCATCACCGCCTTGAACTTCAAACCCAAGAACTGGTACCTCTAGAATGAAAGCTGTATGATAGTGCAAGTGACCCGGATTCTGTGCAGAGAAAATTGCTGGAAATTTTTTTCTTTAATGGATCTTTGTCTCTTTAGAGCACCTCCGGAGGATCTTGGCAAAAGATTGATTCTGCATCGACAGATAGCTAGCGAGACCCATAGATGGAATCATGGAATAGACGCGGAGTAGGATGGAGCAGTGACTAAAGCAGCACCGGCTGATGTAGCAATGAGTGAGATGAATAAGCCCCAAACACGCTATGCACCATCTCTTAAACTCGCTGCACGGAAGACTCTAAAGACTCGGATGCATACTTGAGCTCCACAGGTGTGAGAGGAGAAGCATGAGAGAAAAACCGAAACACTACGGATCTGGAAATTCCGATTAGTACAGTTGAAAAGCTTGTTCTTTGTATTTTAGCTAAAAGTATATTACACAAGATCCCTCCAGTTTGAGTTTATTTTTTGTTTAATTTTGAGTTGGTACTGGATCCTCGACGCAGTCATTAGTGTCATTCAATCACTGTGGTGTTTTGAAAAAAATTCTTAAAATCCAACATTTTATCTCAAAATAATGTCACATAAATCTAAAATAATATAGAAAATGAAACTAAATGATGTTGCGATACTAGTTCTACTCCGACTAAAGAGAATTAGCTTATTTTTAATTGACAATGTAGTCTTGTTATAATACACTTTTTTTTAATGAGTCTATAGTACTATACAGTGTTCTAAATAGCGGCGTTATAGTATCTTCAGACCTTAAACGCTAAGTTATGGGATAAAAATGTGTTATTTCAGCGACGACTGCTATAGTGGTAATAGCGATCCGCTATAGTGCGTAGCGTGTAGCGCAATAGCGCTTGCTATGCTATATAGGTTTTTAATTTAAGATCCAAATTGAAATTTTCTTTTAAGGACCAACTTTTTTATGATCTAGATTGTTTATGCTTCTAAATAGAAAAATATAGATAGTTTATGACATAATGCTTAGGTTATTTTGAATAGAAAAAAATAATTAGTTTATGTCATGATTCTTAGGTTATTTTGAATAAAAAAGATAAATAGTTTATGATATTACTAGGGATATTTTGAATAGGAATTTGGATTTTGCACTGGTTCAATATGAATATTATAATTTCTTAATCAATTTGGTATTACTTATTGCTCTATGAGACTTTAGATAATGTTAATAATTAGTAGAATTATATAATATAATTTTTGAAAAATAAAATGCTATGTAGGATAGTTTTCGCTATAGCTACACAATTCACGGTAGTTTTTTTTTTTAACATTCCCACAATGACGCGATAATCGCTATTTAGAACCTTGGTACTATTCATAGCACGGATTGGTCCGTAATACGGATTAATAGTTTCGTTTACAAAATCCTAATGGTCAATCCAAACTGTTCAACAAATCCCATATGAATATGTACTTGCAGGCCTAATTTTTAATTTTTTTTTAGAATTTTTTTACTATTTTTTAAGATAGGTAGAAAATCACTGTTTTTGGATGGTACAATATTTTCAGATCAAATGATTTTCTACCTATCTTTAAAAATAGTAAAAAAAATTTTAAAAAATTTAAAATTCGATCTGCAAGTACATATTCACATGGGAATCATGTTGAACGATTCGGATTGACCGTTAGAAATTTTGAAAACAAAAATATTTATCCGTATTATGGACTACTCCGTGCTATGCATAGTACCATGGACTCACTCTACATTTTTTTATGTTCTCCATCATTGTAGATTATGATTTTTCGTATCTAAAATTTGAAAAAAAAAAAAATTGGATAAAAAGAAAAATAGATTCACAATAGTTAATACTTTACTAATGCCAACTAATTTCTTTGTTAGCTAAAAAGAGAGAGAAAAATGAAAAAAAAAATAGAAAAAAGAGAGAAGCAAAAATATTCATCAAAATCATTACAAAGTAATATTACATAAAATATTTCATGTCTCAAGTACAAAACAATGAACATGCAACGTACATAGTACATAAATTAATACTATATTTAATTAAAACAATGCTAATAGTTGGGAACCTCATAAACTAATACTATAGTACATAAATGAGTACTTTTTATAAAATCAATTTTCATATGTAAAATATAAATCAACATCTATAATAGTTGGCAACGTCATTAGAAAATTCATAAAGAAAAATAACAATGCTCGAAACCACTGGATCTAATGAATCAGAAAAAAAGGAAGAAAAAAAGTAAAAAAAGAATATCATATAATCTTTTCATGACTTATAGGTGGTCGGATACCATTGTTCATGATAAGAGACAAGAAATCTATTCACTTGTACTATTTTTTTGTTTAGAAAGAATTAGTGATACTTCCATACATGAAAGTACAAACTTAGGGAAATTTCACCCACCAAGCACATATTACCTTTTTGCTATTTTGGAAGTAGCTGTTGTCTGATGAAATATTTCGTGAATGTCTCACCTTTGTTGATTGCGATCGATGTGCTAGCTATCAATTGTCATTCTTCTATCAACTAAAATGCATAGTGATGGTTAAGGAATCATACATGGGCTTCATATGGGTAATTTAAAAAAAATTAAAATTGGCGCTGAATAAGTTATTATAATATAATTTTATTTCATAAGAATACATTTAAAATCATGACCAAACATATACATTTATATCTCAATTGATGCCAACCATTGCATGTTTAGAAAATGGACGTTTAATACTTAATGAACGAATCTTGTTAACTTTAATGGATTAATTTTAATTCGTTTAATTTTTGTCGTCTTATTCTTAAATAAAATTAACTTAAAAAATCACACAATTTTTAAGTTAATGCATCATCATAAAGATTGATTGTTTGAACTCGGTATTTTAAACTAAAATTTAAAATATAAATACAAAAAAAAAAAAGTAAAGTTATAATATTGTATAGTACAAAAAAAAAGTAAAGAATTCTAATCAGACGGTCATGATCCAAATAAAAATATTTTGTTATCTTAGAGAATATGAATTCCAAATCGTTGACTCCTACATTGTATTTTAGACACCGAATTAATTTTGATTTGACCGAGAATATTCTACCTCTTAAAAAACCTGAGAGGATGTGAATCCTTGATCAGGCACCCCTTCGTTGTGCCACTGCTTAATGCATGGCATGATAAGATTGGTCTTTGATCGAAGGCATAGGTCATGTCAAAGCTATCGGTGGTTATGAAATCGACAACTCAAATTTGTTTGCATTGGTTTATCCGAATCTATCAAAAACCTACAAATATAAGAATTTGGCGGTAGAAGTAAAAGTTTGAATTGAGATATTTGAAAGCTCCAAATTGCACCCAAGAAGGCTCCAACAGAATAATAATAAAAGAGTTTCCCAAAAAAAAAATTTACCAAAATGAAATAGAAAGTCACTGCTATCTAGAAGTATTGACTTTGCATGATCCATGTTTTACTTTGGGAAAAATACCAATATCAGTATCTAACTATTTAATGTGTGTTCATGTTAGAATGGGGATATATGCACCCCCTAATGAGTGCATATCCTCTAAGATACCTCAACTTTTGAGTGACCGACATGTACGGTATCTATTCAGGGATAGCGTAGGGGCAGTATTTTTTGTGCTTTGAGATTCGTGCAAAACGTATTTAAATGGTTGAGATTTTCCGAAATAACACTCAAAGTTTGAGATATCTCAGAGGATGAATTCAGCCCCTAATACCCATAAAAAGTGTATGTTAAAAACCTCAAACTTTTTTTTTTGTGCTCATGGAGTTCTATGCCAATACATCAGTTTATGGCTCAACTATTGCAAACTTATGAGCGCGAAATATTTTATGATCTATTAACTTTTTTTTATGAGGGATCCAATTACACCTTTTTTGGTGACACATCATGACACCGTTTTTTATATAGGTCAATTTTGTGATTTCAAAATCCAAACAGTCGATCCGAACCGTTCAACATGATCACCATATTAAAATGTGCTTGGAGATCAAATTTTACATTTTTTTTGAATTTTTTTACTATTTATTAAGATGGTTACAAAATCGCTGTTTTTCAATGGTCTGAAAACAACGATTTTGTAACCATCTTAATAAATAGTAAAAAAATTCAAAAAAATGTAAAATTTGATCTCCAAGCACATTTTAATATATCCATCATGTTGAACGGTTTGATCGACTATTTGGACTTTAAAAATGGCAGGTGTCAAAGTGTGTCACCAAAAAAGGTGTAATTGGATCCCTCCTCTTTTTTTATTTAAGTTAAATTTAATTTAAAAGTATTGAAATGAGTGTGAATTTTCAAATTTGTAACTCCTAGAATTTTTATAACATAATCGGTCCACAATTTGATACAAGAAGAAACAAATCTTGAAAATATAACTCCTAACAATTGATTCTATTTTAGACATAAAAAAATTGAAAATAATTGTTTTACCCTTTTTCAAAATGTTTAGGCTGTTATTTCCTAATCGCAACCCAATTTAACTTAATTTTTAGAGGAAGGAGCAATATTATTTTATTTCATGAAAAATTTAATTAAACAGGTACACGTAAAACTTCCAAATTACAAATCTAAACGTGCTGTCATAAAAGTTGTATAGTCTACCGCTGTATGTAATTTATTGAAATTGGGTGAGTTTCAAACGATTGGGAAGTCTAGTTCAAATCAATAGATTTATACTAATTTGGATTTTATATAATAAAATCACTAGCTACGCAACAAGTATTCATCACATATTGATATTTTTTATTTATAGAAAATATTATGAAATAATAGAGGAAAAGAGAAATTTTCTCTAATCCAAACTTTGGTCCGAAAATATTTCTCTCGATCCAAAGAGTTTTATTTTTTCCTGGTTGTCACAACTTCACATAATGGAGGCCACAAAAGATCCCAATTTCCATCCAATTACTTTGAAAAATTGCATGAAAATTGATCTCTAAATTGCATGAAAATAGAATCTTATGTGGCCTCAATCATGTGAACCAGGGAATCAGAGTAGGTCCGATGCCCATCGGACCTACCTTGGTTCGATGGGTGCGATGACCATTCAATCTGCATCAAGATTCGTGTGTTATGTATCAAAATCCGTGCAAGTCTGTATCAATTCCGCACGCATAGATCTTGATGCTAATCGTACGGCCCTAGAGCTAATTGAACCTAAATGTAGGTCCGATGGGCATCGGACCTACTCCTATCTCGTGAACCAGTGGCAACTTGAAAAAAAAAAAACCTTTAGATGGGGAAAAATTTCTCCGATACATCTATGGTTTGAAATTTCATGGCACTCTTTATCTTCCCCTCTATTATTTATAATATTTTCATGGACCATCCGATAAAGTGATATTGTACCTATGTAAAAAAATCATAAAAAAATTTAAAAAAAATATAAAATTGGGTCTCCAAGCATATTTTATTATGAAGATCATGTTGAGTGGTTCGGATCGACTGTTCGGATTTTGAAATAGAGATGAAGGATGTAAAGCATATTGGAGCACAAAAATTATGATGCATTTGAACCGTCCTCTTTCTATAGATAACAAATTCTTGGATCCAACGATATATATATATATATATATATATATATTTTTTTTAGGGATGCTTCGGTGGACATAAGGACCTATTTGTAAAATGAACATATTTTCATTTTCAAAGTCCAAACAGTCGATCCGACCGTTCAACATTATCTCCATATTAAAATGTACTTGGAGGTCAAATTTTACATTTTTTGAATTTTTTTACTATTTATTAAGATGGTTACAAAATCGTTGTTTTTCAATGGTCTGAAAACAACGATTTTGGAACCATCTTAATAAATAGTAAAAAAAATCAAAAAAATGTAAAATTTGACCTCCAAGTACATTTTAATATGGAGATAATGTTGAACGGTCGGATCGACTGTTTGGACTTTGAAAATGAAAATATGTTCATTTTACAAATAGGTCCTTATGTCCACCGAAGCAAATGCCTATTTTTTTTTATCAAGCAACCTTCAATAGCATAGAAAATATAAAACAACATTCTATTTCTACAACTAGGCCTAGAAAAATAGTGAAAGGTTATCACAATACAGACTAACGCAGGTTATACCATATGTAGATTATTGAGATTATAAAGATTTTTCATTTTGATCGATCGTTTGGATGCAATTCTTCAATCTAATCTAACCTCAATTTACATATCTGTAAAAAGGTTTGTGTTTAAGAAAATCACTAAGTTGACATACACAATTTCAAATTATAAATTTTGACGACATCAAAGGATTAGATTAGTTTGGCTGTTTTTCTAGTTTATCCCAATCCATATAATATCGATCACAATATCATTAGAGATAATTCGAGTATCTTTCCTAATTTAAATAATATCTCTCAAAATAATCAATGGTGAGACTTCTTACCTTCATAATTAATTTATATAGATAAATGGATTAAGCAATTAAAAGCATCTGCATCAGTGGTATTATAGAGTTTCTAATATGATGTGACAATTTCTAATTCAGTTTTAGAAATGTGAGAGAGTTTCTTATTTACAAATTATGCAGTAAAGTTTATTATTAAGAAACTGTTTATAAACTCCATGTTGGCCAAATGATTTGCTCAAATTATTTCTTCTTTTTAATTTGTTGCTGACGTGGCTTAATAGAAACTCTAAAATTAATTTCAGGAATGTGAGAATTAGAAACTTTAAAGACCTTAATTTCTAAAAAGTGGTTAACAGTTATTTAGAAACTCATTTGAGTTGCTGGGATGTAGATGCTCTAACAATGCACGGTCCACGGTTTTTAAGAAAAACGATGAGTTAAACCGATCTTGACCGGTTGATCTCTTTAAAGAGCCAAACCGGACTAAAACCCGGGTCCAATTTTTTCCTTTTAAGAACCAAATTGAATAAATTTTTCGGTTCAACCGTCCGGTCAGGTCCCGCTTTAATAATACAGATCCAAATCATTCGATTAGTGAAAATAATCATCATTTGTCCATAACTGTTCCTTTTTCTTCATGAAGTTTTAATCACACAATTATTATACACTCTCTCTGACTCGTTATATTCATCACTGAAACATATCATTGTACCAAAAGCAATTAAAACCGTTTAATCTTAGAGAAAAAATATAGCTTTAAAAGAAATCTTTTATGGAGGATGATATGAATAAAGTATGACGAACTCTCTACTTTAAAAGAGTATAAATACCCTCCATGTTTATTTTAAATTTGAAAAAAAAAAAAATTGTTTTACATTTGAATAGTGTTAAATTAATTATCCTTTTTACAATTTTATTAGTAACTAAAATATAAACTATTTTTTGAAAAAATATCCACTAAGTATTTTTTTCTCCACCAAAAAGGTAAAAAAAAAAATCCACTAAGCCAGACATGAAGAAAGTTGAGGTGCCTCATGTAAAAATGAAAAAGAGAATACTATTGTTAATGTGGGAAATTTAATAATATTTGATAAATTATTGACATTTTTTTAGAACCTTTGCCGGTGCTTTGGCAAACTTTTCATGCCGATTTTTTTTCTTACCATCTTTCCAAAAAAAAAAAAAAAATCCAAAAATCATTTTTTAAAAAATATTCCAGAATTATCAGGTTCACAGATATTATCTGCACAAGCCCCAAGCTGGTTGTCAGCACACCTGGTAATTCTGAAATTTTCTCAAAAATGTGGCTTTTGGATTTTTTTTTTTTTTTTTTTTAGAAGATGGTAAGAAAAAATAAATTCGGCTTTTCATGAAGCTCCGGGAGAAGCATTGAGACCAAGATTCTAAATAGCGTTTATAGCGTTATAGCGGGAAGGCTACAAAAAAAGCTATAGCAAATAGCGTCGCTATAGCAGAAACTATGCCACATAGCGTTTTTTTTTTTTTTTACATTTTGTATATTCAATATTTGTACTAAATATCAACATTATCTAAAGTCTCATAGAACAATAAATAACACCAAAGTAATTAAGAAATTATATTATTCATATTGAACCCGTACAAAGTCCAAATTGCAGTTCAAAATATCCATAGTAATTTCATAAACTATCGATTTTTCCTATTCAAAATATCTTAAGCATCATAATTCATGACATAATCTATTTTTTTTTCTATTCAAATTTCAATTTCTATTCCCAATTTCAAATTGATTTATTTGTGCAACAAATTCAATTTCGGTTTGGGCTTTTTTGGGTATTTTTTTAAAGCCCATATAAATTGCTTAAAAAGATCATATTGTATAGCGTGCGCTATTTGCGCTACACGCTATTCGCTATAGCGGACCGCTATCACCGCTATAGCGACCATAGCTCAATTAGCGCATTTTGATGTCATAGCTTAGCGTTTGGGGTCCAAAAACGCTATAGCGGCGCTATAGCACGCTATTTAGAACATTGATTAAGACACAACAATAATACACACAAAATGAAACTAAAATATTTAAACTGAACAATAAACACATAGATTAAATACTAAAGCATATGTATTGAACAATAAAGCATAAAGATATAGCATTTAAATTATAAAAATAAATAAATATTGCATGATAAACAATTTAAACTGAATAATAGAGTACATAAAACAAACACTAAAGTATTTTTACACTGAACACAAAAACGGACATATTGAACGTTAAAATATTTCAATTAAATAATAAAGAACGATAAATTAAATATTAAAATATTTAAACTCAACATTTAATGGATTAAGATCAAAAAGACCAGTGAACCACGGTCAGAAATTCACCAAGTACACCATCAAAGCATGCCAAATTTGTCATACTGCCATAAGTTTGTCAAAAAAATTAATGTAAGATAAAATATAATTATTTGTAATTCTAACTGGTGTTAAATTAAATTATTTTATAGCAAGGATAGTAGCAGAGCATTATCCTTATAAACAACACCTGTAACCAAAAGATCAGGTTTAATTTGGCTTTCTTGTTTTCAATTTTCTTTTGATTTTTTCTTCTCTTTTTTTTTATGTAAAACTAATACAAATGATATCTTTTACAAATAAAATTTGGAGGCGTTACTTCTGTCTTTCTCTTAAAAAAAATAAAATAAATAAACAACACCTGTAACCGCTTCGCCAATTTGCCTCATCTACAGGGAATTCAGATCCACGACAATACTCGACTGAGTACGATGAGCTCTCAGTCGTCAGATTTAACTTTGCACGAATCTCAAAGCACAAATAATACTGCCCCTGCAATCTCCCGAATAGGCACCGGCTGAGAGTAAATCTGGACCGTAAAGTAATTTACTGTTCTGTACAGTATTACAGAGGATACTGGTCCATCTACAGGTACCACACCCCTTTATAAATAATGCTCTCTTGCATTAACTCGCCTCAACCAACCACCTTCACTCTCTCATCCCTGCTCCCCTGTTCCCAGTTCTCATTTTATCCATTTCTTCCAATCAACCAAAATCAAACAACCCCAATTCCAATATAACATAAACCAAAAAAAAAAGAAAAAACAAATAAACACAAGAAAAAAATGGCTTCTTTACCAGACAATAACTCTCACTCCAAAACCCTCTCTGATGCCTGGGATTTCAGAGGCCGTCCCGCCGTCCGATCTCTTACCGGCGGCTGGGCTTCAGCTGCCATGATTTTAGGTTCTTTTTATTTTTCACCGGATTCATAAATCACATTATATTTACATATTATGTGTTGGAGACTGAAGTGTTGTGTGTGAAGGTGTGGAGATCTGGGAGAGACTCACGACGCTCGGCATAGCAGTCAACTTGGTAACTTACCTCACTGGCACTATGCATCTCGGCAATGCGGTGTCGGCCAACACGGTCACAAACTTTTTGGGTACTTCTTTCATGCTGTGTTTGTTTGGTGGTTTCATTGCAGACACCTTCCTTGGCAGGTGTGTTTACTTTTCTTCAGTCATTAATTCCTTGTTTGAGTAGTATCTTGTGGATTTCAAATGGATTTGATTTCCCTTGTTATCTTTTTGAAAACATAGGTATCTCACAATTGGGATATTTGCTGCGGTACAAGCAAGTGTAAGTAGAATAAACTAATTAATTAATTGAATAATTTGTATCTTTATCTGTTAGCTAATTATTTCTATCTGATTGATTCCCAAAAATGAATCTGATGCCTCTTAATATATATGTGGGGCCCATCTTGACAATAACTTGCTGTCAATTTTCTTGGAAAATTCAATTATATTTAGTGTAAAAAAGCATAGCGGTTGCAACCTTAATTTTAAGAATAGCAGTTTTTTATTTATTTAAACTCACCGTAGGTTATGATCCAATTTGAATAGTGCAATTTCAATAAGCGTATATTTTGCTTTCATTTAATTATTTATTCAACCTTGACAGCAAAAGTTACTCCTGGTTACAATACAAGTAAATTCTATCTGGAAGAAAAATGGTCACAGTGTAAACATAGTGACATTTGTAGAGTTCAAATTTCAGTAGAAATTGAATTAATTTTTTTTTGCTGAGGATCAGTTATGTGCAGAGATTAAATTCTTCCTGTTGTGACCCATTTACCAGTGGCAGAGGGGTGCATGAGGACAAATGTTTGGCCAAAAGCAATTTTCTAATTCTGAGAAACTAACAATTCAAACTTTGTCATTACTCCAGGGTGTGACCATCCTAACAATTTCAACCGCTGCACCTGGTCTACAGCCACCTCCATGTGCCAACCCAGCATCAGGCAGCTGCGTAAAAGCAACTGCCGGCCAACTTGGTGTTCTGTACTTGGCACTCTATCTCACCGCCTTAGGCACAGGTGGTCTCAAGTCAAGTGTGTCGGGTTTTGGCTCAGACCAGTTTGACGATGCCGACAAATCAGAAAAGAAGCAAATGATGCAGTTTTTTAGCTGGTTCTTTTTTTTCATCAATCTTGGTTCCTTACTTGCTGTGACGGTTTTGGTTTATGTGCAAGATAACCTTGGGAGGAAGTGGGGTTACGGCGTATGCGTATTGGCTATAGTGGTAGGATTGAGTGTATTTTTGGCTGGTACAAAGAGCTATCGATTTAAGAAGTTGGTTGGGAGTCCACTTACACAGATTGCTGCAGTAGTGGTGGCGGCATGGCGAAAAAGAAAATTAGAGCTGCCTTCAGATCCTTCAATGCTTTATTATGGTGATGCGGATGCTGAGACAGGTTTAAAAAAGAGCACAAAGCAGATGCTACCTCACACAAAAGATTACCGGTATGCATATTTTTTCTTCATGTTTGTCTTAATTTTTGTTTATGTATTTCTTTAAATTATGTAGCATAGCTTATCATTGATCCACACATGCAGCATGGTTTAACAATGCCTCTAACAATTTAGGATTAATTCATACCTAGATAGTTGTTAAAATGCCAACCTTAAAATATATTTCTAGCTGTCTTTTGTTTTATACATTAAACAGATTTTGAAAAGTATAAAAATTAAGTTAAAGAAAAAATATGCTTTTGTCAACTTTAAGGAAATTCAATTCAAACTATTGATATTCCAACTCACACAATAATATACACTCACCATATCCTAGTTATATGGACCATCAGATCTTGCTTGTTAACTTAGTCAATCTATAGTGTTCATTAAACTCAGCACCACTTGTCATACTGGTATTCGTCAATTCAAGAGGGAAGAGATGATAAAATGAGGAATATAATTCTAGATAAGTTCAACATGATATATACTATTTTTTTGAAAACTTGGTAGAGGCAACATGATATATACTCAATGGGACATTGGGACCCCTGTTTTAATTCCATAATATTAGGCATAGATTGTGATTAATAAAACCATACTGGAATCCATCAATGAACATTCCATGGAATAGAGAGTTAGTTAAGAAATATATTCTACAAGAAGTTTTGAATTTCATTATATTAAAGACCCAAGATATATACAGTAAACTTACAATCAGGGACCCATCAAATAATTGAGGCATGAATGCCAACTAGGCGTATGTGTACAGCTTTAATGATGTATGTGGCTCTAAAAATTGACCTATTAGGGGACCTAGTGCAAAGAATAAGATGAGGCAGTAATACACTTGTAGGTCCTTTTTTGTTGTCAATGTGAAACGTGTGAACTGGTAGGATCTGTTTATTTTTTCCAAGTTCATTGTCTCTCCTTCTCATGTGATGGTACAATTTGTTTGCTTCTCTCCACATGTAATAATTGTTGGAAGTTTTTTGCCACTAGCTAGCTAGGCAACTAATAAATTAAATTAAATAAACTGGCGTCAAAATTGGGTCAGGAATTAAATGCTTTGCTGGCATTCTTATCTGATTTTGTTTAATTAACAATAAGGATTTAATTATAGTCTAATTAATCTCTCATCTGTTCTGAAAACTTTGCTTATATCAGAGTTATATCAGAGACAAGACAACAGACATATATATTGTCTCTCTTCAACCATGTCAGGAGGTGTTAAATTTGTACAGCTTTCTGTGCAATAAGTCCAGCCACTATATATAGTTAATGCCTAAATTAAATATTTTAACTTTATGAATGAACAGTAATAAAAAACAATATAACCTGGATGAGTTTTCATGTGAGACTCTCTATTCCATATGTCTTCTTCTCTGTTCTTTCTACTCAGCTTTTGCCTAAAATTATATCACAAACTCTCTTTATTCTCACGATATTATAGTACAGAAAATGTAACCTATCTTTGATTACTTGCTATAGGTTCCATCTAAAAATAATTTCAAAACCACATGTATTTCTACTGTCTTATTTGGGATAAAATTTTATTAGGGAGACTTATATCTGTTATATATAAGCTTATGAAATGTTTCCTCCTTAAAAGATAAAAAAAGTTGTACTATTTTTGTCCAATCAAGTGCTTAAATGAATGGAGACTTAGCAATTTTCATTATCTTTTCTAGAAATAAGAGAGATTCTAGCTAGGACAAGTAATTCAATATATATAAATTAAGCCTTAATTTTTTTATTTTTGGAGTACAAGCTAGCCAGTAGACATCCACTTGCTCAAAATACAATCTTATATTATTTTTTTTTACTATATGAAACACTATCACTATCATTATACGTAGCCTTCAATAACCATAGTCCAATTTTTAGTCAAAAGTTATTGAAAGGTTGATCTGTATATATTTTTTTTTCTGGAGAATATTTGAGTTAGGTGGTTTGGTTAATTCGTGGAGGTGTCATTAAACAGGTTACACTTACCAAATGCAATAAAGCAAATTAAGCTTCTAAGAGGTTGATTTGTATTTTAATCCTTGTAGATGAGTAGATGATATAAAGTCAGATTCTCCTTGGTGTAAAATCTGAATCAATAATGACGTATAGTATGACTTTACATGACCTTGGCTGTGGCAAGTTAAGAAAATTAGAAAGCTTTTCCCATAAAAAAAAATATATGGCAATTAGATCACAAAATTAAAAAATATAAAACAGTAACTTTACCTAAGAACTATTAATTTTAACATCCATTTACAGTTGCAACTATTTTTTTTTTTTTCAAAATTTACTGTGGACCTCAAATTCTGTCCCTACATGCAAATAGTATAAACTTTGCCTTCTTTTGATTGTGACCGTACAATTCAAGTAAATAAATGTCTCACACTGTTAGTTTTTAATTTTTTTATTCCCGGAGTCAATTTCAGACCGAAATTTTTATTCATAAGAAAATGGAAAAAAAAATATTAAAAATAAGAAATGTTGTTCGGAAAATCTTAAAATGGGAAGGTGGTCACAAGCCATGGCGTTCCTGTGGAACACCATGGCACATCTCAACACCGTGAAAAAAGAAAAGAAAAAAAAGTAAGACGCCACGGCACATCATAACCAAAGAAAATTAAGACGAAAAGGTAAGTTATTTTTTTTTTTGTGTGGCTACTATGGAGTAAATGGGACAGAGCGACGGGAGGTATGAGGGGAAGTGGTGAATCTGTGGGAGCCATGGCGTCCCATTTTTTTTTTTTCTTTGGTTGGGATATGCCATGGCGATTTTTTTTTTTTTTTTTCTTTTTTCCGGTGTTGAGATGTGCCATTGCGTCCCACTTTGGTATTTTTTTTTTTCGTTTTTTCAAGGTGTTGAGATGTGCCATGACATCCCGCAGAGACACCATGGCTTGTGGCCGCCTTCCCATTTTTTAATTTTCCGAACAGTATTTCTTATTTTTAATATTTTTTTTCATTTTCTTATGAATAAAAATTTCGGAAATTTCAGAACATACCAAATGCTAGGGAGTAGGGAGTAGGGATTAGTTTTGGCTAGAAGATGGTCCTACTTCAAAATTAGTTCAATTATGCATTTTAACTCAAAAGTGTTTTCAGATCTACCTGTTGAGTCAATAATTTCTATTTGCTCATAAATCCAAAAATACAGCGGACCACACAAAATTCAGAGTATGAAATTTTTAATTGTAACAGAGAAAAATGGACATGATTTAGTAGAAATCAGTTAACAGCCAAATTTTGCTGAAAATTTGAAATAAGTATCTAACGGTAACCTTTTACATTATGTCAGGTTCCTTGACCGAGCAGCGATCATAGATCCCAGCACAAGGGCGCCTCAGACCAAGTGGAGCTTATCAACTCTGACTGACGTGGAGGAAGTAAAGCAGGTAATTCGCATGTTGCCGACGTGGGCCACCACCATTTTGTTCTGGACCGTTTATGCACAGATGACCACGTTCTCCGTCTCTCAAGCCGCCACCATGGACCGGCACATCGGGCGCCACTTTGAAATCCCAGCCGGTTCATTAACTGTATTTTTTGTCGGGTCAATTCTATTAACAGTCCCTATATATGATCGCTTAATTGTGCCACTAGCCCGTCGCTTCACTGGAAACCCACACGGGATGTCCCCACTCCAGCGCATCGCTGTTGGGCTGTTCCTCTCCATTTTTGCTATGATTGCGGCCGCTCTCTCAGAACGTAAACGCCTTCATGCAGCTCATAACGGGGTGACAGTAAGTGTATTCTGGCTCATACCCCAATTCTTGCTCGTTGGCTCAGGCGAGGCTTTCACATACATCGGCCAATTAGATTTCTTTTTAAGGGAATGCCCAAAAGGGATGAAGACGATGAGCACTGGATTATTCCTTAGCACTCTCTCCCTTGGTTTTTTCGTTAGCTCAATGCTGGTCACCGTAGTGCATAAAATTACCGGGTCGATCGGGAAAGGTGCGTGGTTGGCTGATAACTTAGATGAAGGGAAATTGTATAATTTCTACTGGCTTCTCGCTGCGCTTAGTGTTGTCAACGTAGTGGTTTTCTTGGTTTTGGCCAAAGGATATGTGTACAAGGAGAAGAGAATGGCAGCAGTTGGGGTGGAGATGGAGGAAGAGGTTTGTAGTAAATGATCATCTGCTATTTGTATTGTTTGCTTGTGCTTTTGCAATTTTTGGTGATTTTTGGATTATTTTTGTTTCGTTTTCCTCTCTAAAAGCCTCGTAAGAGGTGTATTCTTAATGGTTGGTGTATCTCCATTGTAAAGAAAACTAATAAGAATAGAGTAGTTGTGATCTTAACTGTAAGTTCTTTGTGGTTTTGTTGTTGTTGAAAATGTTTGTGAATTTTGATGGAATTTCAAATTGGTCTTTCAAAGATAAATGTAAAATGGGGTGGAGGAGGAAGAAGAGAGCAAAGACCTACATCCATCTTGTTATTAAAATTCATTCTAAATTTATAAAATTCTCATTTTATCCAATTTATAAAGTTTTAATATATTCAGTCTTCTGATTAATCAATTTATGATGACAAATAATAGTTCATTTTTGTACTTGTGATGCATACACAGTGACATTCAGACAAATGCTTGTGTGTGCGTCACAAATAAGAAGTGAACATTTTTTCCTCATAACCGGTCAAATAAAAAATTGAACATTTCTTTTAAACATATTACATTTTTATAATAAAGAATATAATTGATACTTTATAAATTTAAAATAAAACTTAATAAAAAAGATAATAAATTGAGTAAATATGTGAGTATTTCAAATTTCAAAAGGTTAAATATAATGTTATGAATTTCAGTAGTAAGAAACACGCAATTTTAAGTATGCATGAAATTACAGGCAATTACAAATTGAAATTAAACTGGATTAAAAGTGAAAGTAAATGGTAAGAAAAAAATGCGTCTGACTCCGTTTGAAATTGCTCTCCCTCTTTCTTCTTCATTTTGCGCGACGTCCAGTCCTCTATTTCGGTCAATTCTCGGCCTCACAACTTGCAACTAAAAATGGTTCAGAGAGTTGCAGTTGTCTGTCTTAACTCGACAATGACAATTGCGGGTCCACTAATCAGCATTTGCAGCTTAGGTCTAACTCTTCATTCACTAGCGGGCCGACATATTAGCTTCTGCAGCTTGTGTTTTGCGAGTAGGGCTGGCAAAATAGTCCGTAGCTAGTGATCCGTTTGGGATCAGTCTATGGCTCTATCGTTGACAACTCATTTGTTATTGGATCCAACTAAAACGAGCCAGCTCGTCACTCAATCGATTCAAAATTAGCGAGTTTGAGTTGGATCTGGCTCGCCCTATTAACAAGCTATTGGATTAGGGGTGGCAAAAAAGCTCGTGGCTCGATCGTGACTCGCACCTGACTCACTCGTTAACAGCTCGTTCGTTACTGGACTGAGCTGTTAACGAGCCAGCTCGCCACTAGCTCAGTCCAGAATTAACGAGTTCAAGATAGGGCTTAGCTTGCTCGCCAGCTAGCCCGGTTAGACATCAATTTGTAAATTTGTATGATTTTATGTGCATTTTATACTGTCTACCTCGGTCCAGCTCGGTTTAACTCGATCCAAAAAATTAGTAAAATTTATTTTCTTCTTAAAACAAGATCCAGCCAAACCCAGCGAGCCAGCTCGTCAGCTCGTGAGCTAGCTCGAGCTGGCTTGTCATGATTTCAAGCTAGGTTTTAGCTCAGATGTCCTAGATCCAGCTCGCTCAGCTGTAGCTCAGTCCAGAATTAACAAGCTGAGCTAGGGCCTAACTCGGACCGAGCCAGCTCGTTGCCACTCCTATATTGGATATATGTGATTCAATACTTTAATCAAATCCGTAACATCCGTTAAGGACTTCAAGAATCAAGTTTAGGGTTTAGCCATTCCCTACCCGACTCTCTCTCGTGCGATGCCTCACCTCAATCGAATTCGGATCCTCCCCGACATCGAACAAGAGAATTATTTAGAATTAGTAGATCCGGATCGTTTATTTAACTTTGTATGAATCTTAAAGAGGATCTTCCTACAATCAAAGAGGCACTAGATTGAGTTAATCTGAACCGTAAAGTTGGGAACCACACTGTCCAATACCTGAGAGGATACTTGTCCATCTCAAATCCTCAATCCTCATCCCCTGACCCCCTCCTTCTCTGTGACTATGTCGGCCAGAGTCAAAGACGTCACATAACCAACTTACGGGACGTCACCTGTGATAATGAAATCAATCACAACGTGACTAATTCTTGTCTACTTCTCAGTAAATAGTCGAAGTCTAATTCCACACTTACAACAGCGAGCCCACCCAACAGAGGTACGTTTAATTTAATTTCAGTTAAAGGCCCAATTTGGCCCAATTATCTTTTCTGACATTCCATCCCAGTGCCTCTCCCGCCCCTGTAAACGAAGACAAACCCTTTATCCGACGGCCATAACATGTAGAGAATTTCGCATCCTGATATAGAATGCCTCATGTTTTGGAGGTGGAATTCCAGTCAAAACTCCCTTTTTTTTTTCTTTTTTTTTTTTTGAGAACTTAAAAGTTATTTTTGGTTCAATATTTGACTAAAAAATTTCTACTTGCAAAAAACCATTTGCGCTAATTAAAATGTTAGTTGACGCAAATCTGCGTCCCCTGTAAGAGGAGTTAATAGCTTTCAGTTTTCTACTAATTCAAATAGGAACGAAGCAACGGTCGAAATTAATTATTAATGTCATCAAGATACCAGATCAACCTTCCTTTCAAGTGGAGACAAACAAAAGATAGACAAAATGATCAATTATTGATTCACATTTTTTTTTTCCTTTGAAGAATGTTAATTGAAGGCGCAATCTGGCCCATGTAGCTTGCCTCTGCTTTTTTACTACAATATTTTAACAGTTAAAAAAAAAAAAGAACAAAGAATAAAAAAAAAGGGGCCTAACTCTAATTTTTAACCGAGCTATAAATTGCCTCGACATTCTTGAGCAAGAATAATTTAACTATGATTTTGAATTGTTTTCAGATGAGGTGTTATTAGAATCATCAGAAAAATCACCAAAGATATCAGGACAACCGTCCCACTTCCTCTGTGCTCTCGCCTCCCAATAACCCCCCACGTATCCAAAAGTCGCTGCCTCACTGTTTTTTCGGAACCATCTAGGCTCCCATCCATTCTCCTGCCACTTCCTCGACTGTAGAAAAATACCATGGTTAGATTCTAAATCATGATCCAATAGAATAACAAAAAAGACTTCAGCTTTCGTGAGGTATAATGGTTCTACATGCAGCTCCAACCGCATCTTGGTCATTTCTATTGTTTTTTTTTTTATTTATCAGGATATCATGTGTAATTGTGTGTAATTGCATCACTGAGGGTGAACTGACCTAAATTTAGACACATGTTAACAATTCTACCTCAAGGCTTGTTGCATACATTTGAGAAATGAAGATTAACTAGACAATTTAATGCTATCAGCCAAAGTTTCATTGCCTGGTTAAACTTGTCTAATAGTTAAATGGAACAAGAGATGTTCAAAATGAGATGGTAGTCTCAATTGACGGAGAAACACAGCACCAAGAATCAAATACAAGGGTCAATGACAAGGGCAGAGAGATCCTCTTTTCTAATTCAATATCCAAGGAATGCAGAAACTGACAACAGAGATGAATACCATTCTTTGCCTTCCCTCGAGTCGTAATTTCTCGCCATTGGCTTTCTCGTACTCCCCGTTCTCTAGATATCTTTGATCCGGTCTTAATCTTGAATCAGTTGGTGGAAGCTTCTCCTTCACAAATTAGAGCTCGTCAAAACAATAATGATATGACAACATAAATGCATACTTTTTAAATTACGGCAATATAACTACGATAAAATGGCTTATGATTTTATGCAGCCTTAACAGGAACCACTATGAGAATTAACACGAAAATATTAGCCACTAACCCAAAATGAAGTTATTTGAAGAACATAAATGTCAATATTTGCAACTGATTTAAGTTTTCTAAGATAACAAAGCAAAATATTAGCCACTAACCTAAAAAAAAAACCAAGATATTGAAATAAAAATTGAGAAATACTCAATGAGTTTTTGCAGGAGGTTTCCTCAATGCAGTAGAGGTGATGGAATAATGGATAAATAATATTATGTTACAAGGAGCCCAATACTCATGCTTTTCATATCCCATGATGATAACTTCATTTTTTTATTTATAATAAATTTTATATGATAAATGGGAATGGTTGATCTTATTTAATTTTTAAATTAATACACATCAAATATCGTACATTTTTAATTTGTTTTGTACGAAATCAATCAGTGTAAAAATCAATAGTACAAACTAATAACAACAGACTGTTGATTTTATGGCATCTTGATATTGCAAAAATATAACTCCAATAAGGCCAATGGTCCCCATTTTCTGTTTGGCATTTGCATTTTGAATTTTTTTATAGTAATCGTGGTCATGGCAGCACACCAGAATCATGGGTATTAGATAGTTCCTCTATTTTTTACATTGTTACACAAGTGTTATCAATAATCTTAAATTTATCAAGCTTGAAATATTATATTATAGAGAACAGTATGATTAGATTAGTTAACGATGCTATGCATAATACCAATCCACTGGTGGTACAGTCACCCAATTCGATAAGCACATCGAAATCTTGTAGCAAATCAAATTTAACATTCTTTAGGATTATTTTCCCTACTTCTCTAAGGCTCGGATCGACCGTATGAATATCAAAATTCAAGACCAAGAGCAGTAATCCAGTCAATTGTTGCTATGCATAGTATCATGGACTAACTCATATCATGGACTTACTCTTATTATCAGGGGCGGATTGAAGAAGGCCCAATGGAGGTCAACTGCCCCCCATTATTTTTTTATTTAGGTATAGTTTTCTATATAATTTAGAGTAAACTGTCACGGTACTGTAAAATTGACTCCCATTTCTCTGTATGAAAAATTTATATGATTGACACACATGTGTTTGACTCTCATAGTTCGAAAGTCTAGTTCCGCCCTTGCTTATTATCATAATAAAATTGCCGCTAAACAACTAATCATCAAATGATACCCTACCCACTAAAGACCGCAAACCATTATTTAAACCTTTGAGAAATGATAGAACATAGGTTGATAATAAGAGTAATAAACCCAAGACTTGAGTATGCCTATGTTAAAACCTTTAACTTTTCAGTTAAACCTCAATCTAATTCAAAGAACTGTTTACCTGACTTCGATTCAACCAAAAGATTATTTCTTCAACGTGAACTGCACAATTAAATTCTAACGAAAAGGGGAAAAATGGAAAGAAACAGAAAGGGATATGAAAAAAGGGATAACTACCTTAAGGCCCGCTGTTATCTCGTTTAGGGTTATTGCAAATGACGTTAGGTTGTATCTTGTAGGGTTTTCTGGAGGCTCACTTTTCTTCCATAACAAGGCCGAATTTTGTTGAGTCGATGCACAGCTGTTACTTATTGAGGCATCGTCATTTACTGTGTAATACATGCTATCATCCCATCTCCCTGTCAGAGTAGCTGCCTTGGTTCCAGAGATGTCCTTCACAAAACCTTCAACCTTACAAGAGACTGGAAGTGTAAGTACCGCTTGAAAAAATAAGAGGTAAAAAAAAAAAAAAGATACCAAAGGCTTCTTTTAGAAAAAGATAGCAGAAAAATGAATATTTATCGGGCAGTTGCAACAAAGTTACACTTTGTTGAGAATTTCAAACAAATGTTGTTAATATGAGAATTTACAATGGTAATACATTAACCATTGTTGGTAAAAAAATCTCATTCATGATTGATAATGATTAAAACATGACAAAGTTGATTTATGACCTTGCTGGTATTATGATCCATTTTATAACTCCTGAACTGCTCAACACTAAATGATTCTCTCACTGCTAAGCACCGGTTTTTTTAATTTAAATCTTGCTTTTGAGCATTTTTGGTACCTGGCGGGGATTCCGGTCGAGAAAAGAGTGCTCCTTGAACTTGAGTGTACACGAGTATTGCTGACTACCACTAATGCTCATTATCCCATGGTGATTGCAAAAGACTTTTCCAATTATAAGATTATGAATAGTCGTTGTTACCTAACAACAGTTAAAAAGAAAAACTCGTGTTACAATATAGGTGCCCAAAAGAAACTTCTAAGTGATCCACAAGTGTCTCGAGATAACTTTTACCTTACTCCATTGAAAGGTCTCGCCATCATCAAATTCCAGTGTTAATTTGCCGACAGGATCAAGCTGAATGGATTGACCCCAAAATTTGTTTCTAAGTTCACTATCACCCGAAAATTTCCAACCTCTCCCTTCACAATGACATGCCATTACCATTGGATGATGGCTAACCTATCACATAGGAAGAAATATTACAATTACATTCAATTAAATCATTCAACTTAGTATGCTAATATTGTTGACAATATAAGATAGTTTCCTTACTACACTAAAAAAATGAAAAAATTTACCTTTTCAGAGAAGAAACGTAGTCCTTTTTCCGGAAACTCAGCTTCGTACGTTTCCCCTAACAAGGGGTTAAAAGGTTTACAAAGACGGCCGTCAGATGAGGCGTATGCAGACACAGCAAATGCAGCAACGTTCAGAATCCTCATTAGACTGTTTCCCTAGCACGAATAAAATGAAGAAATTGTAACAAACAGTTTATCAGATAAATTCTACAATGTGTCACTCAATAAAATAGTTCCTTCTTTTTGCCATTCTTGCATGTTTTAAACAAATGAGTGTCTTTATCCATAGTATCTCTTCAATATTCTCAAAATCATTCAATGCAGCCAAACTCCTAGGTGATTTTGTCTTCTGGGAGCAATGGATTTAATGCTTATGTTATCACAGAGATTTAATGAGAAATTACTTACCTTATTCACAATCCAAGGTAATAGTAACATCAACAATGTACAATAAAAAAAAAAACCTAAATAATTGTTAGCGGACAACCTGTCCACTGACCTCCAAAAAAAAAAAAAGACCTAAATAATCTGAAGCGTACCATCTTGCCATACTCATAAGCTCGATCAAGTAAATAGGAGTACTCCAAATCCTCAAAGCATTTCTGAAGTGACGATAGCGGTTCATTGAAGTATACAGGTAGACAGACCCGTGTGAGATCCTTACCCACATTATCCTTTATTATCGACCACAAGTTGATGCCTTTCTCCTTCTCTATCGGATCTGGCAATCTTGTACGTCGTTTGGTTTGCAGGGAAGGCAAAAGGTCTCCTCCGTTCACATTTCTTACTTTGGAGGAAGTGGCAAAGGCACAATCACTGAAACTCTGACGTGAGTCAAAATAACATGAATCGTCCTCCTCTGATAACTCGTCAACCTCTTGCTTTTGGTCGATGTCTTCTGATGATTCTGTGTTGCTATACTCTGATGGAATAAGAAATATTATCAAGTATATTCAAAAGATATATAGAACACGATACCTGGAAAGAAAGAATAGTAAAGTCACCCAAAATACCAAATTGTAAACTTAGGTACTTCGTGAGGGCCAAAATAGATATCCTCGGTTCAGACAAATGATATTTAATCAAGTTCATTAACTAACTTTCACCTGAGAAGCATATGTGGCCATGAGTGAAAATTTGACATCAGGTAGTATAAAAGACAGAAATTGAATTGAGATTTCAAGTACCACTATATTTGCCGTGGCCTGAGCTAGAAAATTCATGTTTTCTTAGTAACAAACGATCCTTATCAGTTCTCGTTGTTCTTCCTTCCAGATTGAAGCTCTGCCATTTAAATTTAAAATTTAGCAAATTATACAATCTTCAATACTGATTTATTCCTAGATGACTTGTTCTGTTATTTGTTTGCTCTCCAGCTAAAATTTAGTCTTTCCGGTCCATATAATTATGGTCGGTGCTAAATCATCAGGATATTGGCTTAATAAGCACAAAATATAGCCCATATTTGCCATCACCTCGTTCTGGTAATAATTTACACTTGCAATGAGCACTGGTTGCATGACAAAAAAAAACGAAGCAATCCCAAATCACATCCATAAATCAGATGACAGCCATTGTACCTCCATCTGCTGAGGATAAGTCCCAAGAAAGCTCAAGTAATCCTCATATCTAGCCCTCATCTGTGCAAAATGCTGAGAGAACTCTGCTTGGATGATCTTCTCACAATCTCCGATGAAAGCTTCACCCAGCCCCTCAGCACGCATTCGACTCCTGAGTCGTTCAGTTGAGAAGAACATGTCATTGGGATTGATGCCACAATTTTCATTGAGAAACGACTCGCTGCGTGCCGCCACGAGGGTCTCGATCCAGGCCACACGAGCCTTGGCTGAGTCTGTCCTTAGCTGAAGTGTCTTTCCTGGGGTGATGATGTAGAACCGCTTGTCATCAGACTTGCTTTCCCGAAAAGATGAGATCTAACAATGTTAAAAATGAAGCTAATTAACCAGGGAAATCTTTGAGAGTGCAGAAAGAAGGTTCGTAACTAAGGCTCTAAAATCGCACCAATGTGCTCACTTAGTAATTGAACAACAAAGATCAAGAAACATCAAAGAGACAGGTATTATTAATTTGTTTTTCGTTTTTTAAGGTTGGAGGCTTTGCTCCAACATTTGTATAAATAAGAAAAAGTTTTTACATAAGCCTAGATGGCTGGCCCTCCAGCCATATGTACACATAGGTATTATTAATTTGTTATATAATAACTAATAAGCTGATAATTTTCAGCTGCCGTGGTACTACAAAGAGATTAAATGGTACCACTTCTGGTAACCTCAACCCCAATATTATTTACAAGAAGCGGGGTTACTGCTGCAGGGTAATTATCCAAAACAAAAGCAATTTATTCTGAGCAAGAAACAAAAGGACAAATTAAGCAAGTTAAGGAATAAACCGACAAAACGACATGAATTATTTTTGGGGAAATCAGAGAGAAAGCACAAACCAAAGTAATTATCAACTATATCAATGCAAATAAGAGAGAACTCCATTTCATGTGGTTTACTAACTTGAGCTGATCCAGAACTTACGGAAAAAAGAAAAATCCAACTATCTGATGCAGGTTGAACTAGTTGTCATAATCGGCACACACACGCACACGTGTGCGTAGGTCTGTTTTTTTATTTTTTAGGCAGAATTGCCCGTTTCATGTTTCACATGAAACTGTAACTTACAAACACGTAGGTCTGTTAGTACTAATAAAGGAGCTTTACTTCAAAGCTTTCCAAAAAGGTAACAGTTTCGCTACCACTCGCAACAGAATCCCCAAAAAAAAAAGTGAGATCAAGCGACTAGAGCATCAAAGCCGACCTACCGCCGAGGCCCCTATGACCCAGCCAGCTGTCCCCAGGCGAAATCCAGAGAACAGAAACTCGAACCACGAGTTATTAGAGAGACCACATTTCTCCCTCAGGCCCAGTAAAGCCCGGCCCACACGTCCTCCCAAAAATTATTATCATCCACCTAGTACCCATCACAACCATCAATATCGCATTAAGATGCGCACTATCTTCCTGACCGATCAGGCCCCTATTTCTAGGACACGCACGAGTGATGTGACGTGTCTCAAGTTATCCCGACTTCCAGCCTATCCATGTTGGACTCCTCACCTCTGCTGATGTGACCTACTTACTACTAGATTTTCCAGCTGTAATAATGCCATAATGGACATAGATATTAACCGAAAATAATAAATAGTAAGAGAAGATATTTTGTAGCATTTCTGAAGCTTATATGAAAACAGAGAAAAGTACAGACATGGAGAGCGAAAGTATGGTATATGCTTGTACTTTTTAAGTGGAGAAAAATGAAAAAGGAGAGAACGAAAGGAGGGAGACAGAAAATTCCACAAATAGTAAAAAGTCAAGATCTCCGTATTCTCAAGACGGATCTCGAGATATCAATCCCCAAATTAGCAATGGCAATCCCTCGATCCTAAACCAGTCGTACCTTTAGATGCAACGCACCGATAACCTTCAGCCCCTCTCCGACGGAGTGGGACCCCCCGGAGATACCGATCAATCGCATGCCTTCGCTTTCCATTGGCGGCGCCACCACATTTGGTTGCCGGATCTTGCAATAGGTCAACACGCCATCTCTGAGCACGAACCACCTCGGCCTCCACCCTTTCCCAAAGTTCGTCCATTTGTACAGGATCCCAGCAACTGAGGTTGTCTGAGGACGATCTCCGTCCGAGTGGGGCGGCGCAGCCGCCGGAGCCTCGTCGTCATCGCACGGAGATCGGCTACCTAGGCCGAATCCAGGGCAGTCGGAGGTGATGCAACAAAGTGGGTGCATGTCTCGCGGCCTCATGGTGGCAGTTACGAGGGCTTGCTACTAGTACAGATTATTCAGAGATCCATGGAGATAAAAATCGGATCTTTGGAGGAGTGATTGGAGAGGTGGTGTTGAGAGAATAGAACGACTGTAATGTAAGGTTCGTTGCAAGTGCGAGGTGTTTTTTAATATATAGATTGGAGGGGGGTAAGGTTATGATTTTTTGTTTTTTTTTTCTGGTTATCTGTTCATTATTATTAATTTGAATTCGGAGAGGATTATAATTATATGCTGCTTGCTGTCGCGCTTCCAGTGATATTTTCATGATGGAGACACCTTTTTTGTGAAACACTGGTTAAAGAAAGCGCACAAAATAGTGTCTCAGTTTTTTCCACTGAAAGTGGGACCTGGACGTACTTTCCGTTACGGTTCAGTGTCTCTACGCGCATTCTGGAATAAAATATTGACTGATTACTTTTGTGGGTGCATCGGAGCAGCAGAAAGCGACTTTTGGCAAGCAAGCGTATTAGTTCAGTGTTTATATTTATTGTATTAAATTCCTTATTAATTATCAGGATTAATTAACCGATTAGTACATTCCTGTGGTTATCAATGCTTTTAATAATCAGCATTGTTAAAGATCCTCTAGGCACCATCTTTTCTCATACATTTGCTTATGAAATTATAATTGGGTTGTGTTTATTTCTGTGAAACTTCTGAAACAGAATTATGTTATGCTAATTATAATGCAGCTATATTTTCCTTAGATATTATTTATATAGTATACCGAACAATAAACATGGCATTCATATTTCTAACATCAAAACAAGCGCATAAACTTAATTAGGTCTATTCAATTGCACTAGCTAGCACATGTAATTAAGATTTTTACATTGCATTTAAAAAAATATTTATCGTATAATTTGTAATCCTCGTACAAGATTAATACTCTTATACATAAATATGTTATCTCTTCCAATTAATAGTTTATCAAACAACAATGAATAGTAAAGGATAGCACTATATTCTTTAATTATGTTATAAATAGCACTATTCTACCATATATATAATTATTTTTCCAAATACCACATTCTAATGTTATTATTCTAGGCTTGTTTGGCAAATGTTGGAGTAACAAAATAGTATTATAGTATACTATATATTCCGGATGAAAACGGATACAAAATACGGATTGCAGCGTTCAGAATATATAGCATTCATAATAGATATATACTGATGATGTGTTATTCTATCAAAATGGTTAAATAACATAACAGTAGTGTGCATAATAACAATTACAAAAAAAAAATATTATTTATTTATGTATTCGTTGATCGATTCATCCATCATCATCAAATCATTTATTATTATTATTATTATTGTTGTTGTTGCTGCTGCTGCTGCTGTATAATCCACCGTTAATTCCGTTATTATTATTATTAATATTTTATTAAATAATATTTTCACTCTTTAGAAAAATAGTAATATCTTAACTCCTGTCTGAAAGCTCCATTTGTCCACCATTTTGGCTTCTTATTGGAATAAAACCATTTTTTAACACTTTTCCTTTATTTATCAAACGAGCCTTAAAACCAAACAAGCCCGGGCTATATCTTTGATATGTAATACATTTGGAGTGGTTCCAGAAAATGTAGTATGACTTAGCTCTTGTAAGGACCGGCGGTTATGTTTGGTTGCTACATTTAAGGAGAATTAAGTTATTTAATCGGTCTTACTTCTCATATTTTATATCTCATTTAGTAACTTAAGTTATGTTTTAAATTAAGCTGTCTAAAGGAGTAAGATATTTGTAAATTAATCTCTGTCTATGATACTGAATTTCATAGACATAATAAGTTATTCCGAATTAACTCAGATTTTGATACATCTTACTCTTTCTATTTTATTCCTCATTTAATATATTAAATATAAAGGAGCTTAATTATACTCTACCTCTTAATCACAGTCAAATATGATCAACAGGAGTTTGTAGAGAATGATCAAGAGGAGAATTTACTTGATAGCTCCATCAAAGGGACCAATGAGAAAGAGGACCACTTTTCTGTTGAAGATGGTTTTAATTAATGTCGGTATTGACCAAATAATTATTAGAACGTGGAATTCTACTTTCTGCCTTTTATGTTTTCCTTATGTAAGCTCGATATAAATGTATAACCATTTCAATCTATTTGTATAGTTGATACTGTTTTGTTGGGTTATCTCGGAGGGAGGAGGGAGGAGGGAGGGTTAATACTATTTTATTTATTTATTTAGTAAAAATTTAAGATCACGCTATCTAATTATTTAATACTAACAGAGAATTTTTAATTCAAATTTAAAACCTGTAAATTTCTATACGAAAAATATTGTCTTAATTTACTAGGGTTGTTAATGAACCGAGTTTGAGTGAATTGAGAAGACAATACCGAGTTGACAACTTAACTCATGCTCAAATTGTTACCAACTCGAGTTGACTCGTAATTCGTTAAGCAACTTGTTAAAACTTAAGACCAATTGATATTTGAATTTTAAACAATTTAAATTTCTTAAAGCCGGAAGTCCTAAGTAATACATAATTGAAGCAAATTTAACCTAAAATAAAGACACTAAATCTTTGCATTTAACATAATTTAACAGCCAAACAGTATAGACTATATACGGAGAAGGAAAGGGATTGTTGATGAGTTAGGGTCTGCTGGGTCATTTGCAATTTTGACTTGGGTTTGGATCCGATTGGAATTGGATGTGATATGACTTCATATATGTGAGTTGGGGTCTGCTCATTTTCAGTTCATTAAGTTAATGAGCGAGTTGATAATGAACGAGTTATTAGCGAGTTATTAGCGAGTTGATAATAAACGAGTTATTAACGAGCGAATTATGAACGAGTCACGAGTTACAAACTGTCTTCTCACCCCCCCCCCCTATAATTTACTATTATGCCAAGGACTAATTTGCATGATTATTACTATTTTATAACTCTCTTACGTGATAAACAGAATTAACGATTGTAATTGTTTCTGAATTTTAAAATGAAGAAGCTTAATTAGCTCCCCTGGTTTAAACTTTGCTCACCTAATTCCAACTACCTTCCCCAAAAGCATATTTATTTTCAACGCAAATTTTGATGTGCGCGCGATTCATGATCCACATGCGCGAATTTTGATGTACATAGCAACCAAGTGTGTGAACCATATACAAATTAACAAAAGTATGGTACTTATGCAGTTTGCACAGGGCACATTAGTTTGTACTATGGATCAATATCTCTATTTTTAATGTCTAGACAATCGATCTGAACCGTTCAACATAATCTTCATATGAAAATATACTTCTAAATCAAATTTATATTTTCTTAGAATTCTTTACTAATTATTTAAATAGATAGAAAATTACTGGATTTAAATATTCTAGATCATTCAAAGTGGTGATTTATTACTTATCTAAAAAAATAGTAAAAGTTATTCTAAAAATAAAAAATCATTTGCAAGTATATTTTTATATGAAAATCATATTGTCACATCGACTATTTGAATTTTAAAAATAAAAATATTTATTCATAGTACAGACCATGAGACCTATATGCATTATGCATAGTGCAATAGCCTCACTAGGGGTGTAAACGGATCGGATATTATCCGGATTTATCCGGATCCGAATCCGAAAAGTAGCGGATTCGGATATTCGGATACGGATCCGGATTTGGATAATTTTTTAACGGATACGGATACGGATACGGTTTCGAATATGAAACCGGATACGGATCCGGATACGGATAATTATCCGTATCCGTATTTTTTTTTATTTCGGATATCCGAATATTTTTAAAATAGTTTGGGCCAATGGCCTGTTAATCTGTTATTCCGACAGCGCAGGGGTGCTGTTTTTCTTGTGTTCCCACCTATGGTACGTTGGTACAGAGTAGGCATGTCACCTTGATCTTAATAAAATTATTTAATTTATGTGCCTCAAACCACACGATTTTAAAATAATGAATTGGCACAATGCCGCTAACTTTAGTGTCTTTTGACTTTGTTTATTTCTCATTACACAATAATGTACTAAAGTAGATACTAAATTACCTAACATTAACTAATTTTAGAGTTATATTCAGTAAGTGTCACTGCTTTTATTGAACGACTTTCTATGTTGGAGTTATTTTTGGTGACATGGCCAGTAGCTTTTGCTATTGAAGAATTGCAGAACAACCTATGTGTGTTATGTACTTGAATCAAAACGTTTGGTCATATATACTGTAACTAATGAACTTATGTAAAATATTAGATCTAATTTATGAATGAAAAAAGTTAGATTTAGATGTTATTTATTGCTAGAATGTACAATAGTATTCATTTTTAATTATCCGAATTATAGTGATATCCGTATCCGTATCCGTTCAAAATCTGATCCGTATCCGTATCCGTATCCGAAAAATTATAACAAATACGGATACGGTATGACCACTATCCGATCCGTATCCGACCGTTTACACTTTACACCCCTAAGCCTCACTCAATTAACAAGTTAAATTACGTCTAAACTATGTAATATAAAATTCTAAAAATAAAAAATTTAATTTACAGGTATATTTTTATATGAAAATTATATTATCACATCGACTATTTGAACTTTAAAAACGAAAATATTTATTCTTAGTACAGACCAATATACATTACACATAGTGCGATAGCCTCACTCAATTAACAAATTAATTACGTCTAAACTATGTAATATTTTTCATTATTAAGTATGAATCATTCTTTCAAAAAAAAAAAGGGACGAAAAACTTCTCAATTTGAATACAGTATCTACCAAGGTTCTAAATAGCGTTTATAGCGTCGTAGCGGGAAGGTTAAAAAAAAAGCTATAGCGAATAGCGTCGCTATAGCGGAAGCTATTCCAAATAGCGTTTTTTTTTTTACATTTCGTAAATTCAATATTTATACTAAATATCAACATTATCTAAAGTCTCATAGAACAATAAATAACACCAAAGTAATTAATAAATTATAATATTCATATTGAACCCGTACAAAGTCCAAATTGCGGTTCAAAATATCCATAGTAATATCATAAACTATCGATTTTTCCTAGTAAAAATATCTTAAGCATCATGATTCATGACATAATCTATTTTTTTTTCTATTCAAATTTTAATTTCGGTTTGGACTTTTTTTCTATTCAAATTTCTATTTCTATTCCCAATTTCAAATTGATTTATTTGTAACAAGTAGCAACAAATTCAATTTCGGTTTGAGATTTTTTTTATCTTTATTTAAAACCCATATAAATTGCTTAATAAAAAAAAATCCATATCGTATAGCGCAAATAGCGGCCGTAGCGCAAATAGTGCATTTTGATGTCATAGCGTAGCATTTGGGGTCTAAAAACGCTATAACGCTAGCCGCTATAGCGCGCTAATTAGAACACTGGTATCTACACTTGGATATAAAGATTCAAATATATGATTACCATTTATTAAGTGCGAACTGTGTAAAAGTTCTTTTATTGAGTGTGAACCCTGTATTGAAGTGATGGCTAGTATCATGATTCAACTTAAGACAGTTTTTCTTTGTTATTTCCATCTGTGTCAGATGTTGGGAATAGTGCAAAAAAATTATTGGGAGCGAAGCGAAATAAAAAAGAAAATTAGATTTTGACATTTTGTGTCAGAAATTCTATCGGGGTTTTTTTTCGGACTTTTAGTATAGATTTTGACATTTTGTGATCTATAATGTGAATCTGGTTTATATTAATCAAATTTATAGCTCTTCTATTTTTTTTTGAAATAAAATACAATGTAACAAGCATTGGCTATGTTTGGATGACACAAGAATAGAGGTTATTCTAGAATACAAGCAATTTGAAATAGTAATGTGCATCCAAACAACATTTTTGTTATTCGGAATAGCTAGAATAACTGCTATTCTCTATTCCTTGTAATAGGTATGTTTGGTTGGATTGAGAATAGGCTATTCTTGGAGTTAGGTTATTCAGAATAGCCTATTCGGTGTTTGGTTGGATTAGAATAGCGAATCCAAACTTTTTGTCTTATTAGAATAGGTTATTTCTAAGTGTTTTGAGATTTGGCTATTTTAATAAAACAAACAATAGCTATTCTTGATTTGGCTATTCTAACAATTCTTGTTTTACAACCAAACATATAAATGTTGGAATAACTACTATTTGAAAATGTAAAATGAGAGAAAAAAATACTTCGTTTTTTTTATTTCCGCCAACACAGTCCCGAAATGACAAATTTGATACTACTTTCCGCTATTTTCATGTCGTGACAATTCATTTGAGATCCCACTTGCTTATCTTTCATCTTAATTAGCACATTTTTAACACTATTTGTATTATTTACATCTATTCACTATTCCACATATATCCAAACAACATTTTTACTAATCCGAATAGCACCATTTTCACACTAATCTAAAAATCACTATATTTTTCTCTATTCTCATTTATTATTCTAAAATTTCACTATTCTAGCTATTCTAACTCTCATCCAAACGTACCCTAATTGTTAATATGTAATTTATCCCTAATTAAAAAATATGATGGTTCAAATGCCTCATTGTTTTCATGCCCCAATCATATCTCACATCTTTATCTTTGATTTCAAAGTTCAAACAGAAGATCTGAACTGCTCAACATGATGTCCATACTAAAATGTGCTTGGAGACCAAATTTTATATATTTTGAAATTTTTTTTACTATTTTTTAAGATAGATATAAATTCACTGTTTTTAGATAGTTCAAAATTGTTTGAAAAACAGTGATTTTGTACCTACCTTAAAAATAGTACAAAATTTCCAAAAAAATATAAAATTTGATCTCCAAGCATATTTTAGTGTGGATATCATGTTGAGCGGTTCGGATCGTCTCTTTGAACTTTGAAATCGAAGATAAAGATGTGGATTATGATTGGGGCATAAAAGCAATAGGGCATTTGAGCCCTTCTCTTAAAAAATCATGATTAAAAGTTAAAAAAATAAGATAAAAGCAATTATCCATAGTTTCGTAACTGTTTAATTTTATGGATAATTCAATTTTAAAGTTCCCTTTTCGCTCTTTTGCTCCCAACGAAAGGGAAGGCAATTCCAAATCCCCCCCCCCCCCCTCTCTTTTTCGTTTATACCTCCTTGAGTGGAGAGGAGGGTGAGGGAGGGGAGGGAGCGGAGCGGATGAAAGCGCGAAGTCTCTACCCTATCTCAATTGGAGCATGACGGATACATATCCGATCGTCGAAGAGTGGCGACTGTCAGATGAGAGCAGATCATGGAGAGATGGTAAATAAGAGAATATGGCGATTAAAAAAATAGTGAGAACAAGTGTAAATATGTAAGATTATGTAGAAGCATATAATATTTTTAGAGGAATTTAAAAGAATAAAAGAGTAGATTTAGGATTGAGCATTATTTGACGTGTTGTAAATAACTTTTTTATCAATGAAATTAATAGTAGACATTTAAAGTCATTAACTTTCAAAAACAATTATGGATAAATGGTACAATAATGAAATAATGAATCATCCAATAAATCTTAAAGACATATCTTGTAAATGTATATTACAAGTTAAAATTAAATTGATCTGGATTCTAATCGGACGGTCTGAATTTAAACTTATAAATTTAAGTTCTAGAAAAAAAAAAAAAGTACTCCTTACATGAAGCACATTAACTAATTATTACCATATCTACTGCATTGCATCCAAGAAAAACTTAATTTGATTCCTGGGATCTGAAACAAAAAAAATTGGCTTTTAATAATCAGTAGCTCCTGTAGAAAATAGTAATGCTAAAGCACCAGATCACCAACTGGCTACTGGCTACTGGCTAGGCATTGCGGTCCTACACCTGTAGATTATTCCCGGTACATTTCTCCTAATTAGAATTTCCAGTATTCTCCTGGGTCTTTATTACATTTAGGGCATGTTCGGATCATATTTTTCTGAATAGAAATCGTAGGAATTTTAGTATATTGGGAATTTGGGCCTTTTACCTGTTGAGATGGTCTTTTCGTTCCCATCTTGTTCCTTGATTTCTTCCCAAAATCAATTCACACAGTGCAAAAATTTGGGATAAAAAATATCGACTCGGACCTCATTTTTTCTTTCCCAAATGGTGCGCTAGCTAGTCTCATCAGTCCCTTTCTACTCATTTTAATATAAGAAGAGCATTTATAGTTGACATCAATGTTCTAAATAGCGCGCTATAGCGCCACTATAGCGTTTTTGGACTCCAAACACTAAGCTATGACATCAAAATGCGCTAATTGAGTTACGACCGCTATAGCGGTGATAGGTTCTAAATAGCGTTTATAGCGTCATAGCGGAAAGGCTACAAAAAAAGCTATAGCGAATAACGTCACTATAGCGGAAGCTATTCCAAATAGAGTTTTTTTTTACATTCCGTATATTCAATATTTGTACTAAATATCAATTATCTAAAGTCTCATAGAACAATAAATAACACCAAAGTAATTAAGAAATTATAATATTCATATTGAACCCATACAAAGTCCAAATTGCGGTTCAAAATATCCATAGTAAATCATAAACTATCGATTTTTCCTATTAAAAGTATCTTAAGCATCATGATTCATGACATAATCTATTTTTTTTTCTATTCAAATTTTAATTTCGGTTTGTACTTTTTTTCTATTCAAATTTCAATTTCTATTCCCAATTTCAAATTAATTTATCTGTAGCAAGTAGCAACAAATTCAATTTCGGTTTGAGCTTTTTTGGGTCTTTATTTAAAACCCATATAAATTGCTTTAAAAAAAACCCCATATGTGTAGCGCAAATGGCGCAAATAGTGGACCGCTATAGCGGCTAAAATTACTCATTTGGTAGTATTTTAGAAGCCATTAGAAATATTAAATTTCAAAAAATATCCAAAAAAATATTAAATTTCAAAATCTATATCCCATGCAGAGAAATTTCGAAATTGTCCAAACTACAAAATTTTTCTGCAGAAATTCAGCCTAAAACTGTGAAATAAATTTGCGGTTTTGAAATTCCAAAAACCGCAAAAAAAAATTGTGGTTTTGGTTTTGAAATTCCAAAACCGCAAGTTTTTGCGGTTTTAAGTTTTTTTAATTAAACAGAAATGTTTATAATTTTTTTATTGAAATATTAGAAATATTTTATATATTTCTTTGAAAATAGATGGAATACTATGTAATTTGATTTATTAGAAATACTGCGACAAACAACCGGATCAACATTTTTCATGCCAGATTTATATAATTTTTTTTTTTATTGAAATATTAGAAATATTTTATATATTTTAGATCAGATGTATATAAACCTTATTTTATTTTATCCTTAATAAATTATTTTTCTGTTTTGAAATATCACATAATTTGTTTACTATATAATTTTTTTTTACTATTCTACTGACGTACAATAGATTGTAAGGGTAAGAAGATACCATGTATATAAAACATTGGATACTTGTCAAGAAAATTGTACAATGACCAAATGAAACATCGGACATATACTTGCTTGTTGCATATTATTGTCATGTTTATTATAGTCACCACTCACCAGACTAACTACTAAATTTTTTTAATAAATAAATGAAAAATGAGAATCTATATATATATTTTAAATGAGTGAGGCTATGGTGCTATGCATAGCACGGATGGCTAGTGTACTACGGCTCAATATGGTACTTTTTAAAATCCTAACGGTCGATCCGACCGTTCAATGTGATAACCATATGAATATGTACTTGCAAACTAAATTTTATATTTTTTCGAATTTTTTTACTATTTTTTCAGATAGGTAGAATTTTGATGGTCCAGAATTTTCAAAAAACACTGATTTTTCTACCTATCTAAAAAAATAGTAAAAAAATTCGAAAAAATATAAAATTTAGTTTGCAAGTACATAATCATATGGATATCACATTGAACGGTCGGATCGACTGTTAGGATTTTAAAAAGTACCATATTGAGCCGTAGTACACTAGCCATTGGTGCTATGCATAGCACCATAGCCTCACTCATTTTAAATCATTAAGTTTCCCAAATTTGTCAACTGCCCCCAACCTAAAATTGTGACCAACTTCCAAAGCAAGAGTCGTTGCACCACGTTATAAAGCAAGATACAACCCGACAAGATTGGATACATCATAAACAAACTTTAAAAACAAGAAACATTGTGAACAATTTTGGTCAATCATATTCATATCGGTTCAACTTAATTAGTAGTCAGATGAAGATGAAGATAGAGCAATAATTGGTTGTAAGGTGTAATATACAGGGGGTGTCGTACGATTTCTGAGAGCTACTGACAGTCTCCTGCCTGGCACAAATGAATGCATCTCTCCATCTTATCCTACTTAGCTGGCTTGTGGAAATATGCATGTCATTCCACAGCTATAAATAGCAAAAATAAATCATATTATTATTTCTTTTTATATGACCCAACAACTCGCTGGCATTTTATCACTAAGGCCTGTTCGGCTGCTTTTGTTGTTCACGTGGAAAAAAAATTCACTCACGTGAACAGTAAAAATTAGTTCAAACTTTGTCCATTCCTGTATCCATTCTCGTTCGCCGAACAGGCCCTAAATCAATGACGGGTGATCCTTATAAGTTGTAAAATCAATTCAAACTTTGCTCATTCCTGTATCCATTCTCGTCCGCCGAACAGGCCCTAAATCAATGATTGGTTATCTTTATAAGTTGTTAATTCATGTTTAAAAAAACATAAAAAAGTTATAATTTCCCATATAACATAAAATCCTTATTATTTTGGACAATAGAAATACTTCTGTTTACGTTTAAATTGTATTTGCTGAACTTTGACTTTTGTCCAAAAATAAAAACTTAATTTGGTTGACTTTTTCGTCAAACACTTTTCACTTTTTAATTCTATCCTGAATTCAAACTGTTTAATTATGAATTATTTTTAATTAAGGCTCATATCCATTTATTTTCTAACGAAATTTGAATTTATGACATACATAACAAGTCAACAATGCAGCTCATGACTATAGTCATTAAACTATTTGCAATTATATATAAGAGCCTACGTACAGATCTAAACACAGCTCAAAAGTTTCAAATCTTACTTTATCAACCAATAGCATGGTGCCACGTCACTTTAAGAACATGGTACAGGAACAAACTCAATACACACCGCCTTAATTTAAGGTGTTGGATCAATTGAAACGGATGCTTTGCTTTGAAGGTGCCACACACCACACACCACACTGCCTCTATATTCGACATCCATGCGTGATCATCATTGATTGCCATAGTTGCACACTTCAATCATTTTTATTTTAAGTTTCCTCTTCGGTTTATTTTTCTTGCCTTCAAAGATAATATTTTTCTGGTGTGAAATTAAAGATTGTCCGTTGGGTTATTGACTTTTTTCTTAGAACAAAAAAAAAAATATGAAGATCTAATCTTTTAAATTTTATTGTTCATCAAGACTAGAATTTCGAATATGCGACCTCAACTGTTTTAACATTTATAAGAAATTTTCATTCAGATTTCAAACCTACAACGCCCCCATATGGAGAGATATTGAATTTGTAGTGTGCTAAGATTATGTTCGACTTAAAAAGATAATTCTTTTAAAAAAGTTAAAGCGGGCAACAATATATCTTTAATTAAAAAAAAATAGAGGCTTTTTAAGAAGAAAAACATGATTAAAATCTGACAAAATTAATACATTAAAAGGACTAAAGAAAAACAAGCCTAATTAATTTTCACTAAGAAAGGGATGCTTGACACTGATGATGAGTATTTTGTATACGTATTTTTGGTGTCGATTTAATACTCTTTTGCTTTTAAATTTATATACTCAATACTCAATTTTGATCGGTTGCAAGCATACAACCTCTCGTTATAGTATCGGAATCGAATACAAGGACAACGGGAAGTAATATTAATTACTAGTTTAATTTTTAATTCTAGAATAATGCAGAATAGTAAATTGGGGGTTTTGTTCGTAGGTCATACTCAGGTCGCAAGCCGCGACAGTGTTGTGGGCTCAATGCCCGAAGAGAGTTGATTGTGAACTAAAAAGTAATAAACTTAAAATTTTGAAACAATATTGGAAAGGTCTAGGGGCTATGGCTCACTATCCAAATTGGCTAATCTACTTACTTGGTTCGCTAATTGTGTTCATGTTTGTGTAATTGTGGTTTCTAGTATAAATATCGAGTCAAGAGGCTTCACGTTGAGTTTATCACCAATTGACTACGTGTCTTAACTGGATTGGACTTCAAGTTTAGCTTATCGTCACAAGTTGGTCAAGATGTTGATTCGACTAGTCAAGCTACTCTCAACTACCGACACTTCGCGTTTAGCTTATCGTGATTGGTACCGATTGTAGCTTGATAAACCTAATTAATAGTCTAGACTTCGCGTCTAGCTTATCGTCGTAAATTATTGATTATTGTGCTTGTGGTCCGGGTTGGCTTAGAACTAGGATAGAATTAATACCAAATCCTAAGGTTAATTTCTTGCTATTATACTCGGTATCAAGTATAGAATCTCATTTCAACTAAAACGAGATAGTCTCATGTACACGAATATAAATTCACAAGAATAAAAAAAAAACAAGCACAAACAATTTCACAAACAATCATAGCACAATTTATTACTAACTGAGTAAGGTAGATTTTAAATAATTCATCAAATTCTACAAGCCGTCGTCCCTAGAGAGGTAAACTAGCCTCTCATAGGTGCGTTAACATTTATGAAAAATAAAGGAAAAGACATCTTAAAAGA
This sequence comes from Carex kokanica, assembly GCA_025461125.1. Classification (NCBI taxonomy): domain Eukaryota; kingdom Viridiplantae; phylum Streptophyta; class Magnoliopsida; order Poales; family Cyperaceae; genus Carex; species Carex kokanica. The sequence goes on from JAJGRX010000435.1 coordinate 1,621,782, forward strand.
CAGAAAATAAAGAAGAGAAAAGATAAAATCAATCTCTTGCTTCGTCTCTTGTCGCTCCTTGATTTACCACCGACCCACATTGATTCCATGAAAGATTGAGAGAGATGGAGAAAGAACAATGGTAGAGAGAGGTGTAGAATGACCTAGGGCCAAACTTAGATCTGTTGGGGGCTCTTCAAGAAGTTTTATGGGAGTTTGTGAGCATTTAGGAGGGAGCCAAGCAAATCGGGAAACAAATCCCCTCATTAATGTGCAGAGTTGGCAGTCTTCAAAGCTGATAGCTGTTTTTCAAGGCCTGTAGGGACTCACCACTTCATAATTTGAATAAAGTTACAACATGAAAGTTACAATCAGAGTTCGTATGACCAAGCTGTGGTCAAAATACGACCAATGTGTAAAACTGGAATCTGCAGTGGCGGGCCGCGAGCTGGGACCTCGTGGGGCGCGAATCTCTCAGCTAGGAGCATTTTTATAGTTGTTTTTATGTTTCCAAAGAGGTGTCGGCCCTCCATGATGAAGTGGCGGCCCGTGACGCCCGTCAGAGAGGAGTCACGGCCTGCCAGGTAGACTTCGCGAGCCGCCAGGTTTAGTTCGCGGGTCGCCATTATCTGTCTGTTCTTCTTCTTTTCTGCGGCTAAGTCCCAGATGGCTGGCGACCCGCTATATATGTCTCGCGGCCCGCCAACAGGCAATTTGGCTTGTTTTCTTGGTATTTCTGCATAAAAACATGTTTTTGGCAGTAACTTGATTCTTGAAACGTAATTAAGTGAAAATAAAGTAAAATAGCAATAAATAAAGATAAATACTTGGAATTTGGTATTATTTTGTACCCTAAAATCTAGTCAAATATCGGTATATTTTCGGTCTGTCAGACACTTAACAGGTTAAGACACTAGAAAAAGGTAAAAAGAGACTTGATCCGAATATGCCTAATACGCAAGTAAGAAAAATTATTTAGTCGAAGAGTATAAATTTTAATGTAGAAATAAATGACAATGCATTCAAATTAAGTAAACAGAAAAACACATTATAAAATACCCAGCCATTTTACGTGTTTCTCTGAGAAGATTCAATAATCTGTCAAAAAGACAAAAAATTTATTAATACCACTGTTAAAGAAAATCACAAATTATGGAAAATTCGAAAAATATCAAGGCCTCCAAGTCAATTTGCAGCTCCTTTTTTGGAAACTGCAGATTGACTTGGAGGCCCCTCCCCCAAAAATCCAAAAATGCATTGTAATGTACTGATATTTTGGTTTTTGGGGTCTCCAAGTCAATCTGCGGCTCCCCATTCTATGGTATTTTTCGAATTTCTCAATTTTAGTGGTTTTTTGGTTTTATTATTTTTTTTGAAATGGTATTAATAAAAATTTCGGGTCAAAAAGATATTAAAACTAAAAATCTGGGTGTTCTAGGGCTGCACAAAAAATTCGTAGTTCGTAATTTGATTCGAAAAAGTTTGAAAAAAGTTCGATTCGAAATTGAGTTCGTTCGAAATTATTTCAAACCAAACTTAGTTCGAAATTAATTCAAACCAAACTCAAACTGGACCTAGTTCGTTCGAAATAGGTTCGCAAACCAAATTTAGTTCGAAATTAACTCAAACGTGAACCGTTAATTTATGCTGATAACTTATGTTCACTGATGAAAATATAAGCCGTACAGTCCATAATTGCTTTGAATTATGACTTCTGAAACAGAAAGTCCGGTCCAATTACAAGCTCAAATAAAAAAATTCAACAACAAAGCTCAAATAAAAATATTCACATGTTTATACCATAAATTTTGTTTTTCAAGGTAGGATTCTGAGTTTTTTGGGTAATCCAGGCTAATGATGCAAAAATAGTGTGGGATGTTGAAAACCTTGCTACTGCATCTATAAAGTCATTTGTAGATGTTCAGTAGCTAGTTTAATGAAGCGGAATATATGGCTGAAGCTTTGGATACCTGTGAGGGTTTTTTAGAAGGGTTTTTCAGTAGCTAGTGCCTAGTTGTAATGAACTTTAATATTTTATTTAGGGTAATATTTGGGTTTGTAATAATTCTAAGACTTTGGTGATTGTTCTGTACTTCTATTGATATTTAAATTGTACTTTGAATACTTTGGAGTGCTTGAGTTTTTATTTAAATTGTACTTTGAATACTTGAGTTTTTATTGAAGTGCTGTAATTTCGCACTATGGTCCAGTCAGAAGTCATAAATTGTAAGTCGTAACAAAGTTCGTAAATGTTCGAAATTGAGTTCGTTCGAAATTAATTCAAACCAAACTCAAACTGAGAGTAAGTTCGCTTTGGTTCGGTTCGTTTGCAGCCCTAGGGTGTTCCAAAAGAAATTTCTGAATTCACGAATCCGAATTAAAATTACAGCGGCAAAACCAAATTTGAACTGGAGGGAGGTACTATATGCTGATTTAAAAAAAAATTCAAAAACATATTTAACATACGTTTTTAAATAAAATTAAAAGATAGACCTTTAATAGAAAATAATTGTAAAATTATGTCGATTCTAAAATACATGCATCACATAGATTAATTTAAAAACTAGATAGGAGTTAAAAAATATATATATAGACTTCCCAACCTTGAGCCGTAATTCTAGGAAATAAATTCACTTTTGCTGAAGGATCGATGTCAACGGCCCACATTAAAAAATTGATTTTTTTTTATAAACCATAATTAAAATTTTGTTTTTTTAGAAAACCAACATAATTACTTTTTATTTTTACAAAAACTATAAGAACCGAAATGCCATTTCGGTCCGAATTTTTTTTTTTATTCTGGACCGAAATGACATTTCGGTCCGATCCCTTTTTTGGATTGTCTGTGGTACTGGTTTTATAAGTTTTCATACGACCCACCGCAGAAAATCCAGAAAGGGGACCGGACCGAATTTCATTTCAGTCTTGAATAAAAAAAATTTCGGACCGAAATGACATTTCGGTTATTATGGTTTTTGTAAAAAAAAATAATCATGTTGGTTTCGTAATTTTTTTTAATTATGGTTTATAAAAATAATTCTAAAAAATTCGTACTTCCAAGTTTCAAATTGTCGAAGTTTCTCAATTTGAATTCGATTGTGTTTATTCAGTTAATAAATAACCATAAATAACAACATTTTCAAATCCATCAAAATAAATCTAGTTATTTGAGATGAAAATTATTTTGGAGGAGTTAATTCCGGTCAAGACGTAACATAAACTATAATTATTTTTTAGATTTTGCTACGAAAAAATATTTATTTGAACAAAATGTTTTCAGAATAAAACAACATGTATAAAAAATATTACATTCAATAAATTTAGAATACAAATAAATAGTCTTTTAAAATGATAAAATTATGTATAATAAAAAAAATGATAAATATAGCAAAAATTTCTACAGTTGATCACAAAAGGAGGTACAATATTAAGTTTTTGTTGCATTTAAGCACATCACATGCTTCTCTTAGGGCCTGTTTGGCAGACGGAGGGGAACAGGAATGGAAACGGGATTCAGGAATTCTTGAACTACCGATTATTGTGCGCGTGGGACAGAAAACACGATCTCAGACTGAATTTTTTTTCCACGCGCACAGTACGAGCTGTCCAATCATAATAAATAGGGACGGAAGCATGATGGCTGAAGATATGGATGATTTGTTGGATTATAGAATCCAATGGTATTAATATGTAATATAATTATGAATTGTATAGTGTTATATAATTGATTAATTAAAGTGATCAATTCAGATTAAGAACTATTTGGCAATATTTATATTTATTAGAGTGTGATCCGTAAATGTGTACAACAAAAGTAGTAAACTTCTAATTATTGATAGACTAATTATGGAAGTTGTAAATATAGAATATATGGCAATTTACATCAATTTAATATTAGATCGATTAATTATGTCAGATCCAATATTATATCGGTTGTCACATCTTATTTAAGGCGGATTGGTTTTTAAGATCTAGGGTATTGAATCAAATCGAATTCAAATTTTATGTCTTCTTCTTCTCTATCGTAGTGAGAGATAGAGAGTTTTTGAGGAAATAAGAAAAAGATTTTCGATTGGTAATCCTAGAGTCATGGAAGACCTAGTTCCATGCACATCAAGGATGACTATGTGCCATTAAGGTCGTGTCCCAAGTTCACTATGACGGATGGATGACTATGCACATCCATGGATTCATGTATATTCCGTACTTAAAGATTTATATTTTGGTTTTACTTTAGCATAAATCGATCTGAGGATTGTTTCTCTTCCTCGGAGTGTAAAGTTTTGATCCTGACAAGTGGTTTGAGAGCCTCCTATGCCAAAGAGTAGGTTTTCTAAGATTCAGAGAGAATTAGAATAAGTTGTTGAATTTTCGTTGAATTTCTTCTTCCTGAAAATTGAAGTCTTTGAGGCACAAATTTTAAAGGTTTTCTTTTAAATTGAAACTATTGTCAAAATTTCTCAATTTGGTTTATTAAGTCAGGTTTAAATTTGCTTGAAGACTTTCTCTTTTGAAATCGCAAAATCTTAACTTAAAACATCTATAACAACAAATAATTAAGTGTTTTATTTTAAGCTAAAGAAGTCAGGTTATTTTTTAAATTACGGGCAATTACAGAGTGTTAGGTTACTTTTGAAAAGAAAATATTTATTTTAGCCAAAGTAGTTATACATATCATGGAAACTCGTTGGGATCAAACCGTTACTCTCTGGAGAAGGGAAACATATTGTTTCTAACGGCATCTAGAGAGACTGAATATAGAGATATTTAAAAAATTAACTCTACTAAGTATTAACATATAACATTAAATCTAAGTGTACGTGTGTGTTAATGTGTAGTTTTTGGCAGAATCAAGAACTTATAAATAAAATAAACAATAAAGTAATAGATAGAGTTAGAGAGTGTGACACAGAAGTTGGTCACGAAGTTCGGCAACTAGATTGGCGCATCTTTCTATTACCCAATTCAGAAAAGAATACAAGTTGTGACCAGCGAGACAACACTCCAACGATCCACAAAAACAAATAGGTGAGCACTACCTCAAAAAGAGAAGCAAGCTCAATGGCTTGGAATAGGCGAGCAACAACGGATCTAAGTTCAGACAATCACTACTTTCGCTCTAATCTCACTCTAATCAATTTAGGTGAAATATATTTGAGGTTACTGAAAATATATATAGATGGTTTGAGCACAAGCAATAATGGCCTGGCTAAATCTCAAAAAATTCCTAAAGTGAAGGCTCAAAGGCTATTTTTCTATATAATCTTAGAGAATGAACTGACCCTCTATTTACAGTGGAGGTTCTGAATTTCTCAAATGGAGAAACAAATACAGGAGATTTATTGTTTAGAGTTCTGACAACGAAACCAAATTTAAATTTTTTGATGATGTCACCTCCACGTGCGACCTCCTTGAAGTAAGATCAACAAACCAGATAGTGAGATAAAAAAAAAAAAAAAAAACACATATCCCAAAGTTTAGTACGCTGTACATATTATTATCTTTTATGGCGTTGATGCAACCAATAAAATGGGACTACAAAAAAGAGATTGGTATATTCTACAAGATAACTTGTATTATTTTCTCCCTGACATGCATTTTGCCTACATAATTTAGGATTCCAAAGTGTTTTTTCTTGTTTTATACAATCTTTAATAGTATATAAGATTTTGTCAACTTATACAACAGAATATTCGTTATTTCTGTTTTTCTATTTGCTGAAGCTAAAATGGTAATTTCTTCTGATCCCAAACTGAAAGAATTAAGAAACCCAACTTGATGCTCAACCCCATGACAGGAATAAAAATTACAAGAAGCTCATCGTTCATTGGTCATACATTGGGGACAAAATCTCCTAAGAAGATTTGGTTAGTTATTGCTAGTAATTAATATGTTGATGCACATAAACCGCCAGATTAAGAAGGCAAAGAACACTAGCTGTGAGACTAATAGCACAAAGTTTGTTAATTTTAGAAATATAAAAATTATATTATCAGAAAATAGATGGATTACTTTTCTCATCTCACGGAAAGGACCGAGCCATTAATCCTTATAGTTTCCGAAAATTGTTGGGAATCAAGACACAAAAAATTTGGAAATTATAAATGATCAAATCATTTGATTTGGTCCCTGTATATGCTGTTGAAATTGAGCCCCTATTCGCATAAATTAAGGCCCAGTTTGACAGTCTAAGGGCCTGTTCGGCGGATACATGGGCAAGAGAATGGGTACAGGAACTGAAAAAGTTTGAACTGATTTTTACTGTTCACGTGAGAAAAAAAAATTTCACTCTGAGTATTAAATACAAACGGTAGAAATTCTAATTATTTGCTTCAAGCACAAACGGATTCACCTTTGTATAATTTAATCTTAGCATAGCATTTGTAAGCAAAGTATTTTTTTTTATCAAGATGGCATTAGCTATATCATTTTCCAACTAAATTATGATATGAGTGAGGCTATGGTACTTCGGCTAGTGTACTATGGCTAGTGTACTACGGCTCAATATGGTACTTTTTAAAATCCTAACGGTCGATCCGAACCGTTCAATGTATATCCATATGAATATGTACTTGCAAACTAAATTTTATATTTTTTCGAATTTTTTTACTATTTTTTTAGATAGGTAGAATTTTGATGGTCCAGAATTTGTATAAAACACTGAAAATTCTACCTATCTAAAAAAATAGTAAAAAAATTCGAAAAAAATATAAAATTTAGTTTGCAAGTACATATTCATATGGATATCACATTGAACGATTCGGATCGACCGTTAGGATTTTAAAAAGTACCATATTGAGCCGTAGTACACTAGCCGAGGTACCATAGCCTCACTCTTAGGATATAACCTTCAAATTAGTATTTATATTGTAGTATAGTATTAAGTTTTTTTATTTTAATTGTTGTACTGGAAAAGAGTAGCAGGAGCAAAATCTTATCACTATCTAAAAAAATAAAGGACTACCGTGACATTACCTATTATTTTATTTTGGTACAAAATAAAGAAACGAGTCAGCAAGTTTCTTTTTTTAATAGGTGAGAAGTTTAGAAGAAATCAAAGGTTTAAATAGCGTTTATCGCGTCATAGCCGAACAGCTGAAAAAACAGCGCTATGTCCAAATAGCGCCGCTATAGCGCCAATAGCGCCGCTATAGCGTCAATAGCGCCATAGCTTTTATGGTCCGTAAACGCTATAGCGGCGCTATTTAGAACCTTGGAAGAAATACATAATTTAATTAAATAAATCAAAAAAAATTCCAACTAATTCTTAGTTTACATTTTCATAATCATTCACATAAGTACCTATGACTATAGATTCCCACAATAAAAAAATAAGTTTCTGAGCCTATCAAATCTCATTCCACACAATCTCATGAAAAACGAACAAGCTCTAAACAGGCAGAACCAATAATTTAGTTCCTTTAACTTTACAAACTATGGTTATTGGTATATAAATTGTGAAAATTAAATGGACCGAACCATTAGCGTCCGCCCAAAATGCCGAATTATTGATTTGGTCAGCAAAAAAACAATTCATTTCTTTTCCAATAATTTATTTTTTTATATTTCTAAAAATATAAAATTTTGGTAATAGAAGGGATGGAGACATGGAGTCATGTGTTCGTGTGTAGAATCTTTTAAGAAAAGGAGCCACACGTGGGGTGCGCCTTGAGCTCCGGACATGCTCATGGGTTTCACTCTTTGTCCGCTTTTATGCCTTCAATTCATTAAATTATTCCTTCTTTTTATTTCGGTTCATTACTTCCGTAGGAGGTAGGAAGCAATATTATATCCTATTCCACCAATTAATTATTAATTTGATACATACTAATTAACGCATACCTCGCTTAAGTGCTCTTATTTTGGTAATTGGTATAAGAGGAGGGATCCAATTACATCTTTTTTAGTGACATATCATGACACTGTTTTTTTTATAGGTCAATTTTGCGATTTCAAAATTCAAACAGTCGATTCGAACCGTTCAACATGATCACCATATTAAAATGTGCTTGGAGATCAAATTTTACATTTTTTTTGAATTTTTTTACTATTTATTAAGATGGTTACAAAATCACTGTTTTTCAATGGTCTGAAAACAACGATTTTGTAACCATCTTAATAAATAGTAAAAAATTCAAAAAAAATGTAAAATTTGATCTCCAAGCACATTTTAATATATCCATCATGTTGAACGGTTTGGATCGACTATTTGGACTTTGAAAATGGTAGGTGTCAAAGTGTGTCACCAAAAAAGGTGTAATCCGATCCCTCCTCTTGGTATAAACATCGTATATTCCTCGTGTCAATATTATTTTAGTGGATATACTGTATAAGCATGTTTTAAGTTATTATTATAAAATGATTATGTACTTTTTAAATATTTTTGAATTTTTTTACTATTTTTTTAGATAGGTAGAAAATCACTTGATCTGAAAATTCTGGACCATCCAAAAACAGTGATTTTCTACCTATCTAAAAAAATTCGAAAAAATGTAAAATTTGGTTGGCAAGTACATATTCATTTTATAATCATGTTGAACGGTTTGGATGGACCGTTAGGATTTTGAAAACTCAAATTTTGAGCCGTAGCACGGACCCATTCGTGCTATGCATAGTACCATAGCCTCACTCTTTTATATTTATGCTAAGAGCTTTCTCTTCTAAGTTTTACTCAATAATAAAAATTTATCACGTATGGAAACTATGTATAAAAGTATTCATTTTAGTTAAAGCATTATTTAAAAAGTTACTGAGAAGAGAAACGCAGGTTCAATTTATGAGAATATTAATATCTAAAGATGATGAGGTGTATCGAGATCTTTTAATAATAAAAAACAGTTAATGAGAGATGTTCTGAGAGTGTGGACTGCGTATAACTATTGGAATTTAGATTTAGTGCAATACCTAACCATGTAGAATGAGATATGAGTCGTCTGTTTTAATCTGATACAAATCTTCAAAATAGACTTCTTATATTTTAATAGTCATGGAATTAATTTTGATCGGACAGTGAATATTTTACAATCAGGTACGATTAGGGCTGGGCAAAATCGCTCATAACTCGCTCATTTACAGCTCGCTTTAACTCGCCCATTTACAGCTCGAGTCAGTTCTAACTCGAGTTGGCTGACTCGTTTAATAAATGAGCTGAGTTTGAGCTTACCACAACTCGCTCATTTATAACTCGAGTTACATAGAATTTGTTACAATAAATCTCAGAAATTATTTTTGTTAAGCTGCTGTATGAAAAATTACTGGTGCTTATGTACTAAGTTGCTGTATGAAAAATTGCCGGTGCTTATGTACTATTGCTGTATGAAAAATTGCTGGATACTGATAAATTATTTTACAAGTAGTATATAATTAACTGGTTAAACTAGTTGTGAGCCAACTTGAGTTGACAACGAGCTGAGTTCGAGTTGGTTCTATAACTCGTTATTACCGTCCCAACTCGAGTTGACTTGCTCATTTATTTAATGAGCTGAGTTCGAGTTAGAGGTAACTCGCTCAAACTCGGCTCATTTACAGCCCTAGGTACGACTAATATACTCACTCCAACCATTGTTCACGGACATGACATATATATTAGCGTGAACTTTGTTCAAAATATTGAACTTGATGCACACTTATCTTAATATTTAATAGATGGTGAATGAATCCAGAGCTAAATGGCCATAGAAAATTCTTGACACATACTTTATCAAAAATATATATTGTTCAAATCCCCAAGTTCCATTAATAGAATGTTGTAATTACCAAGGTGAGTACAAAATTTTGAACATATAGAACATGAAAATTGAGAAAAGACATTGGACTAAAATCAGAACCATATGATTCTTCCACAATTGATCCGTATGAATTTTGAAGTAGTATGTACAAATTTTGAAACGAATCTAACGTTTCTGATCGGGCATCGGACTGATTTTGATCCAATATCTTGAAGCAATTTAATCCAATCAAATATCGAACCGATTTTAATCCAATGCTGATTTGACGTTCCCTTCTTCCATTTGATCCTGTATTAATCATAACTAGCAAGAAACCTGTACATGCACGGAAAATATTAGATTTGCAATTTGTGTGTAAATATGATTTGAGAATTATTGGGCCTTCTGAGTTCATAATAATGCGGGCTTCGGACATTCTAATATGATTTGAGAATAATTTTAGGAGACATGTTAGAACTATGAAACCGAATATATTGATTTATAATATGAACCGATTATAATATACATATGACTAGAGTGGAAAATACGTGCCGTGACGTGACGTAATTAACATGCCGTGATTTTGATCTCGTACCGTGCCGTGCCGTGATCAAATTAATTTTTCATGTGCCGTGCCGTGTCGTGACCAAATTGTCAAGGGGTGATCACGGCACGCGAATGGTCACGCCATGCCTAAATGTGCCGTGACCATACGTGATTCGCGCGACTCGTGTGACCATTTAATAATAATTTAGGTTAGTTTATTCAAGATTCACCATTAAATCAATATCTAATGGTCCTAATTACACGTGACTCGTGTGACTACGTGTCGTGACTAAATCTTTCACGTGTCGTGCCGTACCGTGCCAAAGTTTCAAAAGAATGAACACGACACGGGAATGGTCACGGCACGTAACTAACACGCGTGTCATGCTGTTCCGTGCCGTAACCGTGTCATTCCGTGACGGAGCCTGCTCCGCCGTGCCATTTTTCTCACTCTACAAATGACCATAACGGCATAGGATCCGACTCTGCAGAAAAGCAGGGTCCTACTTTTGCGATCCCAACCATTCAAAATTTTCCATTCACGCATCTCAATAAAAAAACTTTTTTATGTACAAATTTTAATAAATTTAAATAGTTATAATCGGAAGAGCAGGACCTGCAGAGTCTATTCCAACGGCATTAACCTCACTCCAATTTAAGTCTACAATATTGGATGCTTTCATGCCATTGAACAACATGAATGACATATCAATGTACTCATTGCTTATTGAGTTCAGTGTCGCTCAATATCAATATTATAATATTAAAAGAATGTCAATAATTTATTTGAATTTTGATACATCTCACGAAAATCACTAGAAGGAGAGACCCGATGGGACGTGTTTTTCTGGCGACGAGACAAATTGGTGCAACTTGTCGTCGATACCCCACGTGTACATAGGAATGAGAGTAGGTCCGATGCCCATCGGACCTACCTTGGTTCGATGGGTGTGATGACCATCCGATCTGCATCAAGATTCGTGTGTTATGCATCAAAATCCGTGTAATACTGTATCAATTTCCGTGCGCATAGATCTTGATGCTAATCGTACGGTGATAGAGCTAATTGAACCTAACTCTAGGTCCGATGCCCATCGGACCTACTCCTATCTCGTGTACATAAGTGCATTCCCTTTAAGACAGAATAACCTCTCCATTTGGCAACTATCTCCATCTCTCCATTCCAAAAATAAAAATAAAAAGATTTTTAGATGCATAAGCGTTTATATTGCATGTATTTTTGTTTTTGAATACTAAGGCATCTACAATCCTCAAACTATAGAGTTTCTAATATGACGTGGCAGTTTCTAAATCAATTTCAGAGATGTAAATGGATTTCTTATAAACTCTCGTGGCATACTGGCATTTCATACCTCATTATATATAGATAAGGGTTCTAATACCTTATGCATTTCATATCTCATTATACCTCATATTTTATATCTTTGTTTTCAAAGTCAAAATTGACGACCCGAACAGCTCAATATGATATCCATACTAAAACATACTTGGAGATAAAATTTTATAATTTTTGAAACTTTTTACTATTTTTTAAGATATGTACAAAATCACTGTTTTTGAATGGTCCAAAAACAATAATTTTGTACCTATTTTAAAAATAGTAAGAAATTTTCAAAAATTATAAAATTTTATCCCCAAATATATTTTAGTATGGGTATTATGTTGAGCGGTTCGGATCGATAATTTAAACTTGAAAAATAAAGATATAAAATATAAATTATGATGAGGTATGAAAGGCATGAGATATTAGAATTTAGAACCCTCCTTATATATTAGAACTAGGGTGCTCCTAAGCTCACCAAGCCCTTCCGTGAGCACGACTCTAAAACCTATCGAATTGACTTCAAACGACATTTCCAAACCGTTAGATGTTCAATCTATATTAAAATGTGCTTGGAGACTAAATTTTACATTTTTTAGAATTTTTTTACTATTTATTAAGATGGTTTGAAAATCGCTGTTTTTCAATGGTGCATAATTTTAATAAAAACAGCGATTTTCAAACCATCTTAATAAATAGTAAAAAAATTCCAAAAAATGTAAAATTTGGTCTCCAAGCACATTTTAATATAGATTGAACATCTAACTGTTTGAAAATGTCGTTTGAAATCAATTCGATAGGTCTTAGAGTCGCGCTCACGAAGGACTTGGTGAGCTTAGGAGCACCGTAGTTCTACTCTATATATATATATTAATAAATTTCTATTCTGACACACAGAGACCGCAGTAGTGATGTCTTGAGAGTAGAACTAGGGTGTTCCTAAGCTCACCAAGCCCTTCCGTGAGCTCGACTCTAAAACCTATCGAATTGACTTCAAACGACATTTTCAAACCGTTAGATGTTCAATCTATATTAAAATGTGCTTGGAGACCAAATTTTACATTTTTTGAAATTTTTTTACTATTTATTAAGATGGTTTGAAAATCGCTATTTTCCAATGGTGCAGAATTTTAATAAAAACAGCGATTTTCAAACCATCTTAATAAATAGTAAAAAAGTTCCAAAAAATATAAAATTTGGTCTACTCATGTCTTGATATATAGTGTTATGTTATTCTGCCAGTATACCGGCTCGAGTATATTACGTGCTGTGAATCTAATATTTTATTCCTTCTGTTTTAATTTAAATAAATTATTCTTTCTTTAACTTCTGAGTTCTGTTTCATCAGCAAATATTCTATATGGGCAACATATGTGATGTGATTATTTTTTCGATGCTTTTCATTCCAGGAATAGAATAATTCATATGGACATTCTAAACCGTCCTATCTTGTTTCTACAACTCATATCAAATTTTCTTGTTCCTCCTCTTACAATATGGGCCCATGAGGCTTGTAATATGACAAATTGACAACTAATCTAGAAAATAGGATAGTTCAAAGTTCAAACGTTATATATTTTTAGTGAGGTGACACTAACATTATGAGTTGTAAATTACAATATAAAATCTTAATATCCCCAATTTGAATTCGTTAAATATATCGTTGTAAATTACACAATGATAAAAACTATATATTTTGATGCACAAAGCAATTCCCATGACACACTCGTTTGAAATAAATCAATTTTCATACACAAATCATTTTTCCATACCACATATCCATTCTTATTGACAAGTCAATTCTTATGAAATAAATTACTAATAATCTAACAAAATAACAAATGAATTTTAAATTTTGAGTTATACCAAAATTCGGCTACTTGAATTTAAATTTGATGCAAAAAATCAATTCTCATGAAATAAATTACTCATAATTTAACAAAATAATGGATAGTTTATTGATGACGAACCAACATTAAATGAAATATCAATAAAAAATATATTCTTAGTTTCTACTTTTTTTTTTCTTTCAAGTAGAAACATAGCAGAGAGAAAAAGAGGAAATAATAAATAAAGATGAGACAATTATATAAGGGATTATGGAAGGGTTCATGACTCATTTTAAAGCATGTGCATGCAATAATAATATTTTTCTCAATGATAAACTTATGGGAGAGAATAAGTGGTAACTAAAAATAAATATAAGGTAATTAAAGAGAAAGTAACTCATTTATTTTAAATATTTCCGACAAAAAAAAGTTGACCACAGAAAAAAAAAATTAGTGACAAACAGTCGAATGAACACAAAAAATATTAGATGGGAGCTCAGCGTAGAATCACCCACAATCGAGTAAGCTCTTCGGTCTTAATTTTTTGCGATACTTTCGAGTTTCGACTGATTTTGTTCTCTTCTAGAATTTTAGTAACAATTACAGCAATAAGTTTGTAAAATGAACAAATTAAGATGACATCATGTTATAAACTAAGAACCAGAATATGACTAATACTCAATCAAGCTTTCTTGGTACCGTACCAGTACCAGGTTTTGGTACACGCTGGTATTTTCCAACAAAATGACAATGTTGCTCTATTAATTGAACTATTTGTACATGTTGCTTTGCAATTTTTCCTTCTTTAATCTAGTTCATTTTGTTGTTCGTTGTCACTTATTTCAAGGTTGCATTTCCTTTATAATACATAAAGAGTGAGGCTATGGTGCTATGCATAGCACCAATGGCTAGTGTACTACGGCTCAATATGGTACTTTTTAAAATCCTAACGGTCGATCCGACCGTTCAATGTGATATCCATATGAATATGTACTTGCAAACTAAATTTTATATTTTTTCGAATTTTTTTACTATTTTTTTAGATAGGTAGAAAAATCAGTGTTTTTTGAAAATTCTGGACCATCAAAATTCTACCTATCTAAAAAAATAGTAAAAAAATTCGAAAAAATATAAAATTTAGTTTGCAAGTACATATTCATATGGTTATCACATTGAACGGTCGGATCGACCGTTAGGATTTTAAAAAGTACCATATTGAGCCGTAGTACACTAGCCATCCGTGCTATGCATAGCACCATAGCCTCACTCATACATAAAATCTAATATGCTTGAACGTGCATAACTATCCAATTTGACAAAAAATTTAATAAAAATTAGTTGGAAGAACTTGAGCAATAAGTTCAAATGCTGAAATTAATGATCATGTCAACAGAGTTACATGATTAATGAATTTCATTTGAGTGTTGAAACCTTAGTTGAAACTAAATTACCAGTTTGCCCCTGTAGACTGTGTGTCCCTTTTGTTGTACCAGTTAGACAATAATAATTTGCATGAAATAGCATGTGTTGAATTATTTTAACATCAAGCAAATTACCATTATTCATAATTCAATTTTGTGGAGGCTTAGGTTTTGACAATATTTTTTCTATATTAGACGAGGTCCGTCTAATTACAGGATAAGATTGAAATATGGAGGCTTCTTCTGGTAAGTTAAGAATTCTTGTAGGAAACAATATTGTTTTGGTTCCCAAAAATGCATCTACACAGATATGAGCTCATACAGATGCCCTTCAGCTCAATTTAGAGGGCTGATTTGTATACATATATGCCCTTCAGCTCAGTTTTGGTTTATCATATATTAACAAAAATCAGCAAAATAGATTGCAAGGATATTATAGAAGAACTAGAGGGTTAATTTGTAAATTAACCACATACCAGAAAAACCAGAGCTGAACTATGAGAAATTGAGCTGAATTATGAAAAATTGAATTTGGATATAAAGTGGATTAAATGCTGGTAGCAGTCTACTAATACTGTTCTTTGTTGCTTTTTTTTTCATTTCTTTGCTTTTTTTCCAATTTCCAAAGTTATTTTTATGTAGTTTATGTTTCTTTTGTAGTTCCATGTTTTTCCTTTTGTTTTACATACTGCAATTCTGACCCTTACCTTTCCTTCAAAAAAAAAATATGAAGGAAATAATATACTATCATATAGAATGTTGACAATCTTGTATCTTTTAAATTAGGGGACGAGGAAAGAATCCAAAAGCACATCGGGTAAGAAGTCGAAGTCGTGCAATGCCATGCAATACCAAGCTCAAATGCAAGATAATGTTTGATTTGTCCAATAGTTGTGATATGGTCTAATTTTTATCAATAGTTGGCTTTTTCTTTTGGTGAAAGTATTCATGATAACTAGCTTTTGTTATACAACAATGAGGATAATGTTTAATTTGGCTAATGATTTTGTTTGGTTTATGCACAATTCTGAATTAATTTGGCTAATGATTTTGTTTAGGCTATGCACAATTTTTCAAATGCTTGTAGTAGATTCATTTCATTTTTTTTTTCTAGAATAATCCAAAGGCATCAATTAAAAATAACAATATAAGTACTGGTACATGAAGTTTAAGGGAAAAGAAAAAAAAGTTATAGGTCCTGATACCACTGGTACAATAATCTAAGATACACTGGTAATGTTAATAGATTCGTTCCTAAGTGAAGTGAAGTGCTCAAATTGAAAAAGAAAAAACTTACTAATGGAGAAGAGAAAAGACAGAAGTGGAAATGAAACAGAAAAAAGAAGTTACATTGTTAATGGAATAGAAAAGAAATAAGAAAAGGTTGGGTAGAGAAATAAGAAAAGTCAGGGAGAAACAGGAGATACAAAAGGAGGTTAAATAAAAGGTTGGGAGGAATAAGAAAACAAAGGTCAAACGTAAAACAGAAGTCAAACTTTTAAAAAACGGAGGTTAAAAGTTAGATCATGTAATTATTTATATGTTTGTATAAAATTAAACATGATTAATCTGAATTTTGGATATATATATATATATATATAGAGCTGGGCTATGGTGAGTTGCGTAGTAATATGTCATTTTTACTTCACGCTCATATTTTTATTTTGAAAATCTAACCAACCGATCCGAACCGCTCAACATGTTCTCCATATTGAAATGTGCTTGGAGAACAAATTTTATATTTTTTGGAATTTTTTTACTATTTATTAAGCCACTTTGAAAATCGCTGATCGAATGGTCCAGAATTTTTTACTGTTTACACCCGGATCTGCGATTTTTAAAGTAGCTTAATAAATAGTAAAAAAATTCCAAAAAATGTAAAATTTGATCTCCAAGCACATTTCAATATGGAAAACATGTTGAGCGGTTCGGATCGGTTGTTTAGATTTTCAAAATAGAATATGAGCGTGAAGTAAAACGACGTTTTACTTCACAACTCACCATAGTCGATCTCTATATATATATGATATATATTATAATTGTTGTGGGTAAATATGTGAGTTATTCTAGTTTAGAAGAGTAAATACGTTATTTTAGAATTTGGAGGGAGAAATACGTAATTTTGCAGTTTTTGAAGGGTATACATGAAATTCCCCCTAAGTTATATTACCGAAATTTTTATTAACAGAAATTAAAAAATTAAAATATCGATATTGAAGAACAGTTTCGTCAGATTTCGAAAAATAACAATTCTGTTGTTTTTGGTAACGTCCAGAGGCCGTTATGAAGAATAACGGCCCGATTAGTGGTTAATTACGCAGCACCAAATCTGCTTAAAAAAAACAGGCCGTTATGGACATTCACGGCCAGGGGAAGAGGAAAAAAAAAAAAAAGTCAGGCCGTTATTGTCCATAACGGCCAGGAAAAAAAAAAATTCCAGCAAATTGATTTGTGTGAAATCGCAGCAAATTGTGTGAAATTGTATCAAATTAGTTTTAATTTGATGTGAAATTGCTAGGTTTAATTAGGGTTTAATTTTATGAGTTCGGTATAATTTTGTGCAATTGCCTTAGCATAGTTTTAATATCGAAATTTTGTACCAAATTTAGTGTATTTTATTTTTACATGTTTGTTGTATACTTTAGTTGGATTTGATCAAAATACTTGTGTACATTCATGTGTGTTCAACTCCTTGTAATATTTTTAAATTGCATATGAATTAAATTAGTATAATGTGTGTTCAACTTCTTTTAGTTTTGATGTTAAAGATAAATTATTTGAAATATTATGCATGGTATAGGATGTCAAGCAGCCGCGGTCCGAATGACCCTGACATTCAAGATGCATATGAGGCACCACCAAATTCGAACTTGCCAGCAGAAAAATTTAGCGAATTGTTATGGATGCCGCATGCACAACACAAAGTCTCGCTGTTCTCTGATACTGTAAATTAATTGTTATGTATCCCCTAGGCGGATGGACTCCACATTGGGGCTCCCCGGATTCAGCCAAGTAAAAAAAAAATATTTGCTGGAAATTTTTTTTTTTTTTTTTCTGGCCGTTATGGACAATAACGGCCTGACTTTTTTTTTTTTCCCTCTTCCCCTGGCCGTGAATGTCCATAACGGCCTGTTTTTTTGAAGTAGTATGTACAAATTTTGAAACGAATCTGACGTTTCTGATCGGGCATCGGACTGATTTTGATCCAATATCTTGAAGCAATTTAATCCAATCAAATATCGAACCGATTTTAATCCAATGCTGATTTGACGTTCCCTTCTTCCATTTGATCCTGTATTAATCATAACTAGCAAGAAACCTGTACATGCACGGAAAATATTAGATTTGCAATTTGTGTGTAAATATGATTTGAGAATTATTGGGCCTTCTGAGTTCTGAGTTCATAATAATGCGGGCTTCGGACATTCTAATATTCTAATATGATTTGAGAATAATTTTAGGAGACATGTTAGAACTATGAAACCGAATATATTGATTTTTAATATGAACCGATTATAAAATATACATACATATGATCATAACGGTTATTCCAGGTACCTGACTCAAGCAAATTGAAACGGACGATCCAGATTAATCCTATCTGGACCAAACTCAATCCAGTACCTATAGAGACCGTAGGGTGTCTGTTTTGAGATTCGTACCATGTTAAAAGAATCGTCCAACTGTAATTGTCTTCAGTCAGGTAACCTGAGTTGATGTGAATTCAGCATAACCTCACTCCAATTTATTAAGGATGTGTTTGGATGCGGAGAGAATAGCGCTAATTCAGAGAATAATGCTATTTTTTTCGCTATTCTCTGTTTGGATCACACAAAAAATAGTGCTATTATTTGAATTAGCGTTATTCTCGCTAATCCGTTCAAAACATGAGTTAGTGCTAACTCCAAAACAATATTATTCTCGCTGTTTATGTGCAACATTAAAACGCACCCTAAGTCTACAATATTGGATACTTTCATGCCATTGAACAACATGAGTGACATATCAATGTACTCATTGCTTATTGAGTTCAGTGTCGCTCAATATCAATATTATAATATTAAAAGAATGTCAATAATTTATTTGAATTTTGATACATCTCACGAAAATCACTAGAAGGAGAGACCCGATGGGACGTGTTTTTTTGGCGACGAGACAAATTGGTGCAACTTGTCGTCGATACCCCACGTGTACATAAGTGCATTCCCTTTAAGACAGAATAACCTCTCCATTTGGCAACTATCTCCATCTCTCCATTCCAAAAATAAAAATAAAAAGATTTTTTAGATGCATAAGCGTCACTTTAAAATATTTATATTGCATGCATTTTTGTTTTTGAAAACTAAGGGCATCTACAATCCTCAAACTATTAGAGTTTCTAATATGACGTGGTAGTTTCTAAATCAATTTCAGAGATGTAAATGGATTTCTTATAAACTCTCGTGGCATACTGGCATTTCATACCTCATTATATCTCATTATATCTCATATTTTATATCTTTGTTTTCAAAGTCAAAATTGACGACCCGAACAGCTCAATATGATATCCATACTAAAACATACTTGGAGATAAAATTTATAATTTTTGAAACTTTTTACTATTTTTTAAGATATGTACAAATCACTGTTTTTGAATGATCCAAAAACAATAATTTTGTATCTATTTTAAAAATAGTAAGAAATTTTCAAAAATTATAAAATTTCATTCTCAAATATATTTTAGTATGGGTATTATGTTGAGCGATTCGGATCGATAATTTAAACTTGAAAAATAAAGATATAAAATATAAATTATGATGAGGTATGAAAGGCATGAGATATTAGAATTTAGAACCCTCCTTATATATATATATATATATTAATAAATTTCTATTCTGACACACAGAGACCGCAGTAGTGATGTCTTGATAGATAGTGTTATGTTATTCTGCCAGTATACCGGCTCGAGTATATTACGTGCTGTGAATCTAATATTTTATTCCTTCTGTTTTAATTTAAATAAATTCTTCTTTCTTTAACTTCTGAGTTCTGTTTCATCAGCAAATATTCTATATGGGCAACATATGTGATGTGATTATTTTTTCGATGCTTTTCATTCCAGGAATAGAATAATTCATATGGACATTCTAAACCGTCCTATCTTGTTTCTACAACTCATATCAAATTTTCTTGTTCCTCCTCTTACAATATGGACCCATGAGGCTTGTAATATGACAAATTGACAACTAATCTAGAAAATAGGATAGTTTAAAGTTCAAACGTTATATATTTTTAGTGAGGTGACACTAACATTATATTGTTTATGATACATTAATCTATGTAAGTTTAGTATGAGTTTAAGTTATGGCCTCGAGTGCATAAATATCAAATGCTGGAGCTACATTCATACAAAATTAAGTTAATATAAAAAAATATATTGCAAAAAATATTAAAATATTATCTTAATCTTGATTGTCATGCATAATTATTAGAAAAAAAAAAGAATAATTATAAATGATGTTTTCACCACCTACCACTAATACATTAGTGATCTGTGTTAATGTGGGCGATGTGGCATGTGTTTCTTCCTTCTCAAGATCCAAAGTATAATCAAGATCGGCCAAATGAGAATTAAGGTCCTGCAAAGAAAAATTATGTATTTATGAGTGGGAGAGATATAGTTGTATCTGAGTCACTGTAGGAAAATGCGGTTCATGCGGCCGCATATGCGTATGCGGTTGGCAACCGCATGGAAAATCAATATGCGGTCCAATATGCGGTTTTGCATATGCGGTTTTGCATATGCGGTCGCATATTCGGCCGCATATTACCGCATATTTGATTGTATGATACCGAATATTACCGCATATTACCGCATATTTCCGCATACTACCGCATACTTGTTTATATATATATATATATATATATGAATTCTCATTTTAAAATCCGCATATATAAGTACCGCATGAAAACCGCATATGCAGCCGTATACCGTATATGCGGTATGCGGTGGCCTTCCGCATACCGCATGAAAACTGCATTTTACAACCTTGATCTGAGTTGTTCTCCATTGCATTAGGATAGAAAATTATATATTTTGTGGCTAATTCTTGCATACAAATTAATTCTCGTGACATAAATAACTATCTTATATTAAAATAATAATTAAATCATTAAATGGAGTTATAAAGAAGTCCGTTTTCCAGGTTTAGATTTTTTATATAGGCAACGTCAATAAAATAAATCGGCAATATTTTATAAGTAATCATTAAGCTGCATCGAAATATTTTTTGTAACAATTTTTCTATTTATTTTAAATATTTCCGACAAAAAAAAGTTGACAACAGAAAAAAAAAAATTAGTGACAAACAGTCGAATGAACACAAAAAATATTAGATGGGAGCTCAGCGTAGAATCACCCACAATCGAGTAAGCTCTTCGGTCTTAATTTTTTGCGATATTTTCGACTGATTTTGTTCTCTTCTAGAATTTTAGTAACAATTACAGCAATAAGTTTGTAAAATGAACAAATTAAGATGACATCATGTTATAAACTAAGAACCAGAATATGACTAATACTCAATCAAGCTTTCTTGGTACCGTACCAGTACCAGGTTCAGGTACACGCTGGTATTTTCCAACAAAATGACAATGTTGCTCTATTAATTGAACTATTTGTACATGTTGCTTTGCAATTTTTCCTTCTTTAATCTAGTTCATTTTGTTGTTCGTTGTCACCTATTTCAAGGTTGCATTTCCTTTATAATACATAAAATCTAATATGCTTGAACGTGCATAACTATCCAATTTGACAAAAAATTTAATAAAAATTAGTTGGAAGAACTTGAGCAATAAGTTCAAATGCTGAAATTAATGATCATGTCAACAGAGTTACATGATTAATGAATTTCATTTGAGTGTTGAAACCTTAGTTGAAACTAAATTACCAGTTTGCCCCTGTAGACTGTGTGTCCCTTTTGTTGTACCAGTTAGACAATAATAATTTGCATGAAATAGCATGTGTTGAATTATTTTAACATCAAGCAAATTACCATTATTCATAATTCAATTTTGTGGAGGCTTAGGTTTTGACAATATTTTTTCTATATTAAACGAGGTCCGTCTAATTACAGGATAAGATTGAAATATGGAGGCTTCTTCTGGTAAGTTGAGAATTCTTGTAGGAAACGATATTGTTTTGGCTCCCAAAAATGTATCTACACAGATATGAGCTCATACAGATGCCCTTCAGCTCAATTTAGAGGGCTGATTTGTATACATATATATGCCCTTCAGCTCAGTTTTGGTTTATCATATATTAACAAAAATCAGCAAAATAGATTGCAAGGATATTATAGAAGAACTAGAGGGTTAATTTGTAAATTAACCACATACCAGAAAAACCAGAGCTGAACTATGAGAAATTGAGCTGAATTATGAAAAATTGAATTTGGATATAAAGTGGATTAAATGCTGGTAGCAGTCTACTAATACTGTTCTTTGTTGCTTTTTTTTTTTTTCATTTCTTTGCTTTTTTTCCAATTTCCAAAGTTCTTTTTATGTAGTTCACGTTTCTTTTGTAGTTCCATTTTTTTCCTTTTGTTTTACATACTGTAATTCTGACTCTTACCTTTCCTTCAAAAAAAAAATATGAAGGAAATAATATACTATCATATAGAATGTTGACAATCTTGTATCTTTTAAATTAGGGGACGAGGAAAGAATTCAAAAGCACATCGGGTAAGAAGTCGAAGTCGTGCAATGCCATGCAATACCAAGCTCAAATGCAAGATAATGTTTGATTTGTCCAATAATTGTGATATGGTCTAATTTTTATCAATAGTTGGCTTTTTCTTTTGGTGAAAGTATTCATGATAACTAGCTTTTGTTATACAACAATGAGGATAATGTTTAATTTGGCTAATGATTTTGTTTAGGCTATGCACAATTTTTCAAATGCTTGTAGTTGATTCATTTCATTTTTTTTTTCTAGAATAATCCAAAGGCATCAATTAAAAATAACAATATAAGTACTGGTACATGAAGTTTAAGGGAAAAGAAAAAAAAAAGTTATAGGTCCTGATACCACTGGTACAATAATCTAAGATACACTGGTAATGCTAATAGATTCGTTCCTAAGTGAAGTGAAGTGCTCAAATTGAAAAAGAAAAAACTTACTAATGGAGAAGAGAAAATACAAAAGTAGAAATGAAACAGAAAAAAGAAGTTACATTGCTAATGGGAATATAAAAGAAATAAGAAAAGGTTGGGAAGAGAAATAAGAAAAGTCAGATATAAACGGAGGTCAAATAAAAGGTTGGGAGAAATAAGAAAACAAAGGTCAAACGTAAAACAGAAGTCAAACTTTTAAAAAACGGAGGTTAAAAGTTAGATCATGTAATTATTTATATGTTTGTATAAAATTAAACATGGTTAATCTGAATTTTGGATATATATGATATAATATTAAAATTGTTGTGAGTAAATATGTGAGTTATTCTAGTTTAGAAGAGTAAATACGTTATTTTAGAATTTGGAGGGAGAAATACGCAATTTTGCAGTTTTTGAAGGGTATACGTGAAATTCCCCCTAAGTTATATTAAGGTTTTATGTTTTGACGAGAATGAGGGTGGAATCATAAAATTGAGATTAAGAAGGCTGGATGAATAAATTATGCTTTTGTTCCAATAAACTGAGGCCCAATAATCATGATCCAATGATCGTAGGCCCAGATAGATCTCAGCTCACCGAGTTGTAGGCCCATATCCCTAGCGATATATTTTTGGAGCTATTTTTTATCTATAGTAAATCTTTTATCTAAGAAGAATTTGATTGTTTTAACTTTTCCTTCATCATCATAATGTATGTCTGGTTATAATTAAAATTCGTTATTCCGACCTCATGAAAAAAGTTTTTGTCACGACACATCACGAATACATTCCAACGCATAACATTTGTCGAACACGTAACATAACTCATGTGTTTTTTTTTAAATGACATGGTACTTTACGTCACACAAAATAAACCAATTATGTCACGTAACATGTCGAGTTACTATAATTTTCAACATTTTTTCTTTATTAATTCATATTTTTTAACATTTTACTGATTTCTTTCTAATAAACTAACTTAAAATCTGAAGAAAAAAATAAACGTGGTCACGTCACACATGTCATGACATAATCACCTATCACGAGATTATTCGCGTGATGTGACTATCCTCTATCATTTTAATTACGTCACTATTACATGTTACGTTACTAGTTAAAAAAAACACATGAAATAGGCATAGTTTTGTAAGGAAAATATATTTATTGATATGACTAGATCAACTCTTTGCATTACGTATTATATAATAACTTGCTGAGGGATATCTTTTCTTTTAAGAACAACTAGTGTGCATTCACTCACATGGGGTCCATGGGGATGAGATTGAAGGCTTTGAGCACGTGTTTCTCAATTCTCATTTAACTGATTTCAATTTAAAATTAGATTGATAAATATCTAATTTGAAATTTTGGTGGGCAAATATCCAAATAGCAAACGGATATACAAAACAATTTCACCAAATTTTAAATATGTGTTAGTCGCTTATTTTTACTCCCACTATACATACTCTATTGCTTATTTACCAGTGTCATGATGGATTGGTTTCATTTAACCATGTTGATATTTAAATATGGATTTACCATTATTGATTTTTATGAAGCATCTTTGTGTTCATTAAATTACAAACAATCAGTCATTAATCTAATGGTCGGTGCCAGTAACTATGTGTGAAGGTTGTGTTGGGAATCTTAAAGGTCAAACAATTACGCATTATCTAGAGATCAAATTGTTATATCTCATTTAGGAATCAAACATTTACATAGCAGAAAAGAATGAACAGTTCCCCCACTTTAACCTATGGACCGTCGTATGCCAAAAGCCAACTTATAAAACATAAGTTTAAGTGCGTAATACAATACATAATTCCATAACGTTTGTCATGAAATATTCAATCTCTGTGAAGAGCTGTCTCCGTGTCCGTGAGACAAGTCTTCAATGGCAAAAAGTTCCTTCTCACCAGTACATCCTATGATCGTGAATTAGGCATTCCAAGACAATAAGACAAGTCCTTTAGAAATCCTCTCCAACTTGCTTAATGGATTTCTTCTCTCTATTCTTTGATAGTGGAAGAACAAGAGAAGACACTCAGATTCTGTGTGAAATAGCTGTTGTTCAGAAAACTGAGCTGTGTGTGTCATTTTGTGCCTTGGAGACCAATTCTTATAAAGAGCCATGTATTTCTTGAACTATCATAATTTAATATATGTTTTACCTCGTAATATAGAGGAAGCAGCAAGATAAGCAGAAACAAGGCCATCATCTTCAAGAAGATCAGCAAGAGGATTTTCTTCCAACAGACGCTAGCGTTGATGTTTTTTAGTTTGTAGTGAAGCGTTTTTTAGTTTATGTTTTTAATTGTAATATGTGTTTATGTTTTTAATTGTAATTTCATGTATAATTTTCAATCAAATGATAAAAAAAACATACGTAATAAAAGATAAACTATAAAGATAAATCACAAAAATATCCAAAATACCTCAGGATAGTCTGAATATAACAAGGGTATGACATAATAAATCCTAAAGATATCCAAAATAGAATATAGCAATACACGCAAAATAAAATAGAACATGATCAGTGCACAGAATAGTGTGAATGCGAGAAGTGGTATGGGGCCTGGGTGACACGCCGTGCTCGCTGGAGTGGACATTTGTCGGAGCCGTCTGGAGATGTCTGTCGGGGACGTCTGGGCTGCTTATCAGGATCGTCTGTCACCTCTGGCTCAATCTGGGTCCCAAGAGGTGGGTGGGAAGACGATGCCCATGCGTCACCTTCATCTGCAAACTCCCATCTTGGAGTCCTCGGAACCTCACGATGCCGGGCCGCTATCTCAATTGACTCTCGTCGTGCTCGCTCGAACTCCTGCACCTCCATATAAGTATCAAAAGTGTGGTCGTAGCCCACCTGTTGATAACCCGCCCATGATTGCATCTCGTAACGAGCTCCCGCCTGGGTCTGATCCTGGGTCACCTGTAATTCATACACAGTTATTTATTTAGTAAGTTGTAATTACTAAACCAAATAAGGTCAATTAACGTAGTAGATACTTGTCCGATGTCAGCGTCTGTAGGACCGCCGTAACCTGCGAGCGGCTGCTGATCAAAAAGCGAGTGAGCCCAAGACGGTATCTCGAACGAGGTCTGCGCCTGTGCCCGCTGATCCTGAATCAACTAGAATTCATACACGGTTTTTATTTAGTAAGTTGTAATTTATAAACAAAATTTGGTCAATTAACGTAGTACATACCTGTCCGGGGTCTACGACCAATTTGTTCTAAACAAATTTGCAATTTTCTAAAATATTCTAAACCATTTTGGAATGTTCTAAATTATTCGAAACCATTTTGGAATTTTCTAAAATATTCTAAACTATTTTGGAATTTTCTAAACTATTCGGACAATATTTTAAATCATTTTGGAATTTTCTAAATTATTTGGACATTATTTTAAACCATTTTGGAATTTCTAAGTTATTGGCACAATATTCTAAACCATTTTGGAATTTCGCAATTATTCGGACAATATTCTAAACCATTTTGAAATATCCTAAACTATATTACTATTTTCTAAATTAAATAGTAAATAAAAATATTAAAAATACATGAATTGAAGTTCCACTCGATCGGACAGGCGGAGAGAAGACGAGAAGAGATAAAGGAGACCAAAGAAAGAGAGATGTCAAGGAGAGAGGTGCCAAAGTGAGTTGTGAGGGAGATAGGGGGTGCGCTGCTGGATAAATAGCCTCAACTCCGAAATTGCAAATTTTGTTTCCGGTTGTAGAACCGGAAACTTTGTTCCCAGTTTCTATTGAGGAAACAGCAAACAAAGTCTCCAGTTCTAGGAACTGGAAACAAAGTTTGCGGTTTTAGGGAGGCTGGGACCGGGAACAAAGTCTCCGATTTAGTCATTTTTTAGAAATTCCGGCAACGAAAGTGCAGATTGTGAAATTATTTTATAATTTTGGATATTAATAAAAATTTCAGCATATTAGATCACTTAATTAGAACAATTATATATGAGAGTATACAATTCGTAATTATATTACATATATGCTCGACGTTGGATTATGATCCAACAGGTTGCAGGTTTGAAATCCGAACAAAAATTATTTATGAATATTTTAAAGTGAGATGTTTCTCTTTCATTTTTTATCAATCTCTATTCTATATAAACAAACAAAATTTAGTTAGGCGAAGATGTACGAATTAATCTCTATTACGGAGAGTAACCTTGAACTTTCTTTAAAAAATACATATAATTCGAAGATGTCAGACATCTCCAACTTAAATTCTTTTAATTTAAAATCCGTTGAATTCAAATCCCATCTAATTACAGAAATAATAAAACAATGTACTTGTAGCAAAATAGAATAGAAAAATCCGGACTGAAGCAAAACCGTCCGAAACAAGCACGGTTTACGGTGCGCACAAAAAGAGATATTTACCGCACTCACACAACTTTAAACTTTTCCTTTTCTTTTTGGATTAAATGCACACAACAACTCACTCGGTCGCTCTCAGTCTTCAAACTTCAAACATCCATGCAGGCGTGCGTACCGCATTAACCTTTTGTTTCCTGCCTCGTCCCAAGCGTTTCTTTGGTTTTCACACCTCATTTCAAATCCTTAATTTTACTTCTTTCTTTAAACAATTTTCATATTTTTTTTCTCTGTTAATCCTTATATCAAACCCTTTAGCATATTTACGATTTAAATATTTTTTAAATATTTGCAATTTTCAATTTCTCTGTCAAAATAAAAAAAATTATAATAAGACATGGTTAGGTTAGGGGCCGATTCAAGGTATATGAATGGGAGCAATTGACTTCCATTTTTATTTTATTTTATTTATGTAAAATTTTCTATATAATTTTGAGTAAAATGTAATGGGTTGTGTAAATTGATTGAATTAACCTTTTGTTTCCTGCCTCGTCCCAAGCGTTTCTTTGGTTTTCACACCTCATTTCAAATCCTTAATTTTACTTCTTTCTTTAAACAATTTCCTTTTTTTTTCTCTGTTAATCCTTACATCAATCCCTTAGACCCCATATTTACAATTTAAATATTTTCAATTTTCAATTTATCTGTCAAAATAAAAAAATTATAATAAGACATGGTTAGATTAGGGGTGGATTCAAGATATATGAATGGGAGCAATTGATCTCCATTTTATTTTATTTTATTTATGTAAAATTTTCTATATAATTTTGAGTAAAATGTCATGGGTTGTGTAAATTGACTTCTCCTCTGGACATGATGAATTAAATTAAAAAAATTCAGACAAAATTATCAAATGGGGGAGATAAGAAACAATTCTAAATTTGAATGGGAAATAAGATATGTTGCGGTAATAATAGAAAAATTAGAAACTTTGAATATTTTGAGTATCCCAACAATTATCCCCACAAACTACGATGTATTTCAAGTTTCAGTAGCCCAACTTTGGTTTAAACTTCTGAATATTTCCTTCCATTCGCTTTCATCACAAGTTCTTTTTCATTATGCATATACTTGTATAAAGCTGTGTTTTTCTTCCTTTTACTCCGCATTTGGTCTACATCCGCTCTGACATGTGGGCCCAATCCACCTTCTTGCCTTGTCTGGGAACCGTGTTTCTGTGGCTCCTGTTTAAAGGCCCAAAATTAAAAGGGGCACAAGAAATGAAACCAAATGTGTCGAATATGGATATCCGTCTGGATATCCGCTCCGAATCCGCTTATTATCCGTATCCGAATTTAAACGGATACGGATATCACGGATACGGATATTTTTTGCATAGGGAAATTTGATGCGGATACGGATACGGATACGGATAATTTTTTGAAAGTATAAATGGAGCGGATATCCGCACTATCCGGATCCGAAATTTTAACTTCTCCGCTTCGTTGTAACTTGACTTTCAGCGGTTAATATTCCCTAACTCCTCTCCATTCCTATATCTTCTCCATTTCTTTACCTTTTTTTAATTTACTTTTGTTTTTCTTAATTGTTTTTAATTTTTTAATTTAGTATTTGTACTTAAAGTTCATATGACTCAATTATCCGATAATTATTCGTTTCGTAACTGTATTCGAATCCGTATCCGTGGATTATCCGCTCCGTATCCGTATCCGTTTAAGACGGATTTGGTTTTGAATTTTGATATCCGTTTACTATCCGTATCCGTATCCGTATCCGCTCATTGAAAAACGGATACGGATTTGATATGAGCATTATCCGCTCCGAATCCGCTCCGTTTACACCCCTACATTGAACACTTTTTAAACAGTGGAATTATATACAGCGATCGATTTCTATGCAAAATTGCAAATCGCTTAAGAAAATTTGCTGGTGCATTTATTTTAACTTGTAAGCCAAAAGAGAAAATAGTCGGAGTGGAGTTTCTTTTACTCATACTTTTTAAAGAAGGAATGTCTTAGACGACTTCCCAACTAAAAGAGAGGCATTTATTGGACACAATTTTTATTTTTATAAATATAAAAAAAATGGATGTATTACTTTTTTCTAAAATATAGAAGAGACTGAACGAATGATTCGGTTACTTTGCACATAGGCTAAAGAAACTGAATTATTAATTTGGTTTTTTTAATTTCCACAATTTGTACACCAACAACCACACAGTTGCGAAAATTAAACAGAAACCACATAAATACAGCTCCCATTGGTTGAGTCCCGTTAGCCTCTTCCTAAAGGGACCGAACCATTGGACGGATCCCTTTAATTTCTGCGATGAATGCTTCAATAAATAAATAGTATCATTAGTATAATAGAGTTAGATTTTGACAGCCTCTACAGGTGACCGAATCAATAATCCAATCCGTATAACTTTTAATATTTTTGTAGCATGGTTTCCAACAATTTACGGAAACTCCAAATACCGAACCATTAATTCGTAAAATTTGTCAATTATTTTATAAAAAAAAAAAATAAACTTCAGTGTGCTATCGGTTTGCTACACCTAGTTTATGTAATTTTTTTCTTGCTTTTTTACATCCTAAATTTAGTAAGTGATGGTTTAGAGGTGAACTTGTAATGCAGGTTATGGAACTCCAGGTGGAGATGTAATCTTGTTTTCGATTGATAATTAATTAATACATGCATCTGGCAGCTTATGCCATTATTCCTAAAAAAAAAAACAAGGAAAACCTTTATATTGAAAACAAAAGGTCAAAAATCAAATTTAGTGTTTTGGAATTAAAATTGAAAATTTGGAACAAAAAGAAAGACTTGATTTTAAAATTCCAACCTTGATTATTTAGCCGTACTTCAAAAATCTGGTCTTGATATATTATACTCTTTGTGTCTTCACTTAAATTTGTACTTGTGCCCGGACTATTCTTAATTTTAATTTTAAATTATAATTGTGATTAATTTGTGTCATGACTTGAGGGGACAAAATTGAGATGGACATTTGATCTCTCCACTCCTAACATATTATCTAATATATTTCTTTCTAGAGGATGCTTCGGTGGACATAAGGACCTATTTGTAAAATGAACATAGTTTCATTTTCAAATTTCAAACAGTCGATCCGACCGTTCAACATTATCTCCATATTAAAATGTACTTGGAGGTCAAATTTTACATTTTTTTGAATTTTTTTTACTATTTATTAAGTATTTTACAAATTCAATGGTCTGAATTTGACTAGTTTTTGTAAAATACTTAATAAATAGTAAAAAAAATTCAAAAAAAATGTAAAACTTGACCTCCAAGTATATTTTAATATGGAAATAATGTTGAACGGTCGGATCAACTGTTTGAACTTTGAAAATGAAAATATGTTCATTTTACAATTAGATCCTTATGTCTTCTTTTTAAGCCTACGGGCCTTTCAGTCAAAAAAAAAAATTAAATGAAGCTCAAACTAATAAAACGGATCCATAGAGTTGCACATGCAAGCAACCAGTCTAACTCAACTAGTACGCCTGAACCTACCAACTCGACCGGAAAAAAAATAAAATATTTAATTTTTTTATTCGGTTAGGTGCATATTATATTTTAATTAACACATTAAATATATATTACTTGTGTAGTTAAAATAAACAATTATTGTTAGTTATGTTTTTTATATACATTATCCAATATACACCCGTACCGATTCGTATAAGCAATCAATAATGTTTTCTTTTACAGTTGTGTAGGGGTCCGAAGTGGTACCAAATTTTGGCAAATTCTCAATTGGATATATCATGTCATTTTCATAGTTAACTAACAAAAAACCAATAAACAACACAACCCAATACAACAAACTATAGCCGTCAAGTTCGCTGCACCATCTAGGATCTCAATTTTATTATTTTTACAAAATAAAAAATAGATTTTAAAGGAAACATATTGATTGTTATTTTCCTCAACAAATAGTAAACTAAAGTTTATTACCGAAATTTTGATTCGATCTCTTTCTTTCACACCACCACACTAAGAACTATACAGGATTGTGGGAGACTTGGTTTCAAGTCCCACCTCTTACATTATTTTTATATTTTATTTTTCAGCTACTCCTATTTAAATTTTCTAATTCCGTCCCTGAGTGTAGCCAGAATTTTTATCAGGAGTAGGCAAAAAAAATTACTGATCCAACTAGCAGGTTACGCACTGCCGTGAATTAACTAATTTAGTTTGTGGCATGTCCAGGGGTAGACAAAATTTTCTCTAGGGATAGGCAACAACCTAATTATACACATGGATTTGTATCATCTGAGACAGGGCGGATTCAAGATTTTCGTCAGGAGGGCAAAAAAATATTGAATCGGATATAAATAACTAATTGGATTTAAATCCATTAACTAATTGGGTACTCGATAAAAAAAAAAATTAACTTATATTTTATAATGCTTTGACTTGTAATTTCTGATGCTCTAACTTATAATTTTAATTACCAATCAGAATTCACAAATTTATTTCAATTTTAACTCTAAATTTAACCCGAATTACAAATCAAACATCTAGAGAGGAGCAAAAAAAATTTCAGGAGGAGCAAAGTCGGTCGGAACCAATAAATATCCAATAAAACTCAAAATCCAAGGGGACAGCTGCCCCCCTTGAGACCATGTGGGTCCGCCCCTGCTTTGAGATATCTCATATTTTGCGTGATCGACGTGTTTGGTGTCTATTCGAAAATAGCACGAGGAGCAGTATTATTAGATCTTTGAGATTTGTACATAACGTATTTGAATAGTTGAGATATTCCAACAAGTCGCGCAAAATATGAGATACCTCAGAGGATGCGAATTCGGTATGAGGTTGGTTCAAATATTACTTTCAGTTCGGTTCAATTAAATAATGCAATTTTTTTGGTTGATGATTATTCCTAAATATTTTTGTTCTATATATCGGAGATCGGTATAATGATTGAGAATT
The DNA here is from genome assembly GCA_025461125.1 of Carex kokanica. Taxonomy (NCBI): domain Eukaryota; kingdom Viridiplantae; phylum Streptophyta; class Magnoliopsida; order Poales; family Cyperaceae; genus Carex; species Carex kokanica. The sequence continues at coordinate 1,654,054 of JAJGRX010000435.1, forward strand.
AGGATGCAGTTACGAACTTTTTATAATAGTTAGATAATATATTCTTTGTAAAAGATTGTAGGTTCAAAATTCAATAAATTCTGAAATTCATAAAAAAGAAAGGGAATTAATTACTTCTTTTATCAAGATTTTTTTTTTTTATGAAGTGACCCCTTTTCATACATGATATAAATTTGATCTTTTTTTTACTGGGTTTAGTGAGGATAAATAATTAATTATTGCACGTATAAGTTTGTAACTGGATTTAGTAAGGATAAATAATATAATTTAAAAAAATACACCAGAAGTAACGATCTGTTTAATAACTTGATCAAAAGACCATCATATTACAATTTAGTTTAGAGTTGTTATTTTAAATAAGCATAGAATAATAAGGTTCAACCTTTTTTTTATTTGTTACTAGAAGGCAAAAAATAGTGATTTTTTTATTTAACCACATAATTTATTATTTTTTTTTTTTGAAAAAGAAACAAAGGAGTCAAGCTCCCATATTCCATTAATGATTACACCAATGGTGTAATGTAAAAAGGCTGTACACATAATTTATTATATGCATGTTCTTTTTAAGAAGAAATGTGGAGATTATGTCTCCAGATTTTATTAATCAAGACACCAAGTATAAATTTTATAAAGTTTATTTACAAAATGAAAAATAACTTAAATTAGAAATAAACAAAATCCTATCACAGCATATGTCAGTATTGTATTCTCTCTAATATTATATGCATGTTAATTATTGTGTTGCGTTATATTATTACGATCAACAATATAACTTTAATTTAGAACAATGTTTTAATTTATATTATAATAAAAAAAATTACTCTTCAAAATTGGAATCCATATCAGTTGGTTTCATTTTCGGGACACATGAGTTTGCACGGAATTTTTAAAAAAAATTCAACCGATCAAATTAATTTAAACGAAAATTTTGTGTAGGAAGGTGATGTAACAACGTTTCTAATATTCCATGTGCGAAATTAGAATAGGCAATATTCCAGCCAACCAATCAAATCAGATCGAAAGAATTTGTACATGTTCAATTATATTTTTGTATTATAAACAATTATAACTTAAAAAATCACGTGCTAACAAACTCTTGTGCGTAAGAATAGGGGCATCATAATCTCGAGCGTTTTCCTTGCTTCTCTCTCTCTCTCCAATTTTTAAATAAAGTTTAGTTATTATTTTATATTATGATGTCAATGCAACGATTTTTTTTATAATTAGTGATTTAAATTATCATTAACAAATATATTGATAAAAAAAGTTTTTTATAAATTTTAGATTTAACCTCTTCATATAACATAAAAGTAAATATTCACTTATACTTAATCCTAGAAAAGACATTCGGTATTCTAATAATCTAATATCCATCTTGCTCTACAATCGGATTCGCTTCTTTGACCGCTGCCGTGTTCCGACGACAATTGGATCTACTCATTATCGTGCTCCGATCGGGATGGAAATTCTACACTCCGAGCTCCAACGATACCGCACTCTTCGGCCCCCTCGGCTCCAATCCCTCCTCTCTCGCTCCACAACCGGATCCGCTTTTTCGATCGCCGCCGCGCTTCGACGACGACTGGATCTACTCACCATCGCGCTCCACTCAAGATAGAACCCTACGCTCCAAGCTCCGACGATACCGCACTCTCGACTCCGATCCCTCCTCTCTCTCTCTCATTCTCCTTTCCGCTCAGGAGGTAGTACCAAGAGGGAGGAGGTGTTTGTGTCGGGAATGAGGCTTATAAGGAGTGGAAAGGACAGAGTTGGATGGAGGAAAAGTGAGGAGGGAGGAGGAGAGAGCTAACCTAAATCGTCCAAAATGTCTTAGCGAGAGTTTCTTCAAAAAGAGCTTTTTGAATTCTCTCACAATGTATATTTTTTGCCCAATACAACGATTTACACAAAAAATAAATATAACAAAAACGTATATTTACACGGATTTACACAGACAGAATTAGAAAATTTAAATTGAAGGACTGAAACGTAAAATACTTTAAGATGTAATCAGAGACATTAGAATTCAAATCTCCACATTTAGTATTTTACGAAGAGTTACTGTATAAAACTTTAAAAAATCAATTAAATTTTAATATATATAATTAAAAAAAATTAAATTATAGGGATGACTAAGTATTCTTGTGTTAACTGTATATCCGCCTCTGCATATTTACGAGGTTGGAATTTTTTTTTTTTATTATTATCAAACGCCCGTAGGCAAGGAAACATTACATAGTTTGTATGTAAAATGTTATGTGAAGTTAACAGTTAAGGGAATAAAATATAAACATAGTTTGTATGTAAAAAACTTCTATTTTAGTCGATGTTGATTTTACATGAATGTAATAAATTCACTTAATAGTTCTTGTTCACTTTTAATTTGTTCTGTTAAAAAAAAAAATGTACATATTTTAACTTACATGAGGTTGATGTTTGGACCATTTGATGCATTAAAATTCGTGTTGATAAGAAGATATGGAGCGGAAGTCTAGCAATTAAAAAAAATTTCTGGGAAGAATTTACTTTATCCACATTTTTTTCGGATTGGTTAAGTTAGTGAAAAAAAAAAGAGAAAAGAGAAAAATACTCGTAGAGAAAATGTATAAAAAAGATGGGGGAAGAAGCAAAATTCTGTTCAATATTTCAAATAAATGAAACGATTTATTGGTCCATGAAAAGTACATCGTAACTAGTAGAACTGGCGTCTAAGTATGTGTACAAAATTGAGCCTAACTTGATTGAGAAATATCATCTAATTAATACATTATAATTATATCATGCGTGTTGTGTATATTATAATTAAGTGGGTTCCATGAGGTGTACTTGTTCAAGTATACTCATCAAGTTCAAGTTCATGTTATATCCTTCTGATTTATTTTAAGATTTTTGTGAACAAATTAAAACATATGAATCTAAATTACTACGTAATCTAAACCATTCATACAAATCTTAATACAGATCTAGTTGTTTAAATTCAATATTAAAAAATACTTTATCCAAAACTCTTCGGACAAGAAACCCAAGGCAAGTTTCAAATTTTCTCTTTTTCTTTCACATAACCAAGTGAATATTTCATATTGAATTAAGATTGAATGAGGATAAATTTTGATCCACCAATAGTCTTTCTTGCCATAATTAACGAATAGAAAAATATCCTAAAGAGATTTAGAATTTCAATACATTAATTGTTGTATTACGCACATTGTTATTCACTTATTCTTCAAAGTCATGTTTGGTTGTGGAGTAAACTCCTTACTCTACACTTAAGCAGTCAAATAAGAAGTGAAATAGAAGGAGTAAGATGGAGTAAGAGATGACTTAATTTGGAAAAACTTATTTCACTTATCTATGTAGATTAATTTACTCCACACTTACTCTACTTGTATGGCCCACTATCATAAAAAGAGACACATTTTCTAATATCTTACTCCATCAAGCGAATTAATTTAAGTCATGACTCTAACTACCAAATAAGATGTAAAATATGAGGAGTTACATGGAATAAACAATTAATCTTCATTAATTTTATTCCACAACCAAACTTGATCCAAAACTCTAAAACTTTGTAACTAATCATGGTTAATACAAAATAGGAGTTAGACCCTTATTTTTTTCTAAAAAAAATACATTCTTTGATATATTGGGATATCATCGGGTGAATTGATTAAATGTTCAAACTTCTGATACAGAGATAACAAACATTAGTGCTATTAAAATATTGGATGACATTAGATTAGTTTTTGGTCTAATGGCAAAGGCGATGCTTTTCAAATAGGAGGTTGCCGGTTCGAAATCTAAATAGGAGACCTCTTATAGTTATTAAATAGTTTAATGGCTTGATCTCCAATATTTACTCAAAGAAATCCAACAATATTGAAAATTTTCCATGAAATAATCTAACATTAATCATATGTTCAACTCAAAAACTACAATCAAACATTAAAAAAAATTCATAAATAACAATTATCATAATTGACAATATGCATCTAAAACTCTTATGGAGAGGAAGTGGGGCGTGTCCGATGGGTATTAGATTCAAATTAGTTTAACTCTGCTCTCTTATGTCTGATTCACTTCATGATGTGTGCATGTTTAATCTGTACAAATATTGAAGCGGTACGTGTGCACATCATGAAGCGAATTGGATGGAAGGGAGCAGGTATTATACCGATTTGGGTCTGATACCCATCGGATGCAACGACTTATATATAGAGAAGACACTTGCCTATTCCTGCTCTATAAAAAAAAATCAAAATATACTTCTCATGTCATTTTTTTCAAAATAAATTACAAAAATATGTTTACATTTAAAATATTTATACAATGAGTAGGTTCAAATACTCATCTCTTTCATGCCTTAATTGTGACTTACATTGTTATCTTCATTTTCAAAACCTAAACATTCGATCCAAATGACTTAACATGATCTCCCTATTAAAATGTGATTGGAGATCAAATTTTATATTTCTTGAAAAATATTTTTAATTCTTTTAGATAGATATAAAATCATTGTTTTGAGGAGATTATGTACCATCCAAAAACAATGATTTTACACTATCTGAAATAATTGTAAAAAAAATTAAAAAATATAAAAATTTGATATCTAAATATATTTTAATATGGAGATCATATTGAGTAGCACGAATTAACTGTTTAAATTTTAAAAATAAAGATAAGATTGACACACGATTAAAGCATGAAGGACCTGAAATATTTAAACCCTACTTATTCAATTATGTTAGAAATATAAATGTGGATGTCGAACTATTTTGTAACTCTCAATATTAATCACCTCATCTCCCATTACTATTGGAATTAATTCTTAGATGGTTTTTCATTTACAAGTTGTGGCCTATAAAATATAAATAGAGACTTTATAATATTGTATTGTACAAGCATGAAAAATGTATGAATAAAGAAATTGTCATTTTTTATGTATTTTCTATCTTATTTATTATTCTTTGTCTTTATTTTATAACAAATTATATTTTATTCCAAAATTTTGCTCGCTCTTATTTTCCAACTCCCCCCTGAAAATTCTCCATCAGACCCAATAAATGACACTTTCTCAGTCTTCAAAATTTCAAGTTGCAATGACAAAGTGAAATAAATCATCATTACATCCCTTATCCACCAGCATTCAAGGGGCCCAATCTTTCACCTTCAAACCGCCCAAGCATTACCCAGTTCATATCTTTATGCTTTACAGCAAAAAGTGACCACCTCCTCTCCGGTTCACAAAAACTGTTATTTTCTTTTCAAAGAAAGATGAATGTCTTGTTTGTCAATTTTAATATTTTTAAATGACTTTTCATTCGGATTTGAATTTGGACCTCTAAGAGCATCTACATCCCAGCAACTCAAATGAGTTTCTAAATAACTGTTAACCACTTTTTAGGAATTAAGGTCTTTAAAATTTCTAATTCTCACATTCCTGAAATTAATTTTAGAGTTTCTATTAAGCCACATCAGCAACAAATTAAAAAGTAGAAATAATTTGAGCCAATCATTTAGTCAACATGGAGTTTATAAACAGTTTCTTAATAAGAAACTTTACTGCATAGTTATTATAAATAAGAAACTCTCTCACATTTCTGAAACTGAATTAAAAACTCTAATAATACCACGAATGCAGATGCTCTAAGACGAAAAACATTGAGGCTGGCTAGCATGAATTAATTTAACCACAATGAGCAAATTTTAAAATTGAAAGTTTCTATTACTGTTAAAGTAAACATGCTAACTATATAAACCGTAGTAGATGCTCTTGGATTTTTATTATAAATGTAATTATAATGTTCTTATTTAAAATTTGGATTTATGGTTTAGTTCAATTCAACCAAATTTACAGTTGTTTTAGAAGACACCGGAGTCTTCCTTTATCCATTAAATGGAGATGAAATAATAACTCCCCAATGATGAGGGAAAATTAAAAGAACAAAAGAAGATGGGGTAAATTATAACCCAATTGCACCACTAACAGTTTACTGTGCCATGCGGTTATTTTTTAGATTTATATTTTTTGAGTATAATGCCCTAAGTACTTTTTATATTATATATGGCCCCCCCCTCAAATTACTGTCCTCGAAAGCAAAGATTTAACCACAATGTAATTTTTCCACATAGCCCTTCTAGATTTCAACAATTGCAACTTGGAAAATTGTGTACTCTCACATATTTCATTTTGTCCTTCAAACTCATGATTTTTTAAGGCCATCATGTTCCCCAATATTTTTCAGATTTTATTCATGAAAAATTTGATACGATAACATAATTAATATATAACCTAAAAAAGCTTAAAAATATAATATGCTTCAACTAATAACATAAGGTCGTTTTCATTAAAGTAAAAAAAATTAACAAGATAGTAACTAGACGAGTAAGATTGCTGGTTTTGAAAATATATTAACCTGATATGAGTACCCACGCTACAGTACCCGCACTGTACCCACACCTAAACTGCTATAACTGTTTGTGGGGACCGCAACTATTCCAAAACTGTAATTTTGTTTTACAAATTTAATAGTAATACTGTGAAGTATATAGCTCAAACAGGGCAAGTATTTATACCTATACAATGAACTGCATCTGATATATGAATTTTCCTAAAATAACTGTACTCGCACCTTTTTTTAAAAAATTCTCATGTTGTACCCGCATTAGGGGACCACTCAAACAGCATGTGGGGACTGCAACTGTTCCAAAACTGTAATTTTGTTTTACAAATTTTGATACTGTGAAGTATATAGCTCAAACAGGACAAGTATTTATACCTATACAATGAACTACATATGATATATGAATTTTCCTAAAATAACTGTACCCGCACATTTTCTTGAAAAATTCTCGTGTCGTACCCGCATTAGGGGACCACTCAAACGGCATGTGGGGACCGCAACTGTAATTTTGTTTTACAAATTTTAATAGTAACACTGTGAAGTATATAGCTCAAACAGGGCAAGTATTTATACCTATACAATGAATTACATATGATATATGAATTTTCCTAAAATAACAGTGCGGGTACTGTAGCGTGTACAGTGCGCGTACAGTGTGGGTACTATAGTGCATACAGTGCGGGTACTGCAGCGTGGGTACTAAAATAATTATTCATTAAAAAAATGTGATTTATGAATTGGCAGAGAAAGCAAGATAATACCAAAAATTCAGTATACAATTATAGCAAAAATTATTGATACCGAATAGAGATGTGTAATCTGCGAGTCCTCTCATCTTCTTCTCATAATTGGTTCGTTCAGTCACATTGATATTCTACACATTGCTATCGAGAAAAAAATAAAATCTTTCTTGTTTATGAAACTTTTTTGTTTTAACTTTTAAAAATAAAAAATTGCAGGATATTTAAAACATTTTTTGATCTGTCCGTAACAGAGGTTGAGTTGGTCTTTTAATATTATACCTAATAGCAAAGAGTATAGGTATACCTACAGGTAGCTGTGGTATTTGCAGTGTTGTAAGAAACAATTGATTAGCTGTTAGTGGTGACTAAATCATTATGGAATTTTTCAACTAATAGACTGATTTTCAATTATGACCGATTATTTCTGATTAATTGCTTGGCAGTATCATGTCTGTCGGACGAACAAACCGTTATTTACAACTTATCGCCTCTGATTTATTTTTTCTTTTTTCCTGTGATGCATATGGGGCGTAGATCTTGTTCTGCCTATGGCGGACCCAGTAAAGAAACCGCTGCGGGACTCTCCTATTTCGCTGGCGGGTCAGTTTCAAACGGGTCAAGGAGTATTCTAGGCGTTGGCGGTTCAGGAGCTAGGATTAAGTTCAACAAGTTCTCCAACAGCTTTCTGTACTGCTCAATAATCAGAACACTCCTAGCGCTTGTGGTATTGCTTCTAACTCAAAAGATTTATTTTTTAACCAAATTATTATAGACAACAGTGCAACAAATCATATGTTTGGTAACAACCAACTATTGTCAACCCTCTATTTGATCAATGATAATAAATATGTCTTGGTTGCAAATAGTATGAAGGTAAAAATAAATGGCGTAGGAGAAATTAACTTGTGTAGTAAACAAATTAAAAATGTTTTGTTTTTAGAGACATTTCTCATAAACTTACTTTCTATAAATAAATTAACATAAGAATTAAATTGTAATGCAATATTTTCTTGTAAAAACTTTGTATTTCAGGACTGGAAAACCGGCGTCAAGATTGGTGAAGGATTTCTTGAAAATGGACACTATCTTTTGAACTCCAACAAATTAAATCTTTGTGCTTTTGCAAAATTCGTGAACTCTGATATTTGACATAAAAGACTTGGGCATCCTTCCAACTAGATCTTAAATAGTATCTTAGATTTAAAAAAAATTGATTGTACTAATTGTAAAATATGCAAATTACCAAAATAAACAAAGCTTCTTTTTTCTCTTTCTACTAGCAAAAGTGAAGTTGTTTTTTATTTAGTACATTCCAATGTATGGGGACCGGCCTCAATTGATTCATATAATGAATTCAAAAAATTTTGTTATATTTATTGATGATTTTTTAAAAACAACCTGGTTATATTTACTTAAATCTAAAGATGAAGTGTTTGATTATTTTTATGAATTTTTATGTCTTATAGAAACACAATTTAATGCAAAACTAAAAATCTTTAGATCGGATAATGGAACATAATTTATAAATAAATTTTTTTTGAAGTCTCTTTAGAGAAAAAAGTATTATACATCAAACAACTTGTATAAATACTCCCGAACAAAATAGAGTATCGGAAAGGAAAAAAATGGACATTTATTAGAAATGACACGATCATTGTTATTTCAAAATAATGTTCCTAAATTGTATTGGTCAGATGCCGTACTTTGGGCCACACATTTAATTAATAGATTGCCTAGTGTTAATTTAAAAAACAAAAATACATTAGAAATTCTTTATTAACAAAAAATCACTTATGACCATATAAGAATATTTGGTTGTATAAGTTTCGTACATATCAAAAGAAAAGAAAAACTTGATTTTGTATCACAAAAACTATTTTCTTAGAGTACTCATTTTATAAAAAGGGTTGTAAATGGTATGATCCAATTAATAAAAAATTATACCTTTCTAGAAATGTTACATTTTTTTTATAATGAACCATATTTTAAAGAAAAAGAAGCAATTCATCAAACATATACAAATAATCAAAATGACAATATAGTAATGCCTAAGATGATTTAAATTTTGTTCCTATAAATAATCATCAAGTTGAGATTAATAATCAAGAAAGTGAGACTATTAGTGACATAAATGAAAATGAAATAGAAGAAAATTCAACGGTTAGAAGATCATGAAGGGTACCACAACCATCAACTAGACTTAGAGATTATGTGACCTATTCGGTACAGCATCCAATAGAAAATTTTGTTTCATTTGATGATATTTCAACCGAATACCATACATTTCTCACTAGCATTGAAAATGAATTGGAACCAAAAAATTACCAGGAAGCAATTAAAAGTCCAATTTGGTGTAAGGCTATGAATGAGGTGTTAAAAGCTTTAGAACAAAATGAAATTTGGAAAATTGTTTCCCTACCAAAAAATAAAAAACCTATTGGTTGTAAATGGGTATATAAAACCAAATATAAAAACAGGTTGTAAATGGGTATATAAAACCAAATATAATAGTGATGGGACCATATAAATGTATAAAGCAAGACTTGTAGCTAAAAGATTTACCCAAACCTATGATATAGACTATAACGAAACCTTTGCGCCAGTGACAAAAATAAATACTATGAGAATTTTATTTTTCCGTTGCCATAAATAATGGTTGGGACATTTACCAAATGGATGTTAAAAATGTCTTTCTTCAAGGAATACTTGAAGAAGAGGTGTATCTGACACTGCCGCCCGGTCATAAATTGAAAACCAACTCTAACTTGGCTTGTAGGCTTAATAATCAATTTATGGATTAAAGCAATCTCCACGGGCATGGTATGACAAAATTAGCTCTTATTTAATTTCTTACAATTTTAAAATTAGTAATGCCAATCATTTTTTATTTACTAATTGTGATGAAACCAATACAACTCTCATTTTAGTGTATGTAGATTATCGGAAATAATTTAGAGCAAATCCAAAAAATTAAGAAACAACTAAAAGAAAATTTTGACATAAAAGATTTAGGATATCTTCAATATTTTTTAGGAATAGAGGTAGCTTCTTCGGATAAAGGACTTTTTATTTTCCAAAGAAAATATACACTTAATTTATTAAAAGAAACCAGTAAGTTAGGATGTAAACCGGCTTCAATTAACAACAAGTGCAAATTAAATGATAAAGATGGTGACCCTTTAAAAGACATAAATCAATTTCAAAGACTTGTAGGAAAATTGATCTATCTAACGGTTACTCGTTCGGATATTTTTTTTTCCGTAAGCCAAATTAATAAGTTCATGCACTCACCATGAACACCATATTTAGAAGCTGTAAATAGAATTCTGAGGTACTTAGTAATCCCGGTAAGGATATTTGGATGAAAAATAATAATTCTAATGATATATGTGGCTATTCCGATGCAGATTGGGCCAGAAGCTTTAATAGAAAATCGACAACCAATTTTTATACATTTGTAGGCGGGAACCTAGTCACATGGAAAATCAATAAACTAAATGTTGTAGCGTGATCAAGTGCCGAAGCTGAATATCATGCCATGGCATCAACTACAAGCGAACTAACATGGATCAAGCAACTCCTATTAGACATGAATTTTAAAATTCAAGAACCAATGAAAATGTATTGTGACAACAATTCGGCACGACACATAGCATCAAATCCCGTGTTCCATGAACGAACAAAACACATAGAAGTGAATTGCCACTTTATTAGAGAAAAAGTTCAAACAAAGAAAATTGAAACACCATACGTTAAAAGTGAAGATCAACTCGCGGATATCTTCACCAAAGACTTGGATCCGAGTCTATTTGAGAAAATTACAAGCAAGCTAGGATTGTACGATATATACATTCCTAGCTTGAGGGGGAGTGTTAAAATGTATAAATAGTTTCAAATTTATTTAGTAATATAGAAAGATAACGGCTAGTTTGTAGGAAATAGGGTCTTGTAATTAAATAGAATAGGGAATAGTGTCTTGTAATTAATAGTGTAACGGTTAGTTTCTTTTAGTATAAGTAAGGACAGGGGCGGAACCAAGGCCTGGGCCCTGGCCCCCCCCTTGGCTCCAGAAAACATACAAAGCCCTTTTAATAAAAAAAAAAAACTGGCTGGAGATTACGATTGATTCCTGGTTCCTGGCCCCCCTACCGATCATTCCTGGTTCCTGAGCCCTTGGGCCCCCCCTACCGATCATTTCTGGTTCCGCCACTGAGTAAGGACATTTGTATTCATAAAATATAAGATTGCAATATAATTTGTTTTTTTTTTAATCTCTTCTCTCTATCTTAAAAAATAACAAATAATGAGACACAACTATGAGAAAAACAAAAAAAAAAAACAAAAAAGCTATAATATTAGTGGAGTGAGGCTATGGTGCTATGCATAGCACCAATGGCTAGTGTACTACGGCTCAATATGGTACTTTTTAAAATCCTAACGGTCGATCCGACCGTTCAATGTGATATCCATATGAATATGTACTTGCAAACTAAATTTTATATTTTTTCGAATTTTTTTACTATTTTTTCAGATAGGTAGAAAAATCAGTGTTTTTTTGAAAATTCTGGACCATCAAAATTCTACCTATCTGAAAAAATAGTAAAAAAATTCGAAAAAATATAAAATTTAGTTTGCAAGTACATATTCATATGGTTATCACATTGAACGGTCGGATCGACCGTTAGAATTTTAAAAAGTTCCATATTAAGCCGTAGTACACTAGCCATCCGTGCTATGCATAGCACCATAGCCTCACTCATATTAGTGCATCTTTTCAGTTTAATGCGGATCTCAATGAGACGGTCCAAATCTATTAACGCACGTTCCGTTAATGCAGAGGATACGAATTCGCAGTCTAGCACCTCACTGGCGCACTTAGTCCGGCATTTAATCAAACAACTAAAAAAACGCTCAATAATTTTAATCTAGCAAGATATCGTGCACAAATACATAATTTGGCAGGGTTATACATGCAACATTCTGGATCCAAGTCAAAGAGCCAACTTCAGGAAAAAAAAAAAAAAAAACAGTGAGTACAAAATATAAAAAATAAGTGTTATTATACCCATCCCCCAGGTTTGTTCTGCAAAATAGTTGACAATACTTTTTATTATAGAGATGTATTCTAGATAAAAATGAGCATTTGTTGTGTAATATTAAAAAAGAAACTATTAAATGTTTAATTAAATTAAAAAAATTATGCATTATAGTTAAAAAAAAATTATTCTAGTTTATAAAGCTGTATATTTTTTTAATGTTGGATAATTAAATTGTGTTGGTGATATATAAGGATCGTCTTTCTGGAAGATATTTATCAGGACCAAAAAAATAAATGACAACATAATAACACCCGGATTCAACTTCCAAGTTGTAGAATAAAAAAGGCACTTGTCTTCCTCCCTCTTCTTCTGTCTTCACTCCTGAAACCACGCCAAATAAGAAAACCAAACCAAACCCAACCCTCTTCTTCTCGCCGCCGGTCCGGTTCATGGCGACCGGCTGGGTTCGATCTCTCCAGTGCAAATCGAATGTTCTAGACGACGTCGCCTCTACCCCAAAAAAACTCAACCCTCGCATTTCTCTATCCTGTTCCGCCATCTCCAAAGAATCTGTCTTAATTTTACCAAAACAACCCTCCAACAATCCCAAACCTCGTCGAAAGAGAAAACCGGTGCCCGTTCCGTTTCCTTCCTCTCCATTGGCGCCGTCCCGGCATTCCTCCAGTTCTTTTCTGTCTCTCACGGAGCTACCGGAAGGACATTCATCGAGACGGGTTGTGGAGATCATTTTTAATTCAAGTTGGTCGTCTGGCAGGACTGAAGATTTCCAGTTTGCCGGGAAAATTGAGATGATGTTCCGTGTGCACAACCCGGCCCGAACTGTGGCCCGATTTGAGGAATGCCGCAACGCTGTGAGGGCCCGGGCACATTTTTCCAAATCTGCGGACTCCCGTTGCGCAGCTGATGGAAATGAGATGATGCGATTTCACTGCCGTACCGGTACATATACCGGCAGCAATACTAATTCCGAACCGGTGTATGACGCCGGAGTAACACGGTGCAAAGTTATGTCAGCCGGGAGGATGCTGGATGGTGTACGAACGTACACCAAGAGCAGGGAAGCACATGAGAGTGCAGGTGGTGGGTCAGGACGGTGGGCGATGTTGGTTTGCCGGGTCGTAGCTGGCCGGGTAGGATCTGGGTCTGAATCTGATGGTCACTGTGACTCTGTTTCTATAGGGAAAGGCGAGCTTCTTGTTTTTGATCAACGAGCAGTGCTACCTTGCTTTCTGATTATTTACAAGGTTTGAGAAATTTCATTGGCAGTTAAGTTGATTTGTTATTAATTTTGTTTTTTTTTTGTTTTTTGGATTAGCTGCTGAAATGCTAACGCTTAACTGATGTTTTAAAATGTGTGTAAAATATCATTTCTTTATAAAAGTACAGAATTTTCATTAATTTTTTTTTATATTGTCTATTATGGGAGTACATGCGTTTGAAATTAATTTGTAGTTTTATTTGTCCTTTTGAAACTGAAAAGAGCACAATTAAAAAATTTATTCTGTACACTTCACATTCATTTACTTGTTTTCTTTCTTTTAGTTGCAAATAATACTATCTGTCAATTAAATAGTTATATGAAGAAACGCTGAAGAATAATTACCATTGATGACAAAAAAAGCGGTTATCAACCAAAGATTTTCTTTTTAACGATTCCAAAATCAGAATATTAGAAATAGAAATCTGATGGTAATTTAGCTTTTGGCAGGTCCACCAATAAATGTGTGTCTAGAGTGGGAAAAATGGCACGGCAGAGCCGGCTCCGTCACGGAACGGCACGCGTGTTAGTTACGTGCCGTGACTCGTGTGTCCCATACCGTGACTATTTGCATGCCGTGTTCATCTTTTAAAACTTTGGCACAGCACGACACGTGAAAGATTTAGTCACGGCACGGCATGTAGTCACGCGAGTCACGTGTAATTAGGACCATTAGATATTGATTTAATGGTGAATCTTGAATAAACTAACCTAAATTATGATTAAATAGTCACGCGAGTCACGTATGGTCACGGCACGTTTACGGCGTGACTCACGTGACGTTCGCGTACCATGACCACCCCTTGACATTTTAGTCACGGCACAGCACGGCACGTGAAAAATTAACTTGATCACGGCACGGCATGGCACGAGATCAAAGTCACGGCGTGTTAATCACGTCAAGGCACGGCATGTTTTTTCCACTCTATGTGTGTCCATAGGTTCATTAATAACAATTGTATAGTGTAAAATTTTGTATTGTTTTAGGAGCCTGACTCCTGTTCTTACTAAAAAAATGTTATTGAAAATGGTTGTAATTATGGATTTTAATGACTTGTTGCTCCTTGTTACAATAAAAAATTAAAATCAAATTTTAGATGTCTAAGATATTGTTGAGGATATTTTTGCATTCCTCTAATAAAAGTATGGAATCTCTGGCTTGTAAATCTCTTTGCAATGTGGGTTATTGTACTTTTATGAATTAAACCATATGTTTTAATTCACACTCATATCTTTATTTTTAATGTTTACAATTATAAATTATATTGGATCATAAATTTTTTTTTTTCCAAAAATATAAAATTTAATTTCCAAGTACATTCTAATATGGAGATGATGTTGAATGATTTGGATCAATTGTTTGAGATATGGATGCGAGTTAAAATAAAGGATTTAATTTCCAAATTACAATAGCCCAAATCTTTTTCTGTGGTACAGGTTAATAACCTTCTGAAGAGTTGGTCATTTAGATGTTACTGTAATTCAAAATTTCAAATTAATTTGGAGTAGGGTTAAAATGCACTATTGGTTTTGTGCTCCAATCATGCTTCACATATTTTTTTTTTCTGTTTTCAAAGTTAGAACAATCAATCTGAACCGCTCAATATAATCTTCATATTAAAATGTGCTTGGAGACAAAATTATATATTTTTTTAAATAGGTATAAAATCACTGTTTTGAATGGTCCAGAATCTTCTGAAAACAGTGATTTTGTACCTATCTAAAATATTAGTAAATAAAATTCCAAAAAATACAAAATTTGGTTTCCAATCACACATTGTAATACAATGATCATGATAAACGGTTCAGATCGACTGTTCGGACTTTGAAAATGAAAATAAGAATGTGAAGTGTGATTGGAGCAAAAAACTAATGGTGCATTTTATAACTACTCATAATGTGACCCATTATTTAATTATACAACTAGGAGCATGTGGCACAACATGCAATGCAGGTCCAATAGATGTTGGAATGGGGCAGCGAAAAGTAACAAGTGATATATTTATGGCCTAATAAAAGAAGCATTTATGGTCTCCAAAGTAAACTTCGAATCATGTTGAATATTTTAAATGGAAATATTAAGCATTAGATTTATTAATAGTTTAATACAATCATCGTTATTATTAAATCGAACATGTTTATGATATTTCATCTAAAAGTTATTCATATTAGTTGAAGACTTCTATAATAGCGTATATTCTTTTAAATTTTCTTTACCTTTAAATTTTCAGTTTTGAATCCTTTCATTAATATTTTTTCCGGTTCAATGCTAGATTAAGAATTATTAAAATTTGATGAACTCTTAAGTTATTTAATTAATTTATAACTCTATTAAGTTGAAATTTAAAAATAATAGCAACAGAAAAATCAGTATATCAGCTGTTTTGTTTTTTCTAACATGGACATGCTTCTATTAGAAAACATGGAACACTGTTTAGTAACCGAGAAAGTGAGGTTTGTTTTTTGAAATGAAAGATAACTTTTTTCAAACTGTTGTTTATATTACGGAGGATTTTCTCACTTTGTAAGTTTCGAATTCATGACTTTCTACATGAGAGTCACGTGATTTTGCCATTAGACCAGAGACTAATTCTCAAAAGTTAATTTTTGTTACTTAATTGTAATCTTGCAACAGGGGTAGCAAGCAATTGCTATTTTTATTTTAAAATAAAAATGCACCTGAATGAAACGCACAAATTTTCAAACATCCAACACTAAAGCTTAATTATCGTGTGATCATGGATACTCAAATGGCAAGTTAAATTAATTTTGAAGTTAAAGCACGTAGATTATTTTAATGCAAGATTTCTTCTCACAAGGTTACATTGATGTAACTACATTACTTCATTCTTGCTCAATTGAGTTATGTGAAGACCATATTTAATTATATCGAGTAGGATTTAAATATTTCTATTTTTTGTGTTTTCATCGTGCTTTCGTTTTTTGTATTTTTTTAATAACAAAAATTTTAAATTTATATGTTAAATTAAAATCGTTAGATGTGATTTATATTAATTTTCCTACATGTACATAAAAAAATTATTACTTTCAAGTTTTGGTTTTATATAAATCAATAATTGAAAAAAAAAAAATTTAGAATTTATCTACATCGGTGTATTTTTGTAAGGTCTTGATACTAATCAAAATAAAATCAAAATGCCGGGATCTTTTACGCATGTATAGCAAAAATTATATATATATATATAGGGATGGGCTATGGTGAGCTATGGAGTAAAACGAGTTTGTACTTCACGCCATATTTCCATCTTGAAAATCCAAACAACCGATCCGAACCGTTCAAGTTGTTCTCCATATTGAAATGTGCTTGGAGACCAAATTTTACATTTTTTGGAATTTTTTTACTATTTATTAAGCCACTTTGAAAATCGCTAATCCGGGTAAACAGTAGCAAAACAGTAAAAAATTCTGGACTAATGGATCAACGATTTTCAAAGTGGCTTAATAAATAGTAAAAAAATTCTAAAAAATGTAAAATTTGTCTCCAAGCACATTTCAATATGGAGATCATGTTGAACGGTTCGGATTGGTTGTTTGGATTTTCAAAATGTAAATAATGAGGCGTGGAGTAAAAACTTGTTTTACTCTATAGCTCACCATAGCTCATCCCTATATATATATATAGAGAGAGAGAGAATGGCTAATATCAAAACGTTTGTTCCTGAGCTCAGGAACAAACGATTCCGTTCTCCAATTTTCGAAGTTCAAACAACAAATCTAAACCGTTAGATGTTCAATCTATATTAAAATGTGCTTGGAGACCAAATTTTACATTTTTTGGAATTTTTTTACTATTTATTAAGCTGGTTTGAAAACCGCTTTTTTTATGAAATTTCTGCAGCATTGAAAAACAGCGGTTTTCAAACTAGCTTAATAAATAGTAAAAAAATTCCAAAAAATATAAAATTTGGTCTCCAAACACATTTTAATATAGATTGGACATCTAACAGTTTGAATTTTGGAAATTGGAGAACGGAATCGTTTGTTCCTGAGTCCAGGAACAAACGTTTTGATATTAGCCATTCTCTCTCTCTCTCTCTCTCTCTCTCTATATATATATATATATAATATCTAATGGTTTTGTTTTAATATTTAAGTTTTGAATTTGAAGTTATTATAGTTCTAAAAATTGAGGCATGATGGAGGTAAAAAAATAGAGA
This sequence comes from Carex kokanica, assembly GCA_025461125.1. Taxonomy (NCBI): domain Eukaryota; kingdom Viridiplantae; phylum Streptophyta; class Magnoliopsida; order Poales; family Cyperaceae; genus Carex; species Carex kokanica. Next base: position 1,671,694 of record JAJGRX010000435.1, read on the forward strand.
CATTTGAATCCTCCTCAATTATATTAACTAAAAAATAATTATATTGTTTAATGTATCTATTTAGACTTAACAAAGCATACTTAGGCATATACAGTCCCTTAAAATATAACTAGACAATGTAGCATAATATATTTTAACAAAAAAAAGTATGACACACGCTATAACTAAAATTAGTAATAAATATTAGCATAGTTATTTTGACTTCATGCAACACATCAATTATATATTTTCTATTTTGTCTTTATTAATGGTGCACTGTATGATGTCAAAATAGTTGTTTATATATTTAACAACTAAAATTTCCACCCTTTTACTGCCATTAGAATGTTCAACTAAAGAAGTCAGACATATAATTAAGAAATAATTCCAAAATTATTTTCTTGAGCATTTTAAAACAAAAGAAAACGTTGTTTAAAACATTGCAATATTGAAAGGCAAGCCGAATAGAAAACAGCCAGACAAGGTCAAAAATGAAATAAATGATTAGGTCACTTTTATATGGGATGGTGATGGTCCCTCAGAGAGAAATGGTCCTTAATGGGGCCATAATTGTGCTGCGACTGCGTACCCTCCCAGTTGACCATATTTAATTAACCCAATCGTACTTTAATATTTTTATCTTTAATTACAAAATTTATATAAAAGATCCGAATCGCTCAACATGATATTCATGTTAAAATATATTTAGAGATCAAATTTTATATTTTTAAATTTGTTTTTTACTATTTTCTAAAATAAATACAAAATTACTGTTTTTCACAAAATTGTGACCATCTAAAACACTACAATATACTACAGGTAAACACATTCAACTCTCTCTTCCTCTCCGCAATGAAGCTGGTTTATAAATGATTGATGAGTTCTTCACCTATGTAATTTGGTTTTTTATGTTTTTTTTTCGTTATTTTACTTCTTGGGTCGTTATTACACTTTCAAATTAGCGTCTGTGAGACACTAACTCTCACCAGTTATCAGTGCAAACTTCTAATAATTTGTTTGATGAGAGAATCATTCATTTCGATTTTTTCAGGTGAACTTCGTATTTTTAGATAAACCAATGAAACATACTCGTATAGATATGGATATATTGGAAATGGCTAGCATGCTACGCGTAGCACAGAGGGCCTCCGTGCTACGGCTCAATATTTGAGTTTTCAAAATCCTAACGGTCGATCCGAACCATTCAACATGATCTCCACATGAATATGTACTTGCTAGCCAAATTTTACATTTTTTAGAATTTTTTTACTATTTTTTTAGATAGGTAGAAAATCACTTGATCTGAAAATTTTGTACCATTCATATCAAGTGATTTTCTACCTATCTAAAAAAATAGTAAAAAAATTCTAAAAAATATAAAATTTGTTCTGCAAGTACATATTCATATGGAGATCATGTTGAACGGTTCGGATCGACCGTTAGAATTTTGAAAACTCAAAAATTGAGCCGTAGCACGGAGGTTCATAAATGATTGATGAGTTCTTCACCTATGTAATTTGGTTTTTTATGTGTTTTTTTTCGTTATTTTACTTCTTGGGTCGTTATTACACTTTCAAATTAGCGTCTGTGAGACGCTAACTCTCACCAGTTATCAGTGCAAACTTCTAATAATTTGTTTGATGAGAGAATCATTCATTTCGATTTTTTCAGGTGAACTTCGTATTTTCAGATAAACCAATGAAACATACTCGCATAGATGATATGGATATATTTTATTTAAGTAATTCCCATAGTAAAATAGTAAATAAATTTCAAAAAACATAAAATTTGGTCTCCAATCATATTTTAACGTGGATATCATGTTGAATGGTTCAGATTTTTTTTTTTTTTTAACTTTGAAATTGAAGATAAAGATGTTGAAGTAGGATTGGAGCGTAATGAGGCATTTGAGCCCTCTAGCAAATATGCAGTGTAATATACATTAATAAATTATAGAGTATTAAATAGATTGAGGTGGAATTTTGATGTCATAGATAGATCAAAGCACCATACAGAAAATCGCACCAAAGTTCGACTGTGGGTAAAATGACATGGCGTGGCCGTTTCTGTCACAGACAGCACACGGCAACATGTGTGTCAGTTACGTGACGTGATTCGCATGTTTCATGTCGTGATTATTCAAGTGCCATGACCATATGATCACAGCACGTGGTCACGCAAGTTACATGTAATTAGAATTGTTAGATCTTTAATCAAATGGTGAATCTTGAATAAACTAATCTAAATTATGAAAAAAAAATAGTTTAACGTCACCAAACGTGACTTGGTGACCAAACATAACCAGTCACGTTTGGACCACGACATGTTTAAGCACGGCGTGATTGTTCGCATACCGTGACTACCCCTCAATATTTTGATTACAACACAACACAACACGTAAAAAATTAACTTAATCGCGACACAGCAAAGGATCATAGCTAACGGCACATTTATTCCACTCTACCTAAACTTTGTTATGGTCTTCTATGTGATGTGCTACAATTTAGGGTGTGCTCCAGACAGGGGTATGCGGAGGGAGGAGAAGGGCGAAAGTACTGTGCAGAGGTGAGAGCTTGGCAGATCGAATCAGAGAAGGAGCGGAGGGGAGAAAACACTGTTCGGAGTGAGCTCCATATTCAATTTTGACGAAGTTGTTCAATTCCAATTCAGAATGTACAAATTACTGTTCGGAGTGAGCTCCATCTCTGTCACCTTCCTCTCTGTTCCTTCCCCTTCCTCTACAAAGTGAGTTCAAAAGCACAGCCTTAATAGGCTAAGGGAATCAACCCCAAAATTTGGTTTCTTCAGATATGGAATTGTCTGTGGCAATGAAGATCCTGTATGCACTCTTATTGGTTATTGGTTATATTAATTCTGAAGGAACATAATTAATGGCTCGGTTCTATCTTATGATATTAAAATTCACCGCAGTTTTATATAATATCAGATTATTTTTAAATATTTTTGTAAAAATACAAAAATTGCAGCAATTTGTATCCTATGCAATAACTCAAAATCTTGATTAATGTACTGAGTGTCTGAGTTACTGCATTGTGAATTCAGACTGTTCGATCTGCATAGACACAAATGTTAAGAAAACATCGTTAATTTAAGTTAAGTAGGATTGGAGTAATCAGGCATATAGATAAAATGAGAAGAAACTATCTATGGAAATGTAGTGAGCCTTGTAAAAGCATCAACTGTCTGGTGAATTGGGAGAGGATGTGCACCCTGAAAGAAAACGGAGGCCTCGGTATAATCGATTTAAACCGACAAAACGACGCCCTACTAACCAAATGGCTATGGAAGATTCAGTCCAACACAGCTGGACTATGGTCAACCACAATCGCGTCGTTATACGACATCTCTAACACGGCCCAGCTGGTATCTTTACGGGCCGAGTCATCCTTCTTTGTTAAGGAACTAGCGGCTTTGCTGGAGTTTTATACACACTCGGTAAGACCAGAGGGGGGAAGAATGAGATGGACACAATCGGGAGATTTTTCGTGTGCCTCGGCATACCGGACAATGCACCAAAGGGGTATCTTGTCGGCAACCCAAGCTATACTATGGAAAATTAAGGTCCCTATGAAGCTAAGAATTTTCATTTGGCTTATGCTAGATAATAAAATTCTAACGCAGCAGGTACTCATTCAAAGGGGTTGTGCGATTCAAGCAGGGTGCCACTTGTGTTCAACGGACGCAATGGAAACAAGGAATCACTTGCTTTGGGAGTGCAACTTTGCCAGGGGATTCTGGACGGGACTGTCGTCGCAACACAACTTCTCAATTCGAGGAGGAAGGGACATTCGAAAGATATGGTTACATATCAGAAAGGACCTATCTCAACAACGCAAAATTCTTTGGGATGCGGTTTGGGCGGCGGGGGCCTGAGCTCTGTGGAGGAAAAGGAACAGAAGACTTTTCTCAAATAAACAAAAAGAAATACCCCGATTGATTGGTGATACTGCGCTAGAAATTGAGAGATGGCCCAAATACGCTTAGCATAAGTGAAACTAGGACTGAATTGCTATCCGTTTGCGGCTGGGATTCTTGTCATTTGTATAGAATACAACTAAGATTGTTTTATATACTTAGGAACCTTTGTAATTCAATTTTATTATAAATATATCTGTCGATGGCCACTTGCCAACGACCATCAAAAAAAAAAAAAGTTAAGTAGAATTGTTCTGGATTCTAATCGGACAGTCCGAATTTCAACTTCAAACTTTGAGGGATCGTAAAGAATACATACCTCCTCTATATAACAAAAAAAACAAAATATTACTTTTTTAGCACGAGATTTTGAAACGTTCGCACAAGATTTTAAATTTGGGACCAAAATAATTTTTTTTTTACCATAGTTATATATTTGTTATATATATTTCAATTAGAAGTACATATATTGTGATTAGAGCATCTACAATGGTGATTGTTTTTAAATTGCTAATTTGATGTGTTAATTGCTAATATAATTGCTGGGATGTACCACAGTTTCTAAATTAGCAAATTTTCTTTAAAAGAAAATATTTTCTTAATGACACGCTGGTTAATTGATTGGTTAAAATTTCTGGGATTGAGTGATTTAGGCTTTCTAAATTGACTGACGTGGCATCAATTGCAACTCTAATTAAATTTGTGAGATGGAGTGATTTAAAAATTATGAATCTATTTAATTGCTAAACTTAATGATGTGGCTCAAATTAATTGATAAACGTTTGCTGGAATGAAGATGCTCTTAGGTGAACATGCGAGATATATATATACATCTACCAAAGATACACTTTGGTAGATCATTTTTGTTATAACAATCTCACCATATTACCTCAACAATTTATGTAATTATATCAAGACCATCAGAATCCATGCTTTAGGATGTTTGAGATATCATTATCAACCATGTAATTAATATTCTTTGAGTTTTGTTAAGAATTTAGGTTAACATATTTACAACGCTAGCAAACCTTATATTTGTCCACTAGAATTACGTGCTTTTACAAAAGTTAATTAGAGCTATTGTTGATTGAGATTTTTTAAATAAATTAAATTTTCAAATCATAGGGAAAGGGGTTGATTATTTTTCTTTGAAAAATGATGGAACCGCACTAATGATACAGTTCCACCTAATGCATGTTTATGGGAATGCACCAATAGTGTGATTCCAGTATTTTTTAGACTTTAAAACTCGTTGAGAACACATATTTTCTCGAAAATTACTGGAATACTACCACTAGTGCAATTCCATCAACCTATCATTAGTGAAACCGCACATTGATGCGGATCCGACTCCGCTGTTCTCGAAAGGGAGAACAGGACCCTGTTATTCTGATCCCAGCCATTCACTTTTGTCGAGATTCGGGTATGAAAAACTTTGAACGGTTCAGATCGGAATAACAGGGTCCTGTTCTCCAATTTGGAGAACAGCGGAGTTGGTTTCCATTGATGCAGTTCTTCCCGAAGATTTGTTTTTTTTTTAAATTTCTAAAAAAATGTCTATTGAGTTGTAAAAGTATAATCATGAAAGAAAATGATAAGGCAGGAAATCTCACTTTTAAAGGACAAGTCATCAAATTGATTTGGGGTGTTTTACAAAAAGTCAGATATCATTTCCATTTCAATTTACTAAGATCTATCTAACAATCCATCTTATTAATGCCCAGTTGAAATCTCCTCTGAAGGTCCTTGGTGGGCCCTGGCCCAACACTGTTTCAGAGTCCAGACATACATTATACGAGAGCAAAGATTCTCTGTGACATATATGCAGAAGCTACTAAACGTGCGGTTAGAACTTTGCAATAAATAATGATATAATAATAATAATTGAGCAAAGCTAGAGTGTGATGTACTCACCGAGAGAGTTTGGTAAGCACAACTTCAAATGTCTATTGGATTGGTTTCAAACGACGAATCCAAACCGTTAAAGTTCATCTACTTCATGAGTGATGCATGTACATGCAAAACTTTGAAAGGTTCGAATTCATTTAGTACAAGGTCAAGCGATACAATAAAATGATGAAAAATGAATACATAAAATAACTTATAAAAGGTTCATTTTTTGACGCTTGACTTTGTACTAAATGAATTCGAAACTTTCAGAAAAAATTTATGTACATGCATCTTTCATGAAGTTGATGAATTTCAACTATTTAGATTGATGGTTTGAAGCCAATAAAGTGTACTTCCTCTACTCTCCATCCAAACAAGGTGTAGACTAAGTAGATAACAACACAGAGTTGTACCTATCATTGCTTTGTTGAGGCCGCAGCGAACGCAGGCTAGTGTAATAATTGCAAGGCGTTTTGAAACGACAGTTTACAGATCCATCCAATAGTATAATATTTACTGGGATTTGTGATTGTGCTGCAGCAGTGCAGCCTGCATCTATTTGACTATGTCACGCGCAAGTAACGCTTAATTTTGCTTTTTTATAAAAAACAAAAAAAAATAGTCTACATTGCATTTATATCGTCATAATTATATCGACCAGGGTTTTAGCATGTCAGAGTGGTCAAGTGACAGGTAAAGAGCATTTTATCCATTTAATTTTGGTGCGTGTTCTGTGTTGTCAATTCAAAAAAAATTGCTGACATTGTGTGTGAAAATAATTGGATGTATGTATATATGAAAATGGGGAAAAAATGTAGGATTGTTAGATTACACCAAATCGTTAGTTTCCATACTTAGAAAGGAACTTTGAAGATCACTTATTGCCTTCTAAACTGAAATATAATAAAAGATCAGAATTGGGAAATTTTGAAAATTGAGGGATAAAATGTTTCATGTCTTTTATATCTCATTGTTCTTAATATTTTGGGAGCGACTAACTATCCTCCAATTCATTTCCCCCATTCATCCCTGATCATTAACTACCTGGGATCACTAACTACTTGGAAAATCACCTAATATTTGATAGATTTAGCGCGTGCAAATATGAATATCTATGCATGCAAGTTTTAATATATAATATATCAAGTATTCATACCTAAGATATCAAGTTTTTCGAAAAAAACTAGACATATCATCACACACCCATCTTTTACACGTTTTTAGATGCGGTTTTTTTTTCTCCGTTCAATCTCGCCAATATTTCTGACGATCATTGAGGAAATTTGCGAATCTAAAACCACGAATGTCTTCTACGTAATTTTCTATTTCAAATGAGATCCCTGATGACATACTTTCGGGTTGTCCGTGACGCAAGTATTCATACATCGTCATGCAAATATTCTACCTCGTCGTGAATATCTTGTTATGTAAGTATTCATACCTCGTCGAGCAAGTATTTATACCTCGTCGAGCAAGTATTCATAACTCGTCATGCAAGTGTGAATTGTTCATGTAACAAGTGTCTGTATCTAACAAATTTTATCATTTTTTTTTTCTATATGGCATTGGATGATGTCTGAAAGTATTAATATCAAGTATTACAAGTATTCATACATCGTCATGCAAGTGTGAATAGTTCATTTATCAATTGTTGTATCTAACAAATTTTATTAATATTTTTTCCATATGGCACTAGATGATGTCTGAAAGTATTAATATGAAGTATTGCAAGTATTCATACCTCGTTATGCAAATGTGAATAGTTCATGTATCAAGTGTTCATATCAAACAAATTCTATCAATTTTTTTTCCTTATGGCATTGGATAACGTTTGAAAGATATAATATCAAGTATTACGAGTATTCATACATCGTCATACAAATGTAAACAATTCATGTAACAATTGTTTGTATCCAACATATTCTATCAAAAAAATTTCCTTATGGCATTGGATTACATTTGAAAGTATTCATATCAAATATTGCAAGTATTCATACCTAATAATGTAAGTGTAAATAGTTCATGTATCAAGTGTTTGTATCTAATAAATTCTATCAATTTTTTCTTATAGCATTAGATAATGTTTGAAAGTATTAATATCAAGTATTGCAAGTATTCATACCCCGCAATGCAAGTGTGAATAGTTTATGTATCAAATATTTGTATCTTACAAAAGACATAATAAGCCAACTAGTTCCATAGGAAAATAGTAACAAATACATATCAAGCCCAGAGTTCTATCAGGCTGAATTTAACATCATTTGAAAAATTATTTTTAACGTTTTAAAGACTGTGAGTTTTATTAATATCCAAAGTTAATTACAAATTAATAATTATACCTACTAATGTTGGGAATTTATAAAACTATCTATACCGGCTATTTTTTGGCCGATTTTAATTGTTTTCGGTACCGGCCAGAAAATGGCCGGTACTAATTTTTTTTTTTTAGAGACACTATGAATCAATAGCAATATGCTAAAATCTAACACTAAAAATTCGAATTTGTTTTTTAAATATTTGTTAGATTACTTTTTTTTATATATAATTAGCATATTTATACTAAAATACGCTAAATTACTTGAAATTATGTTAATTACGCTAAATTACACAAAATTACGCTAAATTATGTTAATTATGCTAAAATACGGTAAATTATGCTAAATTACATATTTTTTAATATTTTTTAATAAAAAATGGGGGAAATAGACTGGGGGAAAATAATTTTTTCTCTAATATTTTTTATATCAATTTTCAAAGTTCAAATAATCAATCCGAATTGATCAATATGATTTTCTATATTAAGATGTTCTTGGAGATCAAATTTTATGTTTTTTTACTATCCATAATTAGTGATTTTATACCTATCTAATAAAATAGTAAAAAAAATTAAAAAATATAAATTTGGTCTACAAGCACATTTTAATACGAAGATCATATTAATCAGTTTGAATCAACTACTTTTATTTTAAAAATGAAAATAAAGAATATAAAGCATGAAATATTTGAACCCTCCTCTATTAAAAACATCACTTTTTTCAAAATTTAAACATATTGTTCTCCTCTCTAAATTATCAACAAATTTTGTCCATCATCAGTTAGTGCAATACAAATAATTGAAATAACAAGTGCTAAAAAAGATGAAGAACATTGAAAAAAAATTAGTGATACATGATTGAGTGATCTAGATCCACAAAATTAGCTACCTAGCTAGGTAATCTATTGATGTCTGTCTGCTAAATTATTTAAATTAAGGAGCATTGTCAATTTTCTTATTTTCAGTGCATGTGACAAGTTTGAATTTTAATCAGCGATTCAGATTTACTTGCGGTTCATCTCCTCCTTTGACATTTTTTTTTTGGATAAATAATATGTAATTACGCGTACAAATTGTTTTTTTTTTTCTTATTTCATGTTTCAACAAGTGTCATGAATTGTCTGAGCTGAAGAGAAGTCGAAATTTTGTTCAAGTTCTTGCGACGAGAGACATGGACAGGTACCATGTATGTACCAGTTCAGGTCTGAATCAGAAGTAAATAATAATAATAATAAGAGGAGGGATCGGATTACATCTTTTTTGACACATTTTAATACCTACCATTTTCAAAGTCCAAATAGTCGATCCAAACCGTTCAACATGATGGATATATTAAAATGTGCTTGGAGATCAAATTTTACATTTTTTTGAATTTTTTTACTATTTATTAGATGGTTACAAAATCGTTGTTTTCAGACCATTGAAAAACAGCGATTTTGTAACCATCTTAATAAATAGTAAAAAACATTAAAAAAAATATAAAATTTGATCTCCAAGCACATTTTTTTTTTTTTGAAAACTTGGTAGTGGCTACCAAGATTGTATATAGATGTAATTACAACAACAATTCCTCCTTATTACAACATTACATCCTGTAATTAACTATGCTCGCTTCTCTGCTGTGCCCTATAACTCAGCTGCACTCTGTTCTTCCCACAATACAGACCCCAAAGTGATGCATCTTCAAATGCTCGGTTTGCCACAATCCAAGTAGGTCGCTTAGAACTACGAAATATAACTTCATTGCGTTGTCTCCACAAAGACCATAGGACGGCCATGAATGTTGTAGTCCAACTGTTTTTGTGCCGGCCAGTATGCTGACAGTAATGATTCCGCGATGCCACCCATGTCGATTCAACTGAGTATCTGCATTGTAACAGAATCGGAAACCGGCGCCAAACCTGCTGAGCATTAATACACTCAAAGAACAAATGGTGAGCTGTTTCAAATGGGCAATCATCACACATCACACATCGCAGCTCACAATTCATACCCCTTCTTTGCATCATCTCATGTGTGAGGATACGATCTTGGAGTAGCAGATAAGTGAAGATTTTCACTTTCGATGTTGCTGCAGCAGACCATACCTCCATGTAAGGCCAAGCTATCTTCCCTGCCGATATGATGAGGTTATAAAAAGAAGAGGCTGTGTAAACTCCAGTTGCAGACCATCGCCAAAATAGCACATCATCATACTCTGTCAGAACCGGTATCGTACCAGTATGAGAAGATAGAACTGGGGAAGCCTCAAAAACCGCATCATGCAGCGAAATGAGTTGTGACTGCGGTCTCCCTTGCCTATCTCTTATAGATCTAATAGGGCCTGACCCCCAATGATCATACCAAAAGGAAATTGACTCGCCACTGCCTACTTCCCATCGTGTACACCACTGGAACCGTGCTTGCATTTTGATCAGCTGCTTCCAGAAAAATGAACCATTAACAAGCCAAATCCTTGGACCGTGTATGTTTGGTCTGTGAGTTCGGAGTGTGGTGATGATCGAGCACCATAAGGAACTTGGCTGAGTTGTCTTCCACCACCATCGAAGAAGAATTGACTCATTTCGCAGTTGCAGATTAGGAACCCCCAAACCTCCGAATTTCTTTGGGATACAGACAGTTTCCCAATTAATCAGTGGCACCCCCCTTCCCTCACCTTGTGTTTTCTCCCAAAGAAAATTCTTGCAAACGCTTTCAATCCTTCTTATCACCCATTTGGGCAACACGAAGCACGTCATCAGATAGATAGGCACACTACATAGTACAGAGTTTATTAATTGCAACCGGCCACCCTTAGAGAGCAACTTTCCTTGCCATCCTTCAATTCTACTCTCAATCTTCTCTATCAGGGGTAAAAAATCTGGTCTACAAGGGGTTTTAATAGAGAGAGGCATGCCCAAGTAAGGTACTGGCATTCGTGTCTGTGCGCACCCCATGACACTAGCAACCATCCAAGTTTGGTATTGGTTTAAGTTAATAGGACAGAACGAGCTTTTATCAAAGTTGATATGCAGGCCCGAGATCTTGGAAAATAGCCTAAGAACCAATTTGAGAGTTATCATTGTTGGAAGATCTGCACGAGCAACAATAGCGGTATCGTCCGCATATTGGAATGCCATGATAGAGTCAGATAACTTGGCCGAAATGGGGTTATCAAGTGTTTCGTTCACGCGGCTAATCATTCTCTGTAATACATCAACAGCTATTAGAAATAGCATAGGCGATAATGGATCACCTTGACGGAGCCCTCTTTTGTGCTGAAAATATGGTGACGGTTCCCCATTTATGACGACCCGAGACTTAGCTGTGGTTAGTAGCAACTCAATCCACCGAACACATTTACTGGGGAATCCCCTTGCATGCATGGTTCGGATTAAAAACTCCCAATTAACAGTATCAAAGGCCTTAGCAAAATCAAGTTTAAAGAAAGCCGCCTCTTGACGAGAATGAGAAACGTGTTCTAAAACTTCTTGTACCACCACGAAGTTTTCTAATATTTGTCTCCCTCGCACAAATGTTGTTTGATTGACTGAGATCAAATCCGGCAAAACATGGGATAGTCTTGTAGCTAGGAGCTTAGAGATAATTTTGGGTATTAAACTAATAATACTTATTGGCCGAAAATCCTTTAGCTCAACAGCTTCACTCTTCTTAGGTATCATGACTATATTGGCAGTGTTTAATTGCCTCAAGTCAATTTCCTCATTAAAAAAATCATTGACCAGTTGCAGCACCTCTGATTTAATTTCAGCCCAATATGGTGATCATGTTGAACGGTTCGGATCGACTGTTTGGATTTTGAAATCGCAAAATTGACCTATAAAAAAACAATGTCGATGTGTCAAAAAAAGAGTGTAATTGAATCCCTCCTCTGTATATATACCAGGTACAAATTTGCAGTTGCTTACTGTAAATTCGTATTTTATAGGTATCAATTGCCACCTTTGAAATTGACGTAAAATCAAGCCATGTAGGAAAGGCAGAAATAAAATTGAGCACAGAGCACACATCACCTAATGAATTATTGAATTTTTTTAAAAAGATTTGATGATTTGAATAGGGGTGAAAACGGGTCGGATATTATCCGACTGAATCCGGATCTGTATTTGAAAATTATATACGGATATTCGACATTTGAATATCCAGGAGAATAGTGGTACAAATATGATTTTGAATTTTAATTCTCCATATCTGAATAGTAGATATATACCATATAGTTTAATATATATTATGAAAATATAACTAGGGTGTTCCTAAGCTCACTAAGCTCTCCGTGAGCTCGACTCTAAAACCTATCGAATTGACTTCAAATGACATTTCTAAACAGTTAGATGTTCCATCTATATTAAAATGTGCTTGGAGACCAAATTTTACATTTTTTGGAATTTTTTTACTATTTATTAAGATGGTTTGAAAATCGCTGTTTTTATTAAAATTCTGCACCATTGGAAAACAGCAATTTTCAAACCATCTTAATAAATAATAAAAAAAATTCAAAAAATGTAAAATTTGGTCTCCAAGCACATTTTAATATAGATTGAACATCTAACGGTTTGAAAATATTATTTGAAGTCAATTCGATAGGTTTTAGAGTCGAGCTCACGGAAGGGCTTGGTGAGCTTAGGAACACCCTAGTTCTACTCTATCTACATATATTTAATATCCAACCCGTATCCGTATCCAACAAAGAACGGATACGAATATGGTTTTACCACTATCCGACCCATATTTGAACCGTTTTCACCCCTAGATTTGAAGCAATTGGTCTGGTAAGTACTGACAACAGCATTGTAGGACCCTATTTTTCTTCAAAAATAAATGAAGATATGATCATATGAACCCGTTATTTAAAGCCTCGTGATTTTGTATCGAACGATAATCCAGATCATTAGAAGTGTTTAATTACTTAATTTTCTATATTGAAACGTTTTAGTCGAGAAATCACCTTCTCTACATTTCGATTTGAGGTGAGAATCGGTGAGAAAAAATCACTGAAGTTATAAAGTGACTTTACCTCTGCTTTTTTTTTTTCTCATTTTATTATGAGAAGGGATCCGATTACACCACTTTTTTTTTTGAGTAAAAATAAGGGTCAAAGCCCTTATTTGATTTCATTGAACTGTTACAAAAGTTTTGTAACCGGAAAGTAAACACAATTTCAACTCAAAAGTGTTGAGCTGTCAAAAGAAAATAAATTAAAACAAAAGAAAAGGAAACTTAAAATAAAGAAATATAAATTATGAACGAAAAATGGTAATGAACCATTAAACCCCTCTCTGTCTCGCTGTAGCTGCTGGTATTGGATGTTGGTACCGGGTCTTATACCAGTGAATGAACCCAGCCTTTTCTTTTCCAAATCTCGTACCAGTAAGCCCTTCCTCCCTATATCCAATCACCACAACTAAGTTTTCATCGGTTTGTAACTTCCCCATTTCATCTGTCCTGATACTGCGCCTGTACCACTTCTTGATACCGTCTTCCAGCTGGCCTCAAATCCCATCAATTTATGAAATTCCATTGTTCTCGCACCTCCGTGATCATTTGTTGTGTCTCCTTTACTACTTCTGTGAAAATTCTCGAGCATCTCTCCCTCCAACAAATGAACATAGCAATTGCTATCATTTCTTTTGATTTTATATCCCCCCTCTTATTTACTATCCATTCGTGTGCTTGTGTTTCTTTAAACACTTCTTCCCAGTTTCTTTGTGGTAGTCTGAGAAGAGTATTTAGGTCTTGGTAAACCTCCAATGTGAACCGACATTCTGAGAATAAGTGAACCACATTTTCAGAAGCTCTCTTGCATAAGACACATCTGCTCGGTAAGCTCCAACCTCTCTTGACTAAATTTTCGGTCGTCAGAATTCTGTTGTAGAAGACTAACCATGTGAAGATTTTCATTCTAGGAGGAATTGCCATTTTCCAAATCTTATTTATTCTCACTCTTACCCTTGGCTCATTCTTTAACTCCTTATACATTGATCTAACTGAAAAATTCCCATCCGTAGTTAATGGCCAATTCACTTCATCTTCTCTTGTGACGACGGTTTCTTGAGTTGCAATAATGACTTGCAAAGCCTCGAACTGTTGTTTTTCCTGATCTGTTTCTATCAAAATCTCAATTTCTTGTAGATATTGATGGTGCATTGCTTCACAGGCCGAAATTTCTGTATCATTAATTTTTTGGTATAATAACTGGAAGACATACTTGAGTATTCCATGTCCCCAATTATGATGCCAAAATAATGTATTATGACCATTTCCCAGTATCTTCTTCATCCTTATATCACAAAATTTCTTCGCATTCTTCAATGTCACCTTAAAGAATTTACATCTTGGCATGTCAGTCAATCTTTCACCATTTGTTGTAGCTTGTATCAATGTCTTCCAAAGTTTTTGCTCGGGTTTGTGCCAGTACCAATACCATTTTGCCAGTAGTGCATCATTAAAAGCTTTGAGATCAATAATCCCAAGACCACCAAACTCCTTTGGTGTGCAAACCATTTCCCAATTTGCCAAATGAAACCCTCCCCTTTCCGTTGTCATGTTCTTCCAAAGAAATTTCCTTCTCGTTTTGTCAATTTCATTAATGACCCAAATTGGCAGCTTCATTACTGACATGAAGTATGTAGGGATAGAAGATAAAACCGTATTGATGAGAATCAATCTTCCTGCACTTGAGAGTAATCTAGCTGTCCACCCTTGTAGCTTTTTATTTATTCTTTGGATTAATGGGAAAAAGGCCGATTTTGGTAGACTTGTATCTGACAAAGGTAGTCCCAAGTATATGAAAGGAAATGAACCTTCTCTACATCTCAGAATATGCATAAACTGCTGTGAATCCGGAGTTGTATCCCTTGATAATAAGAGCTCAGATTTCTCCATGTTTATTTGTAAGCCCGAAATCTGTGAAAATGTACTGAGTACAATCTTGAGAGTTTGAATATGTCTCAGTTCCGGTTTTACAAAAAACAGAGAGTCATCTGCATAGAGAAGACAAGGTCTCATATTTGCAAAAGGAAGTGGCCATACACCGCTTTGAACCAGTTTTTCAAGCCATCTTGGGAGGAAATCCATTGCCAAAATGAATAACAACGGGGATAAAGGATCCCCCTGTCGCACTCCCCTTTTTAAGACAATCTTTTTCCCTAAAAGCCCATTTATAATAATCTGAGAATGGCCTTTAAGTACGCAATTTCTGATTAGAACAATCCATCTGTTAGAAAAGCCTAGGCTCTTCATAACATTGCACAAAAATTCCCAGCTCACCGTGTCAAACGCTTTATGGATGTCAGCTTTGAATAAAGCCATAGGGATCTTATTCTCATTTGTGAAGTGTAGGACCTGTTGTGCATACAAGAAACCTTCGGTGATTTGTCTACCCTTCACGAATCCTGATTGATTGTCACTGACTAATTCCGACATGAATGGCTGCAGTCTGTTGGCTAGGATTTTGGAGAAAATTCGTTGCAGACCATGTAATAGACTTATGGGTCTGAAGTCTTTGGGATTCCTTGCGTCTTCTTTTTTAGGGATAAGCACCGTGTAAGAGTTGTTTAGGCTATCCAGACTTGAATTATTTTCCAAAACATGTGAGAAGACTTGATGTATATCGGTGATCAAAATATCCAGAAATTCCTTATAAAATTCACCCGTAAATCCATCAGGTCCTGGACTTTTATTGGAAGGCCACTCTTTGACAACTTGCGAGATCTCCTCTTGAGAGATTGGTTGTGTCAATTCTTGTAACCTTGCTTCTTGGCTATTGTATAATTGGCTCCAGTTTATGTTTGACCATGTTGTTGATTCGGTTCCCATCAATTTAACATAAAAATCCCAGAAAACCTCCGCCTTCATGTTCTGAGATCGGTGTAAGACTCCTCCTTGTTCGATTGCCTGAATTATATTGTTTCTTTTGGTTGCTGTTGCTACAGAGTGGAAATATTTTGTGTTTCGATCTCCTTGTAATTCCCACTTCATCTTGGCTCTTTGTCGCCATATATCTTCCTCCAACACCGATAATTCTGTATACCGTCTTTTGATAGTGACATGAACCCATTTTTCTAGTCTCGTGATTCTCCTGAATTCCTCTACCTTTCCGAACCACTGTAGGTAGTCTCTGCATGTTATTATTTGAGTTTTGATACTTCCCATCTTATCTCCTGTCCAGATTTTTATTTCTTTTTGGATCGCCTTGAATTTGTTGTTGAGCTCCAGTGGTGTAGATGCGACTTCCATGTTGTTCCAAGTCTCTCTAACAAACAATTTAAATTGCTGTGATCTTAACCAGGCATTTTCAAACCTGAAAAAGAGAGTTCTTCTGTGACTTGTTTTGGCAATCAAAAGTATTGGTGCATGGTCAGATGAAGTATTGGCTAAGGCTTCTTGTGTTGCATTAGGAAATGCATTGCTCCAACTTGCCGAAATCAAAAACCTATCCAATCTTGCTAAGGTTGGTTGAGCCCTTGTATTGGACCAGGTGAAGTTTCTTCCTCTCAGTGGTAAGTTAATTAGGTCCAAGTCCATTATTAAATCCGAAAATTTGATAGATTCTCTCCAGTTATCGTTGTTGTGATTGGTTCTTTCTCCTTGAAGCAAAGTGACATTAAAATCTCCGCAAAGAAGCCATGGTGTGTCATCTAAAGGCATGGTTTCCATGATTTCTTGAAAGAATTCACTTCTCTGTGCAGCCGAAGTAGGACCATAAACTCCTGTCAATTTGATTCGATCACCATTGTAATTGAAAGTTACCGACAAACAAAAGTTTCCTTTGACGCAGTCTAACTTCTTAAACTTTGCTTCATTCCAAGCTAGTAGAATTCCCCCTTTTGTTCCATCCGCCCCCACATACTCGAAATCCTTCATCTTTTTCCCACATGTTTGTTGATTTAGTAAATTACTCCACATACTCATCTTAGTCTCTTGAAAACAAATCACATCCGGCTTTTCAAGTAACACCGTTTGTCTAACTGCTAGTCTTTTGTCCTTCTCATTCAACCCTCTTACATTCCATGATAAAACTTTAATTTTTGAGACCGATTCCATAATGCAAACAATTCTTCTTAATAAAACTATACTGACAAAGGAATTTTCCAAACAACTGCTTCCAACTCTCTATCCCTGTCCACCCCACCTCTGCCTTTTGCCAGTATCTATAACCTATTACAGACTCAAACTTTACCCCATCCCAAATTAATTGCCATAAGTAAAAAGATACCACCAGTAACTTCCTCATAACACCTAGACAGAATCCCTTAACAGCCCTAAGACACAAAAAACTATTGATAAATTTTAAACCTAACATTAAAACTGAAAACATCCAAAGTAGTCATAAACTTAAGCTTCTTAGCCTTCTCTGTGATGCTAATTCCACAGCATCTTATTCACTTCTTCTTCAAGTCCCCCTTTGAGTTCCACCCCTGCCAGTTTAATCACCATCTCTGCTTGCGTGTTGTCCAGTGGCATGAGATTCTCAAGATAGTCCAATTTGATCTTGCTTATCCCCCCCTTCGGCTTACTTCTTTTCCTGTAGGCCGATTCCTTTTTGTATTTCTCATTAGAAAATTTCTTCCTGAGCCTTTCACTCCTTCTGACCTGAGTCGAGTAGAGCTGACGTGAGGTACTTCCTTTCTTCTTTCTACCTTGCACCAGTTTGTTGTTCTCTTCTGAATTTATAGGACCCTCAACATTGATAGTATTATTCGAGTACATTGGTATAGCTGAAGATTCATGTCGTTGAGCTGAAGATTCATGTTCGCCAAAATCACCTTAGGGTTCGCCTTAGGGTGCGCCTCCATTTTCGATTACACCACTTTTGAGTTACCACAAAGTTATCCTCCTCATTTTCTACATTTTCAAAGTCCAAATCGTCGATCCAAACCATTCAACATGATTATCTAAATAAAATGTGCTTGCAGATCAAATTTTACATTTTTTTTGAATTTTTTTACTATTTATTAAGTATTTTACAAAAACTAGTCAAATTCAGACCATTGAATTTTGTACCCATCTTAATAAATAGTAAAAAAATTAAAAAAAATGTAAAATTTGATCTGCAAGCACATTTTATTTAGATAATCATGTTGAACGGTTTGGATCGATGATTTAGCCTTTGAAAATGTAGAAAATTAGAAGAGTAACTTTATGATAACTCAAAAGTGATGTAATCGGATCCCTCCTCTTTTATTATTTTGGAGCAAGTAACCGAATGCGGTAATTCCTTGTGAAACATAGTCTTAGTATAAAGATCAATGTAAGATAATTGCAAACAAGTTGAACTATATATTTATTTGGATGCAGCTCTCATGTGCGTAATGACGGGGTCCACCTTGAACAGTACAGAAATACACATCACTGAAACAGAACAATTAATTGCTTCTCTTCCAGATAGAATGATAGATAGATAGATGTTCTTCCCATCATTATTGACATTGTACACCATTGTATCTACTATTTACAGTGAGATTTCTTATAACAGTTTATCCGAAGCAAAGAAAGAATCACCAAATCTACATTCCAAATATTGAAATTTTGTTGGATATCAAATTTTATATTTTTGCATTTTTTTTTATAAGAAGATCTAAAAGAATTTAAATCATCCAATAATAATAGTTTTTCCTAATATATCTAATAAAATAATAAATTTTCTCGAAAAAATATAAATATAGTTTCCAACAAAATTTTGTTACACAAATTCACATTTAGTTAAACAAATAATTCATTTAAATTTCAAAAATCAAAATTTAAACATAAGTGAGGGGCACGTTGATATATAACAAGAATTTATTATCGAAATTTAAACATAAGTGAGGGGCACGTTTATTATCTATTTAATATACGATCGTGTGTGCATTACAAGTAAGAAAATATATCATTTTTCTTAAAAATGCTACATATATTTATTTTTTAAATAAATGGTAAAATTGGTCCTTGCAGATTTAAGATTTAATAGAAAAGACACTAAATAGTGTGTAAATTTGTGATAGTAGAAATTTAAAAGGGTAAATCTGATATCAAGAATTATAGAGAGAAAAATACATAGTTTCAAAGTTTTTGAGGGTATACATGAAATCCCCCAACAATCAAATTAGAGAAGGAAATACGTGACACGCCGTGACGTGACGTGACAAACACGCCGTGATTTGGTCACGTGACGTGACGTGACGTGATCAATGTTTTTTTTCACGTTACGTGATCAAAATAGTGACAGACGAGCACGTCACGTGAATGGTCACGTCACGCGTAGTCACGCCGTGACTACACGTGACGTGATATAACGTGACGTGATATGACGTGACATAAATTAGTCACATTGCACTTTTTTTATATTTTAATTTAAATTGTTGAAAATTCAGAAAAAATATATCAAAAAATATGAAAATTATAAAATTTGTAAAATAAGTAAATAATGTTGCAAAAATTAACTAGTAAATAATATTCTAAAAATTGCCAAATTTTTTGGATAAAAGATATTTAAACCCGTTTCATTAAGAAACATAGTTTTTACAAACAGCCACAAAAGAAAAGTCTGAATATACTATGAATATACTACAGAAACATAGCCTAATAGTGCTAATAGGAATATGGACTACTAGAGTTTTTAAAATTCCAAAACTATTTAAGTGCAAGCCAGCCAAGCAATCCGTGGCTATCGTGTTTACGTGATTACACGTGACAGTACGTGATCACGTGATGTGTTTTATAACGTGATGTGACGTGACGTGATTAGTTTACGTGACGTGACGTGACGTATAATTTTTGTTAAATACAGTCACGTCACGCGAATATTCACGTCACGCAACACGTGAGTCACGTCACGTAATCGACACACGTGACTGATCACGCCGTGACAAATTTACTTCTCTAAATCAAATATCAGATGTAATTTATTAAGATTGATATTAAAACACAGGACTAAAAAGTTTGGGCCCATTTTGTGCTTGAACTGAAGCGACAATATCAGGTCCATCAACTCAGTTTGGGCTTTATCATAGTTGCCTTTAATCCCAAACCTATAACTAAATGTATAGCTAACAAACTGCTAATTAGAACCCTAATATGTGGCCCCGTTAGTGCCACAAATTTGCTCAAAGTTGCTTGAGAATGTATCAAGCACCTGTACATTAAACAGGACATTTCTATGCATCTCCCAGTTCGCAAAATTCACAATTTGTATCATTAGTAAATAAATAATGAGCACTTGTTGTTGTAAAATAAGCACTTTGTTTTGGAAAATAAATAAATGCTAATGTAACGATCATATAAAGGTCCTTAATTTATTGAATCACGCATTGAAGTTTTCATAGGAAAATACCTCTCTTGATAAGCACAATGTGTTACTAATCAGAGAACAGTGTTCAATCAAAAACAGCAAAAAAAAAAATTTCCATATTGCCAAGGTATTGATATTCTCTACTTTGAATCTTTTGGTTATGATTTATGAACTTGCAATAGCTCCAAAACATCATTTTAACTTGTAAAGAAGAGTGAGAAAAAGATCCACACTAAGTTAATTATCAGGAATTGCTTTAATTATCTCTCTACCAAAGCTTAGCTGCCTGATTAATTCATATTTACAAAAATCTACCCATTATTAAATGCCTTGGCACTCGAACCCTCGCTACCTCCTCCCACCCCGTCGCCGACTCTTTCTAGTGCCGCCTCTGACAGGCATGGCCCACTCATCCTTGTCAAAATTCTTCCTGGACCTGCTTTTTCTAACCTCATATCCAATTAATTGCAAATCTTCGCATATTTCATGTCTTGAGAGGGAAACCAAACCCGGTAAAACATCCCGTTGAAAATCTCTCAAACCCCTTCCTCTCCTCAGGTTAATGGTACGCGTGTTTTTAGCATTACCCCCATCATTACTCTCAATATTGAGTTTATGAGGAGGCAACCATGTGGCGTCATCAACTGTCTCTTCTTGTAGACTCAACGTAGCTAGTACAAATGAATCTTCTTTAAAAGTGCACTCTTCGGAGACACCAATTGTTTCTCCAATCCAAAATGATTCAATCTTTTCTGAGTGGAAAGACAGCAGTGTCTCAGCCGCAGCAGCGATATTGCTATCCATCTCCTGTTTGGAATCTTGAGTAATCATTTCTATATCACTGTTAGTGGTTATGACATGGCTCGAAACAGTGTCATCTTCACTTCCGGTTACATCACTTGCATGCAAAAGCTCTTTGGTACATTCAGGAGGTGAGGTTGTGTGTAAGTCGGTACTACCAATCGATACATTCAAGTTTATAATGTTTTCCTCTTTTACAACTTTCAGATCCTTCTCTTGCCTCCCCTCGTCCAAATGAGAAGACTCCTTAGGATTCTCTGTAGCAGATACAGCGGTGAAATTCTCAAGGAGAGTAATGGAGGAGCCTTTGGAAGACCCATTAACCGAATCAGATCGCTTTAGATAAAGGTTTCTGGTGTCAAGCATACATGAGTTGGCCATATCATTTTGGGGTTCTTCCTCTTGAGCAATGTTGAGATCTATCTGAAATGGTTTATTAGAGGTCATCTCCTCTTTTTCGGGTTGCAGTGCGATAGGAGTATTATTCTCTTGTACACTTGAATCTGGACAGGGAAAAATAGAAAATTAGAGAGAGAAACTAAAAGAACAGACATGTAAAAGTAAAAGAATTCTTTCAGATTAATAATAAAGACAGTACCAGCTTGACTCTGGTGAAATTTTGAAAATTCCTTTTAAACTTGTATAAGAAAATTAATGATCAAATGAAACAGTCTCAGTACATGCTTCGAGATTCAAACAATCAACAGAGAGGAACTGTAAAAATTAACCAATCACTACTGAACCCTAGATAGCCGCATAAAAGAAGAAGATACATATAACTAGAACTAAGATGATTGGTGTGTGAATACTCTGGTGCGCTTAAAAGGGAACTCCATTTCTAGCACTAGCATGCAGAAAAATTCCTACGAGCCCTGTTCCAAGGATCCTGAGAGGTGTAAATGACCCGCAACAACAATTCTTGCTTCTACCATTACCCAATACATGTTTTTTGGTGCTAAAAAGGGGTTTCGATGCGCACGAGTAATATCGCAATAAGTTCACTAGGAAAATCTGTGCTTAATTGAATAATATCATATTCTAAACTTTGCTTAATTATAGTAAATTTGATTCTTTATCTTAATTACAATGCTGGAAAGACACTGTGCATTTATAATGGATTGACCCAAAAATGAACATACAGAGGGTGCTACATCAGTTAATCTTAAGTTCTAATATAATTGCCATTTTACTATGTTGAGGCTACTATAAAGCCAATTCATGCTCAGATCAAACAATGCCTAAAGACTCCAAAAAAGTAACCATGTTAAAAATTAATACTGTACATATACAGTTCGAATTTGACCAGATGCCAGAATCAAGATCCTTCGCTGATCTCAATTTCACATAGCCTTTTTCATCCCTGTATCTTCTATTACTATGCTTAAGAATCGAGAACTGATTACTAGGTTCCAGCTTATCAAGGTCTAATACCACGAGGAACTGTGACTCATCAAACAGGTGTCTTTTTTAATTGTTGTTTTCATTTGTCCAAAATGTATAGACTAAAGCACGTACCAAGACCGAATTGCACACTGGCTCTTGAATTCAAATCATCATGCAGAGAAGCATCGCTAAAACCAACCAAAAATCTCCTGACTTCATCTTTTCCTTTATCCGTTAGTGCTTGAGAGTCGGAGAGGCAAATTATCTCTTCATCTTCTTCGTCAGACTCCAAATTGATTGGCTTCTCCAAATCAATAACGACATTTCTTACTGTCTTACCTTTTCCACTGCCTTCCCCGATGTCAAATTGACACCTAGTGAAATAATTCTTCATTTCGAAGTCCGAACTGAAATTCCATTGTAGCTCTCTCACCTGGAATCAATGGATTTCTTCAAGATTAAATTAAGAGTACTAAATAGTGTGAAAAAAAAATGTATTGCAAGAAATCGTCCTTTATGTACCGGTAAAGATCTTTGGTGAGAATTTGGTAGATTTGATTCTCTCCAAAAAAGCTCATGCATCATGTGTTTCTGGGTCCAGTAGAGCCTATGAAGTTCTCTAACCTGGAAATTGCAATAAATTTAATAAATTTACATTTGTAAAGAATTGAGAATAGGAGTAAAAGAATGCTCTCCAATTGAAAAGAAAACAAATTACCTGTTCTCTGAAAAGAATTTCATGATGGATAATTGCTTGCCTAATCTCCTCTTTAAGTGAAACATCACTAGAGCAAGGCGAACAATCAAGATTTAAATCAATTCCTCTATCCATCTCATTTACGCTCCATCACTCTCTTGGATTGCTTCAAACTAGACCAAAAGGAGATAATCATAAATAAAATAACATAAATTAATTCTATATGTGTAATACTTTGATCTTAGACGAATCTAAGGGAGCAAAAAATATACATACATCTTTTGGGGGGCTACAAATAATTGTTTATACAAAATGAAAGAAACGAGCTTTTTCGCCTTTTTTTTTTCTCTCTCTCTCTCTTGATCTGCTACTGCTACTGTCTCTCTCTCAGAGTCAGCTCTCAACTGTCTGTTTTTTATTTTAATAAAAAGGGTAAAGACTAAAGAGAAGAGTAGAAAATAAGAAGAAAAATAGAAATGGAATTGGGATCAGTACCTGTTTCTTTTTAGTTGGTCTCTGATCTGAAACAAGGATTGCTTGGAGGAAACGAGAGAGAGAGAGAGAGAGAGAGAGAGAGATGTGGAGATCGTTTCTTTTCAGTAATAAAGGAAGAAGAGGATACAGGAGATTATGAGTACTGCGAAAGCTGTCATGGGAGAATAACTATCAGATGTGGGAGTATCTTTGTGTTTCCCAAAATACCCCTACATCTTGTCAGGCCGTCCATTCCGGAATTTTTTAACAGGGGAGCTCAATTAATTGCGCCTCGATAATATCTCATAAAATTTGTGGATCCAATATCAACTATTATATCCTTATTAGTTTCATATATCAGATAAGAGTAGGGTTAAAATGCTCTATTAGTTTTGCGTTTCATCATGCTCTAATATTATTATCTCTATTTTTAAAGTCTAAATAATCGATCCGAACCGTTCAACATGATCTTCATATTAAAATGTGCTTGGATAACAAATTTTAAAATTTTAAATTTTTTTTACTAATTGCTTAGAGAGATACAAAATCACTATTTTTGAATGGTCCAGAATCTTCTAAAAATAGTGATTTTGTATCTATCTTAAAAAATAGCAATTTTTTTTATAAATATAAAATTTTATATCCAAGCACATTTTAATATGAATATCATATTGAGTGGTTCGGGTTAACTGTTTAAACTTTGAAAATAGAGATAACGATGTTGGAGCATGATAGGGCACAAAACCAATAGGACATTTTAACCCTATTCATGCAATATTAATATTAAGCTGTTTTCATCAAAAATAAAATAAAATAAAACAAAATAAAATATTAAGGTGAGAATTCAAAATGCCTCATGTTTCTCACACCATTATTTCTGTTTTTAAAGTTTAAACAGTCGATCTGAACCGTTCAATATGATCTCCATATTAAAATGTACTTGGAGACCAAAATTTACATTTTTTGGAATTTATTTACTATTTGTTTAGATAGATACAAAATAATTGTTTTGGATGGTTCAGAATCTTTTGAAAATAATAATTTTTTATAGCAGAAAATATTGCAAAACATAATAGAAATTGTGAAAACTTAAAAAAGAAAAATTATATTGATAAAATTGTAACGATACAAGATATTTGTTGGAGCCAATCAATCAAAAGAGGACTCACTCAACTTTAAAGGGACTCGCTCACCTAACATGGATCCAATGGGGACTCACTCACCCAAAGAAGATCCGAAGGGATTCACTCACCCTATAAGCTTAGCATCACACTAAGACAAAAACAAAATGACTCTAATCTAATCCGCCCTCTCCTCTTACCTATTGAATTGATTTCAAATGATACATCTAACCGTTGATATCAATCTACTTCACGAGTTATGCGTTTACATATCAAATTTATAAATTTTCAAACTAATTTAGTATAAAGTCAAGCGGTCAAAAAAAGATGGTTTATAAGTTAATTTTAATGTGTTCATTTTTCATCATTTTTAACCGCTTGACTTTATACTAAATTAATTTGAAAATTTACAAATTTGACACGTAAATTCATCACTCGTGAGTAGATCGGTTTCAACGATTTAGATGCGTCGCTTGAAGCCAATCCGATGAGTTTTTGAGTTAAGCTCACAAAGAGACTTGATGAGCTTAAGAACACCTACTTCTACTAGATTATTTATAATGAAAGAGAAACAAAAAGTAGCTGTTATAATATCTTGCAAAATACGGTCATAAAATTCTCTTCTTAATGAGATATGATATTGTGTCTTTTAAGTGGCAAGTTTGACCATTATTACCTTTGTCAAAAGTGCTGGTCACATTTCCATTTTCTAGGTAATTGGCTGCATTATTTTTGTATCTATACGAAAAAAATAGTAAAAAAATTTCAAAAAATATAAAATATTGTCTCCAAGTAGGGCTGCTCATGAGCCGAGTTGAGTCCGAGTTAAGGACAACTTGGATTCAACTCGCAAACTCATGAGCCGAGTTGAGTCCGAGTCGCTAATCCAATTCCGAGTCAAAAACTCCGATTTGGAATCAACTCGCAAACAACTCGAGTCGAAGTGAGTCGACTCGTGACTCATAAAGTAATACATAGTGAGGCGGTCTAATTTAATTCTAACAAAAAAAATATGACATAGTTTACAAAAATAATACACAATTAAAGGCAATACATAATGAGATAATGGCCAACACATAATTAAAAATTACGAAAACACCAAAATAGTACATAATTAAAAATTACCAAACCGATAAAGTCTAACAAAACAGTATAGAGTCTAATAAATTAACAAAACAAAAGAAATAGCACATAGTTCATCAAATTACTAAATATTACGATGTCTAACAAAATATTACACAATTATCAAATTACCAAACAGAATTACCAAAAAAAAAAGTTTAATAAAGCAGTACGCATTTCTTTTCTCTACTTTTCTTCCCTTTCTTCTCTACTCTTCATCTGCTGCAGATTGCTAAAAAAAATACTAGTCAAATAAAAAAGTGGCAAATTAGGGTTTGGTGTGATGAGTCCAACCGAGTTGATTCCGAACCGAGTTAGGCCTAACTTGGAATCGACTCATAAATTAATCGAGTCAGTTTTGACTCGAGTCAGTTTTAACTCGAGTTATAGTGAGTTGAATCCGAACTGAGTTTCGAGTCATGAGCTTTTTGTGCACCCCTATCTCCAAGTACATTTTATTATGAATATCATGTTCAACGGTTTGAATCAACTGCTTAAACTTTAAAAACAGAGATAATAATATGAAATATGAGACACAAATGAGTTATAAAAAATACGGAGGATTTGAACTCTATATGAGCAGATAGTATATTAGCTAGTATGATCGTAATGGTTTCGTTTAATTAATAGTATATTAGTATATATGAAATTCCCCCTATGAATATTGTATCATTGATGTTTCTAATTATTGTTTAGAACATGCTGGTTTTGTACTTGTCCATCAATATATAATATGCTGTCACGTCACTTGCTAGCACCAGTGGTTGAAGTTATTAATGGTTGGTTATTTCTGTATTTCACCTTTTGTAATTTGTATACAGTTTGCATTTAACATAAATGATATTAACTATTGATATTATCAGCAGCTGGTTATTAATGTGAATTTGTAAGTAAAGTAGTGAATTATTTAATGTGAAATTTTTGCAAAAGAGCATGGCATCATATTCCAAGATAATTGAACTTTACTTGTAAAGTTTATAATTATTCCAAAATCTAAACAATGAAGTATTATTGATCATGATTTAAACTTTAACCAAAAGATAATGATATTTTATAAAAATATCTTTCTACAAAAAGAAAGGTATGATTAGTTCCTTGTTAAAGAATCAAGGGTAAATTGGTCATAGCACACAACACGTGGGGGCCTTCTGTCCTTGTCCTGCAAGGTCCTTGCTATTGAACAACTTTTTATTTTATTAATAAAGTATGTAGCTATTAAAATAAAGAAGCGATTAATTCTATCCAGCCACTTGTACCTAGTTTTCACTTGTGTCTAGTTTTTACCAGTGTTGTAAATAACGGTATGCGGTCGTCGGACGGACGGGGTACCGCCAAGCGATTAATCGGTATGCGGCTGATTAATCGGAATTATGCGGACAATTTAACGTTTTTATTAAATTTATGTATATATATCATAATTTATTAAAAATAATTTATTTAACTCATTAATATTATCAAATAAACTTAATTTAACTTAATTTTATTATTATAACATGACACTACACTTATTTCTTCTTAACACATAAGAATTTTACATGTGTAAGTAACACATTTAATGAAAAAATAAATTTGAGAATTAAGTTTTTTCAAATATTAATAACATATTATTTGAAAGAAATGAAAATTTCAACATAAAATCACTAAATTTAGTTTATGATAACAACTTAATTTCATAAATAAACACGTCATACTAATTGAAATAATTACATTAGCAAGTAAGAAAAATATATGGTATATAAATAATAGAAGAGTTAATCAATTTTAAAGTAAGAAGAACAAATATATATAAAAAAAATATTATATGTATATCCAAGCACAAATAAAATTACAATACATAATTTATAAATCTTATTATCACACGTTATCACTGAAAAAAAAATTAAAAAAAAATTTACTGGAATAAACGGGAATAAACGGGAATAAACGGGAATAAACGGACGATTAAATGGTAAAACGGCCGATTAATCGTTTCCAACCGTTAACAGGCCTCCGTTAAGGGTATGCGTGACGGTTAAGCTGCCGTTAACGATTAAACGGCTGTTTAATCGGCCGTTAAGAGCGTTTTTTACAACACTGGTTTTTACTCAAATTAACTGTCATTTGACTAGCGCGAATACTGTAAAATTAATATTTCATACTGTATACTTGAATAGAAAATTATATATAATAAGTAATTTAAAATTCTAACAACCAGCGACTATTGAAAGTGATTCCGAGTTAGTTGTTAACTGTTTGCAACTTGCACAATTTGCCAAACTGCATGTACTTCCACCGGGACCACTTGTTGTACTTTCACCGGGACAACTTCTAGAAATTTTTAAAACGGGACCACTTTTCAAACTTGTAGTTCTTTTGAAATAACACCTGAAATAATGCAAAATTAATTTTTCTTTTTTCAAAATTTAAATTTTGAATTTTTAATTTTTTTTTCAATATTAATATTTATATATGCATCTATATCATGTAAAATAACACTATGGATACTATAAAACAAATCTATGTATACTGTAAAACAGAAGATGGATATTGCAAAGTGAAATGAAACATGAATACTGTAAAACTAACAGATGCAAACTATAAAACATGAATACTGTAAAACTAACACATGCAAACAATAAAACTAACAAATACAAACTATAAAACATATTATTCAACAAACATAACAGTTCACAAACATAAAATGTCACTGGTCAGAAACACATTGTTCAACAAAACACAACTGTTCAAAAATACTAGCATATACAAACAATAATATTCAACACACAAATATACATGTTCAACAAAGGCATACTATTCAACACACAAATATTACAATAGACAGAATGACAGATCTTTTGAAAATTTGTTACTACTTTATAACCATCTAGTGATGAGACTTTTGTCTCATCACTAGAACAAGACGTTCCTTTGATATATCCTCCTATAACAAAATAAACAAGGTTATAATTGTAAAATAAATCAAACTTCAATAATATAATAAAAAGAAACTTTACATTATAAACTTACAAAGAATAAAAAAAGTTACATTGCTGAAAGAAATTGGAGTTCCGGTGATCATATTGTACACATAGCGCATTTATATCCTATAAAACAACAAGATGGATATTATTAAATAACTAGATGGCTATTATAAAACAACACGATGGATACTGTAAAATAACACGGTTAATACTTGTAAAATTTTAATTTTTATATCTGCATCTAGATCATGTAAAACAACAAGCTGGATACTGTAAAAACACAATATGAATACTGTAAAATCAAAATTTGCATAATATAAAACTACAAGAAAATTATTTATGAGGAAGGAGAGAACGTGAGAGATTAAGAAAGTTATTTATAGAACGGTTAAGAAAATTTATTCAAATTTTTGGGTAAAAACTTGATACAAACGTTAGTTACTAAAACCTTTTCGCTTAAACTTAAAATAATGAGAGTTGGGTTGGGTTGGGTATCTGACATTCCGACTGTGTATGCATTGCATTCTCATAAAGTATGATAAGAGAAAGAAATGTCAAATTGAGATAATTAATTCATTCGCCAGCAACAAATAGATAGATTGCCAACGGGCTATCCTAAAAAAACAAAAAAACAAATAAATGTATAGACATGTAGTTAATGCTCGTCTTTACCCATTTAATAACTAGTCACTTTACAAAATATTATTACAATACTGCTATATATCTTGATTAAATAGTTAGATCGGATAGAACTTTGAAAATCAGATATCATGTGAATAAAATGTTTAGATACTTAAATATAGAAACAGCATTCCAATTTTAAAACCAGTATAGGTGTAGTAAATAGGAGTGGAAAAGTAAGTTATTATCATGTTTTATTTGGAATGCGCTCCAAATTTGTAATGAAGGTTTGTTGTTTGTTTTTATTTATCGAATTGAATTTTGTCCAAAGAATTTTGAACAAACTTTATCCAAAACTGGATTTTAATCATTCTATATCTATTAAGATTCGTGCAAAAAATTAAAAACTTAATAAATTACAGGTTCCGTAAATTTAAACAGTCCGTGCAAATTTTGACACAGATAGAACGGTTTTAACCCGGCTTTAAATAAGTATTTGTTCAAAACCTTTGGATAAAAAACCAACCCTTGATCTATAATTAATTATATCTAAATCAAAATTCGTTACTCATGTCTAGCTACTGAACGATTTTTTTAATAAATTATAGGTAATGCTTATTTGACTTTCAAAAATGCAATCTAAGTTAAAAAGCAAATGGTTGAAGGAATAAAATTCATTATGACTCAAAATATAATACAATGAAACTTCCGATGTACCGAAGCATATAAGGCAAAGGTTTAAATAGTGTTTATTGCGTCATAGCGGAACAGCTGAAAAAACGACGCTATGTCCATATAGCGCGAAATAGCGCGCTATAGCGGCAATAGCGTCGTAGCTTTTATGGTCCGAAAACGTTATAGCGCGCTGTTTAGAACCTTGATATAAGGCAAGGTTCTAAATAGCATTTATAGCGTCGTAGCGGGAAGGCAAAAAAAAAAGCTATAGCGAATAGCGTCGCTATAGCGGAAGCTATTCCAAATAGCATTTTTTTTTTTACATTTCGTATATTCAATATTTGTACTAAATATCAACATTATCTAAAGTCTCATAGAACAATAAATAACACCAAAGTAATTAAGAAACTATAATATTCATATTGAACCTGTACAAAGTCCAAATTGCGGTTCAAAATATCCATAGTAATATCATAAACTATTGATTTTTCCTATTAAAAATATCTTAAGCATCATGATTCATGACATAATCTATTTTTTTTTTCTATTCAAATTTTAATTTCGGTTTGGACTTTTTTTCTATTCAAATTTCAATTTCTATTCCCAATTTCAAATTGATTTATCTGTAGCAAGTAGCAACAAATTCAATTTCGGTTTGAGATTTTTTTTATCTTTATTTAAAACCTATATAAATTGCTTAAAAAAAAAAAACTCATTTTGTATAGCGCAAATAACGCAAATAGCGGACCGCTATAGCGCAAATAGCGGACCGCTATAGCGCAAATAGCAGGCCGCTATAGCAGCCGTAGCGCAAATAGCGCATTTTGATGTCATAGCGTAGCGTTTGGGGTCCAAAAACGTTATAGCGCGCTGTTTAGAACCTTGATATAAGGACATCTTTAACCTGTTATGAAGATATTATTAGGCCAAGTATATCATAGAAAGCATTTAAAATGATTTTGTAAATTTCGCAAATAACATGGATGTAATTCACGAACTATTTATTAAATATATAAAATTCATGAAAAATATGCAAAAATATTTTCATTCATTTATTCATTTGATAAAATGCTGAAAACAAATAATACACAAATTAATGAGTGAAGCTATGGTACTATGCATAGCACAGATTGGTCTGTCCAATGGATCAATATCTTCGTTTTCAAAGTCCAAACAGTCAATCTCAACCGTTCAACATGATCTCTGTATGAAAATATACTTACATGCTAAATTTTATAATTATTGAAAAAAATACTTTTTGTAAATACGCCGAAAATTACTATATTTGAATGATCTAGAATCTTTAGATCAAGTTTCTATTTATTTAAAAAATATTACAAATATTAAAAACGTAAAATTTGATTTAAAAGTATATTTTATATACTGTGATCATATTGCACAGTTCGGATCAACAATTTTAAAATTTGAACATAGAGATATTAATATATAGTATAAATTAATTTGAGCTATGTATAGTAACATATTGTCACTCTAATCTTGTTATATTAAATAATTTCTGAGTAATGTAATTAGTTTATCTTAGATTAAGATATAACCCGGAAATATTTCTACTATGTCTATTCACGCTGTAAGAAATCAACTTCACAGTTAGGAGCAGACCTAAGATTTTCTTCGGACAAAAAAAATATCGAATCGGGTTTAAATTCATTAACTAATTAAGTACTCGATAAAAAATAATGCTTTAACTTATACTTTCCAATGCTCTGACTTGTAATTTTTGATGCTCTAACTTATAATTCTAATTATCAATCATAATTCAAGAAATTTATTTTAATTTTAACTCTAAATTTAACCCAAATTACAAATCAAACATCCAGAAGGGGGCAAAGTCACCCGGGATGTCCCGATCTCCACTAAAACTCAAAATCACGAAATTTTTATTTATACAATAAAAAAATAAACCAAAACAGCACAATTTCTGAGGAATTTGAAAACCACCCAGGACGCCAAATACCCCTGCGGCTCCAAAGACTGGGGGCCGCCCAACGCCTCTGCGGCCCCAATTTTTTTTGTTTTTATCAGAAATTATTTTATTTGTTTTGGTTTTTGGTTTCTTATTTTTTTATATACTTTATATATTATGTGTAATTGTTTATTTTGGAAATATCGTTCGTTTGAAATATCGTTTGTGTATGAAGAAATAATGATATAATGAACAAAATAAATAAATAACAAAACAACAAATAACATAAATAACAAAGCAACAAAATAAATAAGTCACAGTATCTGACAAAACACCTAACAAAGTACAAATCAAATCTTACGGGTCTGGACTAAATACCGTCTTCGGCCTCTTGATGAGTCCAAACTGAACTACTAATTTTAAAGATTTATAAACCCTAATTTCTACTTACATTCATATCACAACCGCATGATCCTACCGTGTAGTATAATTGGGGTGTCGATCCACAGGGATAGTGTATTAGATTTTAAACAGTAAATAGAGGGTTTCTAGGGTTCAGGTTCTCTCATTCTTAATTATGCAAAGTATAAGTTTTGACGTCTCTCTACGTCGCATGCGCACTGTCACAGTCGCATGCGGCCTAGATTGTCCCACAGCTACCTCGCATACAACACTGTTACTACCCGCAGGGCTTGCTGGGTTTTTGCTTATGCGATTTGAAAGGTTTTTCGATCTTATGATCGGCTTTTGGGCTACCAAGACTAAAGTATTTTAGGTACGTAATTATATTATTTTCCTATACTATACCGTAGTTGAAATATCCCAAAGACCCTACCTAATTAATGTGTTTCCTAATATAATCTAAATGTACAATTTACGCTATCCTACCAAGGGAGCACACTAGGTTCTAACCCTAGTCTTTGAACTGCTGCCAAGTCTCATTAGCTGAAGTGCCTATAGTACTTACATGCATTATCCCACTCACATCGGAATGCAATAACTAAACACCTATTGGTATGTGGAGGGTCATTGATATATAGTAGATAGAATTATGTATGCAAGGACTTAATAAAAAAGAATTTAAATAATAAAGAAAACTCAAATCAACATAAACAAAACATAAACATATACTAAAACATAATTAAGAATTCGAGTACAATCCCCACCCTAGAGATGAGAATTTTAGCTTCTCATGGCTATGACAAAATAAAAGAAATAAAATAAAGAGAACATAAATTACAACCAAATTGAAGATGAATGAGCCTCTGCCTCTTTAGTTGACGTCTTCTTCTCCTGCTTGGCTTCTGATGGCTACCCTTCTCTCTCTAAGTACTATCTAACCTAACCTAGCAATGAGAAGTGATAATCTCGATTATGGAATTAACACAATTAAACACACATACTAAATCCTATTACAAGAGGGGTATTTATAGTTTTCCTAATATGAGAGATGGAGTAGTGGAAGTAGTGGAGGCGATGAAAACTTGGAGTGCACTTTAAGTTTGGATAAATGAAGCCAAAAGTAGCTATCATAGCTTGGTCTTGAAGCAAATGCGTCCTTCTAGAAGGCCTCTGCCGAAAATAGCACCAACGGTGGATGATCTAATCCAAAGGAAACAGCCCACGGATTGAGCCCACAGATCGTGCGGCCTAGGGTTATGTCGCATACGGCATAGAGGGAGGTTGCACGGCTTCTTGACTTAGCAGATTTTCTGTATTTTTTGTCATTTCGCATGTTGTACACTTCGTGTGAGGTATTGCATGCTCCATGCTCCATGTGATGCCCTATTTTGATGCTATCTTCAGAAATTGCCTAAATATGACACTTTTGCTCCGATTTGGCCTAAATACGCAACTTTCTCAAAAACCTGCCAAAAAGACATAAAAACACATTTGCGGTAAATAAATTTGGAAAATGACTACTTTGCATTTGCTTTTCGCCATTTTTCAGAAAAAATATAGTGATTTTCGTTATATGTTTTGGCTTCATCACCTCTTAACCCTAAACCCCCAACCCCGCCTGGAGAGTGGCGTCTCGTGAGTATCTAAACCGCCTGGAGAGTCATCGTCCTCTGCATGGACATCCTCCGACTGAACCGGCTCGTCATGAGCCTCCTCGATCTCGGATGTATGCTGGACTCCAGGACCAAAAATCGTGGTATGTCGAGACTTAGCCTGCGTTAATAGGTACGCATGTCTCGCTATGGGGTCATCGAGCGAAGGGAACTCCGGGATCAGCATGGTGGATCCAGGAAACTCTGGGATCGACTCTGTCTGAACATATCCCGGCTGATAGGTAGGCAGTACCGTCTGAGTCAGAGTGTAGCCTTGAGAATACAGTTCATCTCCTTCGGTGCCAAAATCCACCAAGATGTTGTAAAACGGTGGCTCCTCCTCCTCACCCTGCAGTAACTTACAAATTAGTTAATCAAGAATTTTGAAAAAAAAAAATCACAGTTATGTATTTTAATTACAATTATACCTCGGGATCCTGAGTAAGCATGGCCTGGTCTGCAGCTCGGCGCAATGCCTCGGTACCTCGGTCGAACGCTTCACCGACAGTCTCAGCATTCTAGACAGGTGCAAACAATGCCTCGTTACCAGCATACGGGACGTAGATATCTGGCTCGTCGGATATGTCATCTATCACATCACACCCGCCCAATCCAGCGCACATGTGTAGAGAGTCGAGGCGCGCCCTGTACCCACATTGGCACACCGCAGGTACATTGTGCTTGAAGATGGCTTTCCCGAGCCTCTTACAGCCCCTCATCGTGGCAATCGTTGCCACTATGACGCAACTCTTCACTACATATAAGGCCTGCAAAAAACATTATATAAATGTTGTACAAAAGCCGATCTTGTATGTTTTTAATTAGAAATTTAAAATTAAACATACCGTGGATGCGAACTAGTGTTATTAGTTTTTCATAGAAAAAATGATGTTATTATTATTTTTTAAAGAGTGAGGCTATGGTACTTCGGCTAGTGTACTATGGCTCAATATGGTACTTTTTAAAATCCTAACGGTTGATCCGAACTGTTCAATGTGATATCCATATGAATATGTACTTGCAAACTAAATTTTATATTTTTTCAAATTTTTTTACTATTTTTTTAGATAGGTAGAATTTTCAGTGTTTTATACAAATTCTGGACCATCAAAATTCTACCTATCTAAAAAAATAGTAAAAAAATTTGAAAAAATATAAAATTTAGTTTGCAAGTACATATTCATATGGATATCACATTGAACGGTTCGGATCGACCGTTAGGATTTTAAAAAGTACCATATTGAGCCGTAGTACACTAGCCGAAGTACCATAGCCTCACTCTTTTTTAAATATTACTAATTTAAAACGTACCCAGTGGCAACCTCTAAGATGCAGTGCTCCGCGTTCAAGTACCATAAAAAGTCGCTGACCCTGTCAGTGCGACTTCGGATACCCGGAACATCTGCCAACACCCTATAGACATACTGGGACATCTCGTACGAAGTGGCGATAGGGTCGTGCTGTGTATCTCTACTGGAAGATGGTACATCCCTACTGGAAGACGGTATATCTCTACTATATGTCATGATGTATTTGATAATTTTTTGCTATTAATATTGGTACCAATTTTGGTCAAATATGATAAAAATTCTGGTTAAATGTGTTGCTATTTTGATACCTTAAGTGTAATCTAAAATTAATACTAATTTAATCGACATTGGTACTAATAAAATCTAATTTTGGTACTAAACAATTTATTTTTGATAGTAAACAATTTAATTTTGGTAAAATAAACCTAATTACATTTTGGTATTGGTCTAATTTAATTTTGATAAACAATTCATTTTTGTCATATTCCAATTAAATTTTGGTACCATTCTATTTAAATTTTGGTTCCAAATCCTAAACCGTAAAAATTAATATTTAATTCTAAACCCTAAATTCTAAATTCTAAACCTAAATCTTAAAACTATACCAAAACCTAATTACTATCCTAAATTAAAAATTAAAATAAGAAATAAAAATTACTCGAGCTCGAAAGAATCGAAAATGATACTTAAATTGGTAATGAAATGAGTTCCAGCGGTTCCTATATAGCACAGGGGTCCCAGAGATATTGGGTGGCCTCAAAACTGGAGCCGCAGCGGTATTTGACAATTCCTTCGGCCTGAGCAAATTGAAAATTTCTCCTAATATGAAATGTTTTGGTTTACTTTTTTTATGATATAATAAAAATTTCGGCTCAAAATCCAAGGGAGGCCGACATGGTCCGCTCCTGTTCAGTGTTCACAGTGCCCAATGATAAAGAATTTAAGTCACTTCAACACCTTCAACCAATTATATAACGACACATCAGTTCCTACAAATTCATATAAAATAAAGGCGATGAAAAGAAAGAAAAATGTAACAGATGTTTAAATTATAATCAGGGTTTCAACTTTTTAAAAGTGGAATGCAAACTTTTTTCTCAGGACAAGGTTTGCTTTTGGTCAAGTGTTCCTCGTGCAATGCCACTTCCAAATTCTCTTTTTTTCTCTCTTTGCTAGTGCTACCATTTTTTTTAGTTCGTGGTTAAAATATCTTTACTTTGTTCAAAAGTAGAATTTGTGACGGTATTGTGCTCAGGTGGATCTACCGACGTCGATGCTTAATCGTTTTATGATTTTAAACTTTTTAATTATGTATATTGAAAATTAATTTTTTATTTATTTATATGGTTCAGTCTCAAATAAAAAATCTAAGTGCGTGCTTTAGCTTAGTTTAAATCTAATTTTTTAAGTTCTTTTAATCTAATTTTTTTTAGTTTTGTCTCTAATTGTTGTGCCATGTGCAAAATTTGCATCTGCTGACATAAAGCGGTGACAAAAATATGAATAATTATTTTTGATGTTCGATTTGAAGTATTTATATAGACTGTTTGTAAGACAGTACATGTGGTGTCGTCTCATGGTCGTGTTGAGTAAAATACTAGTGAATTATTGGTCTCTCGGTTATTTTTGGTTTGTTCGTGTTGAGTCAAGTGCTAGTGAATTATTGGTCTCTCGGTTATTTTTTATTTGTTCGTGTTGAGTCAAGTGCTAGTGAATTATTGGTCTCTCGGTTATTTTTGGTTTGTTCGTGTTGAGTCAAGTGCTAGTGAATTATTGGTCTCTCGGTTATTTTTGGTTTGTTCGTGTTGAGTCAAGTGCTAGTGAATTATTAGTTTCTCGGTTATTTTT
Organism: Carex kokanica; assembly: GCA_025461125.1. Lineage (NCBI taxonomy): Eukaryota > Viridiplantae > Streptophyta > Magnoliopsida > Poales > Cyperaceae > Carex > Carex kokanica. Next base: position 1,709,071 of record JAJGRX010000435.1, read on the forward strand.
GTTTGTTCGTGTTGAGTCAAGTGCTAGTGAATTATTGGTCTCTCGGTTATTTTTGGTTTGTTTTTGTTGGGTCAAGTGCTAGTGAATTATTGGTCTCTCGGTTATTTTTGGTTTGTTCGTGTTGAGTCAAGTGCTAGTGCATTATTGTTCTCTCGGTTATATTTGGTTTGTTCGTGTTGAGTCAAGTGCTAGTGAGTTATTGTTCTCTCGTTTATTTTTGGTTTGTTCTTAACTCAAGTGCTAGTGAGTTATTGGTCTCTCGGTTATTTTTGGTTTGTTTGTGTTGACTCTAGTGCTAGTGAGTTATTGGTCTCTCGATTATTTTTGGTTTGTTCGTGTTGACTCAAAGTGCTAGTGAGTTATTGATTTCTCGGTTATTTTGGGTTGTTTTTGTTGAGTCAAGTACTACTGAATTATTGGTCTCTGGCTTATTTTTTGGAATCGAACTCAGGTGCTTTTCCGAAAGAAAAGCAGGTTTCTGCTTTTCCGGATCCAACCATTCAAATTTTTCCATTCGCGTATCTCGATAAAGAAACTTTTTCATACACAAATCTCGACGAACTTGAATGATTGAATCTGAAAAAGCAGGCTCCTGCTTTTCTCTTTAAACGATTGATTTTTTGGTACTTGGAGGTAGTTGACATCCATACAGATTCTTTCTTTAAAAAAAATCGAGAAGCTTTTAACAACCCACAGAGGGATGTTACACGTTGAATCAATTAATGAATTACAGAAATTTAAAAATATATGCATGTGATATATATATCTTAAAGGTAGAATTAGACCGAATTTTTTATTTATATCCAAAAAATAATGAAAATTTCAAAAAATATCAATGTTATCTTGAAAATTCGAAAAATACCCAAACCGGAAAAAAAATTTCCGGATTTGGCCTCTAAATCCGGAAAATTTTTTTCCGGAAATTGAACTCCAAATCCGGAAAAAAAATTTCCGGATTTAACATTTTTTTTTTTTTTTTTTTAGAGATTCCGGATAAAAAAATTTAACTTAACAAATTTTTTTTTTTTTTAAGAGAAAAATAGCTAAAATACTAAAATCTAACGCTAAAAAATCGAATTGTTTTTTTAAATATTTGTTTCATTAATTTAAAAAATTTCAAAATGGTGTAGAATAATTTAGAAATTATCAAAATAGCTAAAATACTGAAATCTAACACTAAAAAATCGAATTGTTTTTTTAAATATTTGCTCGATTACATTTTTTTATATATAATTAGCATATTTACTAAAACAAGCCAAATTACTTGATTTATGCTGAATTACACTAAATTACAATAATTATGTAGAATTATGCTAGAATACGGTAAAGTACACTAAATTACGTACGAATAGGGATAATATCTTCACTGAGAAGGCGAAAAACGACGACGAAACTTCAAACGGCCATAAAACAGCGCTCGAGTGTCCGATTTCAGCAAATGACCACTTTTCGGAAAGCTTGCGAAAATGCGCATGCGTCCGGACTAGCTTTGCTAGTTTTCCAAATTCAGAATCGCCAAAAAACAAATAGAAGAGCCTCAAAACTTCAGTTGAAGTTTCCGATTAAGATTTTCATTTCTATTATTCAATCTACGTAGCTCAGTAAATTAGTTATGTAATAAACTTTTAGAACACCAAATTTTATTATTTTTGGAATTTTTTTTACTATTTTTTATGATTTATGAAAGATGCCACAAAATAAGCCCCATTTATACGTAATTTAGCGTAATTTATCGTATTTTAGTAAATTTACCGTATTTTAGCACAAAATCGGCCCTATTCGTAGTAAAAAAACAATTCGATTTTTTAGTGTTTCTACACCATTTTGAAATTTTTTAAATTAATGAAACAAATATTTAAAAAAACAATTCGATTTTTTAGCGTTAGATTTCAGTATTTTAGCTATTTTTCTCTTAAAAAAAAATTTTATTTAGTTCGGAAAAAAATTTCCGGAATCTTTAAAAAAAAAAAAAAAAAAAAATTTGTTAAGTTAAATTTTTTTATCCGGAATCTCTATAAAAAAAAAAAAAAAAAAAAAAAAATGTTAAATCCGGAAAAAAATTTTCCGGAAACACTAAAAAAAAAAAAAAAAATTAATAAATCCGGAAAATTTTTTTCCGGAAACTCTAAAAAAAAAAAAAATGTTAAATCCGGAAAAATTTTTTCCGGATTTAGAGGCCAAATCCGGAAATTTTTTTTCCGGTTTGGGTATTTTTCGAATTTTCAAGATAACATGGATATTTTTTGAAATTTCCATTATTTTTTGGATATAAATAAAAAATTCGGAGAATTAGATCTCACAAATGTAAAAACATATATAAAGGCTTGAAAATCCGTTGGAATGAATGGAAAATTTATTATTTTTAAAATTAATATTTGAATAATGAACAATCATTATTTTACAACTAATCTTCATGCGGAGCATATATACCAAGCATGAATTATTTACAAAAAAAAAATCGCTTTCATATGAGAACAGATCTAAAAATTATAAATGAAATAAGAAAATATAATTAATAGATTAAGAAAAAAGTGCAACATAAATCGACAAAAAAAACATAGTATTAGAAAGATCATTAGCTTCAAGTAATTAAACAATGTCATCATCTAAAATATAACATAATTATTTTAGTAGTTACACACATTATTCCATGTAAATTTAAGAATCACGGTTCCGTTAGCAATGGGAAAAAAATTGAATAAGAATGATATAGATTTTAATTGAAAATATCAACAACAGAAATTATATAGATTTTCATACAAACTATTATAATATGATAAATAGTAAAACAAAAAAAATTAGTTGCAATTTTTTATCACAATGGAAAAAGTCGCTGAAAATGACGTATGAATTCTCTCTTATCGATGATGATGTTTGCGCATTAGCTCCTGCCATAATGAAAGTTTAGGTACTCTTTGATTTTTCAAATTTTGTCATAATCGGTATTCAAACTCTAATAGAAGTTATGGAACAGTTGCGAATCATTGTAGCATGCATATCTTCATTCTTATATTAAGTCCGTAGATATCCTGATCCATCAACGACTTTAATTAAAAGATGAAATTTCAATTGAATTCAATCAAATGATTTGTCTTTTTTTTTTAATCATATGCATATTTTTTCAATGTTATTTTATATTTTGAAGTCTAAATTTATTTAGGCACGTACTTGCCACAATTCATTATGATTATGTATAATTTATGACATAACTTTCCTATTGCAACATAATTAAATCAAATGTAAAGAAGCAAATAAGAAAGTGCACAAAATCAGTCAATATGATCTAATTTAGATTTTTTTTCGTATATAGATCCTATAAATTTAAAAGAAACAAAAAAAAAGAAGTAATCTGTCAATCAACATCTAATTTACATTTTAATTAGGATATGTAGCTTAATTTTTTTTTTGAACGTTATCAATTAAAAAAGAAAGTCGTTGATTTTGATCATACCTTACATTTTTTATTCCTTTTAGAAAACATTTAATTCATTTTAATATAACATATAAAGATTAGTATGTGGTAAATGATGGTTCCGTTCTGCAGACCATATGCTAAGAAGTTATCAATTTAATCACATAGATAAAGAGTTGGAGAACTTGGTACGCGATGAACTCTAAATGAAACATTATATGAATTGTATTTAGTGTATTTTATGTTTCATTTGTCTTGAATTCTATAGTATGAGGTGATGAACCAAAATGGTACTGCTAACTTTCAGTATAAATTAGTATACATTTTAACCCTAATTCTACTTGCGTTCAGATCACAAGCGCACGATCCTATCGTGTAGTATAATTGGAGTGTGGATAACCTAGACTAGTGAATATTGGCAAACTCTAATTCTACGGATCTTGAGATTTGCCCCAGTCGTTGTGACGGTTAACTAACTATCACAATGGGTGTGGATGAAACCCTATATTTGTTTCTATTTTATGAGATTCTTTTAAATCTCATTATAAATAGAGGGTTCGGTTGTTTCCTTATAGCAACAAATCACACTGAAAACATAGCAGCCTTTGAGCCACGACTTTTGAATTCTTTGAGAGGTTTAACCTAGTCTATTGCTGTGTGTGCTTAAACTTCAATATCCTTACAACAACCTCAAATCCACTTCACATAAATTGACCAGTGTTGAGATTAGAGTAAAAGTTAAAGAGTGTTTGTTGGACTTAGAGCTGTTGTGCTTGTCTACTTGAGTTGTTGTGCTCCTTCTCTGTTTGAGTCGTTTATGCTCATTTTCTTTGGGCCGTTTGTGGAGTGTTGTCTCACCGGTTCCAACTTGTATTTATTTCTCACTGGATAATAGAAAGACGCACCAGGTGTTGGTTGTGGTGTCCCGGGGACGTAGGCCTTTGGTTGTCAAACTCCGTTATCTTTTTTGTGTCAACTCTCAACTCTATTTACTTTACTTGCACTTTGTAAATTCTTGATTCCGCCAAGAACTACATACTTACACATACTTACACACGAGATTTAGTTAAACTTTAATATCCAACCGAATAGGGTTTAAAATTTAAAAATGTCCCATATTCACCCTCTCTAAGTGACGTTAGGGGATGTATTTCTCAGTATTGCTATAAAGATAACGTCTCAGTATGTATATTTTGTGCAGAGAAATTTTTTTTACGAAGAATACTGATGTCCCTCGTACTTATGCTATAAATGATGATATCTCCGATCTCCTTGATAAATATATAGCATGCACGCAATTGTGATTAAAGAGTTACTCATAATTTTCTGAATTACTTAGAATCAAGAGGAAAAAAATATTGCAAATGTCAATTTTAGCGTGTCTTTCAGAACAACAGAGACCTGCTAGCTCTGTTATTGTTAGTTCAAAATTAACATGTATAATTAAAATACTAGTATTTTGTCAATGCTTTGTTACATATTCAAAATTCAAATAAAAAATACAAAAAATAGAAGCAAATTAGACTAAATATTTTCATCTTTAACAATATTTGTCTTTTTATAATTTCTCTTTATACAACAATGAAATGAACTATTTTGTCTTTACCTCTCCGTTAAATAGAAAGGTAATCAATATTTAATGAGCAAGCATGTTAATTACTTTAAGAAATCAGTGTAGCAGTGTTTAGAGAACTAAATACATACTTTAATACAATAAATGTCAATACAATGCCACATAAAATCACAATTGCAGATTTTTTTAATCTTAACCGTTTAAAATTTAACGAATTAAATCACATCCGTTGATGAATCAGAACATCTATATGCTTAATAGAAGAGGAGAGATAGTGTTTCAGACCAAAAAAAAGAACTTGCTAATTCAGTTTGATTTTATTCTACTATTCAAGAAGAGTCTACGATGTTTTATAATAATAATAATAATAGCATACTTTTAGAAGAATTTTCGTACTTGACAAGTTGACTTAACATAGAAGAAAAAATAAGAAGAATAATTGCGCAGTACAGCTACAAAATAAAAAACAAGGGAAAATAATAAACTGAATAGGCAGGCTCCAATGGCAGAAGGGGCTTTAGGGAAAGAGACACAAAAAAGAGGGGGTACCATCTAAATTAACGTCGGACAACAAGTCGTGATCCATAAGCGTGGGCCGGGCCCCACAACCAGCAGGGACCACGACAAAGCCACACGAGAAGTATAATTTATTGGGCCCCTTTCTCTCTTTGTAGGGGATCTCCCATCTCGTCTTTATCCGTCAAATAAACTTTTGTTTGTTACTATTATTTCCTCTTTTATTCCGACGTCCGAGGGATCCGGTCCAGCCCGGCCAGTGATGAGATCCCATTTCTTTATAGCCACCTGTGGGGCCCCACCGGAATTGCCAAAGGGCAAAGGCCAATCAGATTATAGCCGTACCACGAGTAACATTCGTAAAGCTGGTCTATTCCCCTCCATTAGAACAAAAAATGGAGGGTTCCCTAGAAATCATAGTCCGAATCTGAGATATACAGAGGAGTTTTTGATACTAAAGATCATATTTATCATCACCATAATAGTTATAACGTATAATATATACTGTTTTGATAAAAGTATAATAAAATACCGTAGCTTTAATGTTATGTCTTTCTTTTTCCTCTTATTTCAAAGTTCTGTGCATTGTCATGTTTTTTGGGTGGATGAAATATAGTGGTCTGTAGATGGCCGATTGGCTGGGGTTGTTGGGTGTTTTTTCTTTAAGACAAAATGGAGCCTCTTTTTTTTGCTGACTTGAGAGGAGAGATTTTTTTCTTTTTGGGGGGTGTGGGTCCAGGGAACATCGTTAGGTGCCAAAGTGTGCTTGGTCACCTTGGTGTGTTTCTTTCTACAAATGAATCAATTGGAAAGGAGCTTTTTTATGGGAGAACCACACGGAGACACAGCGTTGACTGATGAGAATTAAGGACCTGTTCGGCCGTAGAATGGGAGAATGGGAACGGTAATGGGTGATGCCAGAGTGGAAAAAACGTGTCGTCCCGTGATTAACACGCTGTGACTTTAATTTCGTACTGTGACGTGCCGAGACTAGGTTAATTTTTCACATGCCGTGCCGTGACCAAAATGTCAAAGGGTGATCACGACACGCGAATGGTCACACCACGTGAGTCACGCCCGTGCCTAAACGTGCCGTGACTCGCATGACTCGTGTGACTCACGTGACCATTTAATTATAATTTAAATTAGTTTATTCAAGATTCACCATTAAATCAATATCTAATGGTCCTAATTACACATGACTTGCGTGACTATGTGCCGTGCTGTAACTAAATCTTTCACGTGCCGTGCCGTGCCATGCCAAAGTTTCAAAAGATGGACACGGCACGCGAATGGTCACGACATGGAACACGCGAGTTGTGGCACGTAATTGACACGCGTGCCGTGCCGTTCCGTGAAGGAGCTGGCTCCGCCGTGCTATTTTTCCCACTCTAGGTGATGGAATGGAAATTTTTGAACAGACAAAATACTGTGCACGTGGGCTGATTTTCGCAAAGTCTGAGTAAATTTTTTTTTCCCCACACACAGTAAGCACACAGTAAACGGCCTAACATTATAATACATGTTAATACAGAGAAGAATAAGTAATCACAGTTTTTGACACTAGAGTATAATACATATTAATACAGAGCATAATTTCCTAGAACATTATAATATTGAAGATATTACTGATGATAATTGTGTTGAATAATAAACAGTAAGAGAGTAAGAGACAACGAGAAAATAAGAATCATTCTAAAGTTCAATGTAATGTTGTGTAATTTGAACTTATGAATCCAAAATTCACAAATCTGATTTTCTTTTTTTAAAACACGAAATTATTTGCATCTTCCTATTAGCAAAATTTTTAAACAAGATTAATAATGAGGGTAGTGAACATGCTTTATCATTTCTTAATTTTATTTTTCCTTAAAAAAAAAAATTAAGTTATTGAGTTGAGAACCAGTTTTTTATTTAGTGGCAAAGACAATGTCCTCTATGTGGGAGGTAATAGGTTCAAAATATTGATATTAAATAGCTAGGTGACTCGACCTCCAACTTTTTATAATATTAAATCTACTCATGAAAAATAATTTTTTAAATAATAATAATAATACCAGTTATGGGTCTTGACTCTTGAAAGCATTATCACTCATGTTTGATTGCGAAAAGAATAATCCAAACATATTTGCCAAATACGCATTACTGAATCAGCATTCACTCTGTTTATTTATCATAAAATCCAGCGCTGTCAATTGTATTTGTCAGTAATTCAGTTGAACAGGAAATACTCAATGAGTTGTCTGAGAATGGTCTCTACATCTCTAAATAAATAAAAGAATTCCCTACATCATGCTTCTTTTTAAGCATTTGTTTTGCATTTTTTTTAATAGAACTTTACTAGAAAGATGGTATACTTCATCAAGTCTTTGCTTTTCTGAAACAATAATAAATGTGTAGAATTAAAATGTTTGGATTCCACCTAAGCCTACAGCATCCACTGACTATAAAATGAAAACTTATAATTTGTTGCGTTGCCCATATTTGATCTCTATTTTTTTTTAAATAGTGACATACGCTTCTTTAATGAGTCTAATTATTAAGGTCATGGTTAGTTGCAACTTAAATTTAAGATGAATTAAGTTTTACATCTCGTTTGACTGCTTGAGTTATAATTTAAATTAATCCGTCTTGAGAAGTTAAATGTTAAAAAATAAATCTATATCTATGATTAGTAGGTCTTACCGACTGAGCAAGCGCAAAGTTAATCCCTCAGAAAATGTGAGATAACTTAAGGCCCTGTTCGGTGGATCCGACTCCGCTGTTCTCCAAAGGGAGAACAGGACCCTGTTATTCCGACCCCGACCATTCACCTTTATCGAAAATGTGAGATAACTTAAGGCCCTGTTCGGTGGATCCGACTCCGCTGTTCTCCAAAGGGAGAACAGGACCCTGTTAGTCTGAGAATTGATGGAAAAAGAAGTATTTAGGAATTTGTTCCCATTGGTGTTGGGCAGTTAAGGATTTTCCCAATTAAATTTCTATTAAATTTCCATACACTTCACTTTTTCTCTTCTAAAAGCATTGTTCTAATGGGATAAATTAAATTGAGTCAGAGGTCTTTTTTTTTTTCAATTGGAGCAGCAGTAGCTGCTATGAAGACCAAATAAGTTTGGTTGTTTCTTAACGTGATTATACTATTTTATCATAATTATTAATATCAAATTAGATTTAACTACTAGTTGAAAATTTTGAATGCTTCTTAACTTGTCCGTGGTACATAAAAAAACTAAAATATATATTTTATCATTTGTCATGTTGTGATTAAGCTAATAGTTTAAAATTATTAATATAAGAATTGAAATATAAGACTAAAAATAAGCCTATATGCAAGACACTCTAAGAAACATTTTATGCATTTTAAAAGAATAGTTGGGTTTTTTTACAAAATTTTAATTTAACAAAAGAATAATTATTAAATATTATTATGTTATTGTTTAATCATTTTATTTAATTTTATTAATAATTATTAATAAGTATAATTGTATTGTTATCAAGTATTTTAGAAACAAAAATAAGATTTCCTACAACTATTCCCACGATACAACCGAACACTCATTTCAACACATTCTCATAATCAATCCTGTGTGTACCTGTGTTCATGAGTTTTTACTTTTTCAAAAGTGGGTTCTCATCCTTATCAAATCTCATCTCGTGTAATTCCGGAACAAACGAACAGCCCCTAATTGAATTAACTTAAATTTTATTTCAGAAGTCTTATTTTATACTTTTTTTTTTACAATTTAAGTATGAAGTGAGAGGTTTATTGTACCTCTTATTCCATGATCAAACATAGCTTTAGACAAGAGAACCAGTAATTTCTGAAAGCAACTAAAAAAGAGAGGAGAATCAATATAGACAAAAATAAAATAACATTCACTATCCACACATTTTGACCGAGATATTCTACTCAAGCTCACTTTTTCGCTTCAAGAAAATTCTGGGCCGGGCGTGTAATAAATGTGGCCCAGTTAGGCCTAGTTTTCGTAAATACCAGTGGCCCATTTAGGCCTAGTTTTTGTAATGAGCGAGCAAGCCACCTATATATCATCATAAATGATTATGTTTCCTGATTTTTGAAGATTTTTGTAGATATATAGATCCAGATCGTTTAAGTTTGTACAAATTTTAATTTGATCTTGACTACTATGAATAACAGTCAACCTTCATGCAATTTAAGCATAGTTTGGGGCACCATTTAGGATTGGTAATTTTGAACCGTAGAACTGTGAGTCATTTGATGTAGTATGAAACATGAATTTCTTCATATTTTAAAATTTAAAAACATGATACGTGGACAATACAACTCATTCCTTTAATGTTGGATTTCAAAATTAATTTTATTTTTTAATAGAGGAGTGTTCAAATGCCTGCATTTTATATGCCTCCATCTTACCTCAACTTTTTAATTTTGTAATAAACAAAATTTTAAAATTTATATTCCAAAATAAAACTGTTAGATTTAATCTCCATTATTTTATGTTACATGCACATAAAAATTTATCGTTTTTCGGTTTTTATTTTATATGAACCAATAGGTTAAAGATCAACGTCGAAAAATTATCCATATTTGTATTTTTGCAAAGCTCTCGGAACCAAACAAGAGAAGTTAAAGTGTCATAATTATTTATGTATACATAGAAAAAATAATATAAATCATATATAAAGCTTTTTTAACATTTAAGTTTAAAATATTAATTAATTAAAGTTATAAAAATAGAGACATCATGAAAACAAAAAAATGGAGATATTGGAACCGTTCTCTTTTTAGTATTATCAAAATAAGAAATTGTCAAGTAATCTCCCTCTAAAATAAAAACAACATGTATTTGAATCCCCATTTAATATTGAAAAGGATATGTACATTTCGAAAATTCAATTTGGAAATTATTATGACCACAAACATAACCATCAAATATACTGAATATTGGATTCTTTGAACTTAGATGAAGAAAAAAGGATTCTGAAATAAAATTACCTCGTTCAAAAAAATCGCAATAATATATATTTACAGAGGTGGATTCACTTAAAGTGAATGGGATCAATTGATTCGCATCCATTTTCAAACGCACCTCAGTGCTCCAGCATCTATAGTGGGAGTTGCTCACTCTTTTCTCCCTCCGTCCCTCTTAGTGTGACTTTGATTAGAACATTGATTTAGAAAACCATAAAATAGTTACAATTAGACAATTGAGGTCTCCAAGTCAAATATCTCTTTTGACCAGACAAAAGAGCTCTCATTTAATAATTATATTTCAGTATGCTCTGCCAAAATATTATAAGGTAAAGTAAAGTTAATAAAATAATTACAAAAGCTCTAGATGAGAACATCGTGCCTTGATTAAATTTGAATGTTTTTACAAAAAGAGAACTTCCAGTATTAACTAGTTTACTGGCATGCTCCTTGCCCCCCTCTAAGACATAACTCTTGATAGGTTTCAATTTGAGAAAGCTTTGGATGGAAGAGACTGAACAGAGACTTTTGGCATTAGAGCAGTTCTTTGTATTTTTTTCTTCTTTCCGTGTGTTAGCATTGAGGATAGGGACAAAATAGGTACTTAACGTTTAAAATAAAATCAAATGTTAAATCAAAGTTAAAATTTCAGATTTAATCAACACAAGGGGAAATAAGAAAGAATTTTAATTTATAATGGGGAAATAAGAAATTTGAATGTTTTGATGGAGAAATTAGCTATTTTGAAAGTTTTGATGGGTACACTCGAAATTTTTCCAAAAACAAAAAGATGCATAGTAAAAAGTAGATGTTTTGCACCAGCCGGGAATCGAACCCGGGTCTGTACCGTGGCAGGGTACTATTCTACCACTAGACCACTGGTGCTTTGTTATTAAAATTGTAATCCAAGTTGTCACATCCATCTATACATTGCAATATGAAAATCATCGTAAGCAATTAATATTGGAGAAAAAATGATGTGCAACCTAACTTTCGTACCTTTTCCCTTTCATACTTAACCAGAATTGTTATTTACCATAAATTTCAGATAGATACTTTTAGAAAACTTATTTCATTACTGTCTATACTTTGAAACAATAATAAAAAATAGATAAAATCGATGCTTTGTAACATGGTGCGTAAAATGTAGATAATACAACTAGAGGAGTAGAACTAGGGTGTTCCTAAGCTCACCAAGCCTCTCGTGAACTCGACTCTAAAACCCATCGAATTGACTTCAAACGACATTTTCAAACCGTTAGATGTTCAATATATATTAAAATGTGCTTGGAGACCAAATTTTACATTTTTTGGAATTTTTTTACTATTTATTAAGCCGGTTTGAAAACCGCTGTTTTTATTAAAATTCTGCACCATTGAAAAACAACGGTTTTCAAACCGGCTTAATAAATAGTAAAAAAATTCCAAAAAATGTAAAATTTGGTCTCCAAGCACATTTTAATATAGATTAAACATCTAACGGTTTGAAAATGTCGTTTGAAGTCAATTCGATGGGTTTTAGAGTCGAGTTCACGAGAGGCTTGGTGAGCTTAGGAACACCCTAGTTCTACTCATATAACTATAGTAATTGAGTAGAACTAGGGTGTTCCTAAGCTCACCAAGCCCTTCCGTGAGCCCGACTCTAAAACTTATCAAATTGACTTCAAACGACATTTCTAAATAGTTAGATGTTCAATCTATATTAAAATGTGCTTCGAGACCAAATTTTACATTTTTTGGAATTTTTTTACTATTTATTAAGATGGTTTGAAAATCGTTGTTTTTCAATGGTGCAGAATTTTAATAAAAATAGCGATTTTCAAACCATCTTAATAAATAGTAAAAAAATTCCAAAAAATGAAAAATTTGGTCTCCAAACATATTTTAATATAGATTAAATATCTAACGGTTTGAAAATGTCATTTGAAGTCAATTCGATAGGTTTTAGAGTCGAGCTCACGGAGAGCTTGGTGAGCTTAGGAACACCCTAGTTCTACTCATAGTAATTTTCATAAAAATTTCTAAATAGATGGTTATGAGCTAGAATAAATTGATTAAATTTCAAATTGTTTTGCATCTAAAATTTCCAATAAACTACTGAAATGCTATTATTATATGAGGAGGGTTCAAATGCTTTCATTTTTTGCCTCCACTTTTAAAAACTTTAATAACTCAAAATTTAAAATTTAAAAGTTTAAATAAAACCGTTGGATATGATCTATGTTATTTTCTCTATGTGCTCATAAAAAATTATCTATTTCAATTTTTTTTTTATGTGAATCAATAAGTTGAAAAATCAACGTCTAAAAATTATCTACATAAGTACGGTTTTTACAAGCTCTTGATGACAACCAAAACAAAATTAAAATGTGATAATTTTTATGTGTATAGATAAAATGACGTAGATCATATCCAATGGTTTTATTTTGACTTTTAACTTTTAAATTTTGAACTATTAAAGTTTTTTAAAATAGAGACATAACGAAGGTACAAACAATAAAGACATTTGAACGCTCTTCTTGTTATATATATATATACACAGTACTGGAGAACCTGGAGTCGTGAAGTTTCTGAGATGTGGGACCAAGTGGCCGAACCGTATCCGATGGATTTGAAAAATTTCGAGGCAAAAAACACGACAATGTCAGAAAGCCTAACAATCCGCTCTCCACATTGATTGACCACTCTCATTGATTGATGGATTTGATGCGCAAGAAAAATTGGGCTACCAATGGCAATATTATGATTTGACAGTACAGTTTTATTCCTTCATCCTGTGATTTTGATGTCTGCAACTCTTTCGCTGAGGGCCAACTATACTAATTTTTTTTAGAAACCATAATTAAAATTTTGTTTTTTACAAAAATATAAAAATATAAGAACCGCAATGCTATTTTTGTTCGAAATTTTTTTTTGTTCCGAATCAAAATGGCATTTCGGTCCGGTCCCCTTTTTAGATTTTCTGAGGTACTTTTCACAAGTTTTCATATGAGTCGCCGTAGAAAATTCAAAGGGGGATCGGACCGAAATATCATTTCAGTTAGAAATAAAAAAAAAATTTCGGACCGAAATAATATTTCGATTTTTATAGTTTTTATAAAAAAAAAATAATCATGTTAGTTTCGTAAAAATATATTTTTTAATTATAGTTTATAAAAAAAATTCCAACTATACTGACAATACAGATCTCTCAATAAAAATTCTCATACAATTTCTTGCGATTTTAAACGAGGAAATAAATCTGCTGTTATTTCAACAGTTGGAATCGAAATAACAGGTTTTGTAATTCCTTTAGAATAACAGCATATTTATTTCCTTCTTTAAGCACCGCATCTATCTGAGTTAATCTCAGCTTAGGCCTGCCATTTTAATTTGAATGTTTCTGATGTACGTGTCTTGGAGATTCGTACCATATAAAAATAAAAATAATTATATTACTCCTCACACTCCTATCTCCAATTTTTTTATTAATATTCTCAGAAAATAACAAAAAAAAAAATTTGCTCTCGAGTTTTTTGTTTTTTTTTTAAACTACCCTAACCGCCCCCTCATGGGGTGGTCCACTGTTCCAACCAAACCGCCCCCTGTGGGGCGGTCCACTGTCTCTCAAAATCTCAAAAATAAAAAAACACCAAACCGCCCTCCTGTGGGGCAGTCCACTGTTCAAAATACTAAACCGTCCCACTATAGGGCAGTTTGATTTTTTTTTTTGAAATTTTGAGAGAATATGAAAAGCAAGATGCTGAAATTTAACAATAAAAATTCGAATTTTGTTTTTAATATTTGTTAGATTACTTCTTTTGATGTATAATTAGCATATTTATACTAAAATATGCTAAATTACGGTAAACTACGCAAATTTCGCTAATTATAATGAAATGCGCTAAATTACGCAAAATTACGCTAAATTAGGCTGATTTTGTTAATGAAATTGAGAATTTGATTATATGATTCCTTGTTAAATTTGTTAATAAGCATATAATCCATATGGACTTAAATATCGTTGTTTTTGCAAGGAAACATCGATGTTTCGTTAGCCTTAGCATTGGCAATTAAGCAGGGTAGTGCTGAAAAAATATCGGTGTGTCGCTGATATTTTTGTAATGAAACATTGATGCACTTCTGCAATCGATATGTCGTGCATAAAGTATTGGTGCATCATCGGTGTTTTTGCACGAAAGCATCGTTGTTTTAAAAAAAAATTAAACGGCCATAACTTGGGCTATGAAACTCGAATTTGCGCGTACAATCCCAATTTGGAAAGATTGGGACGAGACGGGAGCAATGGCGCCATCGGGGTCATCCCCAGGAAGCTGACGGAATCTGAATTGCAAAAAAATGTCGTTTAGTGCATAAAAAATTGAGTTAAAGTTTTTTATCAACGGTAGACAAACAACAACCTATTTGCGGCTAGTGACACTGTCGTATGCAGCATGATAAAAGTCAGAATTTGTATCAAAATTACTGATATGATGTTTAGTGTTCGCATACGGCTAATGAATTTAACAATAACCAGCATCCTAATATTGAGTATCTTTCATTTTCTATGTTCAAACAAGAAACTGTCCGTGTGATATGAAAAAATTCCAATTATATTCAATGCCATCCTAAAATTGAGAGAATTTGATTTGACAAGAACCAATATCCCAAATAGTTCCTTTCTAGATATACTAATTAGCATAATTTAACATAATTTCAAGTAATTTAGCGTATTTTAGTATAAATATGTTAATTATACATCAAAAGAAGCAATCTAACAAATATTAAAAACAAAATTCGAATTTTTATTGTTAAATTTCAGCATCTTGCTCTTCATATTGTCTCTCAAAATCTCAAAAAAAAAAACACCAAACCCCCCCACAGTGGGGCGGTTCAGTATGCATAGTTGGCCGCCCCACAGGGGGGCGATTAGGGTATTTAAAAAAAAAACCGAGGGCAAATTTGATATTTTGTATTTTTTTTTAGGGTATTAATAAAAAAAACGGCTCCTATCCCCCTCTGTCCCTGCAATAACATTAGAAAAAAATTGTACTATGGCCCTCACTAATAATATAGTCCCTTTTTTCAGTCTCCACACTCGTTATTCGTCAATCTTCATAGGTATAAATACTTAGAAGATAAGAAATTAATACTTACAAACTAAGATATTAATACTTGCATTCGTAACTTGATATGACTACTCCCTTTTTCAATTATTTAATTGTCCCCGCATCAACCTTCCTCTAATGAAGTAGTGGGGACCCCGCATCTCCGTACTCCCGCATCAACCTTCTCAATCGTCCATGCGTCAACCTTTCTCTAACAAACATAGTTCACCACATAAGTATAAATAATTCAATGCATAGGTATAAATACTTGTAATACTTAATATTAATACTTTCAAATGTCAGCTAGTGTCATATGTAAAAAATACTTGCAAGTATAGGTATAAATATTTGCACGACGAGGTATAAATACTTGTGTGATGACGAGTTCGAAAGTACGTCATCATGGATCTCATTTGAAAATAAAATTGCGTAGAAGGCGTTCGTGATTTTAGATTCGCAAAATTTCTCATAGATCGTCAGAAATGTGAACGAGATTGAACGAAGAAAAAAAATCAACATCTAAAAACGTGTATGATTCCTTCCATGTAGTTTGAGTGGTCTCCCATATAGTTTGAGAGACAATTATTTATGTAAAAATTGTTCTCCTTATAGGTATGAATACTTTTGTTCATAGGTATAATACTTCCGTGCATGAGTATTAATATTTTAGAAAAAAAAAAATCAGTGCTGGAGTTTTTGTGATTCCCCATGGTAATTATGGAAGTTAAGTGGGGATAATGAGAGATGGAAGTGCGGGGACAATTATCAGGATCCTAAAAATAAACAGTCCAGATCTCGTTCTACAGATCAAGTACGTGACTTGATTTGAATTCAATTTTTTTTGTCCTCCGGTGATTTTTGTATTTAAATTATTTTGATTATATTTTTTCATTTTTCATTTCAACTAATACAAAATTATGAGAAAACTAAAATTAAGTTCGACTTTAATTTTTTTTTTTCACTGACAATGGTTAGAGATTTAGACTAATGCAATTCAGAGCAATCCAACGACAAAATACATGGATATTTAGTCTTCTTTTTTTAAGTATATAGCCTTTAGGTGATCTATTATAAATATGTTTTTAATAATACAGAGTCTCTTAATAAAAAAAAGATGTATAATTTTCTTTGCTTGCTGAGAGAAAAAAAGATGTAATAACATTAAATATTTCATTAATTATTGGAACATAAATGGTTCCGTAAGAAACGTCAGTCATCCAATGACAGCCGACCTCGGAATAGTAGCTATTGGAAATGAAATGCTATGATTAAATATCTACATTTCTGTTCAACAAAGCCGTATATTGGAAATGAAATGCTAAGATTTTCTTTCTTTGGGAGTGCTGTGAAGTGGGAACAAAGCCCTATATTGGTCGCGTATTGGCCGACTCCGCGATATTTTTATTAATACCCCCAGAAACAAAAATATCAAATATAACCTCGGATTCAATTTTTTTAAATATAACCTAAACACTTCTTGGGGGGCGGTTTACTCTTCCCACCAAACCGCCCTCTTGTGGGGCGGTCAGCCAGTGTATACTGAACCGCCCCACAGGGGGGCGGTCCAGTTTTTTTTTTAGATTTGAGAGACAATATGAATAAAATTTAACTATAAAAATTCGAATTTTGTTATTAGTATTTGTTAGATTACTTCTTTTGTCAAATAGCTAAAATGATTACTTCTTTTTAATATTTGTTAGATTATTTTTTTTTAATTCGAATTTTTTTTTAATATTTTTCTTTTTTAGAGACAAATAGCTAAAATGATGAAATATAATACTAAAAAATTGAATTTTTTTTTCCTTTGTCAAATTACTTTTTTGATAGCATATATTTATACTAAAATGTGCTAAATTACTTGAAATTATGTTAATTTATGCTGATTTACTTTAAATTACTTGAAATTATGTTAATTTTTTTTAGAGACAAATAGGTAATATGTTGAAATATAACACTAAAAAATCGAATTTTTTTAAAATATTTGTTAGATTACTTTTTTGACATATAATTAACACAGTTATACTAAAATACACTAAATAACTTGAAATTATGTTAATTTATGCTGAATTACACTAAATTACTTAAAATTACAATAATTATGTAGAATTATGTTAAAATACGGTAAATTAATTTAGAACGTATAATAGGGATGATATCTTCACTGAGAAGGCGAAAAACGACGACGAAACTTCAAACGGCCATAAAACGGCGCTCGAGTGTCCGATTTCCGTAAATTACCACTTTTCGGAAAACTTGCGAAAATACGCATGCGTTAGTGCCGCAATGTTGGATTTCCAAATTCAGAATCGCCAAAAAACAAAGGGAAGAGTATCAAAACTTCAGTTGAAGTTTTCAATTAAGATTTTTATTTCTATTGTTCAATCTACGTAGCTCAGTAAATTAGTTATATAATGCACTTGTAGAATACCAATTTCTATTATTTTTGAAATATTTTTACTATTTTTATGATTTATGAAAGATGGCACAAAATAGTCCATATTCATACGTAATTTAGCGTAATTTATAGTATTTTAGCATAATTCTACATAATTATTGTAATTTCAAGTAATTTAGTGTAATTCAGCATAAATTAACATAATTTCAAGTTATTTAGCGTATTTTAGTATAACTATGCTAATTATATGTCAAAAAGTAATCTAACAAATATTTAAAAAAAATTCGATTTTTTAGTGTTATATTTCATCATTTTAGCTATTTGTCTCTAAAAAAAATATTAAAAACAAAATTCGAATTAAAAAAGAAGAAGAAGTAATCTAACAAATATTAAAAAGAAGTAATCATTTTAGCTATTTGACAAAATAAGTAATCTAACAAATATTAAAAACAAAATTCAAATTTTTATTGTTAAATTTCATTCATATTGTCTCTCAAATCTAAAAAAAAAAAAAACTGGGCCGCCCCCCTGTGGGGCGGTTCAGTATACACTGGCTGACCGCCTCACAGGGGGGCGGTTTGGTGGGAAGAGTGAACCGCCCCCCAAGGGGTGTTTAGGTTATATTTAAAAAAAATTGAACCCGAGGTTATATTTGATATTTTTCTTTTTTCTGGAGGTATTAATAAAAATATCGGCCGACTCCGCTACCACAAAACCATTTATGTTTGTAAAAGAACAAAATAATTAGTAACTGAAAACTTAAATTGATAAAAATCCGACATATTAATAAAGGAAAGTATCCAAAAAGTTTTTGTTATAACTAAAGACTCGTTCGTACAAAAAATTGATGTTCTTTTACTAGTTTTTTTAATTGTCTTTCATATTGTACTGGTTGTCTTTCATTTTTTATTAGTTGTCCTTTATTTCTATTGGTTGTCATTCATCTACTGCTGTTGTATTTCATTTTCTATTGTTTGTCTTTCATCTTCTACTAGTTTTTCATTTTCTTTTAATTATCTTTTCTCTTGGACTGGTTGTTTTTCATCTTAAATTGATTGTATTTCATGTTCTATTGGTTGTATATCATCTTCTTCTAGTTGTATTTAATTTTTTTCTATTTGTCTTTTATATTCTATTAGTTGTATTTCATGCTTTACTGATTATCTTTCATCTAATACGATTTGTATTAATCTTCTTGTAATTAACTTTCAAGTTTTACTATTTGTCTTTCATCTACTATTGGTTGTATTTCATTTTTTTTTTCTAATTGTCTTTAATCTAGTACTGGTTATACTGGTTATCTTTCACCTTCTTCTAATTATCTTTTCTCTCATACTAATTGTTTTTCATCTTGTAATAGTCTTTTGTCATCTTCTTCTGTTTGTCTTTCATCTTCTTTAAGTTGTCTTTCATCCTTTTTCTAATTGTATTTTATCTTATACTAGTTGTGTTTCATCTTCTGCAGGTTATTTTCATCTTGTACTAGTTCTCTTTCATCTTCTAAAAGGTGAAAGACAACTAGAAGAAGATGAAATACAACTAGGTCTGGTAATGGACCGCATCAAATCCAAAACTCGGCCCGGCTTGACTCGGTCCAGCTCAGATCAAATATGAAGAAAAAACCCCAACTCGACTCGGTCCATTTGATCCTCTCGGCTCGGTCCGAACTCGGCTCGTTAATAAAGAGTCACTTCCCTTCCGTTTCCAAATTGAACTTCCCCAAAGATATAATTTGAATTCTGACTTCTCTTTATTCTCGTCAAATTATATTGTTGAACCAATGTTTCCAAATTGATTTATTGAGGCATAATTACACTCTGCATTAAATATGAAATACAACTAGTAGAACATGAGACACAACTAGTAGAATATGAAATACAACTAGTACAAGATTAATGATAACTGGAATAAGATGAAATACAACCAAAAGAAGATGAAAGAGAACTAGATGAAGATGAAAAACAACTAGTACAAAATGAAAAACAACTAGAAAAAGAGGAAAGACAAATAGAAAAAGAAGAAACACAACTAGTAGAACATGAAAGACAACCAGTACAAAATGAAAGACAATTAGAAAAAAATGAAATACAACGAGAAATAGATGAAATACAACTAGTAGTAGATGATAAACAATACATAGAACAAGAAATACAACAAGTAGAACATCGAAGAGAAGTAGTACAACATGAAATACAACAAGTACAAGATGAAAAACAATTACAAGAAGATGAAAAAAAAATAGTAGAAAAGAAAGACAACAAGAAAAAGAAGAAATACAACCAATAGAATATGAAATACAACAGATACAAGATGAAATACAACCAAAGAATATGAAATACAACCAATACAAGATAAAATATAACTACAGGAAGATGAAAGACAACTAGCAGAAGTTGAAAGACATCCAAGAGTAGATGAAAGACAACCAGTAGAACATGAAAGACCAAGGGTGGAGATCTGATCAGAATCAGAATAGTCCACGGATTGAGTCCACGGATCATGCGGCATAAGGGAACTCGCACGACTTCCTGACTTAGCATATTTTGCAGTAATTTCGCCATTTTACATGTTGTGCACTTCGGGTGAGGTGTTGCATGCTCCATGTGATGCCCTGTTTTGGTGCTATCTTCATAAATCGCCTAAATTCGATACTTTTGCTCCATTTTTGGCCTAAATTTGCAACTTTCTCCAAAACCTGCCAAAATAGCCTAAAAATATGTCTGCGGTAAATAAATTGAGAAAATGGCTACTTTGCATTCGCTTTTGGCCATTTTTCGCAAGAAAAGATAGTGATTTTAGCTATATGTTTTGGCCCGATCATCTACTACTCATTGTATTTCATATTCTTCTAGTTGTATTTCATCCTATATTGGTTGTCTTTCATATTATAACTAAATTATTATTATTAGTTATAAATTAGTAAAATTAGTTACTAATAAGTTTAATTAGTTATAAATTTGTATAAATATTTATAATTAGTTATTTATTAGTATAATTAGTTATAAATTAGTATAATTAATTATTATTAGTTTTAATTAGTATAATTAGTTATTAATTTGTATAATTAGTTATTAATTAGTTGAATTAGTTATAAATTAGTATAATTAGTTAAAAATTAGTATAAATTTATAGAATTAGTTATTAATTAGTTATTAATTAGTTATAAATTTGTATAATTAAGACATTCTCACAAGAGATCCTTATGACACCCCATGCATCGTTTTGTGATTCTTCATCTATTTGTCTTAAACTGGTGATCTTTACATGATAATCAACGATCATTTTAGGCGGAAAGTTTCTTGCGGGGAAAGCGTTAGTCTATTGGATCTAATTCTCGATGGATTCGGCAATCAATTACTCTTAACCATGCTTTCAGCCTTGGTTCAAGTGAGAAGGGAAATAAGTGGAGGCGAAGATCGTCCCATTCTAACCCATTTACTCGAATTGAGTCGCAAATGGTTTGGAAATTTGTGAGATGCGCGTGAGGATTCTCTCCCAGTCGACCCTCGAATTTGTCCCTTTGCACCTCGTTCAGTTAGGTTGACCTATTTATTAGGTATTATAGATTGCACACAGTTCTGTGACAAACTGCATACACTTGACCTGTACTAGAAACAAGATTAAATGAGTAAAAATGATAGAAAGCCTGAACCCTATAATACCTTTTTCCGCATAAAACCTATACCTTAATACCGACTCATTAATTAATTAATTAAACCACTTAACCAACTAAACCAAACAACCAAATTAATCAAACATAATTAATTACCGATTTCCCACTTTAATACACTATTTCTATAGATCGACACCCCGATCTATACTATATGATAGATTCATGAGCTTGTGAATCGATTGTAGTGTAGACAATTAGAGTTAAAAATATTTATTGGCTCTGATTTTGACGTATCACTTGGCAGCTTTTCAGTCCAATGTCTGACGTCCCAAGGGGTGAAGATGATGACTCTGTTGACTGGGACTTGTTAGACTACTGATAGGGCTATTTCATGTTTTATGTTCTAATTTGTTGATCTGTGTATTTTGTGTGTTTGCTTAACAACAGTTATGCTGCTTTTGTATTTAAGACGTACAAATGTAATTTTGGCTAAGTGATTCGTATCTGTTTTAGGTACTGAAACTTGATTTTTTTTGTTTCTAATAAAAATCGGTGGTCTATACCACTACTTTAAAAAAAAAATGAATTTATATCTCTTTTTTGAAATTTTAACGCACGTTTTTTTTTTACATTTTCATACGGATACCATATATGAACTTGGAAAATGATAATATTAATCCACAGTATAAATTGATCCTTAATATACATATTACTATAGCTTCACTCTTATTCGAGTTCAAGCTAAATTATTTTTCTGTTTTAGATCAAGCAATCTGAGTATAACCTATTCATATAAATGTTCAAATTTTTTTGTTTCCAAATTAGCATGCCAGTGACAATGAAACGAGCAGTTCAGACTTTAGATATCTCTATTATAAATGTTCAAGTCGCACATGGATATCATCCTTAAATGATAAGTAGCATGTACAGTGAGTGTCAATTTTATTTGATTATTTTCCTTTTATAATATTATTACTTTATAAAAAAAATTAATTTGCATTTGCTGGCAGGAGTGTTGTGGGAAAGTGGGAGCACCATTCCCAAAACGAGGCAAATTGCCGTCGTTTCCATCTCTGATTCCTGATATTCTATGTCGTTCTCTTTGTTACCATTCTATAGCGAGTCAGAACGCACCTATACACACATCTAATTAGTAATTAGTAATTACTATAGGAAGTCTATGTAAAGTAACCACATGAAATCTGAACTTTACTCTGAGAGAAAAGTCGCCGTTTTTGGTCTTGTCATTATGCGCCTAACCCCCTGAATCCCCTCACCTTTAACATTTTTTTTAGGGTTTTAGTCACCGTGCTAGCTTAGCAATTAGCATAGCTAGTACCCTACAAGGGGTTTTTAATACACGAAACCAATTGTTGTTTCTGTACATGGGTTCAGTTGAGCATGAATACCTCCACTTCCACACTACACTAGCCAGAGCGAAAATACAATACAAAGGAGGTCGATTTTGGTTGGTAGAAAATGGAAAAGTCATTAATTGGCCGCGCAAGAATTTCAAGTAATTAAAAAGAAAGATTGGGCTTTTATTTTTGTTATGTATACGAGGCATTCCCTCTACGCTCTGTTTCGCTTAAATATATATATATCCTCTCTTTCTTTCTTTTTTTCAAGAAGGCAAGCGTAAGCATTTCGCCTTTGGGTTCATTTAACATCCCTCGAATCGATAGTCGATAGACAACATGGTTAGTATAGTATCATCTCTTTCAATTAGCGCATGGTTCCTTCCAATTGCCGGTGCAAGGAGGAAAGTTAACAGAATTTTTTTTATATTTTCTGTGTTTTTGAAGGTGGGTTTCTCAAGTTACATGCCCAATTGGCTTGAAGCACTTCTTGGAGAGAAGGATTTCTTCTCTCCATGCACAGTTCATGAAACAAGCAAGAAAAATGAGAAGAACATATTTTGCCTTGATTGCTGCCTCAGTATTTGCCCTCAGTGTGCATACCATCACCACCGTCACCGATTCCTTCAGGTGTATATTCATGCAAATTTAATTTCTGTTTTCTCTGTTTAATTTTGTTGTTTTGGGTAATAATTGAGCTGAATTAAGAAGTTTATTTTGAAAAGATTCGGAGGTACATGTATCATGATGTCGTTCGAGTCGAGGAATTTGAGAAGCTTATAAACTGCTCCTCTGTTCAGGTTGGGGACAAAAAAAATCAATCTCTTTTGATAGTTCTTTACTCAATTTTGAAATGCCCAAAATTGATGCAATCAATTCTGACGAATATATATTTTCAATTTGAAGTCTTACATAACCAACAGTCATAAAGTCATATTCTTGAACGAGCGATCACAAACTAGCAACTTTCGCACCGCCAATTCCTGCCGATACTGCGATCGTTCTTTACCGGACCAATACATCTACTGTTGCATCTCATGCAAGGTACAGCCAATTTGCTCTCTTTCTTAGTTTTCAATTTCGTCTACTCTATTTTAGATTTCTTGCCAAAGTTTGAATCTTTTCAATTAGGTGAAAGAATTGTTGAGGTGCGGTGTTGGAATTGCGAGAGAATTAAGAGAATGTGATTTCATGCCAATTGATGAAGGTCAATTTACATCGGACTCCATTTTGGAGTTACCTGAGGTCTCTTGTTGCAGTTCAGGCGGGGGCAATACCGGAAGTTTTCACAATAAGGCAGTGCTGGTACCAACCGGTATGGAGGCATCGAGCCGAAGGAAGAAAGGGATTCCGGTACGGGCTCCGCTCTTCTGATCAACTGAACAGTGGTGTTTTGGAGGGAATTGACAGGATTCAAGAAGAACCCAAATTTTGTAAAGGAAAACATTAATTGCATTTTTTGAAGGGGCTTTAACTTTAGGTGTTATTTTGCATCTAGGCCCTGAAGAATGTTGTAATTTTAAATATCTCCCATGGTATTAGTGTTTCAAAGGCATCCGGTGCAAAATATTAATTATTCAGTTGTGTTTTCAATTATGGAAACAATTGAGATTCGTGCAAATATATTTTGCAGATTTTAAACTAAAAATAAACAAAGTGGACATCAAGTTTGGGACGACTATATAATAACATTTTTAATGAGTGAGGCAATGGTACTTTACAATATGCAAATGAATTGGTTTCTAAAGTTTAAACAGTCGTCACTCAGAACCGCTTAATACGATTTCTATATGAAAATGTACGATAAAATTTTATTTTTTTATAAATTTGTTGTACTATCTTAGATAGATATAAAATCACTACTTTTGAAAGTCCAAAATATTTAGATCAAATAATTTTCTACCTATTTAAGAAAATAGTAAAATAAAATTCTAAAAAGACCCAAGTATATTTTTATATCGAGATCACGTTGAATAGTTCGGATCAAAGTAATTAAATAAAAAAAAATGAAAATATAAATTTACAGACGACTTTTAGAAAAATAATTAGTTTTCGAAATCTTTAAAGCAGTAGTCACTGTACTTGTGGCTCGGCCGCAGAAATATCACTTGTTTATTAAGTTGGTTTTTGTTGGGTAGATAACTAGATATTCTCGTCTTTATTTATTTCTTCTCTGATATGCTGTCGGGTTGACTTAGATTGTATCTTAAAAAATTGTAAATTGTATTTGTTTGTATAATAGAAAATTTATAATAACAAATGGATGTACATGAATCCATAATGGATCGTGGGTGTGTGCAATTACTCTTTTGTTTTGTTTTGTTTTGTTTTTGATTTGACTGTAGTTACTGCGGGGTTGAATTTATTGTGATATAGAGTTTGAACTTAATTTTCCACCTTCCCTCCTCTGTATGTATATGTTGTAATTTACGAGGAGAGATTGCATGGTTCCAAGTAAAACAAACCCTTTGATTGTTTTACAGCTGTTTGCCACAAACCTGATATTTTTTCCTTTTCCTTTTTTGTTATTTGTTTATTTATGAACAGGATCCTCAGCCTCTGCTAGCTTTGCAGGGGTTCAAACAATAGCACAGTGCCAGAAAGGCCTCTGCGGCTCTGCTGCACCTCTGCATTAATTCCAGGAAATAAAAGTGATCTAAAATATTGGAAACAAAATTGATAGAAGAACAGGTGGCATTTCAAACTTTTTGGTACATGACAAAATTGACTTCCAGCAAACGTGACAAATTTCATGTGCTTAGCAGAGAAATCAGAATTTCAATTTTTATTTATTTATTTAGTGTCTACGAATTGAATATTTATTCGGATTAAATTGCAACACTTTCTGTGTAGAAGGTTGTGATTTCGAAATTCAAATAAAGAATTCTAAATTTTTGTTTTTCTATCTAAAAAAAGATAAATCAGCATAAAATTTGCATTTGTAAAACAGTAAAATGGGCAAAAAGACCCTAGTTTACGGTTTCCTCTTATTAAGAATGTTTGTTTTTTATTTGCTCAAAAAGTCAGCATTTTCCAAATAATTACAGTGATTTAAAAAAAAAAACAACTCTAAATTTTATCAATGACTAAATTATAAATGTGGATGTCTATTTATTATGTGACTCTTCTATTTTGTAACACCTAAAACATAGAAATTAAAATTGAAGTGAATAAATTAATCACCTTTATTCTTCTCTTCAAAGAAATATGGTTCATCTTCATCTTACCAATAATGGTTCATCTTTATCTACCCAATTATTATTAAAATTAATTTAGATATCTATTTATTATCGTACACACATGAAAAATATATGACTAAAACTAATCATTATTTACATTCTCTTTTATCTTATTGATTTTGTCGGACGATTGTAATGTAATTAAAAAGTTTACTAGAAAGAATATTGAAATTAATTTTATTTTTAAATTCATTAGAGAAAATATAGATTTAAGTTTTACCAAACATCATATCAAATTTATCAGAATTATTACTGAATCATAATAAAGTGCAATGTAGATTTAAGTTTTACCAAACATCATATCAAATTTTTTATATTTATTACGGAATCGTAATAAAGTTCATTTAATTTTATATATATTTTAATTAATTAAACAGTCGAAACCAATTCGGTACCTCTTCTTTTGAAAGCGGTGCATTCAGCAAAGTTCATTCTGTTGTTCTTTTCCAAACAGTTATATTATTGTAATTTTTTTTTTTTAAATTATAGGGTACTGTGGAAGTACATCTTTGTATTCCAATTATATTAGATCACATCTTTGTATTCTTATTCCGAATTATATCTATCAAACCTTTTAATTATTTGTGTATCTTTTCAGTATCTACATGATCCAAAAATCTCCTTTTAAGATAAAAATGAGATCAACTTATTCAATTTTAAATATTCACAAAAAAAAATTGTTTCAAATTTTGAACTGCGAACTAACATGATCGAAATGTTGAAAAAAATAATACAATTTCTTGCATAAAAAATTATACACCATAACCCGGCTAGTTAAATAAAGTTCGTTAGAAATTAATATTGATGCAAGTATTGTAATTTGTAAGCATGTTCCCCGACATTTTTATTATACCCAAAGTTAATTACAAATTAATAAAAATACCCAGACCCACCAACCTTTCTTAAAAATACCCAAACCGGTCATTAAATGACCGGTCCTTGATTTATTTTATTTTTTTAGAGACAAATAGCTAAAATGCTGAAATATAACACTAAAAAATCAAAATGTTTTTTAATATTTGTCAAATTACCTTTTTAATAGTATATTTATACTAAAATACGCTAAATTACTTGAAATTATGTTAATTTATGCTGATTTACACTAAATTACTTGAATTATGTTAATTTTTTTTTTAGATACAAATAGCTAAAATGCTGAAATACAACACTAAAAAATTGAATTTTTTTTAATATTTGTCAAATTACTTTTTCGATAGCATATTTACACTAAAAATTCTAAATTACTTGAAATTATGTTAATTTATGCTGATTTACACTAAATTACTTGAAATTATGTTAATTTTTTTTTTAAGAGACAAATAGCTAAATGCTGAAATATAACACTAAAAAATCGAATTGTTTTTTTTAAATATTTGCTAAATTACATTTTTCATATATAATTAGCATATTTATACTAAAATACGCTAAATTACTTGAAATTATGTTAATTTATGCTGAATTACACTAAATTACGCTAAATTACAATAATTATGTAGAATTATGCTAGAATACACTAAATTACGCTAAATTACGTATGAATAGGGATGATATCTTCACTGAGAAGGCGAAAAACGACGACGAAACTTCAAACGGCCATAAAACGGCGCTCGAGTGTCCGATTTCAGCAAATGACCACTTTTCGGAAAACTTGTGAAAATACGCATGCGTTAATGCTCGCAATGCCGGATTTCGAAATTCAGAATCGCCAAAAAACAAAGGGAAGAGCCTCAAAACTTTAGTTGAAGTTTCCGATTAAGATTTTAATTTCTATTGTTCAATCTACGTAGCTCAGTAAATTAGTTATATAATGAACTTGTAGAATACAAATTTTTATTATTTTTGGAATTTTTATACTATTTTTTATGATTTATGAAAGATGGCACAAAATCGGCCCTATTCATATGTAATTTAGCGTAATTTACCGTATTTTAGCATAATTCTACATAATTATTGTAATTTAGCGTAATCTAGTGTAAATCAGCATAAATTAACATAATTTCAAGTAATTTAGCGTATTTTAGTATAAATATGCTATCAAAAAAGTAATCTAACAAATATTTAAAAAAACAATTCGATTTTTTAGTGTTATATTTCAGCATTTTAGCTATTTGTCTCTAAAAAAAAAATTAAATCAGAGACCGGCCATTTAATGGCCGGTTTCCCTCTTTAATAAAAAAAAAATTTCAAGAGACCGGCCATTTAATGACCGGTTTGGGTATTTTTAATAAAAGTTGACGGGTCTGAATATTTTTATTAATTTGTAATTAACTTTGGGTATAAATAAAAATGTCGGCATGTTCCGTCTAATAATAGGAGCTTTAATTCAGTTTGATTTGTCAAAATAAGACTATGGAAGCTTGAAATCTAGTTCAAAATCTACGAGCTGAAAAAATCGAACCATGAAAGTTCAGACTTCAGATAGGTCACACAATTATTTTGCAATGATGTAACAAAATTTGCATCTTAAAGCGTACTACGTTTGCCAATTAGTTTTTCTAAATTCTAACTTTGACTACACAAAAACTTCAATCTTCATGTTTATAAATTTACCCATGCTACATTCAACAAATACAACAAATATTGTACATAAAATTTGGCTGACATGCAATTTTTTTTTAAGTTGCTCCTATTTTTTCAAAAAAAAATTACATGATATTCGTTAATAGTTAGATATACATTTTTCAATTATTAAACAACAAGATTAGCTGGACTGCTGGACTAGAGACAGCCATTGATAAAAAAATGGCTTCTTTGATCTTTTTATAGAGTCAGCTACTCGTTTATTTTTACTATTTTTTTCAATGTGATCTAACTTATCAACTTCTATTTAATGTTTATAAAAAAAATACTTCATCTGAATTTTGAATTCACAACCACCCACTTAGAGAGTGTTATCTTTTTACTACTAGATCAAAGACTGATTGTTTCAGCTACTCGATTTTCGGTTTTTAAGAAGGTAAAACTTAAAAACTATTAGAATTAAGCCTAAATAGGAAAAACGAATAGGGGTGTAAACGGATATGGATATCCGGACGGATATCCGCTCCGAATCCGCTTATTATCCGTATCCGGATTTAAACAGATACGGATATCACGGATATGGATAATTTTTGCATAGGAAAATTTGATGCGGATACGGATAATTTTTTGAAAGTATAAACGGAGCGGATATCCGCACTATCCGGATCCGAAATTTCAACTTTTCCGCTTCGCTGTAACTTGACTTTCAGCGGTTAATATCCCTAACTCCTCTCCATTCCTATATCTTCTCCATTTCTTTACCTTTTTTTTAATTTACTTTTGTTTTTCTTAATTGTTTTTAATTTTTTTAATTTAGTATTTGTGCTTAAAGTTCATGACTCAATTATCCGACAATTATCCGTGGATTATCCGCTCCGTATTCGTATCCGTGGATTATCCGCTCCGTATCCGTTTAAGACGGATTTGGTTTTGAATTTTGATATCCGTTTACTATCCGTATCCGCTCATTGAAAAACGGATACGGATTTGGTATCGGCATTATCCGCTCCGTTTACACCCCAAAAAACGAACGAACAGGAAAAAAGAAAAAAAGGAAAATTGAAATTAATTGTTGCTCTTGTTGTGAAAAAAAAAATGTGACGTAATGTGACTTAAACATCATGACTCGGTCGCGTCATATTATTAAAACTTCTTTTTCAAGTGACTAAAATGATTGAGGACAATCACATCACTTGTGGTCACACCGTGATGTTGGTGACTAGTCACGTTTAATTTTTTTTTTCCAGATTTGAAGTTAGTTCATAAAAAAAAATAAAAAATTACTAAAAATTAAGAAACTATTGCCAAAATAAAGAAATAAAGTTAGAAAAATTGCGATAATTTGGTTGTTCACAGTACTTTTTATCAGTCTGTACTTTTCCATTTATGCTGCATTTGCGTTCCTTCCTACAGAGTTTGACATTCCACAAGTTACAAATTCAAGTTGAAAAAAATGAATATATTTCTTGCAATATTAGCAAAGATCATAATGACTAGGTTTAATAATTTCTTAAAAAAAAAAAGGGTCTTACTATGATCATTCTGATAAACTCGCCCGCAGGACTTCTCTTTAAACTATATGCTGTCCTTGATGCAAAACCAAAGGAAAACTCTTATGAGCTCTATAAAATAAAGAAAAATTATTATCAACTTCACAAAATGCTTGCACTTTGAATTCAATTATATAAAAGGATTACAAAAAGAGATGGCAAAAGACTAAAAACAGTAAAAATTAAAATTGGTACAGATTCCATGGTGGTGGTACCTGTGGATAAGTGCATACCAGTGAACAATAACCAGATCGGAGATAAAGACAGACACAAGCTATTCCCTTTATTTAAGTTCACCACATTGCATACAAAAGCTGATGGAAGTCGAACTAATCCTTTAGTTTTGCTGAGTTTTAAAGGGAGGGGAGAGAGGCGGAGAGAATTTCGATGAAAAAATAATTGCATCCTAGCTTTGAGAGAAAATAACTAGGAAAATTTATACAAGGATTCAAAAGCATGGTGTCCCCATTTATGCCTAAAATGTCAACTCAAGGAGGCAATGGTACTGGGTGTTTTGTACTCCTCTCCATCTCTTCCCTTCTATCTTTTATAATGCACCCTTCAAAATCTCAAGATAACATTAAAGAAGAAAAATTCTGGGCAGTAGTTAGTAAACCGAGTAGTGATTTTCAAACCAAAGTTCAAGCAACCATTCAACCACCTATTTAGAGCGACTAATCACAATTAATCTAGAAATGGAAAGCAACATCACAAGAACCTCAAAATACAAATGCTTTCTGATCCTCCTCATCGTCAATGAAATATATCTGATTTGGATCCCCCTCCTTAATTGCCTCGACTCGCCTCTGCACCCGTCTAAGAACCCCGTCAATTGCCAAATCAAACGCATCTTTCACACCTTTAAAATCGTCACCACCTCCATGTTCCATGTACATAACTCTAGGTGCCATCTCCAATACTTTCTCCCTCATTCTCCTCACCTTCTCCTCAGGAATTGCCTCGAGCACGTCGGCAATACGTACCCCACCAAATACGACCTCCTCTTTCGGTATGAAGACCGAGAACTCGTCATACCTATCAAAGAGAGTATGTAATTAAATTTTCCCGATCAGTCTTATGTTTCATACAGTGCTTCAGGACAATCATACCTTGATGTTGGCAGGTGCCACCCATATTGCTTCTTTGCCGAGGACACCTCAAAGAACACGGGTATACACCCGGCAATAATGGAGCTGAATGCAGACCGACGGGTCGGGGTGTCACCTGGAGGCTGGAGGCAAAACTTAGATTTCAACATAGGAACTATGGAGAGGAGCGGGTCATGGGTACACACACCTGCAGAGCAGTCGACTAGAGTGCATAAATCGGTGCGGTTAGCACATTGAGAGATGATGGTGGATCGAATGTTGGGTCGGGAAGTGGGGGAGGCAGCGGCTTTAACAGTTGCGCGACCTCCTGCAAAGAGCATTAGAGTTGTACGTCTCGACCTGGCAGCACGAAAGAGCCAGTCATTAAGCCGAGGCAAGGAAGAAGGATGAAATGAAGTCATATGTGGTATGGCATGTTCTTGCCATGGCCATGGCCGTGAATCGAGGGTTAACATGGTGAAATTCACAAACTCGGGACGGTGCAAAAAGGAGGTTCCCCAAGAAACCGGATTGGCCTCTGGGTTCTGGTTATAATCCCACGCCAAGCCCGCGAGGATGAGAAAAATGTCATGGCCATGGTGGCGAGAGAGAACCTGGGGATGGGTGGAACGGAGGTACTGGTAAAGTGCAAGGCCGTGGAGAGAGGAGGAATTGAAGAGGGGAGGGGAATATAGGAAAGGAAGGGCGTCAAGGGAAGCATAGTAAGGAAGGAAGATGGCGTCGGCGTCGGCGGCAGAGGCGGAGAGACAAGGGTATGTAGAGAGAAGGCGGTGGTAGAAGAACGGTTCGAGGAAGCGGGGATCACTGCGGAACCAGCAGGGAAATCGATCGAGAATGCGAGGTCCGAGGAAGTGGTTGTCGACGAATTCACAAAAAGGGGGAGAGTCGGAGAGGGCGAGGAAGGAGGCATTGCATAAGAGGAGGAGGTCGGAGTTGAAGCGGGGAGGGAGGGGGAGGATGTGGATCCGACGACCAGCGCAGGAGTCGGCAAGAGAGGTGGTAATGCTGAGGGAGAAAAGGAATAGGAAGAGGAGGGGAGGGGGAATGGGGATTGCTTTTGCCATCTTTGCAAGATGGTGGTTGGGTTGAGTCGTTGAGACTTGAGAGAGTTTTGGAAAGGGAGCTGGTTTTATGGGCCGGGCCCGGGCCAAGTGGATATTATCAGGCTCCTAATATTGCTCTTTTGCTATTAGTCGGAAGTGGGCCTCTATCCTCGGCGCAACCCTAATCGTAGCCTCAACTCCAGCCTTTGTTAATCGTAATCGTAACCGAAATTATGGAGATGGGTTTTACGGATATAGAAATTTATAAATTATTTACGAAACTCCTATTCATGAGAAAATATTGGAATGATTATTAGAACATGGTGAAATAAATTTTAGTTGTATCGTAAAAAAAGTTATTGGAAATTATATATTTCTTTCTATGAATAATAATATTAATATAATAAATAAAACTTATTAAACAATAATATATAATACTAATTAAATATTATTTATGACCAAAATTTTGCTCATAAACTTGTTATTTAATCAAAGAAATAAAATAAAAATTATATTAACAAATTAATTATTAAGATGATTAATAATAAAATGACTAAAGACATAAAAGTAAGACAAAGTTAACAAAAAAATTCATTTGCTCAATTTTTGAAGAAAAGAGATAAACGAGCATTCATAGAAAACAAAAAAAATTAGAACGAGTGAATTTTATTTTCAATAAAAATAAATATAATATACAAACTTTTGAAATAGTCAATTTTCCCATCAAAACACCATATTATCTAAAATCCCCACAAAAACTTAGCATTCTTTCTTATATCCCTTTTAATTATTTAACCTCTTATTTAATTATTTTAAAATTTGAATTGATTAATATGTTTTTTAATTTTAAATGGAGGTGTCCATTACTTCTAATTATTTTCTTCTTCCTCTATACTTCACACATGACATTTCTTCCTCCCTTAAACAGTTAGTATCTCAGTTAATAACGAGCTATGAACCCTGTCCAATAGAGTCTGAAATAACCAAACTGCTAACTAAACTGCACACCTGGTTCGTAATACTAGAAATTGAAAATAAATAAATAAATAAATAAGAGTCGCAACTCTTGTATTTTTGGCACCTGGCTCGGATACGAAATTGAAAAAAAATTCATCTGGCACATCAATTATTTCCTAATTGTAGTTTTACAATGTTTTTGGGTTACGCGTGCAACAAAAAAACTCTTATTCTAAATGTTTAAGATTTCAATTTCACAATTAGATTAAGTTTGTCAGCCAATGGAACGACTTGATAGAACAAAATTAAGCCCATGATTCTTTTTTGGAGGCAAGAGTTCTCTACATTTAAAGTCACTGTGGTAAAATGGATAACATAAAAGATGGAGGACTTGAAGAAGGAGAAGAGAATGAAGAAGATAATAAGAAAGGACACCTCCATTTAAAATTAAATGACATATTAGTCGATTCAAATTTTTTAAAATAATTTACTAAAAGATTAAATAATTAAAAGGAGATTTTAGATATTATGATGTTTTGATGGAAAATTTTACTATTTCAAAAGTTTATATGGGCACATTAGAAATTTTCCCTTTAAAAAAAAAGAGAGGTTAGGAATAGTTAAAAGGGGACAATCATTCTCAGAAAATATTCTTGTCGGCAACCACACTGTTGTAAGGCGTGTAAACTAAAAACATTTAAATGTGCTGACAAGGGGGGCCCAACCAACAGAGGAACAAACCAAACAGTAGACGCGCAGTGCAGCACTTAATGGAGGATACAATTCTTTTCTTCAAAATCATGAGTCGTTACATGAATGGCACAATTGTAATTTTTACTTTCTTTGATTTAGCTATAAATTATCTGGAGATTGTAAGATGAAACTTATGCAATTAACGGAATTCAATCTCTCATTCTCTCTTCTGTTTCCTTTATTCTTTCAATTGCATCACCATTACTGATTCGAGTCGAGACAAGTCAGAATCTTGAAACTTCAATTCTTGCTAATTCTCAAGTAATATCCTTAATTCCTATAGGATATTACAATTTTCTTGTGCAGGTTCATAGGCTTAATTATTATTTTTGCGAGTAAGCATACTAATACTAATATTAATCAGGTGAAGAGTTCGAGGAGGAAGAAGAAAAGAACTTAAAACATGCCAGAGGTAACCCTGACAAGCCAAACGCATAAAAAAAATATAATACATTACATGTGAGTAGAGATGGCAATGGGCCGAGTCCACAGATATTTTGCTAAGTTCATGCCTAGCTTGCTTGTTAAAAATTTATGTCCGGTCCGCCCATGGGCCTTTTCCTTAAGCCCATGCCTGTTTGTCCTTGCCTGCCCTTGCTCATGAGCCTGTCTGACCTGCTCATACCCACTGGCCCATTCATATTCAACCACATCAAATAGACCGTACAAGATAACAAAACAATTCATATTATGATTTTTCTAATGAAAGTAAAAATAATTCATAATTTAACAACAAACAACAGTGTGATTTTGTTACTGGAGCACAAAATAATTCATAGTTTAATAGCAAATAAAGGATGCTATTATGCTTGCTTTTTTTAAACATAAAAGCCCATGGGCTGCTTGTGGGCTTTGACATAAGCCCAAGCCTGACCTGGCCAGTCTCTAGGCCTGCCCTTACTTGACCCATCACAGGTCAGATCGGATGGGTAGGACCGGACCGTCGGGCTAATTAGACTTTTCTACCATCCCTACATGTCAGATGTGACTCATAATCATAATTGCTAACTAAGGTGGAAGCAATGTGAGACTTTAAGTCTAATCTATTAAAAAATAAAATAGCCAAATACAATTAATACAATTTTTCAAAGTGTAGATTGTATTATGTAAACAAAAAAACTAAGAAAAATACTTTTTGTCCAAATTTGTTTTCCATTTCATCTTTGGAGAAATCTCAAACCTAAATGCCGACCATTATTAATTCACACACTAACGATTTCATATAGTTCCTTTTTTTAATCTTTTTTAAGAGCCTGCTGACTGCTGTCCAAATGCAATCCACGTAATTCATACCCTCTTTACTCCTAAACCAGACCTAAAATTAGCTGGCGACAGCTTAATTGCTAGATTAAATAATTAAGTTCATTTTCTTTTGTTTGTTTTTTACTAAAAATAAACGTTGAATTTGTTGTCACCAACTCAACATTTATAATAGCCAACGTGCGTCGTATATCACACCTAACCAGACCTAAAATTCAGTAGAATATCCTACCGTGTAAAATGAAGTACGTATCTGCACCGTGCGTATTAATATACATAAATTATAAATAACTTAGTGCGAATCTTCAAGATTCAAAAAAACTTTTGTTCGGTTAGAATTAGGTACAATAATACAGTATTACAGAGAATATGCTTTCGTCCCTTAGAGCCTGTTCGGCCGTTTATTGTTCACGTGGGGAAAAAAAAATTCACTCTGAGTGAATTTTTTTTCCTCACGTGAACAGTAAAAATCAGTTCAAAATTTTTCAATTCCTGTGCCCATTCCCAGTCCATTTATCCGCCGAACACGCCCTTATAGTCTTCTCTTTTTCTCTAGTCCAAAACGAATATAGATCTACAGTTAAATCAGAGATATTTAGTTATAATTTTAATTTTAACTTTAAGTGGGGGATTTTAGAAACTTTAATCATGTATATTGAAATTTAATTATTTTTTAAAATTTTGATATAATTCAGTTTTCTCGTAAAATACTAATTAAAAATATATTTGTAGCATAGTTATTAGAATTTCGACATAGCACGTGTGCCGGACACGTGACACGACTCACTTGTTGCATGCTGATCACATGACTTGACTCGCTCATTCTGTGCTGTGACTATTTGCGTGTTGTATTATGCTATTTTTACATAACTACGCATAACCAAACGTTACTGGCCGTATCATCTTTGATCACAGCGTGACTAACATGTGACTATTCTCCATAATTATAATTATTATACGGTACGGCACGTCAAAACTTAACTTAATCACAATATATAACTGGTAGCATGTAACCTAAATTAAGGCATTACACATTACAACACAAATTTACATCCCCAATTTTTTTCACCATACTTGCCTAAATCAATCTACGCAATTTTAGTGGTAAAATTGTAGCAGCCATCGCTCGTCCTAAGTGAGATGACATCACACAAAAAATTTGATAACAAATATGATTAGAATCAACCTAACCTAGCTTGTTTTGAGAACTTGTTTTTTATTTAGTGGTATAATGTTGTATGTTTGAAATTTAAATAATTTTTTTAGTATTAGTTAGTATTAGTTAATCCAGTTAAGTGGTTTGATTCATGAGTGGATCTATATAGACCGAATGAGAATCAATTGATTTTTATTTATTTTTAAAGTTTCTGTGTTTGTACATATTTTTTTATATATAATTTAAAATAAAATATTATAAATACTATAAAATATATTGAGTATATCTCTATACTCAATATTTTTTTTATATATAATTAATGTTTAATATGTGTTTGATCCTGAATCCGCCTCTAATTTGATCCCAACTTTACTTAAATAAAAAAAAAAACATTATTTTTAAACTGCTATGTCCAAAATTTTCTAACTCTTCATGCCTCATATTTTTAACAAAGATGACAAACAAGTGAACAACTAGCAACATTCTATTTATATTATCAAATAAGAAATTTAGAAGACAACCAGAGACCAACTAAGCAACTGCAATATATTTAAGGTTTGATTAACATCCATAAGTTTGGTTCCATATTAATTTTTTGGGACCTGATATACTGATCCCACCATCAATATCACTATTGATATCAAATTTATTTAGAGAATGTATCCTACCCAAGGTTCTAAATAGCGTTTATAGCGTCGTAGCGGGAAGGCTAAAAAAAAAGCTATAGCGAATAGCGTCGCTATAGCGGAAGCTATTCCAAATAGCGTTTTTTTTTTTACATTTCGTATATTCAATATTTGTACTAAATATCAACATTATCTAAGGTCTCATAGAACAATAAATAACACCAAAGTAATTAAGAAATTATAATATTCATATTGAACCCGTACAAAGTCCAAATTGCGGTTCAAAATATCCATAATAATATCATAAACTATCGTTTTTTCCTATTAAAAATATCTTAAGTATCATGATTCATGACATAATCTAATTTTTTTTTTCTATTCAAATTTTAATTCCGGTTTGGACTTTTTTTCTATTCAAATTTCTATTTCTATTCCCAATTTCAAATTGATTTATTTGTAGCAAGTAGCAACAAATTCAATTTCGGTTTGAGATTTTTTTTATCCTTATTTAAAACCCATATAAATTGCTTAAAAATAAAAAATAAAAAAAAACCCATATTGTATAGCGCAAATAGCGCTGTAGCGGCCGCTATAGCGGCCGTAGCGCAAATAGCGCGTTTTGATGTCGTAGCGTAGCGTTTGGGGTCCAAAAACGCTATAGCGGCGCTATAGCGCGCTATTTAGAACACTGATCCTACCAAAGTAAGAAGATTTAAAGGGAAAAATGCTAGTTTAAAAAAAAAAATTAATTCAAAATTTAATTTACAGATTTATTCATTATTATTTAGGCGTAGCATATATGCATTAAATTTGATAAATTAAAAAATCATTTATCAAAAAGCCTTTAAAATTACTGCTGTAAATTTTTTAAATTTTTGACAAAAAATCATACAACTTCCAATTAATTTTAATTTAATACACATTCTTTTTAAATCATGAATAAATTCGTCTATAATTTTAATTTTTTTCAGTGTTCTAAATAGCGCGCTATAGAGTCGCTATAGCGTTTTTGGACCCCAAACGTTAAGCTATGACATCAAAATGCAATATTTGCTACGGTCGCTATAGCGGTGATAGTGATCCGCTATAGCGCTATAGCGATCCGCAATTTGCACTACGGCCGCTATACAATATGAGTTTTTTTTTAATGAAACCTATTTGGCAGCCACTGCCAAATTTTTCAAAAGAAACAATATGAGTTTTTTTAAGCAATTTATATGGGCTTTAAATAAAGACCCAAAAAAGCTCAAACTGAAATTTAATTTTTTGCTACTTGCTACAGATAAATTAATTTGAAATTGGGAATATAAATTGAAATTTGAATAGAAAAAAAAGATTATGTCATGAATCAGGATGCTTAAGATATTTTTGATAGGAAAAATCGATAGTTTATGATATTACTATGGATATTTTAAACAGCAATTTGAACTTTTTACTGGTTCAATATGAATATAATAATTTCTTAATTACTTTGGTGTTATTTATTGTTCTGTGAGACTTTAGATAATGTTGATATTTAGTATAAATATTGAATATACGGAATGTAAAAAAAACACTATGTGGCATAGCTTCCACTATAGCGACGCTATTCGCTATAGCTTTTTTTGCAGCCTTCCCGCTATGACGCTATAAATGTTATTTAGAACCTTGATTTTTTTAGCGCATCTACATCCCAGCAACTCAAATGAGTTCTAAATAACTGTTAACTACTTTTTTAGAAATTAAGGTCTCAAAAATTTATAAACTCTACATCTCTGAAATTAATTTTAGAATTTCTATTAAGCTACGTCAGCAA
Organism: Carex kokanica; assembly: GCA_025461125.1. NCBI lineage: Eukaryota > Viridiplantae > Streptophyta > Magnoliopsida > Poales > Cyperaceae > Carex > Carex kokanica. Next base: position 1,747,987 of record JAJGRX010000435.1, read on the forward strand.
TAAATTAAAAAGGAGAAATAATTTGAGCCAATCATATGACCAATATAGAGTTTATAAACAGTTTCTTAATAAGAAACTTTCATGCATAGTTTCTAAATAAGAAACTCTCCCACATATCTGAAATTGATTTAGAAACTGCCACATCATATTAGAAACTCTAATAATTAATACCAGGGATATAGATGCTCTATGTTTGAAACGTACTTATAAATATTTTAAATTGATGCAGTAAAGTTAGATATACCTAGAATTCTCCAAATAAATATACATATAATTACGATTTGTGAAAATAAATTTTCCTACTCTACGATTATTTGAAAATCATTAATAAATTAGGATTAATATTATCTCCATTGCTTAATACGAAACTGGAGAAATCCTTGATCCTTCTAGAAGCCACACGTCAGCATGCTTATGTAATATATTCAGAACCCATTTAAATCTAGATGATCGTTACAACGGCCTAAATGAGTATATTTTTCGAGTGTCAATTTTTTTTTTTTTTTTATTGAATTGCATTAATAGAAAGATTTATAAGCGAATTGTTACATTTTTCAAGTGTCAAAATTTACTCTAACTGGCCAGGCTCACAGAATTAAGATTCCACTTAGTTTTTCAACTTTATGTTCCAATTAATAAAAAACATAATCTCAAAATACAAAAGAAAGAAGGTTCTGAAAGTTATATATGTTTTTCGGGTTGATTGGTATTATCAGTAAAAAAAAAAAAAATAAAGGAGAAAATGAAATCTCCTCTAATGTGGTATTCTTTGAAGCAAGTACTGTTCTTTTTTCAGTTAATACATTGCTTGACATTTTTTTTTTTTTTTTATGTCGGAATGATATTTCTTTACGTTTAATTGAGCGAAAGGTAGAGTTCAAGATTTTAATTTTTTTTTCATATTCAACTGAAAATTGAATTTGTAACCAACATCTCTCATACAGAAAACTTTCGACCCGTTTAGTTGATAGATCACGGATTTATTTTGATTATTATTATTTTTGAATATTTGTAAACAGCCACACAAATTTTACTCATTTACTAACAGTAAAATTTGGATTTTTTTATCAACTCATTTCTATATAGAATTATGTCAAATATGAATCTCACATATGAATTTCGTAGATCCCTCACGGACAAAAATATAAGGGGGGATTTCATGCATGTATACCCCTCAAAAAACTTGGAAATTACGTATTTTTTCCTAAAAATTCGTAATATTACATTAATTCTTTTAAACTTCAAAAACTTACAAATTTATCCATTTTAATGTCTTTTCTATTAAAATTAATTTTAAATTTATAAAGTACCCATATCTTACCCTTCATTAATAATATAAAAAATATAGTGGGTTATAAAAATGCCGTTTTTCTAATTGGACTGTTTTCGAGGGCAAATTGGTCATTTATCTAGTTCTGACGCTTGACACTTATACAATGACATTTAAATATATACTTGTATAAGCGTCAGAAGTACAAAAATGTAAAATGTGGGTACTTTATAAATTTTAAATGAATTTTAATAGTAAATCAAGAAAATGAGCAAATTTGTGAGTTTTTGAAGCTTAAAAAGGAAATATTATGTTATCAATTTTAGCGGGGAAATACTCAATTTCCAAGTTTTTCAGGGGTAAACATGAAATTCCCCAAAAATATAAAATAACATAACACACTATAAATGATGCGTGAATTCAAGACAAAAATATTCCGTAGTAAGACAGGTATTCTTCTATTAAAAAATCACAGCATATGAAAGATTTGACTAAATAAGGTAAAAAAAAAATTGCTCGTAGCACTCTTCACATTGACCCAAGACAGCACATCAATGACAAAACAGAAACTTTAAGAAAGAGAAATGTATTTCAAGGTTAATTTGTTCCTCATATTTTTACCAAATCTTGCCGCATAATGAATTTTGACTGGGTCACGTCTATGACTTCTTTTATCGTTAAATATTATTAAAAATCATCAAATATCAAGTCATTATTATGGCCTACGAGGTATATTAATTTTCATATATTTTTAATGTAATATGATATTTTATTAAATTTGTACCGAGTCTTGCCGCGTTAATTGAAAATCCTCTCTGGTCTCCAATTAGATGGTAAGTGAATTTTGAATTTGTCATGTGCATAGGCTGATGAGTACAAAATGATACTACTACGTTTAAAGATTTTATAAACTCTAATTTATACTTATGTTTAAATCACAAGTGTATGATCCTACTGTGTAGTATGATTGGAGTATCGATCTACAGTGATAGTGTATTAGATTTTAAATAATTTTTGAGTGAGGCTATGGTGCTATGCATAGCACGGATGGCTAGTGTACTACGGCTCAATATGGTACTTTTTAAAATCCTAACAGTCGATCCGACCGTTCAATGTGATAACCATATGAATATGTACTTGCAAACTAAATTTTATATTTTTTCGAATTTTTTTACTATTTTTTTCGGATAGGTAGAATTTTGATGGTCCAGAATTTTCAAAAAAACACTGATTTTTCTACCTATCTGAAAAAATAGTAAAAAAATTCGAAAAAATATAAAATTTAGTTTGCAAGTACATATTCATATGGATATCACATTGAACGGTCGGATCGACCGTTAGGATTTTAAAAAGTACCATATGGAGCCGTAGTACACTAGCCATTGGTGCTATGCATAGCACCATAGCCTCACTCATAATTTTTACTAGTTTAGGTTATCGGGTTTCTTAAAAGTTTGAGGTGGTAGTGATAAATGCAATGAAGGTATTATAGCTAGTAAAAATTAAACAGTAGATAGAGAGTCTCTAGGGTTCAGGTTTTTTGTCCTTCTTAATCATGCAAAATACAAGTTTCGACGTTTTTCTATGTCGCATGTGTCACTGTCACCGTCGGATGCAGCATGGATTGCTCCACAGCTACCCCGCATGCGGCATTGTGACTATCCGAAGGGCATGCTGGGTGTTTGTTTATGCGATTTGAAAGGTTTTTCGATCTTGCGATCGGCTTTTGGGCTACCAAGAATAAAGTATTTTAGGTACGCAATTATATTATTTCTCTATACTACCCTGTAGTTGAAATATCCCAAAGATCCTACTTAATCTAAGTGCTTTCTAATGTTGTTTAAAGTACGATTTACTTTATCCTGTCAAAGAAGCCCACTGAGTTCTAACCCTAGTGTTTGAACCGCTGCCAAGTCTCGTTAGCCGAAGTGTTTGTAGTACTTACATGTATTATCCTTCTCACACAAAGATGTAACGACTTAACACCTATTGGTATGTGGAGATCATTGGCATATAGTAGGCAGAACTATATATGCAAAGATACAATAACAAAAAAATATAAAGTGCAAAGGAAAACTCAAACCATAACATAAACAAAACATAAATGTATATTAAAACATAATTAAGAATTCAAGTACAACTCTCACCCTAGAGATGAGAAATTTAGCTTCTCATGGCCATAGCAAAATAAAATAAATAAAATAAAGAAAATATAAATTACAACTCAATTGAAGATGAAAGAACCTCTGTCTCATTAGATGACGCTTTCTTCTCTTATTTGGCTTTTAATGGCTATCATTCTCTCTCTAAATAACTCTCTAACCTAACCTAACAATGATGATTGCTAGCTACAATTCTCGACTTGACACAATTAAACACGCACACTAAATCCTATTACAAGAGGGGTATTTATAGCATTCCTAAATGAGAGGTGGAGTAGTGGAAGTAGTGGGGGATGTGGTGTCCACCCATGATTGGATAGACGAAGCCAAAATTAGCTTGGCTCTTCAGAAATCACGTCTTTCTAGAAGGCCCATCAAGAAAACGCATTCTTCTGGAAGGCCCATCAGAGAAAGCATATTTTTAGGACAGTCCATGGATCATGCGGCCTCAGAGTATGCCGCATGCGACATAGAGGAGGCCGCAGGGCTTCCTGACTTAGCGGATTTTCTTGTATTTTTCACCATATTTTATGTTGTGCACTTCGTGTGAGGTGTTGCATGCTCCATGTAATGTCCCATTTTGACGCCTCATTCAGAAATCGCCTAAATATGACACTTTTGCTCTGTTTTTGCTCTAAATACGCAACTTTCTCAAAAACCTGCCAAAAAGACCTAAAAACACGTTTGCGGTAAATAAATCGGAAAAATGACTACTTTGCATTTGCTTTTTGTCATTTTCCGGAAGAAAATATAGTGATTTCCGCTATATGTTTTGGCTTCATCAATTATAGAGTGAACAAAGAAAAATGATCATTTTTCATATAATTTTAAGGTAATTTGATATTTCATTAAATTTTATTAAATGTAGATTGCTATAAAATTTTAAATTATTTGATGAATGACAAAATTTACATCAAATTTGATAATTTTTATTTCAAATTTATGATGAGCGTAATGTATAGATTATATTATAATTGTCGAATTTTCAAACAAGTTATTTTTACGATTAACAAGATTACCAAATTAATTACTTGTCTAAAACTCTCCACCATTACGTATGGTTTTTTTTAGTTATTTAGTGCCAGCATGGATATATTTTCTGACATTAGATACAAATTATGCCTCAGTTAATTAAGATTTCAGAAAACAATAATTAAAAAGGAATTAATGGTACGTAGAACCATTTAATATTTGATGTGTAATTATTCAATTTGGAATCAGAGTAGGTCCGATGCCCATCGGACCTACCTTGGTTCGATGGGTGTGATGACCTTTCAATCTGCATCAAGATTCGCGTGCTCTGTATCAAAATCCGTGCAAGTATGTATCAATTTCCGTGCACATAGATCTTGATGCTAATCGTATGGTCCTAAAGCTAATTGAACCTAAATGTAGGTCCGATGCCCATCGGACCTACTCCTATCTCATTCAATTTTAACCGTCCGATTATAATTAAAGAGGAGGGTTCAAATGCCTCCATTTTTTGTGCCTCCACCATGCCTCCATTTTTAAAAACTTTAATAACTCAAAATTTAAAACTTAAAAGTCAAAATAAAACCGTTGGATATGATCTACATCATTTTATCTATGTACTCATAAAAAATTATCACATTTTGATTTTGTTTTTATGTGAATCAATAAGTTGAAAAATCAACGTCTAGAAATTATCCACATTAGTATGTTTTTTACAAGCTCTTGATGACAACCAAAACAAAATTGAAATGTCATACTTTTTTACACGTGCATAAATAAAATGATGTAGATCATATCCAACGGTTTTATTTTGACTTTTAAGTTTTAAATTTTGAGTTATTAAAGTTTTTAAATATGAAGACATAGTGGAGGCATGAAAAATAGAGGTATTTGATTCCTCCTCATAATTAAATAGTTTGAAACAGATTACTTTTCGCCAATCTAATTAGACGGCTCATTAACACAATCCTATAATATTAATGGGGTCACTTTAATAAAACAAAACAAAAGAACAGAACCACATTTGTCTTGTTTTATTTTAAAATAACAGTGGTTGCGAACAGCGATGTCAACTGGTGAGGTTGGCGTATCTTGTAGGCCCCTCTGCCTCTAATTTTTCTAAATTTAATATTTGATGGTCTAGATTCATCCTCTTTGAGGGAATTCACATCCTCTCCGGTACCGTAAAAGAAATATTTTTAGAATTAGTAGATTGGTCCGTTTTTTTTAAACTTTATACGAATCTAATATTTTCTAGACGTTTAACCTTCCGCATTAAAATATTGAGACTATAAAATGAGAAGAGAAGGTTATAATGTCTTCAATCTTTCATGTTTCATGGTATATCATATTATTTATTTTTATTTTCAATCTCTAAACAGTCGATTCGAATTCGAACTGATTAGCATGATCTTTATATTAAAATATATTTGGAGATCAAAAAAATTACTATTTATTAGATAGGTACAAAATTACTATTTATTAGATAGGTACAAAATTATTGTTTTTGGACAATTTAAATTAAGTTAATGCCGTAAAGAGATTGATACGGAAATAATAAGTGCATTTATAAGATAAATGTGATGTAGTAAATTAGTAGGTAAGAGATTAGTTCGTAAATATGTAATTAACTTGTAATTTTTTGTGTTTTACAGATATACCACTGATATACAAAAAAAAAATTTACTAAGAAAAAAATCTCAAGATACAAAACAAATATCACACTTTTTGTTATTGATCGAGGGAATTTATTCTAAGCTTGCCTACCTTCACAGTGTTCCATTTTATTAATTTAAAAATATATGTGAATTCTGTATGAAATTGTTAGTAATTTTGGTAATCATTGTAAAAATTAATTTTTGAATCTAGTTGCAATATATATTTTTTAAAATTAATTTGTATTTAAATGTAGTCTTAATAATTAATAATAGGGAGAGCCTAGCTATCCCCCGGTATCCATCCCCCGTTTTTCCCCCGCTTCAGATAAGTAGGGGACCACTTAATTACGCGGAGATAGTAGGGGACCACAACTGCCGTCACCGCATAACTACCGGGGGACGATTTGCGAAAAGGTATTCACACTTAACACGAGTTGTATTCATCCATGTAAATAAAAATACTCATCTTTGAGAAAGAATTATATATAGAAACATTACGACATTCAGAGCATTAATTACGCGGAGATAGTAGGGGACCACAACTGCCGTCCGCTAAAAACAAAAGAAAACGCGTAAAAAAGTGGGGGGACCGCACAACCGCCATCGCAAGTGGAAATAACATCAAGTATTCATTTATAATACATTAAGTATTCATGTGTAATACATCAAGTATTCACCATAATATATCAAGTATTTAAAAAAAAACTGGACACATCACTCACCCATCTTTTACACGTTTTTAAATGTGATTTTTTTCTCCGTTCAATCTAACTAATATTTCTAACGATCTGTGAGGAATTTTGCAAATCTAAAACCACGAACATCTTCTACACAATTTTCTCTTTCAAATAAGATCCATGATGACATACTTTCGAGTTGTCCGTTGTAAAGTATTCACACCTCGTCATGCAAGTATTCATATCTCATTGAACAAGTATGTATCCTCGTCGTGTAAGTGTAAATATTACATGACAAATGTAACAAAGTATTCATCCATTAAATATCTAAATATTCTTCCAATAAAGCAGTCTTACTATTCAAAAATACTGGTATTAATACACACTGACATGGTAGTATGTATCCATCCTGTCATACTAAGTATACATTCATAATGTAAAAAATATTAATCCTATCATACTAAGTACATATATCTTATGTAAAGAAGTATTCATCCCAACTGAAACCTCAAATGAAACAGTATTCATCCTGTCATACTAAGTATATATACTTTATGTACAGAAGTATTCATCCCAAGTATTAATGAAACTTTGTTTTTTGCAAATAACTCAATACTGCATGAGGAAGAGAAATATAGACACGAAAGGGATTAATTGCATCCGGCGGAGGCGGAGATGGGAGAGGGAGGCGGAGGCGGAGACGGAGGTGGGAAAGGGAGGCAGAGTTGGGAGAGGGAGGGAGAGAGATGGGGAAGAAAGGGGAAGAAAGTTAGTTAGTTGGAAAAAAAATGAGAAAATATTAGAATTGGTAATTATAACTAGAAAAGAAAGTTAGTTGGAAAAAAATAAGAGAAGATTAGAAAGAGAAGATATAATTACCCTTAATAATATGACCATTAACGTAAAATAACAGGAAGTGGTTGCCACATGTTGTCAATTTGCCATGCATGTAAGTTGCCCCATTTTAATTCAACAACTCCACACGCAAAATCCCATTAAATACCTCTTCTCTCTCATTTATTTTTGTAAAAGTGAAAAAAATGTAAAAGCTATGATAATCAGAAAGTGAAAAGAAATAACAGAAATTGAGTAAGAAAAATTATAAATAAAAAAATTGCAATATGTCCAATTGAAATTTTGAGTCTACGTTGTGGGTGATTTTGAGAAGTCAAATGCAACTTAATTTGAATTTATGAAATTTCGCTTTCAAGTAACTAGATTTTTCTATAATTTGTGTTTTTGTTTTGGTCTTTTTGAACAAAGGACATTGTTCCGTACCTAGATGTTGAATTACGAGAGTATATTTAACGGGATATTGGGTCTAGGAATCTGAATTTGTTTCTGAGATTGAACTGTCTGAGTACTGTGATATCTGAAAACCTAGACCCGAGCCACCCGGCTGGTTAAATATACATACGTAATCTGATATATTTGTATGGATTAATCCAATTATGTTTGTATTTTTATTATATTTAACAAATCAGTTATAGAAAAACGCATCGTTAAATAATCGGTTACTGAGTTTTGTAGCTGATTTTTGTTTTGTTTTCTGTTTGCTACGCAGAGTGACGAATTATCGGACGGATGCTAGAATCTCGTTCTGTCGTCGTGCCCGATCGGTGGCCGGGATGTGACATAAATTTTGTCAAATGTGAATTTTATACAACTAAATTTTGGATTCATTTGGATTTCTATTTACGGACAAAGATCCAAAACAACATGATATAATAAATAAGAGTAGAACTAGGATGTTTCTAAGCTCATCAAGCTCTTTTGTGAACTCAATTTTAAAATCTATTGAATTGGTTTCAAACGACGAATCTAAATCATTGAAATTCTTCTACCTTATGGGTGATGCATCTACATGCGAAAAATTTAAAATTTAAAATTAATTTTGTATAGAATCAAGTGGTCAAAAGACGTTCAAAAAATGAATGCATTAAAATTAATTTATGAACCTTCTAATTTTGACCACTTAACTTTATACTAAATTAATTCGTCAAACTTTAAAATTTTCACATGTAGACACATCACTCATAAAATAGAAAGATTTTAACAGTTTGAATTCGTCGTTTGAATTCAATTCGATAAATTTTAGAGTTGAGTTCACAAAAAAATTTGGTGAACTTAAAAACACCCTAGTCTACTCGTGTAAATAATGCGTGATTCCGAGATAAAAAAATATTCCGGAATAATGCGAGCGTTCTTCTATTAAAAAATCCCAACACAAGAAAAATTTGATAAAACATAGTAAAATAAATAAATACCATAAAATCTCCCAAATCTCATTTTATGCCACAAATGTTGAATAATTTAGAGTTTCTATATGAAGCAAAATGCTAAATAACTCAGCGTTCCGGTCTGGATTGTTATTTGTTCATCGTTTAAATCAACGATGAATAATTCAGCGTTTCTAGGCCGGTAAAAACGATGAATAATTTAGTGTTTTGACCTATGCAGGAACGTTGAATAATTAAGTGTTTGTTGCATAATATGATATTTAAAAGAGTTGATATAGGTTTAATTTGGTTTCTTTTTTTTTTTTCAAAAATAAAGTAAATTGCTCGAAGCACCTCACACTTACCTAAGAAAGTTCACCAATGAGTCAATGACAGACAACAATCATGAAACTTCAATTAAGAAAGGGAAAAACATCTTTCATAGTTGATTCATTCTCTCAAATTTACCAACTCTGTAATCTCTAGTTGGATGATAATGGAAACTTTGATTGGGTCATGTTTTATGCCGAAATTTTTATTAATACCATTTCAAAAAAAAAAAAAAAACCCAAAACACCACTGAAATTGGAGAATTCGAAAAATACCAGGGCCTCTAAGTCAATCTGCGGCCCCTCAAAAATCTAAATATCAGTATATTACAGTGTATTTTTTTAGTTTTTGGGGGGCCTCAACGTCAATATGCGGTACTCCAAGAATAGAATTGCAGATTGACTTGGAAACCCTGATATTTTTCGAATTCTCCATAATTTGTGTTTTTTTTACAGTGGTATTAATAAAAATTTCGGTGTTTTATGACTGATAAGGTGAACAGAGATCAATTAAGCCATTCTTTGTCATTAATATAGTTAAAAATCACTAAATATTACGTCATTCTATGGCCTTTGGGGTAGATCAATTTGTATATGTTTGTAATGTAATGTAATTTGATATTATATTAAATTTCATTAAATGTAGATTGTTGTAAATTTTAAATCAGTTGATGAAAGATAAAACATGATGTATAAATTATATTATAATTATGATGTAATTATTAATTACTTGTCACTATATAAAGTTCCAAACAACCTTCAACACCAGTCTAATTAGACGGCTCATTAACAGAATCACATTTGTCTTGTGTTATTTAAAAATAAAACCAATCAACCGGAGAGAGGTTGGCGTATCTTGTAGGCCCCTCTGCTTCTAAGTTTTCTAAATTTAAATAATAAATATTGATTGGTCTATTTCTCTCTGTGATGGCGTCGTGGATCCTTATTTAATAATTTACCTCAGCACTAAAATATTGCGACTATAAAATGGGAAGATTTGTTAATAATTGTTTGACCATAAAGAGCCACGGGAAGAAACAGTTCAATTTTCTTTGGGTTTTCCTTTTTCTTTTCTTTTTTGTTTTATCATTTTTAGCCCTTTTCTTTTACCATGTCCATTATGGAAATTGCTCATTTCAACCATGGAATTTACAAAAATTCAATTTTAGTCCAGTGAGATGAGACATCTGAGTTTACCACCGCAAAAATGGAAAACGCCTTTTGCTTATAAAAACAGAGCGAATTCGGAGCGGTTAATTCTCATATCAATTTTGTATCTATTTTTCAATAAGCAAATACAAATACGAATACGAATAATAAATAGATATTAAAGTTTAAAATTAAATATGTCTTAAACGGATACGGATACATATACAAAATGAATAATTGTCGGATAGTTGAATCATGAACTTTAAGTTATACATAAAAATATGATGAATAAAAAATATAATTAACTAATAGAAAAATAATATAAAGAGAAGAAATGTCCGGAATTGAGAAAAGCGGAGAGGAGGAGAAGAAATGAAGGTAAAGAAAAAAAATAGGGCAGCTAAAAAGACAAATTTTTCTTAGGACAGCTTTCGAATGTTAGTGTTGAAACGCCTTCGGATTCAGATTTTCCTTAGGGTTTGCGGATATATTAAGATATTTGTTTTGTTTACGGGTCAGAAAATTTATCTGAATCCAGACCCAAATCTTTTCTGAATTTTTAATAAATATATGAATTCGGATTCACAAAATTATCTGTATCCGGATCATAAACAAATTCGGAGTGAATTCGGACCAGATAATTTTATTAATAAAATATTGTTTAGTAAATATAAAAAATGATGGGCTCTGAGTGAACAAATTCGGACCAGGGTATGTGACATTACCATGTTTGGTTCGTGTATAGCTATCGCTTCAGCATTCCATGGAATGTGTCATTACCATGTTTGGTTTGTATATATATTGCTATTGTAATGGCTATGGATACATATTTTTACTACTTTTAAATTATTAATTAAATAATGTCCCAAAAAGTGACGAAGCATTAATGTCCATGTCATCCATTATGTAAATTACACCGAAAATGCTCTAATTTATCATTTAATATATAATAGTTAGAACAGGCAAAATTGTAGAAATTAAATGAGATTTCATGAGATATCCTTATTATTTCAAGTTTATTTTTTTTTATCTCTTCATAAAATGTGAGTTTAAGGTAAATAATAAATAAACTAGTATCATACCCGTGCATTGCAACGGGAACATAGTATAAGATTTAACATTAAGATTGAACAAAGAGGCAAATAAAATGGCTTATTGCTGCCTTGGCACTAAAAAAAAAAGCTGAAAAATAGACAAGTAAAATTGCCATTGGTCTCATAATCACGAATCGAAGGTAGCATTTGTTTCGCGTATATAGCAAGATTTGTTTGTAGAAGAAAGTAGCCTTAGAAAGAACCATACTGTATGTACCAGTCTTTACCAGAAAATATCCGTACCAGTACCCTCTTTTCTACCAGAAACGTATCGTTCCAGCCTGCGGACCATACCAGCCTTACCAAAAAAGTTCCTTTCGTACCAGAAACGTACCGTTTCAGCTGACTTTTTGTACCAGTATTTTCCCGAAGCGATTCGTACCAGTTCCATGGTTCCAACCAGCAACCCTATCCCCCAATTCCCATGCTGCTTGCTCCATTCTTCGAAATATGAATCATGTCCCATGCAAATTTAAATATGACCATTGCATGTGAGTTTAAATATGACCAATGCACCTATTGATTGTAACAATGATTAGTGCACATGATTTGGTATAAATCTACACCTCATGAACATCATCTATCCAGAGAACTAGATTCATATTTCATTTATCAGCAACACATTGCTACTTTACAACTAAGTCCCTTATTTTATTATATTTGTTATTTGATGATAAAATGCAAGAAGCTTGCTTATTCAAAAGGGCAAACTCTCCAGCAACAAATAAATATTCAAAAGGGCAAACACACACACACACACACACACACACAAAAGCCAGACTTCATTGCCAAAAACCTAAATAGCTCATGTTCTATCGGTCTGTACACAAATGAGTTCAGATTTTGGTGTGATTCATGCAATATTCAAATATCATCCCGGTTAACAATACAAAAAGAGGTTTATCTGAACAACTCACGATAACGTAATCACTACATCAGAAAATAGCGAGTAAGACTGAAATATCATCAACTAGTCAGACTCAAAACCAGTACTCACCAAATGTTAACATATTAAACGACAACATCAAGCTTTTTCCATACCTCCAAACTCTGTGGCACTTTCTAAAGATCAATCAATACCAGAAAAAAAAAATGCTACATGTAGCAAACAATACAACATACAACAATGAATTCATCTCTATAATCTGTCACTACTCATATCCCTCGTCTGTCTTACAGAGATTTGTACCGCTCCACTGTGATAGAGGAGTGGCATTCAGAACTTCATCCAGATCATAAGAGACCAGTAGGACGAACTGTACAAAGTGCAAAGAGCATCAAATTGGCATCAAATTAGAAAAATTGAGCTGTACCAGTACCAGTGGTACCAGTATGTCATGGTACTGCACAATACAACACAATGACAGGAACATTTACCTCTTTATATTTGATTAAGAAAAATAGCAATATTTGCACCTGAGTAAGTATTATCTCTGAAAAAAGCTTTCCAATCTTAGATCTAGAGAGAGCCATGGCGAGAGAAATGAAAGAGTACAGTATTAGAAGTTATTAGAGAAATGAAAGAGACCTAGAGAGAGCCATGGCGTAAGATGTTGATACTCCCGCCTCTAGCCTGCTTCGCCAAGGCGTATGCCTCTGGTCTGAACACTTCCCTGTACATTGCTTGAAAATCAATCACCGGTAAAGTGAGTGTACCGTCATTGCCGAACACTACGCCTCTCAACGTCACCTTGGCGCGTGCGCTTGTGCCGACTAGCATGAGAGAGGTGTGAAGGAGGCAATAGGGATTAGAGAGGGAAGGCAGAGAAATGGGGAGAAGGAGGACGGGTAGAGCGGAGAAGAGAGAAGTTGGGAGACGGAATGAAAAAAAATAAAAAATCGCACGGTTCGTGTGATTCCCGTCAATCGGGAATTAAAAAATTCCGCAGTTTTTTCGGCCATCGCAATAGCCACAGATTTGGTAATCGGAATAGCAAGGAATAACTGATTACCGTGTCTATTCCCTTTCTAGTATTGCCAAACGGGGTAATAGCCTTCCAGGGAATTACCATGCCATGGAATTATCTTCTAAAAGCATGAACCAAACGCCCCCTAATTGCAGTAATCTGGTCGTTTTCTCTACCTCCATAATCTTGGTATTTTCGACTTTGCAGGGGTACCGGAGAAAAATGCGCCTTAATAAATATTTACATAGGCTGAGTTGGTAGAACTAGAAGGTATGGCCGGTGGATGTCACATCGTACAGGCGCCGTAGAATAACGTACAGTTTTTTTTTTTTTTTTAAAACTCATAGGCAATTTGATTGATTGAAAGAGTTACGTAGTAGCTGGTACATAACATGGGTCCGACTCTGCTGTTTTTTTCAGAGAAAAGCAGCGTTCTTCTTTTCTGAATTTAATGATTTAAAATTTTTCGTTCGCGTATCTCCATAAATTTTTTTTTCATGCACAAATCTCAACAAATTTGGATGATTGGATGGGGAAAAGCAGCAGAGTCCATTCCACATAACATGAGATAATTAGAGTTTGTGAAAAACACACAGTTAAACAAAACTAAAAACGCACAGGGGTATGTGCATCATGTGGACGCAGATTAATCATTCTTGCTTGATTAGAATGACAGGAGTCTAGTGATGGTTTCCTCTGTATGCATAGCACAGCTGAGAATACACTGAATTCAAACTAGACCAGGAACTGAATCGATCGGACCAAACAGTTACCCATCAGCTGAGAAGGCACTGAATCAGACCAGACTGAAAACTAAAGCAACCAGTCCAAAACAGTTATCTCTAAACAGAAAGAGAAAAAGAAAAGCAGAGAGAGAAGCGGAGAGCAGTACAAAGCAACCCACAACATCATCCTTGCAAAAACTAAACATTTATTATCTAATTTTCAGAAAGTAAATAAGACAAAAGTAGTGCTACAGTAGCGCCTTCGCTGCAAGACAGCGATCTGCTGTAGTTTGTTACCGACTCTCAAAACAGCGGCCACTAATAACGTACAGTTGGGATCCTTGGCCTTGAATTAGTTTGTGTTTAATTATTATGTAATTATTATTTCTTTCTTCTTTTTGTTATTTCAATTTTTATCATCACGCTACATATATAATAAGAACAAGAACCAGTTTCTGGTTAAATGATTAAAGCATGCCTTTTACGAAAGAGGTCGCATATTTGAAATTTGAATAGTAAAGATGAAGTCTCGATCCCTAAAAAAAAAAAAAAAAAAATTTTTTTTTTTTTATAAGAATACCGTCTAGTCATATAAAACGTTAGAAGAAAGAATTTGAACAACGTTTTGAGTAATGCAGAAATTTAGGTGTTGTATATTGTAAATTATAAAATAACACAATTTTCTTCAAGGTGAAATCAGTGTGGGGCTTGATTTTCCCTAGATTTTACTATAAAATCAAAACTCTTTCTATGTTTTGTTTGTTGTCTCATTTTAAATTAGCTTGCTCATTAGTCTTAAAAATAATATTTAGGCCACTTGCCCAGTATTTGTATTATTATATATAAATTATTTGCGTGTGATATATAAATTCAGGACGAAATTAATTTGTTAGAATACTAGAACACGCCTAATACATTTGTTTGAAAAGTATGCATGTTCGAGGTTGAAATTTAATTGTACAATTCATGTCTAATCTAAAGTGTAGCCTACTTGACTTTATGTAGTTAAGAGATTATTGTATAAGTGCTCAATAAAACATAAAACTGGCATGTATATGTATATTTTTAGGATGAAATAATTTGTTATCCGATTGTTTCCAATTTCCATCCACTACACTCTATGCATTTATTGATGGGTAGTGACATATAAATGATATTATAAATAGATGGTCTTTTTTATCTGATATTAAGATTCTGTTCAAAGTGATTTCATCTTTTCATCCATCACT
This sequence comes from Carex kokanica, assembly GCA_025461125.1. NCBI lineage: Eukaryota > Viridiplantae > Streptophyta > Magnoliopsida > Poales > Cyperaceae > Carex > Carex kokanica. The sequence goes on from JAJGRX010000435.1 coordinate 1,763,378, forward strand.
CAAAAGAGAGAGGAGTCAAATATTCTCTTCCTAGAATAAAGAGAGAATACATCAGAAATTGGAAATCGAATAAATAAATTTTCATTTTATAAAAGACAAATAATATTAATTCTTACATAAATTTAAAAAATAATAAAACAAAAAAGTTGCTATTTATAAAAGATGCAATGTCTCATTTCTTCTATCATGTTAGCTTCAGGGTAGTAGTCAGAATTTTTATCAATAAGAGGTAGGAACTTTTACCGGTACGACAAACAGATTGAGGATTGTTGTGAATTAATCAATTCAACTGCAAGTTGTGCAGAAGTAGGTAACAGTCTGATTAAAGAGTCTGGCTAGTATAACATTAGTGTCATATAACATCAATTCTAAAATTTATTAGATAGACTTCAAACGACTAATTCAAACCGTTCAAACCAATTTACTTTATTGGTGGTGTGTTTACATGCAAAATTTTTATTTTTTCGAGTTATTTTAGTATCAAGTCAAGCGGTCAAAAATATTAAAAAATGAATGCATTTTAATTAACTTAAAAATTCTCACATTTGACCGCTTGATTTGATACTAAATAAATTCGGAAAATTATAAATTTTGCATGTAAACGCACAACTAAGATCGTTTGAATGATTTAGATTCACCGTTTGATGTTTGATTCGATAGATTTTGGAGTTAATATTATGTAGGCTGAAATGACACTGATGTTATACAAATCAAATTCTTAATTAAATATAGACATGTACTTAGTTTTCAAAATGCCGAAGAAAAAATATGCAGGAATATTTTCTTTTATTTCTTTTTTTTTCCTTCAATATATTATTATTTTAAAAAATGGGGTTAAAAGTTGATGAGAAATAAGGCGGTGCAGACTAAGATTGTGGAATAATGGAGAAAACTTAAAGAGTCACGAGAGGCATGAAGCATGCAAGAGAACCGGGTCAAAGACAACAACCACGACGACCCGTGACTTTTCTTAGTCTCTTCTCTAGACTTCTCTACTTCTCTCACCGCCGGCCTTTCTTTCTTTTCCTCTTGACAGTTGACACGAAGTTCCTTTGTTTTGTTTTTGTTTCCTCATTTGAAAATATCATATGGAAAAAGAACGAAGCACGGAAGAATATTGTAGTCTTGGTCTATGACTATGCCACCTATCACCTGTGAATGAATCTAAACAAAATTGTTTGGCTGGCTAGGATCACTTCATCTCTGCCGCCAATTAAGATAAGATATTGTAATTAATTCGACAATTTTTCCAATATTTTATAAATTATATATCGAATTTAAAGTTATAATTGAAAGGTACTTAATTAGCTGCGTAGGAAAATTGTTTTCTATCCATATTTTTTAAATATTTAACAATAATTTTAATAAAGTTGACAACTTTATAAATATTTTTTAAACGCTCGCGTTTAAAAGTTATATTATACTCATATATTGATACATTAGAAAAAAAAAATGAGTATAGAACAAAGCAAAGTAGAATTCGAACACGTGTTCAAAATAAACTGCATATGCATGATCTACTACAGAAAAACACTTCACAATCAGTTCAAATCGCAATCCGCAATTGGGTTCTGAATCGATGGCTATCGCCCCGATAGAAAATGTATACACATATGCTATCGGCTAAAACCGATGGCGTTTAGCTCCAATGCCATCGGTTGGAAATAAGGGACAGTTGCGAACAATAATTTTTCGGTCGTTCAATTAGCTGTTTAATATAGAAACATCGTCTGCGGGTGTTATTAGCCGATTGCAAAAGTGTCTTACACCATCTGTTGTGTTTGAGTTGGCGTTGGCAGGTCCTAGTTTGCCATATATTATTATTTTGGGCCGTTAGCGATTTATTTATATATATTTTAATCATATATGCATGTATTAGGGGCTAGCCTCCATATATAGCAAGATAAACAACATAATCTCTCCATCTATATATATAACACCAAATTGAATACAAATAACATACAGCAAATTAAGCAAGATAATATAGAAGACCAACAAACATATAGAACAATATAACACTAAATTAACCAACATAATTAATCTGTAGCACTAAATTAACCTAAGTACCATCATTAATTAACATATATGTTTTGTTGCAACAAAGACAACCCCGAGACATACCAGAATTACACCCCGGCCCCCTCCACCCGTGTGACTCAACTAAAACCAGCAATGGAGCTTTAAAAAATCACACCTCCACTGGTTGTATATATGAGACCAAAAAACCAGCAGCATTGTACTTATATCAGTTAACTTACAAAACACAACCATTAATTGTTATAGTACCCACAAAAATGTACATCATATGTACCAAAAGTATTTAATTTTCCTGCCCATTTGTTGGAGGAGGTAATACCCAATCCAAGGAGTACCTGCACCATCGCTAACGAATCTCGTTCAGAGCTTCCAAATTATATGGACTTGTCGGTAGGGAAGCTTGCATGAATAAATGTAAACATATTAATAAATGTATAATTAATTAAGAATTTAAAATCAGTGCATGATAGAAACAAATTGACATACATTTGAAAAACTTCGTGAGAGATGCCGGATGATGAAATCCATATTCTTCATCACGAAGTATCCGCACTCCCAGTCTGATAATTGTTGTGGGCCCTGAAAATAGAGTTTGAAAACAAAAAAAAATTATTAGTGCAATTATGTTGGAACCTGAAATAAGTTAAAATGAAATACTCCATTAAATTTTTTGATACCTGAAACATTGACCAATCACAAGTTCTTTTTCCCTACGCGTGCCGTCTACTCCGCTGTAGATATTGCCCAAAAGCCCTACAATTAATAAAGGTCAGTATGGTACTTATCCTAAGATAACGTAGATCAGATTATTACTTTGTGTTTTACATTATATGAATTTTACTTGCTTGAACAATTAAGATTCGATTGCAAAAACCCCGCCCTCCACCAGTTTAGAGTCGATGCAGAGGACCAGATCCTTGCTTGGAATTATGACAAGAAGAACCCAATGATCCCTACAATTTAAGTAATAGCTATGTTACTATGATACTCCAATTTAGGCTCCGTACCCGTATCGGACACGTATCTGATACCGATACGCGCCCGATACGGCACCGATACGTATCCGATACGCCAGCTGGCGTATCCGCCTACATGGCGTATCCTTACTCGGCCGATACGGTCGCCGATACTCCGTTGACACTCCAGGATACGGCATTTAAAGTGCGGATACGGTAGGACACGCGTGAGTAAACCGCGCCGCACCCGTGAGCAGCGACCGTGAACCGGTCCGCACCCATGAGCCGCGCAAACATCGCTGCTGAAATAAGTGAATTTTTTTGCTGCTGCTGGGATTCGAACTCGGGGAGAGGCCCATATTGGCCAAAACCTTTACCACTCCACCACAGTTTCACTTGTGTATTAATCCAATAACTATAATATTTAATATATACTTAGATTTAAGCCTTTAATTAAATTTTTTATGATTATCTAAATACAATATATAAATAATAAAAAATAATATATATTATATATATATGAAATTGGCGTATCGTATCCGGGATTTTTGAAAATTGCCGTATCGCGGTATCCGTATCGTATCCGATACGATACCCGTACCCATATCCATGCAACATAGAGTAATAGTAATAAATCAATATGAACTTATGATTTAAGGAAAAGAAACATGACTGAACTCTATGAAATTACCTCTCGTGGTATGGTACAAAGATGAATTTTTTGTCCTGCAACCTAAGCAAGGTTTGGGTGCAGTAGTCCAGCAACTTTGCGTTGTTGTATCTAATCGATGTTGCGCTGATCAGATTGGCATCCATTTGTCCGATGTGCAAATTGTTTTTCACACAACCGGAACAATGGACATGCAATACTTGAAAATAAGGATTGTTAGACTGGAGGAGGAAGAGTTAATTGTGAAGAGAATAAATCTGTTTAAAAAAAATAAAGACTCACAGCGAATAGACTTGGATGATAGAGATGTTCAGACTCTGCCAAGTCATTAAATCCCTCAGATCCGTAAACCCCACTGTGATTCAAAATCCTTATTCCTAATTAGCCCTGGCAAGATAGGGCATACAAAGCTACCTCCTTCTGATAGGGGGTCTGAAGAAATCGATCGTGGACCATTTTAAATGCTTCCCCAAGCTATTCCAACTCATCCTCACTTACCAGCGGTTCCCTCCACCTCAGCCACCTCTTCATGCTGAACTTCTTACAACAACCAATTACATTGTTAAGCAAATGAAAAGTGTGATAATGTTAATGAGAATATTTAGTAAATAGTTCATTAATTTGACCTCCTCCAGACTAATCCCCATCTTTGGCCATTAGATTACACTAAGTATGGCATCTTGGAGGTAGTGCATTGATTCATCCGGTACAGGAAGAGGTATCATTATATATCGGTCAATAAAGCTATTGACATGCACCCGCATACAACCTGGTTGGATTTAAGTACTGGAACCCAATTGATTTGCATCTATAGGAAAAACATGCCCGGTCGCAACAACGCAAGCCCCCGCACCAAAATTTATGCTTACATTGCATTTCCTCACCTCCTACAGATGTAATTAAGCATAAAATATTTAATTACATCAGAAGTCCATTCAATCAAATAAAAATTAGTTGAATTGAACCTGCAATGGATGTGGACTTACCTGAATCAAGTCCAAGGGATGTGGACTTGCTACTTTTGCCTTAGCTGCTACATTATCTCTTGAATTGATTGAAAATATTGAAACAATGAACTCTATGTTATTTTCCAGTAAGGCAAAGTATTGCTTGCATATTTCATGTTATAGAATAATTAAACCTAAAAAGATTTCTTGCCTAAAAGGTTTCTGCCAAGTCCTTTTCTTAATTTCGGGTATGATCTTGTGTAGGGAATTTAACCTTCACATCGAACTTGCAAGCCTTGTCGTAGGTAATTAAGAATTTTTGCCGACCCCTTTTCAGACGGTGTTGCACGTTCACTTTTCGTCTCGTCCTCCTCTCTGGTGTTGGTTCATGCTCTGGAGAGTGAGGTAGTTGTTGTGGGGGACGTGGGGTCCACCCATGAATAGATAAATGAAGCCAAAAATAGCTATAATAACATGATTATGAAGGAAACGCGTTCTTCTAGAAGGCCCATCAGGAATTCATCCTTCTGGAAGGCCCATGAGAGCAATCGCTTATTTTTAGGACAATCCACGGATCGTGCGGCATCGAGGAGGTCGCACGGCTTCCTGACTTAGCGGTTTTTTATTGTAATTTTGTCATTTCACATGTTGTACACTTCATGTGAGGTGTTGCATGCTCCATGTAATGTCTTATTTTGACGCCTTATTCAGTTATCGCCTAAATACGACACTTTTGCTTGGTTTTTGCCCTAAATACGCAACTTTCTCAAAAACCTGCCAAAAAGACCTAAAAACACGTTTGCGGTAAATAAATCGAGAAAATGACTACTTTGCATTCGTTTTTTTGCCATTTTAGGAAAGAAAAGATAGTGATTTTCGCTATATGTTTTGGCTTCATCACATACCTCTTTTGAAGTGTCAAGATACATGAAAACGTGACCTATTTGATGTTCCATTGTGCTTATTATCCATGACAGGATTAGATGATCAGATGATTGCCATTCTTCTATTTTCGCATTTTCTGCATCAGTTGGCTCTCCTTTCTTTACTGGTTCTGGTTTCTTTGTTTTTCTAGTGACAAAATCCATTTTTCCTATGCCACTGATTCCCAACATGACTAATCTTGACCATGGTATATAGTTTCGGTTGCCGTTAAGCACTATAGTTGTGAGTTTTTCAGTATTTTGGGACATTCTGGTTTTTTACTGATAAGGACAGATGCTAGGGTTTTTTCTGATTTTCTCGTATTTTCAGAGGGAGGACTTTTTATGGCTCTTTGGCTCTTGTCCCTCTTGGCTCTGATTGAGTCTCTTGACTCTTTTAATTTGTTTACTAGTATAGAATCAGTACCAGCTCTGATATCATATTGATTTTATGCGGAAAAGATGAGCATGATTTGTAAAATATTGTATTGCATAATAATTTTTCTGTTTTGTACAGTGGGTGTTTTTATAGCCATAAACAAAAATAACAGTAGAGAAAAAGTTACCGTTGCCTATCATCTATTCTGACGGGTGCCTATATTTGCTAAAAAAGAAAAAAAGGATTGAGTGATTTTAGTTACCAGATATAGTTTCTCTCTAATTTTCTAAATATAGCCTATGGTGATAAAAACCTAATCATGTCTGAGGCTTAATTAGTTCCTAATTTTCCTTAATTCTCAACAGATGTTGATGATGTTACACATGTTAAAAAAGTTTGAATATATTATAAACTTGTTTGACTCTTGATGAGTGAAAGGCATTTGCTATAAACAAAGATAGAACAACAATACCTAAAATATTGATCTTTGTAGTAAATTTTGTATATATTGCTAAAAAAACATTGATTGTACTCTGGAAAATGGAACAAAATTTTGCTTTCATGACCTCTACATTTCTGATTATTTTTAAAATGTCTATTCCTAAATTTTGAAATTGAATTGTTATCTATCCCTTAACAATTCACAATTTGAATTAGTTAATTTATATTAGTCCATAACCCGCTAGTTGTATCATTAAATTATTTTAAATACTTCTAATAAAAAATTTTGACTGGGCCTTTTAAAATATGATTTATAGAAAAACACCGACGACAGATACATTTTTAGAAAATTATGTTATCATTGGTGTAACAAAAATTTATTAATTGTTTAATTACTCTAATTAATCTAATTGATAATTCTGTGCTTCCTGTTTGACTACCAAAAACAAATTTCACCTGATCTGATGAGGTGCCCAGAAATTAACCACCGGCCACCGCTTTATCCTAAAATTTGACCAATTTCGATTGATGTCAAATGCCACGTGTCAGTTTGGAAAAGCGTCGGTGGTGACCGTTATAGAAGCACCTAGAGAAAGAAGAATCACGGCCACAAAGGCTGAAGTAACTCCAGAACTTATGTTTAGATCCGGGCCGTCCGATCAGAATCCGGCCTTTCCCTATCAATCTGATCGGACGGTCAAGATTCAAAATCCAATTTTGAGTAACTGTAGGAGATCTTGCAAAATTTTATTAATTATTTAATTACTTTAATCTAATCGATAATTCTGTGCTTCCTGTTTAGGGCTGCACAAAAATTTGTAGTTCGTAATTCGATTCGAGTTTGATTCAAAAAAGTTCGTAAAAAATTCGATTCGAAATTGAGTTCGTTCGAAATTAATTCAAACCAAACTTAGTTCGAAATTAATTCAAACCAAACTCAAACTGGACCTAGTTCGTTCGAAATAGATTTGCAAACTACTTAGTTCGGAATTAACTCAAACATGAACCATTGATTTCCGCTGATAACTTATGTTCGCTGATGAAAATATAAGACCGCCCAGTTCATAATTGCTCTCAGTTCTAACTTAAATTGTACTTTGAATACTTTGGATATTTGAAAACTTTGGTGATGTTGCTCCTGTTGGCTATTTGAAAAACTTTGGATATTGTGATTGTACTGAACTTTGATTGATTGTACTAAACTTTGGTGTTTGATATAAATTTTGGTATCTATAATGAACTTTGATATAAACTTTGGTGTACTGCGTAATTAGAATTCAGAATGCCTGAGTTTTTATTGAAGTGCTGTAATTTCGAACTATGGTCCAGCCATAAGTCATAACTCGTAAGTCTTAACAAAGTTCGTAAAAGTTCGAAATTGAGTTCGTAAAAAATTCGATTCGAAATTGAGTTTGTTCAAAATTGAGTTCGTTCGAAATTAATTCAAATCAAATCAAATCAAACTAGATGTAAGTTCGATTCAGTTCGGTTCGTTTGCAGGAATCCTGTTTGACTACCAAAAACAAACTTCACCTGATCTGATGGAATTCACATCACCTCAGGTTACCTTACTGAAGACAATTACGATCGGACGATCGGACGGTTCTTTTAACCACCGGCCACCGCTTTATCCTAAAATTTGATCTGATGAGGTGCCCAGAAATTAACCACCGGCCACCGCTTTAATGCTTTATCCTAAAATTTGACCAATTTCGCTTGATGCCGAATGCCACGTGTCAGTTTGGAAAAGCGTCGGTGGTGACCGTTATAGAAGCACCTAGAGAAAGAAGAATCACGGTAACAAACTTAAGGCTGAAGTTACTCCAGAACTTATGTTTAGATCCGGGCCGTCCGATCAGATCCGGCCTATCCCTATCAATCTGATCGGACAGTCAGGATTCAAAATCCAACTTTGAGTTACTGTAGGAGATCTTGCACTTGAAAGGTGAACCGTATTACACTTGCTAGGGATGATATTGGAATTTTTTTTATAAACCATAATTAAAAAAATATTTTTACTAAATCAACATGATTATTTTTTTTTTTACAAAAACTATAAGAACTGAAATGTCATTTCGGTCCATTGTTTTTATTTTTATTCTGGACCGAAATGACATTTCGGTCCGGTCTCATTTTTTTTAGATTTTCTGTGACAACTCATATGAAAACTTATGAAACTAGTACCACAGAAAATTCAAAAAGGGACCGAACCGAAATGTCATTTCGGTCCGGAATAAAAAAAAAATAACAGACCGAAATAACTTCTGTCTACGCCGAAATAACAGACCGAAATAACAGACCGAAACAACTTTGAGTTACTGTAGGAGATCTTGCACTTGGTTTCATAAAAAAAAAGAAAATTAATTATGGTTTGTAAAAGAAATTCATGATATTGTCCATTGTCTACGCCGCTTATTAAATAATTTCTGTTCGTTTTTAGTCTATTCAAATCTGACAATAACGTGACGTGGAGGCTTTAGTTCCTTTGTATCTTTTTCTCTGTAGTAATCCGTGTGTTCGCTTTGTGTAATCTTCCGTTAGGTTTCTTATTCTCATATAACATGTTGATACTCTGTTTGATCCAATCAACTTGTTTCAGATTTATTGTGCTAGAATTTTTAAATTGCAAACCGGTTTTGAATCAAAAAACCCGCATTTATCGATACGAGTATAACAATAAATTCTATCTTTTCTGTTTATAGATACCACAATCCAAATTATTTTGCTTAAACCGATCAAAATACAATACATGCACATTGATCTTTATACTCTAAAACCTCAAGAAAGTATCTTGAATATATTTTATGACACTGAAATTTGAGATCGACTATGGTGAGTTGTGAAGTAAAACGTTGTTTTACTTCACGCTCATACTCCATTTTGAAAATCTAAACAACCGATCCGAACCGCTCAACATGTTCTCCATATTGAAATGTGCTTGGAGACCAAATTTTATAATTTTTGGAATTTTTTTACTATTTATTAAGCCACTTTGAAAATCGCTGATCGAATGGTCCATAATTTTTTACTGTTTTTTACTGTTCACCCGGATCTGCGATTTTCAAAGTGGCTTAATAAATAGTAAAAAAATTCCAAAAAATATAAAATTTGGTCTCCAAGCACATTTCAATATGGAGAACATGTTGAGCGGTTCGGATCGGTCGTTTAGATTTTTAAAATAAAAATATGAGCGTGAAGTAAAAATGACATCTTACTTCGCAACTCACCATAGCCCAGCTCCCTGAAATTTTATATTTTTAGTATTCAGATCGTAATTTCCATTCAAATTTTTTGATAGCCCTGAAGCAATTACATTACACACAGAAGGTCACACAAACATGTACTAGATATACTGAATTATGAAAAAAAAAAGTCCAACCTTAGAACCCAAAAATATTGGGAGTGCGTATCCTCTGAGATATCTCAATTTTTGCGTGACTGACGTGTCCGGTGCCTATTCGGAAATAGTGCGGGGACCAGTATTATTTATGATTTGAGATTCGTGCAGAATGTATATTAACGGTTGAGATTTTCCAAAATAACACTCAAAAGTTGAGATATCTCAGAGGATGCTAATTCAAATATTGGGTTCTGGTTAGTTATTTTAATAAGATTCTAGAATAAATTACGGTTGCAACCTCCCCGCGCGATTTCCTATTTCCTATTTCCAGCGCGAAATTGCGTAATTCCAAGCTGGGGGATAAATAAACCCCGCCAACTAATCTTCCTGCCTCCGTCTGTTTACGATTTCTCTAGATTGACCGGTCCACTGCTCGACGCGCACGTCTTTTCTGGTGGCCCACTGTTCAGTTCCTCTCTCCTCGCCTGTCCTCTCGCTATTAATAGATCGCCCCTTCCTCCTCTCCTCTCTTCTTCTCTCCTCCATTCTCCCGACCCCTATTTAGTGTCAAAATTAAAAGCTTCTATACTTTTCTTCTTCTTCTTCTTCGTCTTCTCCATTCTCTCTCCCAATTAGTTGCTGTTTATTAGTTCCCTCATTCGTGGATTCTGAATCTTCCTCAATCTTCGCTCCAGCTGATAGTTGACCTCACAGTGCATTTAATTCGGATCAAGGTATGATCTCTCAGAGTTGCTTTTGAATATAATTTATGCATTTCGGGAATCTTTTGATTGTTTTGTGTTTTTTCTTTGATACACTGTCCCTTTTAAAGTTAATAAATAATTTGTAATTTTGTCAGATATATTAAATCCTCCTCCTTGTTATGATTTGAAGAGCTGAATCTTGTTATATAACCTTGGTATTTTAATGATTCATATAGAATCTTAATCACCCCATGTTTTGTCGGTTTTATTTTCAATTTTAGAGAAAGCACGGTTTCTCAATTTTCCATCGGACTTCCGTACATTAGATGACATTCTTTTCTCATTTCTACCCCTCTTATTTCCTTGAATTACATTTTTGTTTGGTTTCCGCATTTGTCGGTGTAGTTTCCTTGTCTCCTTCTCTAATTTGGAAAGTTTCAAACCACCCAGTTTGTCCCAATCAAGGTCCCTTTCACAACTATAATAATCTATACTGGATATCAACACGTCGTACCTGTGATCCTGCTGCTCTTTTTTTATGGTTTCTTTTTACAAGTTATTAGTTGGTTAGGAAAGGTACCTCCTCTAAATAAATTGTGTATAAAAATAATGAACGTGAAACCAAAGCCAAAGGTTTGTTCCTTTCTGTCGCCTCTCATTCAGTTGTTAGGTGTGTGTGTTTGTTTGTTGTAATGTGGCTGTTCAGATCCTTGTGGTTTTTGCGTGTATCTATCTATATACAGGGTTACTCTACTTGTATAAAATGACCCGTTATACACATTGGTACATGATGGAAGTCATTGTTGCTGATTTAGTTTCCGAAGGTCTTTGTCTTTAACGTGTCTCTTTTGTCTATAATGTGGGCAGACTTGGTCCACGAGTTAAAGCAGAAATACTTTTCTGTGGCTACAACAATGTAGCTTTTCCGTGTTGGGCCTCATCCATTCTATGTTAAATAAATGCATACTGTATTAGGCCACAGAAGATCGTATTTTCGTGACATGGACAAATTCATTGTATTTGTATGGAGTATGGACATTTACTTTTCTTTTTCTTTTTTTTCCTACCACATGTGAGAAAATTAACTTCACTTAATAAACTTGTGCTTAAATTAGAGGTAGATTGAAATTAGTTTACTATTAATGTTAACTTTCTTCTACGCCATGTTGTAATTACCTTTGGTTAAAGCAACCTATATTTTGACTTTCACCAGAAGTACCTTTGCTATAACAAAATGTTTCTTTTAATCAACTGGTACTTAATTAATATATGTTGCTGACAACCTGATTCTCACGGGGATTTTGTTTAAAGTTTAAATTGTACCGGTTGATATCCTAAAATCGTCCTCTCATAAGTTGAAATTCGTATCCTGCATGTGTTTAGGTTTCCATTTTTATTGTACTAAATTGCCCCTTGATTTGTTTATTTGTGATTGTAAGGTGCTGGAAATGTTATTAAAAGCTTCTTCTTTAGCTGTCCTAACAAAGTACATGAACTGATCTCCGTATCTCTTCATGCAGTTAATAGAGACATTTCAAACCTTGAATAGTACTTGAGAGTTCTTCATTACCGGGGCAATGATCAGGTAGAAAGCCACACTCAAAGAATTCCAATGAACAATTTTTTTTTTTCTTCATTGAAGTAATTTTAAGCATTTCTCAAATCAGGTCTGAGCTAATCTCTGTTTGATGGGCTGCCTTCACTGCTTCACTGACAAGAAAACATTGAAAAAGTGGTTTTTCATCGACAAAAGGGTTGGTTAAGCCAGAAAACAAAAAATTTGTTCCCCAATTCTAACCAGAATTAATTAACCTTATTTGCCATTTCTTTTTGGACACATCAAATGGATTTGAAGCCAAACCATAACTCTCCAGTAATAACTGAACCTATCCCGGTAAAATCGAGACTCGGCCTTCCTTCAAACCTCATGTCATACCCACCTGGTATTGAATTAAAGTCGACAACTAGTATGTTGTTGAATAACATCCAAAGAAGAAAGAATGTTCCCAGCAAGCTTGATGAGCTTCGTGCTGGTGGCTGGTTGGAGGCCATGATTGCTTGCTCGCCTCCTTGGAAGAAGCAAACCAAGGATTCAGACGATAGTTATGAGCAATACCTTACTTGGATGGTACGTTATTGATTTATATTTTCATGTGCACGTCCTTAGTTGTAATTAAAAAAAAAAAAAGATGGGAATTTTATATGAATAAATAGCAAAGAGAGAGTCAGAAAATGTTCTCATTCGTTGGTGCCAATTGACTTCAAATAATTGTTAGAGATTTCATTTGTGGAAGGAACGAAACTTAAGGGTGTTCAGGCAAAAACAAGCTCGTATGGAAGATTTGGTGGCAAGGATAGTACAACAAGTTGAGTTGTGGCTGAGATACTGTGGAGGGTAGAATCAAAACTATGTTGTAATAGATGTAGGTCGTTTTGTATTAGTTGTTTAACAACTTGATAGCTTCTATTAAGTACCTCAAAAAAAAAAAATTTGTTAGAGATTTAACAGAGTTTCAGTACTGATATTTTTCTTTGTTTAACCTGTTTCCCTTAAATATCTTCATAAGATATTGGAATACCTTGCAAGATGAACCCGGTTCAGAGCAATCATTTATTTTTTAATTTTTAAAATTATTCTGTTTTCTTCTGATAGATGAAGTACCCATCTGCTTTAACTTCGTTTGAGCAAATAACAGCGCATGCAAAGGGAAAAAGGATTGCATTGTTCTTGGATTATGACGGGACTCTATCACCTATTGTCGACAACCCTGAAAATGCCATCATGACTGACGAGGTAAAACAAATAATCAGCTGTGATCTAATTATTTTGAATCTAATTTAATAAATATGGTATTGACTTGATTGATTTATACACAGATGCGTACTTCAGTGAAAAATGTTGCGAGGTACTTCCCTACTGCTATCATTAGTGGTAGATCCCGTGATAAGGTAATTAAACAACTTTTTCTTCAGGATTTTATAAAAAAAAAAATAGCTCTTTTGTTATAGCTCTGTTTACTCATTCAAATTTAAATATTTTCCTGCTATCTGTAGGTTTTTGAATTTGTAAAGCTAACAGAACTTTATTACGCCGGGAGCCATGGAATGGACATTATGGGCCCTGTCAGAAATAACGATTCTCATGGATCCCATCCTAACTCCATTAGGACCACTGACTCACAGGTTAGTCGAAGTAATATTCTGTAATGTCTCATAAGTCATATGTAATCTTCAAAAAAGAAATCAAAAGAACACAATTTTCTATTTGTAACCGAGCAAAAGCATACTCTTCTTACCAACTCCTAATTCACCTGCTGTTGCTTTAATAATAACTCTTGATTTGTGCTTCAGAGGAAATTATGAATAAATTCATATGGTTTCATTGTTAATTGAAAATTTGAAACTTTAAGTACTTTATTTCAGTCCTTAGGTTAGCATTAATTTTTTGTTTTGTTTTTCAATAGCCCTTTGTATTCAACAAATCAAAGTCAATGTTCTCATAAGATTTCTGCTACTGCAGGGGAAGGAGGTTAATCTTTTCCAGCCAGCAAGTGAGTTTTTACATATGATCGATGAGGTAATTATATATCACTGTCACTTAATCTCAATATTTGCTGATGCCAAAAGTTTCAGAAAAATAAAAAAGAACTTACAATGCAGGTTTTTAGAACCCTCATTGAGAAAACTAAAGACATTAAAGGATCGTCTGTAGAGAACAACAAGTTCTGTGTCACTGTACATTACCGCAATGTGGCCGTGGAGGTAATTCTGAACTCCAACACAAATCACTTTCTTAACTTTATAAATGAAAGTACAGAAAAAGAAATTATTCTTAATTTTCTTTTTGGTATTTGAATATTAGGATTATGGCCTAGTTGATCAATGTGTAAAGGAGGTTCTCAAGAACTACCCTCGTTTGCGACTAACCAGTGGGCGAAAGGTCAGAATTCGTTTTCAAATTTGAATGAAATATTAATTAAGAAATGAAGAAGTTTGTTTCCAAATAAAATGATGTACCGAAAGACAGCGAAACCTTTTGTAACTTGTTAATGAGATTGCCACCAATTTACCATAAAGCAGTTAATGAGAACAAACCCAACATGTACTTTATGCTTTTCTGCAAATTATTGTAAACAATTTGCACAAATGTATTCGGTCTTATTAAATTTGCATCTAATTTAATCTAGGTTTTTGAGGTTCGCCCAACAATAGATTGGAACAAGGGGAAGGCTGTTGAGTTTCTGCTTGAATCACTTGATCTAAGCGATTGCAATGATGTGCTTCCAATTTATGTTGGAGATGACCGTACTGATGAAGATGCATTCAAGGTAACTTTATTTTTTTATTTTTTATAATTTGAATCACTGCTAGAATGCACACTTTTAACTTTTATAAATGGTATGCAGGTTCTAAGGGAGCGCAAGTGTGGTTACGGTATTCTAGTTTCGTCTGTACGGAAAGACACCGATGCCTTTTACTCATTGAGAGATCCATCAGAGGTAATTGCAGTTTTGAGAAAGAACTACTGTTGCGAGTTCATTTTTTCACCTCCTTTTGGAAGGATAACAGATTTTAATTCGTTTTTTTTTTCTTGCTCTTTTCTTAGGTCATGGAGTTTCTCAAGTCCCTTGTAAAATGGAAGGAAAATGACAATTAGGAAAAAGCGATGATCCATTAGTGTTTGATATACCAGTTGTGAAGTTAAGTTATATATTACAGAAAGAAATTTCTGACTAATAACTGACTTTGGTACAAGGAGGCGCGGAGCTACAGGACATATTAGTTTGACATGCATTTATTTATTTTTATTGTTTCTTTTTCTTAAAAGGGCAATATATTTTTGCCAGTGTAACATCCATTTGTTTTTTGTTTTCCATATCTATGTATTTTCTCCTCAAGTAAATGGATTACATACAACTAGAGAAATGTTGATTTTACTGTAAAGCTCGGATGCTGAAATTTTGTTATGTGCTCGAGTATTTAGAAGAACCAGTGTATTTAACTTGGTGATCATGTATTTCCTAGTAGCTACTAGGAACTTACATTTATGCATATCAATTTGTTGAAGTATTTTGTCAGCGATTTTGTATATAGTCAAGGAGTAAGGAGGTACTCCAGTTAGTACTGAATTATACATTATGCCTTTCACCAATAGGTGGAAGGTTGCCAATCCAATTCTGCAACTTACTTTTTTCAATTTTATCCAACAAAAAATCCCCAACCATTACAAGATAATTTCACTATCAAAATAGATTAGCTAGGTGTATTCTTTCTTCATCACTAATATTAAATGGTATTAATTCAATTTTGATTCCAGACATAGCCTCAAAGGATAAGATAGCCCGTAAGCTCTTTTAACATTTGTTGAATTATGCACTCACACCAATCGGTACAACAAACTTATTTAGCATCATGGGCGACTAAGTAGGGGAAGGATTCCTAGGAAGAAATGGGGTGTTCTATTTCTAGCAGCTTGCCGGACACTGGAAGGAGTGCAATAATAAAATCTTTGAGAGGAGATGGTGTCAGCCAAGGGTCCTAGCGCAAAGAGCGGTACAAGAGGGGATGCAATGGCTGCGGTACTGTTGATAAGATACTGGTCTAGGAAGTGTTCTGACCTTGTAGTGCACTAGTGCTGCGGACAAGAGGGGATACAGGTAAGATACTGGTTTACAAGAGGGGATACAGTGGCTGCGGTATTGCAGTGGAATGGTGCTGGGTTGTAATAGGGACAAGCTCCTATTGATGTAATTTTATTTCTTACTTTTCTGTACCAACCTGATAGCCGCTATCTGGTTTTTAAAAAAAAAAAGAATTAGCTTCTGAAAAAGGATGGTATCATATGACAGTTATTAACTGCTATTTCATCTTAAAGGCAGGGACCTAAGCGATGAATTAGCTTAGCCGCCTTAGTCCTCAACTTTTTTTAAGATATCTAAGCCTTGCAATTTTCTGGCAATAGGATGGTATCATATGACAGTTATTAACTGTTATTTCATCTTAAAGGCAGGGACCTAAGCGATGAATTAGCTTAGCCGCCTTAGTCCTCAACTTTTTTTAAGATATCTAAGCCTTGCAATTTTCTGACAATCATGTTGTTATTTTACGGCGTTTTCATGGATCTGTACAGGTTGGTTGGAGCTGACTGCTATTTTGACACTGATACGGTCCGGGTAATAAACTTATTAAGCATCATCACAAAGGGTAAAGACTGGATAAACTTGTTAAGCATCAACCCAAAGGGTAAAGAGATTGACACTTTGACTTGCAGACAATAAAATCAAAATGAAAATATAATGACTTCTGCACTACATGAAGCCAAAACAGTGCTGTCAATCTTTAGCAATCCAGAATATGGTCTGTGTTTAGCTCGACATTTTACCTCAACAGGGGAAATTCTGGTTTGTAGTATGACAGGTAATTCAATGACAAACATCATACTAAAAAGAATTGGCAGCAAAGCCTTGGTGAAAATCAGAAAACAATGAGAAACAATCTCAGGAGTGCCCTCTAACAGGGTCAAAACATTAGTCTGTTCGGACTTTTGAGAACCCCAGCAAAATGATTACATGTACAAAAAAAATGTATGATAAAAATTCTATATTAATACATTGCAATGATAGTCTACTTTTGTGAAATCAAATTCACTTCTTGAATGAATGCCCAAGTATACTGAAAAAATAGCTGATACAACAACAAGAACTCGCATCCCTATTGTTCACGGATTAACCAAAAAATTTGATAACTCAATCTGGGAAAAAAAAAACAAAAAGTTCAAAAGAGCACTATAACAAAACATGGATATGGATCAGGGTAACAAGTGAAAGAACTAATTAACGGTCGCCTCCTTTCTGTTTGAGAGTGATTTTGTCTCCTAAGCTAAGAGCAATGCCTTGGGTCTTGCTTCTGATCCGGATATAACCACTCAGTTTGCCATCAGCTTGTTTCTCAATACTGATATTTACCAATGCATCCTCACCAAAAACACTTTTCGCATACAGGTTTGCAGCCAGGAAGCCACACTCCCCTTCAAGTGCTGACCTGAAAATGAAAATGAACAATACTGGCTGTTAGCTATCTCCAGGCTGACCCAAAGATAGCAATATAGAGTTGTATGTCACCATTTCAGTCAAGGGTTATTATGGAATTTTATGACCACTTCTTTCAGCATTATATATATATATATATTTTTCATTATTATGGTTTACTCAGGGTTCTTTTTCAACATTGTGAGAAATAACCCAAGGTTAAATATTGGCTCAAACTGCTGTGCTGCAGTCATGATGGCATGCAATTAATTATGGACCTAATGCAGAATTTATTGAAAGCTTACGGTGGGGTGAGGCATTTCATATTTGTAGATTTTATAATGTGATCCAAGAACTCTTTCTCGCCCTGAATTACTGTGCTCACCGCCACCTGAATACAAAAATATATATTAAGAAAAGATAGAGAGGGAAATAAATTTTATCAAAATTTTGAAGGAAAGCTCGCAACTCCTGGAAACATATTTTGCATACATTCTTCTATCTTATGTAAGAAATATTGAGCAAAGATTGAGATACCTTATTTTCCCACTCAAACTCAGCCCACATGTTCCTAAAAGTGACATCAGCACAGGCAGCAGGTGAAATATAATCCATAATATCAATATGTATATCATTCAGCACCACCACATTCCTCTCCATAACATTAGATGTCTCATACACGATATTGCCAAAAATAACCCCCGTCTCAGTCGAGGAAACCTTAATATTTGCCTTGATCTGCCGACTTGACTCAGGGGCAAGAGTGTAATTCTGTGGGCGATCGACCAGCTTGAGGTCCCCCATGGTGGCAAGCTCAAGGCATAGGTTTTGGAGCGTCTCCTTGGTACGGTTTATGATGGTGACATCGAGCACAATGTCATAGTGATGCACCGTCACATATGCCTCAGCATATATCGGGTCACTAAATCCAGTAAGCTGCAGGATCCGGTTCAACCGGGCTGCATCGTCAGTGTCTTTGGTGAACTCACCAGTTGCACGCTTCAAATCATCCTGGACCTCATCTTCAAGCTCTAACTGGCTCATGCCCTGAAAAATCAAAAGATGCAGATGAGAGGGAAATGTTGAGGGGGGATGGGGGGAAGGGTCGATAAACTTCTCAGAATAAAGGGTTACATTACAAACTATTGCCCTATTACCAATCCTACATGTAAGATTCTTAGTTCTTAGTAGATACATGGGAACACAATGACATTCAGTATCCAACAAAATCACACCGTAGAGGAAGATGCATGTACATATAACCTTCTAAGACGCCCTACATTTGATAATACGCACCTCTGAAAGTGAGAAATTAAGTGTAACCGGATAGAGGGTAACTGGGATATATCTATCTCACTTTAGTTACTAACATTGAAACACCATTGTTAACTGCTATTCCATGTTCTTTTTAAGTAAAATGTGAACAAAAAGCTCATTACTAACCTTGCGGCTTTTCAAGTGGTAGAAATCAATAAGGTCATCAGGCTGGGCATGGGAAATCTGGGCTTTGGCTCGAAGCTCCTCAGTCTCTCTAAATTGCTTCTCTGCAAGCATCTTTGAGAAGCTTTGACGGCATGATTCCAACCACACTTTTCTGACTTCATCCCCAGTGTTGCAAAGCAACCTCATACATAACACGATCCTGTCATATGAGTCATCGTCAATTGGGTGTGGTGCAAAGCCTGATTGGCCAAATTGTAGCATGGAAGCCATGATAAGCAATGCAGAAGCACAAGCTTTGTTTGTCTCGGCCTTGTCTGGTTGCACTTCTTCAAGCCTTAAGACCAGCTTGGTCAAGGTTGATGCCACCACGGCTGCCAAAAAGAAATCACCAGAGAGGATCAAAGATCTCAGGTTTGGGATATTGGAGAGCGAACCAGGCACAACTGATGGAGCAACAACTGCAGCCTCTGAGGCGGCACTTTGGGTCGCATAGGTCCCATCAGCCAAGACCACTGGTCTCCGTGAAGAGGTAGTCACACTTGAATTGACAGCATGAGGTTGTTTTGTGGAGTTAGTAGTGGAGTCGGCATCCTCTGTGGCTGAGTAGAAAGGGAGTTCACCTAGGCATTGTTTGATGGTGGAGATTGCACTTTCAACCTCAGAAAGGGAGAGAGAGTATTCTCCTAAGATCCACAGTGCGCATGAACAGACCCGGGCAGCCCGTATCTGATAAAAGGTGTCAGTTAGTCGCTGAATCATGGAGACCCTCAGCTTCGGGTTGGTCTCTATTATCTCACGTACGAATATAACAACATCAATAGCAGAAGCCACATTCGAGTCACCGAGAAAATCCATGAGTACATGGACAACCGACCCAGCAACTTCTGGAAATTTGACTGTGCATGCATGGATGGCTTGGACCAGCATCTGCCGGTACTCGCCACCTGCATCCTTGTCAGATTCACCAGCTGCCTGAGTCTTAACCACCTCTTTCTTGAGGAACAACACAACCTCATCCACATTTTTGGGAGAAACTAAATCAAGCACTATATCTAGCACCTTGCGGCGCACATCAGGGTTGGGGCTGGAGAGAGCTCGAAGCACGTCCATCACGACCTCAGACATGACCTCACGGTGGGACTTACGAAGCTCATTCAACCGATCAAGGATAATAAGACGCACATTGTTGTCACTTTGAGAGGACAGCAATTGACAGTAGGTGTTTGCTGCAGCCCGTACAGCAGTGGGGGCCGAGGAAAGAGAAACAAGTGCTCCAGCACATTCATAAACAACAGCTGTACTGGAAGATGAGAGGAGAGAAATTATTATTTTAATATGTTTACCCTTATCGGGGCGGTTTGCACGGCAGACCTTTTGGATCAGATCCACCACAGCCATCTGGAGCAGGTCAGGCCATTCGGCCACCCGATCCACATTGGACAAAAGATATGCAACTGCACGATCTTGGGAGCAATTGCACAGCATGACGAATGCATTGCGTTTAGCCGATGCATCTTGCTCAGAGCTCAACGCTTTCTCAACCAATTCAGGTGCGTCAGGTAACAGCTGCTCCCCGTTAGGCAAGCGGTAGATTGATGAGATGGCAAGGAGTGCATTACGGCGAATAAAAGGGTGGCGATGCTCGAGATTGGTAAGCACTGACGGGATCACCGGTTCCAAGATTTCAGGCTCCGACAGCCTGCAGAGGAATCGAAGAGTAACACCACGAATGTACTCGTTAGAATGTTGTAGATTGTTGAGTAAATTCTGACAGATCAGGATCATCTCAGGAAGAACCCGGCCCCGTGCATCTGTCTTGTCAATGATTTCGAGGTAAAGGAGGAGGAGCTTCTGGACCGTGTGATCCTCCGAGGGAAGCACGTAACGGACGATGGTGATGAAGAGCTGTGGGAGGGTTTCTCCGTTTAGGAGAAGCATGATGGCGCGCTTCATGGCGTCAACTTTGGCGACGACGTCGCTGCCTTCAAGGGCTTCCTTGATTTCGTTCGCCATGGCAGGGGTGCCCTTGTCGAAGTGCACCAAAAGCGTGCAGGGTTTCTCCATGGCTGGATCTGGATCTGGATCTGGGGTGGATCCAGTTAGAGAAAAATGGGAGAGGAAGGGAGAGAGATCTGGGAGAAGAGGGAGGGAGGGGTGATTCAGATCCGAGGCTTCGAGCGTTGAGGATTGGATTATTTTGGGCAAAGAAGTCTGACGGTCGAGGCACGTGCTGCGTGCGTGCGAGCGAAATGAAGTTGAAAGTCCATAATGAAAAAATGTGCACTGGGCTGGAGGCCCATCGTTAGAGAAGAGATGAACCGTTAGTTTCTTGGGCTAGGCATTGCTTACCAGGGCCTTTCTCAGAATGAGATCCACAAGACCACAACCCGCATTTGAACAGTGTTTCTGTAGAACTCAAAATTTTGCATTTAGATCTGGACCGTTCGATCTGCTCTGGCACGAATAATAAAGTTGCCGTTGCATTCCATCTCAGGCAGGATTTTTTCCCGGATTCTGATCGGACAGTCCGGACCTCAACTCAAATTTTGAGTTCAATGGAGCTCTTTCACCAATATGTGGAGTGCAGAGCCGGAAGTTTGGACGAAATTAATTGAGGTACGTTTATGTTTTTTCTTCCAATGATTGACAGATCTATAATTTAAAATTTGTACAATCTTTATAATGTGAATTATAAGTTAGTAGAATATTAAGATATAACTCAGTCAATCTTTGACCCAATTAATATATTAACCTGCATATTATTTTTCAGTCACACCTCGAAGCAGCTGATTGGATGAACAAAACAATTCTTCATTATGACAAGTTAGTGAAGCTTTATGGACATGATCGAGCAATAGGGGATAATGTTGAGACTCCATAAAAAATGAGGCAGTGAATAGCAGTGCAAACCGAAGAGATCAAGGGTGAAAATATATTAGAGATTGATCGCTTGGTGGCACATAATGAGGCAACACTAGAAGAGTTGGTGAGGAAAACATAAATTCTCCTAAAGCAAGGAGGAGACAGAAGGGTAAAACTTCAAGAGAAGAGGTTCAAACTGAGATAATAAAATGAATTGAAAATGTTGCTGATGCTATCATGAAATCTACATAAGAGCTAGTGAAATCTAACCAGCGTCTTCCTATACCTGAAAAGGAAATATGGGATCATGTTGTTGAGTTCAGTCTTGATTCAAACAAAAAAAATGCCAACATATATCTTCTTGATTAAAAATCATGATATGCTTGGAGCTGTACTTGGTTGTCTTTTGGAAGAGCCTAAGGAACTATTCATGAGTATGATATCTAGTTAGGGATTTTAATATGTGTCATTGGGCACTAGATTACTATATTATTACTGGTAAAATATTTTAAGTAAGATGTAGTTGATCATCAATTTTGTTCTTTGTTTTTAGTAAAATGATGCTTTAATGTTGGTTCTTGGAATGTTGGGATAATAGCAATTTTATTTCAATGAGTTTGTTTGTTTCTTCCTTGATTAATGTTGGGCATTGGATTACCACATATGTTGTCCTTATGAATGATGAGGCAAAACACTTACTCGTACGGGGCACATGCCACTGGTACAGGCGGTTTCAGTCCTAAACTAGAGCAAAACACTTACTGGTAAAGATGAATGAAAATGATGAAGACAAACACCAACATATCGGCAAAGAAAGCATATTTCAACTGCTGCAGGTGAGAACCCATAGCACAACCGCAGTTTATGCTATTGGTTTGATGTCATAACACTAAAAAATATCGGTGGTATTGGTCTGATACGCCACTACAGAGCAATTTTGTGAATTAGAATTTAGAGGGAATACATGTACAATAGTAAAGGGTATAATAGTCAAATATACTAAAAATATTTGATTAACCTTCTATAATTTTAATTAATAAAAAAAAAATAAGACAAAAAAAAAATTAAATTTATTTTCCCTCATTAATCATCTAAACATGAAAAAATTAAATATATTAATTTTCCTTTATATTCCCTTCTATTCTTCACCTCCCCTCCCTTCCTCTACTCTCCATCCAAACAAGGTGTTAGGGTTCCGGATCCGAGTTAATCCAATTTTTTTGTTTTGATCCAGACCATCCGATCAGAAATTCAGGCCAAACCAGTGCGTGGTACAACGCACGGGCCCTTCAATATTCGTGTTAAAGTAGATTGGACGGGCCGGATCAAAATTAAAAAAATTTGGTTACTTTAGGGTATCTGAATTCAGTCTGTTCTCCGTTCAGGCAATACAAACCCTACAAAACAAAGCAGCCACTGGTCTTGCGTCTCTCCCTCCCTCTCCTCTCCTCTCCTCCTCTCTTCTCTGCTCTTCTCTCCTTGTACTTGTACGGACAAGTCAAGATGCGCGGCTTAAAAGCCGTGGCTTCTTTAACGCGACGCTCTGTTTCTTCACTTGGATTTCTCAGTAGCCAGAGATCTCTATCGACAAGCCTCTCTCGCTCCTCCGCAGATGATCAACTTCAGAACGAAGTAAATAACTTAGCTTCTCCTTTGTCTTTCTCGTTACCTTTTCTTTCCTCTACATTGATTTTGTATTTACGATTGATATAGCCGGTTTCACCTTTCAGATCCTTGTTGAAGGGAAGGCAGGTGCACGAGCTGCAGTCCTTAATCGGCCATCTGTTCTGAATACTCTTAATACAAACATGGTACTGTTGCGGTTTTGTTTAAGCCCGTCTACTGTGATTTTTTTAGTGAAAGAAAAACTCAGTCCGATGATTTCCATCTCATGCTGTGTAGTCGAGGTGTTTGATAAAATGTTTGCGTGATTATTATGCAGGGAGTTAGGCTGAAAAAGCTGTATGAATCTTGGGAGGATAATCCTGATATTGGGTTTGTTGTGATGAAGGTAGTAGATTTTGTTTCACTGTTCCCTGTTTGTTTTAATCAGATGTTATGATGAGAATGTTTTGGAATATATATGATCAGAATGTTTGATTGATGCTTTTACTGTATAAAGGGCAGTGGCAGAGGATTCTGTGCTGGGGGTGATGTTGTCACACTATATAAGCAGATTAATGAAGGTAGGAATTTTTTTAATAATTTGGGTTAGTTTCAGTGATAAATGATATGGAATTTCTTATCTGCCAATGAACTCAATAATGTTTGATCTTTATAAATTAAGGTGGTATTTTTTGATATATTGAAAGTCCTAACAGTCATTACCCTCATGTGACAATCCAGGCATATGCTGTAAAATGTTGACAATATTTGCTCCCTGACTATAATGATATTTTCTTTGACCTTAAGCAAAATATGAGCTAAAATGAAACAATAGGTCCAAAACAATTTGAAGTGTCAGCTTTCAATTTAATGAACTTTGGGTCTGTAAGATTTCATTGAATTAATATGGAAAAACTCAGGAGCCATATGTGCACATGCTATTTAGCTTAACAGGCGGATACAGTTGCAAACCCAAAAAATGGTTGGGTGCCAAGTGTGATATTGCCAACACCTTAAAAATTGTGGGTGCACTTTGCTAAAAAAGCTCATTCATAATTGCACATTAAAAATCTAAAGAACCCTGAGTCTACTGATATATAAAAATCCTCCCTACCTGTCTGGTCCCACCTTCATTAAAAGACTATTTACCTCCACCTGCTTATGCTAATAGTTAGTTTAAAATTCCTAATTTGTTGTGAATGAGCATTGGATCTTTTCATTTGTCTGTGTTTAAAAGATGCATTTTCCGATTCAAATGCTTCTTTTAAAAAGGATGCCCATATATTCTTTCTATGAATTCTTAAAATCATTTGTTATGTCAATGATTGTTTTAGTGATAACAGTTAATCAAGTGCAGGAAAGATTGAAGAGTGCAAGGATTTCTTCAAGAACCTGTACATGTTCATTTATGTGCTTGGCACGTACTTGAAACCCCATGTATGTGCGCTTCTGTTGTTGTATAATGAATATATAAAATATTAGTGCATCCATTGTCCCATCAACAATGTTTTCTTTAACATAGGTGGCTATTCTGGATGGCATAACAATGGGTGGTGGAGGTGGTGTTTCTATTCCTGGTACATTTCGTATTGCAACAAATAAAACTGTAAGAGCTACTAAATCCTTCTCCATATAAATTTACTATGACAACATGTGCTGTTGCCTATTGGTATGGCTGTTATTGCTTGCCTGTTAGCCACACTCATCCCTCCCCAAAAGGACAAGTAAATCCACATAATCCCAGAGTTTATTTGTCAGAGATAAGCCCGTATAGAGTAAGGAGTTAATGTAGATTCTTGTAGTTTGCATACTGCTTTATCAGAGAATTGCATTCTTTCTTTTATTTTATACAACTCTTTAGTTAGCTAACGGCTTGCATTATCCCTGAGATTTTTCTCCAAGATTTTTAGATAGTTTTTGGGTTATTTTTGAAGATATTTGCTACTCCGGAAGTTCATATTGGCTTCCATCCTGATGCTGGAGCTTCCTTCTATCTATCACATTTACCAGGTCATGTAGGTATGCAATGTAGCTTACAGGTCAATATTCCTTATGAAACTCTGCTCTCAGATTACCAGTAGTGATATAGATTCTCATTTCAATTTAACATTTCAGGAGAGTACTTGGCTTTGACGGGTGAACGAATTAATGGTGTGGATATGATTGCTGTTGGTCTGGCCACACACCACACAATGAGTGAGGTTAGTCCCCCCCCCACACACACACACACTCCCCAAAAAATTTAAAAAATAAAATAAAAGAATAAGAAGATAGAACAGAGAAAAAAATGGAAACTCAATACTACTAGCTTGCTGTTTTTTTAAATGTTTATTGTACTAGTACTAAACACTCAGAATGCATTATATTTCTCAAGGGAATTAGTATCATGCAACGCTGATAATGTACAGTACTATGTGTAAGTGTGTTTTGAGAAGATGTAATATTGTTGAGTGCATGGCTATGTAATACATGATATTTGTTAAATTTATCTATTGTTGCTTTATTTTTTAATTTTTTTTGTTTGACAGCAACTTGATTTAATCGATGAAAGGCTCGCTAAGTTGGTGACTGATGATCCTTCAGTTATAGACACTTCTCTAGCACAATACGGCGACATTGTTTACCCTGATAAAAAAGGCATTTTCCATAGGTTTGTCTTCCGTGTGTTTGTGTGTTGGTTATGTACAAGTAATTGAATCTCAGATTTTGTTTCGTTTTTAGTTAGTACTAGTATGTACATAACATACAGATGATTGGATGATCACAAATTCTGTTTTTGTTATGTTAATTCATATGTTTTACTGCTTAATTGCCTAAAACACATAAGAAATAAAATTTAAATTAGCTCATAGCTGGATCATTATTTGCAGAATTAATCTAGGTTACTGTGGTTTTACAGGGAGTATTAAGGAAACATTTTTATTAAAACCTGTTGTAAAACCATTGGAATTTAATTATCAAAAAAAGTGAATTGATCAATATGTATCACATGAGTAGGGAATCTTTGGAATGACCATGGGAATTGCCGTGAAAAGGTGACGATGCTTTGAAATAGCTCTGTGTTACATCCTTTCGGTCCTAGAATTTAATTTGTTTCCTTTTCTATATTTTCAGATTAGAGAACATAGATCGATGCTTCTGCCGTGATACTGTTGAGGAGATTATTGATGCTTTGGTTAGCTTTTTTTTTCTGTAAATTTGTTTCTGATGATTTAATTAGGTCCAAGGTGGGCCCAGTGCCCCAGTCAAGTTGTGGATTGATGCCTTAATTTCCATCAGCTATGCTACCAACTAGCATCTTTTCTGATTTTGCCCAATTGATCTTGCACCAACTGAACATATGGTGGAATAACCATCAACAATGCTATTAATCATAATTTTAAACTGCATATAGTCTGCTCCTGTACTGGACCTCGGTGAATTGATACTGAATCACTTTTGTCACTTAATTGATACCAAATCACTTTTGATATGTTATGATAGGAAGGTGAAGTGTCAAGAACAAATCAGGATTGGTGCACATCTGCACTTAAGAAGATGAAAGCAGCCTCTCCACTGAGCCTGAAGGTTGCCTTGAAATCGGTATGCATCTTTATTTGTTATCTTATTAGAACTTATAAGAATATCCAAAATTTGCAAGTAAAATTAAAATTAAGCATAATTAAGCTTGAATCAACCCTTAAATGCAGAACCAAACCTGACCTAAGCCCTGCTTTTGTGCCCTGTTTTTGTTTATGTAATTGTACAATTGTGCCTACTAATACTAAATTTATTGCACTGGGCAGTAAACAATACCTGCACCTGGATTTGAGTGCCATCGAAGCTTGAATGACTCTCATTTATTGAAACAACTTCAGTTTATCCCTATTTTGACAAAGACATGCAGCTGTGCTTTAATACGTAATATAACCCAGTGGCAATAGTTGCAGCAGCAGTATGAAATAAAATCCCAAAATTGGTACATTTGAGGAAGTGTGACTTCATTTTTAGTCACTTGTTTAAAGAGGCCTCAACTTAACCTCAATTTAGTTAAATATAGAGCATGCCAACAATAATATGGGTGAAGATTGTAAACAGTTTGGGTTCCTCCTTTACCTGCACTATTTTTTTTTAAATCTTAATGTACAGATACGTGAAGGTAGATTTCAGACTCTAGATGAATGTCTTGTTCGAGAGTATCGCATGTCCCTGCATGGCATCTCGAAACCTCTTTCTCATGAATTTGTTGAGGTAACAATTTTTCCTTTTGTTACTCAATGTGGTGATGGTGCTTTGGGAGATATCCATGTCATGATGTTTAGGCATCAATTGGCTTTGTTTGGAGTTCAAATAAGAACCACAACCATCAAACAATTAAACTGAAATATTAGCCTGTAGCTTGTTTTATTTGTTTTTCCAAGCCCTCTAGTCTATGTTTTCTTTTTTTAATATATAATTGGAATGAAAGGTTAATTCTGGGGCTGTTCTGCACACCCTCCTTAGGCCTTCTTAGAGCTTCTTAGTCCTTTGAGGAATCTTAAGCATGCCAAACACATGTTCCTTTACAAAACATAAAATCACTTTCTTAAGCTTCCTTTTTGCCCACTTTTTTAAGCTTGCCCAAATTTGTAAGCATACCTTTTCATGGCTTAAGCATTTGGCTAAGCACTCACTTTTTAAAATTTTGTTACCGAACACCACCCGAGCTTAAAGTTAAGCCTATCCAACTTGCCGAACGGACTCAGAATGCTTAATGCCTTATTGAAAGGGTAGAGAAGTGACTGGGCAGTTTTGTCTTCTGCTTTTTATTGTCTTATATTTTGGTCTCTCCAGGGTGTGAGAGCAAAATTAGTTGACAAGGACTGTGCAGCAAAGGTAATTTATTTCATTTAGCATATTTTTTTTTTTCATTTAGCAAAATATGTTTTTGGCCTCAGTATTTTATTATCCCGGGAAAAGCTAGAAACATCTCATAAGCCCTTTACTGACAGCTCCATTTTTTTTAAGAATTTCTTCAACTGTCTTTAGTTCTCATGTAATGATAAGCTGGAAATTGGGGAACATAAAGGATTATTTTTTGTATGGGTATGCATAAAGATTCACATGTCAGTCTTAAACTGTTGATGTTGTTCTAGGTCATAAGCAACATGCATGTCAAAAATCTGAATATTTGGAGTTTCTTTCCTACAATAACCTCTTGATCTCCAATACAAAGCGAACACTAAATTTTTATGACTTCAACATCCATGCATCATATTATGACGAAGAACAGGCTCAACAGTTTGTATCTCATTTAGATTTTGATTTGTCAACTTGAGATCATAACTGAGTTCATTGATGCCATGGGAACCTGGAGTTCATGCTTGCTGAACTCAGAAAGACCAGTGAAGACTATAGCAGAGGTTTATAGAGAGCAGTGCTTATTCTGTTACAATGCAATAACATCTTTAATCATAATTAAATGCAGTGGGACCCACCTACTCTAAAAGATGTTCCTGATGACATGGTTGATAATTATTTCTCACCTCTCAACGAATTTGAAGAATTGAAGCTGCCTACACATCAACGAGAGGCTTTTATCTAATAATTTTTTTTTCCTTTTGCAAAGCTTCTCATTTTTATCCATTTTGCCTCTGGACATTAGGTAGATTTTTGCGCATAAAATTTTATCATTGTTTCTGGTAATCGCTCGTGTTGTTTTGTCAAACCTCATGAGTAAATTGGCCTTTTTGGTTCATGCTCGCAGTGGCACCAAATGTTTTGTAGTGTGATGACCAAAACTGCCGACCAACTAAATGTTCCAATTTAAAAAAATAAAAAAGATGAAAAGAACGGAAAAATGGACTTGGAATAAAGAAAGTTGAATTATTTTGATGAACTCTATTTGTGTGGGACTAAGAGAACAGACAAGAAAAGCATTATGGATCTGTTATATTTCAACAAATCTTCAAACTTAGGCATTAGCTTGGTTAAATATCGTGGTAAATAACCTGGTTCATGTCTGTTTCCAAAGTGCCCGGCCTAAAAGAATCTATTTGTGTTTGTAGTGAATTAGTATGATAAAATCTAATGAAAAATAATGTTGACTTAGTGCAAATTGATGATATCATAGTACGTAGTAGTTATATTATACACCTTGTATATGTCAAATAATAGAAAATAAAATAAAATAAAAAATCAGAAAATTCTGTCAGAACAGTCAACGATCATGCAACAATTGAAGAAGTAATTAAAAACAGCATTAGATGAATTCACTCGAATATTAAATTACATTCATGACATAATAAATTAACAAAAATATATACAAGAGTTTGATGGAGAGACACACGCACAGAGACTGAATACATTATTCATTAGCAATGTTAATTAAGTATACATCACACATGATGGTATTCTTACGACAATTGGATAGTATATACGTAGTAATCAATTAATTAGCAGCAGTAGACTTAAACCTGAAGGAGGTGTAAGACAGGGAACTGGCACTCCAGCTGTTATGAATGAGCTTAGAGACATAATTTCCTCCTGCAGCACCAATGGCCACATGCAATGGGTAGAAATGATCAGGCCAGGGTTGTGCGATCCTGGCGTTGGGTGCCATTTCATAGAAATGGTTCACTTCATCATACCTGCAATGTAATGCTCATAATTGAGGTACTTCATCTCATGATCATGATCATGATGGAGTAGGTAACATTAATTATCACTTTTGTTACCTATATACAGGAAATTTTTGTAAAATTGAAATGGAATATGGATGAACACTAAATATAAAGGCATCCAATCACGGGAACGAATTGCTATCTCTACTAAAACTTAACAACACCTGCATGTTGGGATGGATCTTCAAGCACAGTTAGAGCCTCAAACCAGAATAGCAAATCTGGGTCATTTCTGGTACAACGAAAAATGGATTTATATCAGGATACATTTAAAATGAAGAGCGTGTTATTATAACCATGTCTATTGCATTTGCAAAGAATGTCCCACACATATTTTCTTTTTCTTTTTTTGGCATATGAGAGTAACATACGAAATTAAGGTGAAAACACGAAGTAAATTAAAGAATTACATACAGAATATGTGAAATATATGCATAACAGACAATTGAAGAAACACCTACAAATTTAAACTTATTTATTGAAATTTAGTGTTTTAAGTAAATCCAAAAGAAATAACCTTTGCATTCTCAGATTGATCACTTTCTTAATAACACGTAGCAATCTAATCTTACCTTCTTATATTATTACTTAGTTTTGTTCATTTAATTTCAAATTAATAAATTAACTTACAGACTGAGAAAATGAAATTAAAGGAAATAACCTTTGAAGGGCCTTCATGCTTGTCTGGATGCCACTTCAAAGCAGCGGACCTGAATCTGTATTCCATTTAAAGAACACACCAATTTATAAACCCCATAACTGTACAACTAAGTTCTAATCTTCCTCAGATCAAACCAATGCTAAATGGCTCTCAGCCACCAAATTAAAATTAAATAAGGTATAATTTACCCTAAAATATACGGAACATTAATAAATATATAGACAAACAGAATCATATGCGGATTTGATGTGATCCAGTATCAATGAACCAGTGCGTGGCAACCCAAGTGTGGCTCTGTCGATCATCAAATATGTAGCGTTCGATCTCTCTTCACCTTCATCTTCTACGTCACTGTCATTATAAGAATTTGATGCCAGTTCGAGTTCTCTCCATTCAAAACCACCTGGACCATAATTTGGAAAGGTAAATTTTCACCATCTGACAAATGCTATACAGTGTATGACAACCAACCACTAAGGACCGCTGAATCCTATTTAAAAGCTTAGCACAGTTTAAAAAAAATTCAAGTTTGATCAACATTTTGGGCTTCTGTTTAGTTTGCACCCAATAATTAATAATTCAAAAAAAAAAAAAATGGAACAACACAACAATTTACGTATCTGCAACTATGCCTACACAATTAACAGGTTTTGTCTAGCTGAAACCAAGTGTTAGATTACACCAATGATAAGTATTGGAAATCACATTGCTTCAGAAAATAATCATAATGCAAATATTTGTTACTTTTTTACATCTAGCTCTACCAATAAGTGGAATTCATTGACTATATTGCGGGAGCGTAATGCAAATTGCTCAACTTTGACTCAATTTAACCTGATACACCGATGTGCAAGGTAGAAGTAGACTCCTTGGTCTTTATTAGCAAGAGGCAAATGTGTATTTTCACTCTTTTTTATTGAGATATGGTTCAGCAAAAATAAGAAGGGCTTTTTTGTTGTTTGTTTTATTAGAATAGTTTTTTTTTTTTTTTTTTTAAGAATAAGCTATTCTAATAAGATAAACAAGTTGGATTTCTATTCTAGTTATTCAAACTCAACCAAACATAGAAGAGGTTATTCCGAATAATCTAACTTTAAAAATAACATATTCTCAGTCCAACCAACCATATCCCAATTAGTTAGCTCAAAAGAGTGCAGACTGCAAGTATACCAAGAGAGAAATTAGAGCAAAATATAAGATAAAAAGAGTGCAGACTGCAGAGCCAGGCAAGCCAAGTAATGTAAAATAAATAAAGTTTGGTAAAAAGCAGTGTTGTAAAAAACATTCATTTAGACTGATTAATTGTGGGATTGGTCATTAGCGGTAACCAAACTGTCACAGATTTTTCTGACTAATCGGTCAATTATTTCCGATTATTTTCAATTAATCACTTGACGGTACTTTGTCCATCCGACAAACGATTTACAACACCGATAAAAAGCTCTGTGCCATAAAAAAAAATGCGAGAGTAGGCCTCGCTGGCTTATAAAATTCAATACCTCAGCGTGTTAGGCCGGATACAAACTCAAGGGACCTTGTGAGTTCTACTATTTATGAGACCATTTTTCTACTATTCCATGGAAAACTTAATTGAAAGTCAAGATGTTGGAAAAAGAAAAAAAGTAATTAGGTTGGACCAAAGTTTCCAACGGTTCGACTTTATTAATTTCATTCACAAAGTGTCATTAACTAAATAGCTAGACCAAAGAAAAATTAGGCATATGATTTATAATTATAAACAATATAAACATACTCCAGTGACAAAACATAATAAATACAAGAAAATAAAATTAAACACAGTTATCTATAGTTTAATTAAAGATTAATATTTCACCTTCATAAGTTTATCGTTTTGACAATTAATGTTTTTCAGAATT
Source organism: Carex kokanica (assembly GCA_025461125.1). Classification (NCBI taxonomy): domain Eukaryota; kingdom Viridiplantae; phylum Streptophyta; class Magnoliopsida; order Poales; family Cyperaceae; genus Carex; species Carex kokanica. The sequence continues at coordinate 1,795,892 of JAJGRX010000435.1, forward strand.
TAACTTTATATTCAATATATTTACAACAAGAGTGAGGCTATGGTACTTCGGCTAGTGTACTATGGCTAGTGTACTACGGCTCAATATGGTACTTTTTAAAATCATAACGGTCGATCCGAACCGTTCAATGTGATATCCATATGAATATGTACTTGCAAACTAAATTTTATATTTTTTTGAATTTTTTTACTATTTGTTTAGATAGGTAGAATTTTTAGTGTTTTATACAAATTCTGGATCATCAAAATTCTACTTATCTAAAAAAATAGTAAAAAAATTCAAAAAAAATATAAAATTTAGTTTGCAAGTACATATTTATATAGATATCACATTGAACGGTTCGGATCGACCGTTAGGATTTTAAAAAGTATCATATTGAGCCGTAGTACACTAGCCATAGTACACTAACCGAAGTACCATAGCCTCACTCTTTACAACAATCTTAAGAATACTCCACCAAACTCAATCTTGTATAAGAATTAGAGTGACTTGTGTGAGATCTCTTGTTTATTTCAAACATTTGAGCCTTTAGTACTCGTGAGCCAATTTCGTGCTCGGACCGTGTGACTTCCCAAGATTTGTAAGGGCTCACTGGTTCCACCTTGTACTCCTTTCTCATTGGGTAAAGAAAGACGTGCCATCAAGAAGGTCGCGAAGCCCCAGAGACGTAGGCGTTAGTGTCGAGCTCCGTAAACAACTCTCGTGCCAAGTGTCTCTTAACTTTTCTATTTACTTTACGCACACGTGCTTAGTTTAAGTTTATTCTTGTTTTCGCCAAGAATAACTCACGCACACGTTAGTTAAATAACTTAGAGTCCAAATTTTAAAAGGCATCATATTCACCCCCCTCTAGGTGCCTGATGTGTCAAAATGGTACTGCTAACTTTCAGTATAAATTAATATATTTTTTAACCTTAATTTCTACTTGCGTTAAGATCACAAACGCATGATCCTACCGTGTAGTATAACTAGGGTGTCAATCCACATGGATAGTGTATTGGATACCTAACAATTCTCACTAGTCTAGGTTATAATGGGGGTTTAAAATCGGTTTGAAACAGTTTGTAAAGTAATTTAAAATAGTTTAAGGTAGGGTTCAATACCCTCAAAGTTAATGCGGAAGCGCTAATTATGCTAAGGTTTGGGTTACATAATTAAAATAAAGATTCTCTAGGGTTCAGGTTTTCTCCTTCCAAATTATGCAAAATATATATTTCTGACGTCTCTCTACCCCGCATGCGGCCTATTCACTCCGTATGCGGCATAAATTGTCCCACAGCTACCCCGCATACGACACTGTCACTACCCCGCAGGGCGTGCTGAGTTTCTATATACGTGATTTGAAAAGTTTTCTGATTTTGCGATCAACTTTTGTGCTAACAATTCAAAGTATTATAAGTATGCAATTATCTTTCTCACGCAAACACAATTGTTCATATCCTGTTATACCCCTCAATTAATTATCTCAAAAACCCTACTTAAATTAAGTATCTACTAATAAAACCTAGATTTTCAATCTACGCTATCCTGCCAAGGGAGCACCTTGGGTTCTAACCCTAGTCTTTGAACCGCTGTCATGAATCTTAGCTTAGGCGCTAGTACTTACATGTTTGTCCCTCACACAAAGACGCAATGACTATGCAACCTTATGGCATGTATATTACTTTAGCATATAGTAGACGAAACTATGTATGCAAGGATATTATAAAAATAATTCAAATAATAAAGCAAACTCAAATCAACATAAACAAAACATAAATATATATTAAAACATAATTAAGAATTCGAGTACAATCCTCACCCTAGCGATGAGAGATTTAGCTCATCATGGTCATAGCAAAATAAAGGAATAAAATAAATAGAACATGAATTACAACCCAATTAAAAATGGATAAACCTCTGTTTCTTTATATGACACCTTCTTCTCCTGCTTGACTTCCGATGGCTACTCCTCTCTCTTTAAGTACTCTCTAACCTAACGTAGCAATGAGGGTTGCTACTCTCTATTATATGGATTTAACAAACACACACATTGAAATCAATTACAAGAGGGGCTTTTATAGCTTTCCTAAAAGAGAGGCGGAGTAGTGGAAGTAGTGGAGACTTGGAGTGCACTCTAAGTTTGCATAGATGGAGCCAAAAATAGCGAAGTAAACTTGGCTCTGAAGAAATCACGACCTTCTAAAAGAATTCTGCCAAAAATAACATCAACGGTGGAGATTTGATCAGCATCAGAACAGTCCATGGATTGAATCCATAGATCGTGCGACATAGGTCTATCCCGCATGCGGCATAGAGGATGTCGTACAACATAGGCACTTAAACGTATTTTGGCCGTAGTTTGGTCATCTGGACTCGATTGAGGTGATTTAAAGCCCGTTGAAAAGTAGACAATGAGATCTACAACTCTATGTGGAGCTTTGCCTCGGGATTGGTGTGTAGAATGCCTTGAAGTCATACAAAGTGGGGAACTTTATTGAACTTCATGACTCAGCTATGCTATTATATGTGTCATATGTCGCGTAGACTTTCGGACTTAGCCGATTCTTAGCTCTTCTACTTCATGTTGCATGCCATATATTAGATATCTTCTTCATAATGTCTTCATTTCTCATGTTGTGCACTTCGTATGATGTGTTATTGGTGCTAACTCAAAAAATCACCCAAATTCGACATTTTTGCTCCATTTTTGGCCTAAATACTCAATTTTCTCCAAAACCTGCCAAAATAGCCTAAAAACACGTTTGCGGTAAATAAATTGAAAAAATAACTACTTTGCATTTACTTTTGGTTATTTTCTGCAAAAAAAGATAGTGATTTTCGCTATATATTTTGGTCCGATCACACCACCAAGCTTAAACTTTTGTTCATTCTTCAACAAAATAAAGTAAAGTTATGGATAGGTTGGCTAAAAATGTCTCTTACAATTTTTTTTGAAAATAATGAAAAGTTTTCTAAGTACTTTCCTAATACAAAAATGCCTAATCAATTCCTAAATATTTGTACTTGGTGAAATTTTAGAAAATGAAAATCTTTACATTCACAACACTTTGATTTTACTTAAAAATATTTTGAAAAAAATTTGTCTTAACATCATTATGGTAAAAGAGATCTTAAAATCAATCAATATATCATTTCTCATCCTTTTAAATTTTCGATCATTTCTTTTGAACTAAAATTCCAAAGACTAAGTGTATATAATTGCTAAACAAGCTAAACAGACATCCCAAAACCCGAGAGGCCCAACAAGCTATTGCTTAACAGATATCCCAAAACCCGCAACATCATACAATGGCTAGTTCTTTTTTCCATTTCCCGTTACAATAAATCAGCTTGTCCTTTAGGAGGTGGGGGATTCGGAGACGCTCAACATATCTCGACCTCTCTTCCGCATCAAAAGTCGTGCAATGCTACTATACTGATAGGGATAGTGATAGGTATGTTTTTCATAACTAGAAAAGCTGTGGGTCTGACATCGGACCCCACTTCATTTAAAATGGAAACGAGAAAACATTATCCTCCTTTAATGTAATGATAACACTTATAACAAGGCAAGCAACCTCACATGCTGTAGCATGTGATTCTGTCCAGTCTCTCAGTCTCTCTTGCTAAAAAACGGGGATTGGTTGCGTGAATTCGTTGCCATTTAAACAGTTGCATCATTGCATGTGAATTAACAGTCTTGTGGGGTCGGTTTATGGAGGACGAACAAGAGGTAGATCGATCGATCTCTAAAAAGGAGCTGGTGGGGTCACCAAATATTTCTAAAATTATCATAAATAAAACAGTAGAATCTGAATTTCTGATAATATTTGAGTAACGAGATGTATGTTCTGTTCTGTTTTTTATTATTTCTAAGAGCGAAATGAAGCAGAAATAATTTAATAATCAAATAATAAGAGGTGAAAAGAATTCTAAACTTCCTTTTTGCTTCAGTTGTTTCATCACTTGGATACAGCATTTGCATTGATCTGATTGATTTTTGCCTTTTTTTTTTAGAATTTGTATCTTTAAATTCTGTTAAACCTTCACAAAAATATGTCACGATTATACATAATTTAAAATCCTAATCAACTATAGTTTCACTCGTAATTGGTACTAGCTTGATGGGGCAGATTCAGGATTTTCGTCAGGGGCAAAAAAATATTGAATCGGGTTTAATTATCTAATCGGATTTAAATCCATTCAATAAAAAACAATGTTTTAACTTATACTTTTCAATGCTTTGATTTGTAATTTTTGATTCCCTGACTTATAATTCTAATTACCAATCAAAATTCAACAAATTTATTTTAATTTTAACCCTAAATTTAACTCGAATTACAAATCAAACATCTAAAGGGGAACAAAAAAATTTCAGGAGGTGACAAAGTCGGTCAGAACCGATAAATCTCCACTAAAACTCAAAATTCAGGGGGGACAGTTGCCCCTTCCTGGAATACACTGGGTCCGCCTCTGCTAGCTTGATTCATATTTCAACATAAAGATTTACATAACATTATCTCGATTTATCCATAATTTGCGTGGATCCGTTGTTTACACCTAATACAGTTAACCGCATGGCGAAATTTGCGGTCTACATGCTCCCCCCACCCCTCTTCTCTGCCTATAAATACACACCTTGTAAACCCCATTTCAATTGAAGTAAATTCAAATTCATCACCTTTCTCTCTTCAATTAATCACAATAATGGCTTGTCGTCTCCTTGCCTTTGCTGCCTCTCTTGCTTTGCTCTCTCTCTTTATCCCTTCTGCTCTCTCAGGTACCACCAGTGACAATAATACTTCATTTAATTTTCACCTACATTATCTTATAATTGTGAACTAGCTATTGAATAAATTACCAAGAAAAATGTATATAGCCTATCAGAAAATTAGAATACCATCATAAAAAAAACCTTGCAAATATTAGTAATTTATGGATTAATTTTTTTTCTGATTCAAACAACTTATGCAGGAAACACCATTTCATTCCATATCGAGGAAGGCTCGAACAACATATACTTTGCGGTTAATATCAAGTACAATGGCAAGATTAAAGCCGTCCAATTAAAGGAAACTAACTCGCCTTATCCCGGTGCCAATGGATGGGAAACAATGACCCACTCCTGGGCTAACATTTGGAGGTTGGACCCGAACCACCCGACCTTGCCGCCTTTCTCGATCATGATTACCGACAGCAACAACAACAGGTTTGTTGCCAAGAATGTCATTCCGCCGAACTGGAAAAACAACGACGTCTACACTGCAAATCTTGTTAGGGCCTAAGTCATGAAGAGTAATTAATTAGTTGGTGTATGTTTTTTATTATTATTTAGTATGTGTCTGTGGCATCTGTTTATGACAACAATCTTATGGATCGCATTACAAATTATAAGTACTGATCCATTATAGTTGTTTGAATTTTAGTTATGGAGGTGTTTGTCATGGGAATCATACATGGAGGATGCGTTAGATGCAACCTTATAAATGTTATATATTTGATTGTCCATGAAAATAATTTTCAAACTATATATTGAGAAATGAGAGTTCAGATCGAGGTAGAACAGTGTAGAAAAGTAAGAAACAGTCATAATTAAACTGTGTCTTCCTAGTTCCTCCATTTTTGGTTTCCTTTATTTGAATATATACTGCCATAAAAAATTTCATCCTACTTATTACATGCAATTATTCTGTTTCATTAATTATGTTATAATTTACTTGGCAATTAAACATTATATAATTTTAAAATCATTTTAAAGGACAAAGAATGGAGAAGACGAGAGCTATTGGGCCTAATTTGATATTTAATTAAGCACCGTTTTGATATCTGGCAATTTTATTAATTGGTTTCATATTAAGTTTACTATTTGGGTGGCCGTGTGGGGGGCACCGTTACGGCGTTACCTCACTCTCTCGCATTAGGTGCAAAAAACAATTTATAAAACCATGTATAACATTGGGGGGGAATTCATATACTTTGAGGTAACTCAAATTTTGAGTTTAAAACCGAACCGGCCGATCTACTTTGACATGAATATTAAAGGGATCTCGTATATTCTATTTCGGACCGGATTAATAAAAAAATTTAATCGAACAGTTCGGATCTAAAACTCAAAATTTTAGCTAACTCATAGTAGCTTGACTCACTTGAGTATGTGTGTGTGGGGAGGGGCATAGCCCTACCGACCACCGTCAACTCCTTTTGGAAACGAGTGTGTATCCTCTAAGATATGTCCACTTTTGCGTGGCCAACGTGTTCGGTGCCTATTCGGAGATAACATAGGGGCTAATATTATTTGTGCTTTGAGATTCGTGCATAACGAATTTTTATTTTGCTATATATAGGATGCGAATTTTTTGGAAATAACCTCAAAAGTTCAGATATCTCAGAGGCTGCGAATTTTTTGGAAACAACCTCAATGTAAAATTTTGCTATATATAGGATATGTGCAAGAGTGAGGCTATGGTGCTATGCATAGCACCAATGGCTAGTGTACTACGGCTCAATATGGTACTTTTTAAAATCCTAACGGTCGATCCGACCGTTCAATGTGATATCCATATGAATATGTACTTGCAAACTAAATTTTATATTTTTTTGAATTTTTTTACTATTTTTTCAGATAGGTAGAAAAATCAGTGTTTTTTGAAAATTCTGGACCATCAAAATTCTACCTATCTGAAAAAATAGTAAAAAAATTCGAAAAAATATAAAATTTAGTTTGCAAGTACATATTCATATGGTTATCACATTGAACGGTCGGATCGACCGTTAGGATTTTAAAAAGTACCATATTGAGCCGTAGTACACTAGCCATCCGTGCTATGCATAGCACCATAGCCTCACTCTATGTGCAATAGGTGAAAAGAACAATTATTTATATTTTCATCGTATACAGGGTCTAACTTCTAACATCCATTAGTTAAGCTCAAAGAATATTTCATTTGGGGTGTGATTGGCTTTGCAAAAGGCAACTAAAATTGAGGTGTAAATTGAGTACAGTCGGTGTCCTCTCTCCTCTGTCAGGGCCATTTCTACTTAAGCAGTTCATAATTGATATTAAAAGGATATAATAAAGGGAATATATTATTCAATCTCTACAGTTGGAGTTTAAAGTAACAAAGCTAATAATGACTCCATGTGAGGAATAGATTTAACTTTTAAGGGAGGTGTAAGCGTAAGACATGCCATGTGAAGGTGGACCCTTGTTCTAAGACTTGACAGGTCAATAGATATGCCTGATATTTAGGAAAGTGTCATCGTATCTAATTATTATTTTTATTTTTGAGAAGTAGTTCTTCCTCTACTACAGTTACAGTTTATAAACACAAAAGAGTTTAATACAAAAAGAGAGGAAGAAAAAAATTAGAAGAAGAAGAAGAATACAACCACACATACAATCAAAATCTCCATAAATAGCAAAGCAAATCCTTGAAAGAAAGGTACATGTAATACTTACCATCACAGACCCTCTGAACATGGGAACCAACTCCGCTGTTCTCCAAATTGGAGAACAGAACCCTGTTATTCCGATCTAAACTGTTCAAAGTTTTTCATATCCGAATCTCGATAAAGGTGAATGGCTGGGATCGAAATAACAGGGTCCTGTTCTCCCTTTGGAGAACAGCGGAGTCGGATCTCTGAACATGTATCAGTATCACACAACATAATGTGGTTGCAGGGACCTAATTAATTCACCACATGATGTGGTCATAACTCATAAAAATCTATTGAATATCTGACCCGCCACATATTGTGGTTATAAAGACCTATTGTATATTTCACTACTCTGTGAAATCTTTCAAAGAGAAGAAATCACATATCATGAATTGCTAGCTGGCGCTGCTCTTCATTTTTTATGTATTCTCTTTCCTACCGCAACTCCACGTACCGTCGTTATTATTAATATCCAAAGTTAAATAGAAATTAATAAATATACCCGGCTTAGCTGGGTTCCGATAAAAATATTCAAACCGGGCATTAAATGCACCGCAACTTCACATCTAAAAAAACTTGTTGAGGTATTTAATGGCCGGTTTGAATATTTTTATCAAAACTCAATTGAACTGGGTATATTTATTAATTTCTAATTTACTTTGGATATTAATAAAAATGACGCGCGGCTCCGCATACAAATGTACTATGGACGATGTATATATATTTCCTTCTTTAATTTGTGAATTATCATATATAGTATTAGGGCCGTCTGATTCGACAGACAAATTTTATAAGAAGCAGCTTTAAATTTTGCAGCAAATAATCTAAATTTCATATATTTTAGTATAACCTTGTAGTCTTATTATCTCTATTGAACACGTTTGGAATTGAGACAAAGTGGAGGAAAGAAATAAAACACCATTTTAAAGTTTTAATTATCTCTTTATTTCAAAACTAGTCTTTGGTCTAGTATACATAGTCTTCATGTGAAAGGTTATGGGTTCGAAATCCGAATGGAGAAAATTCTTTGTTATAATAACAAGAGTATGAAATTTGAAGGTTAGACTTTCATCTTTCTTTCAAAAAAAAAAATTATCTCTTTATTTTTTTTGTGAGAGTGGTGATGAGAATTTTCTCTTTATTTTTATTCTATCATGAAATCAAACACCATTTTATAGTTTTAATTGGATTTACTGTTAGTTCCAAAAAAAGAACAGAGAGAAAACAGATGATAGTTTTAGAGTAATTTATGAATATATGTTGATTTGTTTCTATTAATGTTTCACATGGCTTAGATTCATAAGATAACTAATGTTGATTATTGAGGTAGTTCTTTAATTCCTTTATAAAACTTTTTATGTCATGAAAGTAAGATATTTTTGTTAGAATCATATATGAGAGCTAAAAAGTTCTCAAACCATTTTCAGTATAGACACTGAATTTTGAAAATAAAACACTTTTAGAGTGATTTCCATAATATAAAGTTGGCACCTAAGTTTATAATTAAAGAACAAACCTTTTTATAATTGCATGTTGTGATTTCCAGTTCTTTTATTTTACATTAGATTTTATATTCTTATTATCTTGTTAATGATCTAATATACTTAAAACCATTTCTTATTAAATAATTTTTCCACCGCAAAATGCAACATGTAAAAGATTCTTCCTTCTGGTATGGATGTGGATATGCAACCAACCAATGGTATAGGGATGGGGATATTTTTTTTAAAAAAGAGCTGGATTTCCGTATTTATTTTTAAAAAATGTACATGGTCTAATGACACTTTCAACAAATCAAATTCAATGATCTTGGAACTAACAACCACATGCCTCAATCTACCCCACAGATTGCACTATAGTGCGAAACACCCGGTGGAACTGCAACTACCTTAACAAACGTCAACTAAGAATTTTCTTTTTCTTTTTCTTTTCTTCCTTTTTTTGTTTTTTGTTTTTGGAATTGAGATCCTGTGTTACTTGTTAGGACCGGCAAATTAAAAAAACTCGTAATTCGTGACTCGATCGAGATCAGCTCGGTCGTCGTTAGCGAATTCAAATTAATTTGATCCAGCACGGCTCGTGCTTGCTCGGATCATTTCTCAGCTCATTATAAGAATAAGATGAAGTTATTTTTCAACTCTTTCACTATCCATCTTTGCAAAAAAAAAAAAAATCGACTTATAGTCTATGCGAAACTCATAAACCAAATCGACAAAAAATCTTTAATCTATGCACAACTCTCATAGTAGAAACCAACTATTAATAAGCTAGTCGGCTTGGCAAAAATTAAGCTCATCTCGGCTCAGCTCATTCTAGCATGAGCCTAGTTCAAGCTTTGTCTATCTCGGCTCGGCTCGGCTCATACACAACTTATTACTTGGAGTAGAACTAGGGTGTTTCTAAGTTCACCAAGTCTCTTTGTGAATTCAACTCTAAAATTTATCGGATTGACTTTAAATAATGAATCTGAACCGTCGAAACTCTTCTACCTTACAAGTGATGCGTCTACGTGCAAAAATTTTAAACTTTCAAATTTATTTAGTATAAAGTCAAGTGGTCAAAATTAGAAGATTTATAAATTAATTTTAATGCATTTATTTTTTAAACTTTTTTTACCACTTGACTCTAGACAAAATTAATTCAAAAGTTAAATTTTTTGGATGTAAACACATTACTCGTAAGATAGAAGAGTTTCAATGGTTCGGATTCATCATTTAAAATCAATCTAATAGCTTTTAGAATTGAGTTCACAAAGAGACTTGGTGAACTTAGAAAACACCCAAGTTCTACTCTATTACTTGTAAGTTGTAACAATGATTTGTATTAATCCTGTACGCTGGACTGCAACCGACTGGTTTTTGTTATTAATTAACGTAACCGATTACAGTTCAAATGCTGTTAATATTATGATTGTGAGGTTTAGTTAGTATAGTGATTAATGAAATCAGGGGCGGATTCAGGATTTTCATCAGGAGGAGGCAAAAAAATATCGAATCGGGTTTAAATACCTAATCGGATTTAAATCTATTAACCAATTGGGTACTCAATAAAAAATAATGCTTTAACTTGTACTTTCCAATGCTTTGACTTATAATTTCTGATGCTCTGACTTATAATTCTAATTACCAATCAATATTTAACAAATTTATTTCAATTTTAACTCTAAATTTAACTCAAATTACAAATCAAACGTTCAGAGGGGGGCAAAAAAAATTTCAGAGGAGGCAAAGTCGGTCGAGACTGATAAATCTCCACTAAAACTAAAAATCCAGGGGGAGCAACTGCCTCCCTGGAACCACCTGAGTTCGCCCCTGAATGAAATGAATGGTTCTCAATCCAATATGTTACAAAGAACAATGCTTTGATGTACTGATTCAAATTAGTGATGCGTTCTAATTCTATTGTGGCTGTGACTCAGACTAGCAAAGCTAATTTAATAAAAATGCCACACAAAACATATCAGAAATAAACACCAATTATTGTTAGGATATGGTGATCGCTATCTATGTGCACAAGTTAACACATGGTATTGTGTGTGTCAACATCAACACATATAGGACCACACAAAATTGATTGCACAATATATCACAGTGGATATGGCACAAGCATCAATCACTACATTGCTACAAAATAACAAATTGCTGATTTCTAAATTAAATTGAGTTCTCGATCAAGTAGATTTTAGAACAAAAAATCCCGATTAAATTAGAGACATGGGTAATTTTATTATAGACAACAAGATCATAACAGTGCAGCCACAAAATAACAATAGAAATAATAGAGTGAGGCTATGGTGCTATGCATAGCACAGATGGCTAGTGTACTACGGCTCAATATGGTACTTTTTAAAATCCTAACGGTCGATCCGACCGTTCAATGTGATAACCATATGAATATGTACTTGCAAACTAAATTTTATATTTTTTCGAATTTTTTTACTATTTTTTCGGATAGGTAGAATTTTGATGGTCCAGAATTTTCAAAAAACACTGATTTTTCTACCTATCTGAAAAAATAGTAAAAAAATTCGAAAAAATATAAAATTTAGTTTGCAAGTACATATTCATATGGATATCACATTGAACGGTCGGATCGACCGTTAGGATTTTAAAAAGTACCATATTGAGCCGTAGTACACTAGCCATTGGTGCTATGCATAGCACCATAGCCTCACTCGAAATAATATATCGAGTAGAACTAGATGTTCTTAAATTCACTAAATTTCTTTGTGATTACAACTCTAATATATATTAGATTGGCTTCAAACGATGAATTCAAATCATTGAAATCCATCTACATACGAGTGATGTGTCTAAATACAAAAATTTTAAAATTTCGAATTAATTTAGTATAAAGTCAAGTGGTCAAAATTAGAAGGTTTATAAATTAATTTTAAAAAATGCATTCATTTTTTAACGTTTTTTTTACCACTTGACTCTATATAAAATTTGTTTGGAAATTTAAAATTTTCGCATGTAGACTCATCACTCGTAAGGTAGATGGATTTTAATAGTTTGAATTCGTCGTTTAAAGCCAATATGGTAGGTTTTAGAGTTGAGTTCACAAAGGAGCTTGGTGAACTTAAAAACACCCTAATTCTACTCATAATATATCTATGATATGTTTGGATTGGCAGAGAATAACTGCTATTCGGAAAGCGGAGCTATTCCCGATCGAAGCAATCCTAACAACCAGTGGGCTATTCTGAATAGCTGAGAACCGTGCGCTAATCCGTTGTTCGTTGTTCCTTGTAAAAGATGGAATAGCTGCTATTCTCATGAGTGAAAAGAGAGAAAAAAATACTTCTTTTTCTGATTTCTGCTTATACAACTCTAATTTGACGAAGTTGACGTTACTTCTGTCATCTCGACATCGTAACAATTCATTTGAACTGCAATTATTTGTCTTTTCTTTTCCAAAGCCACCACATGGATTAGTACAATCTAAATTTACTATTCTGAATAGCAACACATTAATATTATTTTCACATTAATTTAAAAATAACTATTTTCTTTCTATTCTCATCTAGTATCTAGTGATCTCGATTCTGCTATTCTTGTATTAATCCGTGTTATTCCCAGCTTTGAAAATATCCACAAATTGTGTTACACAAAATAAACAAAAAATAATAATAATAAGAAGGAACAATGATACGCCTAAAATTATGATACCACCAAACTCGTCAAACAGATTATCTCATCAGCATTAGACATAGTATTATAATTTAATCACTATTATCATATGTAACATTGATTTCGTCTACCATTTTACGGTACAATCAATAATTACCTCTAAATGACGAGAGGTCATGTTAAAATTAACGGCTAGTTTTCAAATTGTTGTAGAGAATAGTGTCATGTAATAAATAGATTAGGAGATAGTGGTTGTAATTAAATAGAATAGATTTATAGTGTAACGGCTAGATTTTTTTATTTCTTTTATAAATATAGATACATGTAAAAACTGAAAATAAAATTACAATAATAATTATTTTTTTACATATTTTTCTCTCTTACAAAAATTAACAGGTCAAAACTTAAAAAAGAGTGACGAGTCTTTTCTTGTCAAAAGGATCGTGTATATCACGGGAACAGAGGGCAGGGCAGTTCAATAGATATTGAACAAAAATTTGATTTCATGTCAGATCAGAACCTTTTATTCACATCAAAATTTTGCAACAAGCTGAGTTCAAGACTCCGAATCTGAGGCGGTGGCAACTGGCAAGTGTGCTTAGGATGAAATTCTAATCACACTTTTCTTTGTTAATGAATTTTGAAAAAATACGTAAAAATTGCCAAGTATTTAAAATGAAATTCTCTTTTGTAACTTACCAGGTTTCTATATGAAACAGATCTTTAATTAGACCCCTAAAATTTTAACACAAACCACTTTTTTTTTTTTTTTTTTTCTGTATAAGTCAGTACAGCGCTTTATTTTTGTTATGACATCTAGTTTTCGTTTTCTTTAAATTGTTAAAAGAATTACTGTTCTTAAATACCATTTTGTTTACGACTTGTCAGTTGTCACATTTGGTGGCTCGTCGGTGCTGATGAAGAGATTTTACGTATTTTAAGGGGTCCAGGAAAAAGTGCCGTGCTAGTTGCTACGGGCCCCGCACATTGTCATTTATTGTAGAACTTTTTATTTTAGAAATTCAAATAAAAAATATATTGGGAACATGAAAGAGTGTTTTGATTTTTTAATTTTATAGAAAAAACTGAATCATTAATTTTGTGGTTAAGGTACACTTCTGCATAGATATCTGAAGGAACCTTATCATTGATTCGGTTTTTTTTTTTCAAATGCCTGGAGAAACTAAATCATGGTATATGTTTTTATCACGGGATTGTGTAGTATGGAATTTTACGAGCTTGAGAACCCATTATTTAATTTGTGGGAACTCATACTCATAGGTACGCACACACAGTTAATTATGGATGTGCTGAAATTAGTGCTTGAATGTATTGTGGAATTAGTTGTGAAGAAAATCTTAATTTATTTTAAAATTATGTATTTCTATTAAAATTTCTCACATATTTAAAGTAAGAAAAAGTTTGTTAATAAGAAGAGAGCTATTTATATATACACTTATCTCATTTGGATGTGAATCAAATGATGACAGATGAGACATGAGAGAGTGCAACTCAAAGACGCACATGTAGAGAAAGAGAGAGATTGTGAAAAAAAATTGCATCAGACTAAATTATTTATTTCCAACGATTTTGAATTGTATAGTGAAGGGTTGGAAAAATTTTGTGAAATTTCTCTGGAGAAAAAATGAACCATCCGAACATCCGCAAAAGATTATAATCCTACTTGGCCCAATCTCATCTGATTTCCATTGGGATTCTATGAAATAAAAAAAAGATAAAACACTCTTTCATATTTCCAATAAATATTTATTAAATTTCTAAAATAAAAAAAATCTGCATTTATTGGTCAGGGAGTATGTCCCAGCATTGAATGCTCTCTATTCTAACTAGGAATTCAGAGTAGGTCCGATGCTCATCGGACCTACTTTGGTTAGATGGGTGTAATGACCATCTGATCTGCATCAAGATTCATGTACTCTGCATCAAAATCCGTGCATGTTTGTATCAATTTACGTGCACATGAATCTTGATGCTAATCGCACGGTGACAGAGCTAATTGAACCTAAATGTAGGTCCGATGCCCATCGGACCTACTCCTATCTCTCTAACTAGAGCTAGAAGAGTGATAAGGTGGCAAGTGTCTCCAAGGCCCGGCATTGTGCAATATATGTTTGAAATTTTTGGCGCTTATCAAATATATTGCTGCACCGATCCTTAATTTGATCAACGAAATCCGGGATGCATCTTGTCCTGATGCATTATTTGATTTTCTCTTATTTTATGTAGTTCTGTTACGGCCGTTTTAATCTTAAAATATTTCATCCGTGGCAACTCTATCTTGTTAACTTATAATAAAAACAATGCAAGCATTCCATCAAAACATCAACAATATACAGAAATATATATTTATTCTTTCACTTTAGATCTCAATATTCAAGTAATTTGCATTAGAGCGCACCAGATTTCGTCTTTCCATTATTGGTATTGAAGTATTGATATTAAAGTTGCATATAGTGTTATCATAATATTGAATAAAATCAATTTGGCGGTGCTATTTGAGAGCGTGAGAGCTCAAAATTTTGTTTGTCTTTTATTACCAACTTGTCTCTAGACCTTTCTCTGTTACGTGTTTGAGCAAGGGATTTCTAACGTAATAGAAATGACTTTATGAACATATGTTACAGTGAAATATATATCGTACTTTAAAAGGAAATAATTAATGTATTCTAAAAGAAAACAACTTCATAAATATTGTTTAAAATGCAAAAGTAGAAATACATCAGTCAATCTTTATTTGAAGATGCATTCAAGAGAACCGACTCTTTTTTTGGGGGTCTTCCTGAGATTGTGCTAGAGATTATCTATGACTGTTGTATGTTTTTATTATTATTTGTTGTATTTTTTTTTTCTTTTTCTTTTTTATTTACTTTCGGACAATTGTACACTTATGACGGCTGTCAGTATTTAAAATAAAAAACTTTCTTTATTTGATATATTGTGCATTAATTGGTGCAGAAATAAGAAAGAGAGAATTTAAAAACAAATTAGATATAAAGAAACAAAAGTTTTTCCCAACTCTCAGTAATAAAAATGATTTTCTCAAGACAACACTGCCCAATTTTACTGATTTTTTTTTTTTTTACAAACCATAATTAGAAAAATGAAATCTAGGGGAACCAATATGATGTTTTTTTTTACAAAAATCATAAGAAACAAATAAACTATTCGGTACCTCTTATTTATTTTCAAGAGGTACCGAATAGGCTATTCGGTGCCATGAAAAACCACACGGTTAATGGAGAAAAGGTTGTGGCATGGGGTGATACCAAATAGGCTACTCCGTATCATATTGGGGTGATTTTTTTAAATAAAAAAACAATCATATTGGTTCTCTAACTTTCGTTTTTCTAATTTTGGTTTGTAAAAAAATTTCTAAATGTCTTCATTGTCATTCTGAAAATATTACAATTGTCTTGAATACCCAGATGTTGAACCTATACACAAGTCAGAACCTCACCTTTAATCCATCAGATCTTGACAAGTATCATTTCTGCAAGACTGCAACATGCATTAATTGTGGGAAATAAATCTGCTGTTATTCCAAAAGGATCACAGGACCATGTTATTCTGATCTCAGCCGTTGATCTTTGTTGAGATTCAGGCACAAAAAACTTTTTTTCTTAAGATTTGTGCATGATTTGAACGGTAGGGATCAGAATAACAGTGTCTTGTGATCTCTTTGGAATAACAGCAGATTTATATCCTTAATTGAGAGTTGCTGCGCCAATAAAATTTTGGTACAATGAAACAACGAATGAATTGGTTTTCACTTTTCAAGTTTTCAATCTACCGTTGTAAAATTTGGACAAAAAATCAGCTCAGCTCCGTGAAAGGAGTCAAGAACTGCTTGTAATTAAAGAGGTGGGTGGGTGGGTGGGTGGGTGGGTTGGAGGAGATAGGAGTAGGTCCGATGGGCATCGGATCTACATTTAGGTTCAATTAGCTTTAGGACCGTACGATTAGCATCAAGATCTATGCACACGGAAATTGATACATACTTGCACGGATTTTGATAAGAGCACACGAATCTTGATGCAGATCTAATGGTCATCACACCCAGGTAGGTCCGATGCCCATCGGACCTACTCTGATTCCGGGTTGGAGACATTCATCAAATCTCCTCCCCCTTGTTCCCGCCATTATTTACGCCAATCTCTCGCATTAAAAGTTGTGCAATGCTACTGTACCTATTCCCTATTCACACCCATAACTAGAAAAACTGTCGCAGTCTGATATCCAACCCCACTTTCTTCTGAAAACGAAACGAGAAAACATTATCCTTCTTTAATGTAATGATTAAATGATAGCACTTGTAACAGAGCAACCTCACATGCTGGTCCAGTACCAGTAGTAGCATGTGACTTCTGTCCCAACTTCCCTTCCCTTGCTATGAAACGTGGATTAGCTACATAGAGATGGTAGCCATTTAATCGGCTGCATGTGCAATAACAGTCTTGTGGGGTCTCTATAGGTTGATTTCTTAGGAAAGAGGGCCCCACTACTTTGACTTAAAAAGGAGCTTGGTGGGGTCATGAAATATTTTGTAATGTACATATGTCATATATACATATTATTGCGTATTTGGGTTTTTCTGTCTGTGTTAGTCTGTACCGGGCATGCTACCCAAATAGAAAGAACAAATTAATTTTACCAGTATTAACAGGCTAATTATGCCTGGTTCAATACTTCAATAGATAGTTGGTGGTTGGGTTTATGCTGACAGTGTGACATATAATGAATGCTTTAGGTGTGGAGTAGAGAGGATTTGGTAGAAGAGATAAATACAAATATATATATTGTCACTATACATAATTTTCTTAATAGTTTATAATTTATATAATCTGGCTAGCTGACATGCAACCACGTTAAAAAAACTTGTTTTGCTGGCTTTATTTGGAATAATTAAGTCTAGTCTTTGTTAAAGTTTTAAACCATTTGTCTCAATACTTGAACTTGAAGGTAGCAAACTAACAAATATTGCTTTCATGTTTCTAATTTAGCACTCTCTCCTCTAAATTCAAAGATAAAAAAAAAAAAAACTTTAACAAATTAATTAACAGATATGATGAAGGGCTTGTCTGAACATGTCAGAGAGAAAACATCGTAGAAGAATGGGCAAATTAACATTCAAAACACTCGAGGTTTGAATCTTGGGTTGTGAAACATATGGTTTTTTGGATTTAGTGATAAGAAAATTCACTGGCGATTCTTAAAGGAGGCACGGTGTCATGTAAACGAGGTGCTCAAGAATTGTTAAAGGAGACACCGATGAATGGCAACTTTCTTATTTTTACCCATATTTTTATTATAATTTGCCCATTTATATGAGTATCATGGCGAATTTTAATTTGGATTAAAGACTGAAATCACACCCACTTTTTAATTTTTATTTGGAATTTTCAATCCTGCAAGGGATGAATTTACTTTAAATCTTTGTTTTTTTTTTTTGTATACCTCTGTAAATTGCTTCCGCAGCTTAGAAAGTAGAAACACGATTCAAGATCTGATCGGATTCCTGTTCGGTGGAGTTGGTAACTTGGTATCAAAATGGTATCAAGTGACGTAAGACCGACGAGATCAGATTCAAGATACAATCATAGATGTATAAACTATGGTCAAGGCTAGAGGGGGAAAAACGTGCCGTGCCGTGCTATAATTAAGTAAATTTTTCAAGTGCCGTGCCGTGACAAAAATGATGAGAAGTGGTCATGGCAAGTGAATGGCACGACACGCAAGTTACAGCGTGACTTGCGTGCCGTGACTAAGTCGTGCCGTGACCAAACGTGCGTTAATCACATTTGATCGCATTTAACGTTTTAAAAGAAAAAAATGAAACGATTCTTTAAAATTCAAATGTTTTAATTCAAATTTAAATGTAAATATTTTAATTAAAATAAAATTATACATTATAGGAAGGTATGTTAGTGTATTGCCTCGTAACTGCCGTGATAATCGTGTCTACCGTTCTGTGACTCGGGTGTCCCGTACCGTGCCGTGCCTTTTTTGCCAACAATTGGTCACGGCACGCGAATGGTCACGGTAGGGAATACGCGAATCACGACACGTAACCGACACGCGTGCCGTGCCGTTCCGTGACGGAGCCGGCTTCGCTGTGCCATTTTTCCCACTCTAGTCAAGGCTTTCCAATATTGTCAAGCCTCTGTTTGCACTTTGCAGCACCGAAATTGTTATTTGGTGGTTTGACTATCGGCCTTTGCTTAAATAATTTTGTCTATAATTTTTTTCTGTTTAGATTTTCAGAAAATACTTAGAAAAAAAGAGATCTAATTTTTTAAGTTGCAATATTTATAAAGGACAATATATAATATTTCACACGGAGAACATTGTTCTTGGTCACTAAATTAAAACCTAATTTTCAGATCCCAGAAAAATTGTTTCCATAAAAAAAAAAGTTGATTTCAAAATTAGAAAAGTGTGTTTAGGCCCGTGCCTAATCAAGGTCAGCTATTAATAATTAATTGCGGTAAACATATCTTAAAAGAGATAAATTGATTCACCATGTTTATATTAACGAAAATATTTTTATTTTAGTGTTGAGTAAAATAAATAATTTTTAGTTTGCCGGATAGTATCACACTTTTTCGCATGAGATAATAAATTTCCTGAAATTAATGTTTGGCCTAGCTCCTAGAATATTTGACGGTTAGTTCCGGAGAAATAAGGCAAAATTAACAAAGAGAAATCCGAGAAATGTTCCTTCCAAATTGCTTGATGATTAGGAGATAATAACTGCAATTAATGATTTGAGAAATTAAATAGTCGATAGTAAATGTTTTTTTTTTTTTCATTTATGTGGAGAAATGGCCCGGTATTCAATTAGTTTATTACTTGATTGCTCGAATTCTTTGCTAGATTTAGCAATTTGAAACATCAAATTTTAACAATGTGGAAATGAAATTAATGAGAAATAAAATAATTTACTGACAAGCCAATGAGTAATAATTTACGAGAAAAGAAAGGCAATGAAGGTTAAATAGATTCAGTTGCATTTCATACTGATTTTTTTTTTGTCTTTCCTTCTTTTTTCGATATATATAACCCACGTGAGGTGAAGAGTGTCAATTGAATTCTATTTTTTTTTAATATGTATATGTATACATAATTTTATATATAATTTATAATGAAATATTATGAGTATTGTAAAATTAATCTTTATATTCGTCATGAAAATTTTATACAATTAATTTTTATTGAGTATTTGATTCTCATAGTTTGAAATTCTGATTATGTCATGCAACTATCTGAACGTACTTATTTACAGGATAACTTGGAGCAAATACTAGAGAGCAATATTTATTGAGAAGTAATATGTGAACTCATGCATTCACAAATTGCTCTCTGGCTTGTGATAAAAAAATATCATGTAAATGTGTGTATCCACTATCTACAACTATAACTTTTACACTTGCAAATTAATATATGAGGAGGGATCGGATTACATTGTTGTTGGTGACATCGAATTACATCGTCTATTTTCAAAGTTTTCAAAGTCTAAATAGTCGATCCAAACCGTTCAATATGATGGATATATTAAAATGTGCTTGCAGATCAAATTTTACATTTTTTTGAATTTTTTTACTATTTATTAAGTACTTTACAAAATCGTTGTTTTCAGACCATTGAATTTTTGTACCCATCTTAATAAATAGTAAAAAAATTCAAAAAAAATGTAAATGATCTGCAAGCACATTTTAATATATCCATCATATTGAATGGTTTGGATCGACTGTTTGGACTTTGAAAATGGACGATGTCATTCGATGTCACCAAAAACGGTGTAATCCGATCCCTCCTCTTAATATATTTGATGTGCGGTAATGAACATATGTGTCAATATATTTCTTATAACCGCATACATTTGGAAACAATTATAAAGTTCCTAAATACTTAAAAGCAAAAATACTATTGTTGTTCATTTAAAAAATATAAAATAAAATAGATTATGTTATAAAATAAATATAAAAAAACATAAACAAAATAGAGACAGTATAAAGGATGACAAATATTCTCTTATTCATATATTTCTCATGTGTACAATACAAGATTATAGGCCACAAATTGTAAATGAACAGTTATCTAAAACTAATTCTAATAGTAGTGGAAAAATAAATGCCAAAAGTAGTGGAGAAATGAATGCCAATATTAATGGAGGAAATGAATGGGCATCCACATTTCTATTGTTCATAACACTCCTATTGGATATTCATTATATAAGAATATGCATCATTAAAATGTTATGAGAAAAACCCTTATGGGATAAAAATCCAATAAAAGAAAAAAATACATTATTCTTTCAATACGCAACTACAACCTTATTAAAAAAACTCAGTGGGAAATGACCATGATAAAGGAAATGTAATGCATATTAACACACTTTCATAACAACATTAATCAAGATATTTAAGTCGATGATCTAATATTACTAACTAGTTTTTTGAATATTGCAGTAGGGAGCGTCTTAGTGAATAAATCTTCTAGATTCTCACTTGAACGTATTTGCTGAACATTAATAACATTATCCCTATGGAGATCGTGTGTGAAAAAAGAATTTTGATTAAATATTTTTTTTTCTATCTCCTTTAACGTATCATTCTTATAATTGAGCAATACATGTAGTATTATCTTTATATATGATCATCGGAATCATTTATCCAGAAGACAAGCTGCATGTCATAAAATCGTCCTGATAATGTGTTATAAAATAAATATAAATAAACATAAATAAAATAGAGATATAGTATAAAGGATGTTAATATTCTCTTATTCATATATTTCTCATACATGCAATACAAGAATATAAAACCTTTATAAATAGGCCACATATTGTAAATGAAAAGTTATCTAAATTTAATTTCAATAGTAGAGAAATGAATACTAATAGTAGTGGAGAAATGAATGAACATCCACATTTATATTATTTATAACCGATTCTTTGGCATTGAGATTATTAACTGTATAGCTTCTAATACTATCCAATCTTTTTTCTTTAGTTTGGTAATTAGAAGTTTGTAAGTAGAATGCTCTATACAACTAAAATCTTTTAAGATTAAAAAAGTTTGTGAACAGTGGATGCAAATCACTTTCTAATTCGTACATTATATCTGCATTAATCATCTGTAAATTTTCTAATTTTCAAATTGACACCTTTTTCTCCTTTTCTTTTTTTGTTCCTTTTCACTTTATCCTATAGAAAAATGGAATATTAATCACTGCTAAGTGCCAACTAATATACTCGGCTTTCATATATTCGGTGAATTGAGCTTCTGTATCTTTATTCCCTCCTAATAGGCTAATACCCAAACGGATCAATTATTTCTCACTTCCCATGTGACCCCCAACAGCCCATGTCGTTGATTTATATCCTCCTTTGCTACCTATAAATACAGCACATTAATTCTCAGACCCCCAAATCAGAACCAACCTTTTCTTGACCACTTTCACCCTTTTGCTACTTATCACACAATAATGGCTTCTTCTTCTCTCCTCACCTTGGCTGCCTCTCTTGCCTTGCTCTCTCTTTTCACCCTTTCTACTTGCTTCGATCCTACTGCCATCAATTACAACACCTCTGCGGTTGCAATGAACTGGAACATGGGAAGTGCCACGTGGTACGGTGCCCCAACCGGTGCCGGCGCAGATGATAACGGTATATTTTAACCCACATTGTCTTATAAGTGACATTATTGTTTACTAACTAAGTTCATTTAAGTTCATTGGTTTTAGCTCAATCAATACCAAGATCCAAAGTTTCATGGTCGTTTAATTAGTAAATGTTTCTTAAAATAGAATGGGTGAATGCATAGATTATTAGATTCATTTTAATTAATTTTTTTTATCGAAGCAAATGATGGTTAAATTTTGCAACTAATATTTTTGCTTGCACAGGTGGTGGATGTGGGTTCAAAAATGTAAACTTGCCTCCTTTCAATTCCATGACATCATGTGGGAACCACAATTTGTTCAAGGGAGGAAAAGGATGCGGTTCTTGCTATTTGGTAATTATACAATCTTTAATTTCTCTCTGTTCCTCTCGAAAATAATCTATTATCTGTTGCCTCATGTTGTTTTTTGTTAAAAATTTATTATCAGGTGAAATGCACTGGCCACCCAGCATGCTCAGGCAGGCCGTCTCATATCACCATCGCTGACTTGTGTGATGGCGGCATCTGCCTCGATGCACCGTACCATTTTGACATGGCTGGTACGGCATTTGGATCCATGGCCTATCCTGGCAGGGCCAATGAGCTCCGTCATGCCGGTAGACTCGCAATTGATTTCGCTCGGTGAGTTCAATTTAGATGACATCTGGTTTCAAAGGATTTAGAAATGCACAAATAAGATATTAGCCTCAAGAGATGCACAACTTTATAATCCGCTAAAATGTGGTTTATAAAACAATATACCGAAAACAATACTTAATTTAATTTCGAAATGTATTATTTTCGGAGAAGTTTATATGGGAATTTGGGGTAAATACTATATATAATTGATTAGATTTTAACAAACCGGTGGAGCAAATTAAATATCATACGGAGAACAAATTATTAATTGTACTTTATTTATATATTAGGAGGACAAGTTTGTACAACATGCCCCGTCTCTGAAAAGAAAATAGTACTGGTACATATCATGTGGTTTCTCGCTAAGAGGACAAAGCAAAAGTTTAACTTTTCAGAGCTGTTGATTAAAAAATAGAAAACAGTGTTGCAAAGTAGAAATCTTTTATTCTGTACAAAGTTCCCTGTGGGCACTTTTGCCAGCTTTAACTAAAGAATCTTTTCATCTAATAATAAAAGTTTATAAAACACAATTTTTCTACTTTTGTTATAGTGTACCATGCCAGTACCCAGGAAGGACAATTTCATTCCATGTGGAGCAAGGATCAAACCCTAACTACTTTGCGATGTTGATCGAGTACGAGGACGGAGAAGGCGACCTAAACATGGTCGAGATTATGGAAAGCAACTCACGCAATTGGGTGCAGATGAAAGAATCATGGGGTGCTATTTATAGGATGGACACAAATCGCCCGCTCCATGCCCCGTTCTCAATCCGGATGACCGACGACAAGAACCGCAAGCTGGTGGCGAGGAATGTGATCCCGGTGAATTGGAGGCCAAACACTTTTTATAGATCTGTTGTTCAATACAGTTAAATCACCACATTTTGTGTATTCTCACAAGTATTTATCGCTTATTTGGTTCAAAACTAATGCATTTTGTGACTGAAACACGGTCATATAAATGCTTTGCTAAAGGAGTCAGGATTGTTTTTGGATTTTGGTCATGAAAGGGTTTGTATTATTATGTTATTATGAGGGTTGGGTATGGTCATCAGTTATTGTAATCTTTATAATTATATATATATATGGAACAATTTATTTTCAAATATTTTTGAACTGAGAATTTATAGCCAGCGGAAGCCTCACTCTCCCTCCCACTGCCGAATTTTTTTTTTTTTTTTTTTTGCCATCTTTGAAAAAAAAATAAACCCTCTAGACACTTTTTTTTGTTGTTGAGAATTTTAATAGTTACCAGGTTCACAAATGCAGTTATAATCTTTATTTCTCAAAGATAAAAAAAGTGGCAAAGCGATATCTTTATTTCTCAAAGATGGTAAAAAGAAATTTCACAAATGCAGCTATAATCTACGGACCTCGTATATATGAAAATTCTCAAAAATAAAAAAGTGGGCAAAGCGATATCTTTTTATTCAAAGATGGTAAAAGAAAAATATTTGGCTCCCGCTTGAAATTTCTTACGAATTAATCAAACAGTTTTAACTTTGACATCAGATCGAATTTAGTCCAACGACCATCGAAATGCCATTGATTCCTTATGTTAGATGAATATTACTCTGCTAAAGGCTTTCTATCCCCTTTCTAATTCATAGCCTAGTCATGGCGCGTTAATCAATCAAACATTCAACATCCCCTCATCATATTTAATTAATAAAAGTACTCATTTAATTAATAACATCATTTATCATTTATTCTTTATTACTTAACCCTTTTAATTAGATCACTTAAAATTGTTAACTCAGTTTCTTTTAGACTGTTCAATTGTTAACCTTCCAGTCCAATCAGTCCAATCAAGTATAAATAATTAAGGGCATGTTCGGTTGCTTTTACTGTTCACGTGGGAAAAAAAATTCACTCAGAGTGAATTTTCTTTTCCCATGTGAACAGTAAAAATCAGTTCAAACTTTACCCATTCCTGTGCCCATTCCCGTCCGCCGAATAGGCCCTAAGTCTGAATCCAACAGTCCAAGTCCAGTTCATTTAATCACATCAATTTTCAAATGTCTAACTAGTAAAATCTAAGTTCATAACAAGTCCAATCAATATTTCTTTTCTTTAATTCAAATTTTAAGGCCGGCCATGAGTTAACATAATTTAAAATAATTTAAGACCGGCCATGAGAAGGGTATATTTGTCAATTTCGTTTTTAAAATAATTTAATAAAAGGGTAAATAAATGAACAGGGATGGAAGAAAAAAAGTTAAGTTTTTATAGGGATATTGGATATTATGGTGTTTTCATAGAAAAATTGACTATTTTGAAAGTTTGTATGGGTACACTGGAAAGTTTTCCTTGATGAATTTTTTGTATATATTATATCTCTTATTCCTAACTTTTGTATACTAAATTCTGAATATTTTAGAAATTTCGAATTATTGGCCTACTTTTTATATCAGTCCAATTGAATTGAATTAATCTGCTAAATAGTAATTAACTTCAGAATAACTAAATTATCTTGTTAATATGCTCAACAAAATAATATTGCAATTATATTTTATTTATTTCACTGAAAAACACGTTCAAACATTTTGGTTTTCGTTATTTCTTCCGAAATCAATCAGATCAATATCAAAGTGACCCCTTAGAACGCATTATTTTTGAACGGATGATTTTGTTTGTATTTAAATAGGTTTTCTGCAAGGGGTTTTTGAAATGTAATAATTTGCTTAAGTTTTATATTTCCGTTCAGTTCTTTCATCTTCCCTTAATAGCCATCACGCGTAAAATATTTGAAAAATCACTATATTTTGTTATAATTTTGTTGTCTAGCTGAGTCCGAATCTGCTGCGATTCCGAGAGGGATCACAGGATCCTGAAATTCCAAGATCAACGGTTCAAATTTTTCCGTGCGCGGATCTCAGAAACATTATTGGAAAAGTAAATTTTCATGCACGCATCTTGAGAAATACCAACAGTTGAGATCGGAATCGCAGAGTCCTGTGATTTCTGAGAATCACAGCAGATTTATTTTCCTGTCTAGCTAACTCTACACACACTTGGATTCTACATTTGTATTGATGTGAAAAATCATTAGATTGGGTAAAGCTTTATTTGTAATTGGTAGTAGCTGGATTTATTGTTCAACACATAAATACTTGTATAATAATATCACGATTTATCCACACTTTACGTGGATCCATTCATTAAATTTAACCCAAATACAGGTAGGCGCTTAACGTAATTTGCAATTTATCCGCTCACGGGTTCACCCCTCTTTAGTCTGTTCTCTACATATAAATACACCTCAACTTCATCCCAGCAAAATCAAATTCATCTTCTCTGAAAACCTTAATTTCCTCCTTCAATAAATAACAACAATGGCTTCTCGTCTCCTTACCTCTGTTCTTTCTCTTGCTTTGCTCTCTCTCCTTATTCCTTCTGCTCTCTCAGGTATTAATTTACTTTTACCCACATTATTATTGAATAAATCTCATTTTTTAGCATTTATTTAGCTGAACTGATACCAATTACCAGAGAAATGTGTATATATATATATATCCTAATTTTTTAGCATTTTTTTTTTTAATCCAAACAACTTTGTGCAGGAAACACCGTTTCATTCCATGTGGAGGAAGGCTCGAACAACATATACTTTTCCGTAAGTATTAAGTACGATGGTGGCGACATTACTGCCGTCGAGTTACAGGAAACCAACTCGCCATATGCTGGTGTCACAGGCTGGGAACCCATGACACACAATGTTGGTACCATTTGGAGGTTGGACCCGAACCACCCGACCCTGCCACCTTTCTCGTTCCAGATTACCGACAGCACGGGCAAGAAGATTGTGGTAAAGGATGTCATCCCGCCGAACTGGAAGCCCAACACCGTCTACACCGGAGCTATTGCTTAATCGATCGGCCTAATTAAGCTATCATGAGTGCACTCATGGTTGTATGCATTTTAATATAATTGGTATGTTCGAGTAACATATGTTTTATTGACTGATAGAACTTGTGGATCACATTAATTAAAATTATAATTGATCCATTATAATTTTTACTTTTGAAATTTAGTTATGAAGGCTCTTGTTGTGTGAATTATATACGGCGAGAACATTAGATATATGTACCTGTTCTTATCAATTTAATAAAATCATTTATCAATAAATGAGAGTGCAAAGGCGCGATAATATGGTGTGCTTTTATTTGAATATATACTGTCATAGGAATTTCCTGGTAGTCTTTTTTTACATGGCATTACATAATTAATGTTTTCTGATTTTGTACTTTTGATTCTTTGAGAAATTAACTTGTATTGCGTTGGAATTGCTTCAGACAATTTATATTCACTTAATAATAACTGTGGAAACGACTGATTAATATGCGGTTTGCTATATATAGATGAAGAGGGTTCTAATACCTCGTGCTTTTCATTCCTCATCATACCTCATATTTTATATCTTCATTTTTAAAGTCCAATATGTCTATCCGAACTGTTCAATATGATATCCATACTAAAATATGCTCGATGATGAAATTTTATAATTTTTGAAAAAAATTTATTATTTTTTTAAATAGGCAGAAAATCACTGTTTTTTGAACGGTCCAGATACAGTAATTTTGTACCTATTTTAAAAAATAGTAAAAAAATTACAAAAATTATAAAATTTCATCGTCAAGCATATTTTAATATGTATATCATGTTTAGCGGTTCGGATCGACAGTTTGAACTTTAAAAACAGAAATATACAATATGACATATGAAAGACATGAGATATTAGAACCCTCCTCATATAGGATATGTGCGAAGAACATAACAATTTACTTGTACTGTTATTAATTGTCTAAAGGGTTCTAACGTCCATTAGGTGCAAAGAATAATTCCTTTGAGGTACAATTGTCTCGCAAAAAACAAGTAAAAGGGAATAATCAAATAAAAAAATTAAAAAAAAAATCATATCAAAGTTTCGATTCCGTATCTGAACCGAAACTTTGGTTAAAATTTGGTCCTTATTATTTTTGAAAAAAAAAACCCAATGAATTTGTTTCCTGACAAATCATCCTTTTTATTTTCTAAAAACAATGGTCGGAATCCACCGTCTCTGCCGATAAAATCAAAGGGATAAAATCAAGTAGTTGATATTAAAAGGATAAAATCAAAGGGAATAATACATTATTTAATTAATCTCTACAATTGGAACACAAAGTAACGAATCTAATAATGATTCCATATTTCCATGTGAGTAACAAAGTAGGGGAGTGTAAGACAAGCCACGTGAAGGTGGACCTTTCACCTTTGTCCTCAATCAAATTTTTAATTGTGTCCTCAATCAAATTTTTAATTGCTTGCCTTCAACGTAATTCTCATCTATATTTAATTATTATCTTTTAAATGAATAAGTAACCATGTATGAGCACAATAATTAACTGTGCATTTTAAAAATAAGTTGAAAAACAAGTCTGAAAGATCAAATTGTTGTTCACAACTGTTAAAATGCAATTCTACATGATCAAAACTCAAAATTTATGACAGTCGTCAACAATTGTGTCTTAATTGAAATAGACAAATGTATATCATAAATTACAAGCTTATAAATTTATTTATTTTCTTTATAAAAAAATGAACTTACGATGAATCTGAAATTAAATTCTAACCTTTTCCTCATTTATTTTAGAAAAACAATGATTAAGACTAAAATATTTTATTTCATCTTTCTTAATTTCAAAATTCCTTTAATATTTTTTTATGAAGAATAAATTTAAGAATTTACGTTTCTCAAATTAAAGAATGATTCCAGTTCATATACTAAAGATGAAAAGGAAGGAGAGTATTGGGGAGATGACCAGCGGAGAGAGAGGAGGGTAGTGGGTGGGAGTCCGAATTTGTTGTTTTTCTTTCGTCAACAATTGTGTCTTAATTGAAATAGATAAATGTATATCATAAACTAGAAGCTTATAAATTTACTTTTTTTTTCTTTATAAAAAAATAAACTTACGATTAGAAATCCAATCACGGAAAATTTTAACTTTTTCCTCATTTATTTTAGAAAAACAGTGATTAAGACTAAAATATTTTATTTCATCTTTCTTAATTCGAAATTCCTTAAATATTTTTTATGAAGATTAAATTTAAGAATTTACGTTTCTCAAATTAAAGAATAATTTCAGTTCAGGTACTAAAGATGAGGAGGGAGGAGGGTATTGGGAGAGATGACAAGCCAGGAAGGAGGGTAGTGGGTGGGAGTCCGAATTTGCTGCTTTTCTTTCAGAAAAGCAGGAATTTGTTTTCTCACATCTAACTATTTAAATTTTTTCATGTGCGAATTTTGACAAAATCAAACGTTGGATGAGGAAAAATATGTTTATGCTTTTCCTAAAAAAACAGCATATTTCATTCCAATGAGTGAGACGACGAGCGAGGAAATTATTAGTATAAGTATTTACAATGTAATTTTTGAATAAATAAAATTAACTTCAAACATTTTTCAATATTGAATTTTGTTTCCTTTCAAAATTGATAACAAAAACTTGAAAGCATAAAACAGAACGCTCGCTTTCTCTAGATCCATTTGACCGCATATAGTTGTCTCAAATAGGTTCGTAAAATTTAGAAGTGTAATTGAAATTATTTTATTTGTTTTATACGATTCATGATGTCTATAATAATGTGGATATGATAAGATTTTTTTTCCATTAATTTAATGAGTATGGATATGTGTATAGATAAGAAAAATATTTGTCAACTAATTATAAGTATGGATATGGATATGTGTATATATAAGAGTACGATAAAATCTATGTCATACATATTATTCTATTGAATTAGTTATAAATATTAACTTGTATATGATAATTTTAATTTTTTGTATATATAATTATACAATTTATATTATTATTAGATTTATTTATACAACATTTTATATAACTTTTTTTCAGCAATTTATCATAAAATTGATATCAAACGTTTTATTTATTTTTTGATAATTTTTGACAAAATTGATTCATACAACATTTTATATCACTTTACTTTTTCTAATTTTATTTTTTAATTAATGGGGAAAATATAACTTTATTTTATGATATTATGTATGTGACGTGTTATATATTATTTATTTTTTATATTTTTGGATTAAATTATATAAGTTATCATTGTATTTGATAATCACCTTTTTATTTCGTTATCTGTTATTTTAACGGATGAGAATAGCATATATGTAAGGTTAATATTTAATCAGGTAAAAATAGAGTATGAATAAGACTAATTTTATAAAAATATAGTTGTGTAAATGCTTTCATTCAATTCGTACCATTGACACCCTTAATTCACTTTAACCGAGGGAGTTTTAATAACAAGCCATTAGTATGTTGTCTTAAACAGAATCCTTAAATTTAGTTTAATATGAGCCAAATTTTTTTTTTATAAACCATAATTAAAAAATTGATTTTTAGGAAACCAACATTATTACTTTTTCTTTTACAAAAACCATTAGAACCGAAATGGCATTTTGGTCCCGAATTTTTTGTTTGGACCGAAATGACATTTCGGTCCCTACTAGTTTCACAAAAAAAAGCTGCGAAAAGCTGTGAAACTAGTCGGGACCGAAATGGCATTTCGGTCCCAAAAAAAAAAAAAATTTCCGGAACCGAAATGGCAGTTCAGTTCCTATGATTTTTGTAAAAAAAAAAATAATCACGTTGGTTTCCTAAAAATCAATTTTTTAATTATGGTTTATAAAAAATAATCCTATGAGCCAGCTATTGATCCATATATATTTTATTATATATGTCATTTCCTTTCAATTCTTGTTACTTATGTACGGATGATCCTTCAAAAATGTTCTCCATCACAGTAGAAAATAGTTTTGTTGTTACTTCTAATGTAGAATGTTTGTTTACAATTATGAACATAATTATTTAGAAACTCAAGAATTAATATTTGATTTAGCGATAAAAGTTAATATTCTTTAAATGAGAAATTGTATGTTTTTACAACTTCTGTCAATATTGAAAAAACAAAACAAAAGAAAGAGAAATTGTATGTTTGAAATCTGAATAAAATTTTTATAGACATTAAAACTCAGTAGGTTTAAACATTTGTCTTTCTATAAAAAAAATATTATTAGAAACCCTTTACTGCTTTACAACATTTCTCAATCGTCTCAGATTTAAGCAAATGGATTCTCAAATAAACTCTATATAACGATTCTTTACTATTTTTAACAATTTTCATAAAATAAATAGAAAAAAGAAAGAAAAAGAAAACACGCACAAGCACAAACACAAACACAAACATTGGATCCGCATCTTCCGAGATAATTTAATTTTTCAATTAATCTAAAATTGGACTAATTTGTTTTTTCATTGTTCGGAATGCACCGGGGCACAATATTATTGTGCTTTGAGATTCCGTACGGAAAGATCTTGAATGGTCCGGATTTTCTGCATATTAACTCAAAGTTTGTTACATCTCACGGAATGCAAATTGTACAACATTCTAACACGACACTAACACGTGTCGTGTCTGATTCATGTACACTACGACACTCTTAACTTATTAAACGTGTCAACACAACATGACACATTTGACAGACGACACGGCTAGACAGTAGACACCGCACACGGTGCAAGGTGCAGCTCATTTTTTTTAAATATCGTGTTAACTTCACCGTACGTCAACAAATGGAAGATGCTAGAAATTAGACCGGACAAACTTGTCTGGATTCACGCAAGGAAATGAAGCATGTGAATAGTCGGTGCACCGTTGCAAGTTGTAATAGAGGGTGCCTGCGACAACTGACTGACCGGACAAACAATAAATTATACATTTGCTTTTATGTATCTATCCTCTCCTGTGTTACAACTTACAAGTGTTTCAAGCGTTGCAACGAATTGGTTTCTTGTGGGTCGAACTTGTATAGTTTCGCAGCACGAATCGCAACGAATGCATTACCATTCAGTTCTGGCTGTAGACTGCAAACGGAAATAAATTCACCAAGTACATTTTCGTTGTACAGGAAGTCAGTTTCGGTACAAAACAAATGTGATTCAAGAGGAGATATATTATGTTCGATCTAAACAAAGGGCTCAGAACTAAGCACAAACACTCTCTGCTGGTGATTCCGATGGTGACTTAAGGTGAATGGCAAGTAGTGACAAGGAGAAGATGCTTCCCCCAAGCCTGGAGAGCCCCATCCAACGTAGCCCTAGACCAAGTCCGCCCCTATGTCCCCTACCCTAGCAAGAGGACCTACGCACAAGTCCTGGCCGCCAGCGCCACAGGCTCAACCTCCTCTGAAGGCTCAACCAGGTCAGCAAGCTCCAAAGTTCCACCAGGAGTTCCCAGTAAACCTCAAGACCTGCGTCCCAGACAACCCCACCGGGTGTAACCCGGTACTACTCACCATACAACCTTATGACACTCCGGTTCCCTCCTTTCGTAACCTTCCCGGAATGGGGGGGGAAGGTGTTTCAACTACTGCTGCTTTGGCCACACCGCTTCCCTCTGCCGGAACTCCCGCAAGTGTGGTAAATGCTGGGCCGATGGCCATATTGCCAGCTGATGTACGGTCACCACCCTAAACTATGCAGCTGAACCTTACCGCCCTAAGACCACAGCAACACTGAACCAGGGTTCAATGAACTGCTAGAAGGTGATTCTCAGCCACCAAAACCAACGCTACCAAGCAACAGGCCAAAGAAAATTATGTGCTTCATGGAGAAAGATGAATCCTACTCCCAAGAACTAGAGAGATTAAGCAGGGCAGTTTATGAATGTGACCTCCTAGAACGTCTCCATAAATGCACAAGAAGTTCTCCAACTAGCCGTAGCTACAAAACTGGCAAAGGAAGAAGAAGTGAGAATTGCTCAGCTCACTGGAGAACGATTCCTCATCCACCTCTCACGAGGGTTAGCAGTAGACACATTTATCAAAGCCATGCCTAGATCACTGCGGGAACAATGATTCACCTTCCAACAATGGTGTGCGTTAGACGACGCAAAAGTAACCATGCCAAGATTTAATTTCCTCATTGACCTAGTCGGACTGCCGATCAGCCTCTGGAGTGAACACCGGGCAAGCAAAGCGGTAGCAGACTTTGGTGTATACCTTGGTACAGTGGCCCCGGAGTGCAGCACTGATTTCACTGCCTGGCGGGTAGCGGTGGCCACAGACAATCTCCAGCGCATTTCAGAAAACATCGGTGTGGTAATAGGTGGACAAGAATACCCGGTTGACCGGTTCCAGTATCGCCGGTTACTTGGGAGAGAGGCCCCTTGAACTAGGCCATAGATTTCCCAATTCAACCACCTCGATACACCATGCCACCGGTGCCTACCCCAACACCCCAACAAATTGATGAAGAAATAGAAGCAATGATGTGGACTAACATAGGGGAAACAAAAGACGATTATCTCATAGCATGCTCCAAAAAAGTGCTGAAAGAAACCTGTAGAGGGCTACATCCGGCCTCCAATCCAGCAGAGCTCAGAGCTTTACTAGAAGGACTGAAAAAATTCAAAGAAGTTGCCATGGCTGAGGTGCAAACCTTAATGGAGGCCATAGAGGATCCGGCGAATTACATCAACACAATATCACCGGATGCGGGTTAAACGAGTCGCCAGGAGTCTCAGCCAGAGCATGCCACATGAGTCACCACACTGATGGACCACTCTTATCATTTTTCTCTGACAAAAGTCAGACGAAATGATTTCTTATCATTTTTTTCAAAATAAATACAATATTTTAGAATTTAATTGTACTAGAAGGACCACAATAATTTATGTATTTACTCAGAAGTAACTTTTGAACCGGGATTAATAACTCAGATTCAAAATATTTTTAGTTTTTTCCAATAATACACAAAGAAATATTTTAATTTTTCTTACAGCTGCAAAAAATCCAGTCTGAAAATATTGATCCGGGTTATTTGTCACAGTCTTTCTAATAAATCAAATTATATAGCATTTCATTTATTTTAAAATAATATATAAAATATTTCTAATATTACAATTTAAAAAATAAATAAATCATAACATTTTCTGTTTAAAAAAAATCTCAAATCCGGACTTACTTTAGGTTCTGGCGCTCACCGGACTTACTTTAGGTTCGATGGACTACAGGATTTTTCAATTCACTTTAAAATCCGTGCAGCCTGTTTTAATATTCGTATGTGTATGCACGAATTAAAGCGGATCAGACGGTTTCTATCATATCCAGAAGGAGCTCAGAATAAATTTTTAGTGAGTCATATTTTAGCTGTTTTAACTACATTGGTTTGCAAGTTACTAATTTACTCGGTGAATCATTAGTTACCTATCTAAACTATATATTAGTTTGCAAATTAGTTTATTTTAGGTGGCCGTGGTGTGCCAAATAATTGGGGAATATTAGACCATGCATTGACCTCAGATGGATCAAGTGGTGTTTGCTTGATATTTTATTGTGTTTTTCAATTAAAGCAACGCAACTCTTTCAAGGTACAATTATTTCTCCATAAACGATGTCGATGACTGATACCTGGTCCTAAAATTTGGATGCTTTTCATGTCTTTCATATTTGAAGCAGTGTTTGCTTGATATTTGATTGTATTTTTCTATTTTTGACGAAGTACAAATGATGATTTTTTGTTTATTGACTGCCTTTTTTTTTTTTTACTTTGTACATTGGAGAATCCCAATTTATATTTTTTTCTACTTTTTATACAACCAGCTTTTTTTTTTTTTTGGTTCTTATGTTTTACAAAGTGATCGAGTTATTCCTCTGCTCAAATGAGTTTGGATCTCATGAAGTAACTCAATTTTTGAGTTTAGATCTGGATTGTCAGATTCGAATCGGACCGATAGATTAAAGGAGCTCCTTGCGCTCTACGCGGGCCGGATTAGTGCGTATTCAATTCTGACCGTCCGGATCTAAACTCAAAAATTGAGTTACTGTAGGGGAAGGGGATCCGGACCCCTGCCAAACAGGGTCCAGTATTGCTAAATTCTACATATACAACCTTGTGAATTGCACGTGTTACCTGCTAGTTTCATATCTCCATTCCATTATGAAGCATGTTGGGTGTCCGATCCGCCAATGGCTACGATTAAAAAATTAATTTTTGAATTTAATCTCAGCTCTCCAATCACATAATCTATCTTCTTTTGATTAAATACATATGTTTTATGTGTAGAAGTTTAAATTTAGTTAGTAATATACTCGCCACACATACCGCTACACGATGCATTACAATTAAATTAAACATACTCTAAAATTTAGCGATATAATTCTTCGTTTCCTTATTTATTTGTTTTCTTGTTTCTCCCTCTCCAATTGATATTTTCTATACAGTGGATCACAATACAAATCAATTTTTTGTTCACTTCCTTATTTCTATATATATTACTTTGATAAATCTAGAATATATTTCTAATTTTGTTTTTTATGAAAAATTGTCATTTTGTATGATAATTTATTTTTGTTATCTTATCATATATTCCGTTGCAACGCACGGGCACGATACTAGTAATTTTATGAATCTCCGATCTCGTAAGCATAATAATTCGATAATGTTTCCTTCCCTTGAAAATTCTCCTTTCAGTGACTTGGATCGGACTAGGATTAATTGTCGGGCCTCAGTAGGCCTGCTAATGAGCCGAGCTTGTCCATGGACAAACGAGCTGGACAATGGAATGAGTTCAATCGAGCTGAGCTTAATTCGAGCTAAGCTCAAACTCGGCCCAAACTAAAAAACATTCAGTTCTAACTGAGGCGATCCGAGCTGAGCCGAGCCGCCCTCGAGTTCGAATCGCAACTGCTTTGGCTGTCACCTCTCCGACTCTCTCGCTCTCAGTCTCCTCTCCTATTCCTCTCCGCTTCCTCCCAACAGCAACTCCTACTTATCTCCGCCGCCGTACAGACCCCCGACTAACTCCTACTCCACGCCACGTCTGCCTAATCCCTTCTTTACTTACTTCCCCTTTAACTACTACAGCCCCCCGCCTCTGCATTTTTCCAGATCTGGCCCCTCTCCTGCCTCCTTGTTTTCTTTCTGTGTCGTTGCTTAGAGTTGTCTCCTTACTTCGAGTTTTCACGGAGCATTGTGTAAAATTAATGATTTTAGTGTTGCGTTTGCAATTAGTGGAAATATGAGGGTTGGTAGTGTAAAGTTGGGTGAAAAATGCTATCCAGCTAAAGCACAAAAGGCCAGGGATAAATAATTTAATGCAATCATCTCCAATTTATTTCAAACCACCTGCTCTCTTCAGAGAGGAATGGAGAGGATTAAATTATTAAAATTGAGATTTAAGAGAGACACAGGTCACGAGACTGGAGACTCATAAGAGAGAGAGAGCGTGCACGCGAATAGGTTCAGATTTTTGTTTCCGAACCGAGCTGAGTTTTGGGCTGAATCGAGTTCGAGCCGAATCAGGAGGTAAAACGAGTCGAGCCGATATGAGTTTTTCCCTTCAAAAATGAGCCGAGTTTTGAGTTGATCTTTTATAGGCCTTAAAACGAGCTGAGCCGAGTTTGAGCTAAAGCCCGCTCGTTAGCAGGCCTGGGCCTCAGCAACACATGCCAGTAAGGCCTTGTTTTTTCCTTTACATTTTGGCCCATAAAAACTTTACTATGAATAGATGTATGAATCCGGGATTCTCATCCGTTTCGTCTTTCCTATTTTCTGGGCCTAATTAGTAAAGTTTCAAAATGTATCTTATGGGCCTCTTTTGTTGCTACCGATTTGAGACTACTTAGATAATACACTGGATCCAACTACTAGGCGGATCATACAATGTAAAACTACGGGCTCTTGTATAACCTAAAAAAGAAACAACAATGATAGTACTGTGCGACACAAAGTCCCCTCTCTTCTGAATAATGCGATACTTCGGATCTGATAGGGCCATGTGCCAAAGACCCTCACCGATACTTAGATACCGAAGATCTTTTGACCTATACGGAAGCGATGACGAGTCCCGACTCTGCAGAATGGCTAGGAGTCATGTAATCTGAAATGCAGTCTATGTACGACAATCAAGTATGGAACTTGATTGATCCTCCGATTGGGATAAAACCTATTGAGAACAAACGGGCTTTCAAAAGGAAATCAGACATGAATGACAACTTAAGATGCTGGATGTATACCGAGTCCTTTAATCAAAAACAAAAATAAGGTAGGCCATTATTTGTTAATTATCTCTCCTTTAAACTTGGGATCAAGTTATTAAACGGTAATTTGAGTACATGTATGCTATTAAGAGTTTTAATGTAATAACTTGTAACATTTTGGAACTAATTAAATAGGTATCTTTAATTTGCAATTTGTTTTCTCTAAAACTGACTAGTTATATACTGAAATCTATGTTTGACATTGCTATGCAGTGAGAAATTATATATATTTGCGATTTTTTAATGCCACGTCAGTTGGTATCAAGTACTAATTCTTTCCTTGAAATTTAGTATATAGATTGTGGTGGTCACTGGCACCGTTAAATTGAGTATGATTAGGTTATAATTTTTTTTTTTTTAAATTGTAACATGAACTACCCTTTTGCCAATTTTTGAAAGAGAATTTCCATAATGTTAATGAACATGTATAATTTTATGTGCGTAGGAATGTGTACTGATATCTTTCATCATTATTGCATTAGGATTCGTAATGCAATATTTTATTCATATATAAAATCCAGAGCCGCACACTTTGGAAGTTGAAACGTATAATATATAATAAAGTACTAACATTTTATAAAATCACACATGTTTAAAGTTGTAACAATTTATCACTTTATATAAGAAAATATTTCCAACTAATCTCTTAATTATGAGGAGATACTTCAACAGTAACATGAAGGAATTTTATACAATGGAGATGAACTGCCAACTGGTGGGTTTTCTTTGAGAAGCTCAGAGAGACCTGGAATCAACCGGGATCAAAACATCAATTCTAACAGAGATAAGGAGGTTGCTTCTCTACGGATAAGAATGTTGAGGATTTAGGTCAGGTTTAGTTTTTTTTTTTTAAAGAAAAATATGAGGTGAAATTGCATCTAAGTCCCTAATAGGCAAAACGTCTCTTTGAACTCAGTGCGATCAAAAACAACTCTAAGCACCTCTACCACTCCTATATGAGCAAGCCTTTCGTACCAGCATGGTGGGATTTGTTCTGTAACAGTCCGTAGTCCCTTGTACTAGTCCGTTGTCCGTACCAGTCTTCACCAGAAACGATCCGTACCAGTCCTATTGTTCCTACCAGAATCGTACCACACTAGCCGTCCGTCCGTACCAGTCCCATGATCTCTACCTGAATCGTACCGTCTTAGTCTGGTATGCGGTACTCATCTATGTCCCCCCAATTACTATGCTGCTTGCTCCATTCTTCGACAGGTCATTTTTAGTTGTGAATTAAGAGGTGGGATAAACATCTTACTATGCGCTTAGAGTAAAATAGAAGTAAGAGGTGAATTAAGTTACTCTACTTCTCAAGAAGAATTAACTTACTATACACATTACTCCACGTGCAGAACTCATTGTCACACATTGATGTTCATTTTCTAACATCTTACTCTTCTAAGAGAATTAATTTTAGCAATGATTTATATTATCAAACGAGATGCAAAATATGAGAAATAAGATATACCTTCATCCATATTTATTCTCATAACACAACATGAAAATTTTATATGATTCACCTTCATCCACATTTAATCGTTTAATCTCATGAATCGGAAATCTGGTCCACCCCGGCTCAGATCTCATTCTATACGATCAGGTATTTTTGGATCTGATTTCATGACAACTGTCACCGTGCACTACCTGTCATATATAGAATAGTATTATTCTCAGAATTTTGTAACAAATACTCGACCGAAGTATGTAACAGGGATCTTAACAGAATATTTCGATTCATTGATCACTGTTCTGGATGTACATCCGAAGGTGCTGCAGACAAGCAATTTCTCCTGTTTCATTAGGTAATACAGTAATAAAGAGATACATAATTGTCTGTGTTAAATACTCCTCTGTTTTACATTCTGGTAATATCAATTCAATTATTTATTTTAGCATGGTGTCCATTTCATTCATAATTGATGTGATAAATTACTATATATTTCTTTGCTTATTACTTAAAGAAGGCAACAAAAAAAAAACTATACTTGGGCAGACTTACAGTGAAAATTAAGTTATTCATTCTTTTTGCAAGAAAAAAAAAATGCATTGTAACTCAGACGGATGACTATACTGATCTCAGGCATGCTCTACTAGGCAATGGATCATTTTGAAAATAAGTTTGGAGGAATGAAATAAAAATCATTTTTTTTTTTTTATAAAACTGACAGCAGTTGCCCGTGATGATTTTATTAAAATAGAAGGTACAAGTTACAACCCAAGAAATAAAAATCTTGAAGTTCAAATTTACAGTAAAAATAAGGTTGGAAGAATGAAATAATCATTTTGTATAGTATAACTATATTATAATTTTTTTTCAAACACATAATAAATATAACAAATTCTCAACATTTTTAGGGGGGGAGGCCGACATTTTTATTAATACCCAACGTACCAAAAAAATTATTAAAAATAACCACCGGCCCAAATCTTTATTAAAAATACCCATACCGGTCAATTATTGGCCGGATCCGATTAAATAGTCCAACCGGCCAATAATTGGCCGGATCCCATTAAAAATTCCAACCGGCCAATAATTGGCCGGTTCCGAGGTTAATTCGGTTCTATAAATTGGCATGCACACTCCCTCTTCTCTCTCACAAATCATTTCGTCAAATTTCACACTCTCTCTCCTCGATTGAGCAGTTTCTCCCCGATTTCTCCTTCTCCTCCCAGATTTGCAAGTAAGTCCCTATTCTTTGTTGTAATTTATTTTTTAGAGTAAAATAGTTGTAAAATGTTAGAAATTGTTAGTAATTACCAGAATTTGTATAATTAGTAGAAATAGTTGAAATTAGATAGTAATTAGAGTAATTAATCAAATTTAGGGTATACGGTTTATGATTTAGGTCAATATATTTTTAATTAAGTATAATTAGCATTGTTGACTATATTTTTATGAAATTTAGAATGTTTTAACATGATTAAAAAAAATTAAGCCCGATGTATGAAAATTTAGCATAATTAGGTAAATTAAGCCTATGTTGGTACATTTAGGATATTTTAGCGTACGTAATTATAGTTTTACGTAATTAAGCCTATTGTACCAAAATCAAACACATTTTGGCATATTGTACCGTCGTGAAGCCTATTTGATCAGATTTTACCGTAAGTAAGCCTATTTGATCAATTTTTACCGTAAGTAAGCCTATTATTTCCGTTTTAAGCGTAATTAATCTTATTTTAGATGTTGTGACCGTTGTAGAGCATATTTTAGCCGTTTTTAGCGTAATTGAGCCTATTTTAGCGGTTTTTACCATTATTGATTATTTTTTAAACGTTTTTAGCGTTATTAATTATATTTTATCCCTTTTTAGCGTAATTAAGCCTATTTTAACATTTTGTACCGTTATGAAACATATTTTAGCCGTTTTTACAGTTATTGAGTCTATTTTAAACGTTTTTAGCATTATTAATTGTACTTTATCAATTTTTAGCGTAATTAAGCCTATTTTAACTATTTTTACCGTTATAAAGCATATTTTAGCGATTTTTTCCGTTATTGAGTATTTTTTAACCGTTTTTATCGTTATTAATTATACTTTATCCCTTTTTAGCGTAATTAAGCCTATTTTAAATATTTTTACCGTTATTAAGCATATTGTAGGGGTTTTTCCCGTTATTGAGTCTATTTTAAACGTTTTAAGCGTTATTAATTGTACTTTATCCCTTTTTAGCGTAATTAAGCCTATTTTAACTATTTTTACCGTTATGAATTATATTTTAGCCGTTTTTACCGTTATTGAGTCTATTTTAGACGTTTTTAGAGTTATTAATTGTAGTTTATCATTTTTTAGCGTAATTAAGCCTATTTTAACTATTTTTACCGTTAGGAAGCATATTTTAGCGGTTTTTACCGTTATTGAGTCTATTTTAAACGTTTTTAGCGTTATTAATTGTACTTTATCCCTTTTTAGCGTAATTAAGCCTATTTTAACTATTTTTACCGTTAGGAAGCATATTTTAGCCGTTTTTAGCGTAGGCAAGCTTATTTTAGCGGTTTTTACCGTTATTAAGCCTATTTTAACTGTTTTTGCGTAATTATTCATACTTTATCCCTGTTGAAGCGTAATTAAGGCTATTTTAGCTCTGTTCCGTTACAAAGCATATTTTAGCCGTTTTTAGCGTAGTTGAGCTTATTTTAGCGGTTTTCACCGTTATTAAGCCTATTTTAACCGATTTTAGAGTAATTAATCATACTTTATCCCTTTTTAGCGTGTTTAAGCTTATTTTAGCCGTTTTTTTACATTGCTTACGGCAATTATGATTTACGATTCACATAACGTCGGTTAACAGAATCTTATTAATGAAATTAGGATGGTTAGAGGACAGCCTAGGCTTCGTCCACTGTCACCCATAGTTGACGAGCCGATTGCGACTAGCAGCACAGATCATTTCAGTCCTCTTCTGTGGGTGCCCCACCGCGATCACCGGGTCTCACTGGCTTCTCGTGAGGTATGTTTTTTTTTCACATTTTCAAATTTCTTTGAATTTAAGTGTTGATGTGCTAACCCAATGTGGATTAAATTTGTCAATGTAGGACAAGTCTATTTTAGATGTGAAGCTGCGGTGCGTTCACTTGCCATACTACCCGTTGATGGACCGGTATCTTGTCAATCTAGGCCTCTACCAGATGGTAGACATCTTGCGGACTGGGAGTGGCGTCATCAACGCGTCTCTCATCGCGGGATTGGTTGAGAGATGGCGTCCCGAGACGCACACGTTTCACATGCCGTTCGGAGAGATGACAGTGACTCTTCAGGACGTGAGTTCTTTGTGGGGGTTGGCTATCAGTGGCACCCCCGTCAGTGGTGTATCTGACAGCACGACGTTTGGTGCTCAGATTGAGGAGCTATTGGGGGCTGATCCTCGCTCCCTCATTGAGAAGAGTGGAACATCAAAATTCCACTTGAGGATGAAGAGGTTGTGCCAGCATTTCAGCGCGGGTCTGACAGCAGACTCCACCGGTGTGGAGATTTAGAGGTACAAACTTCAAATTTCCCGTATTATTTTTTGTTTCTGAATTCCCGTTTGTTGCTGATCTTATATTACATGTTTGTTACTGCAGATATACACGGGGCTACGTGATGGACCTATTTGGTTCCGTCATGTTTGCTGATTCTTCCGGTGACTGCATGCCGATGATGTATCTCCCGCTGCTGGCAAACCTGGAGGACCCGTCGAAGTACAACTGGGGTGCGGCCGTCTTAGCCCATCTGTACTCCCACCTCTGCCGTGCTTCTGTGGTAAGTCCCTAGCTATTATCTTACTATTTTACATAATAAATGAAAACGTTGCACCTGACATATGAAATTATTACAAATGCAGCCAGATACGAAACAGATGTATGGGCCAGTATTGTTGCTTCAGCACTGGTCGTGGTCACGGCTACCGGTTGGCAGGCCCATACCGAATGCGGCGCCGGCTTGGGGAGAGCCCGACGATATCCGCTGCCCGACATACGGCAAGAAGTGGCACGGTGTTCACAGTTATCAGGATCAGGGCCACGGTTATACATTGGGTATCAGGCCAGTCCGGTCACAGCTGCAGAATTTGACGGCGGAGCAGGTTGAGTGGACCCCGTACGCCACGCTGTACGATGATGGTAGGCTGCCGTTGAGATGTTTTCAGTCTATGGATATGTGGTATTATATGGGGCCGCTCGTCCATTTTTGGGTAGTGGAGCACCACTATCCGGATCGCGTACTCCGCCAGTTTGGACATCCGCCGTTCATTCCCGCAGAGCCATCTTTGCTGAGGTCCACTATCGTAGACCTGCACAAGTAAGTCGTATATCTTTTGTACTAGCATATATTGCTTGATTTATTTGTGTTGCAACTAACGTGTTTCTTACAGGATGAGCCACTTATCGCGTACGGAGCGCGACTGGAACGAGCACCACGATTTCTATTGCAGTATCTTGGTACAGCCGCAGCACGAGCACTTCTATGTATACCCGGATGAGTTGTTGCAGACCCCGGGAGATCCCCTACTGAGGTACGAGACTTGGTACATGCGGGTATGCATGGCGAGCGTATATCTGGAGGGTGATTACGGCGCTCACTTACGCAATATGATCAAGAACGACGACGGTTACACACCCAACGGTAGAAAATGGGCTCACCAGGTAATTCACTTGAAACTAGATGTTTTTTTCCTTTAACTGATTACTTCAGCATTGTTTGATCTAACAAATTACTCTTTCAGCTGTTGGCAGCGATCAAGACCGTAGCGCATGGGATCAAGATGCTTGGAAAGAAGAACTGGAGGCGGTTTGGCTACATCTACATTGAGAAGGGTGCCACTTTCATGGAGGATTCTGGGCACGGTGGGCAGCTCGTCGGCATGCTGCGGGACGCCAGAGAAAACATCGATTGGCGTCAGATAGATCCGTCCGAGCCCGATGAGAGTCCGGTAATGGCGCGAGACATGCCATCCCCCCCGAGACGGTTCCAGAGTGGGACCACCATCGCTGGGTGTTGTCCACGAGGGGATGGCACGCATTCTACGATGACGACGGTCGTCCGTTTCAGCCTCTGGTATGTTTTATTATTTTAGCTGTATGAATTAGTGCAAATTTCTTCGTTCTGTTCTAATTTAGTAGATTATGTGAGTGATTGCAGGGTCAGTTCGAGATGCCACCGGAGCCACAGATGGCTGAGATAGATCCAGATGAGATAGATCCAGCGTTCGGTGTGAGTCTGGACGAGCTCGGGATCTTTGACTATGGGATGCCGCCGATGGCCCACGATGGAGAGGACAGTGGTAGCGGGGCTCAGCATCAGCCTGACTTTGGGACTGATCTCGCTGCATCTATATTCGGTACACCTCCCCCGATCTCTACGCATGAGTCTGTCTGGGATACTGCCGGTATGATGTACATAGAGGCCGATGCTCGTACGGAGACACCGAGAGATAGAGTGTGGCCCCATCGGGCGAATGCCGGTGTTCCACCTGAGCGATGGTCTCCTTCTCCGTGGCGGCGCTGATTTATGTATTTTTTATGGTTATATTGTTGTTCTTTTTTTATGTTTGGTGTTTTACTATTTTATTGTGCTATGTGTGGTGTTCCTTTATCTTATTGTTATATGTTTCGTTGTTCTATGTTTTGTTGTTCTTGTTTTATGTTTGCTGTTTTACTATTAGGAGTCACAATTCATTTTGCAAACGTATCATTCAATTCAA
Organism: Carex kokanica; assembly: GCA_025461125.1. Taxonomy (NCBI): domain Eukaryota; kingdom Viridiplantae; phylum Streptophyta; class Magnoliopsida; order Poales; family Cyperaceae; genus Carex; species Carex kokanica. The sequence continues at coordinate 1,840,056 of JAJGRX010000435.1, forward strand.
CATACTTCACACAACTTGGAATAAAAAAAAATTTCACAACATGTGAATAAAAAAAGTCATAATAGAGATAAATCACCTTCTACTACTTCACAACTTGGAATAAAAAAAAAAGTTCACAACATATAAATAAAAAAAGTCATAAAGAAAATTAGTTTAAATTAAGTTCAATTAGTTTTAACTAATTTTAGTCAATTTCAATTAATTGTTTTAATTAAAAATAATTTTCATTAATTAAAATTAAATAATAAAATTAACTACAATTAATTAAAATTAATTAAAAGTAATTAATTACTTAAAATGAATTAAATTAAATTAATTTATTAAAATTTAATAAAATTGAGTAAAATTAATTAATTAAAATGAAGTAAAATTAATTAATTACAATTAATTAAAATTAATTAATTACAATTAATTAAAATTAATTAATTACAATTAATTAAAATTAATTAATTACAATTAATTAAAATTAATTAATTACAATTAATTAAAATTAATTAATTACAATTAATTAAAATTAATTAATTACAATTAATTATAATTAATTAATTACAAATAATTAATTATTTTAATTAAAATTAATTAATTATTTTAATTAAAATTAATTAATTATTTTAATTAAAATTAATTAATTATTTTAATTAAAATTAATTAATTACAATTAATTACAATTGATTAATATTAATTAATTACAATTAATTAAAATTAATTAATTACAATTAATTAAAATTAATTAATTACAATTAATTAAAATTAATTAATTACAATTAATTTTAAAATTAATTAATTACAATTAATTACAGTTCCTTCAAATTAATTAAACTGAACAAACATTAATTACAAAATTATAAAATTAATTAAACTTAACTGAACTGAACTAAAATTAATTTAAATTTAATAAATTAAATATTTAAACAAACTTAAATTAATTAAACTTAATTAAACTAAACTAAAATTACTTAAAAATAAGTAAAATTAATTACACTTAACTAAACTCAACTACAATTAATTTAATTAAATTAAATTAAATTAAAACTAACTAAAATTTATTCAAATTAATTGAACTTAATCTAAAAGAATTTAAACTATTTAAAACTAATTAACATTAAAAATAAAAAATAATACAAATAATTAAAAATAAATAAATACCTGTGAGGGCGCTGCGCTGCTGCCTTCAGAAGTTGTGGAGAGGGTTGCTGCGTTATGGGGGGTTAATATAGGGGCTGAAACAGTAAAAAGTTATTAAAGCACGGGGCCGGCCAATAATTGGCCGGTTTGGCTTTTTAATCGGTACCGGCCAATAATTGGCCGGTATGGATATTTTTAATAAAGATTTGGGACCGTGGGTAATTTTAATAATTTTAAATGGACTTAGGGTATTAATAAAAATGTCGGGGGGAGGGGGCTACTTTTTTTTTTTTAAATAAGAATCTTCTTTAATTTCGACAGTATTTTTTAAATACTTCTTACAAAAATTAAACCTACTTTTTTTATATGAGGTGAGGTGAATCTAACTGGCTTATATATCGATTCCATTTTTAATTTAAACTCTAATTTTATGCAACCAAAATTTGTATCAATAACAAAGTCTTGATAGAGTTATAAATGGTCGTTGGTCAGAGGAACCATGCTTTCCAATTCAGTTGGAGTCAAACTTCATGTTTATTTATTTAGTTTACTTTCCAATGTAGTTGTGATCGAGTAAATATTAAAAAAAAGTATTACTTTTTTGGATAATTTCATGTATAGCCTTAAAGAAATTTGAAATTACGTATATCCCCTCTATAATGCATGATATCATATTTACCCATCTAAATTTACAAAACTAGCAAATTTATCCAATTTATTGTCTCTTTTTTTAAACTCATTTTACCCTTTATTATAAAAATATGTAGTATATTTAGTCTTCTAATTAGTGAGTTGTGAGGACAAATGATTTGTGCCATACACACAAATGTATGCTTTAAATGTCAATGTGTATGTGTCATCCGTAGAGAAATAAAATATTTGCCCTTAGAAACCGATCAATTAATTAGAAAACTAAACATTTTTTTTACAAAGACTACGTATTTTTATTTTTTTTAAATATAGGATAAAATAAGAATTTCATAAATTTAAAACGAGTTTTAATATAAAACGCAATAAATTGAGAACTTTTGCGAGTTTTTGCAATTTATAAGGGTAAATATGATATTGTGAATTTCAGAGTAATACACAATTTCAAGATTTTTGAAGGTATACATGAAAATTTCCCCTTATTTTTTTATTTTTTTTATACAAGTGTAAATTAAACTCGCTCAACCTGCAAGTCACGTCCTCCCTGAACATGTTTAATATATAGGCCGTATATCCGATTTTAGTTCTTTAAAAGCAAAACTGTCCTATTTATAATTAAAATGAACTGTTGGAAAGAACAGAAACAATGCAAAAGCATATATATTAAATGAAAAGGCAACAGCCTACTGTTGGGAGAAGAGAAGAACAAAGAGACTGTCGGGAATAGTATATGAACCGTTACATGATTGATGTCAAAATATGGAAATGAAGATGATGCCCTTCCAGTTCTGCTTTTGGCTTTTTAGTACGCCCAAAATTATTATTAAACACTGAGAATTCATCTTTGATACAGTGAGAAAGACCAATATCTTGTGTGTAAAAGATCACATGTACATATGAAAGATATGATATAAATATTAAATGACCACTGCAATTCGTACTGATAATTGATCAAAATCAACTAAGAAATAGAAGAAATAGGAAAATAATAATAATTATTTGGTGTATTGTAGAAAGGAAATGCTATTAAACATGTTTTGACTAGCAAGTTCAACTGCCTAGGGCTACCCCTAAATATATATATATATAGAATTTTGCTATTGTGCTTCATGAAGTAAAACCAATATTGTACTTCACGCTCATACACCCATTTCCAAAATCCAAATCGTCGATCCGACCGTTCAAGTTGTTCTCCATATTGAAATGTGCTTGGAGACCAAATTTTACATTTTCTGGAATTTTTTTACTATTTATTAAGCCACTTTGAAAATCGCTGATCCATTGGTCCAGAATTTTTTACTGTTTTTTACTATTCATAATGGATCAGCGATTTTCAAAGTGGCTTAATAAATAGTAAAAAAATTCCAAAAAATGTAAAATTTGGTCTCCAAGCACATTTCAATATGGAGAACAACTTGAACGGTTCGGATCGACCATTTGGATTTTGGAAACAGGAGTATGAGCGTGAAGTAAAATGAAGTTTTACTTCGCGAAGTACAATAGCCCTACTCTATATATATATATATATATATATATATATATATATATATAGAGAGAGAGAGAGAGAGTAGAACTAGGGTGTTCCTAAGCTCACCAAGCCCTTCGTGAGCTCGACTCTAAAATCTATCGAATTGACTTCAAACGACATTTCCAAACTGTTAGATGTTCAATCTATATTAAAATGTGCTTGGAGACCAAATTTTACATTTTTTGGAATTTTTTTACTATTTATTAAGATGGTTTGAAAATCGCTGTTTTCCAATGGTGCAGAATTTTAATAAAAACAGCGATTTTCAAACCATCTTAATAAATAGTAAAAAATTCCAAAAAATGTAAAATTTGGTCTCCAAGCACATTTTAATATAGATTGAACATCTAATGGTTTGAAAATGTCGTTTGAAGTCAATTCGATAGGTTTTAGAGTCGAGCTCACGGAAGGGCTTGGTGAGCTTAGGAACACCCTAGTTCTACTATATATATATATATATATATATATAGAGTCCGACTAGGCTACTCCATGGAGTAAAACGACTTGGTACTCCACGCCATATCTTCATTTTCAAAGTTCAAATAGTCGATTCGAACCTTCCAACATGTTCTCCATATTGAAATGTGCTTGGAGACCAAATTTTACATTTTTTGGAATTTTTTTACTATTTATTAAGCTACTTTGAAAATCTGAAAATCCTTATGAACAGTAAAAAACAGTAAAAATTTCTGGACCGCCGGATCAGTGATTTTCAAAGTGGCTTAATAAATAGTAAAAAAATTCCAAAAAATGTAAAATTTGGTATCCAAGCACATATCAATATGGAGAACAACTTGAGCGCTTCGGATCGGTCGTTTGGATTTTCAAAATAGAAATAATGAGGCGTGGAGCACCAAGTCGTTTTACACCATGGCTTAGCTAAGCCCAGCACTATATATATATATATATATATATAGATGGGCTGTGGTAGTTGCGAAGTAAGGATCTTATTTTACTTCACGCTCATATTTCCGTTTGCAAAGACCAAACAGTCTATCCGAACCGCTCAAGATGATATCCATATTAAAATGTGCTTGGAGACAAAAAATTTACTATTTTTTTAGATAGGTAGAAAACCGCTGTTTTTGAATGGATTCTGGACCATAAAAAACAATAATTTTGAAATATTCTAAAGTTAGTAAAAAAATTTCAAACAATGTAAAATTTGGTCTCCTAGCACATTTCAATAAGGAGATCATGTTGAGTGGTTCGGATCGTCTCTTTGAAGTTTCAATATAGAAAATATGAGCACGAAGTAAAACAAAGCCCTTACTTCACAACTCACCACAGCCCAACTATATATATATATATGGGCTGGGCTTAGCTAAGCCATAGAGTAAAACAAGTTTGTACTCCACGCCTCATTATTTCCATTTTGAAAATCCAAACTACCGATCCGAACCGCTCAACATGATCTCCATATTGAAATGTGCTTGGAGACCAAATTTTACATTTTTTGGAATTTTTTTACTATTTATTAAGCCACTTTGAAAATCGCTGATCCATTGGTCAAGAATTTTTTACTGTTTTGCTACTGTTCACCTGGATCAACGATTTTCAAAGTGGCTTAATAAATAGTAAAAAAATTCCAAAAAATGTAAAATTTGGTCTCCAAGCACATTTCAATATGGAGATCATGTTGAGCGGTTCGGATCGGTAGTTTGAATTTTCAAAATGGAAATATTACGTGGAGTACAAACTTGTTTTACTCCATGGCTTAGCTAAGCCCAGCCCATATATATATAGCAAAGCTAGGGTGGGATGTGCTCACCAAGAGGATTTGGTGAGCACAACTCCAAAAGTATATCGGATCGGCTTCAAACGGCGAATCCAAACCGTTGAAATTCATGTACTTCATGAGTGATGCATGCACATGCACAATTTTGAAAGATTCGAATTTATTTGCTACAAGGTCAAGCAGTCAAAGAAATGATGAAAAATGAATATATAAAACAACTTATAAAATAACTTATAAAAAGTTCATTTCTTTGACCGCTTGACCTTGTAGCAAATGAATTCGAAACTTTCAAAATTTTGCATGTACGTGCATCACTTATGAAGTACATGAATTTCAACAGTTTGGATTCGTCGTTTGAAGACGATCCGATATACTTTTGAAGTTGTGCTCACCAAATCATCTTCATGCGATGCACGCGTATCGAAATTGCTTTAAAATTCATGCGCACTAGTTCAGCATGAATCTTAAAGCCAACGCACACATATATTGAAGCTACATGCACAGATCTTAATGTGATGCGCGTGGATCGGACGGTAGAGGAACTCTTCGTATTTAAATTTGAGTCTGATGGACTTTTTATGCTTTTAATAAAGAGTAAAATGGGTATTCTATAAATTTAGAATGAGTTTTAATATTAAAAACTATAAAATGGGTAAATTTTTGAATTTTTGAAGTTTAGAGGGGAAATATGTAATTTTGATGTTTTTGAGGGGTATACAGGAAATTCCTCCATAATAATAATAATAATAATAATAATAATAATAATAATAATAAGAGTGAAGCTATGGTACTATGCATAACAATGATTGGTCCGTACTATGGATTAATATCTTCATTTTTTTAAGTTCAAACAATCAATCTGAACTGTTCAACACAATTTCCATATGAAATTCTACTTATAAAACAAATTTTACATTTTTTACTTTTTTTTTATAGGTAGAAGATCACTTGATCTGAAAATTACATACCATTCAAAAATAGTGATTTTCTACCTATTTAAAAAGTAATAGTAAATTAAAAATATAAATATATATATAAAACTTACTATGCAAGTACATACTCATACATAAATTGTGTTGAACGGTTCATATTGACTCTTTAAATTTCGAAAACGAACATATTGATCGGCACTATGCATGCATATTGCCATAGCCTCTCTCATCATCATCATAATAATAATAATAATAATAATAATAGATTAGTTACTAGTTAGGTCGGATCGGACTACACATGATTGACCCTAAGCCCAGATATAGCCCGGTTAAAAGTTCCGACCAAATTTATTGGTTAATCGAACACCTGAGTTGAATGGCACGTTACATCATTTGTTTCGACGATAAAAAAAATGAATAGACAGCTGTAATACTTATACTTGCGTTTGACCCTCGAGTATGTATCATGTTGACATTTTTTTCAGACGAAAAATACATGCCTTCAAGGTGTGAAATGTTCGCTAGTGATCCATGTTCTGACTGTCTGTTTTTCCTTTTTTTTTTCTTCTTTTCATTATAGCTCTAGCACTGTTTTCTTTTTCTACTTTTTTCAATGTTCCAAACGCTATAAGTCTATACGATAACATAAAAAGATAGTTGCATTTTCTTTTTCTTTTTCTTTTTCCTTTTGGCTAATATAAAAATTTGGCTAAACCTACAATTGAGTCTGGATTTTGCTCAAAATATTTACAATATGTCATAAGCCTAATCGTTTTTGAGAACTTTTGCTCAAAGATGGTTTTGTTTTTCTTATTTTATCTCAACTTAAATTTAGTGTGAGAATTGAACTATGAGCTTAGTTATCATTGATATGAGATAATACGGTATATATGTCTTTTTAAAAGATCAACATCAAGAATCAATATTTGATATCTCCATTCCATTATTAAGCACGTTGGGTGTCCGATCCGCCAACGGCTACGATTGAAAGATGAAATTTCGGATTTAATCTCAGCCCTCCAATCACATAATCTGTCTTCTTTTGATTAATACATATGTTTTATGTGTAGAAGTCTAAATTTAGTTAAAAACATACTCACCACACGTACTACCACACAATACGTTACAAGTAATACCAAGAATTGAGCAAATGGAATTAACATTAAATATTTATTACCATATCTCTCTCCAGCTTTAATTGGTGCATAAAAAAGATTAATTTCCAATTTAGACAGATAGCATATCTCATTTCCGAATTTCCTACCTCTTATCATTTTTGGAAGAGAACAAAAAAAACATATTATTGATTTATTCTCTAGCAGCATTCCACATTTAATTTAATTTAATTATAACGCAAAAATTGTGTATGCACTGACATGCAAAGAATGTTGTTATATTAAAACAGTCATTTGTTGTTGTTTCTTTTATTATTATTTATTATGTGTCTCTCTATGTTAAATCTTATAATATGTCCCGTTGCAATGCACGGGTACGATACTAGTAATGATTTATTTAGGTAGGAGACCACAGTTTTAAAATTTAAATGAGAGATCATTTATAAATATTTAAAAATAATAAATTTGTTTCTCATCTTTATCCTAAAAATCAGTTTCATGACTATACACGAATCTTATCTCAAATATTAAGACTCAACTTGTAACATTTTTCAGAAAAAAAAGACACCAAAACCAATTTCTTTCTAAAATTTCAAACGTCTACTTATCTCGCTTAATTAATCTCTTATCTCCTTTTATAGATAGGTTCTTTCTCATTCCCAAAATTCTTCTTACTTCCTATCAAATCAAGAACTCTCATTTAACTTGAAATTCGGAAAAAATAAAAAAATATTAATCATTAAACAAGCAAATATGCAATTTTTGCTTGTTCTATTCTATTTTTTACGTCCTGTTTTTTAAATCCATATCACATCTTTATTATTAAAGCTTACATTATTTCGGGATATCTTTATCAATTGCCTCAATTAATGTGTAAATCACAAGGTTCTAAATAGCGTTTATAGCGTCGTAGCGGGAAGGCTAAAAAAAAAGCTATAGCGAATAGCGTCGCTATAGCGGAAGCTATTCCAAATAGCGTTTTTTTTTTACATTTCGTATATTCAATATTTGTACTAAATATCAACATTATCTAAGGTCTCATAGAACAATAAATAACACCAAAGTAATTAAGAAATTATAATATTCATATTGAACCCGTACAAAGTCCAAATTGCGGTTCAAAATATCCATAGTAATATCATAACCTATCGATTTTTCCTATTAAAAATATCTTAAGTATCATGATTCATGACATAATCTATTTTTTTTTCTATTCAAATTTTAATTCCGGTTTGGACTTTTTTTCTATTCAAATTTCAATTTCTATTCCTAATTTCAAATTGATTTATTTGTAGCAAGTAGCAACAAATTCAATTTCGGTTTGAGATTTTTTTTATCTTTATTTAAAACCCATATAAATTGCTTAAAAAAAAAAAAAAAAAAACCCATATTGTATAGCGCAAATAGCGCTGTAGTGGCCGCTATAGCGGCCGTAGCGCAAATAGCGCATGTTGATGTCGTAGCATAGCGTTTGGGGTCCAAAAACGCTATAGCGCCGCTATAGCGCGCTATTTAGAACACTGGTAAATCATAAACTCCATGGAATACACTTTCTCAAAAAAAAGAAAAAAAGTAGTAACGTGGTATGATACATTGGTATAAAAAATATACTGTATACTTTTGATTACGTAATAAAAAATTATTTAAGATTTATTGTCTTAAATTCATGATTTTAATTATTTTAATAGTCATTTAAGTTGATGTTTGATTTGTCTAAATTGAGATCGTACCACAGCATTCTGCTACTAACTGTTATTCAAAATATTACTAACGCTGGTAATTATAATATTCTCTTTCCTGACTCCTGAGTGAGAGAAAATCAGGCGGAGACAGTTATCACATTTCTCATGTTTTCTGGCAAGCATACGAGATAAAGCACCGTCTTTCCATTTGGTGAGAAAATTCAAGCGGCACCAAAGGTATTTTTCGCCAAACGACAGTGCCAGCACAAACACCACCATACCAATTTGTCTAGAGAAATTACCCTTTAAACCTCCCTTGAAGCGTACCCGTTATAAAAGTCTATCACAGTTAATGTGAATTTAATATATGGTCGTGGTGCATATTTTTCCCGACACAAGTTGGGAATGGAACTCCACAGCACGTCTTAGACGCAAGACTCTCCACTTTTGGAATAGAGTAATAATAATAATAATAATAAAATTGAATTAATTTCCGATTAAATTTAAGTTTAAACAATTAAACCCCTGTTGGCTGTTGTGAAATGTCAAAGAAAGAAATATTCCAAGCTGAATTAATCCGAAATTAAATCATAAAAATCTTTTCCGTTTCTAATCCCACCACATCACCTAGTCGGCTATTCGCCTCCCATTTCTCTCTTCCTCTCTCTCTGCTTTGGTGAATTGGTGTGGTGGAAGGATGCTTGTCACCTACTCCTTGTTAGCGCTTGCTAGTTACTACTTTCCCTCTCTCTCGTAGAAAACCCACCAAAAATTAGACAAGAAAAGTAAAGATAAAGCAACTTCTCACTTCGCCAGATATCTTATTATACCTTTCTCTGCTCGTAAGATCGGTTTGGTTTCCTTCTGCGCGCTAATGGAGATGAAGCACACATGCAAGCTGTGCTCTCGCCACTTCTCCAACGGCCGCGCGCTCGGTGGTCACATGCGATCCCACGTCATCTCCGCCGGAGGAAGTGGCGTTGCCTCCACCGCTTCCTCAGGGGACGAACAGAAACTCCAACCAGCCACCCCTGCCTCCTACGTGCTCAGAGAGAATCCGAAGAGGAGCATCAAGTTCACTGATCCAGAATACTTCTCCTCTTCGTTTCTAACACCAGTGGATCATGGTGAGTCGTCTATTGTGCAGGATCAAGAGAGCGACATCGAGTCGTCGCCCCGTGCCAGTGCCGGGGGTGGTGCCACCGCTCGCCGCGTGCGATCAAAACGGCGGCGCCGCTCCTCTCCCCCTCCTCCAATTGATTTCGAGCCGGCGAGCTCTGTCTCTGATGCTTCGCCTGAGGAGGACGTGGCTGTCTCTCTGGTCATGCTTTCTCGTGACAGCTGGAAACCCAAACCCGACCCGGAACCCACTTCTACTCCTCAACCTGATAACGGATCCAACAAGGTGAGGACCCGGTTCGAGTGCAACATGTGTAAGAAGGTATTCAGATCGTTCCAGGCGCTCGGGGGCCACCGAGCAGGCTACAAAAATGGTAAAGTGAGATGTGTCGGGTTGTTGGGCGAGAAACCGAGCACGGTCAGGAATGGATTCGAATCAGATTCTTTAATCAATGACAATGTGCATGGTCCGAAGGCGGGTCTCCACCCGTGCCCGTTCTGCCCAAAGATGTTCAGCTCCGGCCAGGCACTAGGAGGTCATAAGAAGTCACACCTGAAAAGCTCTCATGACAATGCTAATGGTAATGGTAATGGTATCTCTAGTGATGCTATTGTTAACAGTGTGCCCGCTTCGTCTTCATCTTCTCCAATTGGATTTATTGATCTTAACTTGCCGGCACCAGTTGATGATGAGTTCGAGATGTCGGCTGTTTATGATGCCGAGTTTGATCAAATTAAGATGGCTTGAAATTCAGTTCAAGACATGGAGGTGAATTCGGTGAATTGAGGTAAGAGTAGATAATAAGCAAAGAAAAAGTGAAGCTTAAAGAAAGAAAGAGAAAGTAAGAGTGATTCTTTTTTAGTAGTGATTTTTTATAATTCTTAGTTAGTAGTATTTGGTAAAAGCTTAAGCAACAATTTCTTTATCCTTTTTTTTTTTTTTTTCTTCTTCTTCTTGTTCAATGCTTAGAGTTCTTGTAACTAAGCAGGTGATGTACTAATTAACAGTAGTGGAGCTCCTGCTTCCTCTTTGCATTTGGTTAAACTACTGTAACTCGAGTTACAGTTGCTTCCCAACTTCCGAGCAAAAGTCATAAGCTCGGTTCAGTGCAAGAATTATTGAATTGCATTTCTTTCTTTCTCTGTTTTTTTTATTTTGAAGTGATTTTTAAGCTCAATTTCTGCTTTATGTTCTGTTTGAAGCTTCCAGTCCAGCTGTTTACCAACTGTCTCTGCCGTCTCGTCTCCTGCTTGGAACTTACAGCAATTTCTTTAATACTCCTTGACATTTATATGCCATTATTATTGCATTTGTAATTAATTACTAACGATATATATCAGCCACTCTGCTTCTGTTCATAGTTGTTAGTTTTGTTATTATTTAATACTCCGCTGTTGCTTGTACTTTTGTCCTTGAAGCCTTTTCTCTTTCCAGCAGTTGATTCAGTCATCTCCAGTTCTGTATTTCCGGTAGAGATCCTGTCTTGTTCTTATTATTATCACCTGACGTAAAGGACTGTCCAGTTAGGATTTTACTGGAGAATAATATATCATTCAGAATAGCAAAGCCTCGCTATCTTCGGCTGCTTTTGGAAAACAGAGGCTACTGAGCATGAGATGCTTCCCAATCAAGCTTCCACGTCTCAGCATCTTTGGCTTGTTTTGGACTTTTTTTTTTTTTTTTTTTCCTTTGATTATTTACTTATTTTAGCTAACGGTGAATTACTGTACCAGATGTAAATGTGTGTTGAATTTGATGGTTTGTTTCGCTGGTTGTCCGAAATTTACTTCGTCTCCGTGTTAACTACCGCTTAGGCGTTGGGTCATTGAGTCATAGATTAGATTAGGAAGTAGCTGGATGGGTCCAGTCAAAACGTAATCTGCGCGCTAGTCGATTTATTTCTCTCCAGTCTCCAGTACTGAACACCGGTTTTCTCCATTCATTCAAGGGGCCCAATCTGCTTGATTGTTTTTTTTTACCTTTGATGACTAGGAATTGTTGAGAATTTTAGACCTTCCAATTTTGACACTACGGTTTAGATTATTCATGGATGGTCTGAATTAAGGGTCCCCTAAAACATTCTCTGGTTTGTAAACAGTAAACAGCCCCACCATTTCAAATTAAATGGATTAAATTTCAAATCGGAATCATGAATTCATCAATTTTCTTTGAGCATACGGACTCCTAGATCATTTTAATAATTAAATTCTTCAGCGTCATGAGAACCTTATTATACATACATTCAGTGTTGAGAATGTGTAAAAAAAAACATCTCAAAATGAAATACAAATGATTTTTAATTATATCACAACAAAACAAAAGGTTCATCAAATTTAGGGAGAATTTCACGTATACCCCTCAAAAACTTCAAAATTACATATTTCCCCCTCTAAATTTTGAAATTACGTATTTCCCTCTCTAAACATCAAAAATCACATATTTACCCATTTTATTGTTTTTTTATATTAAAACACATTCTAAATTCATAAAATACCCATTTTACCCTTTTTATTAAAAAACATAAAACATCCGACTCCAATTTGAATCTGAAAAGTTCCTATATCGTCCGAATTGCTTTACGATCTGTGCGTGCTAGGTCAGCACAAATCTTGAAGTGAACATGCACGGATATTGAAGCAACGTGCACAGATCTTAATGCAATACACACGGATCAAAATTGCTTTAAGATCCGTGCGCACTAAATTAGCACGAATGTTGAAGCGAACACGCACATATCTTATTGCGATGTGCGCGGATTGGACGGTAGAGGAACCCTTTAGATTCAAATTTGAGTTCAATGGGGATTTTATACTTTTAATAAAGGGTTAAATGAGTATTTTATAAATTTAGAATGTGTTTTAATATAAAAGACAATAAAATGGGTAAATATGTGAGTTTTTGAAGTTTAGAGGGGAAAATATGTAATTTTAAAATTTAGAGAGGGAAATACGTAATTTTGAAGCTTTTGAGGGGTATACATGAAATTCCCCCTAAAATTTAATATAACCAACAACTATAAAAAGTGTTTGCACTGTGTAAAAACCAACACCCCCAGAGAAACCGTACAGTTTTTAGTACTCAGTCAGCTCAACTCTTCAAACCTGACAAAATTCGTCCGGTCTGTCTATTGATCAGGTTACACTTTGGAATGGTCGCCTTCTAAGACAATTAAATGGAGAGCATATTTATCAGGGCTACGGTGGGCCCGTCACGTGATCTCAGACGAAGTTTTTTTTTTGTTTTTTGAGTGGAGAGAAGAAGTACTCTGCTACATATTTTTTCAGCTGCATATGTAGACTAATCAAGTCACTCCTCTAATTCAAACATGCTTTCATTTTTAATTTTTCATTGTTATGATTTACTTGGCCGTCCAAAAATATAACCGTCATTTACTACAAATTGTGTATGCCATCAATGCTATGTTGTATGGATACAGTCATACAAATACGTATATTGTATTGAATACGATACAGATACGGCAATACATATAACAGACCATCAACGTTATAATAGATGTAATTCCTAAATGTTTTTACAGTACATTTAACAGTGATTTTCCTCTCAATTTACTTCTTCTCGTATTTAGAAATAAATGAATTAGTAAAATAAATATAAATTAGTAGCACCAAAAAAAATACCAAAAGCTTTAATAATGTTTAGCTGAAGATTAACAGTATTAAAAACTTTTTCAATATTAATTATTTTTTGAAAAAAAGAAAGAATTTTTCATGTTTTTGTAGTATTAAAAAAAAGGATTATATTCATACATAGTCTCAGAAAAGTCACAAAATCATTATAATGTTTCAAAACTTTTTCACGTATGTCGTATCATCAACAATTTTATCCATCCGAATTTGTTCTCTCTTTTTATTTATTCTGCTCAGTTGATTCATATTTTCTCGTACTCTATTTCTTCATCGTAGAGATAACATATATATATATATATATATGATATGTTTTTTTTTTGGGTCCGATTTCTATTTGGTTAATCATATTATTTTTATTTATATAAAAAAATTAATATAAATTATTGCAAATTTGCATTTATGTTGAAATAGATATGTGTTTTTAGAGGTAGCCATTAGTATTATAAAAATTCATGAACACAAATTAGATTAGGATGTGTCGTACGCAATTGTTTTTTAAATCCTTCCAAATATCAAGTCAAAAACAAAACACGACGGGAGCACGTAGAAAACAAAATCACTAAAATATATTAAAAGAAGATGTAAGTTAGGCCACATTACTCAAATCAAACACTGGCTTAGCTAATTAGCTGGAGAGTTTTGATTGGTGAACCTTTTCACTGACAGGTGGGGCATGATAAGCCGCTCTACCGTAATTTTAGATACTTTTGTGCTGCTGGAGCGGTGGAGCCCAGTTTGACGGAATAGATATTCATATTCCATGTCCAGGCTTTAAATGGTAGGCCGGTGTCCAATACATGGATTTCTTTCCTGTGATAAAAGGAAGATGCATGGAATATTTGAGAGGAGAAAAGAGCGGTGGCTTGTGGTCGTAGAATACAACTCCAGATCTTCTATGATTCCTTTCAACTGGCTCTTCATGTCGTGAACAAACATCCTGGTCAATTTTTTTCTAAAAGTAGTTTTGCACATTTCACACCAAAAATGGTAGATAGTTACCATTTTTAACCGTATTATTTTATATGTTTTTCGTTGCTTTATTAGTGCTTGTGAAATATAGAGACAAATAGAAAAGATTTTTTGTTAGAACAAACCCCTTCCTCCTTGCTTGCACAAAAATTGAACTTTATAATGTAATAAAAAGGCAATTCACTAATGCAATGTTGACATTATTGTACACAAGTAGGGGTGTCAATGGGTACGATACGGGTAGGGTGGAACTATTTTCATACCCATACCCACTAAGAATTGATCTACCCATACCCTACCCATACCCGTTAAGAATTTGTCTTACCCTACCCTACCCATACCCGTTATGATTAATGGGTAACGAAACGGTAGTGGGCGAATAACGAAAATACTAATATAATGGTTTTACTATTTTTACAAATAAATTATCTAAATTTATCATGTCATACATACGTCATCACAATTACTAATATAAAAATGAAAATACAAATATGCAATTATTCTAACTAAATAACAAAACATTCAGCAATATGGAAAACATGGAAATAAATAAATTGAATATAATATTGATATATCTATATATAATTTATTTCATATAATTACCCGTTACCCAATGGGTACGAAATAATCTTTATCCGTACCCATACTCGTTTATCTAATGAAAAAAAATCTTTACCCATACCCATACCCATTAAGCTAACGAAAAAAAAACCTTACCCATACCCGTCTTATCGAATACGATACGGGTAGGATAAATGGATAAACGGGTGTCATTGACACCCCTATACACAAGTTAAGCTAATTCAACTTACTATTTTTGTATCTTTTTTTTTAATAACAGAAAATTATTTTTTAAGTCAAATCTTTCGTAATATGTGAAATCAATCCGTCCTACTTTTCTCATATGCGGTAAAAAAAAAAAAAATTGTGTATGAGATGAAATATCAAAATTCGTTCATAATCATGGACGCATTTGTTAGTTTGTACTGACTTTGACTTTATAGTTAGGTTTGTGTATGTGTGCGCATGTCTATATATCAAATACGTTAAATTCAAATATTATTGTATAATGTAAGGTACTATACAGTGATGCTTCCATACGAGTGATTAAACTCAAGTTCAATTTCGCCTTGAGGGATGAGGTTTTGTTTGTTTGTAACTTTTTACATAATTGTCTCAGGGAATATGCAACCAACTTTTTACATAATTTGTCATATCGAATACGCACGGCTAATTCATATTCCTATATATGCTGGGGATATGCATTTTGACTAATTCCGAGGGGTAATGTTCGAAACTGAATATGAGTATCAATATTTGTGTTATAGAAATATTCTCGTATTATTCTCGTCTCTCAGAGCTTTAGACATCACCGAATTTATTTCTAAATTTGTTACTATGATTTAATAAATGATCTTTTTAGTAACATTCGTTACCCCATTAAATGCATATAAAATTATTTTAAATGTGTAATATAACCTGAGCTTCAATCCGAGACCCACAGTCCCACACACTTTGAAAAAAGAATATTTCCTCTTAGAGAGATAATAAATATCAGCCCTGCATATATTGTGTGTGTGTCATAATTGTTGCACGAGATCTTTGCCTAACGGAAATTTCATTTTAGAAAAGTACAGTCCACCAATCAATGGCAACCACTGATAGAGGCCAGAGGCCACTCTCTATAAGTTCGGATCCTCTATGGCATAAAAGCAACCAACCAAAATATGGCGAGTTACTGACGATGACATTTCACAATAACAAGTAGCAATACATGTAGTCACAGAAAATAAATTAATTAATGTCTGCCTGTCTGGATCCCATTTGTCGGTAACTTGGCACAGTGTACATGGTTCATATTTCTACTACAGAAGATCGAGACAAATAATTAAGGACCTCAAAAGAACAGTCCAAAAATTCCCCTTTGCTTGTTTGCCTCCATGACTACTGCATAAACGGTAGAGATAATATCCCGAAATTTTTAAATATAGCACAAAAAAAAAAAAAAACTAAAACGGCATCAAATCTTGAAAATGCAAAATTTAGGACGGCCGCAGATCGGTTGAGCGACTCCATTTACTGGGGATCGCAGATTGGCTGAGCGGCCCCCTTTTTTTTTTTTTTTTTTTTTTTTTAGAGACAATATGAATGAAATTGAACCATAAAAATTCGAATTTTGTTTTTAATAATTTTTAGATTACTTCTTTTGATGTATCCGAAATTTTTTTAATTTATATTAAAATACGCTAAATTACTTGAAATTATGTTAAGTTATGCTGAATTATACTAAATTATACTAAATTACAATAATTATGTACAATTATGCTAAAATACGGTAAATTACGCTAAATTACGTACGAATAGGGCCTATTTTGTGCCATCTTTCATAAATCATAAAAAATAGTAAAAAAAATTCCTAAAATAATAAAAATTGGTATTCTACAAGTTTATTATATAACTAATTTACTGAGCTACGTAGATTGAACAATAGAAATGAAAATCTTAATCGGAAACTTCAACTGAAGTTTTGAGGCCCTTCTCTTTATTTTTTGGCGATTCTGAATTTGGAAATTTGGCATTGCCAATTCGAACACATGTGTATTTTCATAAGCTTTTCGAAAAGTGGTCATTTGCTGAAATCGAACACTCGAGCGCCGTTTTATGGCCGTTTGAAATTTCGTCGTCGTTTTTCGCCTTCTCAGTGAAGATATCATCCCTATTCATACGTAATTTAGCGTAATTTACCGTATTTTAGCATAATTCTACATAATTATTGTAATTTAGTATAATTTAGTATAATTCAGCATAAATTAACATAATTTCAAGTAATTTAGCGTATTTTAATATAAATTAAAAAAATTTCGGATACATCAAAAGAAGTAATCTAAAAATTATTAAAAACAAAATTCGAATTTTTATGGTTCAATTTCATTCATATTGTCTCTAAAAAAAAAGGGGGGGGCCGCTCAGCCAATCTGCGGTCCCCAGTAAATGGGGCCGCTCAGCCGATCTGCGGCCGTGCTAAATCTGGAATTTTCAGGATTTGGTGCCGTTTTGGTTTTTTTTTTTGTGCTATATTTAAAAATTTCGGGATAATATCTGATCCGAAAAATTATATGTTTCCTTATTCAAAAAATTAGATGTCGAATATATAAATACTAATATAGTTTTATGTTTTAATTATTCATATATAAATAGTAGATATATATCGTATATTTTAATTTATATTATAAAAAAAATATTATGCACCATTATAATTAAATAAATATTATGAACTTTAATATTATTTAATAATTTTTTGATAAATATCCTGTCACACCTCTGATCCGGAGGTGCAACAACCTACCGTGTCTATTTACCATTTAATATACGTAACACAAGGCATGGATCTTTTGTATGAATTGCCAATAGCATTCATTATTTTTGCCACATCCCAATTTATTTTACAAGAATTATCTGACATTTTACAGTGGATGATGCTAGAGATACACTCTCAGCATTCTGTCAGATATAATAAACCCAAACCACAAGTACGTTTCTTGTCTTTGCCTAACAAAACTGTATATCTCATAAGGGGAAACGAGTGAGAAATAATAAATTATTCCTCAATGTTGATCGGATAACACCATTTTTTGGTGATATCAGATGACACTCTATATTTTCAAAATCCAAACAGTCGATCCAAACCGTTCAACATGATGGATAAATTTGATTTGCAAGAACATTTTAATATATCCATCATGTTGAACGGTTTGGATCGACTGTTTGGATTTTAAATTTTTTAAAAATGTAGGATGTCATTCGATGTCACAAAAAAATGATGTCATCCAATCCCTCCTCATATATATATCCTTATCAATACTTATAACCATAGATATAACATAACAATTTACATATTTCCATATATGTTTGTTTAGTAACTATTCTTTTATGATACATCAGTTATTTTCTTTTTATTTCATTAACCCATTCTTTAATTTCAATTTCACAGCCTGACATGTATCATGTTTAAAATTATACATGTTCTGCCCAAGGGCTTTTTCTCAAAAAAAATAAAAATATATATATACATGTTCTATTTACATCAATCTATTCCTACACATATTTCATTATCTTGTTTAATTTCAATATTGTTCTATTTGCATTTTTGTCCCTACGACATGTTATAATTCTTAACTTGGGTAAATTTGTAAGTTTAACCCCTAAAACCTTGAACTGTACCAGTTGTGATTATAAGTACTGGTTTTGAACGTACTCGTGTCAAGAGGTGAAACTTTAATGGTCAAACAATCTCAATTATTTATTTGCAATATAATCAATATAGTAAGATATTGGAGTCATAGTAAGATTTAAATCATGTTTGATTCCAAACAGGTTCAATACTGAAACGTACCAGTAAGGAGAAAGGTGTTCATCACTTCAAAATTAGCACACACATCAAGTTAATTAGGAATTCCAATAACAAAAGCTAAGTTAGAGAGATGGAAATCAACAAGCTACCAGTTTCAATCTTTGTTTGCAATATGAATCAGTTCCATAAGGGATCAACATCAGGCTAGAGTTTTAACCCATACCAACACCCCAAACCAAGTTCGGTATAAACCGGCCGGTACCGTTAAGGAGAAGGAGTTAACGCAATCAAATAGAGCTATCGGGTCCATATTCGATTTAAAAGATTAAATGGTAGAAGAGAGGCATGTGGCAAATCAATTCATATATACAATATGATCTGCTTACTAGCTCTTTTGTTTACAAGCTGTCAAACCCTTATTAAATGAGAAGGGAGATTAGTAGATCACATGCAGCCAAGTTAAAAACAAGAGGAGATATATTACCAATATGAAATTGCAAGGATCTCCGGTAGAGAGTATCATGAATTCATGATCGGTGTTTCAATAGCATCAACCAAACGAGAGAGAATCTCTCTGCTTCTTTGCAAAAGAGAGAGAGAGAGAGAGAGACTGTTCTCGCGAAACCAATGGGACAAGGCGGTTGGAAAAAGAATAAGAAGAGAAGAAATTAGATGAGAAGCCAAAGATGTGGGTCCCACATGTAATTTTCCAATTTCAACCTTCTAGTTTCCAATTTTTATAAGTCAATCCTAAATTAAATGTAACTATTATTCCTTAATATTTTAATTGCTATATATATACTATCCAATCCAATCCAATCCATGAAATACTTGTACTTACATTGCAATTTATTCAATTTCCAATTTCGGATTATATAAATTTATTAATACTTTAATTAATATTATTCGTATTTTGTTACAACATCTCAAGTTCCTCATTTCAGATTATGAAACTTGATATATTTCAAAATTTTCAAACTATTATTTTGTTTAAATGTATTTTTGAATGATTTGTTTGTTGTACTTAACATAACAGTGTCTTAATTATTTTGTTCATATGTTCAGAAATATACTACTCGTTCTTTAAATGTAACATATTTTACAGAAAAATATATTCAAACATTTCGTATTTTATTCTATTTATTTATTTCATATATACATAATTTGTGTAATGTTACATATCCGATCCGATCCATATTCGTATTCATATTTGTCTGATATACGATCCGTATCTATATCTATATCTATATCTGAAATATTAAAAAGAAATATGAATATAATTTTACCACTATTCGCTCCGTTTTCACTCCTACTTAGCATAGTATTTTTTTTTTCTGATAATAATTTCGTTCTCTAAAAAGAAAAATAGTTAAAATTTCATTTGTTTATTTTTTGGCTTAATAAAAAAATGATAAGTCATGTTGGGATCCAATTGACTAAGAATATTCAGTCATCCTTTGACAGCCTCTGTCAAATTTTTCTTTTAATTTTGCAAAAAACAGAGTAGTCAGCCAAGAAGGCTTATTAATAAATTGACACGTCAGCCAAGTAGGATCGAGTTGGTCGTTGAGCAAATTTTTTACATTTGTTTACTTTTAGGTTGACAACTCACTGGGTCTAGATTAATTAACATCTAAGGACTTGTTCAACAACAGGTATTTTGGGAATTTTTAAAAATGAGATTGGGAATTTCAATTTGTGAATATTAAGATTATTTAATTTATGGAAAATTTTAGAAGATAGGTGTTTGACAAATGTATTAAAAAATTGTTAAGATGTTGGTTTTTTTTTACAATTAATTTTTTTTTGTAAAGATATAATGCTAAAATCAAACTATATTAATTGTATTGATAATAATAAATTATTCATATTAATATAATTATACATAAACTTACGTGACAAGATTATATTAGTCGTTGGAATAGGAACTTAAAAATTAGTCTTGTGTTTTGTACAATCTAAATTTCTTATACTTTTAAATTATGTTTTGCATAATTATTTTTGTATTTGAACAATTATTGTATTGTTAAAATTCTATTTAAAGTTATTTTTAGTTTTGTGTTTCATTTTTTATATTAATTCTTATTTTGTTGAATTATGTTTACTTTATTATTTTTATTTTTACATGATTCATGCCCGTAGCCATATTTGAACACCTAGTTATTTTTTATTTGGTTTCAACACTCGGTTTGATATTAATTATTTAAAAGCTATTAAAAATTTAATAGGTAAACAAAACAAAAATTAACTGGTGTGCTTTAAGATTGAAAAGTTAATAGAATTGAAATGTAACTAGCTGTTAATATTCAATTTAAAACAAATCTACAACACCCAGTTGTTTATGTACAAGTCACGTTAGAAACAAAATTTCATCACAGCTAAAATTAGAGGTACACTGCTATTGTTTCTAACGGTATCTAGAGAAGGTTGGTATCTAAAGAAGGTGAATATCGTAACTTAAAGAACCTTAAATGTTTTTTGTTATGATAGGTAAAACAAGCAAACAACCACAATTAATTAACAATATAAAGTAAATAAATAAAGTAAGAGAGATTGACACGCGGGATGTTAACGGAGTTCGGCTTAAAATATCTACGTCTCCGGGGCAACGCAACTTCGTTGGTGTGCATTTCCTATTATCCAATGAAAGAAATGATATAACTCGTGACACGTGAGCCCAACACACGTGAGAAGTCACGGACAACTCGTGTATAAGGTTGAGCCTAGCAGCTCAAAGTTGGAGAGTCTTACGCAGAGGATCGTCACACAACTATAAATATATGTGAGCGGAAGCGCTCGAGCCAGTGAGCCCTTAATGCCCTATAAGCGGAAAGTCACGCGGCTATAAAAAGAGAGCACTAAAGTAGATCTCCACACTATTGAACAATGAACCAACACTCTAATTAAATCTAGAAGTAGATTATAGAACAGATAGTATATTTCATCCCAATTATGTATAACTT
Organism: Carex kokanica; assembly: GCA_025461125.1. NCBI lineage: Eukaryota > Viridiplantae > Streptophyta > Magnoliopsida > Poales > Cyperaceae > Carex > Carex kokanica. The sequence continues at coordinate 1,861,874 of JAJGRX010000435.1, forward strand.
GAATAGCGTACAGTACGGTTAGCATCCGTTCGGAACGAAGACAATCTGGAGAGTCCTTGGATGGTACAGAAAATTCCAGTCTGAACGATTGCTAATCGGAATAATTATTCCGTACAGAAACACTTCTTTATCTGTCTGGTACCATTCAATATATTTCGTACTGAACGGATAGTTTCAGAAATGAACAACCTCAAATTTGCTTTAGTTCTCTATTTGATATTACAATTTATAATTTTAATCTTCGTAAAGTCTTGTTGATTTTTTTGGTTCTTCAAACTTATTCTTGCAATTACAATGTTCTTGAACCTGCAAACTCACTCATACAAAAAAATCATTTTTTTTAAGGTTAGTGGCTTTAAATGCCTACTAACAATTTCATTTATAAAAAAACGTATTTACAATAGGTTAAATGACCGTAATTTCTAAATCTATTCTTTTATTCTCATAAAATTCTCTAAACTAATATAATATTATAATCTTCTCGTAATAACTCTAATACCTTAATCATCATCTCGCTCCACGACCGGATCCGCTTCTTCGACCGCCGCCGCGTTCCGACGACGACCGGATCTACTCACCGTCGCGAACTCATTGTATTATTAACTACAATTATTGTATTATTATATGTTTTTATAAATTAGTCAAACAATATAATTAAAAGATTGCATAGAAACAACTGCGAACTCCGCGAGTTGAGAAAAAAACAAAACTTGGACTCAATTTTATTTTTTCCAAAAGTTTTGTCTGTTGGAAGAGAAATGTTACTCTCTTAGAAAATTTTGTAGAAAAAAATACTGAGGACTGCCGAACGAAAGCAAGATAAAAATACCTAAATTGCTTTTCCCCCTTGAAACCCATGGCTACATGAGGTGCCGAACATGCCTTAAATGAGTCCAGCTCTCGATTGATAAATACTGGTATCATTTTTATACTGCATTAGCAATTTTAGATCTTCACTTAAAAGGTTTCCTATACTAAAAAGATTAACATTACCACATGACAAAGTGCACCCTTTTTATCTCACGAATTTTGCATTTTGACACAATGAAATTATAAATTTTCCATTTTGATCCTTGCATTTTGCTTTGACCGAAGTTGGTCACCTATTTTTTTTTTCCATTCATTTTTTACCGGGGCAAAGTTTTACAATTAGAATAACAATGCATGTATATAAGAAGGTCGGTTTCTACTGGCCATAATAAATTTTCCAGAATATTTCTTATTAGCAACTTTTGGCAACATTAAATATGACAAATTAGCTACAACATTATGCACATATGAAAGGCACTAAGCTACACAACATTAGCTACAATTTTCCAGTATAAGTTACGCTTCTAAAAAAAGAGAGAAAATAAATATGCACCGATTATAGTTGATACATAAACAAAAATCATAATTTATTGTCAATTTAGTCATTTTGCATTTTTTTTCGGTTACATTATTTTGTCCTTGGTAATTTATTTGTGTGGGTACGTGCTATTGAAGGAAAGACATCGTTGAATTATTTTTCTCAAATGACTAAAAGTATGTTTCTTTCTTTTAAATGAGGAGGGATTAAATTACATCATTTTTTTGACACATCTTGACACTGTTTTTTATAGGTCAATTTTGCGATTTCAAAATCCAAACAGTCGATCCGAATCGTTCAACATGATCACCATATTAAAATGTGCTTGGAGATCAAATTTTACATTTTTAAAATTTTTTTTACTATTTCTTAAGATGGTTACAAAATCGTTGTTTTTCAATGGTCTAAAAACAACGATTTTGTAACCATCTTAATAAATAGTAAAAAAATTCAAAAAAAATGTAAAATTTGATCTCCAAGCACATTTTAATATATCCATCATGTTGAGCAGTTTGGATCGACTATTTGGACTTTGAAAATGGTAGGTGTCAAAATGTGTCAAAAAAAGAGTGTAATCTGATCCCTTCTCCTTTGATATATATATATGAGTGAGGCTATGGTGCTATGCATAGCACGGATGGCTAGTGTACTACGGCTCAATATAGTACTTTTTAAAATCCTAACGGTCGATCCAACCGTTCAATGTGATAACCATATGAATATGTACTTGCAAACTAAATTTTATATTTTTTCAAATTTTTTTACTATTTTTTCAGATAGGTAGAATTTTGATGGTCCAGAATTTTCAAAAAACACTGATTTTTCTACCTATCTAAAAAAATAGTAAAAAAATTCGAAAAAATATAAAATTTAGTTTGCAAGTACATATTCATATGGATATCACATTGAACGGTCGGATCGACCGTTAGGATTTTAAAAAGTACCATATTGAGCCGTAGTACACTAGCCATTGGTGCTATGCATAGCACCATAGCCTCACTCTATATATATATAAATATATAGGGATAGGCTACGGTGCTTTGGGAAGTAAAGAGGGTGTTTTACTTCCCGCTCATATCTTCATTTTCAAAGTTCAAATTGTCGGTCCGAACATCCCAACATGATCTTCATATTGATATATGCTTGGAGACCAAATTTTATATTTTTTGAAAATTTTTTACTATTTTTTGAAATTTTTTTTTGAAAATCACAGCTTTTCATTAAATAAAAAAATAATAAAAAATTCAAAAAAACACTGATTTTCAAAAATTCAAAAAAAATAGTAGAAAATTTCCAAAAAATGTAAAATTTGGTTTCCAAGCACATTTCAATATGAAGATTGTGTTGAGAAGTTCGGATCGACTATTTGAACTTTAAAAATGGAGATATGAGCGGGAAGTAAAACACCCTCTTTACTTCCCAAAGCACCATAGCATTACTCTATATATATATATATATATATATATATATATATATATAGAGTAGGGCTATTGTGCTTTGCAAAGTAAAGCCATCGTTTTACTTCGGCTTACTTTTTGGATTTTCAAAGTCCAAAACGTCGATCCGACCGTTCAAGTTGATCTACATATTGAAATGTGCTTGCAGACCAAATTTTACATTTTTTGGAATTTTTTTACTATTTATTAAGCCACTTTGAAAATTGCTGATCACATGGTCCAGAAAAAACAGTGCAACAAAATTCTGGACCATGTGATCAGCAATTTTCAAAGTGGCTTAATAAATAGTAAAAAAATTCCAAAAAATGTAAAATTTGGTCTGCAAGCACATGTCAATATGTAGATCAACTTGAACGGTCGGATCGACGTTTTGGACTTTGAAAATCCAAAAAGTAAGCCGAAGTAAAACGATGGCTTTACTTTGCAAAGCACAATAGCATAATTCTATATATATATATATATTTTTGGACCATGAGTCTCCGAGTGTTATTAGATGGATGGTCTTTTGTTAATTAAATGGAGTTAGACTAGCACTTGTTATGCTCACCAAGAGAAATTATTAGTGAGTTTTAACTTTCAAATTTATCAGATTGACTTCCAATGACAAATTAAAACAGTTGAAACCAATTTACTTCACAACTGATACGTGTACATGCAAAATTTTCGAATTCATTTAGTACAAAATAAAAATGGTCAACAAATGATGGAAAATGGATGCATTAAAATAACTTATACACCATCGTTTTTTGACCAATTGACTTTGTACTTAATAAATTCGAAAATTTTAAAATTTTGCATACACGCACATCACTCGTTAAGTAGATCAGTTTCAATAATTTTGATTTATCGTGGAATCCAATCCAATAAATTTTAGAGTTAAACTCACCAAGCCCTCTTGGTGAGCCTACAAAACGCTAGGCTAACTCAATTAAATGAAAATAATTTGGACTTATATTTAATTTCTTTTCTTCTTTGCACTGAACTTTATTTTATTTAATGAAAGCTTGTCAGTTGATAATGAACTTTTAAAAATTAAAAGTACTTGTTAATATATATAAATCAAGTCTAGCTTTCTTGGTAAACCATTTTTACGAACAAAACAAAAAGGCTTGGAACAGCAAAGTATTTTACTTGATGAGTTGTTTTGTTGCATTGGGGGTCAATAGTCAATACATTAATTTCTTGGCTAATGCATGGTAGAAGAAAAAGGCTTTTCTTAATTTGTTGTTGAATGAGGCTTTTACGAATAATTTATACAGCAGGCTTGAAAAGTTACCTGAGTGGTTGAATTAATGGGTTTGTTGCAATTTGAATGTTAACCAAATTATTTCTGTTTATTTTTCTCTGATGTCTTCTGTAATATACCAAATTACCAATACAATTTATCATAGAGAGCAGCTCCATCGCTTTATACTTAAAAATAGAAGCCAGATATACCAATAAGCATATTGACGAGGCATGAAATATGATATATTAAATGCTTATTCATCACAAGACTCAAGCCGGGTAAAGATATCGACATTACTGTTTTGACTTCACGCACTGGATTAGCAAGTGCCATTTTTTTGGGACCAAGCTAATTACCTATGCACTTGCTTAACAAAAGAACAAACATTTTCTCTGCATTTGATTCTTGCAATAGACATGAGAAAATGACTAGCAGGGAATCTGACTGAGTCTTTCAGCGTGCATCTCATTTAGATTTGGTCACTTGCACCTTTTTTTCTTTCCTAACGCTTTTGTGCCCAGATAGATTCTTGCCTTGTACCCTTCGTTTACAAATGGCATTTTGGCTGGTGGTGGTTGCATTGTGCTTGTTTGTTTAATTAATTGAGCTTTTTGTGAGATGGGGATGTGTTTTTTTTCATTGTTAGATTGGTATGAATTTTGGGACCAGGACTGAAAGAGAAGCGCAGGTAGTTGGCATGCATCTCTTTTGGTTCACTTGCTTTGCTCTCTCTCTCTTCACACACATTGTAGAGCACTGGAACGATTTTGGCATGAAACTGGTCCTAAAATTGGGATTTAGTTTTGAGGCATAGTGCTGCAAACACTGATGATGATGATTTCACATGCGGGGTCTAATTAGAAATATTGCTGATATTATTGAATTATTTATATCGTAACAAGAGTGAGACTATGGTACTTTGCAATGCCTCGATATGTCCATACAATGTATCCATATTTTACCGAAATTTTTAAATGTAGCACCAATAAAAAAATAATAAACCAAAACGGCACCAAATCTGAAAAATTTCGGATTTAGCACGGCTGCAGATTGACTGAGCGGCCTCATTTACTGGGGACCGCAGTTTGGCTGAGCGGCTCCAGGCTTCACGTGTTCAAATGTCGCCAATTTACAGCAGCTATATGCTTTATAGACTTCGTCAAAGTATGAATATGGTCCATGATTAACTAATAATTCCAATACAAAATTAGTATATTGTACAAAATGGATGCATGATGTTTTTACTCTGGAGTCCAAATATTTAAATGTAAGATTGGTCCATGCAAAATATACTGAATCCATGCAGTTATATGCTTTATAGGCTTCGTCAAAGTATGAACATGGTCTATGATTAACTAATAATTCCAATACAAAATTAGTATATTGTACAAAATGGATGCATGATGTTTTTACTCTGGAGTCCAAATAGTTAAATGTAAGATTGGTCCATGCAAATTATACTAAATCCATGAGGTCTAACATGTCACTCTCAATTCGGTGACAGAGAGGGAAATAAATATGTTGTGATTCTAAAAGAATCGCAGGACCTGTTATTCTAAATCCACCCCTTCATTTCTTAGAATGCACGAATCTCGAAAAAACTTTTTTTTATGCACGAATCTTTAAACAGATGAATGGATGGATTTGGAATCATAGCAGATTTGTATCCGACAGAGAATAGGTGCCATGCAAATTTGGGAAAATAGGTGCCGCTCAGCCAAACTGCGGTCCTCAGTAAATGGGACCGCTCAGCTAATCTGCGGCCGTGCTAAATCTGAAATTTTTCAGATTTGGTGCCGTTTTGGTTTTTTTTTTTATTAGTGCTATATTTAAAAATTTCGGCATATTTTAATTTGAAAGTCCAAACAGTTAATTTGAATTGTTCAACATGATCTTGATATGAAAATGTAACTGGAGATCAAATTTTACCTTTTTTAGATTTTTTTTATTACTTTTTAGATAAATTCAAAATCATCTTATTTGAAGATTCTAGACCATCCCTAGACCATCCGAAACTAATGATTTTCTACGTATTTAAAAAAATAGTAAATTTTTCAAAAATTATATATAAAATTTTGTCATCAAATACATTTTCATTTCACTACCTATCTCAAGAAATAGTAAAAGTTCTTAAAAAAAATGTAAAATTTGAACTCCAAATACATCTTCATGTGAAGATCATATTATTCTTCGTATTGACTTTTTTAAATTGTAGAAATGAAAATATGAATTCATAGCACGGATTGCTCCGTAATATGTACATTTTCATAGTCTCATTTTTTTGTAATAAAAGTTGAAGATCAAGCCACTCAACTATTTAATATCTACAAAGAAATCACCATCCAAATTTCGAACTTGCAATTTCCTATAAAGAAATCACCTATGTCACTAGATCAAATGCTGGTTCTCAATTATCTCATTCTTGTAACAATATTATTTGTTATAAAAGTATTACTGATAGGTTAAGTTATTTTATTAATCTTATGTGATCATTTCTAGCCCATAATTAAACCAAGGGAGAGCCGGGTAGGCTAATATTTCAACCTGCCATAAATCTTTATTCCAACAATTAACCTAAATAAATCAAGCTAACTAAGGCCTAAATCAGCCCGTCTCCCTCTCTCAATCCCCCAATTTCAATTGGGCCGTTACGTATTTAACATCTGGGACCCGCTAATTACTTCATCCGATGTCGAGCCCACGGCAATTTCACCTCTCCGGAGTCCGGACGCACTCCACCAATTCATATCACCTAAGGTAACTCGAATTTTGAGTTTAGATTCCACCGCTCGATCTGATTTGGCACGAATATTGAAGGTAGAGTGAATTCTGACCGGATTGAGATTCTGATCGGACAGTCCATATTCAGTCTCAATTTTGAGTTACCTCAGAGAATCAGGACTCGATCCGACCCAACTCCAACCTAGGAAACAAAAATCGCAAAACCCTGCGCAAGGCGACACCAATTCGCCAACAATTCCCGTATTTTCTCCCAATTTAGCCATCGCCATGGATTTGCACCACCACCAGCAACCATACGCCCAATCCGACGGCCACTCGCAGGCCTACGATCCCTCCCATTCCTACGAAGCCTACTATGGCTCCTACCCTCAACCGCAGTACGAATCCTCCGCCTACTCCCACCAGTACTACGACTACTCCACCTCCTACCAGCAGCCGCCTCCGCCCGGCGTTGACCCCACGCACCATCATTACGTGCCGGCGCCTCTGAACGAGGGGATGGAGGTCGCCGCCTTCCCCCATTCGTCGGAGTATGCTGTGCCGATGGACGCGACCATGGGGAACGGTGGTGCTGCTCAGGTTTATTTTTTACCATTTTTGTTGTTTATTTGGTTCTTCAGTTATTGCATGTCGAGCTCCCTCTCTTACTAGAGTAGTTTTTAAGAACAAAACAAGCAGGATCTTTTAGCTTTTAATGTGATAATATAAACATTTGGTCAAAATTCAGGATCTTAAGGCACCTTAAGTTGTACTTGTAGTTATCTTTTCGTTGTTAATTAATGTGATAATATAAACATTTGTTTGTTTGTTTGATTGCCTGTATATCAGTTTACTTTTATCATTAGGGGTGAAAAATGGATCAGATGCAATTCAGCAATTGGATAGTGGTCAGACTTCGTCTGTATCAGTATTTTTTTTATATTTCAGATACAGATATGGGTATGGACAGTCCTGGATTCATATCAAACGGATAAGGATTGATCAGACCAGATATTAAACAGTTATGGATACAAACAAGATATACTAAACATATATGAATAGTTGAATATGAATGCGAATGCATGGCATCGTCATCGGTTAACTCGATCGGTTGAGGTAAGTTAGCAATTTTGTGATGGCTTATTTAGCCAAGTGGTGGTAATGGATAGAGAAGGAGAGGGAGGCCCTTGTATGTATCGTATGCGAAGATATTTGACATTTGCCCTCCAAGAATCCAGTGTTTCCCTCCCTTCACTTTCCTAACCTCCAATTGAATGCAGTAATAAGGTTGTTGATTCAGTTGGTTGAACCAGCTTGAAGCAATTAACCCTTTTGTAATCATATCATCAGTGCAACTGATGTTCTGTGATCCATAGACTTGATCGAATCCAACAATCTAGTGATGCGAGGTGCCCTGCTCCTTTCCTTCAATTTGCAGGAACTAAATTTTATATCCATGTCCACTATAGATTTGCCTTCTGGACCTCCTGCTAGATTGTTGAGATTTTGTGTGCTATCGTCTATTTTCTCAAATCAAATGATGACAACTAATAGCTGGAAATTGGTCTGTTTTTAACTCAAACAAGATATACCAGGGCGACTTCAGCATTGCCCTTGGGTGTTGCTAAGTGTGTTTTTGAGTCAAATAGCCAGTGCTTACTATTTAGTTCCGGGAAACACTCATGGGAACACCTAGTGGCAATATACCCTCACTCAAGCTATTAACCCTATAGCTGGCTTCTTTGCTGTTGTTGCTCCCTGGAAAAGGATTGGGATTCCTCTCTCCGAGAAATTCTATTTGACCAATCTTGTTGTCACCTTGACTAGAAAGTTAACATCAGTGCTTGATTTGAGATACTGATAATGATCTGTGCAGCAACATATGTAGTAGTTGCAGTGAAATTAGAGATCTAAATATATAAGTTGACTCGTGCTGTTTATTTTCTTTCTCTTGTAGATTCCTTGTGATTTGGTTTTTGTATGTGCGACTTCAGTTATAAGGTCCTGCATGTCACCTAAGAATGGTGGTTTATTTGGTTCTTTGTTCTTTTATTTATTTTAGTTCCTGTTGGTTCTGATTGTGTCTCAGTGCTGTCTCTTCTCCTAGACACTGGCTTTTCATGGTTGGGAGAAGAACAGGAATAGGGAGCAGCTAGCTGTTATTTTCTTTTCTTTTCCTAGAAAAATAACTCTGCTTTTTCTCAAAATTTGTTGATTGTTTACTGATATCATTTTTATGGAAAAGAAAAATACTATAGCACTCATCTGCGCTGCTAATTTATTGATCGACTTGTGTTTCTCTGGTTTTGCACCATCTGAAAGCACAAAACGACACTACTAGTGCAAAATCAGAGAATCTTCAGCTTCAGTAAACTTGAAAAAATGTTTACTATTTGAATAACTGAGCAGAAAGAACTCTCTCAGCTTTAGTAAGCTTGAAAAAACAGTTCTACATTTTGATTTATAGAGCAGAATTTTTTTTTTTTTTTTTTCATATTTGCAGGGTGGTGGCGGCAGCAGGGGTTCATTCAGAGGGCGTGGTGGCAGGAGGGGGGTCAGGGGAGGCTTTGGCAGAGGCAATTTTAGAGGTCGTGGCCGTGGCAGGGGTGGTGGCAGGGGACAAGAGCCAGCACAACCACCTCCACCTAAACCAGCACGCCAACCCAAGCCCCATGCTTGGTGTGATATTTGCCGTGTTGACTGCAACAGCCTTGAGATCCTGGAGCAGCACAAGGCTGGGAAGCGACATAAGCGCACTGTTCAGCGGATCCAAGAGTATGAAGCTCAACAAAAACAATTGGCTGGTTATCAGTCAACTATTGTTGTTTCTTCTACTACCACTGAGACAGGTCCATCCGTAGCTGAGAGTGTGCCTCAAACTTCACCAGCACCTGTTGCAGCATCAGGTACTGCAGTAGCTAGTGAGGCAGGTACAAGCAACCCTCCTGCTAAGGTGGAGATCCCTGAAGAACATAACAAGGAAACAGGAGCTCAAAACCAGCCCGTTACTGAGGGGCCATCCGAGTCTGTCAAGGCTGAGGCCAGTGGGACACAAGCACTGCCTCCTTCAAACACTACTCAGGCAGAAGCTGCTTCTTCTGGTAAACGACCTTTCATTAAGAGGCCCAGGCCTGATGGATATGGCCTTGGTTTTGTGTACGGCTATGGTGGTGGCAGGTTTGATCGGGGAGGTAGGAGGGGTGGACGGTTTGACCGTGGGGGAAAGCGTCCGAGACGGTTTGGAGAGTTCCAGCCATGGCCTCCAATGCCTATGCCAATGCCGATGATGCCTCCTATGCCGATGCCTGGTCCAGCTTCACACCTCCCAAGGGTACGACCTATTGTGTGCACATTGTGCAATGTTAGCTGCGATACACCTGCAGTGTTTGAAACACATATCTCAGGCAAGAAGCACCAGACCCGCATCAGTAAATTGCAGGGACCTAACACTGTCTTTGGGCCGATTACGGTATTTATTCCACCAGGACAGCCGACACCACATCCCCATAATGGACCCGAGCCTGTCTTTTATGGTCTGACGACACCTGAGCTGATCAAGCAGCATGAGATGTTAATGCAGGACCAGATTGAAGACGAGGATGAAGAAGAGGAGGATGCAGGTGAAGATGGTCAGCAGGATGGAAATCCAGAAGATATAGTTGAAGGTGATGGTCAGCAGGATGAAAATCCAGAAGAGATAGTTGAAGGTGATGGTCAGGATGAAGCGATGATAAACAATGGTACCAATGGCATAACCAACTCTGAGCAAAGCAAAGAGCAGAATGAATCAGTGGTGGAACCTACTCCTGGTACTGTTGACAGCACTGCTGTAGATGAGAATCAAGATAGTAAAGTAGGACCCAGTAATAATGATGCTGTGCCAGGGTTGCAAACCACGGCAGGAGTATCTGAGGAAGTTGTAGTGGGGGAAAAGTAGTTGGTTGGGATTGTGTTGTTTAGTTTGTCTGGCATATGTCGTTTAAGTGTGATTGTTTGCATCCCGCTCTATATTAGGTTGACGTGTTTCTATACTGGAAGTATCTTAATTGTAGTTCATGCCTTAAGACTTAGCTGCTGAGTCTGATTTTTGTATCAAATTATTGCTCTAAGACAGTTACTCTGGGGGAGAATGGTTGGTTTAATACTGTGATGGGTGGATTACTTTTAATTCATGAGACTTAAGAACTCAGTTTGCAGCTCGTTTAGTTGTATGTTTGAAATACTTGGTATTAGCAGTGGAGCATTGCAATTTGAGTTCTTAAGTGCCAACTTTCTGAGCAACCAGAAATTCTGCTGGTATATCACTTCATTTTTCTCTCAAAAACCCGTTTCCAGCAACTTTTTGTTGAATGCGAACTTCTAGAAAAAACTACAGAAAACTTGGGGCCGTTATAAAAAAAAGATAAAAAGCAGGGCACCCTTGTGACAAATTTCGCCGACATTTTTATTAATACCCTAAAAAAAAAACAAATATCAAATATGCCCTCGCTTTGAAATTTTTTTTAAATATGCCCTAACCGCTCAGGGGCTGGGCGGTCAGCTTTTCAACGAACCGGCCCCCCGTGGGGCGGTCCACTGCCTAAAAAAAAAAAAAAAAATCACCAAACCGCCCCACTGTGGGGCGGTCCACTAATTTTTTTTTTTTTTTTAGATTCATGAACTATGAAAAAAATTGAATTAATATTTAAGATCAATTGATGAATGATTTGTTTATTAGATATTAATTAAGCACTTCAAAATTATTGGAAAACATGGTCCAATTTAACAAGCTTGGAGATTTTAGACCTTTCTCTCAACCACCTGGACGGAAGCATCACACATGATTTAGCAAGTGTTCCATCACTTCGTAAACTCGACCTCAGTCGTAATAATATAAACAACAGCAACGGTAACAAAATTCAATTAATTAATGCTTTATTCAAGTGATTGAAATATCAAAATTACAAGGGTATAAATGACCAAAAAGGAAACTAGAGGAGTACATAAATAATATCTTATAGAAATGCCAACTTGATTATAGAGAATATCTTATATAACATTGATTTTTCAATTTATTGGCCCATATGAAAATAAATTCAAAAAATGATAATTTTTTATGTGCAAGTAGAAAATAATATTGATCGGATCTAAGCAAAAAAAAAAATTTACATATAAGTTTATGATTTTTGTTAGATGAAAATTCAATATTTATACTAAGGGGTAATTTTAGAATTTTGATCATCATCTCATGCTAAAAAAAGGAGATTGTCAACTGTACATGGTCTATTGAAATAAAAAGGAGGTTGTAAATTGTACATGGTCCATTGACATGAAGTAACTAAGAATCTGAACCAAAAATATGAGAAAAATATTTATTCAGAATACATCAAATTTAGAAAAATCAAATGAATCCTAATAATTTGCTTATCTTTTGTTAGGTAAAGTCTTTTTATTGGAAAAGAAAATACTAAGTACTAGATTTTCATATTAATTTTAATATGTCTAAATTAATTACTATATTCTTTTCTAAATTATATTTAAAGGTTTGTTACCATCCGTAACTCTAGAGATATTCTGCTTCTTAAATTTATTTTCTAGAATATCACGCGATTGATTTTTACCAATGTGGATAAAATGAATATTCTAATTTTTTTTTTACTTCTGTCAATGTAATGTTATACATAATTAATAATATCATCATCATCATCATCATCTTTACATATTTAATATCATCATCATCATCATCATCATCATCATCTTGGGAAGAAGCATAATACTTGCACAGCACCGAGCCAGCAACTCTCCATGAAAACCCAGCGTCTCTCAGCTTTACCAGCAGTTTGAGCCTTTTAGTAAACAATTTGATAAATTGCTAGTGCCTCATTTTCAATTTGATCTTCGGGTCTTGTTCTTTCTTTAAACTCTCTAGTTCCATAGAGAATCTACACATGACTAAAGTTATTGAACCTTTTAAAAATCATAGTATGTTAGACCCATGATAATTTTTAAAATTATAGTAATTGAATAGGTCCAGCTTAGGATTGACTTATAAATAAGGTTAAAAGTGCAAGAAATTAATTTTGTCTCGGGGTCATAAGCAGGATTTCTAGTAAAAGGGTAAACATTCTCCTAAAAAAACATTCGTTGCCATCATCTTCTTACGGAAAACAGATATATAGAACATTATTTCGATGCTTAAAGGCCATGCAAAGGCAGGGGTAAACTTGGGACATGCTGATTCATATGCATGCTTTTATCAGTTTGGCCAATCTTTGACACTTAATATCTTCTGATCCATTCGGAGTTTTTTTTATGAAACTTTACAGCCTTATACTATGATGTCAAGACTATAAGTCAGCCAAATTTTATGATTTTTGATGATGTTTAGCTATCCCAGATGAAGGTGAGAATTGGTGACCTGATCAGCAACTTTACAGATTTTTACAGTTTTTCTGATTTTGTCTTTTTTTATTGTGAATTATCTACTTGAACGTTTTGGGAGTTCTTTACATGGATTTAAAGCTTGACATATAATCTATCAGATGGTAGAGTATCAAATTTTTATGAGATGTGTAGCTGTGATGAACTAAGGGGCAAAGTTGCAACAATATGCATATCTTTGATTGAATTTTACAGCTTTTCATATTTTTTGAGTATGAATTTTGATCACCTATTATTCCCAATTGGCTTACTCAAATTGAGTGATTCCTTCACCGGTCTTTTCGTTTCAGAGTCCTTTGTTTGTGGTATGATTGGTTTGACCAGACTCGGCTCACTTGAATAAAGCATTAATTAATTGAATTTTGTTACCGTTGCTGTTGTTTATATTCTTACGACTGAGGTCGAGTTTATGAAGTGATGGAACACTTGCTAAATCATGTATGATGCTTCCGTCCAGGTGGTTGAGAGAAATGTCTAAAATCTCCAAGCTTGTTAAATTGGACCATGTTTCCAATAATTTTGAAGTGCTTAATTAATATCTAATAAACAAAGCATTCATCAATTGATCTTAAATATCAATTCAATTTTTTTCATAATTCATGAATCTAAAAAAAAAAATAATAATAATTAGTGGACCGCCCCACAGTGGGGTGGTTTGGTGATTTTTTTTTTTTTTTTAGGCAGTGGAACGCCCCACGGGGGGGCGGTTCGTTGAAAAGCTGACCGCCCCACCCCTGGGCGGTTAGGGCATATTTAAAAAAAATTTCAAAGTGAGGGCATATTTGATATTTGTTTTTTTTAGGGTATTAATAAAAATGTCGGCAAATTTCGGGCAAGTTTTCTGAAGTCCCAGTCTCTCTGTCTCACTGCTTGTCCAGTGTTAAAAGAATAGACATTGATTGAAGTTAAATACTGAAAAGTTTTTAGAGATAAAAAAAATTTAATAGAACTTTGTTTTGTATTAAGTGAAACTTATCAATGTGACAAAAATTTATGGGGGAATTTCATATATCCCCCTCAAAAACCTGGAAATTACGTATTTCCCCCTCTAAAATTCATAATATCATATTTACCCTTCTAAAGTTCAAAAACTCACAAATTTACCCAATTTATTGATATTTCTAATAAAACTCATTTTAAATATATAAATTACCCATTTTACCCTTTCTTCTTGTTTTCTTTCTCCTTTCTTTTCCTTCCCAGAGAAATGAAATTGGATAAGAAGAATGAAACAACACTTTGTAGGTCCACCAGAATAAATGATTGCTAGAGGTGAGATGAGGGAAACACAACTCAACAATGCTTTCTTCCAAATACATGTATTTGGTATTGGCTAGCAAGCCATCTGATCTGCGCAATCTCAAAAACACCGAGCCCTCACTTATAAATATGTAACTTAGCACCTATAAATGGAGTTCAATCAACTGCACAACATGCTCAGCTTGAGCACCATGTTTACATTTCCGTATCTAACATTAAGAGAGAGAGAGAGAGCACATGTGCACAAGGAGTTTGGGATTTCATTTCTCTCGAAAGGAAGAGAAAGGACAAAAAAAAAAAGAGGGAGAAAGGGTAAAGTGGGTAATTTATATATTTAAAATGAGTTTTATTAGAAATATTGATAAATTGGGTAAATTTGTGAGTTTTTGAACTTTAGAAGGGTAAATATGATATTATGAATTTTAGAGGGGGAAATACGTAATTTCAAGGTTTTTGAGGGGGATACATGAAATTCCCCCAAAATTTATTATATGTGCTTATTGCATGTTCAGTGATTGCTTTCGGCTTTCGTTAGGTACCCAACGGACTATTGAGGCAAAAAAACACCCATTGCAGCCAGTCTTAAGACCAATGGGCTTGATTCATGGGCTAAATTCCAATCCAATCCAATCCAATCCAGCCATGCCTAGCCTATCTAGAGCATAGTGCATACTCTACGGGACGAGAACTAAGAGATGCATCTTCTCGTACGGACGATTCCCACCCCACCATCTCCGTTCCATCTCAGGCGAACCAGAGCATGTTTTGTTTGTCGCTCGCAGTCTCGATTTCTGCAGTCTGGGGGGAAGGAGCAGCTGGAACCAGAGCTGATGCCTAACGCTCGCCGGCGGAAACACGACCCCCTCTGGGAAGGCGATGGGGCCAGCCTCGGCGTCGATCTGGGAAATGTCAGAACTGGCCTCGCTGTCGGCACGAGCCTTGGTTTCCCTCGACCTCTCACAGTACTGTATTAACACTTCCTTTTTTCTTTGTCTGACTAAGTATTGCTTTCAGATTGAGTCCACTTCCTTTTACATGTTTAAATTCTTATTATTTTCTTATTAAACAACCGATTAAACATGTTTTGTTAGGTCTTATGTGTTTTACATTTCTTTGGCCTATTGTGTGTCTTTTTATTTTTATTATTTTAGGGTCTAAAGTTGGTTTTGTATTAGGTTCTGAGGTTGAAGGGGCGGGAACTTGAGGCCAGACTTGTCGAGATTGCCGAGGAAGAGGTTGGTTGTAAATCAATCAAATTTGCTTAACTTGCTGGGTTATTTTCTACTAGTAGAATACTGTTTTCTGCACTTAGTAAATGATGTGGAGCAGGGCGGCAGCCTGTTAACTATTATATGGGCCGGGAGGACAAGAATAAGAAGGAAATCAAGCCGACAAAATCCAGAACATAAAATTCTGTTTCCCTGGAATTTCACTGTTTTGCCAGCAAAAATATTTTGCGGGCTGCAAAATTCCATACTTGCACATAATATCTGTTTTGCCTGTAAAATATTTTGCGGGTCGCAAAACCTATTTTGCCAGCGTAACAGGGGGCCGGCAGTGGAAGGACACTATTTTCTTATTTTATCTAGTCAGACATTATTTGTATTTTATTTTATTCCGAATCAACACAGCCCTATAAGGGATGTTTGGATGTATCTTTTAGAATTATCTAAAAAATTAAATAACTTGTTTACTTCATTTGAGTGCTTGCAACAACAGTTATTCTCGCTACTCCTACATCAGTAAATATGTAAATGTATTGTAGGATGCTGATGAGCTAATAGTTGGCCTTCCAACATCAAACATTGGTGCAGAAACACCACAGTCATACAAGGTCCGTGGCTTTGTCCGTGGACTGGCAGTTCGAGCTGCTGACAAGTGAGTTTTTCTCTGTTTTTGCATGTTATGCACTTGGTTTTACATTATTATTATTATTATTATTTTTATAAGGAATTATGGAAAATGTAAAATTTTGGAAACTATCTATTTTAGGAGCAACCCATGCCATGATTCTGGGGCTATAGTAACATGTAATAATTACTAGCCTTGAATTGCTACTGATTGCATTGATCTAAAATAGAGCAGAGGGTTGAGGGTTTACCTGCAAGACGAACATGGGACATCAAAAGATGCCTTAGACTACATGATTGATATGTAAGCATCCGTCCTGCTCTTTTTCTTTTCTTTTTTTTGGTTTTTTTTTTTCTAAAGATACTAATCAAGGTATTGATTTGAAAATTTTCTAATGTTATTGTAAAACCAAATTTTCTTTACAGCGGAGTGAAAAAATCTGCTAGGAGAGTTCAGTCGGATGCTTATTCAGCTGTTGTAAGATTTACAATTCTCTTTACTTTTGTTGCATTATCTGCCCATACATTAATTTTAGGTGGGTACTATACCTGGCCTGAAATCTATTGAACTTGTGTATATTTTTATGATTGCGCAACACAAAAATATAAGAAAAGAAACGAGAAGAATTTTTCTCTCTCTCTCTCTCTCTTTTTGGTGATTTCTCTTGAAACATGCTGGCCAACAGTCGGTCAATTGAGCGACAGTTGATACTGAATCTGGAGTTGTTATCTTCTCCAGATGTATGGATTTAATTGGAGACTCCCAGGTGGTTTGTGCCATCATTTCAGATGAACAGTACACATCAATACTGACTGTATATTTATGATTGTTTGTCTGCTCTGCCTGTGAAACATCAGGCTTTACTCTGGACAGTCCGATCTTAAATGGACAGTCTGGATCTTTGTGAGACCCTGATGATATTCATACAATTGGAGAGGAGCATAACCCCTGAATCTGAAATTGTAGTTGCTTGCTACTATTCCTTCTAAACATAACAAGGGCAAGTAAAAATAATATTTACTTGGAGAGGAGCAGAACCCCTGAATATGAAATTGTAGTTGCTACTATTCGTTTTAAACATAACAATTGCAAGTAAAAATAATATTTTCTCAAACAGATATTATTGGAGAGGTACTTCCAGATGCGTGGTTATCATGTGGAGCTTGTTCTTCCCAATCAACCTGAGTTATGCAAAAAGGTACGGGCTGGAGTCCAGTCCCGTCCCTCCCAGGATGATCGGTTATGGAAGGATGACGCTAAGTCAGAAGGGAACATCTTTGACTTATTTTAAGTATTATAATAACATTTCTTTTGTATATCGAATGGCCCCGAGTTAATGGTCATTTTTTGTAAATAGTGCTGACATTAGCCATTGTATGCCAAATTCCTATATAAACAGACTACTTAAACTGAATTTCGGGAACAAATTCATATGAGATGCAGCACCAAAGAAGATTATTTTTCAGTTATTCTTTGCATTGTAGATTGCTGAGGCCTTTTTTTTGTTGCATGGATGCATAGTGACAAATGAATTATTCGGATTCGGTTCAGCAAGGTAAAAAATTTGTGATTCGGGAATATTCGGGTATAATTCGGAATTATCCGGATCGGAAATCTCAGTCCCACAAGGGAGAAAAAAAAAAGTTCTCTAACTATGCATGAATGTAGTGTCAATCTCTTAACTCGATGTTGCCATTTTTTTTTTTCCAGAAAGTATCTAATCTATTGGACTATAAGTACATAAAAAAAAAAGTTACAATATCAAGTAGAAAACAGTCGAAAAGAAAGAAAAGGTAAGAAGACAATGAATTGTAACAAATAACTGATATTCCAAATCTCCCTTCTACATCCCTAAAAGTGTCCCGCAATCTCCTGTTGTGACCCAAGTGTTCTATACAACTGCCATTATATGTACAGGTCTCACAACAAAGAATTCCACCCAATCAATACAAGGTGAAAGGAACCGAAAATTTTGGGAAAGAATCAAACAAAAACCGACCTAATAAGCACATCAGTACAACTTACTGAACTCAGTACCTTGTGCGACCTCCCCCAATCTGGGATAGAAAGGCTCTCTTTCAAGATGCGTCTGCAATGAGTCCATGATCTTAACCAACGAGGCCCAGGCAAATGGCGCAGCACCGCATGCGTAACCAAACACTGCCAAGGCCCTGACAATTCCATTTGAGTACCAGGGGTAAGCCATAACGAAAAGAGAACCAGCCAACCCTATCCAAGTCGTCAAAACCGCTAGGGAAGGAAGCACAAAGAAACTGGCAACAACAGTGGCGAGAGATAAGGTGCCCAAAAGATAGAGAGGCCAACCCATGAGGGGGTGAGCTGTGCGTGGAATGAGGAAAAAGGGGACGGTGTATGTGGCTACCATAGACCACAAAACTAGCACCTTGAGCATCGCTTGCATGAAGGCCGAACATTTCTCGGGACGCCGGTTATAGCATAGCTTTGAGCATGTAGGCTTGGCCAGCTTCGCTACAATGATTATGCTGATGTACAGAGCAGCCTCAATTAGTACCAGTGGCAGCTCTGATGCATAGCTGTTCAAATTTAAATTGAAGCATATTAGAAACCATGAGTTGAAGATAAAACAAAGAGATTAATTTGTTTTGCAGAATAACTAACCCAAGATTACTGCGCCGTAGCTCGTGCCATGAGAAGCCAAGTGGTAGCACTGGCCAAGACCACCAGTACCATGGTTTAAACCATGGTGCACTAGGGAATGTGACGACACTGTTTGGTCCACAGGGAACATTCCATTTAAGCTTTAGATCTGCAACAAAATTGATATTATCCATATAATTGAGCAGATAGAACAAAAAGAAAAATGAAGCTGAGTTACTACAGTGGGACAAAAGTTAAACTCACAATAGTAGGAAGCATCCATCTGATAACCAAGAGGCAGTCGATACGTGCCATTGACCTTGGTACCATTAGCAGGTGGATGAAACAGGGGCTGGTCGAGCAGATCGGGAAAGTAACTAACAAGGAAACCTTGATCTGCACCGTCTGGATTGTGGCGGCCAATTTCTAGTTCATGAACCATGTTGTTGAACACGTCCTTTGAAGGCTGTAACATTAGAGTACCCAAAAATCATAATCAATCTCATGAGTAAGATGTTTCCAACCAATATCGTGTAAACACAGACCTGACATTGTCATGGATTTTTATATCTGACCAGTGGTCAGTATCAAACTGGTAACAGACTTGTACTGGTAGGATATTACTTTTTCCATTTGTATTTAGTTCCTTTATTCATGCTAAATCAATTAACTAGATTTGATCATATGCCAAACATCTAAATTAAATGGTACCTGTCAACTGATAAACTACATTCATATGACGAAGTACCAATTTCCCTATTCTGCGTAATAATTCTGTAAGATGAAGTACCAGTTTCCCTATTCTATGTAAGAACCCCCGAGTATATAAATGAACCTGAAGACAAAATTTTGCACCCAGTTTTTGTAATTTTTTTTTGAAACAGTACATAAGGAGGCACAATTTAGTCTCAATTTATTATTTAGTGAAATTACCCTCAATTGTGCAGTACACAGACCAACAAAAACCAAAATATGGACCACTATTGGAATCAGTAAATGTACTGATGAGGAACTTGATATTACCTGAAGGACAAAGAGGCCGGTGTGGAAGATGCATGGGTTTATGAAGACGGCGCAAAATTGACCGCACTGGAAGAGCTCGTCAGTGTTTTGCAAGAAAAGGTTGTCGGAATCAAGCATGACAACCCGATCATAGTCGAACAAGCTCCAGGCATAGAGCTTGTTCATGGTTAGCTTGAACCGTGGGTTGAAGCCGCCTTGGAACTCATACGGGTTCTTCAAGTTTGTCACCGTCACTACCTTCAAACCATCCTCCTTTTCCCTGTTTTTAGACAACAACTTAATATGATTATTTTTTTGCTCGTCTCCAAAAGACAGAAAAGAGATAAATCTGATTTTGTGGACCAGTTCCTTATAATGTTTATATTCCTAAATTTTTTCTTAAGGGTTTAACTAATTTGTTCAGCTCTAATGTAAGAATATTAAGAGGAGGATGTTAAAAACCAAAATAGGTCTCACAGTTTTCAAACTCAAGCGTTATCTGCTTCCTCGTGTCATTTCACAATGGAGGTTTCATATTTTATTATCTCACAACAGAACTTCCAAAGTGATGAATATCTATTAGCAGATTCAAGACTGAATTGTCATACTTGTAAGTGTTCTTCTCCTTTTTCTAATAGAATTTTATCCTTGACTACCTTCACCCTTCACCGCACACCCCACTCAAATCCAGATCGTCTAATGTAACTCAAACTTTGTGTTTTAATTTAAAACATTCATTATAAATTGGTTCGAATTTCTTTCAAATCCAGATCGTATTACAGATGATACAAACTCCGCCCCACTCCGTCGTCCCTCCATTGTGAAATATTTAAAATATTTAGCAGGCACCAACTGCATAACCTCGTCATGATTTTAATTTTCAGAAATACTTTATTCGACTTGACATTGGACTTATTAACACGCAAAGAAGGACGGATTTTATAATAGGAAAACAAACACGATTAATTGACTAGTAAACAAAAACAAAAATATCCGAGCAAGGCAGCAAAGCAAACGCAAACGCAAAGTCAAAATGAGAGAGTACGACGGTGCTTTATTGCAGCTCCAGCTAATACCGCTTAAAGCAAGTAAGGGGAGTATTTACTATTTCCATTATAAACAAGTTTCAAAAGTTGTCCAACCGCGTCTCTTTAATTTTCCAAGAGCTAAGAAAAATAGCAAACAACCGGAGAAAAGTCAAATTTTTAAGACTTAATTGGTCCGTTTACACTCAACTCTGGAGTGTTTGTTACCCAAATTTTACAAAACCAAACTGCCACCACCCACCAGGGCCCAGGCAGCAGCTTCCATTTTACAACTGTATTTTTGCGTGCTTACCCCTAAAGTAAAATTAATTTGCTAAATATCATAAAAGCAAAAAACAAACGCGTCTTCTTGGGACAAAGTGTCGCAGAATTCAGATAAGTGAAGTACCACCAAAAATTGGGTTTTGGATCGGGACCGTCCGATTCGAATTCGTGACCATCCAACTAAAGTGGAGTGCACGCATCCGAGAGACAGGTTCGAATCCTGAAGCGATCTCGAGCGACGGATTCGATTCGGATGGTCCCGATCCAAAACCCAAAAATTAGGTTACTTTGGGGATCCGGACCCCCACAACAAATAAAAAAGAGAAAAAAATCGAGAACGACGATGCAACAGTGCGTAGCGAGTCGAGATTTAAGCCTTAAGATCATTGGTGGCTTGGTGCCAGAGGTTTATTTTGATGATTAAGTCGCTACACGGGTCAAAATAATTACTCAAAAGAACAAATCTAATTAAGGATGAGACGGAATTTAATCCGTAGCTAATTTAGAGTGAAATAACAGAAAATGCAAATAGAGTAGGAGCAACATACATTGCCTGGACCCACTGGACAGGGACATCCGACGAGGCGATGACGACGCGATCGGCTTGAACTTGGAATTTGGCAAGCGACCGCATCATTACCCTCAATGCAACGTAGAACTCGTAATCTCTCGGCGTGCCCATGTACATCATCGCCGCATAGGCATGCCGGTGCTTGGCATCACGCCGCCTCTCTTCTAATTCATGTCTTCCCAATACATTTGTTGCCAAGAGCAAAATTGCCAGCACCAGCACCAAGTACCTAATTGTGCCTCCTTCCATCTACAATTTAATTTCTGATTCCTCAGCACCGGAAATTTGGGAGAAATGTTCCCCTCTCCTTTTCTTTTCCCACCACCAAGATATGAAATCGAAGGTTTGTGCTTCTCTTCCCCTCTCCTTGTAAATCAAAACAAGGATCAAATAGAACTGAATATATCGGTTCTTCTCTCCTCTCGCCGGAGGGGGGGGGGGGGGGGGGGGGGGGGGAGAGAGGGAAGAGGAAGAAGATCTGGCGAAGTGTAAGAGATAATAAATTAATTTGGTATGGTTTTGAGGAAAGAGAAGAAGAGGTGGGTATATATGAGATATTTGTAATGACACGGGAGGAGCTATACTAGGAAGCCCGCAACAGGCAATTGAATTGAGGTAAAATGGTTTCTAAAGTGGGAGGATAACACAACGAATCATACAAGCCTAACCTTTTTTAAACAACCTGTATTCATATCCACTTATCCAGTGCATTTGGCAAATGGTTAACAGTAACAGATGTTGATGCCTCCTTTCTTTAAGTGCTTATTACCGACCAATCTGATAATTGCACTCTACTTTATTATTTGAATAATAATTTGAGTATCCTCAGTTCAGTACTCTAAAAATCTCCCCACCTTATTTATAAAAATTATGTACTATGTTCTCACTAATTATATGGTCCCTACTAATTATTATTCTAAAAAGATATTATAGTCCCCACTAATTATATGGTCTCCACTAATTATTATTTTAAAATCCCTGCAACACTCTTCTTTTTATGGTCCCACTAATTATATGTCCCCCTTTCCGAGTCCTTGCACTCGTTCCTGCGTTAACCTTCATTAATATAAATACTTGGAGGATAAAATAGTAACACTTGAAAAATAAGATATTAATACTTTGATGCGTAACTTGTTATGATTATCCTTTTTTCAATCTCCCAATCGTCCTCGTGTCAACATTCCTCTAATGAAGTAATGGAGACCCCGTATCTTTGTATCAACCTTCCCCAATTGTTCCCGTGTCAACTTTCTTCTAACAAAAATAGTTGACCACAAGTATAAATACTTCAGTGCATATGTATAAATACTTGCAGGACTTGATATTAATACTTTCAGACGTCATCCAGTGTCATATGTAAAAAATACTTACAAGTATAGGTATAAATACTTGCACGATGAGTTATAAATATTTGTGTGCCGACGAGCCCGAAAGTACGTCATCATGGATCTCATTTGAAAGAGAAAATTGCGTAGAAGACGTTCGTGGTTTTAGATTCGCAAAATTCCTCACAGATCATCAGAAATATGGATGAGATTGAACTAAGAAAAAAAACTTATCTCTAAAAACGTATATGATTCCCCATGTAGTTTGAGTGGTCCCCACAGATATTTATAGTGTAGGTACGTTTGGGAGATTTGGTTAGAGAAATAATATTTACATAAAAATTATTCACCTAATAGGTATAAATACTTCCGTGCATAGATATAAATACTTCCTTACATATGTATTAATACTTTAGAAAAAAAAATTAAATGCTAAAGTTTTTGCGATCTCCCAGATAGTTATGCTAGTTATGATGCAGGTACAGTGCGGGTACTGTTATCAACTTCCTTATTATTTTATAGGCAGAGTGCCTCCAACAGTTACTCGACCTTGCGGTAAGACTGTCTTGCACGCGTTGCAAGTTTCTCTTCGTCTCATCTACCAGAAATGGTGAGAGCTACTTTCCTTGGAAAAAAAATATTATCTTTATTCTTGGCAGTAAACTTAGAATCACACGGTAGAATATTTGTTTAGAAAAAGAAAAAAAATTGTACATCCTTCTAATGTCTTGTGAACCACGAATTGACTGACTGCAGCAAGCCGCATGTTATCTTTCCATTAATCTTAATAATTAAGCTACATAGCCTACATGTGCTATGCTTGAAGCACTGAAATGCCAAATTACGAACAAATTCCAATTAACATAAAGGACACCACAAAACCCTCAATCCTTGACCCATAATAACCAAAAACACATATTCAGTGGTTGTAGAGTTTCACGGGATACATGGGCGGATCTATGTGTATGTCAGTGGGTGCTAAGCCACCTCTAAAATTTTAAATTTTTAATCATGTATATTAATTTTTTTTTTAAGTTTTTATATAGTATAACATCGCTCATAAGATAATAAATGCGTACTTGTAGCCTAGCGGTTAGAGTTTTACTTGAGTGTTTGTGAAGTCTTGAGTACAATTTTCCATGATTACATTATTTTGCCTTTTCACATATTATGTATTTTATAGTTTAGCGTCCGAGTGAGGCTATGGTGCTATGCATAGCACGGATGGCTAGTGTACTACGGCTCAATATGGTACTTTTTAAAATCCTAACGGTCGATCTGACCGTTCAATGTGATAATTATATGAATATGTACTTGCAAACTAAATTTTACATTTTTTCAAATTTTTTTACTATTTTTTTAGATAGGTAGAATTTTGATGGTTCAGAATTTTCAAAAAACACTGATTTTTCTACCTATCTAAAAAAATAGTAAAAAAATTCGAAAAAATGTAAAATTTAGTTTGCAAGTACATATTCATATGATTATCACATTGAACGGTCGGATCGACCGTTAGGATTTTAAAAAGTACCATATTGAGCCGTAGTACACTAGGCATGTGTGCTATGCATAGCACCATAGCCTCACTCTTAGCGTCCTCCTATTTTATAGTTTGGTCTAGTGACAAATATAATGTCCTTAGTGTGAGAGGCCACAAGTTTGAAATCCGGATGGGAGAATTTCATTTTGATATAAAATAGTTTGGTGGCTTGACCTCTAACCTTCACTCAAAGAAAAAAAAATTTCAAGAAAAGATCCAATCAAATAATACACTTTATTTTCATACAATAATGCACTTTATTTTCATACTTTGTACTTTAGGATCATTTGAAATATATCATTTATATTTTAGAAATTTTAATTAAACAATGTTAGATTCAAAATTCTTAATATAACACAATAAGTTGCAATTCAAGATATTTAAGCTAACTGATATTATAATAATCTAATACATCATTCTATATTGATATGTAACAGGATGGTTTTTGAGAGAATCAATATACAGGGAAAAGAATAATTGATTGAATTGAGTAGTTTTCTTCCACCAGTTTGTGAAGGATTGAGATGGTGAACAAGATTTTATTCTAATTTCATAAGCAAGATATAGTTGCACAAAAGTACAAAACGAATTTGAAAAAAAAAAAATGATTTATTTGACTTAAAATTTTACCAGTTTGCATAGGTTGAAAAGTAACTGAACGGATGTTATAATGTTAAGCTTGATGTCAACAACGGAGGAAAAATATACATTAGGAACTCCAAATATTAGCATACTTTTATAAAAAAAATGGTGCATGCAAACTATTTCAAAAATGGAACGTACTGATATTTTTCCGATATTTTTATTAATAACCCAAAAAAAAGAAAAATATCAAATATAACCCCGATTTCAACTTATTTTTAAATCTAACCTAAACGCCCAGAAATGGGGCGGTCCAGGTTGCCTACCAAACCGCCCCATAGGGGGGCGGTCAGCTGTGGACACTGAACCGCCCCACAAAGGGGCGGTCTGTTTTTTTTTTTTTTTTTTTTAAGATTTGAGAGACAATATGAATGAAATTTAATAATAAAAATTCGAATTTTGTTTTTAATATTTGTTAGATTAATTCTTTTGATGTATAAACTGACATTTTTAAAAATACCCAAAGTTAATTAAAGATTAATAAAAATTCCCAAACCGGACATTTAATGGCCGGTCCCGTGATTTTTTTTTTTTGATAGCATATTTATACTAAAATACGCTAATTACTGGAAATTATGTTAATTTATGCTGATTTACACTAGAATTATGCTAAAATACAGTAAATTACTTGAAATTATGTTAATTTATGCTGAAATTACAATAATTATGTAGAATTATGCTAAAATACGGTAAATTATGCTAAATTACGTATGAATATGACCTATTTTGTGCCATCTTTCATAAATCATAAAAAATAGTAAAAAAATTTCAAAAAAATAAAAATGGGTATTCTACAGGTTCATTATATAACTAATTTACTGAGCTACGTAGATTGGAGAATAGAAATAAAAATCTTAATCGGAAACTTCAACTGAAGTTTTGAGGCTCTTCCCTTTGTTTTTTGGCGATTCTGAATTTGGAAATCTGGCAAAGCCAGTTTGGACGCATGCGTATTTTCACAAGCTTTCCGAAAAGTGGTCATTTGCTGAAATCGGACACTCGAGCGCCGTTTTATGGCCGTTTGAAGTTTCGTCGTCGTTTTTCGCCTTCTCAGTGAAGATATCATCCCTATTCGTATGTAATTTAGCGTAATTTACCGTATTTTAGCATAATTCTACATAATTATTGTAATTTACTGTAATTCAGCATAAATTAACATAATTAACATAATTTCAAGTAATTTAGCTAGTTTTAGTATAAATAAGCTAATTATATATCAAAAATGTAATCTAGCAAATATTTAAAAAAACAATTCGATTTTTTAGTGTTATATTTTAGTATTTTAGCTATTTGTCTCTTAACAAAAATTAAAAAAATTAACATAATTTCAAGTAATTCTCAAGTAATTTAGTGTATTTTAGTATAAATATGCTATCAAAAAAGTAATTTGACAAATATTTAAAAAAAAATCGATTTTTTAGTGTTATATCTCAGCATTTTAGTTATTTAGTCAAGGGACCGGCCGGTTTGGGCATTTTTATTAATCTTTAATTAACTTTGGAT
The DNA here is from genome assembly GCA_025461125.1 of Carex kokanica. Lineage (NCBI taxonomy): Eukaryota > Viridiplantae > Streptophyta > Magnoliopsida > Poales > Cyperaceae > Carex > Carex kokanica. The sequence continues at coordinate 1,888,671 of JAJGRX010000435.1, forward strand.
ATTTTTAAAAATGTCGGTTTATACATCAAAAGAATTAATCTAACAAATATTAAAAACAAAATTCGAATTTTTATTATTAAATTTCATTCATATTGTCTCTCAAATCTTAAAAAAAAAAAAAAAAAAAAACGGACCGCCCCTTTGTGGGGCGGTTCAGTGTCCATAGCTAACCGCCCCCCTATGGGACGGTTTGGTAGGCAACCTAGACCGCCCCATTTCTGAGCGTTTTGGTTAGATTTAAAAATAAGTTGAAATCGGGATTATATTTGATATTTTTCTTTTGTTTGGGGTTATTAATAAAAATATCGGGATATTTTTGGTAACATAAATTCTCACAAATCTTTCTTTTAAACTTGCATTTCAAAACTTTGGAAACCAAATATAAAATTTTATAATTTCACTTCATTTCAATACTAGATCAAGATGTTAAAAAAATAAACAGAATAAAATTCATATCTCACAATTAACCAGATTTGTTAATTGTATTGACTCTTTGACCTTGTACAGAATGAATTCAAAAAAATTATAAAACTTTACATGGATCCATCTCTTGTGAAAAATAATTAAAGAGCAAGATCTATAGTTTGATTCCGAATTTTGAAGTATTACTGCAAAAGAGAGGTGGTGGTATTTAATGGCACCGACTTTTGAGATCTTGCTTCTTTGAAAATGAAGAATTGGTTGAATTTCAAAGGTATATTCTGAAATATTTGCCATTTACAAAAGAATATTTTTACTATCCTAAGTGCTTTTCGTGTAGTGTGTGCTAATTAAGAAGGTGGTGTGCCCATTTATCAACAACAGAAGGAGAGCCATACCAAGGCCTGGTATCGTTGTCAGATCCGACTGGAGAGTGGTACACACCCTCCAAGCTTATGTTAAGTGCACCTTCTAGATGCGCGGCCATCTCTGGTACAACACCATCTCCCCACACATCTGCTTTTCCACAGACCTACAAAATAAAATAGAAGTGGAAATAGAAATAAATAAGGTCCACCAAATGTTTCGTCCATTTTTGTAGTTCGGGTTTTTGTGTTAATTTAATTCATTTAGGTAAAAGGAAAACTTTGGTAGAGTTGTGGCTTTTGGTCTTTAGCCAAGGTGATAAATATCAACTCGCCAGCTAACATACCAAAGGTGTATAGTGCAACATTGTACCTAAACCACTAAATATCAACATACTCAGGTAAATGGCAACCCAGAATGGATACCGCTTAGGTACAGATATCAATTTGGTACTGGTATACACCAAGTCAAACTGCAACAATCAAGCTCAACAAGGCAAAAATTGGTCCGAACAGGATTTTTTTTTTTCATATACCTGTTTATACCCTTGACCAACAAAACGAGCCCGCAAAGTGGGCCCTGCTGGTACATATTTACTGTTTCCATTGTTTGGAAGGGATTCTTCCCCATCTGAATTTGTATCACCTAAAGTATTCTCATCAGGAGGAGAACTCGCCCCTCCAGTTATACGTGCTCCCTGGATATATCTGAAAAAAGAAGTTGGTTTCATTAAAAAGGAAATTCAAGAACTAAGAAAAAAAGATTATTCCATACACATCTAGCTTAAATTATAAGAATTTCTGATGAGTTCCAACGCTCGAAACAATTGAATAATTCCTCTAGAAAACCAAAAAGATACCTTCCAGCAATGCATATATATCTTAGTTCTGGTGTATAAACCGCTGGTGCACAATTCATCGCAACATAATCCAACAGGCCTCTTGTCTGGTCTATTACCCCTGGCACCCCCTTTGGTGGTGGCCTGAAAGGGGAATATATGTGAGTTAAATGAGGCTGAATAGCAAATTAAAATATGACATGTGGTTATGGAATCATACAAGTGCGGTGACCCAAGTGTGAGTAGCAAGGAAATGTCAGAGAAACCGAACTTTTCCATATAAACTCGTGCCAGCCACCCCCCGGCTGAGTGACCTATCAATGATATACCCTTATCTTCTGCAGTAACAGAATAAATAATTGAGTGGTCAGGAAAGAGATATTTCAGTTTCAATCTAGAGCATTGGTGGAGCAAAGATTTTTGGCTTGTGGTGTCAATTAAGGAAAGTTTTTGAGATTTTTTTTTTTGGTTAAAAGTTGCAATACATATAAGGTAAGTGACCATTTAAATATTTAGTTTTAGTTGCAAATACATTTTCTTTTGTAGTAAGAAGTTGAGTTTCGTGTTTATAAATAACAAGAAATAGATAGCTAGGTCTGTTAGACAAGAAGGTGATTCGTTAAATGTGAGCATAAAAAAGCAGAAATTTCAGTATCAAAAATAGAAAATTATTGGTTTGGTTTTAGTATAATGTGGGAATCAAACTGAACTGGCATCTGGTCCGGCTGTGCATGTCAGAAAGGAAAGAAATTTTTTCCTATATTCCCAAAGTTAACAATGTATACTACCAAAACTACTAGAACTTAATATTTGTTACTTAGTAGAAGCTGGATCCATGTTGAACACATATATTTCGACGAAAAAAGTTTATTTTTTATTTATTTTGGTGGACAGATGTCATTAAAAAATCTTGGTGAACAGAAACAACTTATTTTCAACATTGATTTCAACTTAGCTTTTGCTGAAAGCTGCTTTTCTTATATTCCAGGATGTCAAACTCGCTCTGGAGTTTGGCCAGATGCTGGTACCAGACATGACCAATACAGCTGAGTCTCATTTAACTTAATTTACTCATAAAATTAACCCCTCAGTAGTACAATTAAGCTCCAACTAAGCTTGAATTTTTGTCAAGCTAAAGAAGTATATTTTCTAATTCTTAACAGTGCATATAAGATTTCATTGGACCAATTTAATAAGAATTAGGTTCATTTAACCTACATTACCTACTTAAACAATGATTAAAATTGGCAAGAAAATAAATAAATATATAGGCACAAATGAGAAGCTGACCTTGAGTACAAAGAAGCTTGGCATCAGAGATGGCCTTTTCAACTCTTTTCAAGTACCTAATGATAATGAAACACTTAAATGGGTGTAATCTTATTATAATTCGTGCAAGAAAAGAAACAGATATCATTGAATGAAAACTAAATAGTGAAGAAGACAGCTTATAAAGCTATAAGGTTGATGCAAATAGAAATAGAAATAGTTATGTACAACTTAGAAAAAGAGGAGAGAGTAAAAATTGGAGAGTACCAGTGAAGGACGGGGGAAGGTTGGAGTGTACCCTTCCAGTAGTTAGGGTCAAATAGACCAGCAGCATTGCGCAACCAATCAATTCGCGACACCTCTGCAACCACACATGGCACATCATACCTTTCTTTTAGTGTGGTTACAAGCCCCTCATAGTCTCCCGTATTGTTTCCCAGTCCCTGTTTAATTTGATGACAAAATATATGAAGCAAATATCACTGTGTATGTGTGAGCGTTAGAGAGTGAGAGAGAGAGAGAGAGAGAGAGAGAGAGAGGAGAGAGGAGAGAACATTACAGGGAGGATAACGGCGGGGCGTGGGGCCGGAGGAGCAGAGGAGGGAGAAGTAATAGAAAAGGAAATGAAACTCTTGTGTTGATTAATGGCGGGAAGGAGGGAGAGCATGGTTATTGGTTAGTGCGAGCCGAGAAGAGTACAAAGCGGATAGAAGGCGAGAGGTGTGGGTAAAGGAACCGAATCTCATCTTCTTTCATATACACCCCTGAGGATATTTCTCATCAATCATCATGACATGTGGAGTTTACAAGTGGGGCTCATACGTAAATTTGTTGCTCTTTTGCGATCCAACAGCCGGCCCATTTTGAGCTTTTTACTTTGATGGATCCAACATAGACATCGTTGTGGATTTAGTAGTTCTCACACTTAACACTTCACACTTCACACCATGGCGGTCAAAACTCATGTTGACTATAAAATTATACGCTTCTCTTCTCACCCATTAAATTTTAGAATTGAATATGGGGTTGGTATATAAATATAACCCTTGACAGCATTTCAAATCACAGGAACGTAACAAGCATGCAAATAATTACACCAGGAATTCACTCAATCTTAATTAATATATAATTGGTTACATAGTAGAGTCTGCATGAAGAATGTAAGATTTTGATAAGAGCACGACACGACACGACACGTGAAAAATTAACTTGATCATGGCACAACACGGCACGAGATCAAAATCACAGCATGTTAGTCACCGCATGGCACGTTTTTTCCACTCTAGCTAGAGCGACCAAGTTCACTGTTGTTAGCTAAGTGTGAAAAATATAAAAAGAAATGTCATTTTTAAACTCAAACCATACATTAATGCAGAGGAGAGGATGCTGATAGAGTAAATAGCTTAAATCTGCCGACATTTTTAAAAATACCCCAAGTTAATTACAGATTAATAAATATGCCCACGGTTGTCTAAAAATTATAAATATGCCCAAACCGGCCATTAAATGGCCGGTTCCGATTAAAATTCCCGACCGGCCATTTAATGGCCGGTCCTGAATTTTTTTTTTTTTATAGAAAAATAGCTAAAATACTGAAATCTAACACTAAAAAATCGAATTGTTTTTTTTAATATTTGTTAGATTACTTTTTTCATAGCATATTTATACTAAAATACGCTAAATTACTTGAAATTATGTTAATTTATGCTTATTGACACTATATTACTTTAAATTATGTTAACTATTTTTTAAGAGACAAATAGCTAAAATGTTGAAATATAACACTAAAAAATCGAATTTATTTTTAAATATTTGCTAGATTACATTTTTTATATATAATTAGCATATTTATACTAAAACACGCTAAATTACTTGAAATTATGTTAATTTATGCTGAATTACACTAAATTACTTGAAATTACAATAATTATGTAAAATTATGCTAAACTACACTAAATTACGTATAAATAGGGATGATATCTTCACTGAGAAGGCGAAAAACGACGACGAAACTTCAAACGGCCATAAAACGGCGCTCGAGTGTCCGATTTCAGCAAATGACCAGTTTTCGGAAAGCTTGTGAAAACGCGCATGCGTCGAACTTTTTATGTTGGAATTTCAAATTCAGAATCGCCAAAAAACAAAGGAAAGAGCCTCAAAACTTCAGTTGAAGTTTTCGATTAAGATTTTCATTTTTATTCTCCAATCTACGTAGCTCAGTAAATTAGTTATATAATGAACTTGTAGAATACCAATTTTTATTATTTTTGGAATTTTTTTACTATTTTTTATGATTTATGAAAGATGGCACAAAATCGGTCTTATTCATACGTAATTTAGCGTAATTTACCGTATTTTAGCATAACTCTATATAATTATTGTAATTTCAAGTAATTTAGTGTAAATCACCATAAATTAACATAATTTGAAGTAATTTAGCATATTTTAGCACAAAATCGGCCCTATTCATAGTGTATTTTAGTATAAATATGCTATGAAAAAAGTAATCTAACAAATATTTAACAAAACAATTCGATTTTTTAGTGTTACATTTCAGTATTTTAGCTATTTTTCTCTTAAAAAAAAAATCAGGACCGGCCATTAAATGGCTGGTCGGGAATTTTAATCGGAACCGGCCATAACCGGGCATATTTATAATTTTTAGACAACCGTGGGCATATTTATTAATCTGTAATTAACTTGGGGTATTTTTAAAAATGTCGGTAAATCTGGAGAACGTGGCGGCTACTTTCGAATCCATTCTTACGACGCCACGTGTCCAGAGAATACGGTAGAGAGTAGGAAGTTTTCTGTGGGATTCTCTTTACGGATCGTATGTTGAATATTCGTTTGTAACAGCCTAACAGGTACCATTTTGTCCATTACACACAAATCTGTACAGATGAGATCGCAAAAAACGTTCATATACTCTTTGTAATGTCCGTACACAGTGGCGGACCCATAAAGGCCCAGGGGTAGGCACTTGCTTACTCCTGAATTTAAATTTTTTTTTTGGCCCAGTGTATTTTTATTCCTGTGCTTACTTTTGGCTCAATACTGTGCCTACCCCTGGCTCAGACTACTTTGATTAATTCATTGTGCCTACCCCTGATCAAATTCCTGGGTCCGCCCCTGTCCGTATAATCTTTACTAACAAAATAAGCATAACATTAAATAATTTTCATTGTTATTTCAACTTTTTCTTGACGTTCTTGGTTTAGACCCAAGATTTTTTTTTTTTTTTTGCATTTAATTGAAATTAATTTAGGCTCAATATTCTTCCTTGTTGCAAAACTTTAAACCTGTATTACATTATATGACATATTACAAGTGTTTTTAACTCGTTAAATTAACATTTATGAAAATTTATGTTTGTATCTCTTATTAAAAAAAAAAAAAAACTAGCTCATTCTACTATTGAAAAAAATTCCTTTATTTAAAATGGAATCAAAGCTCAAATATTATTAGCCGCTGCGCTATTCCCGAATAGGCACCAGACACATCGGCCACGCAAAATATGAATCTCAGAGGATACGCACTCCAGTACTAGTTGCAATTTCCAACTTGCATCATAAAATTACTGTAAATAGTTTAATAACTCGAGGTATAGGAGACTTCAAAATATTACACATTTCTCCATTTTTTCACTAACTAAAACAAAAATTATACTTAACATACAAATTATTCCTATCTGAATTTACATGCAAGCGTTTATATATACTATGGAAAACATTCAATATAAAAACAAGGAAGTTCAATTAGACAATTTATTCAATAAATAAAAGTACTTTTATAGTCTTTATTTCTGAAAAAAAGAAGATATAAATGCTTTTATCTTCAAGAGTAAATGGTTTCTGAAAACAAAATAAATATTTCCAGAATACAAATAAGATGATGCAGCTATCACTTGCTTAGCATAAATAAATGCTTTTATCTTCAAGTGTAAATGTTTCTGAAAACAAAATAAATATTTCCAGAATGCTAATAAGATGATGCAGCTATCACTTGCTTAGCATAAATATGAAGGTGCAATAAGCGTTTTAAAAAAGCTAATATAAAAATTAATATGTATCTACATAACAAATTTCAGCGAAGGAATTTGAGAATAGATAGTCTTGATTAGGGTTGGCAAAAAAGCTCATGGTTTGTGGCCCACTTGGTATTAGTCTGTGGCTTGATCAGTAACAACTCGTTTGATAGTGGACCGAATTAATATTAGCTCGCTTGCCACAGACTCAAGCCAGAATTAATGAGTTTGAGTTTGACTTGGCTCAGCACGAGCCAGCTTGGTCATTAACGAGCTATTTAATATACGTAGTTTAATAGTTTAATCATATCCGTTCACTTCAGGTTGGGGATACTATGGTTTATGAATGTTACAGCCAGTGTTATAGTAGTTGCACTTTCGAATGTGCTTAAGTTGATTGGTAATTTTGTATGAAATATGTGTGAATTAATTATAAGCAACAAAGTTAATTTGTATAAATTTGTTTGATTTGGTATGCATGAATTTATTCTGTGAACTATGTTTGTATGAATTTAGGAATTTGATATTTTTGTATGTATGAATTTAGCTACAAACTTAATTTATAGTAGTTGATTTGCTTAGTTGCACTTGAATTAAGAGTATTCCTCGGTATTATTGATAAGATGTGTTCTGAAAGTTTAAGATATAGTAGGAAAGAAAATAATACAAATTTATGAATATGTCAAGCTAGTAATGAGCCAGCTCGGCTCGCTCGGACAAGCCACAAGTCAGTCTTAAACAGCAGTTTCAGCTCGGGACCTAAAATCCAAACTCGCTCGCTCAGCTTGATCCACAAACAAGCTGATTACGAGTGAAACCTAGCTCGCTCTTTAGCAGCTCGTTGCCATTCCTAATCTTGATAGATATGCATAACAGTAAAATTGTTCATTAACTCATTGATATGCAATAGCACGAAAATTAGTAGTCATAAACTAAGAGAGATTTTTTTTTTTTTGGAAAAGAAGTGGACTATGTCACCGATTTCCATTATAAGAAAGTAAAAAACCATTACAAAGTTAACTGGTATCAGTGGTACCATGTACAAAACAAGCAAAGCATACTGGTATTTAGCAAAATACCCAAGTAACAAAACAGAAAAGAAACAGTACTAGAACCCTATTACATCCATGATCCATCATTAGTACATCTAGCTACCACATAGAAATTTGCAAACAACCCCTAAAAAGATCTCATATCACCAATATGCCAAAATATGCAAAAGAGACCCTGTAAACTAATAAATCTCATAGCTCTGCGTAGATGTACTTGGGCTTGTATCAGTACCCTCTGAACTGATCCCTGCTCCAAGCACAAGGGTTATACCCTGTGTGCCCCTCATGGAAATTGCCTGTGTAGAACCTGTTAGGTACAGGCAAAATAACCATAAGTACACATTTTTTATTCTTTGCCCAAAATAACCATAAGTTCACATTCAAGTCACAAGGTAAAATAAGATTAAGTTGAGATGTAAGATCACATTTTTTATTCTTTGCACCTAGCACCTGTACCTTATGTACCTGTCCACCATTAAATATGATTATGTTCCTATCTAACCATAAGTTCCAAATAACAGATCCCCAGATTAGCATTTTTTATAAAGGAATGAATGCAGTATTCAATTTCTCACAAGTCACTTAGGGCCTGTTCGGCAGACGGGATGGACACAGGAACTGAAAAAGTTTGAACTAATTTTTACAATTCACGTGGGAAAAAAAAAAAATTCACTCCGAGTGAATTTTTTTTTTCCAACGTGAACAGTAAAAGCAGCCGAACAGGCCCTTATAGTTTGACAATCAAAGGTAAACCTATTAAAATTGGCAATCCACTTTCAAATAGACTTAACAAACTGACAAGATACAAACAAGTGATCCACCGACTCTAATTCTGAACAATAAACACACTGCTGATTACCTGTTCAACCTCGTTTAGAAAGGTTATCTTTGATCAAAACCCTATTTTAACCATAAAAAAACCTTTATTTTTAAGGGTATTTTAGAGTTCCAAATATTTTTAAAAGAATTATTAGATATACCACCAAATTCAAGCCACGTATACAAATAAGTAACAGTAAAGTTCCATGAGGTGTCCACCTCCATAATATTTGATCAGCACTAATCCCCATTTATAAAAGTAAATTTTAAAATTCATATATCATGTCTATATATAAAATATAATAAAATTTGTTTATATTTCGTCAAGCATCAATGACTTAAAATTTCAACGGTTTGAAATTAACGGTTCTTAATGTATAATTAAACAATACTTAATTTGTATAAAATTAAATTTAGTGTTGAATTTTTAAATTTCATCGATTTGAAATTAACAGCCTTATAAATATGTTCTATAACATATTTAAAAATTTAGTTAAAATTTTTAATTTGATTTAAATTCTTTTAAAAATTTATTTTAATTGTAACTAAGATGACAAGATCTGTTAGGGGTGTTCATATGTTCGGTTCAGTTAAAACTGAAATAAAATAGACAAACTAAAATTGTATTCGGTTTTCAAAAGTACAACCGAATTGTCTGAAATAAACTTATCAACCAAATTAAAACCAGAGCTGATGAACAGTTGTGGTATCTTTTATTTCAGCTTTATAGGTGCAGTCAACTAGAAAACTCGAACCAGCAATTATTTCACATTGAGCGGCCCACTTCAAGTAAATAAATTAAAAAAGTATTTTCTCCATGAGATGAAAATAAAAAAAATGATCTTTTGCTACAAATAGACATGAGAGCGGAGATGATAAGGGTCACTTCCAAATGATTATATATGAACTTATAATCCGTGTGCCTGATTTTTCTTTTTCTTTTTTCTTTTTTGAAAATCTTCGAAGTTGTGAGGAGAAGTCAAACTCTCAATCTTTGAATAATTAACAGTTTTAAATTTTTTTTTTCTAATCAACTGTGTTACGTCCTCTTTCTCGTCTAATTTCACTTTTTCGCTCTTCTTCTTCGTCTCTCTCTCTTTTTTTTTATTGCTAAAACTCAGTTAATGCTCCAAATCCCAACAGACACATTTGATCGCGGTCTAATTTAAATTGGACATATATATGTGGCTGATTTTATCAGTACATTTCAACTCAAGCTTTAAATAGAAGGATTTATTTTTTTGACGAAAATGATAATAGATACGAACACATGTTTTTTATTTTTAATAAAAATGGAGGTTAATTTTCTTAATTTTAAATATCTATAAAAAAAATTCTAATCGGAATTTCAATAGATGATCTCTTACACAAAAATCATTATCTCAATCACTAAATACATGTTTTTTAGTTTTTTTGGCATCACTTTTTAAAATAAAAGACCATATTTAGATACAATTCCCGCCGGATCCAGTGGAAATCACGCCATGGACTGCCGATTAACAATTGATCGATTTGCATCTGACGGCAAAGATTGTAGAACTAATCAATGTACCCGACAAAATTAGGAGAGGATGCGAATTCGGGCGCACGGCCCTTTACGCCTTGCTCAAAGAATACTACTTCCTCTCGTGTAGCGAGTAAATATTGAACGAAATATGCGTTTTATTGAACTTGCCGTCATAGTAACAAGATTCGGGTTTAATTCGCGAATTAAATGTTTTTGACACTCCAGCGAATCAATCAGCGTTTTAAACGCTGATTCGCCAATTAAACGCTTTGTTCGCGAATTATTCGCGAATTCTACGAATTTTATGTATTAATCGCGTTTTGTTCGGAACAATTTGTCCGCGCGTGAAGAGAGAGGGAAATCGTTTCGCGGCTTTCGCGTGCCAACTTCAACTTTTTTTGAATTGTTTTGAGTGTATCACGTGGGTTAGCAGAGTGGGGGCCACTTCAACTTTTGTAATACCAAAACGGTATTTCTTTTAGATATTCTATTTCTACTAACTATGTATTTCATTGTATCAAAGGCAGGTAACTTAATATTTATTTTTTCTTTAATTTTTTTTTTGGGGTTTTGTTTTGTTTTTATTGTTTTTTTGTTTTTTTTGCTTCCTTGTTGTACATAATTATTTCCGAATTATATCCGAATTATACCCGAATTACGAATTTTTGACCTCGCCGAACCTTTCCCGAACAATTAATTTGTGACTATGCTTGCCGTACGAGGCTTGGCACACAAAGATAAAACGACAGCTACTGACGCGTCGTGCTCTATAGGGTGCAACAAGGGTTGACGAGGGCCCCACTTGGTGATTGAGTCTGATTTAGTGTTCTGAAAACGGTCCGGTCTGGTCCGGTCCGGTCCAAAACCCCCCGGTCCACAGGTCCGCATGGTTCAGGTTAGACGGTTCAAATTTATAGGGGATGGCCTAAACCGGTGCTAAGGACCATGTCCAGACCCACACGGGTTTTGGTCCGGTCCAGTCTGGTGCGATGTGGTCCTGTCCAAATATATATATATATATAGAGAGAGAGAATTTTGCTATTGTACTTCATGAAGTAAAACCAATATTTTACTTCATGCTCATATTCCCATTTTCAAAATTCAAAACATCGATCCGACCGTTCAAGTTGTTCTCCACATTGAAATGTGCTTGGAGACCAAATTTTACATTTTTTGGAATTTTTTTACTATTTATTAAGCCACTTTGAAAATCGCTGATCCATTGGTCCAGAATTTTTTACTGTTTTTTACTGTTCACAATGGATCAGCGATTTTCAAAGTGGCTTAATAAATAGTAAAAAAATTCCAAAAAATGTAAAATTTGGTCTCCAAGCACATTTCAATATGGAGAACAACTTGAACGGTTCGGATCGACGATTTGGATTTTGGAAATGGGAGTATGAGCGTGAAGTAAAACGAAGTTTTACTTCGCGAAGTACAATAGCCCTACTCTATATATATATATTATCAATTGTTTAAGAAACGAAAACATCAAAACATCAAAACATTACATATGCCCGAATTTATGATTAGATTCAAAGTTCGATTTAGAGAAAATGGCTACATGAATTTTTATGTTCTTTATGTCAAATTAAAGGTATGGAAGTCTAGTTTTCAGATAACATAATTTCTCTATAAAAAAATATTAACAATTTGTACAGTTTTAACGATTAATTGACAGAGGTCACGTTGTTGAAATTCCAGTGAGTAGTCCCAGTTTTTGACCAGATTCAAAGTTCGATTAGAGAAATGCTACACGGATTTTTGTATTATTTATATCAAATTAAATGTATGGAAGTCTAGTTTTCAGAGAACATAATTTCTCTATACAAAAATATTACAGATTTATACAGTTTTAACGATTAATTGATAAATGTCAGAATATGATAAAAAACTAGGATCTAAGATATTAAAATCAAAATAAATCCGAATTTAAAATTTAAATTACTATAAATCCGAATTTAAAAATTAATCTAACATATTAAAAATAAATATAACAAATTAAAATCTAACATATAGTGTTGTATGAAAAATAGATCAAAGAAAGAAAAAAAAATGAAAAAATAGATCAAATAGTGTTGGTCTGGTTCACCACGGATTAGGTCCGGGTTGTCACAGTTTTGTCACGGTCCACGAGTCAAGACCCGTACGGTCTAGTTCGGATCTAGTGGAAAACACTGGTCAAAAACCGTGCTAGGCCCATTCCTAGTAACTGTCCAGTCCACCATGAGTTTGAACCCCAGTCCGGATCAAATCCGCGGGTTGTCCGGTCCGATCCTGCGGCAAAACGTTTCGACTTGAAAAGTTCGTGAAACATTTCTATTTTTTATTTTGCTTGACACTTGCCGAACTTCAGGAATGAGGAGGGACACTACAAATCACCAATTACTGCGGGCCCACCTGGTTCACACGTGTTTCCTCCAGTCACTGTGATTTTCGGTTCGTTGTGAACAATACATTTGTGTAATATGTGTAGCCTATCTAAAGACCGTTGATTGAGTTGATATTGGTAGCTATATACTTGAAGCTAATTAATGTTATGTAAGAATAATTTCTGGTTTTCCATTTGTATCCCTTTCACTTTGATTTTTGTAAAGAATCTTCTTGTGAAACTGCCGCAGACGTGTTCCTGATGCATACCAGGAGACCAAACCTACCACTTGTTTATGACAGAGAGGAGAGAGAGAATAAGAAAGATGCTGACAGAGGATATCATATCAGTTAGAAATGGATGTCATATGAACTAAATAGTAAGGGATGTGGCAATATATATGCTTCTTGAGAGGGAAATGATTGATTCAAAATTAATTGGAAAAAAAGAAGTGAATGTATTGAAAATCATTATTTTAGACATTTTTCTCCTTTTGGAGAGTGGTAATGAAATTAGACCAGTTTGGTACAACTAGTGTTACATAAACAGTAGAAAGAAAATGGATTAAATACTAGTTTTTGGAAGGATAGATGGATAAATCAGTTTGCTTTATGAACATTATATCGTTTTGTGCTAACCAGAATATTTCATTACAGGAAGTTATTCTGTCAAGAGGAAAGGGGATTCAGTTTACCAGGGTTCTAAATGGCATTCTATTACAGGAATAGAGAGAATTGTTTTGTATTATACACAATTTAAAACTTAAAAATGAAGAGGATCAGTTGCAATGGAAATGGGATAAGTAAATGGATTTTTACAACATAATTCCTTTTCAATTTCTTAGACTTTTGGGGGTTAAACATAAAACATGTTCGTATGTGGTGGAAAATCAAAATACCTTATAAATTAAAAATCTTTATAAGGCTTTTACACACAAATAAAATTTTAACAAAAGCTAACATGGGAAAAAGGGATTGGAATGGAAACATTCAGCAGCACTTATGTGGCAGTATTGAAAGTTTGAAACAGTTTACCACTTGTTCTTACTATGTCCTTAACCTTAAGAAATATGATTTTGGATCATTGGATGAGACTCTGTCAGAATTTGATGCACCAGTGGCCCAGATTTGGACATATTATTAATTTTGCAATTTCATGAAAAAGAAAAAAAAGAAGAAAAGATTGAGGAGCTTTTCCGACAGTAGCAAGTGCTATATGCTGGTGCATTTGGCAAAACAGAAAAGCCGAAACAAACGAATTATGGTGATATTCAAATCCTCGTTACTATCTTATTGTTCAGGTATTGTGGAAGAAAAAAATAAAAATACAAATTAAAGAGTTGATGGCTACATGGATGATGGATGCCAACTGATCTGAATGAAATGCCAATTCTGAAAGTTAGGCCATATAATGGCATAGGTGCTGGGATAATGCTTATACCTGTTATGAGTTCTGACATAGAGGGATGATGCTGATTAATTGAGAATTGTGCTATGTTGCTTTAAATATTGTTGATGTCGTAAGTGCAGTGTAATTGATAACATTTGATTTGGGTACCTAGCACTAGCAGGCTTGTTGCTGGTACAGTACTGTGAGATTTTAGATTGTTCTTTTGAGTTTGAGAGGTCTATGAACTATGATGAATCAGATAAATAATGTATCTACTCTCTTTATCTTTCTCAAAATAGGTATGTATATGTCATTATGTTGCAACTTGCATGATATATGAAACAACGATGAAACTAATATTAACCAAGGCCATTAATCTCTTGGGTTTTTTAGGCTAGTAATTTGGAGAGAGTAGGGTAATTAATGTAAATGCTATTTTAACTTGTGCTCAGTGTGAACCAGTACATTAATTTGTAGACGGACTTAGTAAGAACTCAGGACTGTATAGAAATGGTCATTAAATCACTAGTAAAAATATTTCCAACAAGGCAACAAGCACATCGATTTCACATGAAGCACCTCTTAAGTTTCCATAAATATACTTTAATTTTATAATATTCAGGTGTGGGAATGTAGTGCGTATTCTTTGGTAATAGCTCTTATTTTTTTTCTCAAGGTTGTGCAAGCATTAAATAGTGTACCGCGTTCAGTTTAGTCATCTGGTTCGAATGCTCTGTAGATTCCGCAAATAAAATATGACAGCAGATTTCGGTATGCACATCTGGTCCTCAAATGCATCTGCAAACTAATGAGCATGTGTTTTAGGACAATCTTTGTTTAATATCCTACACTGAATGATTGAAGCAATCAAGTTGCTGATATTAATTCAACTTATTTATTAAATATTTTTACAATTATAGCAAAATTAAAATTGAGTATATGCCCATTTAAAAACTTTTCTTATTGAAAATGTACCCATCAATATATTATATTAAATATTTTCCCATCCATAATTAAAATTTTCTACATTTCCCCCATTTATTCATGTCATGAATTTAAATGCTGATTACAGTCTATATACTTTTATGGATTATCAAATTATCAATCATTGATAACGTTTTGAAATTATTGTTTTGCAATACAAAGTTCATTTAGTAAGATGCAAGATTCCTTTTCTCCTTCGTACCTAAAGAATATTTAGGGACCATGTTTTTGGTTAGACAAGGTTAGAAGGAAACAAAAATGAAAATATTGGTCTGTAGTCACTTTCAACCTCTCTATTTTTTTTAGTATTTTCCAGCCTTTTTATTTTGAGTTCAATTTCTAAGATCAGTCTTAATATTTGAAAAAATGTAAGTTATTATTTTGAGTTTTCAAATTTGACCACGTACGGCACGTATAAATATGATTTAATCATGACACGTGTAATTCAAGTCACGATATGACACAAAACAACACAACACGTATTGAGATCTCTATAATATACGGAACCAATTATAACCATTGTACATGATGTCATTGTTTCTCTGTGTTGGATTTACTTCAATCGATGAGAAGATCATGCTAGCTGTATGCAATCTTCTAATATTTTGTTTGACTAGATTTGCAAAACAGACACTAATTGAATTTAACATTTTACACGATTTATTGAGTTTGCAGGTTCAAAACTTTAATTATAAGATATATTTTGAAGTACCAAATATAGATTCAGAGTTTTAATTTCAAGATTTATAATGAAGAACCAAGGTTCATGAAGTGCTGAATTACAAGATTCTTTTGATGAACTTGAGAAGTCAACAAGACTTTACGAAGCTATAGATTTGTGTAATAATCAAGTAGTTAAGTAAAATATATTTGAGACTTGTTGATTTCTGGAGCATCCGCCTTGACCGAAACAAATATATGGAACCAATTTAAAATGACAAGTCAGAAAGTTCCAATTTGATTTCGTGCAAGACGGATGACATCCGTATGGTTGCTTATCAAGTTTTGTGAGACAAATTATACTAACCGTTCTAGACGGGCATAAACGTTTAGAACGGTTAATATTAATTTGAATTATTTTGCGGAAACCCTAACTTCAATATCCGTACAACCCTTTTTTAACGGGTTTCTCCCTGTTAGAACGGGTTTAGGAAAATCTAAATTTCCCACTATATAAAGAGTTATCTCACTTCATATTTACCTAAGCTAGCCGCCTCTTACATTTGAAAACGCATTTATTGTGCAACACTTGATAGCTTCTATTGTTGAGTGAACTTAAACTTCAATATATTCTTAACACTCTCAAATCCACTCGACTTATCTTTAAGAGATATAGTTTAGTGTCTAGAATTTAGTTCTAGATTTTTTTTTTACATCCACGCTAGTGTGGTCTGCTTGTAGGGCGCAAAGGAGTACACTAGCCAGAGCGTTTCCGCTCACATATATCCATAGTTGTGTGACGATCCCAATGGACTCTCCATCTCGAGCTTTTAGGTTCAACTTGCACACTAGTTAGGCTGTGACTTGCCACTGTTGTTGGGCTCATGTGTCACAAGTTGTGTCCTTTCTTTCTGGGTAATAGAAAAGGGGCGCCAACGAGGTTGCTCTACCACGGAGACATAGGTTTTTTATGCCGAACTCCATTATCATCCTGCATGTCAACTGTCTCTAAATTCTACTCTATTTACTTTACTTGCACACACTTGTTTGACTTATTAATTTAGATGGCTTAACTGAAAAACGTCTAAGAGTCTTTGAGACTTCCTTTAAATGTCGTTTTGGTCTCCTGATCATACATATTTTATCACTTGTACTTATTTATTAGTAAACAATTAATGATTTCACAATATAATTAATTCACAATTACTTTTACTTTCATAGAAAAATATGTCCCAAGTATAGCAAATGTATGACTCATTCATTTTTAGCAGTATGCACGTTTTTTTTTTTAAAGATATGATAAAATGGAAAAATAATTACACCATGTATTGTCCGTATATTAATTTTTTTTTCTATTTCACAACTAGCTCACCAGAGAATTATATGCAATTAAAATTATTAACTTCTTTAATTTCTTCTTATTTTTTAATTAAGGGTCCGGTATAAGCATACAACTCACTATCTTTTAAATGTTATTTTCAAGAATTAAACCTACGTCTTTCTATATAGAGACGAGAGTTTGTGCCACCGTACTAAGTCCACAATTCTTTTTAAAATAAATAAATATACCTTCTAACGTCCAATTTCTTTTACTTACTATTTGAAAAAAAAAAGAATATACAGAGTTAACATGAATTAAAAAAAAAAATTCAATTATATTCAGTACGCATATATTGTCTAAGTACTATTCAAGAGTGACCTCACTGGTCACCCTTAAATACTACTCAAATAATATATGTGTATTATTTTTTAATAATACTCAGATAATATTCGCATACAAGTGTAAACGTATAATTGAATTTTTTTTTTCTAATTACATGTTAATTTCGTATATATTTTTTTCAAATGGTAATTAAAAAATTCGGTAGAAAGCGGCAACAAAATGTATGGTTATGTTAGAATTCGAATCCCCGGGTACCAGAGGTGCAATTAGTAAATTTGGATTGTTCTTTTAACCTGACACACCAATCTCGAAACATACCTCCGATAATTTTCATAGGCACCAAGGAGCCGACATTTTTAAAAATACCCCAAGTTAATTATAGATTAATAAATATGCCCACGGTTCCCGAAAAATTTTAAAAATGCCCAAACCGGCCATTTAATGGCCGGTACCGAATAAATCTCCCAACCGGCCATTAAATGGCCGGTACTGAATTTTTTTTTTTTTTTTTTTTAAGAAAGATAGCTAAAATACTGAAATCTAAAAAATCGAATTGTTTTGTTAAATATTTGTTAGAAAATACGTTACGAATAGAGCCGATTTTGTGCTAAAATACGGTAAATTACAATAATTATGCTAAAATACAGTAAATTTACTAAAATGCTGAAATTACAATAATTATGTAGAATTATGCTAAAATACGGTAATTTACTGAGCTACGTAGATTGAAGAATAGAAATGAAAATCTTAATCGGAAATGATGCAATATGGGCCTGTGCATGCTTCATGAAAAGGAGCGTAACTTTTGATCCGTCCGTCGGATCGGGCTGAAATTTTGACAGGAACTCCACAGCCCAAAACTGGTTCCGAAACCCATCTACGATCCGTTTCGCCCATTTTGCGGGCTCAGATTCGCGATCCGAGTCTTCCTTCATGGACTTTTGGACCTTTTTTTATAATTTTAAAGTTTTAGGATCTTTGATGTATCTTTTATATATTTTTTCTGTATCTTTTATATATGTTTTCTATTTTATATATATTTTCTGTTTTGGGTAAAAATAAAAATCTCGGATTTTGCATATTTTAGCACAAAATCGGCTCTATTCATAGTGTATTTTAGTATAAATATGCTATGAAAAAAGTAATCTAACAAATATTTAACAAAACAATTCGATTTTTTAGTGTTAGATTTCAGTATTTTAGCTAAAAAAAAAAAAAAAAATCAGTACCGGCCATTTAATGGCCGGTTGGGAGATTTATTCGGTACCGGCCATTAAATGGCCGGTTTGGGCATTTTTAAAATTTTTCGGGAACCGTGGGCATATTTATTAATCTGTAATTAACTTGGGGTATTTTTAAAAATGTCGGACCAAGGAGATACTGAGTACAATTGAAACGGACGGTCTAGGATCTCTCTTTTAACTTGACACGAATTGCAAAGCACAAATAATACTGGCTCTCTGCGCCATCCCGAATAGACACCGACCGAGAATAAATCTGGAGCGTTTGTTTCAATTGTGTTGAGTCAGATAGCTGGAAAGATTCGGATCCGAGGGGATACTTTTCCCTCGTTCTGTTAGGTCCAAATAAAAAATGATGGACGGAATCTAATGAAACGTGTCCAGAAGTGTGACTTAGTCCTCCGGCAAAACGCCGCCTGTGCCACGTGAAACCAACAACTAAATCTCTCCATTTCTTCTTAAGCTACGCCTACAAATATTCCTTTTCTCCACCAACACTCCAACAGGAGTCCGGATCCCCTAAAGTAACCCAATCTTTGGATTTTGGATCGAGACCGTCTGATTCGAATTCGTCGCTCGGAATCGTCTCGGAATTCGAATTTGTCGTCGGAATGTATGCGCTCACTTCGGGAATGAATTTTTGCGAATTCGAATCGAACGGTTCCGATCTAAAACCTAAAAGTTGGATTACTTCACTGGATCCGAATTCCTCCAACAGTTCCTAACATATCAAGACTTATATATGGGAATTGGCTACGGTGCTACGCGTAGCATAGAGGGCCTCCGTGCTACGGCTCAATATTTGAGTTTTCAAAATCCTAACGGTCGATCCGAACCGTTCAACATGATCTCCATATGAATATGTACTTGCAAACCAAATTTTACATTTTTTTTAAAAAATTTACTATTTTTTTAGATAGGTAGAAAATCACTTGATCTGAATGGTACATAAATTTTCAGATCAAGTGATTTTCTACCTATCTAAAAAAATAGTAAAAAAATTCTAAAAAATGTAAAATTTGGTTTGCAAGTACATATTCATATGGAGATCATGTTGAACGGTTCGGATCGACCGTTAGGATTTTGAAAACTCAAATATTGAGCCGTAGCACGGAGACCCTCTATGCTACGCGTAGCACCGTAGCCAATTCCCTTATATATGGGCAATAATATAACAAATTTATAATAACACAAATTCTTCTATGGACATAAGGACCTATTTGTAAAATGAACATATTTTCATGTTCAAAGTTCAAACAGTCGATCCGACCGTTCAACATTATCTCCATATTAAAATGTACTTGGAGGTCAAATTTTACATTTTTTTGAATTTTTTAATATTTATTAAGTATTTTACAAAATTCAATGGTCTGAATTTGACTAGTTTTTGTAAAATACTTCATAAATAGTAAAAAAATTCAAAAAAATGTAAAATTTGACCTCCAAGTACATTTTAATATGGAGATAATGTTGAACGGTCGGATCGACTGTTTGAACTTTGAAAATGAAAATATGTTCATTTTACAAATAGGTCCTTGTGTCCATAGAAGCATCACTCTTATAATAAATATGCTAAAAACTATTTTCTATTTCAAAGTTCCTCATAATTTTATTTTCTCGTCGAGTTGTTCGATCTATCAAAAGACTAATTAATAATTAATTAAAGAGATGAGGGAGGATATATGCATCTTCTACATTTTAATAGCTAAGGTACATGATTTAATTGTACCAAAATTTTCCGATAAAAAGTATATACTTAATGCCAGATCTCTTGTATTGTAATAAATGACTGATTATCTAATAAAAGAATTTCAGGTGTATCCTTAATAAACTATAAAATTATGTATTTTTTTTCTTTCAAAATTTACAATAACATATTATTTATCTTTCTAAATCACAATAACTCACATATTTAAATCATAATTCATATTTTCTCCTTATAAAAATGAAAACAATTATTATATTAAAAATTATGTGCTTACTCATTACACAAATCAAACATATAAGATCATAATTGTTAAGCACATCAAATATTATCTTCATTGTCACATAAAAAAAATCACACAAGCATATATAACTATTAATCTCGAGGACTCTTTCATATGAAGTCATCTTCACCAAGCTGACAAGTGACTAAGTGAGTGATTAGAAGATCGATGTAGGAACAAAAGAAATGAAACCAAAGTATAAGCTTTGGAGATGAGAAAAATGTGGAAGCCAACAAAATTTCCAACTATTTGAGAACTTGAGACAAGAAAGATGGAGATTGGAGAATGAATAAATCAATCTATTTTATTATATACGTATTTAATTATAATTTTTGAAATATTAAACATGATTGGCACGAGTTTTTTATATTTGTTTATATACATTAAAATTGTATTGAATAAATATGTGAGTTTTATAATTTAGCGAATAAATATGTAATTGTAGTGGTAAATACATAATTTCTTACTTTAAAAGTATATATTAAATATTTACTTACTATAGGTTATGTTTGGTTGTGAAGCAGAAGGTGAGTTAATTCAGACTTATTGAACATGTAGGACCCACTGTTTGACGACAGAGTTTGATTTTTTAACATCATACTCTTTTAGATGAATTAATTTAAACTATGACTTAAAATATCAAATAAAGTGTAAAATATGAAAAATAAGATGAAGTAAACAATTTAATCTTCATTAACTTTACTCTACAACTAAACATAATCATAATAACTATCAACAACAATTAAATATAAAGACGAGTTTTAACGGACCAATTAAATTGTTCAGTCATTTATTATAACAAAGATTAATTATTAAATCATGCAAAATCTAACAAAAATAATCTAGATTAAATGGAGAGGTTGCCAACGTGATGGATGTCTCCAGTTTTACAATAACAGGACACGACGCTAATACCTCTCCAATATAAACCAATCAAATGCCATCTCTCTCTCTCATTCATCCTTAATTTCGTTCCTCACTCTTTCTCAGTGCCTTCACCTCTCCTCTCTCTGTTAACTGTGGTCGCCACCGCCTCAGACTCGCTTGGTGCAGATCGGGAACCCGCTTTGGAATCTCTAAGAGCTTCTCTCTTGTCGGATCGAGGTGGATCCCGCCTTGCGCCAAGTGAATCTGAGTCGGGCATGCGAATTTTGGTTCAATCCAGATCCGATCCGATCCAACTTGTCTCAGATCGGCCTCGTCAAACTCCGATCCGGTTGCCCCTCTCATCCACTACCTTTCAATTTTTTTTGTCTAATTTTAATTTTAATTCTAGTGCAGTTCTAAGGATAAATATTGCCTTTTTCATTTTACCCATGCAATTATTGAAGATTTCAGATCTTCTGTGGATCCAATTTTGATAGCCTGTTTCAGTCCTTACATGCTTACCGCTGATTGGATGCTAGAAGGTTTATCATGATAAAGGTCGAATTTTCTGCTTTCAGAAGAAAAAAAAATACTGTGTAATTCTTAAGTAATATTTATTCAAAAAATCAAAATTCTTAAGCAGTAGTGTAATAATCGAAAATAAGCAAGAACAATTTTTTAAGGAAGATAATAGAAATATAACCAACCATGTCAGAATGTGTTTTGTGAGTAGAAAAGTAGTACAAACATAGTTGGTGGGAAACAACCTAATCTTTTGATTAGTGCGAATCATAACTTTTCTGTCCTCTAAGCCAAATAATAAATGCTATTGCTTGATTTTTACTATTTTCTACTTCTCTGACGTTAAAAGGTCAGAACTCGGCATGGATCATGGAATAACAATTGACAACAGCACAACACATCAGAATCAGAATAAAGGTAAAAAGTAGTAGAATAACTTTGGTCAGGGAGTTGTTTTACTTTTGATTAGTGGTATCAGATTTCCTTGCCTGGCCTGTACGCTACCATGTAGATTCTCTTAGATCTGAAAGGTTGGACTTGCTAAATTTAGGACCATGTATCATGTAGTATCCGTATCCTCCCAGGTACCTGACTCAAGCAAATTGAAACGGACGGTCCAGATTAATCTTATTTGGGTCAAATTCAATCCAGTGCCTATGGAGACTGTAGAGGATCCGTTTTGAGATTCGTGCTATGTTAAAAGAACCGTCCGATTGTAACTGTCTTCAGTCAGGTAACCTGAGGTGATGTGAATTCGTATCATGTATGTAAGTTTATTAATTGCAGCCATTGATTGTACAAAAAAAGCGTATCTCATATTATCATGGCTTTTTTATGTTTTTCTTTTTTGGGATTGTGTTCTGAGACGGGTCAAATATGACCAAACCAGTGAATTATTATTTATTAGTCAAACCAAAAGCCAAATATATTATCATCTCTTGAATATAGAAAATGAGCCAAAATCATATTTTTAAAATGCTTATGAAGATCATTAGTTTACACTTTCTTATTAGTAACTGATTTTAGATACAGGTGTTTCTTTCATTTTTGGATAGTTTAATAATGCCATTTTGGGGCACTGAAAAAAATGATAAACTTCCCCAGGCCAGGAGTAATACTCACTCTTCTGTTGTTTTTCAGGTTTGATGTACAATATTTGGTATACTATTGTAAAACAAAGAAACACTAGTACTCTACTACTCTATCTAGAAAAAAAGAAGAAGGTGAAGTTAGATGTTCCAGTTTCTTATTTTATATGCAAGGCGCTAACTAACAGTTGGGAACTTACATTGGTTTGGCAGGGGCATAGATGTCAATCAGGGAATGTAAACCTGTTAGTATTTAAAGTAGCATGTCTTTGTATTTGAAAATTAGTTGCTTTAATTTTGTGTTCCCCCTTTGTTCAGGAAGTAGGCATCTCTCTCTCTCTCTTTCATTGGCTTAATTTTGTAGCATAGTGAGCATAGCATCTGACATTCCAGCTCATTGTGTGGAATTAATATTTTCTTAGGATGCAATCCGGAAACAGTATGACTCGACCAGCAAGAGTAATTCATCAAGAAACAGAATGCTGCCACCACTAGCAGGCTAGCAGCAGTACCATACCAGAGTAATTATATCAGTTCAGTTGGGTATTGGCGTATAGATACTGTAGATACGGTGACATTTTTTATAGTTTTTTTCTCAGTAAATAGTACATATACTTTTATGAAGGAATTTTACAGGATGATATTACCAAGTAATTCGGTAGTGAAAAAAAAAAATGCTGTAGTCGATTCCTAGGTTTGCATATCCTTCGTTATTGTTCTTCTCTCAACAAAAGAAATATATATCAAATACCAACAAATGTTTAGCAGGTGTTGGTTCAATTTCTTGAAAACATGGCTATCGGCCATCGTTCTAGAAATAACTTTGAACAGATGACAGATAGCAAAACATACATAACGAAAGAAGAGAGCTAGAGAAGAAAGAGAGCTACTTTTTATGTCGGAAAAAAGGACATTCTATAGGTGATTTTAAATTAATGCGAATTGGTTCGAACAAAAATGTAAATAACACAAAGTCAGAAAAAGAGGACAACTTTTTTTAATTATTAAAAATAGGATCCCATGCACTTCGAGTGAGAAACTGTTTTTTAGTTGAGCTTTTACGACTTGACAACTCGATGCGGGCGCGTGTATATATATATATATATAGTGCTGGGCTTAGCTAAGCCATGGTGTAAAACGACTTGGTGCTCCACGTCTCATTATTTCCATTTTGAAAATTCAAACGACTGATCCGAACCGCTCAAGTTGTTCTCCATATTGATATGTGCTTGGAGACCAAATTTTACATTTTTTGGAATTTTTTTACTATTTATTAAGCCACTTTGAAAATCACTGATCCGGCGGTCCAGAAATTTTTACTGTTCATAAGGATTTTCAGATTTTCAAAGTGGCTTAATAAATAGTAAAAAAATTCCAAAAAATGTAAAATTTGGTCTCCAAGCACATTTCAATATGGAGAACATGTTGGAAGGTTCGAATCGACTATTTGAACTTTGAAAATGAAGATATGGCGTGGAGTACCAAGTCGTTTTACTCCATGGAGTAGCCTAGTCGGAATCTATATATATATATATATATAGAGATGGGCTATGGTGCATTGCAATGCATAGGCACCCTTGTGCATTGGACCATAAATCACCGATTCAAAGTCCAAATGGCCGATCCAAACCGTTTATCTTGTTCTCCATATTAATATGTACTTGGAGACCAAATTTTACATTTTTTGGAATTTTTTTACTATTTATTAAGTCACTTTGAAAATCGCTGATCCAATGGTCACAGCTCCGAAACAGTGAAAAATTCTGGACCAATGGATCAGCGATTTTCAAAGTGGCTTAATAAATAGTAAAAAAAAATCCAAAAAATGTAAAATTTGGTCTCCAAGCACATATTAATATGGAGAACAAGATGAACGGTTTGGATCGGTCATTTGGACTTTGAATGGGTGATTTATGGTCCAATGCACAAGGGTGCCTATGCATTGCAATGCACCATAGCCCATCTCTATATATATATATAGCGGTTGGTTATTCTACTTATATAAGCATATGATGGCATATGTTTATAAATTATTTTTGTGTTTTTAAAGTTCAAATAGTTGATCTGAAGCGCTCATCGTGTTCTCCATATTAAAATGTGCTTGGAGACCAAATTTTAAATTTTTTTGAAAATTTTTTACTATTTTTTTAGAATTTTTTAAAATCACTTTTTTTTGAAGATTATTTATTATTTTTCTGAATTTTTATAGCATATTGAAACACGGTTTTATTAAATTCTAAAAAAATAGTAAAAAATTTTCAAAAAATGTAAAATTTGGTCTCCAAGCACATTTTAATATGGAGAATATGTTGAGTGCTTCAGATCGACTATTTGAACTTTAAAAACACAAAATTGACTTATAAGTATATGTCATCATATGCTTATATAAGTAGAATAGCCAACCCCTCTCTCTTCTCTCTCTCTCTATATATATATATATAGAGAGAGAGAGGGGGGGTTGGCTAAGGTCAAAGTGGTATGACCAAGATTTTGGTACTACCAATTCATTTTTGTGATTTTCAAAGTTCAGATAGTCGATCTGAAGTGCTCAACATGTTCTCCATATTAAAATGTACTTGAAAACCAAATTTTATATTTTTTGGAATTTTTTTTACTATTTTTAATGGATTTTTTAAAATCACTGTTTTTCAGATTTTATTTATTTATTATGAAAAACAGTGATTTTCAAAAATCCGTAAAAAATAGTAAAAAAATGTAAAATTTGGTCTCCAAGCACATTTAAATATAGAGAACATGTTGAGCACTTCAGATCAACTATTTGAACTTTAAAATTGCAAAAACTAATTGGTAGCACCA
The DNA here is from genome assembly GCA_025461125.1 of Carex kokanica. Lineage (NCBI taxonomy): Eukaryota > Viridiplantae > Streptophyta > Magnoliopsida > Poales > Cyperaceae > Carex > Carex kokanica. The sequence continues at coordinate 1,914,559 of JAJGRX010000435.1, forward strand.
AGGTCTTGGTCATGCCACTTTGATCTTAGCCAACCTCTATATATATATATATATATATATAGAGAGAGAGAGAGAGAGAGAGAGAGAGAGGAGGGATCTAGTTACCACAATTTTGAGTTACAACAAAGTTACCACAATTATTTTCTACATTTTCAAAGTCCAAATCGTCGATCCAAACCGTTCAACATGATCTCCACAATAAAATGTGCTTCTAGATCAAATTTTACATTTTTTTGAATTTTTTTACTATTTATTAAGATGAATACAAAATTGAATGGTCTGAATTTGACTATTTTTTTGTAAAATACTTAATAAATAGTAAAAAAATTCAAAAAAATGTAAAATTTGATCTGGAAGCACATTTTATTATGGAGATCATGTTGAACGGTTTGGATCGACGATTTGGACTTTGAAAATGTAGAAAATGATTGTGGTAACTTTGTTGTAACTCAAAATTGTGGTAACTAGATCCCTCCTCATATATATATATATAGAGAGAGAGAGAGAGAGATAGAGAGTGTGTGGCTAATATCAAAACGTTTGTTCCTAACCCTCCGGTGCTACCAAGTCGTTTCCAAATAACGATCTGGATCATTAAAGTAATTATATGTACATATAGATCTTGTTTAAATTTTGGCGCAATTTAAACGAAATCATCAATTTTAAATGAATTGATCATTATCGCTTTTATTTTATTAGCACTTGGTTGGTAATTAAATAAATTTCAAGCTGTACTGACATAACAAGTATAATTGTATTATTGCTTTGATTAGACAGAGGAGTGAAAAGTACCCTTAAATTTATTTTCAGTTATTGAAGAACTTATATTTTAAATAAAAAATAGTGAGGCTTTACCATAGGTTGTAATATCGACTAATGCTATGAATTCATATCTTAAAGTTCAAACAATTAACTGGAACCGATAAATATGATTTCCACATAAAAATGTACTTGGAGATCGATTTTTACATTTTCAAATTTTTTTACTCTTCTTATCACTTGATCTAAAATTTCTAGACCATTTGAAAGTAGCGATTTACTCTTTTTGCTCTTTTTGACAGTCACCGCCTCTGCTCCCTCGTTCTAACTTCGTCCAATTCCATTTCCACTTTTTGTAGGATTCATTTTCGACACAACTCCTTCTCTCTCTTTTGGTACTATCTTCTCAAACGGAGAGAAGAATGAGAGAGAGGGGAGGGACCGGAGCTGAGAGTGTGGTATCGTCAGAGCTCGGAGCGTAGAGTCTCATCTCGATCAGAGCGCGACAATGAATAGATCTAGTCGTCATCGGAGCACAGCGGCGATCAAAGAAGTGGATCCAATCATGGAGCGAGAGGGGAAGGACCAGAGCCGAGCGGAGCCGAGAGTGCGGTATCGTCGGAGTGCGACGATGGTTGATGAAGTGGATCCGGTTGTGGAGCGAGATGAATATTAAGATATTAGAGTGATTAAGAGTATATATAAGTAAAATTAGAGAATTAGATTAGTTTAGATAATTTTATGAGAATAAAAGAGTAGATCTCGGAATTACGGTCATTTGACCCATTATAAATACATTTTTTTATTAATAAAATTTATTATTAGACATTTAAAGTCACTAATTTAAAAAATAGAGATTTTTTATCTATTTAAAAATAATAAAACCATAAAAGTTTCTAATAAATATAAAATTTAGTCTTTAAGTACATTTTTGTATTGAAATAAATTATATTTAACAGTTTGAACTTTAAAAATAAAGATATGTGTCAGTGGTGCATCTCCTTATCAATGATTCAATTCTTGATATTTGTCAGTGGATGGTTAATTGTTAGGTTTAGATTTGGCTCCACCGTGTGAATCTCAGGTGGAGATTGGGCAAGGGAATACGCTACCCAAATTAGTGTATTATTTTTCAGTTAGTTTAGGTATGAGTCATTAGAGAGAATATACCCAAATTTTCTGGGTTGTAAATATTTTTCTTCTTAATATAATCGTTTATGTCACTTCGCCGTAAACTTTTAAAAAAGTAAAATAAAGATATGAATTTATAGCACGGACGGATTGACCGTAATATGTATATTATCATAGCTTAACTCATTAAATTTCCTAAGAAACTACCTTCATATATCTCCTAAGAAACTATAGCATTACTACAATTTTTTTTTTAATTTCCATCCATTGTTACAATCCAATCCAAAAAAATCCAAAAAAAAAAAAAAAATGTAGCGATGTTACGATTGTTTTAGCCGACATTTTTAATAATACCCCAAGTTAATTAAAGATTAATAAAAATACCCACGATTCCCGAAAAAATTTAAAAATACCCAAACCGGCCATTAAATGGCCGGTTCCGAATTAATTGCCCAACCGGCCATTTAATGGCCGGTTCTGAATTTTTTTTTTTTTTTTTTTTTTTTTTTTTAGAAAAATAGCTAAAATACTGAAATCTAACACTAAAAAATCGAATTGTTTTGTTAAATATTTGTTAGATTACTTTTTTCATAGCATATTTATACTAAATTACACTATGAATAGGGACGATTTTGTGCTAAAATATGCAAAATTACTTCAAATTATGTTAATTTATGGTGATTTACACAAAATTACTTGAAATTACAATAATTATGTAGAGTTATGCTAAAACGGTAAATTACGTATGAATATGACGTATTTTGTACCATATTTCATAAATCACAAAAAATAGTAAAAAATTTCAAAAATTGGTATTCTACAGGTTCATTACATAACTAATTTACTGAGCTACGTAGATTGAAGAATAGAAATGAAAATCTTAATCGGAAACTTCAACTGAAGTTTTGAGGCTCTTCCCTTTGTTTTTTGGCGATTCTGAATTTCGAAAACTGGCAAAGCCAGTCCAAACGCATGCGCATTTTCGCAAGCTTTTCGAAAAGTGGTCATTTGCTGAAATCGGACACTCGAGCGCCGTTTTATGACCGTTTGAAGTTTTGCCGTCGTTTTTCGCTTTCTCAGTGAAGATATCATCCCTATTCATACGTAATTTAGCGTAATTTAGTGTATTCTACCATAATTCTACATAATTATTGTAATTTAGAGTAATTCAGCATAAATTAACATAATTTCAAGTAATTTAGCGTTTTTTAGTATAAATATGCTAATTATATATATAAAATGTAATCTAGCAAATATTTAAAAATAAGTTCAATTTTTTTAGTGTTATATTTCAACATTTTAGCTATTTGTCTCTTAAAAAATAGTTAACATAATTTAAAGTAATATAGTGTCAATAAGCATAAATTAACATAATTTCAAGTAATTTAGCGTATTTTAGTATAAATATGCTATGAAAAAAGTAATCTAACAAATATTTAACAAAACAATTCGATTTTTTAGTGTTAGATTTCAGTATTTTAGCTATTTTTCTAAAAAAAAAAAAAAAAATTCAGAACCGGCCATTAAATGGCCGGTTTGGGTATTTTTAAAATTTTTCGGGAACCGTGGGTATTTTTATTAATCTTTAATTAACTTGGGGTATTATTAAAAATGTCGGTTGTTTTAGGGTCTTAACTCTCATACAATATCAACCCTCACATTTTTTTTTTTTTTTTTACATTATTTCTTAAAAAAATCGTGACAATGCTTTGGTTCCATTATCTTTTTTCTATGAATTAAGTTGCAAAAATGAATGAAAACTAAAATAATTGTAGTTCTAAAGAAACCGTAGCAATGAATAAAAAAACAACAACAACAACGCAATCATACTCTTTATTGACAAACAAAATATTCACATCATAAAAATAAAAGCTTTGAATGTATATACTTGAGAAATATTTTTCATATTTCTTTTAGTTAAAAGGAAAGGTTCAGATATTTTTATGTTTTTAATTTCATTCGAAATTAAATTTTGAGCTTCCGGTTTATAGGAAAAAAAAATATATATCATGAAATTATATTTTTCACACTGTATCATGGAAGTGAATTACTTGAAAAAGGTATTATTCTCAGCTGAAGCTATTTATTTGAAAAAATAATATATCATGAGCAATTTCATAACCTCAAATCTTAACAGCTTCTGAAATTTTTATTATATATGGTTTAAATATCATTCTCAGATCTCAGCTCAAGTGACTACTTGAAAATATATGATTTTACTATGAACACAATTCCATAAGTTCAAATCTCAGCATTTCAATGTATCTGAGGTTTGAATTGAAAGTTTGTGCAAAAACTTCTTTCTATTTTGCAAAATAACTAGTAATTTCAATAAAATTTATACGATATCAATAATACAAATTGACAAATAATGAGAATAATATTTAACACAATTAGTTAAATATATTTAAAAAAAGTTAAAAAATCTTTTCGTATAGAAAATTATACATAAAAAATTCAATACAAATTACTAGAATGATTTAGAATTTTAACCGCTTTTTAAAACTAAAAGACAAAATGATAAAGCATTCGAATTTGTACGAAATTATAGAACGCATACCGCCGTAATTTTAGATGAAATTAGAGCGGAGTAGATGGCATCAAGTCTATTTTGAGTTTGATGCTTTATGATTGTGCGCTCTGTTTTAATATTTGTGTGCACGAATTGTAAATTATAGAACGCATGCAGCGGTAATTTTAGATGAAATCAATTATGAGTAAGCTAGAGCGGAATAGATCGCATCTGACCTTTTTTGAGTTTGATGGGCTTCAAATGCATTTGATATGCTTTACGATCGCACACTCCTTTTAATATTTGTGCGCACGGATCGTAAAGCGAAACAACAAATTTGAAATCCAAGGGGTGGAGCCAATTTGAAAGTTCAAGTGTAAATAGAGATCAATCATATAAAAATTTTATGCTAGAAAAGGAAGTCAATTTACACTGTTCATAATATTTTGTCCTAAATTGTATAAAAGATCGAGGAGAGTTCAAATGCCTTCATTTTTTGTGCCTCCACCATGCCTTCATTTTTTAAAACTTTAATAACTCAAAATTTAAAACTTAAAAAGTCAAAATAAAACCATTAGATATGATCTATGTTATTTTCTTTATGTGCTCATAAAAAAATTATCACATTTCGATTTTGTTTTTACGTGAATCAATAAGTTGAAAAATCAACGTCTAGAAATTATCCAAATTAGTACGTTTTTTAGAAGCTCTTGATAACAACCAAAACAAAATTGAAATGCCATAATTTTTTACACGTGCATGGATAAAAAGATGTAGATCATATCCAACGGTTTTATTTTGACTTTTAAGTTTAAATTTTGATTTATTAAAGTTTTTAGATATGAAGGCATGATGGAAGCACAAAAAATAAAGGCATTTGAATCCTCCTCTGAAATATTATACTTTAATATAAAAATTTGACCCTAATTCAACAAAGATAACTCGGCCAACTAAAAGGTTGGTCTACTCCGCTCTAAAAGCGGGAACCCCTCAACCATCTATGTTCCTACAAATTGCCCAATGATTTAAGAATTTTAACCGCGTCTATTACTAAGAAAAAAGAAGTGATACACGCATGAGATCAATCATTCAAGTATTCAACCATCTACGTTCCTACAAATTGTTGGAATCTTTGAAAAATCAAAAGCTAGCTTTTTAAAAAGGTAATGAAATTAATTATCCGGTTCCTTTGTGTAACAAAGAGATGCGTACAACGTGCTTAAGTTTAACTGACAATTAACAAAGAGTTGCAAGAGGGTTCTATCTCCTATTCTCCTATGTGTTATGTTAATAAGAAGGCCACACGGATAGAGGATCTTAAATAAAGTTTCGTAGTATGGAAAGAACGAATGTATTGGGGTTGGGGCAAAAAGGAAAGAAGACTAACTTGATGCTTGACTCAAAGTCTCTAGTCCAGTACCATTGTACCAAATACCAATATTCTTTCTTGGCAAATTCTTCTATGGACACAAGGACCTATTTGTAAAATGAACATATTTTCATTTTCAAAGTTCAAGCAGTCGATCCGACCGTTCAACATTATCTCCATATTAAAATGTACTTGGAGGTAAAATTTTACATTTTTTTGAATTTTTTTACTATTTATTAAGTATTTTACAAAATTCAATGGTCTGAATTTGACTAGTTTTTGTAAAATACTTAATAAATAGTAAAAAAGTTCAAAAAAATGTAAAATTTGACCTCCAAGTACATTTTAATATGGAGATAATGTTGAACGGTCGGATCGACTGTTTGAACTTTGAAAATGAAAATATGTTAATTTTACAAATAGGTCCTTGTGTCCATAGAAGCATCTCTCTTCTTTCTTTCTTTCTGCCAAACTACCAATAAATAAAATAATGAATGCACTCATGGATCAGCAGCAAAGAAAGCTCAATACCTATAGAATTCAGAGTAGGTTGATGGGTGTGATGACCATCCGATCTGCATCGTGTACTCCGCATCAAAATCCGTGCAAGTATGTATCAATATCCGTGCACATAGATTTTGATGCTAATCGCATGGTGCTAGAACTAATTGAACCTAAATGTAGGTCGGATGCCCATCGGACCTACTCCTATCTCATACCTATATATCTTGATCTTGATGCTCACAACTACCATTTATATTATAATCAGTGTTTTATGAAAAATAACAATAATATGTTTTCAATCCATGGATCTTCTTACATACAATTTGTTAGTTTGTTAAAAGTCACAACCTTGTAAGCAGGGGTTGAGTCAGACTTTCAAACTATGAGGATCAAATATATATGGGAGTCAATCATATAAATTTTCCTATGGAGAATGGAGGTCATTTTTATCATTTCATGACATTTTACTATAAATTATATACAAAATTATAGGGGTCAATTGATCTCCATACTGCTTTACTACATCCGCCTCTGCTTGTAAGGCATTTTTGTAACCACCTATAGTTATTTTCGATGTAGTAAGAGGAAGACCACCTGTAATTTTATTAAAAAAAAGGAAGATACAATATTTTAATTCGTAGGAAAAAAGAAAATAGAGGAAAAAAAATAACAAGAGAAGTTGAGTTACTGCATAAAAAAAAATGACTCTAATCTTACATTGGAAAAAGAACTCAATCTGACACGGGACATTTGGTTCGTGCTATAGATCACTCCATGAAATATTAGAATTCCAGGAAATGAGGAGTTTAGTTCAAGATTTTATAAAATTACAGCAATATAGAAGGTCAATGAGAGATAAATGAGAAACAGTTTTGAAATATGATTTAAATAGATCTAATCTGATGCGAAGAACATTGTTTTCCTAGATTTAGTAATGGACAAAAAAAATTCTAAGTGATTCTGTTCTATAAATATCCTCTCATTCTTTTTTGGATAAGTAACCAACTCCTGATACACATTTAGATCACTTTTAGTACTAATTCCTTATTCTTTTTTTATAAGCTTAGACCTAAAAATAATTTCTGATTATTGCCTATTGTCACAAATATATATACTTCCAGAAGCTAAAATAATAATGGATCCATACAAATTAGAATAGTCCAGTAGAGAGGGCATTTTCTCCGACATTTTTATTAATACCCTAAGTCCATTAAAAATTATTAAAATTACCCACGGTCCCAAATCTTTATTAAAAATACCCATACCGGCCAATTATTGGCCGGTACCGATTAAATAGCCCAACCGGCCAATAATTGGCCGGTTCCGTGATTTTTTTTTTTTAAAATTTTTTTTTTTGCCGAACCGGCCAATTATTGGCCGATTCCGTAATTTTTTTTTTTTTTTTAGAGAAAAATTGCTAAAATGCTGAAATGAAATCTAACACAAAAAAATTGAATTGTTTTTTTAAATATTTGTTATGAATAATTTTTGTTGTAAGTTTATTTGAATTAGGGAAATGCTGTTGTGCATTCCATTAGGGTAATTCTAGTACATCTTATAACATTTACGATATGTATATATTTAAAAAAAATATTATTCAAAATTTAGATATGTTCTGAATTATTTAAATAGTACTTGTATCAAATTTCCGAGATTTTTATTTTTACCCCAAAAAAAAAATATTTTAATATAAATAACCAAGTTTTAAAAAAAATTAAATTTATACCCAAACCGTAAATAATATTTACGGTTTGAATTCTGATTTTTTTTTTTTTAGAGAAAAATTACTGTTTGAATTCTGAATTTTTTTTTTTTTTTTTTTAGAGAAAAATTACGGTTTGAAAAGGACTGTCCGAGATGCGTGGAGATAAAAGAATATTATCGGTTCGAAATATTAGTTTAGTTTGTGTTTGGAGATTATGTTGTTCAGTTGGTATGGAATTTAAAATATGTTTGAATAAGCTAGAGGTTTGTATGAATTTTATTTGTATGAATTGTTAAGTTAAAGTGCATCCGAGTTCTACTTTGCACCTCTGTTTAACATAGCAAAGCAACTTCAAAAATCATGAAAATTTGCCGACATGCAGTCTTGACTTCGTAGAACAGGACTGTCAAGTTTCATGCAAAATCTCAAAACAGATAGTGAGATATCATCTCTCAAAAATTGCTCGAAATGCTGAGTAGGGCTCGGACGCACAACTTCAGCATTTCGAGCAATTTTTGAGAGATGATATCTCACGATCTGTTTTGAGATTTTGCATGAAACTTCACAGTACTGTTCTACGAAGTCAAGACTGCATGTCGGCAAATTTTCATGATTTTTGAAGTTGCCTTGATATGTTAACCAGAGGTGCTGAGTATGGCTCGGACGCACACCTTCAGCATTTCGAGCAATTTTTGAGAGATGATATCTCACGGTCTGTTTTGAGAATTTGCATGAAACTTCACAGTCCTGTTCTACGAAGTCAATAATGCATGTCGGAAAATTTTCATGATTTTTGAAGTTTCCTTGATATGTTAACCAGAGGTGCTGAGTAGGGCTCGGACGCACACCTTCAGCATTTCGAGTAATTTTTGAGAGATGATATCTCACGGTCTGTTTTGAGATTTTGCATGAAACTTCACAGTCCTGTTCTACGAAGTCAAGAATGCATGTCGGAAAATTTTCATGATTTTTGAAGTTGCCTTGATATGTTAACCAGAGGTGCTGAGTAGGGCTCGGACGCACAACTTCAGCATTTCGAGCAATTTTTGAGAGATGATATCTCACGGTCTGTTTTGAGATTTTGCATGAAACTTCACAGACCTGTTCTACGAAGTCAAGAATGCATGTCAGCAAATTTTCATGATTTTTGAAGTTGCCTTGATATGTTAACCAGAGGTGCTGAGTAGGGCTCGGACGCACACCTTCAGCATTTCGAGCAATTTTTGAGAGATGATATCTCACGGTCTGTTTTGAGATTTTGCATGAAACTTCACAGTCCTGTTCTACGAAGTCAAGAATGCATGTCGGCAAATTTTCATGATTTTTGAAGTTGCCTTGATATGTTAAAACCGTATTTATACTTATCGTATTGTTGTTCTTAATTTTATTCTGTTTTGAGTTTTTTTGTGTTTTATATATATATATATTTTTTTTTTGTGTTTTATATATATATATTTATATTAAGAATTTTGCTATTGTGCTTCATGAAGTAAAACCAATATTTTACTTCACGCTCATACACCCATTTCCAAAATCCCAATCGTCGATCCGACCGTTCAAGTTGTTCTCCATATTGAAATGTGCTTGGAGACCAAATTTTACATTTTTTGGAATTTTTTTACTATTTATTAAGCCACTTTGAAAGTCGCTGATCCATTGGTCCAGAATTTTTTACTGTTTTTTACTATTCACAATGGATCAGCGATTTTCAAAGTGGCTTAATAAATAGTAAAAAAATTCCAAAAAATGTAAAATTTGGTCTCCAAGCACATTTCAATATGGAGAACAACTTGAACGGTCGGATCGACGATTTGGATTTTGGAAATGGGTGTATGAGCGTGAAGTAAAACGAAGTTTTACTTCATGAAGCACAATAGCCCTACTCTTATATTAAAATATATATTTTTTGGGGTAAAAATAAAAATCTCGGATCAAATTTTATTGAGTCAATTTTAAATTTGATTGGTCATTCATCATACTGCCATGAAAACTGTACTGTTAAATTTTTTTTTATATTTTTTTATGGAAGGCTATACGCTTTTCAAATCGACCCAAATGTGATACACTTGCTATTTAAGAATTAAAAAAAATACATTTACAATTTTAATCTTTTAATTTAAATAATAATTTTCAAATATTTGTACTATAAAAGTTAATTAGATGTAACATAAAAGTCAGGGGTATGCCATCATTATTCTTTTCAATCTATATATATATACTTATGAACATTGTACTGGTGCTTGGCTAGGCATTCAATATTCCAGTGCTAAGGCATATTTGGACATGGCTGGGTTGTGTCCCTGTAACTAGAAAGAGTTTCATTAAGCAACTTGCGGCTGGAACCAGTTGCATTACTGTACCGGGTGGTGTACAAGAGACGATCTATTTGGAGCGCAATTCTGAGGTTAAATTTATAGAAACATCAATGGTGTTGCTTGATATATAGATAAATTTATAGCAATTTTTCTCTAAAAAAAAAAAAAAAAAAATTACGGAACCGGCCAATAATTGGCCGGTTCGGCAAAAAAAAAATTAAAAAAATATATATATCACGGAACCGGCCAATTATTGGCCGGTTGGGCTATTTAATCGGTACCGGCCAATAATTGGCCGGTATGGGTATTTTTAATAAAGATTTGGGACCGTGGGTAATTTTAATAATTTTTAATGGACTTAGGGTATTAATAAAAATGTCGGCATTTTCTAGATTATGTTTCCCGACATTTTTATTAATACCCTAAGTCCATTAAAAATTATTAAAATTACCCACGGTCCCAAATCTTTATTAAAAATACCCATACCGGCCAATTATTGGCCGGTACCGATTAAATAGCCCAACCGGCCAATAATTGGCCGGTTCCGTGATATTTTTTTTTTTTAATTTTTTTTTTTGCCGAACCGGCCAATTATTGGCCGGTTCCGTAATTTTTTTTTTTTTTTTTTTTTTTAAGAGAAAAATTGCTAAAATGCTGAAATGAAATCTAACACAAAAAAATTGAATTGTTTTTTTAAATATTTGTTATGAATAATTTTTGTTGTAAGTTTATTTGAATTAGGGAAATGCTGTTGTGCATTCCATTTGGGTAATTCTAGTACATCTTATAACATTTACGATATGTATATATTTAAAAAAAATATTATTCAAAATTTAGATATGTTCTGAATTATTTAAATAGTACTTGTATCAAATTTCCGAGATTTTTATTTTTACCCCAAAAAAAAAATATTTTAATATAAATAACCAAGTTTTAAAAAAAATTAAATTTATACCCAAACCGTAAATAATATTTACGGTTTGAATTCTGATTTTTTTTTTTTAGAGAAAAATTACTGTTTGAATTCTGAATTTTTTTTTTTTTTAGAGAAAAATTACGGTTTGAAAAGGACTGTCCGAGATGCGTGGAGATAAAAGAATATTATCGGTTCGAAATATTAGTTTAGTTTGTGTTTGGAGATTATGTTGTTCAGTTGGTATGGAATTTAAAATATGTTTGAATAAGCTAGAGGTTTGTATGAATTTTATTTGTATGAATTGTTAAGTTAAAGTGCATCCGAGTTCTACTTTGCACCTCTGTTTAACATAGCAAAGCAACTTCAAAAATCATGAAAATTTGCCGACATGCAGTCTTGACTTCGTAGAACAGGACTGTCAAGTTTCATGCAAAATCTCAAAACAGATAGTGAGATATCATCTCTCAAAAATTGCTCGAAATGCTGAGTACGGCTCGGACGCACAACTTCAGCATTTCGAGCAATTTTTGAGAGATGATATCTCACGATCTGTTTTGAGATTTTGCATGAAACTTCACAGTCCTGTTCTACGAAGTCAAGACTGCATGTCGGCAAATTTTCATGATTTTTGAAGTTGCCTTGATATGTTAACCAGAGGTGCTGAGTAGGGCTCGGACGCACACCTTCAGCATTTCGAGCAATTTTTGAGAGATGATATCTCACGGTCTGTTTTGAGATTTTGCATGAAACTTCACAGTCCTGTTCTACAAAGTCAAGAATGCATGTCGGCAAATTTTCATGATTTTTGAAGTTGCCTTGATATGTTAAAACCGTATTTATACTTATCGTATTGTTGTTCTTAATTTTATTCTGTTTTGAGTTTTTTTTGTGTTTTATATATATATATTTTTTTTGTGTTTTATATATATATATTTATATTAAAATATTTTTTTTTTGGGGTAAAAATTAAAATCTCGGATCAAATTTTATTGAGTCAATTTTAAATTTGATTGGTCATTCATCATACTGCCATGAAAACTGTACTGTTAAATTATTTTTTTATATTTTTTTTATGGAAGGCTATACGCTTTTCAAATCGACCCAAATGTGATACACTTGCTATTTAAGAATTAAAAAAAATACATCTACAATTTTAATCTTTTAATTTAAATAATAATTTTCAAATATATGTACTATAAAAGTTAATTAGATGTAACATAAAAGTCAGGGGTATGTCATCATTATTCTTTTCAATCTATATATATATACTTATGAACATTGTACTGGTGCTTGGCTAGGCATTCAATATTCCAGTGCTAAGGCATATTTGGACATGGCTGGGTTGTGTCCCTGTAACTAGAAAGAGTTTCATTAAGCAACTTGCGGCTGGAACCAGTTGCATTACTGTACCGGGTGGTGTACAAGAGACGATCTATTTGGAGTGCAATTCTGAGGTTAAATTTATAGAAACATCAATGGTGTTGCTTGATATATAGATAAATTTATAGCAAATTTTCTCTAAAAATAAAAAAATAAAAAAAATAAAAATTACGGAACCGGCCAATTATTGGCCGGTTCGGCAAAAAAAAAAATTAAAAAAAATATATATATATCACGGAACCGGTCAATTATTGGCCGGTTGGGCTATTTAATCGGTACCGGCCAATAATTGGCCGGTATGGGTATTTTTAATAAAGATTTGGGACCGTGGTAATTTTAATAATTTTTAATGGACTTAGGGTATTAATAAAAATGTCGGTTATGTTTCACTATGATTATATTTATACCTATAACTTTGCGGTATGAAAAAAAATCCAGACAGGTAATGATTATATATTCTCTCTTAATTAATATCAGCACTAAAGGATCACATCTCATGGAAACTCCGCAGTTAAGCGTACTTGAACAGAAGTATTGTTAGAATTGGTGAAAATTAAAATGCACAATATCTGATGAGTAGAATTTAAATTCAAGTCTTCTTAATACAAAATAAAACTTTAACTATTAGACTATACTAAACATTTGTTATTTATTGATGGAGAATAGACTATATAAAAAAGTTAAAAAATAAATAAATTCAATTAAATTATAAATTTATATATACATAATTAAAATTACAAGAGTAGCTTGGTCACTTTTGACTAAGCCTTAGACCATCACAGTTTCTGAGAAATTCCTATATTGCATCTCTAAAAAAAAAAATCAATTTTTGATCAGTGACAAAAACAATATTTTCCAACTATTACTTCAAAAAAAAAATGCCCCCAGGAGTTACACTAGACACGAGAACCGGATGAACAAGGAGTGCGTATCCTCCAAGATATCTCAACTTTTGCGTGACCGACGTGTCCGGTGCCTATTTGGGGATAGCACGGGTGCCAGTATTATTTGTGCTTCGGGATTCATGCAGAACGTATTTGAATGGTTGAGATTTTACATAAAGTCACGCAAAGTTTGAGATATCTCAGAGGATGTGAATTTACGAACAAGAGGTGAAGAGCCCTTGCATGATACACGCCTAGTTCGGTTCTTCTATAGCAGATGAGCCTGTAATTTTATATAACAAGTCTAGTGGACCTTCATTTTTATGTATTTAAAGTGACCAGGTTCATGGACAAAGACACAGTACGTTAACACCACAAAATTAAACATTCAAGTTCTATCTGAAGGTGTATGTGAGACCGCATAATTACTAGCCAAAAGGAAAAGCGAGTAACGACCTAAAATCAACCCTCTCAGATTAAACTAGTTTAAACTTTAAAGGCAGAATATTTAGTTTACTTGGAATCTTTCCTTACATGCATCTCTATAAATACCTGCATCTGAATGGCATTTGTACGAATTACAAATTAACCAAGTAAAAAATCCTCCTAAAATTAATTAGTTTCTCAATTATCATGGCATCCCACAAAACTTACGCTTCCTCTGTAACAAACACCTTCACCGTACAAAGAACCAACCCGGTACTTATCGTACCAGCCGAACCAACTCCTTACGAGTTTAAACCATTGTCAGATATTGATGACCAAGACGGTCTACGCTTCTACGCCACAGGTATCCACCTGTATAAAGATGACCGGTCGAAGGAGGGCCAGGACCCGGCTAGGGTAATAAGAGATGCCCTGGCTAAGGCTTTGGTGTACTATTACCCGATTTCCGGTCGCCTCAGGGAGGAGGTAGGGCGGAAGCTGGTGGTAGAATGCAATGGCCAAGGTGTGGTGTTTGTTGAGGCGCAAGCAGATGTCCGAGTCGAAGATTTTGGGGAGGCACCATCATTGCCAATACCCGGTGCACAGCAGCTCTTGTATGGACCTGAAAATTTTGGGCATGAGGTTACTGATCAGCCACTGCTGTACATTCAAGTAAGCAATAGTGTTTGAGTGACATTTTTATTTAATTGTCATGGAAAAACTGAAGATTGTGTTTCTCCTTTTTCTTGTCTCTTCCTGCTGCTCCTTTTTATGTGCCCAAAACACAACAAATTAATAGCTAAAATTAGAGAGGTACTTGCTTGAAATCATAAATGACCAATTTCATATGCTTGTGTGCACAGGTCACACGGTTCAAGTGCGGTGGGTTTGCTTTTGGACTTCAAATATGCCACGTAATCGCTGATGCACCAGGGGTAGTCCAGTTCCTTACAGCAATTGCTGAACTAGCTCGCGACAACACATGCACCCCTTCAGTCAAACCCGTGTGGGATCGCCACCTCCTGTCGGCCTCCTCAACCCCCCTCAAATCACAGTTCTTGCATCTAGAGTATCACGAGCCTGATACTCCGAATGACACAGCTCATGACATAATGCTTACAACCCCGGCAGACCAAATGCTCCATCAATCCTTCTTCTTCGGCCCAAAACAAATGTTAGCATTACGTAAGTGGCTTCCCTTTCACATGCGTGCCAAGGCTACCAACTTTGAACTCATAACCGCTGCAGTATGGAGGTGCCGCGCAATTGCTCTAGACTACAATTCTGACCATGAAATTCGTGTACTCTTCGTGGTAAATGCACGTCGCAAAAGATGGTT
The DNA here is from genome assembly GCA_025461125.1 of Carex kokanica. Classification (NCBI taxonomy): domain Eukaryota; kingdom Viridiplantae; phylum Streptophyta; class Magnoliopsida; order Poales; family Cyperaceae; genus Carex; species Carex kokanica. Next base: position 1,929,799 of record JAJGRX010000435.1, read on the forward strand.
CCGAGAAATACCCAAGGGATTCTATGGCAATGCTTTGGTGTTTCCTGTCGCACGTGCAACTACTGCGAAGTTGAAAGAGAGCGCACTTGGTTACGCACTCAATCTGGTGAGACAAGCCAAGGAAATGGCAAGTGACGAGTTCTTACAATCAGCAATGGATCTTTTGGTAACACATGATAGGCCTCATTTTGTTGACACAAGGACATATCTTGTGTCAGATGTGACACGTGCCGGGTTTGATGCGGTGGATTTCGGGTGGGGTGGAGGGGTGTACGGTGGGCCTGCAACTGCAGTCCCTGCGCCTGCAAGCTTTTTTATGAAGGGAAGAAATGAGAGAGGAGAGGAAGGGGTGGTGGTGCCCCTGTGCTTGCCTAATTTTGCAATGGAGAGGTTTGTTGTTGAGATTGAGGGGCTAATGGAGGATCCTGGTTTGGATTTCTATGCTTGCTGATGCCGTCTGGAGGGATTATATATGTGATTCAAAGTTAAGTAATAGAATTGATTTGTCAAGTGAGTTCGTTTTTTCGTTTTTCTATAGCATCTAAGTCTTCAAAGTTCATTGGATTAGTACAGTCGGTATGAAGGATGTAGTACAGTCGGTAAACTGGGAATGTTGTTTGCTTGGTCCTAGACTAGTAAACAGTTTGTTACATCTATATTTAATGGTGTGGAATCCCTTAATATTCTTCACAATTTTGACAATCATAACTTCAAATTTTGAAATCCGATTGTTTGAATGTAATATACATTTTATGCACATAATAATACCCAAAAAATACTGAAATTGAATATCAGTTTTATTCTAATTTAAATGACTAACCATTTATAAGGGTCCATATTTAAGCGTATTTGATTGAATATCAAATGACATTCAAATAACAGAAAATTGATATACAAGCGATCTATAATGCTAACAACAATACGAGAACCAGCCTTTGGTCAATAACAAAGGCAATGCCCTCCGTGCCGGTGCCGGAGATCAAGATTCATCAATTAGTTCGAAACCTTGTGGATATTAAAAAAATAGTTAGGTGACCTTTTTTTTTTTTTAAAAAAAATATTCCCCTTGAGTCAGAAAGTGTCGTCAACATTGTCAATTTTAGTTCATTGTCAACGAATAATAAACCCAGCTTTAGCTCTGTGTTAATTACCTAAACGAACTAATTGATGAATTCAATCTTACATGTCATTGTACAAATTGTACCATTATTGTTCAAGTCTGCAGCTAAAAATTAGTTAAACCATCATAACTCAGGCGTGAATGTCAGTTATGGCTTCCCCTGAAAAAGGAAAAAAAGAAAGGAATATTGTACAAAAAATGTTTACTATGAAATTAAGAAAGAGGCAAAGGGCAAACCATGAACAAAGCTGAAAACCACATAACTTGACCAAACAAAGACAAATGAAGTATCCTTCTTACACCAGGCCCTTACATTTTATGAAACATAACAGCAGTAGGAGAATGATAACAGCAATTCAGACAATGACAAAACTAAGAGAAACATACAAACTACCATCCCACTTCACAATTGCCATATCACATGATATTTCTTGCTTTGAAGGGTGATCAACCATGTGGTTCATTCTAAATATCCAAATGGGATGCTAGCAATAGCATAACTTACTAAAATTGTGGAGAGCTATCATGCATGCATCTGATAAAATTGTCAAGCTCAGAGAGATGTAACTCATCTCTCTGTTGCATAAACATAGGGGCTGGTTGCTGGTAAGTGAAGAAAGTGAGGTGCCGATGGTCTGGATCATATCTTGACTTGGACATATCAACAATCCTGCCATATATGTCTTTGTCATGGCACGGGAGAGAAGCCTCCGCCGCAATGGTTAACCCCAGATCCCTGGCACTGCTCATTACCTAGCATTACCCATACATTAAATGTGTGTATGTGCTATAGAGGGAGAGAGAGACAGAAATTTTTAAAAAAAAAAGGAGAGAGAAAGAGAGCATCAATGTGTAAGCTACCTGCCAGCATAAACCTTCAAAATCAGCACAAGCCTCACCGTCGACCTGGGAATTGGGCGCGCAATATACAAGCTTCACAGTCACACCATGCCTCTTTAACACCTCTAGTACAGGTGCATACCCATCTCGATTTGTTGAATTGTAAAACCCAGCCGTAAGCTCAGCTGCATGGCTGGCTGATTTATACCACCAATATAGCAAAGGAATCTAAAAAAGATATGAATAAGAAAAACAATTTTGGGTATGAGGTAACAAGTGTTACAATGGGGATTTTGATATTAAACCCATCCTCCATAGTGCTGCCCCATATTAGATTATGATATAACAGATAATTGAATGATTTTACACATCAGTGTCTGTATGTCTGGCTTATGATAGGAAACAACTACACCAAAATAAAATGGCCAGTAGGGCAATCCAAATAAAATCAGTAAATAACCACAGAAAGCTAAAAATCTAGATTAAAGGGTTACCTTGATAACTAGTTGTATCCCTTCGAATGCAAGTCTGGTCAGAGATAGGACTTGATCAATATGGTCGATCAGGTACCCTGTGTACCACTTGAGAAAAAAACGGCCATAGTAATTGTCGTAGTCTCCCTTGTCACAGAAGAACCCAGTCTCGTGTGGCCTGGAATTGTAGTATCCTGTGTTGTCAGGTCCCCTGCCCCAGATTGCGTGGCCCCGCAATTTTGCAGCATGTCTTAGATTTTTTTGCATGTATTGGTCATAGCACTGACAGAGAAAGAGAGAGAGTTACCAGGTTGGATAACTGTCTATTAAATACTAACTAGTAACTAGTAAGAACCAAATTCCTGAGCTACCGACAAAAAATGGTCAGCCTCCAACTTTTTTCTTGCATGTTTTAATGGTATAATCAAAATCAGAGCTCAAATGAAGCTTTAAAACCACAATTATTCCCATAGGTTTGTAATCCTTGTAAGATATGGATGCACATATTGAAAGAGAAGTTACTTGCCAGGATACGTACAATTTTGGCAAAATATAAGTAATAACAATCTCATGTATACCCAAGAAAAAATTAGAAAAAATATAAGTAATAACAATCTCATTAATAATTCACAAAAATAACCCAAAAAAAAATTAAAAAAAGAATGTTGGACAAAAGAGTACCTAAAAAGAATAAGGGAGAATTTCATGTATACCCCTCAAAAACTTCAAATTACGTATTCCCCCCTCTAAACTTCAAAAGGATGTAATTAAGAATAAGGGGGAATTTGTGAGTTTTTGAAGTTTAGAGGGGGAAATACGTAATTTTGAAGTTTTTGAGGGGTATACCTGAAATTCCCCCAAAGAATAAATTATTTCCAACCCACTAAAAAAAATACAAAATCATTTTTTCAGGAAAAAAAATGACATACCTGAAATTCACCAATACCAGGGTATCTCCAGCCCAATTTTTGGGGAAAGGAAGGATATCTCAACTCCCCAGATGCACCCATTCCAATTTCAACAGCAGATATTGTGCCTTCCTCGAACAGTACATCAAACTCCGTGCGGAAACTCCTCATGAAATCAAAACATACCTGGGAGGCAAAATAGAACTTTATATTTCTCCTTTTTTTTTGTTTTTACTTGTCTTTCTATTTTGGTCTTTTTGTTAAATTAATAGAAGATTGTCATGCAGCCTGGTACTGGTACAGACCTATCTTGATTTAGTGCCTAGATATACCAGAAAAAAAATTACCAGAAAGCTGCTTCAGGTAAATTTGGTGCCCAATTTTATAGTATAAACTAATATAATAACTAAAAGAACAAAAAATAAAAAGAAAAGAGGGAACAATCCCAAAAGATTTTGAAAACAGTTTTCTTTCTGTAGTATTCATAACTAAACATAACAGTCAAAACTCAAAAATGATCAAAAGAATTCATATATTTTGTACCTTAATTGTAAAGTTTGCTTTTATTATACAATTGTTAGTGGGCAATTTGCCTGCTGACCTTAAAAAAAATTATGTGAAATGTTTTGAGTTTCTTTTATTGAAAATGCAGGTAAGGGTTGTATATATTGAGAAAAAAAAAATATTACCTCAAGGCCAGTGCGACCGTTTAATGCACGCTCCCGATCTATACCCCAGGAAATGCACTCAGTGTTTCTCCTTCCCTCACGATCAGTGAAGAATATATCTGGATTCTCTTTTCCTATCTCCAAGACCCATTTTGGAAGAGATATCGGCATATCGGCTGACCCATTTAAGTGGTTTCCCCCATACTCGTGAAATGCCAGTACAACCTATAGAGAATGAAATTCATCACTGATCCATGCTGGCTGGTTTGAAATGGTACAGCACTCAGGACTAGTACTGCTACCATAACTCAGTGATATACGGAGAAGAAAATATCACTTCGCAAAGGTAAACACGGTTACAACCAGGATCAACTGGTCTACAGTTAGCATTTACCCTAATGTTTTTTCTCTCTTAAATAAAGCAGAAAATCTGTTATTTGGAAGGAAGAAAAAAGAAAACCTGAAATTTCAGGTGGAATTCCTTCAAAATAATAAAAAGGTCATTATAGCCAGACCAGTCGTACTTGTGTGGAGCCCACCCTTCAACAATGCCCCACCAGCAGTATACAACCACACCATCCACATTCAATGCTTTTAAATGCGTCAGTTCTTGTTTTACAGCTTCTGGGTCTATTAACTCGCAGTAGTTGTTTATTATTCCCATCTAAGCAAATTACAAAAAGATAATAAAAGGAAAATAAGCATTGGGCAAAAAGCTTAAGTTTCCAGACAAAAGTTTGGTTAACAGGCTGCTACTAGAATTGGTATAAAAATTCTTGCTTCCCACAGAGCTAAAATATTGTAAGCAATCGGAGATTTGAGATGGGCTCACAGGAAGTGTTCCAAAGATGGGGATGTATTGACCTCCTGCGAAATTATCTTCATTAAGTGTTGATATCTGCATCAAATAAAAAATGAGAAAAATAAATGTAAAATAATTTGGATTCTTAACCTAGATGGTACAAACAATAACTGTGGTCCATAGATGGATTTCTGTACCAGATGCTGTACCTCTTTGGTCAAGACTGGTAGAGTAAGCCTTCACTCACCTGATCCCGCCTAACACAATCAAGTGAGTCCATGGTGGGACCTGCATTTCCATATTTCATCCGTTTTGCATCTCCACCTGCTACAACCGAGTCAAGAGAGGCTGGAGATAAGCCATCGTCTACTGGCATAAGAGGTGTGTGAACATCTAAAGGTGCCTTGATAAGCTCACAACTCTTCAATGAACTGGATGATATAGGACTTCCAGTGGGCTTCACTGGAAAATTCACCTAAGAAACAATACAACAAAAGTTGTTCATTAAAATCCTATCCCGGCTGGGATAATGTACAGTTCCTGTGCTAAGATCACATAATATGTTTTATTTTAAATTGACATGAAGAGGGTAAAGGGGAATATATGATGAAAAACTAGGTGAACTAAACATGCAATTATTAGTAATAATTACAGCAATTTCAAGACAAACAATACAAATAAGTTGTACGAAGAAATTGCAGTAATATATGGTCTGATGAAGCTTAAAACAACCAAATTAAGAGAACTTGTTCATAATGCAGAATTTCTGACAGATATACCGTTACTATAATCAACATACATAGCTGAGCCTGAGGGCATAAATGATATAACAAGTTAGGATATATGAAAATCATAAACCAAATTACCAATTGATTAGAAGTTGACATGGGAGGTGGCAGTGCCACAGTTGATCCCAGCGTGGCGGGTCGGTAAGTAGTCCCATCCGCGTCAACAACCCAACCCGCCTCCCGAGCGAGAGCAGCAAGCACATCATTGATGTCGGCCCGAGCCGGTAATTGAAAGTTGCCATGGTGCCTCAGACCAGATAGCATGCGGCTGGTGATGGCTCTTCTGTGCCTCTCTCTGAGCTTGGTTCGCTCTTTCTCTTTCTCTTTCTCCCTCTCCCCCCGATTGTTCGGAGGTGGCGGAGAGGAGGCGGATGCGAAACCACGCGGGCGGCGCTGGGAGGGGTGCGGTGGATTCGGTGGCGGCGGGTAGTCGGAGTCTGAGCTTGGTGTTTGTTTCGAGTTCATTGTAGAGAGTCAAAACTCAAGAGAGAGAGAGAGAGAGCTACTTCATGGAGTGGAACTTTGGAAGTACCAAACTACCAATGAGTTTGGCAGCTACTGCCAACATTTCAAAAAAAAAAAAAGTACCAAACTACCAATACTGTGAGGACAGAGAGAGAGAGAGAGAGGGGTGGGAGCATGGGTCGGACTGTCGGAGGACCAATAGCCAATAGCCGTTTTTGCCGACATTTTTATTACCCAGCAACAATTGAAATTTATAAAACTACCCATATGCTATTTTTGACCAATTTTAATTATTTTCGGTACCGATCAGAAAATGATCAGTACTAAATATTTTTTTTTTATTTAGAGACAAATAGCAAAAATGTTGAAATCTAACACTAAAAAATTAATTTTTTTAAATAATTTGTTAGATTAGCTTTTTTATATATAATTAGCATATTTATACTAAAATATGCTAAATTACTTGAAATTATGTTAAATTACGCTGAATTACACTAAATTACGCTAAATTACAATAATTATGTTAAATTATGCTAAAATAAGGTAAATTACGCTAAATTACGTTAAATTACGCTAAATTAGGCCGATTTTGTGTCATATTTCATAAATCATAAAAAATAGTAAAAAAATTCCAAAAATAATAAAAATTGGTATTCTACAAGTATATTATATAACTAATTTACTGAGCTACATAGATTGAACAACAGAAATAAAAAAAAAATTAATCGGAAACTTCAACTGAAGTTTTGAGGCTCTTCCCTTTATTTTTTGGCAATTCTGAATTTTCAAATTCGGCAATTTTGGCAAATTCAACACTAACACATGCATATTTTCGCAAGCTTTCCAAAAAGTGGTCATTTGTTGAAATTAGACACTCGAGCGCCGTTTTATGGCCGTTTGAAGTTTCATTGTCGTTTTTCGCTTTCTCAGTGAAAATATCATCCCTATTCATACGTAATTAGCGTAATTTACTGTATTTTAGTATAATTTAACATAATTATTGTAATTTAGCGTAATTTAGTGTAATTCATCGTAATTTAACATAATTCAAGTAATTTAGTGTATTTTAGTATAAATATGCTAATTATATATCCAAAAAAAGTAATCTAACAAATATTTTAAAAAAATTCAATTTTTTTAGTGTTAGATTTCATCATTTTTGCTATTTGTCTCTAAAATATATTATTTAGTACTGGCCATTTTCTAACCGGTGCAGGAAATAATTAAAACGGGCCAGAAAATGGTCGATATGAGTAGTTTTATAAATTCCAATGGTTGTTGGGTATATTAATTATTTGTAATTAACTTTGGTTGTTTATAAAAATCACGGCCTTTTTTGTTTTGTTTTGTTGTAAGTTGGAGTAAATAATAAATGGAATTGAAATATGGATATATAAATTTATATGGGCCGGCCCGTCAGCGACTGTGCAAGTGAAAACCTCCATAAAAAATGAAATTGAAAATCCAAGCCCAATTGATACTACTGTAGCAATTGCTACTACCTGTCGGAAATAAATAGAGAAAATGTTTGATTTCGCTGGAGATTGATCAAATACAGATCTAAGACTGGAATTTCCTCCTCTTCTACTTCTACGGACTCACCCACTTTTGAAAATGGACTTAAACTTAAAAGAGTCAGAGAGAGAGAGAACAAGCAATGGAGTCATCATCTGGGCTTTTCCAATCATGCAAATCTCGTCTCAATTATGGGAGAGGGGGTGTCCGATGCTCATGGAACCAATTCATTTAGCGTTGCAACTTGCAAGTTACAACTTCAGTAAATTAAATTGTTAAGTGCTATAAATTCATTGACTGATGCGGTTAAGAAAAACGCAAGGAATTTGTTGTAGGCCGCCGGAGTGATGCAAGGTTTTCAAGTGCTTTTACACTCTGAGCTTCGGAGTCAGAGAGCCGCGAACTTGTTTTAAAACAGTGGATCCACCTTGTTAGAAAGCTCACAATATGAGGCCCGTTAAACTTTTTTTTTTTTTTTAACATTGTCGAAGAAGAAATAAATGGAGGCTGATTTAAATGAATAAGCCCAAGAAATTATTGCGATCAAAGTATTTATAAATATGTTTTTTTTTTTAAATGCTTGATAGAGACTACCTAATTTACATTAAGTAAATATGTTTATATCACTTTTCTACACAAAATTACACATGATGTTATTCTCCTAACTGTCCAGGACCCAAAACCCCTCTATGCCTGGTTGCACCATGTCCCTTGCAAAATCGCACCCATAGCTTCATCTCCTCGATAATCTTAGTTCTAAGTAGTGCCAGTGGCATTACCGAACCTCTAAAGACGGCCCTGTTTATTTGCTTCCACACATGCCACACCACCGCCATGAATTTAGTTGCCCATTCCCGCTTTTGACTTGCCCCTTCCATTGCTGTTCGTAAGGAGAGCCACCATGTGTGCATCACCGACTCTCCTCTCAATAGCAATTTCTCATCACATCCACCTTTGTACCCGGCTCCAAACTTGGAACCACATATGCACAATATAAGGGTACATTTGTATGAACTCTAGAATAGCTAGAATAGCTACTGTTTAGAATAGTAAATAAGAATAACTACTGTATAAGAACAATGCTAACTTAAGCTATTCGGAATAGTCAAAAAGTTGTTTGAATTGCATATTTGGAATAGAGTTTGGAGGGAATGAATAAAGTAATAATTTATGTGTTAGATTAAATATAGTACAATATAATATTAATTTAAATATTAAATGTAATATAATATTATTTTAAATATTATATTAGTATTAAATAAAATATTAGATTAAATATAATATAATATTAGATTAAATATAATATAATATAATATTAATTTAAATATTAAATGTAATATAATATTATTTTAAATATTAGATTAGTATTAAATAAAATATTATATTAAATATAATATAATATTAGATTAAATGTAATACAATATAATATTAATTTAAATATTAAATGTAATATAATATTAGTTTAAATATTAGATTAGTATTAATATTGAAAGCAACAAATGATATTTCATGTTTTTGTAAGAATAGCGAATAGTTCTATTCTCCCTATTCCAAATAGCTCTATTTCTCGTTTGAATTGTCCTTGTTTCGAATAGCAATGCTATTCTAAAAATAGTGTTATTCTTAGTGCATCCAAATATAGCCTAATAGAACAGCAAATGAGTAGCTGTTTCCACTAAACAACTATTAAACAAGGGACATCACATTTCGCACATCATTCCCCTTCTCAACATCACCGTGTAAGCATTCGGTCTTGTAAGGCCAAATAAGAGAAGATTTTTACCTTAGCCCGTGCATAGCTAGTTCAAACCTCCATACAATCCCATTTTATTTTAGGATCCGACTCCGCTGTTCTCCAAAGGGAGAACAGAACCCTGTTATTCCGATTCCAGTCATTCACCTTTATCGAGATTCGGATATGAAAAACTTTGAACGGTTCAGATCGGAATAACAGAGTCCTGTTCTCCAATTTGGAAAACAGCAGAGTTGGTTCCTTTATTTTACCCCCGACAAAATAGCCTTGTAAACGAACCTGATGAGTAAGACCCACTAGCCGACCACCTCCAAATTAATGAATCCCATAAATAAAATGACTGATTCAAATTATATAATAATATTAAAGAATTCGGTCCGCCTAGTTAAATTTTGAAAGACTATTATTCTCACTCAATAAAATATTAAAAGAAGTACAACTCAACTTATTGCCATACTGATTCAACGTTCACGCACCCCTAGTTTCTCAAAACTCACATCATTTCAACATCTATTAATAAGAATTTTTTTTAAAAACCATAATTAAAAAAAAAAAATTAGCAAACCAACATGATTACTTTGATTTTTACAAAAATTATAAGAACTGAAATGTCAATTCGGTCCGCATCTTTTTTTTTCTCCGGGACCGAATTGGCATTTCGGTCTTCCATGATTTCACAGTTTTTCAGCAGAGCCGCCATAGAAGATCTAAAATGGGCAGGGACCGAAATGCCAATTCGGTCCCAGTAGGGTTTTGTTTTTTTGAAACCGATAGAAGTATGAAATATGTACGATTTGATTACTCTGGACTTTGAAGTATGAAGTATGTACTTAATACTAGTCGGTACATTTATGCTAAAAAAAAGGGTCGAAAGTCACTTCATACTTAATGGCAATCAAATCGGTCATCAATTTCCTGTCGGTCATTAGACTAGTCGGTACATTTTATGCTACAAAAAAAGGCAGGGACCGAAATGCCAATTCGGTCCCTAATGAAATTACTTGCGTGTAGCGAACTAGCGGGTGGGTGTCCCATCTTCTATTGCCACGGTGTACTTGAAGCACCGGAATTTTTTTAGTTACCATAAAAAAAAAATACAGATTAAATCAATACCATTCAAACCTGAGCTCACCGGAATATCATGTATTCATGTGATAGCGCTGTGTCGTCTAAAATACAAGTATCTATTAATAATTTCATAATCATTATTATAATTGAGGATGACGTTACTTACAAATGTGTGAAAAATATAGAAACTTGGATCCAAATGTCTTCGTAAATTACTACTACAACATTCAAACACTCATCGACACATGGAGTGGTGAATTCCACGTGTATGACAATCAAAGTGATTGGCCGGCGCACAAAGGAGACGACACAACTGGTTCCAAATGTGGATGGACATACTGGAAGGAAGACAAAAGGGTCACCAGACAACAGAGCAACCCTCGAAAAGAATGCGAGAAAGAGAAGGGATGCTAGGAACCGTACTCAATAAGATAATTTTTTTTTAAAATTACATATCACAAAATTAATAATTGTTGTAACAATAGTTGTAACAATAAATATTTTTTTCCTGCAGTTTCATCGTTCAAGAGGTGGTTATGTTGTGCTTAATATTTTTTTCTGTAATAATATTTCAATTTGGTTTTTAGATGAAATGTGTGTTATGTTGTAATAGACTTTATGTTGTGTTGTAGTAGGATGTATTAATTATGTTGTAATAGACTTTATATTATGTTGTAGTAGAATTTATTTATTGTGAATTTAGTTGTGCTATTTTTGTGTTAAAACTAGCTAATTTTTAGTTTTTCTAACTTTTAAGGAAAATAAATTTATAAAATAAATAAAATTCAGTATCCAAAACAAAATTCATAATTGTAAATATTTGAGTAATTCCAACAAAACAAAAACCAATCTCAAAATTGGTCTAGTGCGCCTCCCCAGTCCGCGCACCAAATTAGTGCCCTCCCTCAGTGTGCGCATCAGACCAATTTGGTGTGCGAACTGAGGCTGTGTGGGTGGTAGGAATTAAAAAATTGGAATTTGGGTGGTATTGATTTAATTTGTATTTTATGGGGTGGTAATTAAAAAATTTCGGCTTAAAGCATAGGCACAAATATCCGAGTCCGGATCCCCTTAAGTGACCCAATCTCTGGATTTTATCTCGAGACCGTCCGATTTGAATTCGTCGCTCGGGATCGTCTCGGGATTCGGATTCATCGTTGGGATGTGTGCGCTCACTTCGGGGATGGATTTTCACGAATTCGAATCGGACGGTCCCGATCTAAAACTCAAAAGTTGAGTTACTTCACTGGATTCGAATTCCAAATACCCTGGACCTGAAGAATGATAAATGCAAGCTCAGATCCAGTGCAATACCCTGGAGAATGAGATTTGACTTTAAGTTGTCAGACACAAATAAAAGTTAAGAATTTTTTTTCTTAAATTAATAAAAAAGAAGAGAGAGAAACATAAAGAGTACATTATGATTTTAATTGGTAGAAAGATTGGTAGAAATTTTATCGATCTTTAAAATAAAAAAATTTGGAACAATATGAAATTTACCGATCCTAACTCTTTTTTTATTTTTTTTTTTTAAAAATTTTTTCCACGGCAACACTCACCAAGAAGGCAGGAACAAAAAGTGTGGAGTTTAGATTGGTAATTCTCGTACCAATCAAAACTTCGGAGAATTTTTTAATTTGAATGAAACCATGTTTCATATGAATACAATATATGATTTGATTAAAATATTCATACTATTTGTATCGGTTTGAATATTATCGATCAAAACATATATTTTTTTTTCTGATCTGAGTTAAGATCGGTGAATTTCATATGGTTCCAAACTTTTTTATTTTTAAAATTGATAGAATCCTACCGATCTTTCTACTAATCAAAATTATGATATACTCTTTCTATTTCTCTCTCTTCAGAAAAAAAGTTACATGCTGTGTCCGTGCTTTGACCGTCAGTGCCATGCCATCTAGATTCTAGAAATGGAATCCGACTCTGCTGCTTTTCTTAGAGAAAAACAACATCCTCATTTTTCCAATCCAACAATTCAAAATTTCCATTCGCGTATCTTGATAAAAATTTTTTTTTTTCATACGCAAATCTCAACGAATTTGAATAATTGAATTTGAAAATAGAGAACGCTGCTTTTCTATCAGCAAAGCAGCAGAGTCCATTCCCTAAAAACGTGCAACGGAGCAATGTATTGCAAACATTGGAATTAAAAACATTGCAGAGCATAGTCACCTTCTCTATGCAATGTCTTTTAATCCCACTGTTGTTTCACCTCTCTCCCGATTCTCTCCACTCAGACCTAATAGTCTGGATCCTGTCTAATTCCCGTCAATAGAAAGGTGAAACAACGATCGACGTCTAAGCTAGTTTTCAATCACATTCGATTTCATTGTTAAAGACTAAAGAGTGAGATTGATGGATGCTGACGTGGCGGGCAGCAGTGGTGGCAAGATGGAGCAGGGTCAAGGGAAAGGAAATGGGAAGGGAAGGATATCATCGGTGGTCGTCGATTCAGGGAGGAGGCGCTCATCGTGTGGCTATTGTTCCTCCTCTTCGTCTTCTAGTATCTCTCATGGTAAATTGCTTTACTCCTCTCACTTCGAGGGGTCGGGAGCAAAATTGTAACTTGTTTTGGGAAGATGAATAATTTTGGTATAGAGTGATAAAAGCTTACACCTTTGTATGAAGATAAGCTGATCGATTATAGTATGGAACACATTTACTGAGGAATTGTCTGAATCAAACTAAATTCTCGAGCAGGCATGTCAATCTGCAAGTATTATATATTAGACTCTTAGCAAGTGAGATTGTGAAATCTTAATCAAATTATTTAGTGTCTTTCAAAGTTAAAAAAATATATATAATTTTGTTATTCATATATCAGAATTACATTTTTGTTAATTTAGATAATTATATGAAGCCAAGTACCTTATATCAGTCCTGATTATCCACAGGTGTATGGGCAGAGAGCTTGACAGCCAATGACTACCAAGGTATGAAATTTTTTAGCCTGCTATCATGAGTAATTTTTTCCATTTTATTTTGACATGTGTGTGTGTGTGTGGATTCTTTCTTTTGTTTTGTCTCAGAGATGCATCTTTACACACTAAAATATAGTTTGCAAACTACTGGCTCATATAATTAAGTAAAGTTTGCCTTGATTTAGGGGAGGTAATGACCATATTTACATTTTTTTTCTCAATTAATTTGTGGACTTTGTATAGAGCTTCTTGATCGTGGTTGGAGGAGGGCAGGATGTTATGCGTATAAACCAGAGATGGAGAAAACTTGCTGTCCTCAGTACACAATTCGTCTCAAGGCTTCCAAATTCACTCCATCCAAAGAACAAGATCGAGTTCTCAAAAAGATGCAAAGGTCTGCATTCAAACTTGCTTTTGGAAAAATTACATATGTTATCCGTTAGCCCTGTAAATAGCATAATATCAATTTCTTCCTTAAAATATTAATATTATAGTACTATTTCCGAGAATGTGCAAACGTATTGAAAAAAGAAGTATTTCATGGTCGGTACCAATATTGTTTCAGATTGTGCAGAATAGTATTCTTTATCATTTGATGGGAATTCTAAAAAAAAAGTTGCTGTTGGACTAAATTTGGCAGTTAAAATGGTGACCCTTTTTGGTCACTTCCTTTCAGAAAGAAAAAAAGTTGGTAGTTACTTTATAAGACTGTTTGTAATTTTATTTTATAAATTCATTTATGGAATTTCTGTAGGTACCTTGATGGAGCACTTGATTCAAAATTTGATAAATGTAACAAGTCAAAGTCAAACCTTCAGGAGAAAGAACCAAACACGTCTAGTGATTCTCACATACCAATAAACACAGACCAAACGAGTCTGGTATCTGTAACTGAATCGCTGTGTGAAACAGAGAACCAAGACAAGTTCATTTCTTTCTTGGCAGACAAAATCAACGATGCTGTAAATATATTTTTCAAAGGAAGAGGTATTCTTTTGACCGATCAAAACCCCAAATCAGTTGTGAAGAAAGTCAAACCCCAAATGAAGCAGAAACTAAAGGATATTATAACTAAAGAACAACATTTGGTCTACACTTGCAATGTGAGCTTTCAATTAGCAGCATATATAAAAAAGGTGAATTCAAAAATACAAAACTTGGATTCAATTTCCCCAAATATCATTGCAGAGGAATTGGCAGCATCAATTTCGTCAGAAAAAATATCTGGCTTTATAATTGAGGCATGCAATGGCCATCTCAACTTCTATGCAGAAGCCAAACCAGAAACTGTATTGGTTAACAAACCAGGACAGACAAAACAAGCGCTGAAGAGAAGTTACGAAAATACCCCTACCCCTCAAAAGAGAAGAAATCTGGAGATACGCATGAAATGCTCAGAATTTGACCCAGATGAGTATGCACTTTATGAGAAATACCAAACTTTTGTGCACCAAGACAAGAGGGTCTCAAAAGAGTCCTATACTAGGTTCTTGGTTGACACACCAATACCATTTGTTGAACCTGATGGTAGTTCTATGGTACCGCCATGTGGTTTTGGTTCATTTCACCAGCAGTATTTAATAGATGGGAGAATCATAGCTGTTGGTGTCGTCGACATTTTGCCCAAATGTTTGTCTAGTAAATATTTGTTTTGGGACCCTGATTTTGCATTTTTATCCCTGGGAAAATTCACCGCTTTGAAAGAGATCCAGTGGGTCAGAGAAATGCAAGCACATTGTCCGAACCTGGAGTATTATTATCTCGGGTATTATATCCACTCTTGTAACAAGATGCGGTACAAGGCCGCGTATCGGCCATCAGAGCTTCTTTGCCCCCTTCGTTTTGAGTATGTCCTTGTCTCACCTCTTTTTTGTTTGAACAAAAATATACTTTGTCCTGTATCAGACTTGGACTGTATACATTATGTACCGTATTATTAGTAATTAAGTAATTATTTCGACATTACAGGTGGGTCCCATATGATTTAGCGAAACCTCTGCTTGATAGAAGCAAGTACGCTATCTTATCAGATTTCAAAACAGCAGAGAATGCTCACTTGTTAACAACTGAGCATCCTGGAACCTCTTCTACCAGTGGTATGCAATATCCTGGTGGGGTCCACAACAAAAACGCAGGAGGTGAAAATGGAGAGGACTCGGGAGACAATGAAGATTTCATGCATGAAGACTCTGACGTGGGACCAGATGAAGACATGGACGATGATGACGACAGCGACGATGATGAGACAGGAGCTGATTCATCAGGTGCTGATGCAGAAAGTGTTTAGTAAACCAGCAATTTAATGGCCAGTTTCTTAAATAAATACAGTATTTAGTATTATGTGTTTAGTATAATTTAGCATACTTAGTATTTTGCGTAAGTATTTTGGTTTAGTTTTTATGTTTTAGTATAATGTAACGTACTTAGTATTTTGCGTAGTTAGTATTTTGACTATTTTCTATTTTTGTGTTATGTATTTAGTATAATTTAGCGTACTTATTATTTTGCGTAAATATTTCGGTTTAGTTTTTATGTTTTAGTATAATTTAGCGGACTTATTATTTTGCATATTTAGTATTTTCTGTTTATGTGTTATGTGTTTAGTATAATTTAGCGTACTTAGTATTTGCGTAAGTTAGAACAATAAAATAATAAACCACGAAACATAGAACAATAAAATAATAAAACACGAAACATAGAACAGTAAAACAATAAAATCATAATACAATAAAAAAATCAGCGCTGGAACGGAGAAGGGGACCATCACTCAGCTGGTACTCCGGCGTTTGCTCGCTGCGGCCAGACTCTATCTCTCGGTGTCTCCACACGCGTGTCGGCCTCTCTATACATTCTATCGGCAGTATCCCAGGCAGATTCATTCCTAGAGACCGGCGGGGGTGTACCGAAGATGGATGCAGCCAAATTAGTTCCAAAGTCAGGCTGATGTTGAGCCCCGCTACCACTAGCCTCTCCATCATAGGCCATCGGCAGCATCCCATAGTTAGTCTGATACTGAGCCCCGCTACCACTGGCCTCTCCATCGTGGGCCATCGGTGGCATCCCATAGTTAAAAACAGCTAAAATAAGCTTAATTACGCTAAAAACGGATAAAGTAGGCTTAATTACGCTAAAATTGATTAAAATAGGCTTAATGACGGTAAAAACCGCTAAAATAGGCTTAATTACACAAAAAAAAGGCTAAAGTGGGCTTAATTACGCAAAAAACGGCTAAAGTAGGCTTAATTATGCTAAAAACGGCAAAAATAGACTTAATAACGGTAAAAACAGCTAAAATAGGCTTAATTACGCTAAAAACCGATATACTAGGCTTAATGACGGTAAAAATAAATCAAATAGGCTTCATGACGGTAAAATATGTCAAAATGGGCTTGATTATGGTAAAATAGGCTTAATTACGCAAAATTATACTTAATTACGCTAAAATATACTAAATATGCCAAAATAGGCTTAATTATCCTAATTATGCTAAATTGTCAGAAATTAGGCTTAATTGTCCTAATTATGGTAAAAAATCCTAAATTACGCAGATATATGGTCACCAATGCTAAGTATACTTAATTACAATAAATTGACCTAAATCATAAACCGTATAACCTAAATTTGGCTAATTACTCTAATTATTCTCTAATTACAACTAATTATTCTAATTTTGGTAATTACTAACAAATCCTAACATTATACAACTATTTTGCACTAAAAAATAAATTCTAATAAATTAGAGGGACTTATTTGCAAATTTGAGAAGATAAAGAGAAATATGGGAGAAATGGCTCAACCGAGGAGAAATAGTGTCAAATTTGAGAGAATGAATTGTGAGAAAATGGGAGAGGGGTGGCTGCCAACTTATAAAACCGAATAAATAGCGGGACCGGCCATTTAATGGCTGGTTGGACATTTTAATCGGGACCGGTTATTTAATAGCCGGTTTGACATTTTAATCGGGACCGGCCATTTAATGGCCGGTTTGAGTATTTTTAAATATTCCGAATGAGTGTGGGCATTTTTATTAATCTATAATTAACTTAGGGTATTTTTAAAAATGTCGGCCAGAATACAAGTGGTTACTTCTGGAAGTGTCGATATCAAACTTGACCCCGAAGTCAATCCAATTCGATGGATTGATCATTAATGTGTTGGTTCTGATTCTAAAAACTTTTAATTCCTTGTATTATATATAATACGAGTAGATCATGGTGAGAAACCAGAAGCTAGGCATTTTAAAATACGAAATTTGAGCTGGTACGCAACTAATTCCCATTACGCGCGATTTCCAGATCAAGAATTAATGCACTGTTCCATATCCGATTTACACGGGCCGGGAATCAATTTTAATGAAGGTTCTGAATAGCATTTATAGCGTCGTAGCGGAAAGGCTAAAAAAAAAGCTATAGCGAATAACGTCGCTATAGCGGAAGCTATTTCAAATAGTATTTTTTTTTTACATTTTGTATATTCAATATTTGTACTAAATATCAACATTATCTAAAATCTCATAGAACAATAAATAACACCAAAATAATTAAGAAATTATAATATTCATATTGAACCCGTACAAAATCCAAATTGTGGTTCAAAATATCCATAATAATGTCATAAACTATCGATTTTTCCTATTAAAAATATCTTAAGCATCATGATTCATGACATAATCTATTTTTTTTTCTATTCAAATTTTAATTTCGGTTTGGACTTTTTTTATATTCAAGTTTCTATTTCTATTTCCAATTTCAAATTGATTTATTTGTAGCAAGTAGCAACAAATTCAATTTCGGTTTGAATTTTTTTTTTATCTTTATTTAAAACCCATATAAATTGCTTAAAAAAAAAAACCCATATTGTATAGCGCAAATAGCTCAAATAACGGACCGCTATAGCGCTGTAGCGCAAATAGTGCATTTTGATGTCATAGTGTAGTGTTTGGGGTCCAAAAACGCTATAGCGCGCTATTTAGAACACTAATTTTAATCCGTTAAAGTATAAATATATATCAAATAATGGAGTGAGTGGAAGAAGTGGTTTGGAGCTTGTATTCTTTTTAGACGTCTCAAGTATGAATCATAATTCACAAATATGTGCTTTTGCTTCCAACCAACGTTCAACCCAAAATCTGTTAACAATATTATAACAACATCATTATAATATTACAAAATTGTACATTGTAATCCTGATGGGAACAAAAGTATGGTAATTAATGACAAGCACTAAGACTAAGAGGAGCCAACGTTTAATGTGAATTACGTGTAGCGCACTAATACTAAGAGGAGCCCACGTTTAATGTGAATTACGTGTAGCGGACTAGCGGGTGGGTGTCCCATCTTCTATTGCCACGGTGTACTTGAAGCACCGAAATTTTTTTAATTACCATCCCAGAAAATACAAATTAAATCAATACCATCCAAATCTCAGCTCACCGGAATATCATGTATTCATGTGATAGCAGCCGACATTTTTATTAATATCCTAAAACAAAACAAAAATATCAAATATGCCCTCACTTTGAATTTTTTTTTAAAAATGCCCTAACCGCCCAGGGGCTGGGCGGTCAGCTTTCCACCGAACCGCCCCCCCGTCGGGCGGTCCAAAAAAAAAAAATCACCAAACCGCCCAACTGTGGGGCGGTCCACTATTTTTTTTTTTTTTTGATCAGATTCAAAATTCATTTTAGAGAAAATGGCTACATGGATTTTTGTGTTCTTTATATCAAAATAAAGGTATGAAAGTCTAGTTTCCATATAATATAATTTCTCTATACAAAAATATTACAGATTGGTACAGTTTTAGCGATTAATTGACAGAAGTCAGAATTCAGAAAAGCTGAAATTCCAGTGAGCAGTCCTATAATTTTGATCAGATTCAAAATTCATTTTAGAGAAAATGGCTACATGGATTTTTATGTTCTTTATATCAAAATAAAGGTATGAAAGTCTAGTTTCCAGATAATATAATTTCTCTATACAAAAATATTACAGATTGGTACAGTTTTAGCGATTAATTGACAGAGGTTAGAATTCAGAAAAGCTGAAATTTCAGTGCGCAGTCCAATAATTCTGACAAGCTTTCCGAAAAGTGGTCAATAATTTGATCAGATTCAAAATTCAATCGCGTGATATTCTAAAAAATGAATTTAAGAAGCAGAATATCTCTAGAGTTACGGATAGTAACAAACCTTTAAATATAATTTAGAAAACAATATAGTAATTAATTTAGACATATTAAAATTAATATGAAAATCCAGTACTTAGTATTTTCTTTTCCAATAAAAAGACTTTACCTAACAAAAGATAAGCAAATTATTATAATTCAATGGACCATGTACAATTTACAACCTCCTCTTTCATTTTTTGAATTTATTTTCATATGGGCCAATAAAATGAAAAATCAATGTTATATAAGATATTCTCTATAATCAAGTTGGCATTTCTATAAGATATTATTTATGTACTCATCTAGTTTCCTTTTTGGTCATTTACACCCTTGTAATTTTGATATTTCAATCACTTGAATAAAGCGTTAATTAATTGAATTTTGTTACCGTTGCTGTTGTTTATATTATTAGGACTGAGGTCGAGTTTACGAAGTGATGTTAAATTGAACCATGTTTCCAATAATTTTGAAGTGATTAATTAATATCTAATAAATAAAGTATTCATCAATTGATCTTAAATATCAAAAATATTACAAATTAGTACAGTTTTAGCGATTAATTGACAAAGGTCATAATTATTGGACTGCTCACTGAAATTTCAGCTTTTCTGAATTCTGACATCTGTCAATTAATCGCTAAAATTGTACCAATCTGTAATATTTTTGTATAGAGAAATTATATTATCTGGAAACTAGACTTTCATACCTTTATTTTGATATAAAGAACACAAAAATCCATGTAGCCATTTTCTCTAAAATGAATTTTGAATCTGATCAAAATTATAGGACTGCTCACTGGAATTTCAGCTTTTCTGAATTCTGACTTCTGTCAATTAATCGCTAAAACTGTACAAATCTGTAATATTTTTGTATAGATAAATTATATTATATAGAAACTAGACTTTCATACCTTTATTTTGATATAAAGAACACAAAAATCCATGTAGCCATTTTCTCTAAAATTAATTTTGAATCTGATCAAAATTATAGGACTGCTCACTGGAATTTCAGCTTTTCTGAATTCTGACCTCTGTCAATTAATCGCTAAAACTGTACCAATCTGTAATATTTTTGTATAGAGAAATTATATTATCTGGAAACTAGACTTTCATACCTTTATTTTTATATAAATAAAATAAAAATCCATGTAGTCATTTTCTCTAAAATGAATTTTGAATCTGATCAAAATTATAGGACTGCTCACTGGAATTTCAGCTTTTCTGAATTCTGACCTCTGTCAATTAATCGCTAAAACTGTATAAATCTGTAATATTTTTGTATAGAGAAATTATATTATATGGAAACTAGACTTTCATACCTTTAATTTTATATAAAGAACACAAAAATCCATGTATTCATTTTCTCTAAAATGAATTTTGAATCTGAGCAAAATTATAGGACTGCTCACTGGAATTTCAGCTTTTCTGAATTCTGACCTCTGTCAATTAATCGCTAAAACTGTACCAATCTGTAATATTTTTGTATAGATAAATTATATTATCTGGAAACTAGACTTTCATAGCTTTATTTTGATATAAAGAACACAAAAATCCATATAGCCATTTTCTCTAAAATGAATTTTGAATCTGATAAAAAAAAAAAAAAAAAATAGTGGACCGCCCCACAGTTGGGCGGTTTGGTGATTTTTTTTTTTTTTGGACAGCCTGACGGGGGGGCGGTTCGGTGGAAAGCTGACCGCCCAGCCCCTGGGCAGTTAGGGCATTTTTAAAAAAAAATTCAAAGTGAGGGCATATTTGATATTTTTGTTTTGTTTTAGGGTATTAATAAAAATGTCGGTGATAGCAGTGTGTCGTCTAAGATACAAGTATCTACTAATAGTTTCATAATCATTATTATAATTGAGGATGACGTTACTTACAAATGTGTGAAAAATATAGGAACTTGGATCCAAATGTCTTCGTAAATTACTACTACAACATTCAAACACTCATCGACACATGGAGTGGTGAATTCCACGTGTATGACAATCAAAGTGATTGGCCGGCATACGAAGGAGCGATCTTAGTTCCAGAGCATTGGTTAGTGAAGTTGGGTAGGAGACGACACAACCGGATCCAAATGTGGATGGACATACTGGAAGGAAGACAAAAGGGTCACCAGACCAACAGAGCAACCCTCGAAAAGAATGCGAGAAAGAGAAGGGATGCTAGGAACCGTACTCAATAAGGTAAATTTTTTTAAAATTACATATCACAAAATTAACAATTGTTGTAACAATGGTTGTAACAATAGATATTTTTTTCCTGCAGTTTCATCGTTCAGGAGGTGGTTATGTTGTGCTTAATATTTTTTTCTGCAATAATATTTCAATTTGCTTTTTTAGATGGAATATGTGTTATGTTGTAATAGACTTTATGTTGTGTTGTAGTAGGATTTATTAATTATGTTGTAGTAGACTTGAATTTATTTGTGCTATTTTTGTGTTAAAACTAGCTAATTTTTAGTTTTTCTAACTTTTAAGAAAAATAAAATTATAAAATAAATAAAATTCAGCATCCAAAACAAAATTGGTCTGGTGCGCCTCCCCAGTCCGTGCACCAAATTAGTGCCCTCCCTCAGTGTGCGCATCAGACCAATTTGGTGTGCGGACTGAGGCTGCGTGGGTGGTAGGAATGAAAAAATTGGAATTTGGGTGGTATTGATTTAATTTGTATTTCATGGGTGGTAATTAAAAAATTTCGGCTTAAAGCACAAGCACAAATACCCAGGTCCGGATCCTCGTAAGTAACCCAATCTTTGGGTTTTATCTCGAGACCATCCGATTCGAATTCGTCGCTCGAGATCGTCTCGGGATTCGGATTCGTTGTTGGAATGTGTGCGCTCACTTCAGGGATGGATTTTCGAGGATTTAAATCTGATGGTCCCGATCTAAAACTCAAAAGTTGAGTTACTTCACTGGATTCGAATTCCAAATAACCTGGACCTGAAGAATGATAAATGCGAGCTCAGATCCAGTGCAATACCCTGGAGAATGAGATTTGACTTTAAGTTGTGGCACAAATAAAAGTTAAGAAATTTTTTTCTGGAGAAATTAATAAAAAGGAAGAGAGAGAAACAGAAACAGTACATTATGATTTTAATTGGTAGAAAGATTGATAGAAATTTTATCGATTTTGAAAATAAAAAAGTTTTGAATGATATGAAATTTACCGTTCCTAACTCTTTTTTTATTTTTATTTTTATTTTTCTACGACAATACTCGCCAAGAAGGCATGAACAAAAAGTTTGGAGTTTAGATTAGTAATTCTCGTACCGATCAAAACTTTGGAGAATTTTTTAATTTGAATGAAACCATGTTTCATATTGATTAAAATATTCATACTGTTTGTATCGGTTTGAATATTATCAATTAAACATATTTTTTTTTCTGATCTGAGTTAAGATCGGTGAATTTCATACCGTTCCAAACTTTTTTATTTTTAAAATCGGTAGAATCCTACCGATCTTTCTACTAATCAAAATTATAATATACTCTTTCTGTTTCTCTCTTCCTTTTTGTTAATTTCTACAGAAAAAAAATCCTAAAAGTTACATGCTGTGTCCGTGGTTTGACCATCAGTGCTATGCCATCTAGATTCTAGAAATGGAATCGGACTCTGCTGCTTTTTTTAGAGAAAAACAACATCCTCCTTTTTCCAATCTAACAATTCAAAATTTTCCATTCGCGTATCTTGATACAAATTTTTTTTTTCATACACAAATCTCAACGAAATTGTTGAATCTGAGCAGCAGAGTCCATTCCCTAGAAACGTGCAACGGAGCAATGTATTGCATACATTGGAATTAAAATACATTGCAGAGCATAGTCACCTTCTCTATGCAATGTCTTTTAATCCCACTGTTGTTTCACCTCTCTCCCGATTCTCTCCACTCAGACCTAATAGTCTGGATCCTGTCTAATTCCCGTCAATAGAAAGGTGAAACAACGATCGACGTCTAAGCTAGTTTTCAATCACATTCGATTTCATTGTTAAAGACTAAAGAGTGAGATTGATGGATGCTGACGTGGCGGGCAGCAGTGGTGGCGAGATGGAGCAGGGTCAAGGGAAAGGAAATGGGAAGGGAAGGATATCATCGGTGGTCGTCGATTCAGGGAGGAGGCGCTCATCGTGTGGCTATTGTTCCTCCTCTTCGTCTTCTAGTATCTCTCATGGTAAATTGCTTTACTCCTCTCACTTCGAGGGGCCGGGAGCAAAATTGTAACTTGTTTTGGGAAGATGAATAATTTTGGTATAGAGTGATAAAAGCTTACACCTTTGTATGAAGATAAGCTGATCGATTATAGTATGGAACACATTTACTGAGGAATTGTCTGAATCAAACTAAATTCTCGAGCAGGCATGTCAATCTGCAAGTATTATATATTAGATTATTAGCAAGTGAGATTGTGAAATCTTAACCAAATTACTTAGTGTCTTTCAAAGTTAAAAAAATATATATAATTTTGTTATTCATATATCAGAATTACATTTTTGTTAATTTAGATAATTATATGAAGCCAAGTACCTTATATCAGTCCTGATTATCCACAGGTGTATGGGCAGAGAGCTTGACAGCCAATGACTACCAAGGTATGAAATTTTTTAGCCTGCTATCATGAGTAATTTTTTCAATTTTATTTTGACATGTGTGTGTGTGTGTGGATTCTTTCTTTTGTTTTGTCTCAGAGATGCATCTTTACACACTAAAATATAGTTTGCAAACTACTGAGCTCATATAATTAAGTAAAGTTTGCCTTGATTTAGGGGAGGTAATGACCATATTTACATTTTTTTTCTCAATTAATTTGTGGACTTTGTATAGAGCTTCTTGATCGTGGTTGGAGGAGGTCAGGATGTTATGCGTATAAACCAGAGATGGAGAAAACTTGCTGTCCTCAGTACACAATTCGTCTTAAGGCTTCCAAATTCACTCCATCCAAAGAACAAGATCGAGTTCTCAAAAAGATGCAAAGGTCTGCATTCAAACTTGCTTTTGGAAAAATTACATATGTTATCCGTTAGCCCTGTAAATAGCATAATATCAATTTCTTCCTTAAAATATTAATATTATAGTACTATTTCCGAGAATGTGAAAACATATTGAAAAAAGAAGTATTTCATGGTCGGTACCAATATTGTTTCAAATTGTGCAGAATAGTATTCTTTATCATTTGATGGGAATTCTAAAAAAAAAGTTGCTGTTGGACTAAATTTGGCAGTTAAAATGGTGACCCTTTTTGGTCACTTCCTTTCAAAAAGAAAAAAAGTTGGTAGTTACTTTATAAGACTGTTTGTAATTTTATTTTATAAATTCATTTATGGAATTTCTGTAGGTACCTTGATGGAGCACTTGATTCAAAATTTGATAAATGTAACAAGTCAAAGTCAAACCTTCAGGAGAAAGAACCAAACACGTCTAGTGATTCTCACATACCAATAAACACAGACCAAACAAGTCTGGTATCTGTAACTGAATCGCTGTGTGAAACAGAGAACCAAGACCAGTTCATTTCTTTCTTGGCAGACAAAATCAACGATGCTGTAAATATATTTTTCAAAGGAAGAGGTATTCCTTTGATTGATCAAAACCCCAAATCAGTTGTGAACAAAGTCAAACCCCAAATGAAGCAGAAACTAAAGGATATTATAACTAAAGAACAACATTTGGTCTACACTTGCAATGTGAGCTTTCAATTAGCAGCATATATAAAAAAGGTGAATTCAAAAATACAAAACTTGGATTCAATTTCCCCAAATATCATTGCAGAGGAATTGGCAGCATCAATTTCGTCAGAAAAAATATCTGGCTTTATAATTGAGGCATGCAATGGCCATCTCAACTTCTATGCAGAAGCCAAACCAGAAACTGTATTGGTTAACAAACCAGGACAGACAAAACAAGCGCTGAAGAGAAGTTACGAAAATACCCCTACCCCTCAAAAGAGAAGAAATCTGGAGATACGCATGAAATGCTCAGAATTTGACCCAGATGAGTATGCACTTTATGAGAAATACCAAACTTTTGTGCACCAAGACAAGAGGGTCTCAAAAGAGTCCTATACTAGGTTCTTGGTTGACACACCAATACCATTTGTTGAACCTGATGGTAGTTCTATGGTACCACCATGTGGTTTTGGTTCATTTCACCAGCAGTATTTAATAGATGGGAGAATCATAGCTGTTGGTGTCGTCGACATTTTGCCCAAATGTTTGTCTAGTAAATATTTGTTTTGGGACCCTGATTTTGCATTTTTATCCCTGGGAAAATTCACCGCTTTGAAAGAGATCCAGTGGGTCAGAGAAATGCAAGCACATTGTCCGAACCTGGAGTATTATTATCTTGGGTATTATATCCACTCTTGTAAGAAGATGCGGTACAAGGCCGCGTATCGGCCATCAGAGCTTCTTTGCCCCCTTCGTTTTGAGTATGTCCTTGTCTCACCTCTTTTTTGTTTGAACAAAGATATGCTTTGTCCTGTACCAGACTTGGACTGTATACATTATGTACCGTATTATTAGTAATTAAGTAATTAATTCGACATTACAGGTGGGTCCCATATGATTTAGCGAAACCTCTGCTTGATAGAAGCAAGTACGCTATCTTATCAGATTTCAAAACAGCAGAGAATGCTCACTTGTTAACAACTGAGCATCCTGGAACCTCTTCTACCAGTGGTATGCAATATCCTGGTGGGGTCCACAACAAAAACGCAGGAGGTGAAAATGGAGAGGACTCGGGAGACAATGAAGATTTCATGCATGAAGACTCTGACGTGGGACCAGATGAAGACATGGACGATGATGACGACAGCGACGATGATGAGACAGGAGCTGATTCATCAGGTGCTGATGCAGAAAGTGTCGGTGATATTGTGCTTGATGTGCATAATACCCGTGTAAAATACAAGGTAACATTTAGTATTTTAAATATGTTTCGCTAAACCTACATTTGGAAGATTTAGTGAGCGAATTATCACAAAAGTGGCGTGGCAGATTTAAACATGATACTTGAAGAAAATAAGAATAAAGAAACAATGAAATGGAGAGAGCAAGTTGGAAACGTGCATCAAAGATACTGGGTTCATATCACCATCCACTCCACACATGCACACAAGGAAGAATTGTATTGCAGCATATATTCTGGATAGGGAGCCTGATTGATACTGATCCTCATATCTGTTTTAAATGATGTTTTCATTATTTGTTTGATCTCTGTCTGTATTTTTACGAACACGATAAAGAACACAGAGAGGTAATTGTTGGCTAGATCTGATACTAAATATAAATGATATGATAGAACTTAATTGTTTCTTCTTCTTTTTTTTAACAGGATTTTCAGAAAAGATTTGATGTTAGAAAACATTTTCTTAACATGTTGGAGAAGCAATTATACCGATATGTTAAAGTTATGGGAAAGGACCTTTCCAGTCACATTGTGTATTCCCTTGGGTGAAGTCACCTACTTGAACTTAAATTTTTAATGCATCTTTGCAAGAATTCCTCATGTAATGAGTGTCCTCTAGGGACCAGATAGGAAATCTTTTGTGGTGTAAACTGTTTGTGAATTTTCTTGCTTTCAAGGGCATTAGTGGGAAGGGCCAAGGGGACAGTTTTCTTTTGCTCGTTCTGCTGTAAATTTGTTCGGGAAATAATTTTAGGGGCAGAACCGCAGAAGGGAAGGGAAATATATTTTGTAATGCTAGCTAGTTGTTTATTTTCTTCCTTTGAGAGTGTTAGTTGTGTGAGGCACAGTTTTTGCCTAATCTCTGACGATGTACGTTGCATTTTGCTTTTCTTGAGTGCTTGTTTGAAAAAGTAGTAAACTTCTTGGCCAAGACAGCGTGTGGAGTTTTAAACCAACTTTACAAAAAATAATTATGATCCAAATTTTGTATGACCCTAGATAATTTCATTGGAAAAGAAGAGTTTGTCCTTCGGAAACTTTTGCAGCCTATAATTAGGGCTGCTAATGAGCTGGATCGGCTCATGAACCAATGAGTTGAACAACTCAATATTTTATATTGAGTCAGATTTTAAACTGAAAAAAATCCGAACTCGACACAGACTCAAATTTTGATTTAGAACAGGGCCAAATTCGAGCTGAGCCGGACCGGCTCATGAGCCTATCAAATCGAGTCTCCTCTTTTGTTCTCTTGCCTCTCACCTTGCGCTCTCTCACCTCTGTCGCTCTCTCACCTCTCGCTCGCTCTCATTTGCTCTCTTGTTCCGTCGCTCTTAGGTGCTTTCTCTCTCTCTCTCTGAGTTGTTTCAAATTTGGAGACCGGTACTGTTTTTATTTTGTGGGTTTTATGGATACTGATTGAGATAGCAAAGTACTATAGTACTAGTACTGTTTTATCACTGGTGCTGGATTTATTTTGCGAGTTTTGCGTGAAGGGCAAATGTGTCTTTCTCATATCTTTTCTTGAACATCACTACTGTAACCAGTCCATCTCAATTGGTATACCAGTCATGGTACATTTATGAACAAGTTATGAATTAATGAATATCAATTAATCCCAATAGATCAATAAAGCAAACTAACATTGATTAAGGTCAATGTACAAATTGGTTTTCTGGTTATCAATTTACTGGTTATAGGTGTGTTTTTTATCTTGATAAGTTATCAATTTACTGGTTTTCTGATTCTTTAGTGTTTTTTACAAATAGATTCAAGATATTAACATAATGTTTTTAATAATTTTTTCTGTAGCTTGCTTTGATCATAGAGGCACACCTGAAAAACCAGCTCGAACCTGCACATTAGAGGCCACACAAGGATCACTTTCTGTCAGTACTCAGAACCTTGATATTTGTTACAATACTTGCATTTTAGTTTCAATTGCTCGGTCTTAATTTTAGAAGGATTTTTTATTTAATTGGACCGTTTGTGTGTATTTTGTGCTTATGTACCATATGGAACTATAAAATGAGTACTATACCATTTTCATTTTTATTTTTCCTTTTCCTTTCGGGTACCAAAGCCAGTAGGCAGCGGTCCCAATTGTTCTTTTGTACTAAGCATATTGTTTTTTTTTATTTCGCAAGTTGAAATCGGGTGTGAAGGGTCGGCATGAATAATTTAAATTTAAATTTATTATATCAATTGCAATCATGATGATCATCAAAATTATATTAAGTTTTTATCTTATCTTATCTTTCTTATTTTTTTCTTTTCAATTTGAGCTAGATATCTTATTTTAAAGGTTTCTCACTCACAGGGCCACAGCCTCTCTGTTCCTTTTCCTTTTCCTTTTCACTTTCAGAACCTCTTCCGTGAAATGCAAAATGGGCCGAAGCCCATTTCCTTTTAGACTTCCCGATAAAACAATTTCCTGATAGATCACCAATTTCTAATTACAGATAATACCCATTTTTTTCTTTTTTTTTTCTGGTTACAAAAGCTCAGCTATGAAGGCTCGGAAATGAATAATTCTAATTCCTAAATTCAATATCAACCTGAATTGATTGATATTGCACTGGATCTGAACTCCCGTTGAACAGCCTGTCGACCACATAATCTCTCCCTCGCGCGCGAGCGCACCCCCATACACACACACACTCACACTCACAACACTGACGAAATTAACATCGATGTCTTTCTGCTCAATTTATCGAGTTCCAGTAGCTTTCAAAATTTCTCTCCATAATCAGGTACATCTCATAATTCTAATTTCAGAAATTTGTGCATAGAATAGGTACCCCGCCTTTGTGCTCTTGCTACCTTGTTGCAAATTACATCGCCAGCCTTGCAATTGATAGCGACACAGTACTGCAAATGCATTTAATTGGAGTAAATTTGAAATTTGACAAGTAGCAGTATAGCACCGGGTACTAGTAAATGCTGGTTATAATATTTTCTTTTTTGGAAAAAGAGATGTGAACTAAGAGGAAAAATAGGAAGAAATCGCATTGTGATTCGTGCTGTATCCGGTGAACGAGGTAGTGCCTCGAGTGCATATGATGTCAAGTTCCCTTCTGATTATGATCAGCTTCTTTTTCAGGTAATATGATAATGAATAGTGAGATGATTTTATCAACTATATCTTATTCAGATTTAATATTGAAATAAAATCCTAATGACATGAACTGATTAATTGATGCTTAATTTGTAGTAATTTCAGGCAAAAGCGGCTACAGACTTGGCATTGAAGGATGGGAAACAATTATTGGTAAGCGAGACAAACAATCAATTCATTCTTTACTCCCCATGAATTGGGGGAAAAAGCAATTCAGTCCCTCACATTTTTTTAACAAAATCTTCTAGTAAATCATATACAAAATTTTCGTAATTGCAGGAAATTGAATTCCCTACAACAAGCCTCGAATCTGTTCCAGGTAATACAATAGGTTTATTATAAGGATTGCTATGCCAACTATTCTGTTTCTCTACTAGACCAACCAGTATGGTATTGGGCTTCTAGAAACTTTTGATTTTTGCAATTTTATCAATGGCTATATTTTGTTATTTTAATAGGAGATGGAGAGGGAGGGAATGAAATGACAGAAAGTATGCTTCTTACCAGAGGATATTGTGACCGGCTAATACCTCCAGAAAAATCCACAAAAACCCGAATTGTAAAACCTTCATATTCTATATTGAAATATAACTTCCTTTGAACATTATTCTTTTGCATTATTTGTTTTATTTTTATTTTTATTTTTAATTGTTTTCCTTGTAGTTTTTCCCAGAGGCCAATGAGGTCGGATTTGCTAGAAGATCAGCATTTGAAGGATCTACATTAAAGCTAGACTACCTAACAAAACCATCTCTATTTGAAGATTTCGGGTTTACAACTAAAGTTAAAATGGCAGATAGGGTTAAGCTAGAGGATGAATTATTCCTTGTTGCTTATCCCTATTTCAATGTCAATGGTACCATCCAATACTCTAATCATTGATGTGTTGGTATCTTTTATTATTAGTTTAGTAGTACTATTTTACTTTTCAACTGTTTATGAGATTTTTTATTTTCCAGCTACTGCATGGTATCAGGCAGGTTTCTAATTCTTTTTTATTTTTATACTTGAAGAGATGCTCGTGGTAGAAGAGCTATATAATGAAGCTGTTGTTGGAACTGAGCGAAAGCTAATTATATTTAATGGAGAATTGGATAGGATAAGAAGTGGATGTATCCTTTGTTTCTGTAAAAAGTAAAAAAAAAAAAAAAAATATTCTAAACCCCACAGCATCTAAATTGAGGTTATCCGCAATCTCGACCTTTTCTGCTGCATAATTGAGCTCTGTATATAAGCATGGCAAATGAGAAACATCATACAGCTTTACACATCATGAAATTTACAAAATATTGCATTTTCCCTACAAAACATGAAAATATGCATCTCAACAGACAATGACAGTAAAACCTTATTCAGATTACTTTGTCTACATAAATGAGCAATGACAATGAGGGGTTGACCTGTAGAAGAGGTGTACATCCGTGTAGTTCATATTTGCTCATTATTAAGAGGAGCTTACGATTTTTTCTTGGATTTAGATGGAAAGCACAAAACTTTTCATTTATTAAATATCTTCTCTTTTGAAGGCTTATTATACTTGATGTTCTGTTTATCCATTTTGCCCTTAATGTGATGAAGATTATCCACCATTTTTCTATCCAAAGTTAGCTGCGCTTGCTAAAACCTTTCTTCCTAAATTGGAGACAGTTTATTATGTTCATAATTTCAAAGGCCGCAAAGGAGGTACACTTTTCAGGTACTAATTTTTTCTTTGGAGTGCATTCATTTTATTGTTGGGTGTTAGTAGCGATATAAGTAGGAAATGTTTAAACCTTTTAGATCATCTTTATATTAGTAATGCCTGGTGCAAAGACTATGAAAATGTGGATACGGATAACCGTGAAAATGTGTAACACACAGATTACAAATATAAGAGCAATCTTGGGTTTAATTGCAACTAATGTAACAATATATATGTAGCAAAATATTAGATTTTGACAAAGCCTGATAGTAAATTGTTGTTACAGGACATGACCATGTTATGGTTTTGAACCATTATTTCTTTGTAGGTCATACCCTGGACCTTGGAAGGTTTTGAGAAAATTAGGGGGTACATACGTAGCTTTGCACGAACAGGAGGAGATGCCATCATTGAAAGAAGTTGCTCTTAACATTCTTCCTTCCGCTTAGTCTGGGGCAAAACGTTTGTAAAAATATTTTCTTTCAATCATTCCATTAATCTACAAAAGAAATTATTGTGGAGTTGTAAATTGCTTGCAATAAAATGATTTAGTATGCTTGACTTTTAACTTAGTGGTGCCCAAATCGGAGGATGCTTTTCGTTATTATTATAATTTCAATGACGTTAGTTGAGTTCAAACTGGAACCATATTAACATAACATAATCAGTATATATATAATATTGAAAGTTTATTTTCTTTGACTAGTATCATTCATTATATTAAGTTGGACATGAGATGGGTAAGATGTATTTGCAGTATATATTATAAGTATGTACCAGAGAAGCGAAGAAAATAATAAAAGGAGTATTTAGCAAGGATATTCTGGGTAAGAAATAATTTGATGAATAAAAAGAGTTATTAGGCTATACTACAGTTATAACCAAACCAGAGAAGTTGTAAATTAGCTAAATGTGGAAATACTTGCTCATATTTTTTTTTTCATCAATGAAATGAAATGAGAGCTTGATCCTTATTTTTACTTAAAAAAATAACAAACGCAAAATTTAGAAAACAAAAGAAGGACAAATGCATAAGACAATATCTATTAGGAGTACTCCAGCTAGATAATTTTCTACCTAAAAACTTAAACATAATATATCGAACTAAACAGTTGATCATTGCAATGAGGACATTTCATTTACTACTTACAACGAGCCCTCAGTACAGAAGGATTATACTTGTGTACTGGTTAAGTGGTTATCCCACAAATCATCAATTAATCAAAATCATAAAACAAATTAATTTTGTGAATAGGTAAAGTGGATATGCTTGTGGTGGACCTAATGCGGGTGAGGAGAAGAGGTGGTTTGTTTTAGGAATAATTAAGAGAATAGGGTGATTTATTTTAGGTCATGCTTCGTGCCCCTTTCACCATATCCCATGAAGCATCCCAAATTAGCTCCACTGTCAAGCCCGGCTTCATGATGTTTTTCTTCAAAATTCTTGAGATATAAAACGAAACTTCAATTGCATATGGGCACAGGTAAAATAAATGTAAGGCCGACTCTATAGGACAGTTCGCACACAATACACACTTCATGTCGATATTCATTCCCCTCTTTCTAAGGACATCTCGCGTCATAGTTTTTCCTTGTAGCAGCAGATAAGTAAATATCTTAACCGTTAGTGGAACCCGACATTTCCAAGTCACAACAAAGCGCCATTTAATCATTCCGCCTCCTGTTAATATTTTATACCCCGATCTAGCTGTGTATATGCCCCGTGGGTCCCATTTATTTTATACACCGATTTATTGGAATGCTTATCTTGTTATTTTTGATATGAAATATTAATAGAAGAACAATTCCTCGTCGTCCGAGGATGACGATGTATACTGAACAGTTATGATCTCTCTGAAAATAATGAAATTGATAACATTTTACCAAATATTATAGAAATAGAGAGAGGATCAGGATAAACAAATACAATGGATCTGATTCTATTTTGGGACTCCCATCTAAATCTGCATCTTTAGATTAGTCTCCGCCAGCGTTCTGTAGCAACTCAAATTTAGAGTTTAGATCTGGACCGTCCGATCAGAATCTGAACAAATTTGATGAGTTACTTTAGGTGAAATGAATTCCAGCGCTCTCTGGAAAATGATACGGACAACAGAGCCTCAACTCTGAACTAACAATTTTAATCGGTGGACAATTTTGCCCTCATGCCTTTTATTTACCTCCTGTTTTCTAATTATATCTCGCCTAATTAAAACTATAAGCCTGTAATAAGGGATATATTCTTTTACAAGTCACAAATTGTGCTCCATTCATTTTTTTTAGAAAATTGTTGGGTTTCAAAATTGGGATAGAATGTCTTTTATTAATATTTAGAGGTAGAAAATTTATTTCTCATTTTTGTTTAAAAAAAAAAAATAGTTGAGTGACTATGCATGATTTTCTATTTCAGAAATGAAAACTCCATCCTCAGCTTTCCTAAAAAAAATTTATTTATTTTATATTATACTAATATCAATATAAAAATGATGTGGTATATTATATTTTAAATTGTTTTTTAAATAGACTTTGCTCTATGTCGATTATGTTATATATTTTATTTATATATTTTCAGTTATATCTTATCTTATTTATGCTTCTATGATAATTTTTTATTAAATGCACATTATTAATTTTAACAAACAAATATTCCGTGAATAATTTAGATATCTAAATGAAAATCCACATAATTTGTTTGTTAAAATTATTCATTGGCGTTTAGAAGAAGGTACATCACATTAATTCAAATTGGAGAATTGTTCATTTTAGGGAGCTTCAATAACAAGTTTGAAGCTATCAAAATACATATATTATAATTGAGTGATGCTTCTATGGACATAAGGATCTATTTGTAAAATGAACATATTTTCATTTTCAAAGTTCAAACAGTCGATCCGACCGTTCAACATTATCTCCATATTAAAATGTATTCGGAGGTCAAATTTTACATTTTTTTTGAATTTTTTTACTATTTATTAAGTATTTTACAAAAACTAGTCAAATTCAGACCATTGAATTTTGTAAAATACTTAATAAATGGTAAAAAAATTCAAAAAATGTAAAATTTGACCTCCGAATACATTTTAATATGGAGATAATGTTGAACGGTCGGATCGACTGTTTGAACTTTGAAAATGAAAATATTTTCATTTCACAAATATGTCCTTATGTCCATAGAAGAATTTGCCATTATAATTTGGTCAAATTAGGTAATAGTTGTCAATAACTAACTACTTTAAACTAAAATAATTCAATTCAGATGAGTGTGCATTTTATTTTGATCGAAAGGTTTATAACCATCAATAGTTATTCTAAATTGAAATAGAATGAATATTCAATTCAATTCAATTCAATTCAAATAAGTATGCATAAAAAGTCGCACGAGAAATGCTCATTACCTTTAATTGACGTAATTTAATTCAATTTTTAAATTAGCTCGGTAGTGGTAAGCACTCTCCATTTTTTTTAATACTGGAGAAAATTAATTGATTTTTTTCTGACTTTTTTTTTTCACCCTCCAGTTATCCAGTAGTAATAATCAATAATCAATCTCGCAATTCGCAATAGATATAGAAAGCCGTCATTTTCAACAGCATTCGCTTAGCTCCGCCTCTCCTAGGCACTATTCAATGCGCTTTAAATTTAATTGACAAAAGAAAAAGCGAAAGGGTTTAAAAGATCAAACAAAGAGAAAAAAAACCACGATTTTAAAAGGAAAAAGGAAGAAAGAAGAAAAGAAGGAGAGCAATCGTAAGCCAGAAGGGAAATCATTTGGTGAAATAATTTGCTGAGAGCGAAAGCGTCCCGAATTGCTCTCCTGAGTTTCTCGTTTGATGAGGTCAGCCTTTGATCCTGGTTAGCTTTGCTTATTTTGCTAGGTTTTATTTACCTAGTCACTTTCTCAGCTAATTTTAGATCATCAACCTCTGCTACAAAAACCTCAGGTGGAACTTCCCAATCAGAAGGAAATTTTGAGATAGAAACGAGGGTCAAGCCCTCCTTTAATTGATCTTTTTTTTTCCTCAAATGTAGATATTTATTCTTTTCAATTGTATTGGAAATCGTAAATCCTTCCTAGGAGCTGATTTCGTTGTAGGTAAATTAGTCAGATTCAGTTTCTGTAAGTCAATCAATCCAAGTAATCGTTAGTAGGTAAATTAGTCTGATAAGTTCATCTTAGGTAGTTGACAAACATGATTTTGTATATAATGCAACTTAGATAGGCCACATCATGTTTTTGCATATAGTGTTAATGGCTTGTCAAATCGCAATCGTACAAGGTTTTACAAATAACATGGCATACCTATTTCAATACTATAACAGTTCATTACGTCTTAGGCCTTGGAAATTTTAACTGACACAAATGTATCTTTTGAGTACATTAGTAGAAGAAAATACGTACGTTTATATTTTATCTAGATCAACATGTAGGTACAATCACTTCAAAAGCACATTAGCTGGATAGAGAATCTGCCAGTAGAAGAGACAACAATGTTTTAAATCATTTGTGTGAGATTAGTTATTGTTAAAATAATTAATCTAATCTCTTGGCAATCTTAAATTATTGTTTTCTATTTTCCATTTCTCCTCTTTTATTAAACAACGGTTATTCTAATAGAAAACTAATGTTCTACACAATTCAAACTGTCATTCATGCCTGCTTTCTTCCTTTCTTATAGTTGAATGCTTATCGTTTTCAATTAAGCCAGTAACTAAACAAAATCATATTGGCATTAAAAAGTAACTGAAAAATAAAATGAAAGAAAGACATGAACATATTAAGTCAAAAAGAAAGGATTGCACTATAAAGACCTGGATACTACATTGCACATTATTGGTACTGTTGCAACGGTAATATGAATGGTATGTTGCTGGCTTTTAATGGCTGAATTAGGATTGTATGTTCATATCTGGACATTATTTGGCATGCTCTAATGGTACCTTCTTTGTAACTGATGTTTTTGACTGAATTAGGGTTTTATTAGTAAACATTTTTTCATTTGTTTTCATCTTGCTTTTTAGGTCGAGTTTACAGAAAAGATGACACTGAAACATAACCGATCTATACAAAGAGGGAAGTCAAACTCAAATATACAAGTCGAAGGTCCCAATTGGGTGTTTCTTGCTGGAGGTGTTGTGCTTAGTACTCTCACAATTCGGCTTGGATGCAAACTAAAGCATGTCTTTGATAAAAAACAGCAAAATACCCCCATAAAAGGTCTTCTAATTTTCTTCCTTTGATGTTTTTGTTTTCGTCCTCTTGAAAATTCTGAATTTGTCATTGTAACTTTTGTATCACTCCTGTTGTGTGAATTATTGTTTCCTCAAAATTCAGGGTTATTGTCTTTTGATATTTCTTATCATACTGCACTTTGGACTGTTTAATTGCTCATAAATATTCTGTGCTGTACTGAGAGCCTAAGACCCATTTCAAACTATCAAGGCGGAATTTCACATCTTTCTTTTATTTCACGAACTACAGCAAACAGGAAATTAAATTTTGAAATCGGGCAAGGAGGAACTTGTAAACTGCACTCAAATCTCCATTGCTTTACTCTGGACAATGATAAATGCTATTTTTGCAGTTCAGGTGTGCAGTTATTATCTTATTTTTTTTCGTTAATTTTTTTATTGATGTCTTTCTTTGGTGAGCACCGAGCATTACTTTATTTTTTTAATATTTTGGAAAAAAATTGATACAATATATGATAGTTGTTCTGAGTGTTACTCCAGTCGACCCGATGTGAGTCTGTGCTTCTTAATCTTACTTTGTATCGAACTTGTCCAAAAACAATGATTTAGAAAGTAACATGAGAAGATAAAACAGGCTCAATGGGTTAGAGCTGGGTTGAGGGAGCTCTTACTCATGTTTATTTAAACATCAGTATATTGTTTTAGTTCTTATGTAAATGTTGTTGCTGAAAAAGGAAACTTTTGGACTTAAATTAAGTTCAGTCAATGTGCTATCCAATTGTAATAAGGAATCATGATTTTTCAAATAAACCTGGAAGCATGATTCAATAAGGAAAAACTTTGTATTTGGAAACAAAAACCGAGCAGATTAAACAGACATGATCTCAAATTAAAAAACTTTGTATTTGAATTCTGGCCAGTGTTTAAAAAATTGTAATGCCCCACGCTTTTTAGAGCCTGTATCTGGTTTTCTGAAAAATGCTAATGGCCTGAGTTTGAGAAGGTGACCCTGTTTTTTTTCCTTTTTGTTTATACATGTGGTGCAAGGTACCACCGCCCACTGGTTTCATTTATTATCGAAACAATCAGTTTTCCATCACAGAAATAACTTAACCAATGTACCTAAAGAAACACTTGAAAAAACTCATAAACCCTCAATCACCCGGATGTCTCAGTCAACATCTTTGGCTTAACCTGACTTCTCCCTCTTCCTTTGTTAGCTCAAGTGTGGCCATAATTTGAGAACTACAGCTGTAAAAGCTTGGTCTTTCATTTGTTTTTTAAATTCTCCAATATGAATTCTTGTCTGTTAAATCAGTGGATTTTTGTTTCCGATATGAATTCTTGTCTCTTTCTTGTAACTTGCTCTATTTTTTCAGGTGGAACTGATGTCAAGCAAGCCCTGGCAACCTCTCATAAAACTCCTTCAGTGGTGCCTCCCCCTCATCCAAGCCTTCCCCTCATAAAACTCCAGTCAGGTGTATTACCAATCAATGGTGTTGTAAATGAAAACGGCATTGACAATGGTGGTGTAATGTGGACATCCTCACCTGACCGGCTTGAGCCACCTCGTAAACAGCATCAGTACTCTAACAGTTCTGGATCCCCATGTTTCTCAGAATGCGGATCCGATATCTACTCCAAGAGAGAGGTTATTCAGAAGCTTAGGTTACAACTAAAGAGGCGGGATGATATGGTCATGGAGATGCAAACCCAAATCTCAGACCTCCAGAATTCACTGAATATTCAACTTGCTCATAATTCAAATTTGCATGCCCAGCTTGAGTCAGCAAATCGGGATTTGTTCGAGTCTGATCGGGAGATCCGACGGTTGCAAAAGGTTGTTGTGGATCGTTGTATTGTAGGTTCAAGTGGGTTTTATGCTGATAATGGGGTAGAGGAGATGGACGCAAGGTATGCTGTAGTGGAGAAGAGAATGGAGAACTTGAAGAAAGAGGTCGGTGAATTGCGGGAAGTAATAGATGGGAAGGAATTCTTAATACAGAGTTACAAGGAGCAGAAAGTTGAGTTGCACGGGAAAGTCAAGGAGTTGCAAGCAAAACTTGCCGCCTCAGAAGTGACCAATATTTTGTAGGTTCTGTTTTGAATGTCTTCTTTTGTTTCTTGGGATGTTTTAGTTTTGGTTTTCCTTATGTTGCCTTTCGGTTTCGTGTTGTTTTCATTTTGTTCTATACAATTTGACAACCAAAGTTTTGTGCATAACACCTTGATCAGGTTTCTTGCGCTATTTGTTTGCTAAATGTAGGTCAGCTTGCAAATCCAGTAAAGTTAGACTTTGTGAAAATCGAAGGCTCAGATGAAAATAGTTAACTCCTCTTGAACGGAAATCTGTTCTCTCTGGTTCCTCCGTGCTTGTATAGCTTTTGAATAAATGCTTGACTGTTCTTTTTAGACTTTGGTGAATTAGAATTGGTAAATTTGGCATCCGATTGATTGTTCCAAATGATATTGGTTGCTTGTACCTTAATACTATCATTATCTTACTTCATTGATTGGGTGGGTCAAGAACATTATAAAGGCCTTTCAGAGTAAGTATCACTTTCACCTCTGTAAAATTAAGAAACATAATGACAAGTCAACGGCATAATCATGAATCTTCTGTTCTCTTTTTTTTTCCCCTCTTGGGCGAGTAATTAATTCCAAGGTTTAACAGCATATATGTATGATTGATCACTAGTGAAATTCCTGGTGATGTACCAAGGGGCAAACGTGGCGGGGCCTGCATTCCTCGACTCGCAGGGGCGGACCCAGTGTATTTCAGGGGGGTAGCTGCCTCCTCTGGATTTTGAGTTTTAGTGGAGATTTATCGGTTCCGACCGATTTTGTCCTCCCTCGGAATTTTTTTTGTTCTCCTCTGGACATTTGATTTGTAATTCAGGTTAAATTTAGGGTTAAAATTGAAATAAATTTGTTGAATTTTGATTGGTAATTAGAATTATAAGTCAGAGAATCAGAAATTACAAGTCAAAGCATTGGAAAGTATAAGTTAAAGTATTGTTTTTTATCGAGTACCTAATTAGTTAATGGATTTAAATCTGATTCGATATTTTTTTGTCTCCCCTGACGAAAATCCTGAATCCGCTCCTGCTGACTCGTAGTCGTAGCAGTGGGAGGCTCCGCAATTCTAGGTCCAACGAATCCAACAGTGGACAAGGATCCAAATCTTCGCCTGCATTTTCTGTGGCCGGAGAGGATTTGGATCCCTTGTCACAACTGATTTAAGTGAGCGAGCACCGCCCCCGCAACATATTTATGTATGAGTGAGGCTATGGTGCTATGCATAGCACGGATGGCTAGTGTACTACGGCTCAATATGGTACTTTTCCTAACGGTCGATCCGACCGTTCAATGTGATATCCATATGAATATGTACTTGCAAACTAAATTTTATATTTTTTCGAATTTTTTTACTATTTTTTCAGATAGGTAGAAAAATCAGTGTTTTTTGAAAATTCTGGACCATCAAAATTCTACCTATCTGAAAAAATAGTAAAAAAATTCGAAAAAATATAAAATTTAGTTTGCAAGTACATATTCATATGGTTATCACATTGAACGGTCGGATCGACCGTTAGGATTTTAAAAAGTACCATATTGAGCCGTAGTACACTAGCCATTGGTGCTATGCATAGCACCATAGCCTCACTCTTTATGTATTGTGGTACGATATACTATTGTGAAGCGTCAAAGTGTCAATTGCTCGGATTTGGATGCTCTCTGAATTGTAGGGATTTTATTATGGGAAGGTTGAACTAGTTTGGGTCGTTCATTTAAATCGGACGGTTCGTATCGAAACCTGATGCGAAAGGGCAGGTTCTGGTTGTGGGCTTGGGGCCCCTTTTTTTTAGTTACCACAGAAAAAAAAACCAAATTAATTGATTACCATCTAATTTGGGTTATTTTGAAACATACCATCCACGTGTACTGGGTCCGCGCACCAAATTGGACGGTGCGCGGACTGGGCAGGCGCACCACGTTGGTGCGCGGACTAAATTATTCTAATTATAATGAAACACGCTAAACTATGCAAAATTATGCTGATTTTGTGCCATCTTTCATAAATCATAAAAAATAGTAAAAAAATTTCAAAAATAATAAAAATTGGTAGTCTACAAGTTCATTACATAACTAATTTACTGAGCTACGTAGATTGAACAATATAAATGAAAATCTTAATCGGAAACTTCAACTCAAGTTTTGAGATTTTTTCCTTTGTTTTTTTGCGATTCTGAATTTCGAAATCTGACATTATTAGCACTGACGCATGCGTATTTTCACAAGCTTTTCGAAAAGTGGTCATTTGCTGAAATCGGACACTCGAGCACCATTTTATAGCCGTTTGAAGTTTCGTCGTCATTTTTAACTATTTGTCTCTAAAAAAAAACTTGGTGCGCTTCCCCAGTCTGCGCACCGGGTCAAGTGGGTCGGTGCGCCTGCCCAGTACGAGCACCAAGCGGTGCGCTTACTCAGTATGCGCACCGTCCAATTTGGTGCGCGAACTGGATACACGTGGGTAGTATGTTTTGAAATAACATTTAATTTATATTTTTTTTTGTGGTAACTAAAAAAAAAAACGGGCTTGGGGCAGATAAGATGAATTCGCATCCTCTGCGGAGTTATTCTGTGCGGAGTCCTGCGGAGTTTTCAATCTGGTCCGTTCGTTTTGATCGGACGGACCAGATCAAATCTTTTCCGAATTGAAAAACAAAAAACAAAATTTCTCTGATCTGATCTGATCTGGTCCGTCCGATCAAAACGAACGGACCAGATTGAAAACTCCGCAGGACTCCGCACCGTAAACTCCCCATAGGATACTGGTCCAGATAAGATTCATATCACAGATGTCTGATTTGAACGGTTCATCTCGCCTTAATTAAAAAATAAAAAAATAAAAAAATACACGTGAGGAATTCAAGGCAGGGAGCAAGTGAAGTTACTCTCAAGAGCAGAGAGGGAAAGAGGGGGAAGAAATGGAGACCAGGGTAAAGGTAGTGTGTGCAATAGTCGCCTTTCTCGGAATACTCTCTGCTGCTCTCGCCGTAGCGGGTGAAGCCACCAAAGTCACTGTACCTCTCTCTCTCTC
This sequence comes from Carex kokanica, assembly GCA_025461125.1. NCBI lineage: Eukaryota > Viridiplantae > Streptophyta > Magnoliopsida > Poales > Cyperaceae > Carex > Carex kokanica. The sequence goes on from JAJGRX010000435.1 coordinate 1,971,305, forward strand.
TCTCTCTCTCTCTCTCTCTCTCTCTCTCTCTCGATCTCGACGTGTGTGTGGGTTCTTTAATCACAAGGATCTCAAGGTTCCTTGCTTTACTAAGATTGATTTTGTAATTAAGGCCAAGGTATAATATAGACCTGGGCCCTAATTAACCCTCAGTTCAATAATAAAACTGTGGTACAGACTTCACACACCAACCCTAAAAAAATCCAAAACAGAAATCAAAGCATCCCACACTAGTTTAACTAAACATCAATGCATCAACTCCACAAGATCTGTGAATTAAAAAGAAAAAAAAAATATGTAGTTCATCTGCACAATGCCAGAATCAGCTGCTGTTCTTCCATCAGCACATCTCTAGGGTGCACAGCCTGCAGAGGTACCATCTTCAGGTCTAGTGGCAACCATCTCTTGACCTGATCACACAATTGAGTCCTACACAAACCTGCCCAGTGATGCAAAAAGGTCATTCATAATAAGTAAAATCATGATTGTAGTAGTTTTTGGAATTTTAATACCTGATGAAAAGCACAGATCATTCCTTTCTCTGCACAAACGCCGGCAAACTGCTGCCTACAGGCAAAAAAGCTTGTTTCTCTCTAGGTGGCAATTTTACAATATAGTCCCACAGATCTTGTAAATTCCACGAAGCATGCATCACATCTTGACATTAGCCCATTCAAAACTATATTGATTTGACAAAAGAGCATTGAATAAATAAATGATTCCCTTTATTAGACTACACCTCCTTCCTATCCTGGATCAGAGCCTCCATATAAGTCTTAGGCCCAGAATTCTCCATTTTTTTTTTCCAATAGAGGCCGAGACTAAGCCCGATAGCTCTCCTAACGACTTAGCCATGGCCTTTAGTAGATCCAGATCAGCCATTAGCAACACACATTAATTATTCACTCTCAAAACATAAACTAGTCTTTTGGATATTCTTGGAAACTTTTTCGTTTTCCACCTCAATCACCTCATGTATGTAAACTGCTGATAACCATAAATAGAAGTTGACAGAGACCTGTTAAAATAGGAAATAACATTTACTATACCAGATTGATCTCATAACATATTATCTATGAACTATATGTTTACTTTCTTGTCTTGTGTATATGATGATTATCTATCCTAATTTCTTGTTGTGTGTGTGTGTTTGCAGCTAAAGGATGTGGTTGCCACAGATTCACAATGCATATACCCTAGAAGCCCTGCTTCCGCTCTAGGGTTTGTGGCTGCTCTATCTCTTTTAGTAGCACAAATTATTATAAATGCTGTAGCTGGGTGCCTTTGTTGCAAGACCCGGCCACCCTCGTCAAACTCCAGGTGGACCAGTGCTCTCATATGCTTCATCTTTTCCTGGTATGTGCATTGTCTTTTGAGTATGTGAGAAGTAAATTTGATTGATAAATATATCAAATTTTCTATTTCATGGTTTTTACTAAATATGATATTAGGTCAAGTTCTTATAACGTCTGTGAATTCTTACAGTAATCTGCTATATTTAAGAAAATTTAAAAATATAAAAATCAAAGAGATTGACAGGTAAGCTTCCATGTCTCTTTTCTGTCTAAAATGAGACTGAACCACTAAGTCTTCATCTACAAGTGATATTTTCTTAGATATATTCCATCGAATTGGACAAGAAATATTGTATTGTTAGAGAAGACGGCATTTGTTGACTCATCAGGATTCAGCTTGAGTTATTATAGAAATAGGTTGTGCTGCACTAATTCCCTAATAAATGAATCAGCAATGAAAACTTAAACGAAGTTTTCTCTAACATCCTTTGGGTGAAAACGGGTTGGGTTGATGAAGTTTTATTGCAGCCCTGTAAGGAAAGAAACTAATTGTGACTAGATTCCCATCCATTTTAATATCTTTTAGAGAACAGTTTGAAAACTATCCAGGTTGGGTTGGGTCTGACCTGCTGGGTCACAATATATTGAGTTATTGACTAGTGTCAGACCTGGCTAGTGTTCCAATCTTATTGTGGATTCGGATTGCATAAGATCTGGTGGACTCTTGGACTCAGAATTGCAAAGTTACATTCAATTTCCATCTGTTATGTTATGGAGTAATGATCTTTCTTTATACATTACAATGGACAACTGGGATCACCCTTTAATCCTAAACCAAATATCTTACTCAAGTAAAACAATTTTTTTCTTTTTCTTTGTAAGGTCTGGGAGAACTACCCAACAACAAATTTTGTTAAAGAAAGTTAAGTTATAAGATGAAGAAAATCGTAGGGCATAAAACACAAAACACAAAATCGGTACATGCATCATAACCCAAATAGGAATAGCTATGAATTGGCTAAACTTGCTAGCCGCATCTCTCTTAGCCTAATGGCTCCTTGCGCGTGTTGGAGTGCTAACAGTGATGAATCCATTCCTCAATCTCTAGTACCAAGCCCTGTACCAATGTACTAATCATTAACTAACTAATGGTATTTTTAAATAATTAACTGCAAAACAATTAACATTCACTATTTTGATGGTGAAAACTGACAAAGGGGCCCCTGAAAATTCTCTTTACATATCGGTCCACTAACTGTAAAGCAACGTCAAAGTGCTACTCTACCATATGCTAACATGCAACAACACCATCAAGATTAGTGAGAACACATTGTCAGATTTAATTGGTTTTATAAATTTTATCTGAATTTGTTCAACAATGTACTTTACTTTTTGTTGAGGTTCCTTAAATAAATATATATATTTGAGTGAGGCTACGGTACTATCCAATAGCACATATTGGTGTGTACTATGGATCCATATCTCCATTTTCAAAGTTCAAGCAATCGATCTAAACTGTTCAACATGATCTCCATATGAAATGTACTTGTAGATCAAATTTTACATTTTTTAGAATTTTTTACTATTATTTAGATCATTCAAAAGTAGTGATTTTCTGCCTATCTAAAATAATAGTAAAAAATTCTAAAATATGTAAAATTTGATCTACAAGTACATTTCATATGGAGATCATGTTGAGCGGTTTAGATCGATTGTTTGAACTTTGAAAATGGATATATTGATCCGTAGTACAGGAATGGCCTATGTGTTGAGATATACACTTAACACTATCAACTGTAGGCTTTAGGCATCTTAGTTGTGTTTAGGGTTGTGGTTTTTACCAGTGTTATCAGAACCGGACCGGACCGTCGATTGGACCGGAAAAAACCGAACCCGGTCTCCTATTCGGTTTGGTTCTGTTGAAAGATCGGATATGTTAGTGAATCGTGAAAACGGATTCAACCGGCCGAATTTTATTAAAAAAAACGCAGAACCCATCCGATGAAAAACCGGCTCAAAACAGATGACGTGACTTTCCAATTATCTCCTCTCTTTCTCTCTCGATCTGGTCCTAATGTCCTATCGGCAGCCATAGAGCAACAAATTCACCACTCTCTTCCTCTTAAGTATGGATCTTCACTTCTCTCCTTTCCTCCCTGAAAAAAATGGGGTTGTGCGCCCTAGTCTTTTCAAAGCAAAATCCAAATTCAAATCTGCGAAAGCTAGGTCGGTCTCGCTTTGAAAAATCACCGTGGTTAGTATTGTTAGTAGTTTCGGTACCTCCTCCTCCTGGTTTGATTTTATTAATGGTATATCCTATCGCTTCTAGTGAAATCCTAGATCAGTCAAGAAGAAGTTACATAGCACCATGTAAAAATATAACTATATATTTCTTCCAATTTTTTGCTATGTGGGTTTTTATTGTTTGTTTGTGGGTTCAATAGCTGTTATTAGGTCAGTTCATCATTGGTATCTGTGTAATATTAGCAATAAATATAATATTAGCTTTACATAATGCGCTGAAAATTAAAGACTTCACTACTGGAGTACTGGTGTGCACTAATCCCAAAAGTACAAAATAATTATTTTGATGATTTATAGAAGAATTATAAAATATATGGGGGTGCACTGATCTGAATTAAAAATATAAATATTATCATTATGATTACTTATATAATGAATTTTGCTCAAATTAATTCTAGTAAAGTAAGAGAGAACAATTCATTATCAAAGCTGATTATTTCGAAAACCGACAATCGAACTGGTTGACCCACCGGTCCGACCACTAAACCTTTGACCTAGAACTTTACCGGGTCGATATTCGGTCCGGTTCTGATAACATTGGTTTTTACTTTACCATCTTGCTTTCTCGTTTTTTTTACTTTTCTCTGCTGTCTTTTTACTTCTTCCTTCCATCCTTTTCTATCTTTCTTTTCTTCAATCTTGTAATAACGCTTCCATGGACTTTTTTTTATTTAATTTAATGAAATCATAATAGGTTGTTCGCCTGCTACATCAAATAAATAAATATAATAAAAGAATAGAGAAACCAAGAAGTCAACACGATCCACTTCCAACTGATTAATCTCGGTCAGTTTTGTAGCTCTATGGTATCTAATTTGCGAAGTTCTGTCCAATGCATTTTTGTCAATTCTGTCATTTCTAGATTAATTTAGCAGACGACAGACTGGATGAGGCCAAATTGTTATTCCGGTATCTTATTAAAATTGAAGGTAAGAAGAGGTATACACAGCTTCTGTGCAATATTGAAGAAACTATAGTTTCGTATAAAGAAAATAAACATTGGCTATGTACAAATTAGGGGTATCAATAGGTCTGGTTGGGTCAGGTATGGACTGAGTCAATATTATTTAATTATTATTTTTATATGGGTCAGATCTGACTTGAATCCCCATGGGTCATGAATGCACCCTCCCATACCTGACCTAGACAGATCACAAGTAGGGGTGAAAACGGTATGGATAATATCCGATCCGTATTCGATAGGTATTCGAAAAATTTGATGTGGATATCCAATATCCGAATATCCGTGTGGATATGGATACTGTTATGGTTTTACGTTTCAATTATCCGTATCCAAATAGTAGATATATATCATATATTTGAATATATATTATGCAAAAATTATGTTATTCACCATTATAATTAGATAAATATTATGAACTTTAGTATTTTTAATTTTTTTATATTATTTTAATAAATATCCGATCCGATCCGTATCCGTATCCGTATCCGTCTGATATCCAATCCGTATTCGTATTCGGAAAATTAAAAAGGGATATGGATATGGTCTTACCACTATCCCGCTCCTATCCGCTCTGTTTTCACCCCTAATCACAAGTCAACCCAACCTGCCCTTTTAAGTTCAAAACTAAATATTTTATTATGGTAGTATGCTGGTTCTAACAAAAGAGTATCTATTGTAGTGGTTATTGGGTGTGTATTAGAGGGTCTCATTTGTTGAAATTTTGATCTGACCTGATCCGTCGTGGGTCAGGAATTCGATACCTGTATCTGACCCATTGACCCACATCCTGTCTTAAGACTGGATGAGTCGGGTCATAATGTAAACAATGCTGTCCATACCTAGTCATGACTCATGAGACTACAAGTTACTTTTAGATTGCTCTATTTGTACTGCGACTTACTGTCTTTCAAATTACAAAAAACCTTATTTCTCTTTTGTTGTGTCAATATAGGGTTACCTTTGTGATCGCCTTCCTTCTATTACTAGGTGCGGCTGCTTTAAATGACCGAAGATACGACGAAAACATCAGCTATGGCTACTACTGCCTTGTGGTAAAACCCGGAACTTTCATTAGTGCGGGTATTCTATCTCTCACCACTGTCACGCTTGGGTTGGTGTACTACATCACAGTGGAATCTTCAAAGATGATGTGGGCCCCACAGGCCAACCCGGGCATAGCCATGGGGGTCCCGCAGGTCCCTCCTCAGAGCACTGAGCCCGTGTTTGTGCATGAAGATACATATAACAGAAGGCAGCTTGTGTGATAATGTTTGGGTGTTTTGAATTTGAATCTTTTTGGAAAGGTAAGTGTTGAATTCTTAGCTTATGTCAAATATAGTTTTGCAGTTATATTAAGCCACGAGTTCCATTGGAATCTTTTATTCATGTTAATTACCATATCAACATCCTGGAAAAAAAAAAGAATGTGCATAACTTACTTTTTTTTAAATGTTGGATTCATCGACTGAGACATGAAAGTACAATTCATGAAAGAAATGAAGATTGCTTCCAGTTCTCTCTGGTTAAGGGTAATGAACTAATGATGTTTGTGTTGCTGTAAATATTTTTCTTGTTGAGCATTTATTTATATATTTATTTTGAAAAGAATGGCAAAGCCACTGAAGCCATAATACAGAAGTGTTAATTGAAAATAAGTGTTTATTTTAGGTTGCAAAAATTGAAAGCGCATGCGGCAGGTGCTGAAGGGTAGAATTAATTGGTTGAAGACTTGAAGCTGAGAAAGTCAAATTAGTTTTGAGTTTAGTCCGTACAATATTAATTGTTACACAACGGACACTTAGTTATTTGAAATTCAAATATTACACTTATGATGATGTATGAACCTAACTTGGGGAAATGTGTGAAAGAGAAATAGCATCTTTGTGCTGGCTGGTCAAGTGCATGCTTATTTTTTAGAATAATTATTTCAGTACCCACGCTACAGTACCCGCACTGTACGCGCTACAGTACCCGCACTGTTATTTTAGGAAAATTCATATATTATATGTAGTTCACTGTATAGGTATAAATACTTGTCCTGTTTGAGCTATATACTTCACAGTATCAAAATTTTTAAAACAAAATTATAATTTTGAAACAGTTGCGGTCCCCACATGCCGTTTAAGTGGTCCTCTAATGCGGGTATAACATGAAAAAATTTCAAAAAAAGGTGCGGGTACAGTCATTTTAAGAAAATTCATATTTCATATGTAGTTGATTGTATAGGTATAAATACTTGCACTGTTTGAGCTATATACTTCACAGTATCAAAATTTTTAAAGCAAAATTACAGTTTTCGAACAGTTGCGGTCCCCACATGCCGTTTGAGTGATCCTCTAATGCGGGTACAACATGAAAAAATTTCAAAAAAGGTGCGGGTACAGTTATTTTAGGAAAATTCATATATCAGAAGTAGTTGATTGTATAGGTATAAATACTTGACCTGTTCGAGATATATACTTCACAGTATCAAAATTTTTAAAACAAAATTACAGTTTTCGAACAGTCGCGTCCCCACATGCCGTTTGAGTGGTCCCCTAATACGGGTACAACATGAAATTTTTTCAAAAAAGGTGCAGGTACAGTTATTTTAGAAAAATTCATATATCAGAAGTAGTTGATTGTATGGGTATAAATACTTGACCTGTTTGAGATATATACTTCACATTATTACTATTAAATTTGGAAAACAAAATTACAGTTTTGGAATAGTTGCGGTCCCCACAAGCAGTTATGGCAGTTTAAGTGTGGGTACAGTGCGGGTACTGTAGCGTGGGTACTCATATCAGCTTCCTATTTTTTATGTTTTGTCGGAAACTTGGCTTTGTTAACGTTAGCATCGGCTATGCAGTAATACATTAGTCTTTTTGTGCTGATTTCGATACAATTATTATTTTTATTATACGACCTAGGTTCATTAACCAAGCAGAGATTCCTTCGATTAAATTTAAATAATAAAATTTGCTGTTTCTAGATATGCTTCAAGCAGCCTCATTAATTTTTTTTTCCAAGTACGATGTACTAAATTTGTCCGACCCGTGCTTATTGTACTTTTTGAAGAATTTCTATTACTCTTATATTTCGGTTTTATTCAGTGCATGAGCATTTAACATTTCTTTATCACAAATGCGATTGCATGTTCTCCCTTCCTACATGTCAAAGCTCCAAAATAAGGTAATTTGAAATATAGAAAAGATCACAATTTACAAATTGTTGTTTTCAGACTATTAAATATTTGTATCCATTTTAATAAATAGTAAAAAGTTTCAAAAAAATATAAAATTTTATGTGCAAGCACATTTTAATATATCCATCATATTGAATAGTTTAGATCAACTGTTTGTACTTTAAAAATATAAAGTGTCATCCGATGTTACAAAAAAAGAGTGTCATCTGATCCCTCCTCCTATTAAAAAGATGAATTGGATGCTTGTTTTACCGTTTATCAGATCACTTGAATTTAATGGCATGATTTTAACGGTTGACTTATGAAATTAAATGCATGCATATGTTTAAGCTCAACCTGGCCTTTATAAAACTCTTAATTTCTCCTCTAAACTTTAATAAACCACAACTCAATTTTAACAAAAGCAATGGCTGCCTCTTATAGACTTGTTGCCATGGCTTGTTTCCTTGCCTTACTTGCTTGTACAACGAACGGGCAGCTTTTGATGAACTTTTACGCAAGAACATGCCCAAATGTGGAGCAGATTGTTCTCTCAGTTATGACTAAGGCTGTCAGAAAGGAGCCACGCATGGGTGCCTCGATCCTGCGCCTCGTCTTCCATGATTGCTTTGTTCAAGTGAGTGTATAAAGCTAGATTGCATATTTTAGTTGTTAAAAACTAATATATATGCACATCTATTTAATTAAAATTGTTCGTGTATGTATGCATACGTACTGGTTATGTAATCTATGATTCTATATTTCTATGTGTATGTATTTGTGTAGGGTTGTGATGGATCGATCCTTTTGGACAATGCACCTGGCTTAGCAAGTGAAAAGGATTCAGTTTCTAACAAAAACTCCGCACGAGGATTTGAAGTCATAGATGCCATCAAAGCTCGGGTAGAAAGAGCTTGCAATGCCACCGTCTCCTGTGCTGACATCCTCGCTCTGGCAGCTCGTGACAGTGTTAGCTTGGTTTGTTTTGTAACTCAACACCAGACTCGAATGGATCTGTTGTCAATGTATCACTAAGTAACTGATCGATACAATACTGTTAACTTGCTATTCAATCTCTTTTGTTAGCTTGGAGGACCCAAGTGGCCGGTGCCACTCGGCCGTCGTGACTCGACGACTGCTAACCAAACAGAGGCCAACAACCTTCCATCTCCTTTTGAAAACATAACCTCGCTGATAAGCAAATTTGCAGCAAAGGGACTGAATGCGCAAGAGCTGACCGTGCTTTCTGGATCACACACGGTCGGCTCCTCTGTTTGCTTCGCCTTCAGAACCCGGGTGTGGGGCACAGAACCCAACATCAATCCACCCTTTGCAATTGCACGCAGGAAGAACTGCCCGGCCAGTGGTGGAGATAACAATCTTACCCCTCTCACTACTCCAAATACAAACAGGTTTTGTTAACGGCTATTTTGTTTTTGTTTTTTTTATCATTCATTGTATTGATAATTACTAAGAAAATTGGCATGTCTCTTTTACAAACTTGATGTAGGTTTGGCAACCAATACTTCAAGAACCTGATGATCGGTCGCGGGCTGTTACACTCAGACCAAGAGCTGTTCAAAGGCGGAGCCGGTGGGCCCACTGACAGATTTGTGAGGTTGTACGGTACCAATGGAAGGGCATTCGCACGTGCTTTCGCCGCTGCAATGGTGAGAATGGGAAATCTCGGACTGAAGACCGGAAACCAGGGAGAGATCCGGCTCAATTGCCGGAGAGTAAATTAACTGGAATTTTTTTTTATAAACCATTATTAAATTTTTTTTTTTTTTTTTACGAAACCAACATGATTACTTTTTTTTTTTACAAAAACCATAAGAACCGAAATGCTATTTTAGTCCGTTATTTTTTTTTATTTCGGACCGAAATGACATTTCGGTCCGGTCTCCTTTTTGAATTTTCTGTGGTACTGGTTTCACAAGTTTTCATACGAGCCGCCTATGATTTTTGTTAAAAAAAAAAATAATCACGTTGGTTTCGTAAAAATATTTTTTTTAATTATGGTTTATAAAAAAATTTCAATTAACTGACGTGAAAGTATGATTTGCTGGTGTTGTTGTCAAGACCTCTTTAACTACATTCAATTCTTTGTATTACACTGGCCACTGGGGTTTCAATTCGCTTCTTCATCTTAGTTGTAGTTTGGTTTCGGTGTGTAGTTTATGTATAGATTATTGAATTATTTGAATATGAGGAATTGAATTCAGAGCCCATTTACAACGATTCCTACTGATTTTATTCCGAAATTTTTATTCACAACATTATAAAAAAAAAATTAAATTAAAAGGCATACCATCACCTCAAGCATATTTCAAAAAATAACATTTAGCGAATCAATTTCATATTTTCATATATTGATGTATAGTGTAGTGGAAGGGTGTTTGACGTTCAATTTTTAGTTTGATTTTGGTTTCCAACAATTTTATGATAAATTAAATTTATTTTTAGTTAAAATAACAAAATTATATCTTGGTCGTGACTTGAACCTTGGAACACTTGGATGAAGACCAAAAGCACAAAACAACTAGACTACAACTTTATGAAAAATCTCTCCCTCTATAACCTATATACAATAATACTTCGTATTTTTTAAATTTGAAGTAACATAAATAATATTAAAAAATATTACACTGAATATCATTGACATAATAATTAGCATTATATTAAATTTTATTGTGATTATGATATTAGTTCCATAATTATATGAAATACACTATATAATTTTATTTTACATAGTATATTATGTAAATAATATTTAATTTCATATCTTACAGTATTATTTATAGAGAATTATATGAAATATATACAATGTTTATATTGTCATTCAAATTATATTCAAACTTAAAAATACGAAGTATTATTGTATATACTTTATGAAATATGAGATTTTTCAATAAGTTATAGTAGTCGAATTCGTATCCTCTTCATTAACTCAAAAGAAAATCTTTTGAGTTAATGTATCTCGACCATCCGATCTGTTTTAAAATTCGTGTGAATTAGATCTGCACTAATATTAAAGGACCCCTATGTTATAAACACGAGCCGGATTAGCTCCGTTTAAAATCAAACGGTTGAAATCAAACAGTTAGAAATTCATTAACTCAAAAGATTCTCTTTTGAGTTAACGTAGAGGATACGGATCCATAGTAGTCCAGTTGATTTGGAATCCGTATCCTCCCATGGCACGAATCTCAAAACAGCCCCCTACAGTCTCCATAGGCACCAGATTGAGTTTGGCCCAAATAAGATTAATCTAGGCCGTCCGATCCTAATTGGCTTCAATCAGGTACCCGGGAGGATACGGATCCGTTGGTTTGTGCTCTTGGCTTTCATCCAAGAGATTTAAGGTTGAAGCACCCTTTCAACCCTACATGGGAATAGACTCGTGCAAACTCTATTACTTGGGAAATCGTGTAAATAGGAAATAGGTTTTTTCTTTTCTTTTTGTTCTTATTTCATGTGATGAATTACATTTTACATTAGAGTAGCAGCCTACAAGTCGGCGTATTCTATTCTCGGGCTTCCCAATGTAACACTACTTTTTAGAGGGCTGAACTTAAAAACACTCTTTAAAGTTTAAATGTGTCAGCGGTCATGATACTTTTCGTTCATCTTCATCTCAAAGGAAGTGAGAAAGGAATTCAAAGGAAGTGAGAAAGGAATTCAGATCCAGTGTAGTAACTCAAAAATTCGAATCTGTGACTATCTAATTAAAGTGGAGCGCACGTATTCCGAGAAATAAGTTTGAATTCCGAGACAATTTCGAGCAACGGATTCAATTTGGACGGTCCCGATTTAAAACTCAAAAATTGAGTTAGAGCATCTACATCCCTGAAACTCTTAGAGTTTCTAATCTGATGTGGCAGTTGCTAAACCAGTTTCAGGGATGTAGATGAATTTCTTATTTAGCAACTTTGTTCAATAATTTCTTAATAAGAAATCGTTTATAAACTGTGACGTGGCGAAATGATTCGCTGAGATTCTTTTCTCTTGCAAATATATCTTGATAAAAAAATTTGTAAGTTGTGACGTGGCAATTAGGAAACTCTAATTTTAGTTTCAGGGATGTGGATGCTTAAAAATTAAGAGAGGTTTAATTTCTAAAAAACAGTTAACAGTTATTTAAAAACTCTAATAGTTTCAGGGATGTAGATGCTCTTACTTCAAGGGATCCGGACCCGTGAGAAAGGGCCCATTCTGTTGTTTTCATTTTTCTTTCTTCGCTGCTTCCATCCGCTCAATCTTGTGCGGACGGTTAACAACAAGTCAACAACCTCGTTTCAAAAAAATGGAAGCTTTCATTCTGTATTTAGCACAAATCGTTAGTATCATTTTGATTATCAAATAAACATAAATAAAATAAATTCAGTGTTACATACTTTTTAAATTTAAAAAGTTTTTTTTTCGAAAATATTATAATGGTAAAAAAAGTATGTTACTGTTTATCTCCCGAAGAAACATATTGTTAATACAATTTCATATGTTTTCTATTATGCACATTCCAAAATCAAATAAAATAGCTTGCGTATTTTATGATTCCAAGAATGAACTATAATATTACAACAACAAAAATTTTAAAAAGAGAAATCCACTTACAATATTTGTAAGTTACAACATCTTATAATAATTTGATTTTGTGATTTTTAAAGTTCAAACAATTGGTACAAACCGCTCAACATGATCTCTAGGTAGCATTTACGAATGTCAAAGTTGAATCGCCAATCAAGTTGTTTGTATCCAACCGCGCTTAATTAATTATTTTAATATTTTCCCATCTAATTTACCTATTGTACGTCTAATTTGATTTTTACGGGTATCAGATTAAGAACTCAATTCATCTTATTAATTACATAAAAAACTATCTGGATATTGTTAAATTTAAAACAAATGTTTATTCAAAAAAGATTTTATCACAAATGAAAAATTATTTTTGTAGATGACTTTTTCTTTTCTGAATAATTATAAAAAAAATTAAAAACTTTGTAAAATAAGAACTATATGTAATTCTTCGAGTTTTATTTCTTAATAACTTCAGATATAAATAATATTATTATCAAGTACAAGTATAATTTAAAATTAGTATAAATAATTATTGGATATAGATGTAGTCCCTAACGGCACCTAGAGGGGAGGGTGAATAGGAGTCTTAAGACTCTTGGACGTTTTTTGGTTTATCCCTCTAAACTAACAAGTCAAACAACACACACAAGCAAGTGTACTCAAGTAAATGTAAATAGAGTAGAGTAAAAAAAAAATTTGATATGCAAGATGATAACGAAGTTCGGCGTAAAATGCCTACATCTCCGGAGTAGAGCAACCTAGTCGGCGCCCCTTTCTTATTACCTAAAAAGAAATGATACAACTCGTGACACGTGAGTTCAAACAAAGGTGGGAAGTCACGTCCTAACTCATGTACAAGGTGAGCCTAGAAGCTCGAGCTGGAGAGTCCCACAACGGGGATCGTCACGCAACTATGGATATATGGTGAGTGGAAGACGCTCGAGAAGGTGAGACCCTTAATGCCCTATAAGCGGGGAAGTCACACAACTATTCAAATGGAGCATTAAGTAGATCTCTACATTATAGATGGGAAGGTTCTAGAATTAAATTCTAGACACTAAACTATATTTAAAAGAAGATAAGTCGAGTGAATTTGAGATAGTTGAGAGGATATTGAAGTTTAAGCTCACTCAACAATAGAAGCTTTCAAAAATGCACAATAAATACTTTTTGAATGTGGGAGGCGACTAGCTTAGTCAAATCTAAAATAGAATAACTCATTTTATAGTGGAGGCTCCAGATTTGCCAAATCCGTTTGGACAGAAGGGATATGTTGCGAACGGATTGTACGAATATTGAAATTAGGGTTTCCGCAATATTAAGTTAATATTAACCATTCCGAACGTCTATGTTCGTTGAAGACGGCTAGTACAATTTATCCCATTATTTTCTTGATAAATGTTCCAACGGATCACAACTGTTCTGGACGGAACCAATTTGGAACTCTCTGTTTTTTTCTATTTTAATATGTTCTAGACGATTTGTTTCGTTCCGAACAGTTGCTCCACATAAATCAATAATCTCAAATTTACTTTACTTTTCTATTTGATTATTACAAATCTATATTCTCGTAAAGTCTTGTTGATTTCTTTAGTTCTTCAATTTGGTCTTGTAATTAAGATCTTCCTGAACCTTTCTTTGGTTCTTCAAATTAATTTTGCAATTATAATCATCATGAACCTACAAACTCACTTAATCATAAAAATAGATAAATTTAACTAATATATGTTTTGCAAATTATGTCAAAAAAAGTAATTAGAAAATTGAATACAATCAACAATAGATAGTAACATTATGGATACAAATACGGATAGTATTGAATACAAATACAGATCGGATAATTTAAGTAATTTTTTAGATTGAAATCTAGATGAAATCGAATGATATCCGATCCGTTTACACTCGTAGATGGAGGTCGATCAGAAGATACCATAAATAGGTTATATGAACCTCCACACAGGTTATGATGTAGCAGACCAGTCCTTTGCTCAGGCACGTGAAATCCTCATGCTTTTGCCGACAAACGCCTTCCAAATGCACATGCCAACTTTGAACATAAAAACTATAAAAAAAGAATCTTGTACAAAAAAATACATCTACAACTCCGTTATATAAACAGCAGCATATACTAAACCACGCACACAACACACTTCTCACTCCCTAAAAAGTAAAAACCATTTATTGCCGAATACAGACTTGAAGCCTGACCAATCCACGACACATTAAATGGCTGTCTCAGTCTCTATTAAACTTCCTGCCATAGTGTGCTGCCTTGTGGCCTTGCTTTCTTGCTCAGTTCAGGGGCAGCTCTCGCCAACATTTTACGCAACAAAGTGCAAGAATGTGGAGCGAATCGTGCGCTCCGTCGTGGCGCAGGCCGTGGCCAAGGAGCCGCGTATGGGCGCCTCCCTCCTCCGCCTCTTCTTCCATGATTGCTTTGTTCAAGTGAGCTAGTTCATTTTACTATCTCTACTTCATTTCCCCTGCTTCACCATATATATACATGCATGGAGCACAAATGATATATAGCGGCTTGTCAGTTGTCACTCAACAACCAAAAAACAAAGATTTAATGTTTTTTTTTCTCTTTGATAAATTGACAAAAGTGCAACGTTAGCACACCGGCCGGTACGCTAGCTTGTCCAGAAACCCAACATAATTTTTATGGGTTTTAGATGATATAAATATAAGAAATATAAAAAAAAATATGAGTAATGTGGGGCTCCTTTGGATGAAAATAAAAACTACACTTGCATGTATGGCCAAGTAGCTTCTAAACAGAAAGGACAATACAATAAAAAATTAAAAAGCCACTTTGCTCAATATTAATTTTTCAAAAAAAAAAAAAAATTCCTGAAGGATCTGATATATTTCGAATATTCAAAAGTTGATAATCATGACTGTGTCAGCTTTGTGCATAGTACTGCACAGCGCTAGTTGTGTAGTACCATCACGGGTCCATTTTCTCTTGGTTTTATATCTGTCACTCTGTCAGTTGTGACAGCCTTTCTTTTTATTTTATGTGATCTTCGGCCTGTTGTTGAGGCCCATTTCATTTCAAATAGCTAACCAGAAAAAGAATTCGAACCTTTTAAATTGAAAATTTGGTAGCTTAGAAGAGAAAAGAATGCAGTAATTGAAAATTTAGTGGCTTAGAAGAGAAAAGAATGCAGTAATTGAACATTTCAGCAATCCGATGTTAATTGGCCATATGCATGCAATTTCTGATAGCTAGCAAGTTGACTAGTTCTACTGTATAATACTGGCTATATATATATATATTTTGGAGTAGAGCTAAGGTGCTCTTAAGCTCACCAAGCTTTCCGTGAGCTTAACTCAAAAATCTATCAATCCGACTTCAAACGACATTTCCAAACCGTTAGATGTTCAATCTATATTAAAATGTGCTTGGAGAACAAATTTTACATTTTTTTGGAATTTTTTTACTATTTATTAAGCCGGTTTGAAAACCGCTGTTTTCTAATGGTGCAGATTTTTAATAAAAACAGCGGTTTTCAAACCGGCTTAATAAATAGTAAAAAAATTCCAAAAAATGTAAAATTTGTTCTCCAAGCACATTTTAATATAGATTGAACATCTAACGGTTTGGAAATGTCGTTTGAAGTCGGATTGATAGATTTTTGAGTTAAGATCACGGAAAGCTTGGTGAGCTTAAGAGCACCTTAGCTCTACTCTATATTTTGAATAGACAGCAACCAGTAACTAAAATTAGCTTCAAAATAATAATATTCATTTTTAATATGGTACGAGAGTCAATTAATTTATGCTAAAGAATTACTGCTTACCACTTTGATATTTTTCACAATTTGATTGTTATTTCTTTTCATCTTATCATTTTGTCTCTCGAATGCTGTATTTTGACACCATATATATCCATAGTTAGCTTATTTTTTCTGAAGGCAAAGGCCTGACCCCCAACCTAACAAACTTTACTTAAAAAAAAAAAATTAATTGTCTTCTTTTTGAATTTTTTTTCCCTTGTGCAGGGTTGTGATGCATCCATCCTTTTGGATGAAGCCCCAGGCATTGCCACTGAAAAGAAAGCCTTCGGTAACATAAACTCGGCACGAGGCTTTGAAGTGATCGATGCCGCTAAGCGACAAGTTGAGAGGGCCTGCAGGGCCACCGTCTCCTGTGCCGACATTCTCGCTCTCGCTGCTCGTGACAGCGTCAGCGTGGTTAGTAGTCTCTCTGTTTTTAATTTTTTATGAAAACATGTCAAGGCCTGTCTTTGGCTTGTTATTTGATGCATTAATTTTAGCCTATTTGGTAAATAAAATCATTTGAAGTTAGATTGTGAGCCTTCAAAGTTCAAATATTTAGTGATGTTAATATCGAAATGAAATCTTCCACTCATGTTTGTATAGCTAGGTGGACCCAATTGGGCAATGCCACTTGGCCGCCGCGATTCAAGGACAGCCAATCTCGCAGAGGCAAACAAACTGCCGACACCCTTTTCCAGCCTATCCGAACAGACCGCCAGCTTTAGGCGCAAAGGCCTCAATTTCCAAGATCTCACTGCGCTTTCTGGCGCGCACTCAGTCGGTTCAGCAATCTGCAGTGCATTCAAAATCAGGGTTTGGGGAGGTGACAGCAATGTTGAGACCTCGTTTGCTCTTCAAACCCGACAAACCTGCCCTGCCAGTGGTGGTGACGCCCAACTAACCCCCCTCACAACTCCAAACACTAATAGGTAATCTTTATAAATTATAATTATACCTATTATTTTTATTGTTTAAGCTAGCTGATAGGGGATAATGATTTGTAGGTTTAGCAATCAATTCTACAAGAACCTTGTTGCACGCAGAGGCCTCTTACACTCTGATCAAGAACTCTTTAATGGTAGCTTCACTGATGCTCTAGTGAGGAAATACAGCACTGATGCGGGTGCATTTTTCCGTGATTTCTCTGTATCAATGGTGAAGCTTGGCAATATTGGAGTGCTCACTGGCCAGAATGGCGAGGTCAGGCTCAACTGCAGGAAAGTGAACTAATTGCTCGACAGTTAGCTAACCATTTTTGCATGCAAGTGGAGTTGCATGTCCTTGTATTCTCTTTCTCGATTGTCCTGTTTAAATTTCTCGTTGTTGTGCAATGCAAATCAAGTCTTTTTTGCTATTGAAATAGAATAAGAGCCATGAGAGGAATTGGGTTGATGCAATTGGTCACTTTAATATCCGTCATTTTTATTAATATCCAATATTAAATAAAAAATAATACAAATGCCTAAGTTTTTTCAAGAATTTTAAAAATACACAGGCCGCCGGCCAAGTTTTTTTTTTTTCCTTTGAAAAGGGCTATTTATATTTTTTAATTTTTTTAAAATTGAATAGTTGTTAATTAAACGTATTGAGGAGAAAAAGAAATAGAGTTATGTTTAACCGGTGAAATTGAGTAGTTTAAATGTGTGGCAATATTTTTTTAATTTGTATACAAATAGAATATAGCGGCTAATGTGAGTTGTGTTTTGTAACGATAGTGTGATGATATTTTTTGGATATATGTTTTAGTTTAAAGCAATGTGAATTATGTTTAATTTTTACAAAAAAGGTATACAAATAAGATATAAATACTACAAAATATAAAATACCAAACATAAATAAAACAAACTTAAGATAATCCAAACATAAAATACCAAACATAGTATACCAAATATAAATACTACAAAACAATCTAATTAAAAATATACATTGATACCAAACATTCTTATCCTCACTCCTAGTTAGAGTGGGAAAACGTGCCGTGCCGTGACCAAGTAAATTTTTCACGTGCCGTGCCGTGACAAAAATTATGAGGGGTGGTCATGGCACGCGAATGGTCACGGCACGCGAGTCACGGCGTGACTCGCGTGCCGTGACTAAACGTGTCGTGACCAAACGTGCATTAGTCACGTTTGATCGCATTTAACGTTTTAAAAAAAATACGAAACGATTCTTTAAAATTCAAATGTTTTAATTGAAATTTAAATGTAAATATTTTAATTAAAATAAAATTATACCTTATAGGAAGGTATGTTAGTGTATTGCCTCGTGACTGCCGTGACTGGCGTGTCTACCGTTCCGTGACTCACGTGTCCCGTGCCGTGCCGTGCCGTGTCTTCTTTGCCAACAATTAGTCACGGCACGCGAATGGTCACAGCACAAGACAAGCGAAGAACACGCGTGTCATGCCGTTACCGTGCCGTTCCGTGACGGAGTCGGCTCCGGCGTGCCATTTTTCCCACTCTACTCCTAGTGACTGACAGGGTGTATGAAAAAAGGACTCTACCAACTTAGTTACATAGTCAAGTTGAGTCTGTGACCCGCTACTGTTCGCCTCTGCATTCTGTAGTCTGTCTGTATCATATCGTCGTCGTCTAGAATATTTTTAAAGAATTTAAATTGCACTTTCAGCAGCTTTATTCTATTTTACTTTGTGCGTATTTCAAAATATACCGACCACAAGGACCCTTTTTACGATATAAAATATAGGTGGTGGTTGGCTTTGTAACATCACGATAAGAACAAAGAGTCGTGAATCGTGATCTCTAAATTATTTTATCAAGGTCAATTTTTTATTGTGATACAGTGGCCTTACTTGTCTCGGTCTGAAAGAATATGCTTCCAATTTTTTATATATATTTTTTTAGCACATTCAAATTTTTATATACGGAGATATTTAATTTTTTAGTTGAAATTCCGTAGGTAATTGATCTAATTATTTACAAGATAGTTATTATATTTATTATTTTTGTTTAAATTAAGAAGCATTAAAATCTATACATTGAGCTATTTGTAAAATTATCTAATTTACTATGTCAAATAATGTGAATTGGTCTATTCGTGCTCGAATAGTATGTAGGTGGACCTTCTGATTTTCTCCTTTGGAAATATAGACACAACAATAATTTCTTCAAGTTGCGCAGCTGGCGGATTACGCCGCGTACAATCCTTCCTTGAGGACGAAATGTATTTTTCTTTCCAAATTCGACGCCGCCAGAGAAATGCCCAATCGAGAGGCATTGAATCAAACCAGACCAAGACAGTCACCACTCAAAAAGAAGGAGAAAGAGGGCACTGCATCAAACCAAACCAGGACAGTCACCACTCAGCCGAGATGACACTGAATCAAACCGGAACCGAAAACTGAATCAACCGGACTAGGACAATCACCACTTAGAAATGAGGGAGAAGAAGGGAAAGAAGAAAAAAATAGAGGAGAAAAAAAAAACTCTTTGCATTCTCATCATCGACAACAGCCAAAAAATGCGTACCTTGTTCACATATAGTTATAGTAGATAGATACTACATGGTGGAATGAATTCACAATCCCTAGCTAATTCAAACTTAAAGAGTTGAGACGACGAGCGGCATAACTCTTAAATGAAGCCATCTGCTCGACTGAGACGAAGCGAGATGAACAAGGAAGAAGAGGGAGGTGGAGGGGAGGGGTGAAGCAGCCAGCGACAAATCTGACTCTCTAACCTCCGTTTTTGTTTTCACCTTGTGGATGAATTTTTTCTTCTCTGCAGAGTCCCCTATGCTTTCACCAAACACGCCCCGGAAACATTTAAATTATTCTTGTTTAGAAATTAAATTATGATAATGGTAGAGTATGTGCCGAAATTTTAATTAATACACTAAAAAAAATAGCAAATTTGTCTCCCAAACTTAATTTTTTTTAAAAAGGCCCTAACCGTCTCATGTTTGGGCGGTTTGATCTTAATACTTGATCGCCCCACGTTTAGGTGGTCTGCTGCCTGTACCAAACCGCCCCACATTGGGGCAGCCTGCTATAAAAACTCTATAAAAGTCAGTTTTCTCTCTCCTGCACACTCACAGTTCATTCTAACTTAGATGAAAGAGAAAGAGGAAGAAGAGGCGATTTTTTGGCAATTTTAGGTAAGTTTTTTTTTCTATTTAGTTATATTTATTTTATTTTTATTTTAATAATTTTATTTAGTTATATTTTATTTCTATTCTAATCGATTCTATGGACTTAGTCACGGCACGCGAATCAAGCCGTGACTCGCGTACCGTGACCACCCCTTGTAATTTTTGTCACAGCACGGCACGACACGTGAAAAATTTACTTGGTCACGGCGTGTTAGTCACGGCATGGCACAGCACGGCCAGGGGCGGACCCAAGTGTATCTAAGAGGGGGCAGCTGTCCCTCCCTGGATTTTGAGTTTTAGTGGAGATTTAGCGGTTCCAACCGACTTTGCCCCCCCCCCCCCGGAATTTTTTTTGCCCCCCTCTGGACGTCTGATTTGTAATTTGGGTTAATTTAGGGTTAAAATTGAAATAAATTTATTGAATTTTGATTGATAATTAGAATTAGAAGTCAAAATATCAGAAATTATAAGTCAAAGCATTGAAAAGTATAAGTTAAAGTATTATTTTTTATCGAGCACCCAATAATTAATGAATTTAAATCCAATTTGATATTTTATTTGTCCCCTGACGAAAATTCTAAATCCGCCCCTAATTCACGGCCTGTTTTTCCCGCTCTATCTGTCGATATAAAATCAACAAATTATAATCTTTGATCGTGATGTGCTTTATAGATATAATATGCGGAATTAGAAAAAAAAAAATGACACATCACATATTTGATATGCAATGCGAATCGCAAAAAGAAACAACGTTCCCCTGAATTAGTGTGTTAATAGATTCCTACTCTCATCTATTGGGTTTGAAATATATTGGATCTAGACCCAGAAACTCCCCATCCGCAATTGTAGAACCTCTGCTCTCTACTCCTGCGAACAAGATTCAACCCTTAACCATCACATCACACGATTCACACCTCAGAACCTCCAGACTTTGACTGGTCACATGGAGAGATTGGTACAGCAGAGAATTCGAGCTGGAGAGATTCTTCAGCTGTCGGAGGCCGTGTCTCTCTTCAATCGCATCCTCTTTCCACAAAATCACCCGCCATCCATTTTTGCCATTAACAGCCTTCTTGCCTCCATTGCTAAAACAAAGCACTCCAGCCACTACTCAATCGTGGTCCACCTCTTTAATAGCTTGAAGCGTACCAGAGATAGAGGCGTCTCTCCCACCATCCATACCTTCAGCCTTGTCATGGATTGCTGCCGTGGCTTGGGTCGAGCGGATCTCGCATTTTGTGTGCTTGGTCAGTCCTTGAGAGAAGGATGTGGTGTTGATACCATCATGTTCGGTTCCCTGATCAAGGGACTCTGTGCATTGAAGCAGATTGGGCTTGCTGGTAAGGTGTTTGCTAAAATGCCTCTCATGGGATGCACTCCTAACTTAATAATTTACAGCACGCTTATTGAAGGCCTTTGCAGCACTGGTGAAACCAGACTTGGGCTTGAGCTGTGTCGTCAGATGGCAAGAGAAGAGGGTGGTTGCAAGCCTAATGTTATTACTTATAACACCCTTATCCATGGGTTTTGCAAAGAGGGTGAGATTGACATGGCGGTAGAAATCTTTAAAGAGATGGCTGCTCAAAAAGTGAGGCCTGACGTGATCACTTGTAACATTCTCATAGATGGCCTGTGCAAAAATGACGATGTTATCACAGCACGGAAGGTGTTCGAAGAAATGCCTACTTGTAGACTTGTTCCCAATTTGCGTACCTACAGCAGTCTTATTCATGGTCTCTGCAGCCAGGGTGACACAATTAGTGGTTTGAGGATGTTTGATGACATGAATGCTAAAGGCGTTGTTCCAGATGTGATCACCTACAACATTCTCATTCATAGTCTGTGTAGCCAGGGTAACACTCATAGTGCTCTAAGAATGTTTGATGAAATGGTTGCGAAAGGAGTTGCTCCCGATGTCTATACCTACAATGGTCTCATTCTTGGATTTTGTGGACTTGGTAATATGAACAAGGCTTTTGAAATATATGATAAATTAGTTGGTTGTGGGTTTCAAGCAGATGAGTTCACATATACTACCTTAATAGATGGTTGTTGCAAAGAGGGAGCCTTCTTGCGTGCTTCGAAACTTCTTCAGGAGATGAGAGATAGAGGGGTGATGCCAGATGTTGTCACCTATAGTTCTATTATCCATGGGATTTCTGCTGTCGGTGACTGGAACCGTGCTATTGGGGTATTCCGCGATATGGTGAGTCAAGGCATTTCACCTGATGTAGTGACTTTCGGTGCATTAATAAATTCCTTGTGCAAACAAAGATTAACTTGTGAAGCAGAGAAGGTGGTCCGTTTTATGGAGGAAAGAGGGATCAATCCTAATGTAATCATTTACACAGAACTGTTGCAGGGTTATGTGCTACAGGGTCATCTCAGTGAAGCAGAAGTTTTATTTGAAAGAATGGCTTTAAAAGGCATTAAGCCGGACCAACACAGTTACAGTATCTTAATCAACGGCTATTGTAAAAGTGACAGAATCAGAGAGGCTCTACATTTGGCTGAGAAGATGATGAAGCAAGGCCTTAAACCTGATGATGTCACCTTGGACATACTTCTAAATGCATTAAGCAATCATGAGAGTCCGGATGAAATGAAAAAACTTATCTCTGAGATGAGAGATGGAAGAAAACATGAAGATGAAAACCAATAACTATTAATAATTTTAATTGTTGGACGTGTTGATTATGTGAAAATGCTTAGTCGTACTCTACTTTTGTGGGACAATGTGAGTGCTCATGTATGTTAAAAGAAAATAGTATTAGTTCAATATATTAGTTCTCTAATGTATGATTTTATTTTTTCTCTTGATATTTTAGTTGTGGTCAGCACAGGTCTTGAAATCTATCCAAAGCATTTGGTTTGTGAATTGATAATTGGTTAATTTAAGGAGGCATTTGGATATTGCCTTGGTTAGTTCAACGGGGGGGGGGGGGGGGGGCGGTTTGTCAGTACTCAGAAGAACCTATATTCTCATGTTGCATGATACTCCAAAAATAATCTAAAATAGAATTGTATCCGTCCTTATCTCGAACATTAAGGGTTCAATATTAATCAATTTTAATCTTGATTGTATAGTTCATAAGGGTATACCTTATGAATTTGTGAAAGACTTTGGTATTTGTTACAATATTTGCATTTATTTTCAATTGCTCAGTGTTAATT
Source organism: Carex kokanica (assembly GCA_025461125.1). Taxonomy (NCBI): domain Eukaryota; kingdom Viridiplantae; phylum Streptophyta; class Magnoliopsida; order Poales; family Cyperaceae; genus Carex; species Carex kokanica. Next base: position 1,994,681 of record JAJGRX010000435.1, read on the forward strand.
TCAGAATGATTTTTTATTTAATTGGACCTTTTGTGTGTATTTTGTGTGTATTTTTTATTTAATTGTCATATATTGCTCAGTGTTAATCTCACGGTATGTGCTACTAATTCATGGTATCTGCATCTGTGGTGACACACATACTGCTTTGAGGATGTTTGATGACATGGATGGCGTTGTTCCAAATGTGCTTACCTACAACATTCTCATTCATTTCATCAAACTTCATCAGAGTACAATGCATAGTCTGTGTAGCCAGGGTAACATTCATAGTGCTCTGAGGATGTTTGATAGAAATGGTTCTGAATGAAGTTGCTCCGGATATCTATACCTCTGGCGAGAGTGCCAGTCTTGCAGCCAACGGAACCATCAGTTCGTCACGTGCTATATTCACTGTATGTTTTTCTCAGGTATCGATCGGAACTCCTTTGGGACTTGGATCGACCACATTCAGGATCCCAAATCCCAATAGATATATGAATCCACAAAAATGTTACAAGATTAACATATGTATCATTTTCTTGTCAGATTGTAATTTGCCTTACAATTAAGGGATTATTTTCCTTTCAGATTGCTTTTGTTGTGGCGGACTACAAGTATTCTTTATGTGGGTTGCCTCGAGATTCAGAAGACTACCGATTTCAGCTATCTGATTATTTGTTTTCTGTTAATTTTCCAATTATTTTTTATTTGAGCTTTTTTGCATAGGACACGGCAATTGTATATTTACATTGCTGTATTTGTGATTTGCTTCTGAGAATTTTTGAGTTATGTACAAATAACCCCCAATTCCTAGATTAAATGATTGTAAATAACTGAATTGCGAAGCAGGCAACTCCATATAATTTTGTAGATATCAAAGTGGTGATAGAGAAAAACATGGGAAGGGATTTATCTACCTTGTATTGATTGAGGAACTATTTTGTAAATTGTGGATGGTTTCGACTCAAAAGTAGTTCATATTAGACACTCAGTCAAGGAGACTGGACTGTTGTGAATAACATATAATTAACTATATCAAGGCGAATATTGATGAAGAAATAAATTCATTGACAAAATATTATCTTAAATGACACTATATAATAAAATGAACAAGATACTTAATTCGTTATGTAAAAAAAGTCCATGCAATGGACGTTTACATGCAAATGTATGATATGAATTTTAAATAAATATATGATAACTTCACACATCATCAAAATGCTTCTATATCAAACGAACAGCATAGTGAATGTTTCATATCAAGTGAAATGTGTTTGGTTTTACTTTTTGTACCGTGTGGTACGTAATCATAAAACAATTACCCAGTTGCAATCTCAGAAGTGGATGAAACGCCCTCATCATAACCGGTCCATGGAGATGCAACAATCTTCCGGTCGAAAATGTGTGAATTCATATTATTCCCTTGCACAACAATCTCGAAACAATAAATGTACAAATCTATGTTGTTAACATTGATTTCCTCTAATATTTTGTTGTACTAAATCTCTAATTAATTGAATTGATAGAAATTATATATAATATATATGGGATAGGATGAATAATAATTTATATATATAATTGAGAAAATCACACTAATTTGATGATCCATTCTTAGTAGTTTACTCATGACAAATCTGCATCCTTTAATATTAATAATATATTTTTGCAATAAATTATGTTATAGTGGTTATACTTCATAATGTTTTGTTGTTTTCTAGTTATTGTTAACATTGGATAACATCACAGTTGAAGATAAATTGTACTTGTTAATAAAATTTTATGTATCTTTTAAAATATTATTTTAGTCTCATATATTTGAATACCACTAAATTTACACCTAGCATAAAATACTTTTAGCTCCCTCTTTTGGCAGAGTACCGACTTCATTTTTACCATAGTAAAAAATAATAAAATAAAATTAGAGATGAATACGGTCACTTTATCTTTTCTCTTATGAGAAGTGTGAGAAAGAAATGTAAATTTTAAAATTAAGAATTTCACAGATAATAACTACGCTGTGAACTTCTAGTCTTAAAAGTACTTAAATTTCATAATATTTTCTTCTCAATTATAAATTTAAAATTATTAAATTAGAAAATTGAGAAAGAGCAAGGAAACATGCAAAATGGGTGTACTAGCTCTTAGCTCATTGAATACATAAAATTCACTCGCCTAAACAATATGTCAATATCATGCATTTTTTTTTTTTGGCAACAGTGGAAATATTCCATCTGTTTCATTACGAAACAACATAGTTCATACAAAAGTAGTGCATAGCACCGAATATTCAAATATAGACCTAACTAGTGGAACATCAACCAACTAGTAACTACCATCCACAAAACATAGTAACATAAAAGTCCAGAAAAAACACAAGAGAATCCCCTAAATGCTACTAATATCACTAATATCAATCACACTGGTGGAAGAGGAGCTAGTATCAACCAAAGACAAATCAGAAGATAGTAATCCAGTTGCTGCATCTATGACATCATATATCGCCCTGGCCTGTCTGACCCTTCTAAACCATGAGAAGGGTCCACGTCTGAATCCAACAGGGAGCTGGCTCGGTCCTACAAGTCTGTGTCCGATAATATTATCAGGGGGCCTATCTGAGTCAAAGGAGAAACATCGAAAGACATAATTAATAATAACTTGAAATATGAGTTATCTAAACGAGCCTTACACCAATGTCCATTAAATTAATTATAATTAATGAAAGTTGAGGGGTAGGTTTGCACCTATTGAGAAGCTATTCAATAGTTTCATAAATGGAGATCTCCATTACGTATCACATTTTCTTAAAAAAAAAAAGGGAAGCAAATTCAATACAAGTTACTAATTGTTACTATTTACAAATTAAGTTAGTTATTTGATTTATCGTAGGAATTCTATAGACACCCTCTAATGCATTTAATTTTTTACTTAAAAACTAATTAATACATATCATTGAAATTATAAATTAAAGCAAAAAATATAGTAGTCTTCTTTATCTAAAAAAACTTTACAATTCTTTAAGATTCAAGAATATAAAAACATCAAAAAGCGTACTTTAATATTGTCTAAAAAAATTTACGATTTCAAATTGCTATTCTTAAAAAGTGAATGGAGGCCTAAGCTAAGACATTCATAAAATTTAGGAACTTTTTAATTCTTCTGAATTTGGGTGAGAGAGTTTAATTATGCTCATCATACATCTAGGGAGTAATTTTTTGTATTTATAAAACAAAAATCATGTTTGTAGTTAGAAAGTATCAATCAGACTTGTGTTTTACTGCATTCTGACACATTGACACATTGGACAGAGATATTGAGCTCACAGCTGATTGGATATTTATTTTTATGATATTTTGGGTATTTGATCAGATGGATAGTTTAAGTTGAGGTCTGTTTCTAGTTAAAATAAAAACTGGCAGCTAATTTGTTACTTATTATAAAATATATATCTATTAAATTTAATGTAATATATTACAAGAATCTATGAGTATTTGTGAGGATAAAAAATAACTATTATCGAAGGTAAGCTGACAAAAATTATTATTTCTGAGATAATCACGATTACCGACGAGAGTATCCGCGAGGCTACAGATGCTATTAAGCACTTTTACTCTAGCGGATACTTACAGATTCCTGTAGTATATATAGTCAAATTAAGGCAGAGCAAATGTATGAACCAATTAATTGCAGTTATGAGGTTTAAACTAAAAATAAGATCTATGTCAAGGCAGCATCAAACATAATAGGCTAAAGTGTTGCTATGTATACCCCCCCCCCCCCCCCCCCCCCCCCCCACAAAATAAATAAATAAAAATACAGAGTTTGTCTCATTTATGGTACTTGAGAAAACCATGAAAAACCTTCTAAAGTTCATCATGCTTCTCAAAATCTGCATGTCAAAACAAAAATGAGGCATGTTAGAGGTTGCAAATACAACATGTACTCATGCATGGATACTGCACATGAACCTATTATTTTTTCATGGATCAGTAAACTCAAGCTTAACATGCATTGTTCTTATGCTTTATTTGCACTATAGAGGGTTAACTCTGTTGTTGAGAAATAAGTAATGTGAATGCCAAAGAAGTTTAAAGTTTAGATTTGAACTGTCAACTTTAAAAAAGTTACTAAATTGGCATAGATAATATAACATATCATATCTATTCTTTAAGCTCACTTTGGATTACATAGTGACACAAAACCCCTATAGTTAAATTATGGTTCAAAATGCTGAAGGAGCTTGAGCAAAGAAAAGAGAGGAACCTCACCTGATGAGGGCATCACATCTCCAAAGAAAAATGAAATTTCTCTTATAGCAGATTGAGGCGAATCAGAGCCATGCACACAGTTTCTCTCCAAATCCATCCCACACATAGCTCTAATACTGCAATAAATTAGTTTCCAATGGGTAATTTTATGCATGCCCCTAAATAACATCATAAATCATATATGCAACATCTCCCCTCCAAATTTTTTAAAGGTGCCTGACTTATGCTTCTTTTCTTACTCATTGCATGGAGTTAAAGGCAAGGTACGTAGGATACACGGATGGATGTGCATGATTTTTCTTGTTTTGCAGGGCATACACGATATTATCTGGATTTTTCATAATTTTTCAGTAACCAACAACCCAATATGTCAAATAAATGATAACAATTAAAAAAAAGAAGAAGTAAAATTGCTATGTCTGACCTCCTAGGATGAGAAATTTTGGCCTTGCTTGCATCAGTGGGACCAATCAATGCACGCCACTCTGATATGGCATTTGGCTTTTCCAAAACCATTGCTAATACCGGGCCACTGTGTACCAAGAAATAGATACCAGATGGTATGTTATGAAATTGGTGCTGTTAAATGCATAGTTTAAGGGTAGTTTGGGGGTATATTGGGTTTAAAGTGAGAAGATACCCAATTTGTGTCAGTTGAATCAATCGATCAGATTGAAGTTCAATATCACATGACACGCTTCTTTCGACTCAATTAAGCTAGATTTTGAAAATAATGGCACAAATATGGAAACAAAAAATAATTTTTTTGTAAATTTGAGTCTTATTGGTGGAATTACTGGTTAAATTGAATTGAATACTGGTACAAAATTCCAGCATTTGTCAATTAAGGCCATGTACCAGCATTTCTCAATCACCTTGTCATATATGCAACAAGGCTTTGAAAGAAACTCTTGCCAGAATGCTCAGCATAGAAAAGACTTGCCCCTTGAATTAACTGAAACTTCGACCCTTGAAATATTTCTTTGAAGGTGGTGATTGAGAAATGCTGGTACATGACCTTAATTTTAAGAAATTGTGCTGTTAAATGCATAGTTTAAGGGTAGTTTTGGGGTATATTGGGTTTAGAGTGAGAAGATACCCAATTAGTGTCAGTTGAACCAATTCGATCAAATTCAGGCTCAATTGCATGATACACAAATGTGGAAAAAAAAATGGGTAAAAGTGAGTCTTATTGATGAAATTAATGGTTAAATTGAATTAAATTCTGGTTAATTGTACATGTGGGGGTATGTAAACTGTAACTGTAAACAACAAGACCAATACTGGTACACAATACCAGCATTTCTCAATCACCTTGTCATATATGAAATAAGGCTTTGAAAGAAGCTCTTGCCAGAATGCTCAGCATAGAAAAGACTTGCCCTTTCAGAATCTAACTGAAACTTAGACTCTTGAACTATTTCAAATCCCCATTCCAAAATTGCTTGTTTGATTTCATCAGTGTAATTCCCTTGCACCCCATCTGGTTTTATTATTGCTAGCGTTCTCTCCTTGATTTCATGATTCTGACACCTAATTAAATCACAAAACTAAAAAGGGTCAAAACCCAACAAAATAATCAATTAAAGAAAAGAGAATAGAAGGTGCAGAGAGAGAACAGGTTAGCTTACACTGAGAAAAGGAGGTGGTGGGAGAGAAGGAAGAAATACAGCGAGAACGGTTTCATGAGGCGAAAAATGGTGGAAATGGAGAGGAGCGGGGAATGAAGAAACGGAGAATAGAATTGTGAAATGGTAGTCAGATCTTAAAATGCCAAAAATAAATAGGTAACTAATAAAAAATTATTAAGTCATCTTCCTTTTTGTTGTTATTGGCGAGTATGGACAATAATTTTAAGGTAGACTTATCTAAACAAAAAACAAAACAAAAAGAAATAAAACATCATCGACCATAAGATGCGTCTACGCTTCAAAGTATATAATTTGATAGAAAATAATAGTTAGACTGAGTTTTTTTTTTTTTTTAGAAAAAAGTGATAACATAAATTTGGTGGCATTTTAAAATTTGACCTCCCTCAAATCCATACAACAACATTTAATATCACTTGCTTCCGAGAGAGCCGCGAAATCTTATTTTACTCTCAATAATTCTCTATTAAAAAGCTTTCCAAGAATTCAACCTTGACGACGCAACATTTGAATTATTATAGTAAGTTTTTTTTTCAAGATAACCCTCGGAATATTCGAGGGTTTTTTTCACACCCTTCCTATTGCTAGTGATATTTTGCGTAATTAATCACAACCAATTTAATTTATTAACAAGCGGCTATAAATTAATTTTCCGGGATTAAAAATAGAAAAATAATTTCACTAGGTACAGTTTCCACCGAAGTTGGATCTGGAATAATCAAAGTTATAAATAGCGTTTATAGCGTCGGGAAGGCTACAAAAAAAGCTATAGCGAAAGCTATGCCACATAGTATTTTTTTTTTTTAAATTCCATATATTCAATATTTGTACTAAATATCAACATTATCTAAAGTCTCATAGAACAATAAATAACACCAAAGTAATTAAGAAATTATAATATTCATATTGAACCAGTACAAAGTCCAAATTACAGTTCAAAATATCCATAGTAATATCATAAACTATTGATTTTTCCTATTAAAAAATATCTTAAGCATTATGATTCATGACATAATCTATTTTTTTTTTCTATTCAAATTTCAATTTATATTCCCAATTTCAAATTGATTTATCTGTAGCAAGTAGCAACAAATTCAATTTCGGTTTGAGCTTTTTTGAGTCTTTATTTAAAGCCCATATAAATTGCTTAAAAAAATATATATTTTTTTTTGAAAAATTTGGCAGTGCCAAATAGGTTTTATTAAAAAAAAAAATCATATTGTATAGCGGCCGTAGCGCAAATAGCGGACCGCTATCACCGCTATAGCGGCCGTAGCGCAAATAGCGCATTTTGATGTCATAGCTTAGCGTTTGGGATCCAAAAACGCTATAGCGCGCTATTTAGAACATTGGGAATAATATACTAGTTAGAGCCAAGGAGGCTAGGGGTGTTAACGGGTACGATACGGTTTGGGAGGAGGCATTTTCATACCCCGTACCTGTTACGATAATAAAAAAAATACTCTTACTCATACCCTACAAGTTAACGAAAAGAAAATCTTACCCTTATTGTCTTTTTGAAATACGGTACGGATCGAGTAAACAGATAAAAAGTGCAATTGATATCTTGATTTGTGCTTTCGATAAAATATTTTTCAGAACAGAAAAAAAGAATAATAAATATAACTAATTTTATTTTTAAAAATTACATTATAGGATAACGGATAAGAAATGGTCTTTACCTGTATTTTTATCCATTATGATAATAAAAAAAATCATTACCCTACCCGATAAGGTAACGAAAAAAAATGTAATTCTTATCTAATTTTTTTGGACACGGATCGGATAAATGAATAAAAGTGTCACTGACACTCTTATTATATGCCGGAGAAATTGAGATAGACCCCATGCATGTAATAAATTATTGATTTCGGGAAAAAAAAAAAATTAGAGGTTTTGTGAGTAGGTATGTGTATGTGACTATGTGTAGTGTCAACCTTTATTGAATATAGTATTCTTTATTAATCGATTTCAAAGAATGAGGCTATGCGACACCTAGTTTCTCTTGTGCATTGTAATGTATATATGAATTATCTTGTATATTGTAATACTTTTTAGATTTTTTGAAAATTGTTTTTTTTTATGGTTTAAAATTTTCTGAAAATAACGATTTTGTATCCATTTTAAAAAGTAGTAATTTTTTTTTTAAATATAAAATTTGATCTTCAAACACATTTTAATATAAATATCATGTTAAATAGTTTGAATCAACTGTTTGATCCAACAATTTATAATTAAATGCACAAAATGACATATATACTGCAATATACCATAACCCATCTGTGTGTAACAATTAGAGAACTGACAAGTGACAATATATAATGAGTGAGGCTATGGTGCTATGCATTGCACGGATGGCTAGTGTACTACGGCTCAATATGGTACTTTTTAAAATCCTAACGGTCGATCCGACCGTTCAATGTAATATCCATATGAATATGTACTTGCAAACTAAATTTTATATTTTTTCGAATTTTTTTACTATTTTTTCAGATAGGTAGAAAAATCAGTGTTTTTTGAAAATTCTGGACCATCAAAATACCATAACCCATCAATGTGATATCCATTGAACCATCACTGAAATCAAGCATTATGAGAGCAATTTTTAAGGGGACAATATTTTAGTATTCTTTTGGAGGGAGGGGGAGAGGAGACATTTGTCACACTCAAGTGTTTTTGACGGTTCAAGGCTTCCATCTCGGAGAAGTTGAAATTAGGGGTATCAATGATCAGTGGTCCAGAATTTTAATAATCGGAGAAGTTGAAATTAGGGGTATCAATGTTCACACTCAAGTGTTTTTGTCACACTCATTATATATTGTCACTTGTCAGTTCTCTAATTGTTACACACAGATGGGTTATGGTATACTGCAGTATAAAATCTTCAGAGTGCCTAATCTTGTCTAAAATAATATAAAAATATTATATAAAATAAAGTCATATTTTAAATTTCGAAATATTATAAAAAAAAATCTTAAAATTGTAAAATTGAACATTAAAAAAAATGATTTAACCCCTCAGCAGCGTAAATTAGCCTTAACTACACACGTGTGTTTACTTTATTGCTAATCCTGTGATATGAATTTTTTTATTATGGATAAAGATTTTTTTCCCCCATCTCCTATCCCCCATTCATCCCTCAATCATTAATTATCTAGGGGACCACAACTTTAAGCACAAAAAGACAAAAGAAAACGTGTATCAATCATTAATTACATTGGGGACCGCTAATTAACTAGGGGGACTGCTTATATTTGAAAATTTACAACTGACGCGCACAAGTATTCATATATAATACATCAAGTATTCATATATAATACATTAAGTATTCATATCTAAGATATCAAGCATTTAAAAAAAAACTGGACATATCACTCACACATTTTTTACACGTTTTTAGAGGTGGTTTTTTTTTCTCCGTTCATTCTAACCAATATTTCTAACAATCTATGAAGAATTTTGCGAATCTAAAATCACAAACGTCTTCTATGCAATTTTCTCTTTCAAATGAGATCCATGATGAAGTACTTTTGAGTTATCCGTCACGCAAGTATTCATACCTCGTAAAATTATTTATATCTCGTCGTGCAAGTATTCATACCACGTCGAGCAAGTATTCATACCTTGTCGAACAAGTATTCATACCTAAGATATCAAGTAAAAAATGATTGAGTGGTAATGAAATTTCAATCGGTAAAAATGAGTGAATGATGTGTCCAGTTTTTTATTTGTGAAATACTGATGAGGTATGAATACTTGCTTGATGATGTATGAATACTTGAATGACAAGGTATGAATACTTGTGCAACGGACAACTCGAAAGTATGTCATCATGGATCTCATTTGAAAGAGAAAATTGCGTAGAAGACGTTCCTGGTTTTAGATTTGCAAAATTCCTCACAGATTGTCAAAAATATTGGTTAGAGTGAACGGAGAAAAAAAAAACCACCTCTAAAAACGTGTAAAAGATGGATAAGTAATGTGTCCAATTTTTTTTTAAATACTTGATATCTTAGATATGAATACTTCATGCATTATATATGAATACTTTAGAATGCAACTATGAATACTTCTTTTAATAGTAATGAATATGAAAAAGTAGTATGTTTTTCTTTTCCTTTTCTGTTGCCGAATATTCCAAGTTGGTTATCGGTCCCCACCGGCAGTTAAATGCTAAATAACAGATAATTAGCGGTCCCCCCCAGTTGAAAACGCGTTTTTAATTAGTGGTCCCCGTTAATCAAGCGTTTTTGGTTGTCTTTTAGTGCGGAAATCGTGGTCCCCTCTTAATTACCGTTAAAGAATAATTAACAACCTTATCCGGGGGATGAATGGGGGATAGCAACCCGGGTATTGTTAGTCGGTCCCTTTTATTATCCTATGATATGAATTTTAAAAAAATATTTGGTCACCTTGACAACAACCATAACAACGGAATGGACTCTGCTGCTTTTCCGACAGAAAAGCAGGGTCCTGCTGTTCTAGATCCAACCATTCAACATTTTTTATTTTGCGCATCTCGATAAAAAAACTTTTTAATACACAAATCTCGACGAATTTAAATGGTTAGATCTGAAAATACTGGTTGCTGCTTTTCTCTAAGAAAAGCAGCAGAGTCGGACCCCATAACAACAAGGAAAATTAGTACAAGAACCCATATACGACAAGTTCTTGTCGTTGCATTCAACAAGCTTGATGTTTACAATACATATAGATTTGCTAATAATTGCTTAAATTAATTTTGATTCTTAGACTCGTCCATCAATTATATTGAGCCACATCATCTTACTCCATAACTGTTAAGTTATAAATAAATTGAATTGAATTTTTTTATAAGGTTATTATATATATTAAAATTATATACATGACATAAAGTAGTAGTTGATAGAACCGGATGAGCCCTAATAATTTCCTGTATACACTAGTACGGAGCTACTAATTATGGTAAAAAAATGTATTTTTATATGGTTTTTGAACCGTGTCTACTGGAATCGTGTATGATTTTTCGCTAAAGTTTACTAAAAATCGTGTCTACAGGAGTCGTCTCTACGGGAGCCGTGTTTTCGAACCATACAAAACACTAATCCTACACAGTTTTTTATTAAAAACCGTGTACAATCCAAATTATTTTTTCGCTGATTTTTTCCTCGAAAGTTATCATACACGGTTTTTAGAGTAAAACCGTGTATAAAAACACACATCCTACACTGTTTTTAATAAAAAGAAATGTGTACATTTCGAGAAACTTTTTAAAAAATTCACATGAAACTCTAGATCTAAATCCAAATCAAACTCTAATTCAAATTAAACCCTAGATCTAAATACCATAAACACTAAACTAAATTTCAAATATAAACACTACAAGTCTACAACACTACATTTACCAATGTATAAACAACAATTACAATTACATCACATATTATTAGTTACATGAATAACATTCTAACTAAAAAATTGAAATATAACCAAAAAAAACCCTAGATTCGAGACTTCATACATTTACATGAACAAATTAAATCCTAGATCTGAGGCTCTTCTTTTTTTTTTTTGCAATTCTTAATATGGAAAAACAACATAGCAGTCACCAACGCATGCATCTTCTCTCAAGCTTTCCGAAAAGTGGTCATTTGCTGAAATCGGACACTCGAGCGCTGTTTTATGGCCGTTTGAAGTTTTGTCGTCGGAAATCGTCTTTTCGGTGAAAATATCGTGTCTCTTGCCTTATCTCTCGCATGTTTAGATTTACTTGACAGAGGACAGCCATGTACAGCCTACAGGGAAGGGATGAGATGTTTTAGAAATAACTTAGAAAAAAAAAGATGCATTATAATATAAAGGCACGGATCGATGACGTGGAAAAAATTGTATTTTTTTCATCACATATGGATTATACAATAAAACCGTGTAGAATTGTTAGAGCATCAGAAAATGTCCGTCCGAAAATGCACTCCAGAACTTCCAAAAATGCCCTCCAACATTCATACATGGTTTTACTATTTACAACTGTGTATCAGGGCTAATCCTGAAGATTTTGGAGCCCGGGGCGGGAGAAAATTTTGAACCCTTTATGTACACAATTTTTTTTATTAATATGTCAATATATCATACAAAATAGGGAGGACATAAAATCAATACCTCTCAAAATAAAACATATACAATGATGAACATACCCACACCATGCTTCTTGCTTCTTGATAAACCAATTTTGAATACTTGTATGTTGTACCTGCACCAAAAACACATATAAACCACATCTCATCTGAAATGACTCCTAGCATTTTTAGAAGCAAAATCATCAATTATATGTTCAACATCAATAGTTTTCAACATATTTTTTTTCAATACTTAATATTGTTAATCCATTCAACTTATCTTGAGTCATAATTGTCCATAAATAAGAATTTATCAACTTTAATTTTGAAAAACTCATTTCTGCAGATGTCACAATAATAAGTATTAGTAAAACTCTATAAGCAACTAAAATATTTGAAAACATGTCCATCTTTTTTACAAACTCCACACTAATCACTTGCTTTAATAAAAAACACGCACCAAGCATACCAAATGGAGAGATTTGTTCCAATTGAGAATTTGAGATAACTCAGTAGCTATGATTGCAAAAAAAAGGCTTCGCTTATAAAGATAAAACCTCACCTCAGCGAGTCGCGACGATATAAAATTCAAATTCTACCAATTGGATTCAGAGAGTCGACACTAGAAGAACAAGAATCCGGAATCTCTAACCCCCATTCGAAATTTCAAACCCCAATTGGCATCTGACATCTGCAAGATGCGACAATATTCGAAGCAGCTGCAAACGAGATCGTGGGAGGAGCTAGGGTTTTTTTTTCTCTCGCGATGGAAGTTTGGAAGAAACGGCGGAATTTCTTATTTTTTTTTTACCATATACAAACTTTTTTTTTTTGGCCCTCTTGGATTTTGGGACCCGGGGCCATCGCCCTGGGTACCCTGGGTAAGAGCCGGCCCTGCTGTGTATGAATGTTGGAGCACCTTTATACACAATTGTAAACAGTAAAACCATGTACAATTTAATCTTATTTTCGGAGCAAATTTTCGAAACAGTATTTTTTGACTTTGGACACAAATTTATTGAAAATTTTGAGTAAACGTGTGTATAATATGATAATAGAGACTTAATGTAATTAAAAAGCAAAGGTGTTGTTAACCTGGAACATCCCGATTGGCGGCCACGCGCAACTTCGGCCTGGTTCTTCAAATAATAGAAAAGTCATAGATGATTGAGGTATTAAATATCACTGGATAAAGAAGGTGCATTATTGTCCTTAGAGAAGAAAAAAAGGAAGTCAGCTAGAGCTAGGGTATTACTATTAAGTATTGCATTATTGAGCAAAACTGTCACAATAACCAAATTGACCATATGCAATTAATTAAGCAGAGAATTATCTAGTGGTAAAAGATTACAAATTTAAAATCTTTATTATGAATATTCAAAATTAAAAAAACTCCACAATTTTACGGATATGTGTAAACTCTAGTGTAAGTTTGGTTAATTTTTTTTTAGGAAGAAAAAGGGTTGTGTCCATATTTCATTAATGATTTGGTTACAAAGTTTGTATTCAAGGGATGTAGGAAAACCAAACAAAATAAAATAAAATAAAATAAAAACAAAATGCTCAATTCACTTGAGCTCTAAAACAAAGAAAAGTAGTTAAAAAAAATGTCAAAACAGTTGAAAAAGAAGGAAACACATGCGGCAGCAAGACACTAGCTTCTATCCTTGAAATTTTGCACATTCCTGATACCCTTCCCCTTCGTACCAGTACCGACCGGTACCAGTCCGGTACCACTGGAATTCATCAAAACTAAGTCTGTGTTAACAATTATCTCAATCCATTTTGTTGCATTCTATTCTATGTCACATAAATTGGCCATTATGAATCTAGTGATTTTCAAAATTCAATGGACAAAAGATAGAATAATTCCTCCAAATTTGATTACGTCATGAATATTCCTATTGTTGATATTTAATAATTTATTTTATATTTTGAAAAAATAATTCTAATTTTAGTTGAGTTTAACAATTTAACTTGACAATGAGGTTAACCGAATCCATAAAATTTGAGACTTGTCACTATTGTCTCTCTTGTATTTAATTGTTTATATGATCGCCGCGTTGTAAACGTGTAATTGAATCTAATGAATTGATGGTACTGACGTATAATTTCAACAGTATTAATTCAAATTTAATTTTAAAAAATATTTAAATTGGAGTTAAATTTTGAAAATAAATAAAAGTCTAGTACCTACAAGTTTATAATAACAAAAAGGAGTCATGTTTAAATTTTGGATTAATTTTTTATATGCCCTTCAGCTAGTCTTGATTTTCTTATTTCTCCCTCAAGAGTTTAATATATTGTATATATGCTTCAATTCTTCAACATATTTTTTATTTCTTCATGACAACAATAAGAAAATTTACTCTAGTTAAATATTAAAAAGGTTCATAATTCATATTTTTTTTTTTTTCATATTGTATTATGTCTACAATAGTAATTCAAATTTAATTTTTAAAAATATCTAAATCGATTGGAGTGAAATTTTGAAAAAGAAAAAGGTTTTCTATTTTGCATGCTTTATTTTTAAAATCTTAAGTAATTCAGATTGATAAAATATAGTTTCATGAGTACTTTAATGGAAATATATATCCTACTGATCAAGTTATTTTGGGCTGACATTAATAGTTTAATTTCCTGAATTAAATATGGATTAAATTATATTGGTCGCTTTCTGCATTCTTTATCTGAATAGATGCATTTGTATATAGGTGTTATCCGAATAGGTGCGAATAGATCTATTGGTCTATATATGTGTGTGTGTGTTCAGCAGTTCAGATTTGTATGTGATGATCATACGAATTGAACCATCTAAACTCAGATATACCACAAACAGAGAGAAAATGAGAAAGAGGGGGCATGTGTTCGGCACACCGATTAATAATTGTTTGTCAACTTGTTCATGTGGATACTAACAGTTGCGCGACTGTTATTATTGCGTACATCTGACACGTTAGTGAATAGAAGTAAGATTTCAGCTAGAGTTGCAAATAAAAACTATGTCTTGAATTTAATTTATACATAAATTCAATTTATACATAAATTCTCATTCAAATAAAAACTATTGACACCCCGACCTACCCGTATCGTACCTATTGACACCCCGGCCTTCGTGGTCTCATTTCCATAATAGGAAAATTAATGTACTGTATAATACGGGATTAATGATTTAAATGTACATTGTATAATACGGGACTGTGCTATACAGTTTTTTTTGTTAAAAAAAAAAAGGCAATATTCATGCCCACTTGCATTAGCAAAGAAATACTGCCCTGTACAGTTACATTCATTAATTTATCTTATTGATTTTATATAAACAATTAATAAGACATGGGGATCATGAAGTAAATAGATACAATACTGCTTTCCATTCTCCTCCTCTCTCTCTTTAGTGTAAACCAATAAAATATCAATATCCTGAAATTTAATATTTGCCCATGCCACCTATCCAGTACGCAATTGACCTATATATATGAGCAAGCTGCAAGCACCTCCTCTAGTTCCATCAAACCAAAATAAACCATCTCTCACTTTGTATCTCTCTCTCTCTCTCTCTTCTTCAAGCAACTGATGGCTCTCTCTTCCGACAACTTTAGCTGGTATAATGCAATTATACTAATCAGAATTCAGAGTTTTTCACGTGCAAGTTGTTATGTGTCGCGAGTAATCATGTTCATGTACCGCTTCATCTCAAGTCAAGTTCATCCATTTTGGATACAATTCTTCTACTTCATAATCATTGATCTTTTTGGGTCTCTTCTCTTAATGGCACTAAACCCGAACGATCATGATTTTAAACCCCGCTATGTAGACATGCTTTTCCTGTCCACCTCGGCCCTAACTGTTTCAGGTCTAGCCACTGTAGCAATGGAGAGATTATCTAGCTCCCAAATTGTAGTCACTACCCTTTTGATGCTTGTAGGTGGGGAAGTCTTTGTATCAATGCTCAGTGTTTTCTGTCGTACCAGTAAGCCCAGCGTAGCAGAGCTTACTGTGAGCCGGGTCAATTCGGTTCGTACTGAACTTGAAACCATTGATTCAACCAGTACGGTTGATCGAATTGAATCGGGTATGGATATAAGTGTTAAGGATTCGAGTCAAAGTAGTCTCAAGTACTTGGGTTTAGTTATCCTTGCATATTGGGTTTCCTTTCATGTGGCTGGTTTTATAGCCTGTCTAGTATATGTATCTATAATCTCGAGTTCAAAGAGGTATTAAGAGGAAAAGGGATCAACTTGGGTCTCTTTGCATTTTCTACTACCGTATCTTCCTTTGCAAATGGAGGTTTAATAGCCACAAATGAGAACATGCTTATTTTCGCAAAAAATTCAGGTCTTCTGTTGTTTCAAGTTGTGCTAGTTCTAGCTGGAAACACACTATTCCCACTATTCCTAAGAGGGACTATTTGGACATTGAGGTGTTTCACTAAAAATGAAGATATTGAATGTATGTTAAAGAGTCCAAAAGAGATAGGGTTCGACCATCTGTTGACTAATTTGGGTACGTTCTTTCGGTCGAGCACGGTGCTTGGTATGATAGCCTTCATGATCACGCTTTTTTGTTCCATGGACTGGAGACATCCAGTGTTTGCTGGCCTCAATTCGTACCAGAAAGTCGTCAATGCTCTGTTCATGGCCGTCAATGCGAGACATGCTGGAGAGAACTCGGTTGATTGCTCTCTCATCTCCCCAGCAGTGCTACTATTAATTATATTCATGATGTAAGTTCTTTCTTACTGACTAAAATTCATTTGTATTCTTGTCAGTACCCGTTATCAATAATATTGTATGGTATCTAACACTTAAAAACTTTTATTTGACAATTTTTTTAAAGGTATTTGCCTTCTTCGGCTACTTTCATGCCTTTAAAGGAAGATGAGGAGAAGAAATACGTTAGTGAAAAGGAAAATCGTAGCGGAACTGCAACCGTTTTAAAGATGCTATTGTTGCCCCAAGTTCTATGCATAATTTTGTTTGTAATTGTGGCATGCATAATAGAAAGAAGAAGGCTAGTATTAGATCCGCTGAACTTCTCCACTCTTACTGTCATTTTTGAGGTGGTCAGGTATATAATTTTCTCTTAAATTTTTTGTGATTTTCTTGGCTTTAATCTTTATTTTAAATCAAACAGGAGGTCATACACTATAATCTAGCCCAGATTAGTATTTACAAGGAAGACAAGAACCAGCAAAATTAAACACTAGCTATAATCATATTTTATTTGTTCTAAGTGAACAATATAAGTATGATATAATACTGCAAAATCTAAATTAAATGCAATCCTTCCTTTTCTCATATATGCAGTGCATATGGAAATGTCGGGCTATCGACAGGGTACGCCTGTTCAAGACTGCAAAAGTTGCACCCGGAGATGAGCTGCGTAGACCAGCCATATAGTTTTTCGGGTTGGTGGAGTGATGAAGGAAAGCTCCTGTTAGTAGTTGTGATGCTTTATGGAAGGCTTAAGGCATTCAGTCAGAGAAATGGCAAGGCTTGGACATTGAGAGGTTAATATTAACTCAAAATTTGAGAGAATATTCAATATAAAGAGAAGCTTTTTAAGTTTGTTTGTACAAAAAATGTGTATACCTGTACGTGTGCGCTGAGGATTAATGAATCCATTGATTGTTATTAATTGTTTACTGAATTGATATTATATACAAAATACTTGCTATTTTTTTATTATAATTAATTTGAAATTTGCATTGATTTGTTGTATTACTAATAATATTTGATGCGCTATCAAATAGTGCTCATCCTGCACGAATTTCTTTCCTATATGTGGCAAATTTCTTTTAGATCCCAGTGACTAATTATAGATGATTTTTTTTTATTTGAGGGTAAGGTGGCAACCAGCCATCTTACGATTTTCATTGATAAAAAAAAATATTTATAGGGACTTATAGATGATGTTATCCAATACATGTAACTGTACCAATAATGTCTTGGGTTACATTAAAAAAAAAATATTATTGTATCACTACAATAGTTAGTTAGATAATTAAATTGATGGATATTATAGATTCATGGTTATTATATATATATATATATATAGAATTTTGCTATTGTGCTTCATGAAGTAAAACCAATATTGTACTTCACGCTCATATTCCCATTTTCAAAATCCAAAACGTCGATCCGACCGTTCAAGTTGTTCTCCATATTGAAATGTGCTTGGAGACCAAATTTTACATTTTTTGGAATTTTTTTACTATTTATTAAGCCACTTTGAAAATCGCTGATCCATTGGTCCAGAATTTTTTACTGTTTTTTACTATTCACAATGGATCAGCGATTTTCAAAGTGGCTTAATAAATAGTAAAAAAATTCCAAAAAATGTAAAATTTGGTCTCCAAGCACATTTCAATATGGAGAACAACTTGAACGGTTCGGATCGACGATTTGGATCTTGGAAATAGGAGTATGAGCGTGAAGTAAAACGAAGTTTTACTTCGCGAAGTACAATAGCCCTACTCTATATATATATATATATATATATAGAGAGAGAGAGAGAGAGAATGGCTAATATCAAAACGTTTGTTCCTGGGCTCAGGAACAAACGGTTCCGTTCTCCAATTTCCGAAGTTCAAACAACAAATCCAAACCGTTAGATGTTCAATCTATATTAAAATGTGCTTGGAGACCAAATTTTATATTTTTTGGAATTTTTTTACTATTTATTAAGCTAGTTTGAAAACCGTTGTTTTTATGAAATTTCTGCAGCATTGAAAAACAGCGGTTTTCAAACTAGCTTAATAAATAGTAAAAAAAATCCAAAAAATGTAAAATTTGGTCTCCAAGCACATTTTAATATAGATTGAACATCTAACGGTTTGAATTTGTTGTTTGAACTTCGGAAATTGGAGAACGGAACCGTTTGTTCCTGAGCCCAGGAACAAACGTTTTGATATTAGCCATTCTCTATATATATATATATACACGTACGTACCATGCATTGGATATCTCTTACTCATGCATAGTGATGAAATCTTCCTCATCCAATGAATGAAGTGAACAATGCACTATTCCCACTACTCCTAAGAGGGACTATTTGGGCATTGAAATGCATGTTTCATGAAAAATAAAGAGCTCGATTTTATGTTAAAGAGTCCAAAAGAGATAAAATTCGCCTAATGTTACTTAAAATCGTTATAGTGTCGGACTTAGGTGATACGTCTATCTCTCATAGATTAAGACGCAATGTGTCTAAATACGTTCTAATTCGAGAGAGATTAGTCTGTGCGAGTTAAGTGTGTATTTAATGCGTGTTTGGGTAAAACTGAGTGCGGATCCGATGAATACGTAACTCTATCCTCTATGTATCGTGTATTGCTGAATCGTGGACCCCGAGCTCAGTTGAACTCGGAGGTATTTATAGGCCTATAGGTCGGTTGTAATCTCGTACGGACGTCCCGAATGGACTTGTCATGCAGGCCGGTAAGTCAGTTGTAATCTCGTATGGACGTTCCGAATGGGCTTGTCACGTAAGCCGGTAGGTCAGTTATGACTCAGTACGGCAGTCCCGAACAGGCTAGCCGAGTGGGCCTGTAAGTCGGTTGCAAATCCGTACGGCAGTCCCGAATAGACTTGCTAAAAAGGCGTACTAACTGAACTTGGTACTTAGTCTATAATGATTTTATGGAGCTTTTAGTACATGGCCCTATAATTAGATTACTTAAACTCGTTCTAATGTCATATTTGAGGTGGTCAGGTATAAATATTTTCCATAATAGTTTTGTCAAATTTTCTGTTTAAAATCTTCCGGATGTGTTAAAAACCTCCCGTGCACTAGAAAATATATATCAGTAGCCTGGTGCAACTCTACATCTCATGAATCTCCTCGGCATGCATCTCTGCCTATTTCATTATTTATTTTCTTCTAAGTGAAAACTGAAAATATATGTATGATATAATGGTGCAAACTCTAAATTAAATACAATCCTTCTTTTGTTGGGCTATGGAAATGTTGGGTTATCGACAGGGTACACCTGTTCCAGACTTGACCAGCCCTATAGTTTTGTTGGCTGGTGGAGTACGTGATGAAGGAAAGCTCGCGGATACTATCGGTATACTCTTGCGGATACCTCCCTCGCTAATAGAAAAAACACTTTTCAGTCGGTATACCCTCGCGGATACTGTCTCATTTTTATAGTGTATTGTATTGTATTGTGATTCATATTGTCCTGAACATTATGAATTAGGTTGTTTTTTAGGTCGATGTCCGTTTAAAATTAATCTAATAGGTATTAATTTTGAATAGTCTCCGTTTTGATATTGCTCTTTGAATGTTTTGTCTCATTTAAGATGTGATCACATATAAGTAGATTTAGTATTTAAGAAAAATTTGGGTGCGTTTCTCTCTATGTGTCTAAACGGAGGTGGATCTTACGCGTACTTGGGAACATAAAATCAGGTACGATCTGCCACAAGTACGTTTGTGCCTGATCTTAATTACGTGTATCTTCTTCTTATCCTTCCTTCTTCCTCCTCCCTCTTCTCTTCTTCCTCTTCCTCTCTCTCTTCTTGTTGTATTCTCATCATAATAAATCAGGCACAAACTTCATATGAGTACAAAGGCTCTCCTGAAGAATACCTCTGGCACGCCTTGATTCCAACAACACATTTTGTGCTAATAACAATAAACCATGCAAGCTCACTATATACCAATTTGAGCACGCCTACCCGAAAACTCATCTCTTGTTGTCAGAGCACGGTTCTGCTTTATTTTGTCTATCTTTCTACAAGGAGGTTCAGTTGTAATATTTCATGTACTGATATGGATGCTATATACTCTTATATACTGATACATATACTGGTACAAAACTGATATATGTAATTGGTTTGTCTCAATTAATAAAAATACCTACTGATTGTTATTATCCACAAAACAAAGGCTCTCTCTCTCCTAGAAATAAAAAGTGTACTTGCAAAATGTCTTCAGTTAATAACGCTAAATGAAAGAGACTGACAAGCTAACCCTACATGCACAAATGTACATTTTTTTATAATGGAACTTGAATTTAGTTTTGTCAAACAGGAAAACAACAAGATTTTCATATGAGATGTCAACAGAAGATAATTAGTTCCTAAAAAAAAAAAAAATAGAAGATAATTAAACTCTCCCAGCTGTCACGTAGCCCCCAAAAGTTGCACAAATGTAACAATTATGTGCTGCTTTCATCTAATTAATGTGTGTGCTTGAAGCATCTTTGGACTATGGTAGATCAAATATATATATTTGTATGTATTTTCTTCTGTAAAATTATAAGAGGACAAAACTTACAAAATAGTTATTCACCTCTTTCAAATTAATGAGAACCTCGTCTCCAAAAGAATTTGAAAAAAAATTCTTCTTAATTTAATTATTTTTTCTGAAGGAATTATAAAATTATACATAAATAATTGAAATTGCTTAGGTTATCTTTTAATTTGATTCATTCCACAACTTGATCCATTAAAAATTAAAGTGACCCATCTGTAACCAATTATGGTTAATGAAAATGAGGACTTGACCCTTATTGTTTTCTCCAAAAAAAAAAAAAAATTAAGGGGACCATATATACCGTTGCTATTGTTTCTTTAGAAATAATATTAAACAGATAAAGTGTGAGAGTTAATACATCTTAGAGAAATCATATTAGTATGTTCTCTTAGAATAAGAAACTGTAGTTCATCTCAATTATTATAATTATACATGTTATTTAAAAAATAATAATTACCAAAAACAAAAAAAAATGAAGTTTTTTTTACCAAATTAAAAATACCATCTGATAAAAGAACGAGTAACAGATCTCTTTGGTGCCGAATCATTTTCTTAATAGAAAAGGATAAAGGATGATTGTATTCTAATAATATTTTAGTACATTATTGGCACCAAACCGTTAATAAAATAATCAATTATTGATGGGTCAGCCATTCTCGGCGAATTTGTATAACCTAAGGTAATAGAATCTTTCTGTTTGGATTATGGACAGTTCAATCAGAATCCGCACGACTATTAAAGTGGCTTCATGTGTTCCACTTCGGACTGGATTCTAATCGGATGGAAGTAATCCAAACAGAAATATTATGTTAAAAATAAAAAAAATGCTAATATTTTAGGTCAGTTTTTGCAAATCTTTCATAAATCATAAAACCATTTTTTTTAAGTTGTATGCAGAAAGCACTACAGTTTTGTCTACCATTCAATATTAATTAATTAGGGGGTGAACTTCAAGATTATTAGAATACTAATATGTTTGCCAAGTAAACATAGTATTAAAATTCTCAATTATTGGCAATAAACAAAGGTTAATAATGGAGCATTGAAGTAAGTCCCATGATTAAATAAAAAACCATAATGTGAACGCCATTTGTGTTCTGTCTATTGGATTTGTTATTGTTGATCCAAGAGAAGAAGATTCCTAGCTAGGGGTTTTCATTTTCTAGAATAAATACCGGTAGCAAACAGGCCGGTTTCAGAAGTTGCAAATTTTCTAGAATAAATTACAGTCATTATGCAACACCATAGATTGTTTTTCCAGTTGTAACATTTACTATGAAAAATAATTTTCAATCCAATTAAATTAGGTGACAATAAACTCATTACAATATCTCAAAAAAGATCTGATATACGAGTAAAAATAAGGTGTTCTTAAGCTACCGAAATCTCCTGCCACTACAGCAAAATGGATTTTCAGCGACCGGTAAAATTGCCGGTCGCTGAAGACTCCCAAAAAAAAAATTAGTTAAAATAAAATAAAAAATATCGGCGACGAGCCTTTCAGCGACCGGCGCCCAGATCTTTCTGCGACCGATTTGGCCCAAAAAAAAAAGATTAAAATGAGATTGATTAAAATGAGCTTATACTATATTAATTATTTCCTTATAAAAACAGAACTATTCAAATTGAGATTGATTGACTTATTTCTCACCTGCCTTGTTTTATGGTATGATTAAAATGAGCCATCTGATTTCAATTGGATAGATGAATTTCTCAGACTGATGTTTTTTCCTTATTATGAAATTATAGGCAATCAACAATGGAAGATCTTTACTTCAGTATCCTCAGCAGATAAGTTAGATTTTACACAGGAACTGTGAAATTCATTCTTTCTGCATCATTTCTCATACTTAGTATAATGAGGTAACGATTAGACGTTGCTTAAGTGAGTTGTAACATCTTTGTTGTAATTTTTTGCTTTGAGACATGTAAAACAAATTAGACTTGAGAAATTTACTTCATGTATTGTGGTTCAATTACGTGTATCTTGTAATTATGTATATCTTGTAATTTATATATTTATGTATATCTTGTAATTTAGAATGGGGTGTTACAAAACGTGTGGTACCAATTATTAAACGGGAGAAGAGTAAATAACAAAAATAATCCATAAACCTGACAGAAGAGTATCAGCGACCGGTTATTTTGGTCTCTGATGCATTTACATGACGTTAGCAAAAATCAACAGCGACCAAAAAAATTGGTCGCTGAAACATCATCAGCGACCGGGATGACGTCATTCAGCGACCGGTGACGTCATCAGAGAGCACCAACGATGATGCCTTCAGCGACCGGTTTTCGTTATCAGCGACCAGGATGAGACATCAGCGACCGGCGACTTAGCTGTAGTGTGCTGAGCTTGAGTTCAAAACATTTTGAATTGATTTCAAAGGACGAATCTAATCTATTGAAATTGATCAATTATACGAGTGATACGCTTACATACTAATTTATAAATTTATAAATTCATTTAATATAAAGTCATGTAACAAAAAAACAATGAAAAATAAATATATTTAAATTATTTTATAATTTTTTTTACCAATTGACTTTATAAATTTGGCATGTAAATGCAAAAAATCGTGCAATAAATCAGTTTCTATGATTTGAATTTATTGTTTTAATCTAATATGATAAATTTTGAAATTAAACTCACCAAAAAATTTGATGAGTTTAACATCCTAGTTTACTCCCGATACACTGGTATTATTATTGAAATTGTCTGCTTGCAAAAAATTTGACGGCTCGATATGTTATCATTAATGCTATAATATTTTTCCTTCAAACTCAAAACAACCTACCTAGCAAATAGGGATGTAAAGAAGTCACAATGTGACTGGTGCCATGACTCACATATTCCATACCATTATCATTTGCGTGACGTGACTATTTTTTGGAAAAAAAATCACGGCACATTACATGATCACGTGTGATCAAGACAAATAGACATGACGTGCCCTTACTGGCATATTGTTGCATGAGTGGCAGGCCCTCCTTACTATTATTAGCACAACCACTTTTACACATGATGTTGATCAATTATCATGGCGATGGGATGCTACAGGGAGTTTCACTGTTAAATCTATTTACACTTTTCTAAATTTTAGGGGTGTTAAATATCATAAGCCAATGTTACGGTGGAAACTACCAATTCCTCCTAAGATTCGAGCTTTCATGTGGCTAATGAGCCGTAATAAAATACTGACCAAGCGGCGTTTACAAACCAAAGGATGGCAAGGCGACCCCTCCTGCCATTTCTGTCGAGAGAATGAAACCAATAATCACCTCTTCTTTGGCTATTTTTTTTGCTAAACATGTGTGGTTTTGGATGGGCAAATGTCAGGAATTTTTTTACTTGGCATTCTATATCAGATGTACTTGATTTTGCATCAACACTTTCTAAAACAAAAAAAAATGCTTTCTTATTGGTTGTTAGTGCAGTAATTTGAGGTATTTGGAGACAACGAAATGATATTTTCTTTAATAATGCTATTGTACATTCTTGTAAAAATACCATTTTAACTATTCTCTCTTGTATACATTACTGGATAGGAATGGTATCCGAAGAGGTCAGGACTGAAGTCGAACGCTGGCTGCCCGATAATCTTGATGACATCCCTCTTCAAGTGGCAGCTCTGGAAGTTCTGCAACTCCTTGTATGGGCGACAGATTCCTCGGATGAGCAGCAGCTTTAGCTTCTCTTTTCTATTTTTCGATCGACGTAGTGTGTTACAGTGGCTTATACTTTTATACTGTTGACTTGTGTTCTGTTTTTGATTATGCATGATGGATTCAGTAAGGTTAGGTGCATATATCCTTACTGAATGCCATGTTTTTTTTTTCAGCTAGATTTCTTTTATTTTGTAAGTGACTCTAAGTTTCATATTAATGAAACGGGCTTAAGCCTCTATTAAAAAAAAAAAAAAGAAGACAAATAGACATTGATCAAATAGTGAATCTTGAATAAACTAACTTAAAATTACGAAAAAATATAGTTAAGTGTTATCAAACGTAACCAGTCACGGCGTAACTAATTAACGTGTTGTGACCGTCTCTTTAAATTTAATCACAACACAATATGTAAAAATCTAACTTGTTCATAACACAGCATGACACATGACTCAGATCATGACGTAACTAGTCACGGCATGGCGCGCGTGTATTATATTTACATCCCTACTTACCAACTCCATTCAACCTCTAACGAACTCCGACGGATCTCTAGGTGCTCCAACAAACTTTAAATGAAACCTCACATGGTGCTTCTTCCGAAGTTCAGGTTGTTTGATGAACTACAAAGGAACCTTAGGCCAATGCAACACAAATTGAATGACTATATATATAATCTAAATTCTCAGCCAATGTAACATGAAAACATATATCAGAAAACTTATCCGAACTCTAAATAACATCTTTCAATATTGCTTAAATAGAGTTTCTTTTTAATATGTATGTTCCAAATAGATCTTGATCAATTGATCTCCAGCCAATTTATCATTATATCAAGACTTTTTCAATCTGGTGTTGTGAATTTATAGTATGCGCATGCATTTTCTCAGCAGGCCCATAAAAATTTCAATTCGCATTATATATAAAAGTATAGTGAGTTATAATTTTTGCTGTAAAACGCTGACTACATATATAGTGCGAATAAATTGAAATTAAAAATAAACGTGAACCATATTAAATTGGATTCAAAATGGCAGTTCTATTTCAATCCGTATATGACTAAAGACTTCCTATTGATAACAGAATATTTCTGTTTGGAACTGGACCGTCCAATCATAATCCGCATGATTATTAAAGCGGTCTTGTACATTCCATCTCGGGCCAAACTAGCTTGAATTCCAATCGGACGGCCGTAATTCAAACAGAAATATTTTGTTAGCTTAGAGGATATGGATACCTATTGATATCCTGTTCCTATGCCATGTTCAATGAAATCCATATCCCTCCGAATATCTCAAGTTGTAAAATGAGCAAAAAAAAAAAGGGCAATAAATGTAGAGAACGGAGCAAGTCTGATGAACACCAGACATACTTTTGGATCCAATGAGCTCCAACACTATCTGATTTGTATTAAGATATGTGCACACATAAATTGAAACAAACACGCACGGAGATTGAAACGAAACACACACATCTTAATACAGATTGAACGATAATTGAGCCCATCAAACTAAATTAATCTGAATTCCGGTGGTCAACTATGATACTAGGTAAAACATAAATAAATACAGTCTTTTCCTGAATTAGATTTTGATTAAACATGTTAACCATAAAGAAGTGTCTACTTCTATTTCTTTAATTTGGGTTAAGCCCTTCCTTAGTAAGGATGCCCTTGTTGCTTAAATAAAGAGAAATCAAGAATAAAACAAAAGGCTACGAAAACGAAATGGGCCTTGCTTATCCAACAATAATACATTCATAAATGGGCCTGTCCTATCCATTCGGGCCAACCAACCGCCTTCTCCTTCCTTCCGTCGGTTTAATTAATCCAACACAACACAAAAATTAGTACCCTCACCGGCTTCCGAGTGGGAAAAATGGCATCGCGGAGCCGGCTCCGTCATGGAATGTTACGGTTACGGTACGACACGTGTGACTGTTACGTGCTGTGATTTGCATGTCGCGTGCCGTGGCCATCTTTTGAAAATTTGACACGGCACAACACGTTACGCGAAATATCTTGTCACATTACAGCATGACACGTGGTCACAAGAGTCACGTGTAATTAGGACCGTTAGATCTTAATCAAATAGTGAATCTTGAATAAACTAACTTAAACTATGAAAAAAATAGTTAAACGTAAAAATTCTAAAATTTACTAATTACTTAGAAAAGGTCGGAAAAATCAGATAAGGTCGTTAGAAGTGAACTATAATGGCGTGGGTAAAAATCAGATACAAAAGTCTGGGTATATAAATCTTTTCTCTTTTTATTAATATCCACTTATCCAGTACCAGTATGATATGAGTTAAATAAAAGGATAACAGGTTAAACTAGTATCGTGCCCGTGCGTTGCAACGGAATATATGATAAGATAACAAAAATAAATTCTCATTCAAAATGACAAATTTTCAAAAACAAAATTAGAAATATATTCTAGATTTATCACAGTAATATGTATAGAAATAAGGAAGTAGATAAATAAGGAAGTGAACAAAAAATTGATTTGCATTGTGATCCGCCGTATAGAAAATTTTAATTAGAGAGGGATAAATAAGGAAACAAATAAATAAGAAAACGGAGAATTATATCGCTAAATTTTAGAGTCTGTTTAATTTTAATTGTAACGCATCGTGTGACGGTATGTGTGGCGAGTATGCTTGTAGCTAAATTTAAACTTCTACACATAAAACAGATGCATTTAATCAAAAGAAGATAGATTATGTGATTGGAGAGCTGAGATTAAATCCAAAAATTAATCTTTCAATCGTAGCCATTGGCGGATCGGACACCCAACATGCTTAATAATGGAATGGAGATATGGGGACGGTGGGTTCATAATGTTTATATACCTAAAATAACCGGAATGTTTATAGAATTCAGATCCCCTAAGGTAACTCAAACTTTGATTTCGGATTCCGATCGTCTAATCAGAATCTGCACAAATATTGAAGGACTCCGTAATTCTAATATGGATCGGATTGGCTCGGATCTAAGCTCAAAGTTTAAGTTACCTTAGAGGATCTGAACCCATTTTATAACGGCTTAAAATTGTTTCTATCATAATTTCAGAAACAATTTGAGTTTGACGTTTACCAGACTCAAATTTGAATCTCATGGATTCTCGGTCAATCCGATTGGCTTTAAGATCCGTACAGATGTTAAAGCAACGCGCATAAATCACTTTAAATTGGAGAACTGGAAACTCATTGGACTTAAATTTGAGTATGATTGGCATTGGAACCAAATTGCTGAGTGCATGTCTTATTGAATAAATCACTTTAAATTGGAGAACTGGAAACTCACTGGACTTAAATTTGAGTATGATTGGCATCGGACCTAAATTGCTGAGTGCATGTCTCCTCAAGTATTGAAGGAGTGCAATAAATAAACGGAAGGTCCAGATTAATTCCAGCCGGACCAAATTCAATCTGGTGCTTATGAAAACTATAGAAAGTATGCTTTGAGATTCGTGCCAATTTAAAATAGTCACCGAATTCCAAATTGCTCCCATTTCGGATACTTGAAAGTTGAAACAGGATTTGTCGTCCCTTTCAATTTCTCATCGCATGGCGCCTTATCCAGTTCTCCACCCTCGTTTAACAACCATTAAATGAAATTTCAAAGCTTCCAACGCTATCTCTCTCTCTCTTTCTCCAATGGAGAAAGTTCTCTCTCCATACAAACCAAAATTTTACTGTAAATCAACAAAACAAGGTGCCTCTTTTTCACTAGATGCACGATTGCTCGACCTCTCCTCTCGTGGCAGGATAAAAGAAGCCATCTTTATCTTACAACAGAGCGATTCTATCAAACCCAAAACATACATTTCTCTTCTCCAATCATGTGCCGATGTGGGTTCGATCGAACTCGGCCGAAAGCTGCACTCTTGCGCGAAACTGTTGCCAGGCATGAACTGTTTTGTGGAGACCAAGCTGGTGAGCATGTATGCAAAATGCGGGAGCTTGGAGGATGCACGGAAGGTGTTCGACAAAATGCCCGAGAGAAATCTCATCACATGGTCAGCCATGATTGGAGGGTATGTGCGTGACAAGACGTGGGATGAGGCTGTTGATTTGTTTTACCATATGATGAATGAAGGTAATATATCAGAGAACAAGTTACTCTTATTTTACCATGTTTTGCAAATAAAACTAGGCATTTTACATGTTTTTAAATTAAGACCAACCATTTTTTTGGTTGTTTGTAACACACAACTAAATGCTAATATGAGAAATGTTGGTTATTAATTGGAAGTACCATAAGTAGTTGGGTTATTTTCTGAAAACCTTATTTCATGTACCATCCTTTTTTTTTTCAAGTCTTCATGTTATGTGACAGGTGTGACTCCTGACAGCTTCTTACTACCAAGAATTGTGCAGGCAAGTGCGGGCATCGGTGATTGCAAAACCGGGCAATTGTTGCATTCAATTGCTGAGAAGATGGGTTTCTTTGACCCATCAGTAGATACTCACGTAGCGAATTCCATTCTGGCAATGTACTTCAAATGCGGGAAAGTGAAAGATGGGGAAAAATTCTTCTGGAAATTGAGTTACAAGAATTTGGTTTCCTGGAATTCCATGATCTCTGGTCTTTTTCAGCATGGCGAGAGGGAAGAAGCGATTAGGATTTTTAAACTGATGCTGTCAGAAGGGTTGAAACCAGATATTTTCACATGGAATATTTATCTAAGTGATTTAGCCAAATTTGAGAATTTTAGTCTGAGAATTGCAACTGATGTGATCAGACAGATGGAAAATGAAGGTGTTTTACCTGATGTGTTCTCTTGGACGAGTTTGTTATCGGGATTTGTGCAAAGTGGTAAATGTACAGATGCACTCCAACTGTTCGATGAAATGTTGAAGTCAAAAGTAGAACCAAATAGCATGACTGTAGCGAGTGTTGTTTCAGCTTGTGCTACGTTGAAATGGCTAAGAACAGGGAAAATTTTGCATTCATATGCTGTTAAAAAGCGAATGCATAAGAGTGTTTTACTAGCAAATTCTCTGATTGACATGTATGCGAAATGCATGGTGTTAGAGGAGGCCCAAAAGGTGTTCGATAGAATGCCCGAAAGAGATGTGATTTCATGGAATTCAATAATCGGAGGCTATGCGCAAGCTGGATTTTACAGTAAAACTTTTGAGCTATTTTCTTTGATGGACAAACTAGGGTTTCTTCGAAATGCTGTGACTTGGAATGAAATAATTTATGTGTTTTTTCAAAATAGGGAGGTGGATGAGGCACTGAATCTGCTTCGCAAGATGGAAGCAAGTGGAGTAGCACGTAACTTGGCTTCCTGGAATACTGTAATTGCCGGTATGGTACAGAATGGGTATTCTGATGAGGCCCTGAATATTTTTCGTCAGATGCAGAGTGTTCCAGTGAGACCCAATTCAGTCACCTTCCTTAGTATCGTACCAGCTCTGGAAAACCTGGTATGTACCTCTAAAGTAAGAGAATTACATTGTTTTATGCTCCGTACCGGCATAGAGTATGGCTGTGTACCAGTTACAAATGCTCTTATCTACGCCTACACAAAATCTGGAAACCATAACAGTGCTCTAGCTTTATTTAATTCACTTTCTTCGAAAACCCTAATTTCATGGAACAGTATTATAGGAGGTTGTGTTTTGCATGGCCGAGCCGGTACAGCACTTGAGTTGTTCAATAAAATGAGACTACAAGAGGTGTCACCCAACCATTTCACACTATCTTGTGTGATAAATTCATACAGTCTAGAGGGATTAGTGAAAGAAGGCGAAGAGTTCTTCGCCTCCATGTCTGAGTTGTACAGTGTAAACCCTAATTCGGACCATTATGCCAGTATGATAAACCTCTATGGCAAGGTAGGTCGGTTGAAAGACGCACGAAAACTGTTCGAACAAATGCCGTTTGAACCTGACAAGAAGGTATGGGGCGCACTCCTTAAAGCAGCTGGTATGAATTCCGATCTGGAGTTTACAACACATATAGCAGAGAATTTGTTAAAGATTGAACCATGGAACCCGCGAATCCGAAAATTATTATCTAACTTGTATAAATTTGCGGGTATTTTGGAAGAATCTTTGGTACCAGAGAAAGGTGATGGTTTGCTTGGCTGTTGTTATACAGAGGTCAGAAATAAGGTGCATTGTTTCTTGACTGGAGATCTCCATTCGGAAACCAAGCTCGTTGAACTTATAGAAATGGCAATCAATAGTGGCTTCAAATTTCATCAGGTTTGTTCCCTATTAGACTATGAAGAAGATAGAGAAGAGAATGGCATGATCCATAGTGAAAAACGAGCAATTGCTTTTCAAATTCTTAACTCTAATTCTACTCGAAAGGTAATTCGAATTATTAAAAACGGGAGGGTATGTGTGCATTGTCACACATTTGCTAAGGTGGTGAGCAAATTGTACAAGAGAGAGATATTCATTAAGGATTCTAGTTGTTTGCATAGATTTGAGGATGGAGAGTGTTCTTGTAGAGACTATTGGTGAATTTCTTTTTATTTCATTAATCCTCTATTTTTTTTTTTTCCTTTTTGTGAGGGTAGGGGGAATTGTGGATGCATGAATTTTGTATAAATATGTAAATTTTTCTAACAAACACTCTTTGCTTCTTCATAAACATATTTGTTTTGCATTTTGTTGTGCTTGGTTTTTCCTTCTCATAAATCCTCATATTTTGCTATTTTGTAAATTAGTGAGAAAAGATGACCAAATAAGGGAGGTTAAACTGATTAAATATCCAAAATATGAATTATTGGAAGCAATAAGTAAAAAAAAAAAAAGATTCAAATTTTGAGTGGATGTTAGCAAAAGAAGTTTGGTGTTCCTAAATTTTCCAAAATTAAAGTTTAGTTGCAAGATACATTTGGGGAGTTTGCTATTTTAAGAGTAGCTTATAGCTTTTTTATTTCTTGATAAAGCAATATTCATTTTTTTTTTCAAATTAAAATTTGCTTATTTCTGTACTTTGCAATAACCTCTACTCATTTTTCCTACCAAAAGAAGTTTGTGTCCTTTAAAATAGTGCCAGGTGGCCAAAATATTTAAGAATATTTGCAGAGCAATATATATTATAATGAATCCTATGAATATATTTCAATTGAAAGCAAAATAGCAAATAAATCCTCAATTGCTTAAGTATTAACAAGAAACCCTCCAAGTAATGCAGCAAGAGATTGAGTTTAGTTTCTCTTAAAAAAAATATTCTAAGAATATGTTCATTTAATTTGCAAATTTTCAAAATACAAACTTATCCTTTTACTCTAAAAATGTAAAAATTATTCTTAAAATAGCTAAACCCAAAAATATGTTGCGTCCAAAAATCATTGTTAGGAAATTAGGAAAATATATCTTTAGCTGTCAAACACTGTAAATTAGGAAAAAATATATCTTTAACTTCTAAATTTGGGTACCTTACCTTCTTCTCTTTATATTACCTAGAACCAAACCATTCAAAAGCCTTAATATACCAAACAACAATCTCTCTTTCTCTCTCTAGGTATTTGTTTCATAACAATGTCTGGTGTCAACAAGATCATCTCTCTTGGGTAAGTTTCATTATACATTAGTTGTTTAATTTGATAAATATATCTCATTCATGACTTGTACTTTTCAATAAAGATCATATCTCAAATTTTCACATGCATCCTTTTGTTTATATTTTGTAATCGACCAAACATATTAGGTTGTTTTTTGCATTTCTCCTTTTGATTAGGAGAATACCTAGAACATCAGATTTTGAGTTCTTAAATATAAATTCTCTATACCAATTATGGAAACCATTATATGTAAAGGTCATAAAATAAACTTGATTGTCAATATATCCCTTTCTTGATTGAATAGTGAAAACAGAGCAAGCAAGGATGTTATTGTATACATGCACAATATTCCCTTTCAGGTTTTTCTTTCCTTCTTTGAATTTTTTATTTTATTTTGCAATTTCTGCGAATTAGCCGTGCCAAAGCAGCAGCCGCAACATGCACACAGATTTCGAGAACATTGCCGGCAACCACAGAGGCAGTGAAGTCGGTAACTGCCTCAGAGACAGTCACAACAATGCCAAAGCAGGAGGTCTCCTGGATGCGGGACCCGAAAACCGGTTACTGGGCCCCAGAAGACTCTTTTGATGCGATCGATGTGGCCGAGTTGCGGGCCCATCTGCTCTCCATGAAAAAGTAAAGTTTTTCAAACAAAATCTGTTTAATATGCAAGGAGAATTATGGACGAAATTGATATAGATTTGAAGAAAATGTTATCTTTGATTTTGTATGTCAAATCTTCTATGAGAAAAAATTGTAAACTTTGATGTCATT
This sequence comes from Carex kokanica, assembly GCA_025461125.1. Classification (NCBI taxonomy): domain Eukaryota; kingdom Viridiplantae; phylum Streptophyta; class Magnoliopsida; order Poales; family Cyperaceae; genus Carex; species Carex kokanica. The sequence continues at coordinate 2,027,907 of JAJGRX010000435.1, forward strand.
AAAAGATGTAATATATTATCATATGAAGAAGCTTTATTTCATAATGATATGAGAAACTAATCATTACTAGGTAGTATGTGCATTTTCTTCAGAAAACTCAGCTCCATCAAAAAACTATTAACTCAACTATGCAATGAAAAAGAAGAAAATATCAACTTTGTTTTGAACCATCTGATTCAAATTCTGTGGGCTTGATCAACAAGCAACTGCTAATTTGAAAACTTAAAAAAAAAAAAAAATAGGTTATGTGCTTCAATTTGTTTTGATATTGACATCCATTTTAAAAGAAGAAACATAAATCCTTTAAAAATCAAGTAAAATTAAAAAAAAAAAAAATCAGAATCAGACCAACAAGCATTACATATGAAACACAAAGCTACTCTTATTAATATCTAATTCCAGACAGACATACATACAATTTACTTTAACTAAAAACACCTTGACATTATCAATATTACTAACCATGACTAAGGGCAGATTTACAAATTTACCTCTTAGCCATACAACACCTACTTTCCTCCACAAGTTATTTTTATTTGGAATCCCTTTAATGCAAATCACAAACCAAGGTCTGAGGTTTTCTAAATCATGAAAATCAGAAGGCCCAATAAACTCTGTAGGTCTCGCTTCGAACTCAATTCTTTTAGTTGCATGTGGAGAGAGAGCTGTAGCTCGTTAAATTCGGTAGAGTAAACAAAAGCAAAGTCATATTCCTTTCGCATATTGTTGTACTATATTAGATCTTCCATGGCACTGCTACAATTATTGCATATTATTGCAGTATTTTAGTTCTCTATTGGGATTTCTACTATCAATCTACCCTAGTTTAAGGTTTGAATTTAGATAAAACTTGGTATATTAAAATAAAAATTAAAAGCATGAGGATGTAGTATGGGCTTATGATGCTTTCTTATATATAATAGTAGTAAAAGTGCCATAGAAGATCTAGAATAGTATAATAACATTAGGAAAGGAAAGAAACTACCACATGTTGTATTCATCCCTCTCTCCACAGAGCCAATAAAAAATTTTACGGCCTTCCTTTTTTGTGATTTTAGAAAGTACAGATCTGCGACCGTGATTTGTGTTTAAGGAATTCCTAATTAAAAAATATTCTACTACTTCCCTTGCACACTAGAAAAAGAATATATAACAACACCCCCCCCCCCCCCCCCCCCCCCCCAAATTGCTCACACAAAAAATATGAATAAAAACAACCCCATCTGATCGGAAAACTACTTCTCTTTGACATCATTGAAGAGAGAAGAATCAGAGTTTTGATGCCTTGCAGTTGGTATGGCTGACGTGTGGGTCCCCTTCTGGGAAGAAATGGCGGAGGCAAGTGCAATAGGCATGAGACACAACCCCTTGTTTTGGAGGTATTGCATAGCTGAGGTCACATTTGACTCCATAAGCTGTATCACCTCACGCTCAAAAGCTGCACTATCCTGCAGCTCAGCTGTACCATCCAGTGAAACGTTAGCGGTGGACACCACAGAAACAGATGGCAAATGCAATACCCCAGTTGACCCCTGAAATGGTGGATACATTTTTACTTTTTACCGAGCGGCATGTGATTCCGGCCTATTAATAGACTAATACATCTAGGTATATACTAATAATAGACTAATACATCTACATATTAATTTAGTATATTTTAAAATCTGATATATACTAATAATATGATATGTACTAATAGGATATAACAGTATGATATGTACAAAATAATAGAATAAAAATATACATTTAGTATATACTAGGATAAAGATATACTAATAGACTAATAATAGACTAAAAATATGATATATATAAATAAATTGGATGAAAGGTATATTCTATCAAAAAGCTTGATTTTTTTATCGGTAGCATAAACAAATAACAAAATTTCACCAATACCATCAATTCCAGAGAATTTCATTTTATACCACAACCGCTAAATTATTCAGCAGTTGAAAAGAGGTTGTGGTATAACGAAATTTTCTGAAACCAATGGTATATCTTTAATTTTATTATTTTTTGGTACAGATAAAAAATTGGTCAAAAAGGTATGCTGAGAGGACTAATTTACCTCAGGTTGAGATTCAGTGAGAAGAGGAACTACAGCTTCAGTTGCGCCGAGCCGGCTCATGCTTAGTACCTTCAATTAATAAATCAAGTAATTAGTTGGTTAATCCATACTTGATATATTATGTCAAATTAGTCAAGTGCTCAACCCTACAGTGGGATTTATAAATAGGGAGCAATGAAATTCTTATTAATAATCAACAATAAATTTTTCATCTGCTATTACCTTATAGCACAGAAAAATCAAGCATAGTAAAACAGACGATTAAATAATAATTAAAACAGGTGGGAGTTAGAAATTTACTGAATGTTTTAAAAGCTAAAAACAGACAATCTTTGCTATAATTAGAATTAGCACCGTCAATACCAACATTAAAATGAAAATAACAAGGACTAAACTAACACCTGAATTATTAATATTAAATAATGCAAACTGTTTATATAATTTGCTCATACAAATTCAGGGCCCAACAAGCTAAATCTTTCTTTCATTAATGTACATAGTTTTCTTAGAGTTCAGTCGGACAATATCCTTTCCTTACGATTTATCAGAACATGTTTTCACGAAAAAAAATAACTGGCATAATTTGCAAATATTGAAAAGCATGTTGGGTTTAACAAATCAGAGAAATTTTGGGTGATATACAATAGAATAGGGTTAAAATGCCCAAAAACGGTGATTTTGTACCTATCTAAAAAAATAGTAAAAAAGTTTCAAAAAAATATAAAATTTGGTCTTCATGCACATTTTAATATGGAAATCATGTTGAGCGGTTCCGATCAATTGTTTGGACTTTGAAAACGGAGATAAGGATGTGAGGCATGATTGGGGCACGAAAACAATGGGGCATTTTGACCCTACTCTATACACAAAAGACGCTAATATCTAAACCACAAAATTTTAGTTAAATTCAAAAAATTAGCCTCATTATTATTTATTCTGATTTGAGGTTCATACCTTGACTTGAAGCTGAAGGAACTTGACATAGTCAATAATCTCATCCAGCATGGATGCCTTGTCTGTCTGTTCATAAATTAAATTAAATTATTCAATGTACAAGTTTAATTATTTTAAACAAGAATTGAGACAATGAAATAATAACAGGCACCAATACATTAACATTCAAACCCTACACAAGTATAGTTTCAAATAACTTTCCAGTTATGCATATTTTGCAAATTTGTTACTAAACCCAATAAAATCTTAAATTTTTGCAACTAAGTCCAATCAGATCTTGCCTCAACTAAATGTCAATTGCATAAATGTGCCTTGGTTGGGTTTTAATTAGTCTCAACACTCATATGAAACAAAATAAAATTTAACTATTCAAAAAATTTCATGCATTTATTATTTACCTTGTTCGAGTTCGGCACGAGTTCCTGGAGATTTTTCATTCTTTCTGATATTTTCTCTCTCCGAAGCTGCAATTTTTTTTTTTTATCAACAACAACAACAACAAAGCCTTTAGTCCCAAACAAGTTGGGGTAGGCTAGAAATGAAACCCAATCGTAGTCACAAAGTCAAGGTGGGTATTTAATTTTTTTTTATCACCAACCGTTATTGTTTTCAAAATGATTAAAACCCTAATTTCAAGTCATTATCAGAAAAAAGAAGCATGAAAGGTGCCTCAAGGATACTGGTTTTGGCACAACTCAAAACCAAGTTCACCTTACCAGATTAGTTATTACTTGTTTTTTAGTATGTATCAGTTTGTTGGGTAAACCTGACGGTACCAACAGAATAGACCAGTAAATGTTATCACTAAATAACAGTCTTTATCAGACTCGGTATGTATTCCAACAGTAACTTACTCTCTCAGCAATACTGTGGGGGTCAGTGGCATGGCCGCGGCGGGCTCTAGCCCGTGGCTTGAAGGTGCCATCAAGACCAGCATTTGTGGTTGTTGTCACACGAGTTGCATGAGCTGGACTTGCATGGCTACCTGGAGTCAACTGTGTATTAGCCTGCCGCAAGACAAACAAATTCAAAAATTGAATCAGTCCCAAATCATAATTACAAATTGCAAAAGTGCAGTTTTTTTTTTTTTAATAGAAGCAAATGAACCTGCAGAGGAAGAGTTTGTATAAAGCTGACTTCAGAGCCGGAAGTGAAAGAGGTTAGGTTAAGGCCATTCATCCCATTTAACCCCTATAAAAATATAACAAAAACAAGATTTAATAATAATTACTATTGTTAATACTTGGCATAAGCTAACACCTAAAACCGAATATAAAATAGGAGATAAGATGGACCATTGGCTGAGTAGAAAAAACACTTGGATCGAAGCTTTCCGGATGTTGCCCATCAAAAGAGTTGGGAGTCAGATTGATAAATTCCCCCAAATCCTGGAAGTTCCAAGTTCCCAAGAAGATAATAAATCAATTAACCACACAAAAATCACTATTGAATTGAGAAAATAAAAAAAATAAAAAATCTAGATTGATATCTCACATTTATAATCAAAAGGATTCACCCAACACTAAACCTAAACATCCTTGGATTTTAAGACAATACTAATAAGCTTTGGTACTAAATTGATTTTGCAATTCTTGGTGCCAATAAGCAAATACACACCTTAAAAGAGGAGATGTCTGAATTTGCCAAAGAGGAAGGAGCCCAAATAGTTAAATTAGACGAAAGTAATTCTGCGCCTGAAAAAGGAGGCAGGGGCAAATTGGTCAACGCACATCCATTTCCACCCTCAACAAGACTAGTATCTGGAAGGAGGCTCGAGGCAGCAGTTAATTTCATTCCTCCGTTTGTGACCAGTAAGGATGATGAGACAATGGCATCTTCTCCATTTGGTATGATAACTGGAGGGTCCAGTCCCGCCTCACTATAGATTTTCTCCGAAGTATTGTTATTATGTGACCAGATGGAGGAGAGGAAGGGATTGGTGAAGCCATCCATCTTTTTGGGTTTCAAATAAAACACCGATCTGTAACATAAAAGTAAATAATATTTTGCATGAAAATCAATAAAAAAAAAAGTGCAAAAATTGATCTGTGCTATTACAACATCGAAAATTAACATTTTTACCCCTGCAATCTAAAGAGATATTGGATAATATAGGCATAGGATATATCATGCATGCACCCTTCAAACATAATTTTTTTCTTCATAAAACAATTTGCATTATTCACTTTGAAAAGAACCATATAGTGGATATCAGGAAAAGTGTTAATTTCTGACCTTATTTTATTCAATAAGTACTCGATTCTATGTTTATAATTTCATTGACAAGCTAACTCTGATAGTTCGTTCATTGAAGGATTGGAATTAGACCAGTTCATACTAGTAAATTATGGACCTAAAAGAAAGTTTAGGTAACCCATAAATCCGTTATTTGTTTGACCACACAGACATTTTTTTTATTTTCAGTTCACTTTTTGCATAACATCTAGTAATCAACTAATTCATAATTATTAAATAACAAGTCAGGCGAACCTAAAAACATACCACTTACGTACCAATACACACTAATTTGGTCTCAATTTTGATTCCTTTTATAGTATCTTATAGTGTATCAAATAAATCTAAATCCAACTATAATTGCATCATGTATATATGATTCTTTGCAACAAAAAAAACAAATTTCTTACCTTGCAAATAACCAAATTGCTTCGCTGTTTGTTGGTTGTGCCTTTGCCCTCACTAATTCAAAAAGAATTAGAGACTTGTTTCTCTTTACTGGTAGTAAAATAAGAAATAAGAAAAAAAAAAAAAAGAGGTTGAGGAGATGTCAGGTGAAACTACAATTGACAGCACTATTCCCTTATTTTTCATATATCAAATTTAATTAAAAAGAAGAAGCAATAATTACAGTATTGAATTCATTATAAAACTTAAATAATACTCCCAATCCTAAAAATTTGATCAATTATTTCCTATTATACCAAAACCATATGATCAAATTCCGCAACCCAACTCTCAAATCAAATCAATTTGCACAATCATTCTACCAAAAGAACATAAATTCGGACAAATACCATTCAATTTATACAAGAATTCGAAGGAGAAGAACAAAAAATTCGCACATTGAGGAGGCAATAAAAACTGTTTGAAAATTTGTTCAATTATTTCCCATTATACCAAAACTATATGATCAAATTCCACAACCCAACTCGTCAAATCAATTTGCGCACTCGTTCCACCAAAAAAAAACATTAATTCGCACAAAACACGAAATTCGCACATTGAGGAGAGAAAAAAAGCACGGAAATTGGGGGAAATTAAGGCAGATACCAGAAAAGGGGCAACTAATTGAACACAAAAATGAAGTTTCGAAAGAGAAAGAATTGTTGAGGAAAGCTTACCAGCATAAACCCTAGTTTCGATTTTAGTGAGCTAGGCGAGAGAGACAGAGGTTTCTCTTTTAATTAGACTGGATTAAGACTCATTATGCGGTTATTAATTGGTCTTGAACCAACCTCTGCATTTCCTAATAAAATGGACATCTCCAGTGATGACATGTTTGCTCTGTTTGCTAGCAATAATTGCACCATATCATTCAATATAATATGATCAGGTAAGAGATTTTAACAGAGCGGTTTTGGCTTCATGCAGTGTATCAAACATATGCAGTGCTGCTTTGATTCTATAGTCTTTGCGCTGCTTGAAGTCAAATCTACTCTGTAAAAATATTTACAAATTCAAAAGCTTTCCTCATAAAGGAATATCTGAATGTTTCTTAAACAAAAATTAAAATTATTTTCTGTTGACATACAAATGAGACAAAAAAAAATTTGCTTTATTTTAGCAAGGTAGTTACTTTCTACTTATAAGTATAAAATATTTTTTATATTAAATAAATTCTGTGAACAATTAATTTATTATAATTTAATAAAACAAGTACAATGATAAATAACACAATTCATTGTGCAGTAATTCATACATAGAAACACACAATAGTTATTAAAAAAATTATATCACACGCTTCTTTTTATAAGTGAGAAGAGAAAAGCATGACACATGAACCATCAGATCAAGATAAATAAAATTAAAAAATAAATTAGACGAATAAGAACATAAATGATGTGCTATAGTTAAAAAAAAAAAATTTAACCTATTTATGTATTATAAGATATGAGTAGAAGTGTAGAACTATGGTGTTCTTAAGCTCACCAAGCTTTTTTGTGAGCTTAACTCAAAAATTCATCGGATTGGTTTCAAGTGACGCATCCAAATCGTTGATACTGATCTACTTCACGAGTGATGAGTTTACATGTCAAATTTTAAATTTTCGAACTAATTTAATATAAAGTCAAGTGATAAAAAAACAATGAAAAATGAACACATTAAAATTAACTCATAAACCATCTTCTTTTTTTACCGTTTGACTTTATACTAAATTAGTTTGAAAACTTATAAATTTGACATGTAAACACATCACTTGTAAAGTAGATCGATTTCAACAGTTTAAATGTATCGTTTGAAGCCAATTCAATAGATTTTTTAATTAAGCTCACAGGGAGAAAAACACCCTACTCATAAGATATTGTTAAATTTAGAGTGACATGTAACTACTCCACTATACACAGTAAGCCGGTACTGCTAAAAATAGATAAGATAAGATTTGGAAGTAATGGAGAAGTTGTGTACTCTTACAAGTGATTTGTTTGTTTCAGACTTTCAGCAAAATAATCAGGGGCTGCCTTACGCCATTCCTAATTAAAAAGGTGGAAATGATTCGAATCACCCATCTTAAGTTGGAATTGCACCCATCAACTTTTTTAATAGGAATGTTTGTTGCAAAAATAATATCAATGCTAGAATTAACTATTTAATGTAGAAGAGTACTTCAATATAAATTCATGAAAACATTCTAGAGCTAAGAAAATTTATATCAAGAAGTATGATATGTTTATGTTTTATAATTAACAAACTCATTTTGAAGTTCAAAGACCCTAGAGATATGTTACAAGATTAATCTCGTAGCAAATTTCGATTAAAATGAAGAAAATCATGCACTCTTTAATGTAACTTAATAAGATATTAGTATATTCCTTTTTATATGAATTTTATAATTTTACTACCAATCACTTCTAACAAGATACTCGTATAAGGATGTAGTGATATTTCTCACACTATGGGTTAATAGATAATTTATGGGACACATTTGGAGCAACAAAGCTCAATAATTTTGGATATGTTGACCAGCTTTGTATCGAAGAACAAGTCATAAAATCACTATGATTTAAAAAAAATAAATTAAGTATATATTTTTGGTTGAGATCAAATCGAGAAGGGCAATTTCCCTACCACAAATATTTGCAATGTACAATAAAATAAATATTTTCCAAAAAATGCACAATATATCTTTTTGCTTTTTTTAAAATTAATGAGTAGATAATTCATTTCAATTTTTGTATTCCTTATCAAATTGCCCTTCTTTAAAATTAATTTTTAGATCCTAAAACTCATAAAATGTCAACTTGCATAATACTAACATGCATTTAATATAAACTATGCATGAGCTTACGAATACTATTTCTTATATATTGCCATTGAAGCTCGAATACTATGTAAATTTGTGAACTAAAAAAACTATATTTTGACATAAAATAATTGATTTATAAATAATATAATGTGTGATTTTTATGCTAATTAGGTTGATTGTAAATTCATATATATAGCTTTATTATATACATACCCATGGATTTCTTTTATGTTATTATTAATTTATCATTGAGCAAATAAATCATAAAATTTGTATATCATTAACTCTTGAGATAAAACATTGAGTGTTAATTTGGAAGAGCTTAACGCTACTTAATTAAATATAATTAGTACACGTGGCATTCTCTGATAGGGTAATATATGGGTTTCTACTATGGGAGATTGATAGCAACGGTTACCACGCGCTTTTGCCGGAAGTCTTCTCCTCAAATTGTCACCTAGTTTAAAGTTGGATGTGAATTGACAAAATTGCCCTTGAAAATTGTATATGCATGTGCCTTTCTTGACTAAGTCTAATGTTTATTCCAACCAAAAAAAAAAAGGTTTAACAACATAGTTACAGTGAGGTTTACTGTAACTTACAGGAGAAATTAAAATATCATATTTTAAAGAAGGGATTTCATGTATATCCCTCTAAATTTCAAAATTTATAACTTTACCCGATTTATTGACTATTCTATTAAAACTCGTTATAAACTTAAAATGAATGTTAATAAGAAAAAAGGTAACAAATTGGGTAAACTTGTAATTTTTTTTAATTTAAAAGGATACAGATATGATATTATGAATTTGAAAAGGAAAACTAAGTAATTTGAAAGGTTTGAAGAATATACAACCTTAATATAGTTACTATCAAGTTTTCAAAAAAAAAAAAATTGAAGAATATATACGAGATTTCCCGTACTTTAAAAACGGATAGTTGATATGTGTAACGATAAACCCAACATTTATTATTAGTACAGGAGGAGGGTTTAAATGTCTCATCATTTGCTTCAGAGTATTATGATCAAAATTAGTTTGTCATGGATTGTTATTTAGTAAGCTGGTCAAGCGTCATTTAGAACGTGATTTGTTGAGTCTACTTCTGACGCTTACACAATCATATATCTAAATGACACCGTGTACACGTCAGAAGTAGATAAATAACCAATTTACCTTCAGAAACTGACTAATTAGAAGGCTGATATTTTTTTTGAAACATGAGTAAAATTGATACTTCATAAATTTAAACCGAGTTTCAATAGAAAAAGTCAATAAAATGAGTATGTTAGTTTTTGAATTTTAGAAGGGTAAATATGATATTATGAATTCTAGTGGGGCAAATACATAATTTCCAAGTTTTGAGGGGTATACATGAAACTTCCCCATCCAAGTATAATGTAATGGAGTTTAGTTTACTTGTTGTGATCTTACTACTCATAATACTAAAAATATTCATTCAATTCCACCGTCATTTTCCTTAACCCTAATTCATTCCAGCAGTCATCCATCAATTTTCACCATCAAATTCACCTATCACATCACCTTTGAAAATAATCAAACATTAATTACTAAGACCTACATCTCTTTGTCGTCTACATGTCATATAAAAAATTCCACACAAAATTAACACAAATAATGCACAACGTTCAGAAATGTTTTACTCCACTTTTTTAACAAAAATATGTAACTAAAAATTTAGTTTTTTGGCTAATTGAAATTCAATTAATACCTAACCAACTAAATTGTAAGTATGTATTTTTTCGGAATAAATTTGTCGGGATAAGTGGAATAGACGTACACCCTTATATCCAATTATACATGATTTGAACCCGTAAATTTTTTTTCGGGTCGGTCGGGTTGAGGAAATTGTGAAATTTCTAGTTAAACAAATTTTAAGATTTGAGATTACCAAATTAAAAACACAAAAAATGAACTTTGTGCTGAAGTATTAACAGAGAAATGCAAATAACTAAACAGTAAAAAGTGTAATTAAATATCATATTTTTATTATGAACTTATTCCTCTGTCATGCAATCTTTTCCTTAAGTAATATGTAAAAATAAAATACAAAGTCTACGGATAAAAGATTATTCAAAGTGAATTTATTGACAATTGTGAAAGTGACATTAAATGTACATCAAAATTTAAATTTAAATTGTATCTATATTTATCCACCTCTCTATCAACTAGTCACCTATCGACTTGAAAAATTAATAATTTAAATTCATTGGCTTTTAATTAGCGACCAAATAATTTTTAAAATGCAACAAACTTGATATGAGCTTGATTAAAAATTAAAAATTATATAATTACCATTTTAAATTTATATTTTGACTTCAATTATGTCTAACACAATTAAGAGACATTACCTTTAATGTTGAGGTCATAAATTTTAAACTAAGTATCTATCACTCAAGTTAATTTAAGGACTTTGATGCTAACATAATTTATAATTAATTTGACTTTTATTTTTAACAGTTTCAAATAAATTCCTTGTCAAAGTGGGCATAATTAAACTACATCCATAGGGATAGTATGGTAATTTCAAGAAGAATAAAATTCGGTTAATCCGGATTGGGTGGAGTGATTTGGGGATTACCGTTTAAACTTTGAAAAACATATTCTAATCCTTTAACAGATCCAACTCCTCTAGAATAATTCCTCTAAAATTTCTTGTGTTTGTCCATGTTGTAGGCTTTAATTAGCAATTAATGCTAGGTAACCTATTTTCTCAATAAAATGTTACAAAGTTCATGTAACCAATGTTTTACTATCATCTAGATTTTAATCATTGGAAATTATCTAAAAAAATATATTAAGTATTGTAGAATATACAATTTAAATTTGGATATCTCTGAATATTGATATAAATAGAGGCGGAGCCAGTCTTTCAACCTATGGATGTTTAACACATATAGAGATTAATTATATAAAATTTTCATATGAGTCTGAGGTCAATTTTACAGTACACATAGTCATTACGGCAGAGACTAAGTACTCAAGAGAGACGATGATCTCGGCTGGACCCTGTTGTCTCCGTTTCCAGTTGACACAAATCTCAATAATATATCATCCGTTTCGATCCGTAGTTCCGTACCGCACACACATCTAGCGTGAAAAATGAAATGAATTGGAGACTATAATTTTATGTTTGAAACATAACAAATTATATGCTAAAGAATCAACCTTTAATCTAGTGGCAAAAAACAGTATTCTTCATGAAAAAATCATAAATTTAAAATTCAAATAAAATATTTTATAAACATTAAATGTGATTTAAAACAAACTATATGCTAGAGTGGAATTTGGACCAGGATAATTTTATGTTTGCTAGAATGATCCCATCAGAGCTTAATATCTATCCTTGTCATACGTAATATAAGAGTTAAACATTATCTTGACTGTGTATTTGCCTTTGCGTATGCAGTTTTACTTTAATCTTATTTCTGAAGTTTTGTAATCATTAATTGGGTTATAATTTAAAAGAGTTAAAAACCATGCCATAACTTTGACCATAAAAGTTATATATGAAATGATAATATTAGTGTACTCCAATTGATATACACATACCGTTTTCTTAATTTTTAGAAATTGAAAAACCTATTTGTCATGAAACAATTCAATTGTTATTTTTCTTCAAAAACAGAAAAACAAATCATTGATTCAGTCCAAATAGGGAGAAACCAAATTAATAATTCAGTACATTTTAGTTCACATCTCCACACGACTAACTACACAGATACCCCCCTCAACCCCGGGTTGACCGACCTATTGATTCGGTTGAACCCTGGTAACCCTCCCCCTGTTGCCAAGTGCTATTTGAAGGAAGAAGGAGGGTTACCATGTGTTGCCGAACAGCCCCGTAAAATGGTGACAAAAGGTGGACCGTACGTCCATACCATTGATTTGGTCACTCCATCTGGACCGAATTAATGTCTCAATCCTTGCTATTTTTGCAAAAGGTCAATTAAATGTTTTATACGCAGCCAATGTTATTTAATTAGAAAAATATATAGTCAGACTATTTTTAGAAATCAATGAACTGGAATAGATTATCTACGTAAGTAATACCAATTAAGACTTGAGAATGAAAAAGTCAATTAAATGTTATTTGAATGTCCCCAAAATGAGAGAAGAAACATTCAATTTTGAATTTAGTAGAAAACATGCACCTCAAGTTTATGTTAATTTAAGATACTTGTTTAAAAATATGTTAGCTGAGGTCAGTGTAGAACATAGATCAGTTCACTGCAATACATTGTTTTAAGCTCTTCCATTTAGAGAGTATGGTTTGCATCATTCACAAGAAATTAACCTAACCCTTATAAAATACTAATATGATATCAAAGGAATTCAAGCTACTCTTTGGCCTCTTTTGATACATGTGAAATCTCTTTTGGAAATATAATAGACAAAACAAAAGGCAGTGCAAAAATATGCTTCACAATTTTTCAAGAGATGTTTGGCATAGTGGAGGAAATTAGTTATGTAGTTATTAGTTCCGTCAGGTACGTTATGTATGTCGGTCACATGACATAACGTGTCTTTTTTCAATAAAAAATGACACGACACGTCACATCACAAGACATATTACGTGACAAATTTTATCAATATTATTTCATTATTATAATTTTTTTTGTACAAGTTTCTCTCATTATTATTTTATATGAACTAACTAAAACCTTGAAGAAAAATAGTTAAACATTATCAATCACATCACGTTTAATCATATCACATGTTATCACAACGTGACCACAAATAACATGACGTGAGGGTCCTCCACCATTTTAACCACGTCACGTCACGTAAAATAAAACATTGGTCACATACCGTGACATGACGAGACCAATCATGGCATATAGTCGTGTCATGTTTTTCTTGTTACTTCCATAACAGAAAATTCAAATGAAGTCGATAATATTACTGTACAATTTCATTTAAGCACACTATAGCATGTATTTTCCATCGTTCCATCATTGTTTTCTTTTCTTTTTTTTTGGTTTTGAAACCAATAAAATAAGAGAAAAAGAAACAAACAAATACTATATAATATATACAAGGACCCGACTACTGTCCGACGTAGAGACTAGAGAGAGATTCTAAAAGCAATCTATTTTAGAATAGAGGTCGTCTAAGGCCGAGTAGAGGGGGGCTGCAGCCTTGGGTCGCTCAACAATGCCGAGAAGAATGTCAGTGGTGGTCAGATATGGGTCCCCGTAGAAACGCAAATTTGCATCCAATCGAGTCACCACAAAGTTTCCCTCTAAAGAAACCCCCACAAATGCACCTTTTTCAACAAACATGCATAATTATATCAGCATTTTCAGATTATACGAACAATAAATGAACAAACTTATTTAGACAATGGACACTAGGTACTGGGGCCGTAGTCATTTTGGCGCCTATTTGGATTATAGGGGTCTGCTTTGAGATTTCTGCCAGGTTAAAATGGATGATGCAAATCTCATTCTACACAGTTGGGTACCGAAGTGGATCTGAACCCATCTGCCATCTTATCAACTGGTACCCAATATTTACCAATTACCAGAGCACGATGCAACTGGTACAACAAAACACCAATTAAGGTACCATGCATGCAGCTCCGTACCAGTAGACTGTGTAATAATCATGTGTATTGAAATATACATTTCCCACAGAGAAAACTTGCAACTTCTGGTAACAACACAGCTAAGTACCTTACCAGTAAAAGTTATCCTTGCTGAAACATTCCAGCAGCATACAGTTTTTTTTTTTTCTTATGGTATGAGCAGCAGAAAAAAAAAAAGTGGGGCCCAACTGCTAGCTCATACCAGAAAACTAGATTGAGATAATGGCTATACCTTTGCTACAACTGTAGGTGTAGCAGACACCAGAGCCTCTTTCGCCAGCTCTGAGATCAGCCTCCAACACTCTGCCAACGGGCCCTGCAGCAGCACTCAAGCCGGCTCCAAGAGAGAAATGCATGCGGCTTGTAAAAGTTTTCAATGCCTCCGAGCCGTAAAGTACTATTATGAAATCCATCAGCTCTCCGCCAATCTGTTTTATCTCATGTGAAAATCATTGATTGTTAATTATATTTTACTAATAGGAAATTTTATGTAAGTTTGTAATCCATTTGACAAGTGGTGCACATTCATATAAAATTATTTTTTTTCAAAAATGCAAAATAGTTCCTCAGTTTATATTTTTAACATTTTATTATGAAATCACCTTTGTAGCAGGTGTGACAGGTGAAGACACAGAAGATATCTCTATCCTTGAACAAGATGCATGCTCAAGCAAAGAGTAACTGGGTACCTCATACCAGTACATAACAGTAAAACAACCAACCAACCCAGTATGCGACCAAGAGAGTTTTTATTAGTCATAGTGGGGTTTGAGCACAGTTTCGGCCTATAATCTCAACCAAACACCAATAAACAATAGTTCTTAAGCAACTTGAGTAGGGTTCACATGCCTCAATCATACCTCACATTTATTTTCATTTTCAAAGTCCAAACAGTTGACCCGAACCGCTCAAAATGATCTCCATATTAAAATGTGCTTGGAGACCAAATTTATATTTTTTTGGAATTTTCTTACAATTTTTTCAGATAGGTACAAAATCACTGTTTTTAATGGTTCAAAATATTCTGAAAAACAGTGATTTAGTACCTACCTGAAAAAATAGTAAAAAAAATTCCAAAAAATATAAAATTTGGTCTCCAAGCATAATTTAATATGGAAATCATGTTGAGCGTTCGGATCGACTGTTTGTACTTTGAAAACGAAAATAAGGATGTGAGGTACGATTGAGGCATGAAAGGCGAGGCATTTGAACCTTGCTCAAACAACTTAAACCAAGTAAATTTAATACCAAGGCAATTTACGATACCATGGAAACAGTCGTATATACCTGTGCTCCCCAGCCTAAGCCAAGAGAGAGGATAGCAGATGGGGCCGACCATGTTCCGTCAGACCTCCTTGCAACCACTAGACCGGTACCGAGTTTGTAAGTCAGAATTGCACCGGCTTTGGCAACTGTCAGTATTGCTAACCCGCTTGCCCCATTCAGAACTGCTTGAGGGATTGACTTCTCTGGGTTGAATCTCGCAACCTGTTTTCACAAAATTAGATATATAAATCATAAAAGCTTTGATGCCAAGAGGATTATAATCTCAGATCTCATACTAATCTCTCATACCAGATCCAACAGGTGGAGAATCAAATATCAGACTACAATTTTCTCTTTACAATATCTAAGAGGAAAGCTGAAACAAAAAAGAAAAAGAGTGAGGATACTATGCATATTACACAGCAACCTGCACTATGGACTCATATCTCCCTTTTTAGATTTCAAATAGTCGATCAGAACCGTTAAACATGATCTTCATATGAAATTATACTTGCAGACCAAATTTTACATTTTTTAGAATTTTTTTGCTATTTTTTTTAAATAGGTAGAAAATCACTTGATTCGAAAATTCTAGACCATCCAAAAACAGCAAATTTATACCTGTCTAAAAAAATAGTAAAAAAAAATTCTAAAAAATGTAAAATTTTGGTCTGCAAGTAAATTTTCATATGAAGATCACATGTTAAACGGTTTGGACCGACTGTTTGAACTTCGAAAATAAAGATATGGATCCATAGCACGAGCCGATCCGTAATATGCATATTACCATAGGCTCACTCAAAGAAAAAAGAAAACAGTAACGAACAAACACAGCAATGGTAACTTTTTTACTCTGACGAGGTGATCAGAAAAATAATGAAAAGCATGCTATATCATGTAAAAGTACATTTTTAGATGGAAACAATATTAAAAAATGGATTATTATATCAGCACCAAACCTGAGTAAAGCTCCTTATTGAATTGGTTGCTTTATAAATCTCATCCTCCATTTTCATCCCGATCGGCAAATTAAGCCAACCTCGCATGCACGTCCAGTCCAAGACATCGTGCTTTGCAGTCTGACTAGCATTGCTCACCTGGTTCAGCAGTAAGCCCTGCACCGGGTCCAGCCGGTCATAGCATCCATCACAAACCCTCTGTGGGTCCCGCATCCTAAACTTGCGCGGTAGGAGGCACCTCCCCTTGGTGCAGACACGGCAAAACACGCCTCCACAGAAACGGCAGTGGTGCCGCCCCCTTGTCAGAGGTGCAAACGGGGCCGAACACTGCATGCAGAAGTTTGTTGAGCTGTCGGGCAGCCATTCGGGCGGTTCTGCCTCCAGAACTGTTTTGTGGGCCCCAACCGAGTTCATTATCTCACCTAAGAGTGGTGGGGCGCTTGGGAGGTAGACCGAAGGGAGGAGGTATGAATCACCATTGGAATTGGAGCCAAGGAAGGAGATGCCCGAGTTGTCTGATTTTGGGGAGGAGGGGTTACCGGTTTTGGTTTTTCCGGTCACGATTGCTACCAAACCAAGGAGCACATTTCTGAGGTTGACTTCTGGCCGCCGGCCAGATGCGGGCAGAGGGTCCCACCCGTCAGTACCAGATTCCTCTTCTTCTTCGGCTGCCGAGTCGTAGCCGTTAATTGCTGGGTACATGCTGGAATTGTGACTGACTTGCGGGCCCCACGGGTCGGTTATGGAATTTAAATTGGTATTGATCGGGTTATTAAGCTTGGGGAATGAGGAATACGTGACTATTTCTTTAGAGGATGCCATGATGAGGAACAGATCAATTAAGTAACTGCAATTTACAATAAGGATTTTGTTCAAATAGATTAAAATACCAGGATCAAATCCTCGATTCAAGTAAAATGAGAGATCAAAGGTAATTACTTTGCAGCAACCAATATTTTCTCATTTTATGATAATTCACAATCACTTGACAATTAGTTAATAATTTAGTGCAATCAACCACCCAGCCCATTCATCCAAATCAAACAACCTAGATAAGCAATACCCACTAATTTAGGTACTTCACGAGTATAATTTATTAGGGTTTCCAATTAGATAAGCGAAGAGAGCAAAACTCCCCGCAAAGAAATCAATTTGCTTCGTCAATTGCGAAAAAGCATAATCTTTGGGCACTCAATCCAAGACATTTAAAGCAAACCCTAGACGATCATATATACAATTTGCAAAGTTTACAGATTTTACCACTCAACCTCTAATTAGAATTACAGCATATATACAATTTTATACAAAGCAAAATCTCGGAACAGGAGGAGGTTACCTGAAATCAAATCAGAAGACGAAGACAATTTTTCCGATCAGCTAAGTTCAAAACCTTTTGCAATTCGATTTCGCGTTTGAGAGAGAGGCGGAATTGAGAAGGAAAGCTAAAGCAAGAACTAAGGTCGGGTCGCACGAAATCCTTCATTTCAGATGAAGAGCACAAAGTATTTACGATTTATTGTGGAATGTTTTACTACGGGACCCGTGTAGTAAGTAAAACATACTATTCTTTGACCTGCTATATGTATTTCTATAAAGTTAACGCATCAATAAGAAATTCCTCCTAGGATAACGCAGTGCGGATTTGGGCTCTTATCGAACTTTTTGTCAGACAAATATCAATTTTGGGCCTTAGTTTTGGGCCTTAATTCTAATAAAAAAAGCCCACTGATCTAGGGGACCATATCCCCTAAGTAACGCAAAATTTGAGTTTATTTATGGACCGTCCGATCAAAATCGGGCCAATCTGGCTCGAGGTAGAATGCAAAACCCCTTGACTATTCGTGTCAGATCAAATTGAACGGTCGTGATTCAACCTTAAAATTTGAGTTACTTTAAGGGATCTGAATTCCTGCTTCGCTCAGCTCAGTGCCTCAGAATCGCGCTTGTGCGTTTCTTTTGATTTTCAATTTCCCTCTCCGCCTCTCTCTTTCTCTAGGTCTCAATGGCAAATCATGGTAAAAAGGTGGATGTCGATAAGCTTTTACCGTTGTTAGGAGACACGGTTAAGGTGCTGAATACAAAGAAGGAAGGCGATGTGCTGGTTCAATCTTGTGACAGTGCAGTTACAATTATGTCCTCATTTCTCTCCTCTTCCCATGATCTCCGTGCATCAATTGAAGGTAATTCCAGTCTTTAGATAATTTTTGTTTAGTTTTTCAAGTCATCTCTATGCAAATTTTGTACAAAAAAAAAAAAGAAAGATTTACAAATACCTGAGGTTCTGGTAAAATTTTAATTGAAGGGGCAATTTCATGTATACCCCTCAAAAGTTCCAAAATTACGTATTTCCCCCTCTAAAATTCATAATATCATATTTACCCTTTGTTAAAAGGGCATAAATTACAAACCTCAGCAGGAATCATGGGTGAATTAACAGCAGTAGAAGAAAGTTCTCCTTTCAAGGCTCCAACAACTGCTTCTGCTATTTCTATCGCAACTCCTTTTGTGTAAAAAAAAATTAAAAAACATGTTAATAATCAGTATTTTACTATTTTTATATTCAATATTTGGAAGCGATAATTTAAGTCTGCAACACAGTAAATTGTCACATACACTTTGGTTCCCAATTTACTTTTGATACCAAAACTACCCATTTTTTCATCCTCATATTACATGTGAACCATGACAAAAGCTGGCTTCTTTGGGCATCACTTAACAGTAAATGCGTAATTTAAATAATTTGCAAGGGTATGTATCTCAGTAAATGCGTATGTATCTCAACGTAATTTAAATAATTAGAGGAAATATTAAATTGTTGGGGAAAGATTTCAGCGTTGTTACCCCTCACAACTGTTACCCTTGCAAAGATTTCAGCGTTGTTACCCCGACTGTGCTAGCACCAAGATCTCAGTAAATGCGTATTTAAATTATTGGGGAAAGATTTCAGCGTATGTAAATTCTTTGTAGGGGAAAAAATTATTTTATTATCCTTCTTGTAAGGGTATATATATTTAAATAATTTGCAGTAGTACACATTAATTAGCTCCTTTTAGTAGTAATGAGTAATTTACCAGAGCCTTGACTGTGCTAGCCTCAAGGTGAGGGGTAACATTTTTGTTTTTGCTTCAGTGTCTTTTTTCCTTTTTGGTAAGTTTATGTATGTGATTATAAAATATGAAATTAGAAATTGACAATCTAATCGAAATGGTACTGAACACTTCTGATTTTCCTTTGTGCATTTTCTCAGCTTATTGGCAAATTGAGGCCATATGTTTAGCCTGATTATGCATTAGTATTAACATGATTTTCTTTGTCAGATTGTCAGAAAAAAATTGATGCATGCAATAGAGATACAGAAAAGGTCAAAAGTGAGTCTGTACCAGATGATGAATTGGTACGGATCCAAAAGGAGTTAGAGGAGATGAAGAAAGCTGAAGAATTACTTCTTGAAGAACTAAGATAAGTGCTCTATATCACTAAATTCTTTCAGCACCAGTACTCTTAACATTTGTTGCATTGAGCTATTTACTGATAGCAAGTAGCTGAAACTGGTACACATAAACTGCCTGCACATCCTATAATGCACTCAATTTGTATTGTTTCAATTAGTTCAATAAATATAAGGGAGTGAGGCTATGGTACTATGCGTAGCGTGGATTGGTATGTACTATTGATCAATATTTTTGTTTTCAAAGTCCAAATAGTTAATCTGAACCGTTTAACATGATCTCTATATGAAAATGTACTCGCAGACTAAATTTTACATTTTTTTATTTTTTTACTATTTTTTTAGATAGGTAGAAAATCACTACTTTTGAATGGTCTAGAATTTTTAGATCAAGTAATTTTCTACCTTTTTAAAAAATAGTAAAAAATTTTGAAAATGCAAAATTTTATCTACAAGTATCATGTTGAACGGCTCAGATGGACTGTTTGGATTTTATAAACAGAGATATTGATCCATAGTACGAACGAAATCGCGCTATGCATAGTACCATACCCTCACTCAATATAAGGTGTTATTTATTATGAGTTATATTTATATCTATCTATCCATCTGATATAAGTATTATTTTCAATACCAACACAGATGTTACTGCTAAGCTCGAGGAGTTAGACCATCAGAGGATCTCTGTAGAAGAGAAGAAGAATAGTAACAGCCAAAAAGAGAAAAATATGGTTAAATCAAAGTAAGTGCTGGAAAGAAACTAGTTCTGTTGAATGCTTGCTTGTCAAATCTGAATTTCAACTATTGTTTTTTCTAATATTGATATCAAGGGAAAATGATAGTGGGTTTTGATTAGTTGCATTTATATGTCTTGTATTGAGCTCGTCAGGCTGTACTGATATGCAAATATTGGTACAGATACAAGTTAAGTTGTAATTAAATCATGGAAAAAAAAAATTCAAGTTAACGTACTGAGATCTGACACATTAGTTCATTAAATGATACACTAGTTTTTTTTTCTATTTAATTGACTAATTAGTTTAACTTTTTATTTATTTTTCTTTCAGGAAAGTGCTTTCTATGTGTGCCTCTGTTACAAACATAGTCCCAAATTTATATGAGCAAGACAAAATTTCTGGATGTATCCTTTTACTTTCTATACACTCTTTTACCTTACATATTTAAATATTCTCGATACAAGGCTAGAAATTTAGTTTATTGGAATGATATGAAATTTCATTATACTTCTGATTTCTTTAAATTAGGAATGTAGATATTGTGGATAAGAACAAGAAGCGAATGGAGACATTTGAATTTGAGAGTGCGGATTTTGATGCTTGCAACCAACTCTGGCAAATGCTTTCGAAATAGTAGCAACAAGGTCTTCTCACTCCTCTTCTTTACTTTCCCTAGTTAACCTATATGTGTGCTAGTTGTAGTTAGTATTGTGTTGTCAGATTATTGGTTATGGATATATCTCTGCTTATATCCTATGTACTTTTGCAGTTCACCCCTTTTACTTACAAAATCCTTGTTTTATGCATAAGAGTAATGGTCACTGAATTGAGAAAACTTTGATAGTTGTGTTGTGTGAACAAAATTGAGGCAAAAAACATTTGAAGTGTGTGCTGTGTGATTGTGATACAGTGTGCATCAAACCATGCTTGAATAGCATCAAATTCAAGTTGTAAGAACCGAAATGATTTGAGTTGAATAGCATCAAAATCCTTCATAATCCATTCATGCCAAGGTGGTCACCAATTCAAGTTTTGAATAGGAAAAATAAAACCTCATTAAAGATAATGGCAATATATTGAACATTTAGAGAGAATGTATTTCTCCCATACAAGCATCCACACAACAAAATGTAGGTTCAATCAGCAAATAATAACAAAATAAACATTTATACATCATGTCATAAAGTTTGTACTCTAAACAATTTAATCATTCGCATATGGAACAACTATGAAAGAAATAATATGACGAAAATCAATTGCCTTTGCAATTTCAGTTGATACTTCTCAGTACATGCATTGGAGGGCACCACTTCCCCCGTGTTTAGCATGGTTCTCTCTATATGTGATTATTGTAAATGCATTCCAAAATATTTAGTTGAAGCCATTGAAATCGATATACTTGTAAACCGATAGGTATATCGGTTTTAATGGTTTCGATTCGTCGTTTGAAGCTAATATGATAGGTTTTAGAATTAAGCTCACCAAAAAATATATGTTGATGAGCTTAAAAACATCCTAGTTTTACTTCATAAAAATAAGTAGAGGATCTACAACTCGGCACAAAATAGTTAAAAACATAAATAGAAATACATATATGATGTATCACTTTGATTTGGCTCAAATAAATTACATAAATACATTAAAAAAGATTAGATTTGGGGGCTCAGAAGTGATAATATTATTGGTAATTTTGTCCTAATTAATTGATAAGATGAATAAAAGCATTCAATGTGATGTATATAAATTATTGGTAATGCTGTCCTAATTAATTAATAAGATGAATAAAAGCATTTAATGTGATGTAAATATATCAGATTTGATGCACAACTTCTAATTGATAAGATGAATAAAAGCATTCAATGTGATGTAAATATATCAATTTGATGCACAACTTTTAATTGACAAGATGAACAAAAGCATTCAATGTGATGTAAATATATCAAATTTGATTCACATCTTTTAATTGATAGGATGAATAAAAGCATTCAATTTCAATGTGATGTGAATATATCAGATTTGATGCACAACTTTGTTGAACTCTTTCAATAATATGTTGTATTATTCAAATGCTATATGTTATTCAAATAACACTTGTTCAAGATTTAATTACGCCTGCTATGTATTTTGCTGGGGTGATGATTTTAAATTAGCAGTTTTAGTTTCATACAACACACAAATTATATGTAGTGTTATTTCCATCTTTATAGTCTGAGAGCTGCAAGAAGCTGAAATTGCTTTTTTTTTTTTAATATTTCTCTATCTACAACTCTGTATCCAACCGTGTAAACAAGTCAAATATTATCTGTCCGTATCTAGATCCAAAAATTAGGTACGGATATCCGATATCTGATTATTTGTACGGATACGGATACGGATATATATGGTTTTGAATTTTAATTATCCGTATCCGAAATAGTAGATACATACCACATGGTTTGATATATATCATGAAAAAGTTTATGTAATTCACTATTATAAAAAACGGATATCCGTATCTGTCTAATATCCGATCTGTATCCGTATACGAAAAATAAAAACAGATACGATATGGTTTTACCACTAGCCGATCCGTCCGATCCGTTTGCATCCCAGTAATGACCCATTTCACCCTTTACCGCATGTTCCATTGTCGCAGAAGAACGCAGTTGTGAACACTGCTAATTAGTACATTATCTTCTGCAACACGAAAATTTATACAGTTACAATTGTAGAAAAATGTTGCAATGTTCTAAGAGCATATGCATTGAAAAACAAAAATTCAAAAAACACACTTGGCACTTTTTAGGCCGATTTTTTATACCATTTAAAAACAAAAATAATTAGTTTTTTGAAAAATTTCTAGTTTTATCACTTCCGCAGTTTATACCTATGAAATCAAATCACAGTTATAAACTGTGGAAGTTTACAAAAATACAGGACACAATTTATAAAGAAGCATCGCTAAAAGAATTTCAGTAAGCATTCAAATCTGCTGAAATTTCAAACCGAATTTCAAAAACCTGCAATCTCATCTTCTCTATCTCTCTTCAAAGATTTGAGGAGAGAGATAGAGAGAGGATGGGATTGCAGGTGCTAATAATTTCAGCTAATGTGAATTCTTTCAGTGACAGTAACTCAAACAGCATGCCAATTAATGATTTGTGCCAAGTACCTATATGTGTTGATTTGATAGATGACATGGCAATTTAAATTATTGTGGTCCGATCTTGACACCCATCTCTAAGGAAATGTATTGCTTAAAATTATTGGAAGAAAGAAAAAATCTTAATTTCCAGCTCCACTATTTAGAGAAGATGCATGATGCCAACCACCATGCTGGTTTCGCATGTATAATATGAAAAAGTGGTAAAAAAAAAATTTTAAGATAGTAAATATTTTTTTTGGCTTTTTCGGAGCATATGTATCGAAGTAATTGTACCGATAATATTAAATAAAAAGACTAATACCCATAAACAAAAAGCTAAATGTGTGCTATTGGATCCATAAAAGCTAAGCTATTGGATAAATGTGTGCTAATTCAGCTACAACCGCTATAGCTATAGTAGCTGACCGCTATTATCGCTACGCTACATGGTTCGCTATGCTAGGTATGCTAAATCGAACTCTGTACTTCTGTTCCTATTTGTGATTTAGTCTTCTATATCGGAAAATATTCTAATATTAATTCTTCCATTTGCTTGCTCTTCGTCTAGTATTCGTTTGTAAATTATTGCTCTTCGTTTCAATTGAAAACTTATTTCGATTATTATAATCTGATAAATGATCAAATAGATACTGACTTCATTTCACTTGTAAAATTAATTGCTCTTTGTCTATTATAATTTGTAATACTATGAAGTATGAACTATTAAAGAATGTAACCTTGTAGATCCTTTTTTTTATTTGCATGACTGGAAAAAGTATAGACTTAGATTAGTTGTCATTTGATTGTTAACTCAATTCTCCTATGTTAATAATGTTGATAATTAGTAGAAATATAGAATATAATTTTTAAAAAGAATAATTTCAGCTAGCTACGCTATTCGCTATACTTTTTTTTTTTAACCTTTCCGCGATAACGTGGTAATCGCTATTTAGAACCTCGACAAAAACTAATTAAAATTACAAACACTTACTTCCCAATAAATGCACTACTACAATACAAAAACAAAATAAATATTATGACGACGTACCAAAGCAGTTAACGTGAGACATCTCACCTAGTTTATCTATTTTCAAACAGTTTGAACATTGTATGAAGGTCTCCCAACATGTCCTGTAATAATCGTTTGGAAGGTAAAGAAAAAGCTCATAGGCTCAGCCACATAATTCAAGGGGATTGTACTTGCCACCTGGCCCATTTTTTTTTTTTTTTTCAGAAACATGCTTATGTTGTTATTATTGTTTTCACTTAAATTATAAAAATATTTGTAGTTCAAAATAATACAAAATTAGGGGCAATTTCATGTATTTTCCCCTCTAAAATTCATAATATCATATTTATCTATTAAAACTCTTTTTGAATTTATAAAATACCTATTTTAGTCTTTAAAAAGGTATGTGTGGTATGTGTAGTATGTGTAAGAATAATGTTTCATCTTCTAACTCATTGATTTTCGAGGACAAATGATTTATTTATCTACTTGTGATGCATTCACATTGGCATTTAGGCATGTGCTTACGTGTGCGTCACATGTAAAAAAATGAACCATTTGTTCTCAAAATCGATTAATTAGAAGCTAAATATCTCTCTTAAACATGATATGAATTTTTTATATTTGTTAATAAAACGTAAAATGGATACTTTATAAATTTGAAATGAGTTTTAATAGAAAAGGTCAATAAATTGGGTAAAGTTGTGAGTTTCTGAGATTTAAAAGAGTAAATATGATATTATAAATTTTAGAGATGGGATACGTAATTTCAATGTTTTTGAGGGGTATACATGAAATTCCCCCCACAAAATTATGCCCCACCATATCATACTTTGTGACTCCGCCCCTCTGAGGAAGCTAGAAGTAATTAATTATAGTAATCCTAATTAATTAATTAATTACTTTATATGCATTGAAAAACCATTCAACCTCTTTGCTTGACCTTCAATCAAACAAAAAAAAAGTAAATAAGAATATTGAACACTTGAACTTTAAGTTAGGTCTACAACCTCACTTTTAAAACTCAATAATGAACTATTTAAAAAAATATATTTGAATCTCTCTCCAAAAGTAAGATATCTCTCTTTTTTTTCCAAAAAATGCTCTCTAAATTAGTCATGTCTATCACAAGTTAGCTTGAGATATGATATGAGTATATGACACTTGTTTCTTTCTCTTTTTTCTTCCTTCAATTATTTATCTTCTATTTATGGTAAAATCTCACCTAATTATTATTTTTGTCCAAAAACTTATCTTGTTTGTTTAGATGTTGTCATGTGCCTAAGGCCTATTGATTGATTGATGTGTTCTTTCTTTCAAGCAAAATATTTAATAGTGTTTGATTTCTAATAAAAATAGGATGGAGAACTGATGACATATTTTGCTTTGTAATAATTATTCACTTAAATTACATAGGTATTGAACTACACAAGTTTTCAGCTTTTAAGTTATATAATTAAGGATTTTACAGGGCAAATCTACAACCATTTATAGAGGTGCTTAGTCACCTCTACAATTTTTTAAATTTTAATTATGCATATTAAAATTAAAATTGTATTTTGTTTTTAAAGTTTTTATACAGTTCAGCTCCCTTTATAAAATACTAATTGTGTAATTGTAGTTTGGTGATTAAAATTTCACTTTGTGATTGTAAAAACTCGAGTTCAAATCCTCACATATTGTGGATTTTACGTGTCTAGGGGTGATTAATGAGCGAGCATGAGCGAGTTGGGGTATGCTCATGCTCGGCTCGAGCAAGTTGTTAATGAGCGAGTTAGAGCGAGTTGTTAATGAGCATGTTGATAATGAGCGAGTTGCCGAGTTGTTTAAAATACATCATTCAAAAACTAATTTTCATTTATAGAATTTAACAAATTGTCATAATCCAACCTAATTAAATAGTACATAATTTAACAAAAAATTATCTATAAGCAAATTTAACAAAATAAAAAAACTATATTCTTGTTGTTCTCACGGCCCTACATGTCACATACTCAAAGGTCAAAGCTATCTCCTTGTCACATATCTACAAATTTGCATTATCAAACAATAATAAAAATGTAGAATTTAAGAATATACAAATTCATAACTGTACAAATCCAGAAAGGTGTATTAATGATCAAATTTTGGGTTATATTTTGAGACAAGTGTATTGATGAGTATGGCCCGAAACCAAAGAAAATTAAGGAATAGTGCATTGAATGGGAATTGTAATTTGCTTGTTTTAGGAAAATTTGCAAATTCTTAATATTATTTTTTCATAAAAGAATGGATATACTAACAGCTATTAGAGAAGTTGCCAAACTAAAACAAAATGAAATGCATGAAAACCAGAAATATACAAATTCACATACTTTTGCTGCCGCGCCCAAATATTTCCAAAATTTTCAGCTACAAAACCAATTAACCAAATAATATTTAAGGGATTAGATATGACATGATTTATGTAACCAGTTCTTAGTGAGCGAGTTATGAGCGAGTTGGGGTATGCTCATGCTCGGCTCATTAAGTTAATGCTCGACTTGTTAACGAGCGAGTTATAGCGAGTTATTAATGAGCATTTAGCGAGCGAGTTATGAGTGAGTTACGAGTTATGAGAAATTTACTCACCCTTATACGTGTCAGTCCCTCCCAATTAAAATTTTCTAATTCTTCCCATGAAAAATTTGTAGGTATTTGTTAGTATGTTGTGTATACAACAACATTATGTTAATAAAAATAGCTTTTTATATGCATTATTAATCATATGTAGCAATTTTTTTTAGTTCTACTAAATCACCACTAATTAGAAAATTAAGTGTACAGTTGCTATTAAAATAAACTATAACTAGGTCACTGAATCTGTTAGTTACTCGGAATGATCATGATTTTATGATTATTAAATGTAACAAATAGTTTGGCATTCCAGCCATGCTATGGTGACTTCTTACTAGTAATAGTACAATTAGGTATAATAAAGAAAAAATTATACATAATTAACAACAAAATAATCTATACCTAGGAACAATTAACAAAGTAATTATTGGATTCTTGTCAATCCCACAACTCCCAGCTAATTATTGGTGTTAGTCTATGATCTTCTGTGGCCAGGACTTTAGGTATCTCAAAACATGAATAAGGTGTGAACTAGTTTCACACCTTGTTTAATTAAGGATTTCAACTAAACAAGGATTTATAATTAATAAATAATATCAGGGTGGAGGGAATTTGGATCCCCAAAAGTAACCCAAATTTTGAGTTTTGATCCGGACCGGCCGAGTTGCTATAATACAAATATTAAAGGAGCCTGTGCATTCCACCACGGGCTGGATTGGCTCGAATTTCTGATCAAACGGTCCGGATCAAAACTAAAAAATTGTGTTACTTTAGGGGATACGGACTTGGGTGGAAGGGCATGGTATTTCTTAAGTTATGATTTTTTTTCTTTAAATATTGCAAAACTATGTTTATAATCCAAAATAATAATAAGATTACGTCTTGTAATTATATTTTGCCCCCCTCCCCCCTAAATTATTTTTGAGCTTAGACAATGAATGAAACCAACCTTTTTTAATTTCTATTTTTTTTTCTTTTATATTTGTAAGGATATTGGAAAGCATGTGTTATCATAAGATATTTTTTTTGATGGAGGTCTATTGACATTTGACAATAAGTTGAGAATATTTTTTAAATCAAATAAAAAATAGAGAAAAAAAATATAGACGTGTTTTGATTGATTTTAAAATTAGTAACAGACATATTTTATAATTTGAATTTCAGTTGATATTCTTTTAAAGATTGTTAGATGTAAAAAATTCAAGCCGTATGTAATAAATGACAACACTTGCATCTAGGGCTGCAAACGAACCGAACCGAATCGAACTTACCTCCAGTTTGAGTTTGGTTTGAATTAATTTCGAACTAGGTTTGGTTTGAATTAATTTCGAACGAACCCAATTTCGAACCGAATTTTTTACGAACTCAATTTCGAACATTTACGAACTTTGTTACGACTTACGATTTATGACTTCTGACTGGGCCATAGTGCGAAATTACAGCACAAGTCAGTACACTTCAGCAAAAGTCAGTACACGACTTACGATTGTTGAACAAGTGATATAACCCTAACATCTTAAGTACACCTCCAATCTAGAGATAGAAAGAGCACAAGTCAGTACACTTCAGCAAAAGAGCATATAAGAAAACTGATAATGAGTGTCTTGTAATATGCAATTTATTCTCTTGGTCTTCTTGTTTCCAGCTTAGTTAATATTTTATTTAATATTTTATTGAGTGAGTTTAAAAGTGCATTGCAGTGATACAAAATAAAATTAGGCATCAAATAATTTGGAAAAAAAATATATATATTTTCAAACTTTTTACATTTTTTTTACTTTTGCATTTTTTTTTTTTATCAAATAAATAAGTATTTTTTGTATTTTTTTTTCTAAATGAATAGCTGATCAATAACAGCATTTTTTGCATTTTTTAGACATATAAAAGAAATATTGTACCTTGATCATTTTTTTGACAGAATTTTTTTCATTTTTTTGACAGCAATACATTTTTTTGCATTTATTTTCGGACCGTTCGTTTACCGCGGGAATTCAACGGTCGATCTGCAACAAAATAATTCCAAATCTGATCTAGAATGATCAAGGTGCAATATTGAACGTAACCAACATAAAATTTCGGAAGTTTTATTATGTATGAGCTTTGATCCAACACGAAATGTTTATGGCCACACGATGCTTCAATTTTTGATCAACTAGATGGATGGGTAAATCAAAACAAAATTTTATCAAACTTTCATGGAAGATGATAAATGCAGTGCTCTTTGATTTCAACGGTCCCGATCGAACCACAGACGATATATTTTTGTGCGCCTTCATTAACTCACAAGGCAAGAGTTTATGTCTCATGAAACATATACTTTTGCTTTCTAAGTTAATGAAGGCGCACGTAAACATGTCGTCCGTTGACCAATCGGGGCCGTTGAAATCAAAGAGCATTGCATTTATCGTCCTCCATGAAAGTTTGATAAAATTTTGTTTTCATTTACCCATCCATCTAGTTTATCGAAAATTGAAGCATCGTATGGCCATAAACATTTTGTGTTGGATCAAAGCTCATACATAATAAAACTTCCGAACTTTTATGTTGGTTACGTTCAATATTGTACCTTGATCATTCTAGATCAGATTTGGAATGATTTTGTTGTAGATCGACCGTTGAATTCCCGCGGTAAAACGAACGGTCTGAAAATAAATGCAAAAAATGTATTGCTGTCAAAAATTTGATCAAGGTACAATATTTATTTTATTTATTTATTATTTATTATTTATTATTTAATAGTTTCTTAAAGTTGAAATTAATTGAACAAATTTATCAAATTAATAATAACTTTATCAAAACAAAGAAAAAAACGAGAGAGTTGAGACTGGATTACCCGAAAAACTCAGAATCCTACCATAAAAAGCAAAAATTCTGGTATAAACATGTAAATTTTTTAATTTGAGCTTTGTTGTTGAATTTTTTTATTTGAGCTTGTAATTGGACCGGGCTTTCTGTTTCAGAAGTCAGAATTCAAAGCAATTATGGACTGGACGGCTTATATTTTCATCAGTGAACATAAGTTATCAGTAGAAATTAACGGTTCACGTTTGAGTTAATTTCGAACTAAATTTGGTTTGCGAACCTATTTCGAACGAACTAGGTCCAGTTTGAGTTTGGTTTGAATTAATTTCGAACTAAGTTTGGTTTGAAATAATTTCGAACGAACTCAATTTCGAATCGAATTTTTTCCGAACTTTTTCGAATCAAACTCGAATCGAATTACGAACTACGAATTTTTTGTGCAGCCCTACTTGCATCAGATTTTATTTATTTTTATGTGCTTGAAAATTTTAAACAATGATCGAATGATCGAGATTAAATGTGTAATTTAAAATAAAATATCATTTTAAACCGTTAAAGTTTATCAGATTAATTTATTGTTAATGTATCCCAACTAATCAAGAACATTTTGTAGAGAGTGGGAAGGTGGCCAGGTGGGGCGCATTCCTTAATTAAGTGGCAACGAAAATTTTAGGGGGGGGTTTCATGTATATCCTTCAAAAACATTAAAATTACGTATTCCCCCTCTAAAGTTCATAATATCAAATTTACCTTTTTAAATTTCAAACACTCACAAATTTACTCATTTGATTGTCTTTTCTATTAAAATTCATTTTAATAAAATAAAATACCCATTTTTATCCTTTATTTAAAAATAAAAAAAACACATGTAGCCTATTTAAGAAAAATGTTAGTCTTCTAAGAGGGCAAATAGTCAATTTTCCTACTATTCACATATACACGGCGACATTTAAGTATACGCATGTGTATGCGTCAGTAGAGAAATGAACCATTTGCTATCAGAAACCAACCAATTAGAAGACTGACATGCTACATATTGTTTTTTTTTTAAATAAAGAGTAAAATGTGTACTTTATAAATTTAGAATGAATTTTGGTAGAAAAGACAAATAAAATGAGTAAGTTTGTGAGTTTTTGAAATTTAGAAGGATAAATATGATGTTATGAACTTCTAGGGGGAGGGTAAATATCTACTTTCGAAGTTTTTAGGAGTATACATGAAATTTTCCCAATTTTTTAATATGACCAAAATAATATATATTTTTTTAATAAAGCCACGTAGGCATATCTTTCTTCTTTTATCTACTTCATTTGGTGACGCTTAAAGAACCTTTGAAATCAAAGATGGGAACATAGGTTTGTATTATAGTCAAACTATGCCTAGACACCTAGTATCATTCATCCAATCATTAGTAGTACCTTTTAAGAAGTTTAGTGATGTATGAAATGGACCTTCTAGGTTCTTTGGTCACCTTACAATTAAATGCACAATTCATCTTTATATATATATTATGAGTAAAGCTAAGGTGCTCTTAAGTGTACCGTACTCCTAAATGTAGGCCGTTGGATTTCTTTAAAAGTCGTGCTACCACGCCTTTTAAAGAATCTACACGACTTTTAAAGAAATCCAACGGCCTACATTTAGGAGTACGGTACACTTAAGAGCACCTTAGCTTTACTCATTATATTATTATTGTGATTCTTTTTTCTTGTTTTGAGGCTTTAGAAATATCTTTAAATAAACACAGTACACTATTTTTAAATGCTTGCGCCGTTTTGGTTCTGATTTATTAAAAAATTGTTTTTGTCATCTTATTATTTTTGTTTGAAAAGTCACAGAAATGTTAATTGGATAATCATCAACAAAAGATAAATCAGATCAAGATGCACTAAGGATATGCTTCGGAACACGACAGTGAGTAGATCTGGCCGTTGTTGGAGGACGGTGGCGGCTGAAGAAGCAGATCCGATCGTGGAGCGAGATGGAGATTAATGTATTAGAGTGATTAAGAGTGTATATAAATATGATTAGAGTGTTAGAGTGGTTTAGAGAATTTCATGAGAATAAAATAGTAGATCTAGGAATTATGATCATTTGACTAATTGTAAATACGTTTTTTTATCAATGAATTGTTAGTATGTATTTAAAGCCACTAATTTTAAAAAAATTGGATATGTTCATATGCTCAGAACAACAAAATCGAAAAAAATAGGAGAGGAGAGGAAAGAATCTATATCCTCTCATATTATTATAAGAGTACAATGAGAAAATCCAGACTGTTCTTTATTTTTGGTACGAATCTCAAAACAAACTCTCTATATTTACAATAGATAAAAACTTCTTTTGGCCTGGCTAGACTTAAATCCAGCCGTTCATTCCTCATTGTACCCTCGGGTACCTAAGAGGATACAGATCCGAGAGGAAGGGGAGAGGAGGTGAAGTTGATGTACAAATTTGGTGAATTTTGTCCATCCAAAAGCGAGTTTGACTCTGCTGCTTTTCCGGATTCAACCATTCAAATTCGTCGAGATTTGTGCATGAAAAAATTTCTTTATCGAGATACGCGAATGAAAAAATTTAAATAGTTAGATCCGGAAAAACAGGTTCTTGCTTTTCTTTCAGAAAAGCAGCGGAGTCCATTCTCCAAAAGCGGGTGTAGTCATATAGAGGAGGTAAAATTTCACGATAGTCCTTTACCTCTCTTCGCGTTTCTTTTCTTTACACAGTATGTTCTGAAACACGAACTAAAAACAAAGTAATATTCTATATGTAAATTGATGCCACCAAATTATTATAACATCTTACTAACTAATATATCATTCATACTTTGTACACTGATGAAAATGTGAAATGCAACTAATCATATCATTTTGGGGTTTCTTAGCACCTAACAAGAGCACTACAATTAAGACCCCCTAGAACAAGCTAGCACCTAGTCTGATATTATTTAAAATTCAAATCAAATTTAATATGACAAACCTAATATATATTCCTGTGACCCTGTCATGGAATAAAGGAAATCATAACGTATTTCAGTGGAGCCCAATTCAATTTAGATTTTGTTGTTCTTGCTCTCTGTCTAACTTTCTGTTTATGGTAGTTGGTATAAGGACAACTTTAGCAAATAAAAAATAATATAATCCTACTTCAGAAAAATGCTGTGTATAAATTAATAAAAAGATGAACTACTCGGAACGGCGCTACCTAGTAGATTTTGCATCCATTTAATGTCTGCAATTAATTAATCAAGCTTTTGTCTTATTAAAAAAAATAAAAATAAATTACCCCTAATTTCTTTTCAAAATCTAATACACTTCACTCAAATAATGGGTTAGGATTCCTAAAGTAACTTAAAATTTGAGTTTGGATCTAGATTGTCCGATCAGATTCCCGACTAATCCAGTCTGAGGTAGAATTCACGGATCCTCTTTAATATTCATGCAGATTTTGATCGGATGCTCTGGATCTAAACTCAAATTTTGAGTTACTTTAGAGTATTCGAATTCCAAATAATGAGTTTGGTTCTGAACCGTCCGACTGGAATTCAGACTAATCCAGTCCGAGGTAGAATTCACGGGTCCTGTTTAATATGCGTGCAGATTCTGATCAGACAATCCGGATCTAAACTCAAATTATGAGTTACTTTAGGATATTTAAATTCCAAATAATGAGCATCTATTCTTGAGAATTAGTTAAAAAGAAAAAAAAAACCACAAGAAATTAAAATTTGATTCTTTTTTAGCAATGTAGAACACATTAAATGCTTGGATTGGACATTTAAATCTCAACTTTAAAATTTGGTTGCTTAAGCACAAGAAGTCAAGAAGATTTATTGTGTTTGGTAAATCACCATACCCCACATTATTATTCCAAGTATGATTCTATAGTTGTTATTATGTCAATCTCTATGTAAATTTATTTAGCAATTATTATATGACTAATTTTATTAGACAACGGCTGAGCATTGATAAAATAATTATTAATATTATAAAATTAAATTGTAGATATGTATATATTTTATTTTAGATAACTTGTGTATAAAATTTAGTATAAATAGAATAATATGATTACTGATAAGTGCTGATAAAATTAAACTAGTATTTTTTTTTTTTTCACATCGCTTGACAAATGAACAATTTTAATTGAAAATGTTCCAAATCGAATATACACTTCATCTAAATTACAAATAACATATTTATAATGAGAAGGGTTCAAATGCACCATAATTTTTGTGCTCCAATATGCTCCACATCCTTTATCTCCATTTTCAAAGTCCGAACAGTTGATCCGAACCGCTCAACATGATCTTCATAATAAAATATGCTTGGAGACCAAATTTTATGGTTTGTTTCTAAAACAAAAATAGGTTAAGCTTGAATTAATAGTGTACTGATAAAAATAATTAGACGGATCAGATTACATCATTTTTTTTGACACATTTTGACACCTACCATTTTCAAAGTCCAAATAGTCGATCCAAACCGTTCAACATGATGAATATATTAAAATGTGCTTGGAGATCAAATTTTACATTTTTTTTGAATTTTTTTACTA
This sequence comes from Carex kokanica, assembly GCA_025461125.1. Classification (NCBI taxonomy): domain Eukaryota; kingdom Viridiplantae; phylum Streptophyta; class Magnoliopsida; order Poales; family Cyperaceae; genus Carex; species Carex kokanica. The sequence goes on from JAJGRX010000435.1 coordinate 2,062,515, forward strand.
TTTATTAAGATTGTTACAAAATCGTTGTTTTCAGACAATTGAAAAACAACGATTTTGTAACCATCTTAATAAATAGTAAAAAAATTGGGAAAAAATGTAAAATTTGATCTCCAAGCACATTTTAATATGGTGATCATGTTGAAGGGTTCGGATCGACTGTTTGGAGTGTAATTGGATCCCTCCTCAAATAATTAACCTAAGTAAAATTATCAATTTTGCAAAATCATGCAGATCAAATTTTCAATTAAATTAATTATATTTATGGATAAGAACGATTGATGCACAAAAATAGTTAAAGCAAGAATTAATTTGAAAGCGTTAGTTTAACAAACACACCAATAGCAAGTTAGCAAACAACACAGGAGACAAAAGAGATAAAAGAAATAGGTCAAAAAGTGCTTGGCAGTCCTAGTACCTACACCTCCCTATATAATGTAAAAAATTGCATCTTGCTCCAATAAATCAATAAAGTTATTAATTTCATGAGATATTATTGTTTAATGGACTATTTGACACATTGTAGATAAGTTAGTTAGTAGTTGAATTTATTGAATTGTTTAGTTTTGAAAGTTCACATTTTTTTTAGCTAAAAACTTTGTTAAATCATTCTCATTTCAGAAATTTTTAGTTGCATTTTAATTTGCTTAGTTATAATATAAAAAAAAGTAAAGTCATTAATTTCATGAGATATAATTTCTCCAATATCTAAGTTTAGTTGTATCTCTGCTTAGTTATAATATTAATACTAAGTAGGATGGTGCCTTTGCTCATACATCCAAAGTAATAGTAAAAATAAAGTTATTAGGTTGTTTTTAAACTCATCAAGTTTTTAGTGAGTTTAATTCTAAAACCTATTGAATTGACTCCAAACGACAAATTCAAACTGCTGAAATCGATTTACTTCACAAGTGATGTATTTACATGCCAAATTTTTAAATGTACGAATTAATTTAGTATAAAGTCTGGTTTTAAAAAATGTTGAAAAATGAACGCGTTAAAATTATCTTATAAACCTTTTCATTTATCACTCGACTTTATTTTCCAAATAATTATATGATTATGTTCATTCTGAATGCTTGCCTCATTCTATTTTATATTTTTGCTTCTTCATGCCTTGCTGTTTTTCAGGAAAAATAATAGTTTAGGACTACATAATATGTGCTCCAATCATGCTCCATGTCTTTTTCTCTGTTTTCAAAGTTCGAACAATCGATCCGAACTGCTCAATACGATCTTCATATTAAAATGTGATTGGAGACAAAATTTTGTATTTTTTGAAATATTTTTACTATTTTTTTAGATAGATACAAAATCACTGTTTTGAATGATCCAGAATCTTATGAAAACAATGATTTTGTACCTATCTAAAAAAATAGTAAAAAAATTCCATAAAATATAAAATTTGATCTCCAAGCATATTTTAATACAAAGATCATGATAAACAGTTTGGATTGACTGTTCAGACTTTGAAAATGAAAATAAAAATGTGGAGCATGATTGGAGCACAAAACCAATGGTGCATTTTAACCCTACTCTATTATAATACTGCAATCACCATCACCATCTTATAATTCAACAGGGGAGCACAAATTCATTTAATATAATTAAGTTCTAGGAATTTTCAAGTGATCCACCATAGATTTAACTTCAAAACTTTCAATTTGGCTTCAAATGAAGAATTCAATCTTTTAGAATCAATTAAATTCACAAGTAATGTTTACATGCAAAATTTATAAATTTTTGAATTAATTTAGTATAAAATCAAACAGTAAAACAAAAGTTTATAAGTTTTTTTGACTAGTACATATATGAAAAAAAAAACTCTTATTTGTAAATAGAGAATAAACTCTTATTCTCTCAAGCAAAACTAACATCTCAAGAAATATATGAAATACACAAAGAATTTTTTAATTGGAATATGAACACAAGCAAGCCAAAGTCAAGAAACAGAAGAAGAATTAGATTTTCTAGTACAAATAAAATCTATGAAAAATTGAAAGAGAGACGGCTTTTGGAATAAAAAGTTGGTGGCATTGAAATTAAAAAAAAAAAGGGATTGGTTGGGGTGCTCCATACATAGATTAAAGAGATTGTTTTATCTTTTGGAGATTTCATATTTTATTATTTGTTTTGCCACAGACCATAGCCGTCACAAAAAAAAATTAATTAAATTGAATTGAATTTTTTTTGTTTTAATGTCTGATAATTAATGAATCCTGGGTTATCTCAGCATTGCTTGAACGTTCAATTTTTATATTTATTTTTCAAGCAACAGTCAAAATCAATCAGGTCGGCTACAGTCCTGTATTTAATATTATTTTACTTTCATTTTTCTATTGAGAATATTAGAAATAAATGTTTTACTTTTTATTTCTATGTTCAATGTTATTTTGTACAGCTGAATATTATTTTAATTTTGGAATAATATTTTGATATATTTTTATTTGTTTAATTCTTTTTATTTGTTTAATTCCAAAATATTCAGCTTGTTCAAGAGAAGAAATATAATTACAGCTGTCACAAACATGCAACAAAAAATATTACAAATATTTAATTTGTAATATATATTTTGTTTTGAAATTTTTTTACCTCTACAACTTAAAATTATTTTCCCAAAATATAAAGCTCTTTACATATTTGAAAAGAAAATTATAAAACCCCCTCTGAATAAATTCTGTGTTGTAAAACTTGTGATTGGATTTGAAGAAAAATATATAGAAATTTTGTAGATCACCCTTTTCCTAATTGATAATAATAAAGTTTCTGAACCGATAAATTAGTAATTTGTATTTTTTTATAACAGAATTTATGGGGAATATAAAATGAGACAGTCCAACTGGGATATATTTGTGGTGATATTTAGCATAACCTGTCCCAGCATTTAATATATTCGTTTCTTGTGAAAAGCATCCTGCAGTGTAACGTACAGTGAGTCACTGCGCCTTTACCATAACCCAAGAGGGGCCCAACAAGAAATATTCCGAGTCAATTACACAGACAATACGAAATAGAAACACTTCTCTTTTCTGAAATTAACCTGTAGAGTAGAAAACATACATTGATGTCTGACAATACAAAACATTAGTGCCCGACTGCAAACAAAACATTAAATAAATTGAATCACCTAAAGTATCTCAAATTTTGAGTTTAGATCCAGACCGTCAGATCTGCTTCGGCACGAATTTAAAGGTTCCCTGCGTTCCACCTCGGGCCAGAATTGGAATTTGACGGTACAGATCTAACCTCAAACTTTGAGTTACTTGAGAGATCAGGACTCACATTAAGTTAACATAAAAAATTTCAACTAACTCCGCCATCCCTTAGGATCGGCTGCTATTCAGAACTACAGGTAATACAGTGTTATAAATACAGAACGTTAGATTTAGTATAGATGGTGAAGATCTGGAAGGATCGTCAATCGAAGTCTGTGAAATTGGAGAGGATAGTAATCAGACTGTACCGGGGTCTCCCGGTCATCCAATTTAAATGCAATCTCTCTCTCTCTCTTCACACTCCAACAGGCAACAGGGTCACAGCTTTTGTTTTTCTTTTGTCGTTTTTCTCTCTCAAAACCCATAATCTGGTTTCTTTCTCTCATCCCAACTCCCAAGTCTCTTTCGACCAGGATTCAATTCTACAAATCCTTAGAAAAACAAAAAAAAATGAGATTTCTCGATCAATTCAGAAAACCAAAGCTCGAATCATTTTTGCGTTCTACTTGTACCCCTTCATAATCTTCCAATTTCAGCCTAATCGTTTCTCTCTCATTGCCATTGTTAAAGCTGCTGGTTCGGTGGGGCCCACATGTCGGAGAGCAGGTCGAGGAGGTCTACCTCAATCGGTAGCGGTGGTGGTAGTAGTGGTAGTGGTAGTGGTAGTGGTAGCGGTATCCGAAAGGCTTCTTCCCCTAGACCCGTTAAGCAAGCAGAGGAGAAGGAGAAGAGCAAGGGGTCACCTTCGTCCGGTGCGGGACCCACACTCAGGCGGAGGGAGTTTCTCCTGCGGTCCAATTTATCAATGGACGCATCCTGTTCGTCTGACGCATCGACAGATTCCTTCTGTAGCCGTGCCTCGACTGGCCGGATCGGGCGAAGGCTTTCGGGTGGCAGTACTATTAGTAGTAGCTACACTAGTGGGTTAGCAGGTCGACGGAGCAACAGCTTTTCTAAACCTGGTAAAGGTAAATTGAGTGCTGGTATTGGGTCCACACCTGAGGAGATGCCTGGTGGGAAGAGGAGGTGTGCTTGGATCACTGCCACTACTGGTATATAATTTTCTGGCATGTTTACCAGTAGATTTTGGTACATTACTGGTAATGTTGGGACCAAATAGTTTACTGCTATGTGGGACCTCAAGTGGAATGTGTAATTTAATAGTATCCTAATTGAGGCTAGATATCACTGACAATACTGGTTTATTCAGGTCTATTACTGGTATACATCAAGGTTTTCAATTTTGTTGTTAGTTAATTCGTCCTTGAGTACTGGTACCTACTCTCTGTGAAACTGTACCAGGGTACAAATAGATTGGTACCAGAATTAATACATGTGCTCTAGCTGGCTATCTTTAACCGTTCCTTTATACATCATTAGCTTTTCATTTGAGGAGAATAATTGATGGCTTTTTGTACATAGTGGGTATATCAAAATTAAGGGCAATATTTGTGTGGGACGTACTTTAAATAATTTATATCAATATTATTTATACTTTTTTGGAGAACCTTCTTACTTGGCACATAGCAACCAAATTACATGAGAAGTTGAGATATTTCGTGGGTGTCCATGGCCCCATTAGAACAAATTTTTGTAAAGCTGATTGTAACATCAATAATTTTTTAAGTTGCAAGGTGCAACTTAAAAAGAACCCACTTTTCTTTTTTTCCTAACAGCTTCATACTTATATTTGTTTATATTATTTATGAATACATTTTTTATATTGACAGACCCATGTTATGTTGCATTTCATGATGAAGAATGGGGCGTGCCAGTACATGATGACAAGTATGTACAATTTACTGAAATCCAACTCTTGATATGATAAGTCAACGAACTTTTTAATATAAACCAGACTTCATTTTTTATCAGTATATATGGGTTTTGTCATTATCTTACAGGAGCTTTGACAGTATATCTTAGGTCAGACTCCTCTAAATTATTTCTGGTCCCAAGAGATATTGAATATTTAATGATGAGTAAGGCTATGGTGGTATGCATATTACGGATCGGCCCGCGCTATGGATTCATATCTCCATTTTCAAAGTCTAAACAGTCGATCTGAACCGTTCAACTTGAACTTCATATGAAAATGTACTTGTTGATCAAATTTTACAATTTTTAGATTTATTGTACTATCTTATTATTCTGGACCATCCCAAAACAATGATTTTGTAACTATCTAACAAAATAGTAATAAATTCTAAAAAAAGTAAAATTTGCTCTCCTAGTACATTATCACATGGAGATCATGTTTAGCAGTTCGGATCGACTGTTTGAACTTTGAAAATAGAGATATGAATCCATAGCACGAGTCGATCCGTAAAAGACATGATTTGATCCCTAATTTGAAAATAGAGGAAATTCAGCCATTGATTTGATCCCTAATTTGAACTGCATGAACAATAAAGATTTCATGATTGAATTTGGATGAAATTAAAAGGTGTCTAGGCAGTTTTTTCTAGAATTATTTCATCTCGTCTTAATTTGAACATTTGTAATAACTTTTTGTTATTATTTGTGTGAAACGCAGGAGACTATTTGAGTTGTTCGTGTTATCTGGTGCACTAGCAGAGCTCACATGGCCATCTATTCTCAGTAAAAGACACGTTTTCAGGTATTAAAAAGTATTTGTACCGTGGGTAGTTTAGTATTCAATCCAAAAAAGGAAGAAAAAAGTTCGGGCTTTATTGTAATTTTGCGTTAACTAAACAAGGAATTATCACACGTCTACACTGTATAAGGTACTGTGCTATTATGGTCGACTATATCACTGTGTAAGGCATCATATGTTACTGGAACTGTACCCATTAGGCCTTTATTTGTCCCCCTTTCTTTTCTATATTTATTTATTGAGATGGGCTTAAGGTGCTTTATATAGCATGTGGGCCCCACTTCAGCGAAATTTTGTATTGTACCTAAAAAAATTGTAATTTTTTTTTCCAAAAAATGTAAAATTTGGTCTCCAAGCACATTTTTAATATGGAGATCATGTTGAGCGGTTCAGACCGACTGTTTGGACTTTGAAAACAGAGATAAGGATGTGAAACACAAGAGGCCCCATGCTTTATAAAGCATATTAGACCCATCTCTTATTTATTGATTTTGTTATTACCTTCATTGTTTTGTTTATTTGGTTATTTATTTGTTGTTAAAAACTAATCATATGTACTCTGACAGGGAAGTATTCATGGATTTCGAACCGTTATCAGTTTCGAAAATAAATGAGAAGAAACTAATCATACCAGGAAGCTGTGCAACTTCTCTTCTATCTGAGACCAAATTACGGGCAATAGTCGAAAACGCAAGAGAGATGCTCAAAATCGTAGATGAGTTCGGTTCATTTGACCGGTACATATGGGGTTTTGTTAATAACAGCCCAATTGTGGGTCGGTTCCGGTACCAACGCCAGGTACCTGTAAAAACCTCCAAGGCTGACTTAATAAGCAAGGACCTGGTACGCCGTGGTTTCCGTGGAGTGGGCCCCACCGTCATCTACTCATTCATGCAAGCATGCGGCCTTACAAACGACCATTTGATATCTTGCTATAGATTCGATGAATGCAACACCATTTTTGGAAATGGTACCTGTACTAGCAGTGGTACCAACTTATCTGTACCGGGTCCCAGCACTGACATTGAAGAGTTGGTTTCTAAAAATGTGGATGATCTCAGCATATCATAGCAAATATGGGAGGGAAATTTTCACTCTGATCCTTGTATGACTTGTATTTATTTTTCTTATACATCTGAGATTAAATTTACTACTAGGCTTTTGGATGGAGTGAGAATTTCTCAAAGGAATGAGTTTTTAGGTGCAAGTGAATTCTAAATTTTTCCCAATTTGTAGATTAACATGTTTTGGAGTGGGTTGATTGATAATCTTGATATATTTGTTTAAAAAACTGAGTTGCATTTATGAGAGAAAAGAGGCTTAGTTGTGCCCATTATGCACAATTTACGAAACTTTCCAACGTTTTTTGTTTATTTTTTATTTTTATCAGAAGTAATCAGAAAAACTGGAGTGCGACATTCATTTCATTCGCCTAAAGATTTTAACAGAGTAGTTTTTGCTTCATACAGCGCATGGACTATAAAATAAAAATAGCGTGCAATATGATTTATGCTCTGCATTAAGCTAAAATTGCTCTGTTAATATCTTTATCCTTTTATTCAGGTTGGCGCACATTTAGTTCATACCCAAATTTAAAGGGTCCATTAGAGAACATATTAATATTATATTGGGCCGAACATTAGATGTTATTGGGCTGATATAAGCGGGCTTTGTCGGCCCAAATAAAATCGATCGAATTCGCTCAAAACCCTTCTTCTCCGATGCCTCTCTCTCCTCTCTCTCCTTAAACCTCCGCTAGAGACATAGCGCCTCTCTCTCTCTATCGCACAGTCGCACCTCTCCTCATATAGTGGCCTCAGAGTCTCAGCCTCCTCTCTTTTCACTGTCTGTAAGCTGTGTCTTTATCTGTATTGGTTTATGCATTTTTATTCTATTTTTTGACACGGTATAAATCAATGGAATTGTTGATTTAAGTCCAAATTTGAGAACTTTTGGGTTCTCTGAATATGTGCCATGTTTTCATATTTGGAATACCAAAATTTGTTCCCTATTACTGTAAATTTTTCCATAACATCATAGCTGATCATTTTCTTTCACAGGCCTAGTGTTGGTGAGCAAGTTATTTGACCATGGAAACGCCCGTCTCTGACATGAGAAAGCGTGCACTTGATGCGCTTGAGGAAAGGTTTAAAGCCGCAAAGGCGAAGCAAGACCAAGTTGACCAATCCAACTCTAATGCATATCCTCAAAAGGACCTTGTGAACCCGTCTTCCCCGGCCCAACTAGCTTCCCAAAAAGGTATGATACAGTGAGGCCAATGTTTCAGTTTTTTAAAAAAAAAGAGCTGGGTTCAAATGCGTCGTGTCTTTCATGCCTCAATTGTGCTTCACATCATTTTCGCTGTTTATAAAGTCGAAATAGCCAATCTGGACTTCGAGACCAAATTTTATATTTTTTTTGAAATTTTTTACTATTTTTTTAGATAGGTACAACATCACTGTTTTTGGATGGTCCAGAATATTCTGAAAAACAGGTTTTACCTATCTAAAAAAATAGTAAAAATTTCCGAAAAAAAAGGTTTGGTCTTCAGGCACATTTTAATATGGAGATCATGTTCAGTGGTTCAGATCGACTTCGGATTGACTGTTTGGACTTTGAATAACGAAGATAAGAATGTGAGGCATGAAAGACACGAGGCATTTGAACCCTACTAAAAAAGGGAAAAAATAGTTTATAAATGCAATATAGCATGAGTCTTGAGGTTTTTGTGAATTGTGACTGAATTTGATAGGAAAACCAGCGCTCGCTTCTGGTTTCAAATTGCAACAGAAAGTTTCTCACTCATTCGGTTAGTTTTTTTTTTTCATGTTATTGTACACTTAAGAGAAGCTTATGCTTCCAATTTTTCACTGTGAGGCTTTTTTTTCCTTTCTTTAGATGGAGAAAACCATCCCATTTACTCTGAGATGTCAGAATCTGTTCATGAAAACCTACTTCAAGGCATCACTATGGTAAGTTGCATATAAAAAGCCTGAGAATATGATTTCCTGACATGATTTAACTTAAAATGCTCGGTTATTATTGTTGAAGGAGGAGGATACAAATAGAAGAGATGCAGTAGAGAAAATTTTGATTGACATAATGCGAAAGGGAGATGAAAGCGGTAGTGCTCTAAACGGAGCTAAGAAGCTAAAGAAGGAAAATTGGGTCCTTTTGGACAATTATTTATCGAAGGATGACAACAGCTTGGCTAATGCTCGGGCCAAGTCTCTAAAGAGCCACTCAAAACGGTCCAAGAATCACATGTCGATGAAACAACATCGTCAGTGTGGTTCATTTGAATTTCCAAGGGAGTTTCACAAGTTAGTGTCATATTTGTACAATTATATATATATATATATATATATGAGTGAGGCTATGGTACTATGCATAGCGCATAGTGGTCCTTACTTTGGATCAATATTTCCATTTACAAAGTCCAATAGTCGATCTGAACAGTTCAACATGATCATCATATGAAAATGTACCTATAGATCAAATTTTACATTTTTTTAGAATTTTTTTACTATTTTTTTAGATAGGTAGAAATCACTTGATATAAAGATTCTAGACCATTCAAAAGTAGTGATTTTCTACCTATCTAAAAAAATAGTAAAAATAATCTAAAAAATATAAAATTAAGTTTATAAGTGCATTTTCATACTAAGATCATGTTGAACGGTTCAAATCGAAGATATTGATCCAAAGTACGGACCAATGTGCGCTATGCATAGTATCATAGCCTCACTCGTACAATATATGTGCTTAGTTGTGAATAACAGTTTGTCTTTCTTGGTTTTGTTGATTTGTTCTATTTTTCAGCTTTGAGCGATTTAAGCCAATGCATGCAATGTGGAAGGAGTACATATGTGAACTAGTAAAAGATACTGGGTATGTCTTCATATACCATTCGATGATTTCATTTTGTATCGTCAGTAATTTTTGACATCTTTTGTTTAGCATAGTTGCCATTTTAAATCACGATAGTGCTTCAGACATTCCTTAAGTTCAGTGTAATATTTACAAAAGGATGCTTCATATATTTGCTTTTCAATGTTTCACAAATCAGGAAAAAGCAATTAAATGAACGACTCCTCACAGCAGACTTACATGGTGCTTTTCTTTCAGGTAATTGATGTAAAACTCATATATAAGTAAATATTATTTTCCTTGCAAAGTAACATATATTGAATTTCAACCATACAAATATTGTCTGTTATGGTGCTATATTTCATCTAGACTTGTACCCTCTTGTCAGGTCCTGCTGTACAATAATCTGGAAATAAAGAATTTTTTTTTTATATACTTTTATTGACCGGCTTATGCAGTAATTAATAACACCTTTTCTGCTTGATGCTTTTGCTTTAGCAGTGGTCGAAAGCAAAATTTTAAGCTATGGTGGCATTAGCGGAATTATGGTTAGAGAAACCACAGAAACTTTTGGAATAGTTACCCAAAACAACAAATTCAAAGGTACTTATTTCTGATTTTAGGAGTTCATTTTTATGATGAAAGTATAGCGGGGCTGCTTATTTTTTGTCCCTTATGCATATATCTTGCTCGCATCATTTAACAGACCCTAATCGATTATTAACTATACAAAAAAAAGGAGGGTTTGACGGCCGGGGGGGAGGGGGGGGGGGGGGGGTTGGGGCCCACCAGAGAGTACCAATTCGAGATTAATCCTTGATTTTAATTGATACTTGTTGTTGTAGTTGTGCCGAAAGCGGGGTCGGTTTTCATGCTCCAAGCAGATAAGTGGACAGTGACATTGTGTGGGGACATGTTGTCAGTTAAGGAGAGATCGAAGGAGAGTGCATCTCAGTTGCGCCTTCAGCCACTCTTAAGATGACACAATTTCTATTGTTTTGTTGCTACTTAATTATAGTCTTTTTTGTTTGGTAATATAGCTTTATTTCTCATAGGATTGTAAGCTGGTCTGTTCAATTTGATTTCTTATATAGGATGATAATGTAAATAGGTCTCTCTTATATAAGCTTTATTTCAATGAACTGGATTTAGTAACAGTAAACAAGTTAAGACTTGAAATGAGCACCTCTCACTAAATGTGCTAAATGTTTTTTAAAAGGTTTCTATAATTTAATAATAAAACCAACACTCTATGCTATGACAGTCACAGTAACAGATTTTATCACATTGTAGAGTGTGTGTGTATATATATAGAAGTTGGCTAAGATCAAAGTAGTATGACTAAGGCTTTGGTGTTACTAATTAGTTTTTGTAATTTTAAAGTTAAAATAGTTGATCTGAAGTGCTCAACATGTTCTTCATATTAAATGTGCTTGGAGATCAAATTTTACATTTTTTTAAATTTTTTTACTATTTTTTATGCATTTTTGAAAATAACTGTTTTTCATAATAAAAAAAAAAAAATCTGAAAAACAGTGATTTTCAAAAATCTATAAAAAATAGTAAAAAAATAAAAAAAAAATGTAAATTATTTGGTCTCCAAGCACATTTTAATATGGAGAACACGTTGACCACTTCAGATCGACTATTTAAACTTTGAAAATTGCAAAAACGAATTGGTAGTACTAAGGTCTTGGTCATATCACTTTGATCTTAGCCAATCTCTCTCTCTATATATATATATTTGAATATAAATTGTAGAGTATTAGTGTTAATTAAATAGTAAATACACAATTAAAGGCGATCATAATTTATTTGTACTTTTAAAAGTAACACAAAATAACTGAACTTCAGATATTATCAAATTGAAAACTAGTATTAATTTCATAGCATGAAACATGCATCCTGATAGAGAAACTGTTATTAATTGCTAATTAAGGCATTGATGAAACACTTAGAAACCTCAAATTGTACCAATCTACAAGTACCCCCTGCTTCTCTCCTCCATCTCAAGCAAAAAATTCTCAAATTTTTAGTGCACTATACAGCAATCAAATCAAACATCTTTGTTAAGAAGTTTTAATGGCCAAATTGCCCCTCTACATCCTACTCGCCGTCTTGCTTACAACTACAGTTGCATCAGCATCTGATGCAAAAGCCGAAGGACCTTTAGAAGCGCCTTTAGAAGACCTCTCATCAGCCGATGACTTGCTCTGCCCATTTCGGTTCAACTTTACCAGTTGCTGGGTATCTATAGCGAAAGTCGATGGATGCGCTGTTGAACTCGTCAAATCGATCACAAGCTTCAAAGTGAATGTAAGCACAGATTGCTGCAATGCGGTTAGTGATGTGAGCGAAAAGTGCTTCTCCATTTTTGGCGGTCTATTTGCGCCTCTGTTGAGGACCCATTGCATTATATTTTTTCCAAATGCTTCACTGGCCGAGGGCCCCGGGAGTTTTGCTTGAGTGGCAGGAGGAGAGCAAGATGATTGTACTGATATAAATAATTAAGTGCTTGAATTATGATTTAGTACCATTTCTTATAGCATGATTGTGGTCTTCACAAAGAAAAATAAGGCACTTGAGTTCAGTTTCCATGTCTCTTGATGTCTCTGTTTTTTTTTCATGTATTTGTGTTACAAGCAATGTGATAAAATGAACTGAGTAAACATAAATTTAAAGGAACTTTCTTGTAAAATGAAAATCTCTCTTTGTTGATTTATTTTCGTGTTTCTTGACATCGCGATAGCCACAAATAGAAATTGAGTAGTGTTGCGTGGTGGGGCACGCAACCGACTAAATCAGCTTATCTGCGTGTAACACATCAGCAACCGACGGTTTAGAACCAATCTAATAAAATTTATATCTTCATGTGCGTGAGAACTGAGAGGTGTTATTCTTGTTGATTCGGTGTGACATCTAAACATGTACACGGAAGCGCTATATGCTATTCTTTTGAGGAAGGTACTGATGAATCGAGAATGTCCGTTTTAAATCTTGCACGAATCTTGATAATAAATCAATGGCTAATGAGCATTAACAAGGAAATGCCTTTCTTGTACTGTCCTGACTGCTTTCCAACTTATAAAGGGATAAGAATTTGATTGTTTCCAAATTCTTAATTTTCATGTACATTTATGTAATTCACTAATTTTAATCGTCTTATTAGTGATTAATTTCGTTTTTAGAAATATACAAAGCATCCTCAAAAATCAAACTCAAAGACTCCAAATAAAGTATCACTTCATCCTCATGTAGAAGAAGAACATTAAAAAAATAATGCTCCTTGTAGTAAAAAAGTAATAAATTTCGTGTGTAATTAATATTATTTTCAATCAAATTCTATAGTTGGTCACTTTGTCCCCTCTATTAATAAAGCATTTTTTTTTAATGAAACAAACAAATATGCCTCCATCTAAAATGTATATTGTAGAATGTAAGTTACTGGTGATATAAATTCAGAGTGCTTGAAATATGTAATACAACAATAAATCAGTATTTACTCATTTTTATCTTATGAAACTGTGTCTTCTACTCATAAGTCACACATTCAATTTTGTAAATGCACCAAAACTAAACACAACAATTATATTTTGTCATATTGAAAAAGAAAAAAAAAAACATAGAACACCATTATTTTGAGAGATAAATTTCATTTATTTTTAAGTACCAGTACAGCATTTATTTATTTTTACACAAAGTTCACCACTGAATACATATCATGTAATTCTCAAACATCATATAATATATATGTAGTTCAGCTTAAACACATGTTTTCTCGGTATTGCGTAGATACTTCCTTGCGGGTAGAGCAGGGGAAGGAGGGCAATGGTTGGGTTTGGAACATGGCCTTTGCCAGGGTTCTCTGGGTTGCTTGTCGCATTTCTGACCCGACAACCGAGGGCATATGGGATCGGCCGTAGGAGGGGGATAATCTATCTCAGTAGCACATGCAGGTGAACAAAACAATGCAAATGAGCAATAGAACAACCAAACCTCTATGCATATCAACCATGGTTAGGGAGATAGAGATAGAGAGTAGAATTAAGGAGACAGGAATTGATGTGTTTGATTGTTGCTGTGTGTTTCTGGGCTAATTGAGCACAACTATTTATAGTAGAGTACTGAATCCTAAGGTAAATTACAAAGATACACAAAAATAAAGAAGGAAATCATTGATGATATAACATTAATTATAAGAGACACCTGAGCAAATCCTTTGGACAAAACCCAATTCTTCTGGAAAATATTATAATAAGAGTTGATAAGTATATATCCTCATGATCAAGTAAAAATTGACAAAATATTTGATACTTTTTTTTTTGTAATATTCAGCTAAATTGATTCATTAATTTTGTTCTGTAACAGGCTATGAGAAAAGTTCCTATTCCACACTTATTAATTAAAGCGATGATAAGTTGGAGTGTATATCCATTTTATTTTGACTGTCACACATTTTGTTAATATGCAGAATTAGATGTGTTTTTAAAAATAAGCTAGTTGCTTTTAGCATATAATATATATAAAAAATGACAGAATGATTGCGTATTTTTAATATTAAACTAGTTACTTTAAAAAATAATTGTTTATAACAATTTAAAAAAAATTATAGTTATAAACAATTAGCTACTTTCTTTTGATACTTATCTATTCCGTTTGACACATATATTTATAATATTCATAGTGTGTCTGTTTATGATGCAGAAATGCAACGATTATCATCCTTAACTAAAAAATAACTATATATGTTAAAAATAACTAAAAAAGTGGAAAGGAACTAAGTGTTTACAAGAACAATATTTTTGATAAAATTAACTTGTTCAATATTTTTAAAAATATGCAGCCATACATTCAATCTTCTCAAGATTATATGTTAAAAGTAACTAGTTTTGTGATTAAATTAATTATTGAAAGTACAAAATAACTGATTAAAAATAATTGAACTGGAGACATCTTCTAACAAAAAAACACCACTTTAATTTAAGATTTTAAAAAAAAAGTCACAATTCTGCAGTCTCTGAAGGCACCAATTTACTTAATTTTCGCTAATTGAACAGCAATTTTGTAGTAAAGATATAAAGATATTCACTAATAGCACACATACAGACCCAGTCCGTATCTACTGTAAAAAAATAATGTTTAAAGCAGTAATATGGAAATAGAATTAACATGACATGTTAGCAACAAAACAGTTTTTGACCAACATGATTTCTCTGGTTCTCTTCCTAACACAAAATACAGGTTTTGCTCCGATATTAGTCAAATCAAAATGAAAATTATAACATAAGCTATCGACTTTATATCAACTCACAACATATCTAAGAGCGAAGAGGATACCTGAGCGTACCACCAACATCCATGGAAAAAAACCGGTACCAATTCCATCCATCACAACTACAAATACTTTAAATTCATTACAGGAAAACAACCTCAAGCTATAATAAAAACACTAAATTAACAATATGTCAACGGCGCCGTTTCCTATCATCGTCTTGCTCGGAGTCTGAGTCGCCTCTCTCTCGAAACCTAGGGTTTTTCTCCTGCACCCAAAAAAAAAAAAAATTTCACTTTCTGCCATTTTTGTCATTATTACCTTATTTTTGTTGTTGCTTTTATTTTCTATTTGAGCAATTTTGTTACCAACCATAAGAAGTTCAATCGGAATATATATCATTAGATTCAGTCTTTCTCTTAGGCTACAGTACTATGCATAGCGCACACCAGTCCGTACTTTGGCTTCATATTTCTGTTCCAAAGTCCAAACGGTCGACCAGAACCGCTCAACATGATTTCCATATGAAAATGTACTTGGAGACTAAATTTTATATTTTTCAGAATTATTTTACTTTTTATTTAGATAGGTAGAAAATCACTTGATCTAAAGATTATGGACCATTTGAAATGAGTGATCTCTTACCTATCTATTAAAATAGTATAAAATATTAAAAAAAAATGTAGAATTTAGTCACCAAGTACATTTTCATATAGAAATCAAGTTGAGCAGTTCCGATTGACCATTTGAACTTTCAAAACAAAATTATAAATGCATAGTACGAACCGACTTGCACTATGCATAGTACCATAGCCTCACTCAAAGATAAGAAACTAATGATCTTCACATCTCAGATAATAATAATAATAGGTTATCATACTGAAAAAAATACCAAATAAATTGAATAAATTCCATACTAGTTGGACTAGGCGCAACTAGTATATTGGATAGCAGTATTAATACGGAGTGGTACGTCACCATGATACCAACAACAACAAAAAATACATACCTGTCTTGAATTGTTCTCTGGGTCCCTCCTGAAGTCATTATCAGAGCCTCTTCTATCATCATCCCGATACCGCTTTCTTTGAAAATCTATTTCATAATTATGTGGCAAAAAGGCGCTTTTAGTTTGGAACAGTCAATATATAAAATAACCCAGCATCAACTCTACAACTACAACAGGGAGTTTTTAGTTTGAGACTGATAAAATCAATTACACCCCTAAAAAGAACCAGAATTTTCCTTAGCTCCGTCTCCCAATTTTCTTCAACAAAGCGTCAATTACCATTATACCCTACAGCTATTTCTTGGCATGACTAGTTTGGGAACTCTTTTACAAAATTTGGAACAAACAATAGATGTGAGTATATGATCCACAGTTAGTCCTGGTAACTAGCTTCTACAACAAACCTTCGATATTTACTCTTGAGTGAGGCTACGGTACTATGCATATCGCATATTGGCCCGTACTATGGATCAATATCTTCATTTTTAAAGTTCAAGAAGTCGATCTGAATAGTTCAACATGATGTTCATAGAAAAATGTACTTGTAGGTCAACTTCTATATTTTTTAGAAAGGTAGAAAAACACTTGATCTAAAGATTCTAGACCATTCACAAGTAGTGATTTTCTACCTATCTAAAAAATAGTAAATAAATTCTAAAAATGTAACATTTAATCTGCAAGTACATTTTCATATGGAGATCATGTTGAACGGTTCAGATCAACTGTTTGGACTTTGAAAATGAAGATATTGATCCATAGTACAGACCAATGAGTGCTATGCATAGCACCATAGCCTCACTCTTTAATCTTACTTGCATATAAAATAATTCACAAGTTACTTATTCCTAATCTACATTTGCTTACCTCCACCGTGCCGGCGAGAACCTCCATAGTCTCTCTCTCTACCATCTACAGATGAAATAAGTAAACCTATCAAATGAGGTCAAACTCTAGCCTAAATGTATAAATAGATCTTATTCCGGAACAGGACTCGATCAATACAGGAAAGAAGCATTACAATTGCAACAAGTTCATAACCTAAAGCTGGTGCGGTCCCACATAAGTATTTAGAACTATTCAAGGACCCACTCTTTATCTGATGTTCCTGCTCTCTTTCCCCATTTAACCCTAATCAGGCCATAATTAATACCATATTCATCTTGTATTAGGCCTGTACCGACTACAGCAGATAAGCACAAGTTGACTTGGGCACTAATTGATCTCCAGTAAAATACCAATATAGTGACTTACATTGAGGTGGCTGAAAAGCATTGAGGGACCCGCCACCATAATCAACCAGCTGTCTCTGTTGCTCCAATTCCTTCTGTACCATCTTTCCATACCCGCCCCGGCCTGGGTCATAGTCGGTACGGTACTCATCACGTACCTGTCCACCACTGCGCCCCCGGCCCCACTGACGCCCTTCCTCAAATCCCCAGTCAAAGTCAGCTCTGATTGGCCGGTCATCCAGCATTGTACCGCTTATGTACTTCACTGCATCCTCCGCATCTTCCCTGGAATAAAACCTAAGAATAAAAGAAACCAAATAAAAAAGTAAATAAGAAGCAATAATTTCATTCACATAATATTGTGTATCACTACAACACAAAATGTTTATATGCCCATTTAAAACATGGAAAATATCACATATAACCCTCATAAAATGTCTATAAAAGGTATGAAATTGCCCCTCTTTTCTTCCCCCAGCATATAACCATGCAGAGTCTAGAGGATATATAACATGTATAATATTTTATCATTTTGCAACTGCAAATATGAAAGTTAAAATATTTTGCATCTGCAAACATGAAAGTTGAACTTTTGCTCGGTATAGTTGGAGTCACAATCAAATGAAAAACAAAAACTATAATCTAGCAGTACACTTGATATATCATGTGTTGTTCCAGGATTGCAAGATCAAACATAAATGAAAAGCACTGAACCTGGAAGCTTCAACCAAATTATCGTCGATTCGCTTTTGACTAAATTAGCGTTGATTAAGCTTCATTTATCATTGGTTCAAGCAATATTTTCCCACAAAATTTTGCAAAATTTTGTGAAGTCTATTTAAGAGTCCAATATTAATACAAAATCAGTAATAATGGATTAGAATTACATGTCCTTTTTTAGAGAAATACTATGTGCTCCGCTGTCTTTGCTATCTCTCTTCTTACCTGTTTCTCACTTCAGCGAAAACCCTAGCCACCCTTTGAGAAACCCATTTGCACGACAACTGGACCCACCAACTTCTTTTGTTTTGAAAACAAAAGAAATGAAAAAAAAAAAATAGCAACTTACGAAACAAAACAGAAGCCACAGGGAGTCTTGCTGTTCTTGTCAAGTCCCATTATTATTTTCTTTATCTCACCAGCTCTGGAGAACAATTCATACACCTGTCAATATATCACGCCTTTTTAAAATTTTTACTACAAAAAGTTCATATAAGCAAAATGGTCCAACTAGTTTAATGTATTTATTTTACAGAAATTTCAGAACTTTTGCTATCTAAAAGACAGTATAATTCAACATTTTTAAGTACAAAAACCAGTATCAGCACAAGATAACCAAGTTAACAGTTACAAGTCGGGATTCATTAAACTGCTTGGTTCACAAATTTTCAAATAAAAGACATAATCTAACACAAACTAGACCCAACCGTTGCAAGACAGAATCAACTGGTACGAATCGGTACCTGCTCCTCAGTGGTGTAGAAAGACATGTTGCCGATGTAAAGAGTGATGGAAGCCAGTAGAGCTTGCTCATACTCCTCCTGTGTACCAGGAAACCGCCTGTCCCGGTACGCCGACAACTTGCTCGGATCCTACACAAAACCCTTCAAGAATTAGCACATCTAAACAGCAACCTATGGAATTGATTAAGCAAGTTGTAAGGGTTGATTCGCAAAATGAGGTGCAAAATTGAGGTTTACCTTGAATAAAGAAGCCATTGGAGGAGGCACAAAGAGAGATTGGTTCGGAGTAGAGAAGAAGGTCGAATGAAGCGAAATTAGGAGGAGAAAAAATTGGTAAATATTAACAGATTAGTTTTTACTACATGCAGCGCACAAACCATATGCAGCGCTGTTTTGATTCTATAGTCCGTACGCTGTATTAAGCCAAAACTGCTCTGTTAAAATATTTAAATGGAGACACTGGTCGCTTGTCTGATACTACCTAAGCTAGGGTTTGCCCGAAAGAATTAGTATCACCTCAAATAACTCAAATTTTCAGTTTAGATGTGGACCGTCAGATCTGCTTTGGCACTAATATTAAAGGGAACCCCGTTCATTCCACCTCGGATTGGATTGGTCCGGATTCCAATTGGACGGTGAAGATCTAAAATCAAAATTTGAGTTACTTTAGAGGATCCGGACTCTTGCGCTTCGCGAGAGGAATGGGAGCGCATAGCGGTTAGCGGGTTTACCTCCAGACCAGAAATCACCATTTTTAATATTGGTAATTCTAAAGCATGTATTTTAATATTTAGTATGATTGTATGTTTTTTTTTGATGAAATAGAAAGAATAAGAGCAAATGCTATGATTTCGTTAAAAATTCTCAACGGAACTGTGATGATATTATTATTTCATTTAAAGAAACTATAGCAATATGACGGTTCCCTTCTTTACCCTTGAGACCCATTGACTCTAACACTATATAATCCTTCATCTCACCTCAAAATAAAATAAAATATATATAATCCTTCATCTTGTGCCATTAATTTCTAAAAATACCACGGTTAATTTATTTAATTTTGAAATTTGTGGCATTGTTACTATGCATGGTAATTATGTCGTTTGTATTACAACTAATTATAATTTCCTACATCAATCATAACTTGGTAATTTTGTTGTGTAGGTCTGCAGAAAAAAGTAGCAGCTGATGCAGGAACTGAGAAGCCAGCAAGCCAGCCATGAATCTAGTCATGGCTCATGGAGGAGCCGATCATATATATTTTTTTATTTGGATCATATATATCTAAACAAATAGTTAAAAAAATTTAAAAAGAAAAAAAAATATAGTCTCCAACTATATTTTCATATAGAAATCATGTGAAGTGGTTCGAGTCATCTGTTTGAATTTTTAAAACGAAGATATATATAACATAACACGAACCGATCAGTAATATGCATATCACCACACTTAGAGTGGGAAAAATGGCACGCCGGAGCCGGCTCCGTCACGGAACGGCACGGTAACGGCACGGCACGCGTGTCGGTCACGTGCCGTGACTCGCGTGTCCCGTGGCATGACCATTCGCGTGCCGTGACCAATTGTTGGCAAAGAAGACACGGCACGGCACGGCACGGAACACGGAATGGCACGGCACGGGACACGTGAGTCACGGAACGGAAGACACGCCAGTCACAGCAGTCACGAAGCAATACACTAACATACCTTCCTATAAGGTATAATTTTATTTTAATTAAAATATTTACATTGAAATTTCAATTAAAACATTTGAATTTTAAAGAATCGTTTCATTTTTTTTTTAAAACGTTAAATGCGATCAAATTTGACTAACACGCGTTTGGTCAAGGCACGTTTGGTCACGGCACGAATTAGTCACGGCATGACTCGCGTGCCGTGACCACCCCTCGTAATTTTTGTCACGGCACGGCACGGCACGTGAAAAATTTACTTGGTCACGGCACGGCACGGCACGGCACGTTTTTCCCACTCTAACCACACTATACAATGCTCCTTAGCTTAATTAGTGGTTTTATTTATATATGCTTCATAAAGCAATGAACACTTCCTCATCACCTGGCTCTAAACTAAAACTGTGCCAGAACTATTGCATGCTGTTGTTTTCTATTTCTGGTAAAAAAACAAAACAAGGGTTGATCATGTACGCAGTATGAATTAAGGATCCAGGTTGTGCCAGTAAATGCCACCAGTATTTTACCATTGCACACAATCAATAAATCATTCTCATCCTTTTGCTAATCCCGTTGCAGCGTTGGCGATTGACTGATATCCTTTGATTTTCTGTAAGATAACTAACCATAAAAAAACACATTCTACGGGGAATCCGTTGCACTAATTAAAGAAAAATCAGAACTTATATATACATTGAAGAACTTGCTAACATGCATCAAACTACCGAAAACCATACCAAGCACAAAAACATCAGGTATACATGCATGTCTTGTTTCCACTGAATCATTTTTCAAATGATTTAGGGAATCAAACAATTCAAATTATATTGCTCAGAAACTTTTTTGTTTTTTTTTTCAGAAACGTACTAGTGTTGTCAATATTATAAATAAAATATGTTACCAAACACCTAGCTATGATCTTGTAAGCATATATATATATAAATGTTAATGACTCAATTTTTCGAGATGTTACAGGTTTATTGTCAGAGATTTTTGACATCCCGCAAGATGGCCTACACTCCTAACGCAGTGCTAGCTTCTGTATTCCTAATGTTTTGCATCGTTCTCCTGATCAACGAAGGAAGCGCAACCGACAATCACCACCATCATGAACATGAACACGTCGGCAATCACCACCATGGATCGCATCACAAAGAACACCATCAGGATCACTCAAGAGAGAAGACAGAGATTAACTACCGAGGCATCCGGGCCGATGGTTCACCATGTGATCTCAGACAGAATGAGCCAAATTGTAGACCAGCACCTAACGGGCAGCCGTGGACCAGGCCCTGTAACCCTATTGATCGTTGCCATCCCGGCCATCCCAAGAGTGAAGAATTTTGATATAAATGCATGTAATAACTAATATGAAACTGAAAGATATATACATGCATAATGCATTGTCCACTTGTATACACATTTATGAACCGTGAATATATATTTGTTTAATTTGGTTGCTCTAAAACTCTTTTAAGGAACCGTTAGAATATTATAATTTCTCTAATTTTCATCTATTCCTCCGATTATTATGTCACAAAAAATAAAAATAAAATAAAGGAATCTTAGCAAATGCTATGATCCTTCAAGACTTGTTAGTCCCCCCACTATATTATCTCTGATCCTTTTCCATTATTCTCTAAAAATGCTACAATTCCTTTAATTTTTGAATTTTCTTAGGCATTGTTATAAGAATGGATGAAAAATTATAGAAATCATAATTACTATGGTTAATTCCTCTGAAGATTTTTAAAAAGGAATGGTACGATTCGTTATAGTGTATAAAAAAATTATCACAATTTAACCCTTATTTATAAATTAATATCTTAGATGATAGTTAGCACTCCTAATTTCTAAAATTGTCTATTTCTCCATCCAAACTTCATGCTTATTTTACAGTCAAAATTAAAAAATCTATCATATTTATTCTTTTTTTTATTTAATTATAATACGACAAACTAAAATTCACTTAATTCATCATTATTATTTTGTCGAACACCAAAATATAGAAACCTTTATTACTGGTTTTATTTATATATGCTTCATAAAGCAATGAATGCTTTCTCATCACCTGGCTCTAAACCAAAACTGTGCCAGAACTATTGCATGCTGTTGTTTTCTATTCCTGGTTAAAAACAAAACAAGGGTTGATCATGTACGCAGTATGAATTAAGGATCTAGGTTGTGCCAGTAAATGCCACCAGTATTTTACCATTGCACACAATCAATAAATCATCCTCATCCATTTGCTCATCCCGTTGCAGCGTTGACGATTGACTGATATTCTTTGTCGAATATGTTGCAAAGAAATAGATCACAAACTAACATGTCTTTTGTAGTATTGTAATGTTTGTCGAATATGTATATGTATATATGTTGGATATTTGTTGAATTATGAATATATATGTATGCTGATGTATTGTTTTCTGTGTTGAATGTAAGATATTGGATTTTAGTTACTGAATGGTGTATGTTAAGTGAATATTACTGTTTTGTTTTCTGTATGTTATAAATGTCAATATGTTTTGTATTATGGAAATGAATATCTGATGCAAACTATGCTTTGTTTGATGGTCTTTATTATTATTTTTTGAATTTGTATGATAGTGACCCAATAAAGTTCAACAAGCTAACGAGCTAGCTCGATCCAGTTCAGAGCTAAATTGTGACGATCATGAGCTAAGATTTTAGCTCGAGTCTTTAATCTCAGCTCACTCGGCTCACTCAGTAATTGTGACAAGCCGATCATGAGATAAACCTAGCTCGTGATGAGCCAGCTCTGTTGCCACCCCTAGCAAATGATATTCCGTGGACTATATATATATATAGAGAGAGAGAGAGAGTAGCTAATATCAAAACATTTGCACCAAGGCCCTCGTGCAACTAAGTCGTTTTCGGATTTTCAAAGTCCAAACGGTCGATCTAAACCGTTAGATGTGATCTCTATATTAAAATCTGCTTGGAGACCAAATTTTACATTTTTTGAAATTTTTTTACTATTTATTAAGCCACTTTGAAAATTGCTGATCCCATGGTCTAGAATTTGGTTACACTATTTTTACTGTTCACTCGGATCAGCAATTTTCAAAGTGGCTTAATAAATAGTAAAAAAAAAAAAAAATCCAAAATATGTACAATTTGGTTTCCAAATAGATTTTAATATAGATTGAACATCTAACGGTTTGGATCGACTGTTTGGACTTTGAAAATTCGAAAACGACTTGGTTGCACGAGGGCCTTGGTGCAAACGTTTGTTCCTAGCCCCTAGTACTATCAAGTGGCTTTCTCATTTCCAAAGTTTAAACAGTCGATCCAAACCGTCAGATGTTCAATCTATATTAAAGTGTGCTTGGAGACTAAATTTTACATTTTTTGGAATGTTTTTACTATTTATTAAGATGGTTTGAAAATCGTTGTTTTGAAGTTTTTTCAGCACCATTGAAAACAACGATTTTCAAACCATCTTAATAAATAGTAAAAAAAATTCCAAAAAATGTAAAATTTGGTCTCCAAGCACACTTTAATATAGATTGAACATCTAACAGTTTAGATCGACTGTTTGAACTTTGAAAATCGAAAAACCACTTGATAACACCGGGAGCTAGAAACAAACGTTTTGATATTAGCCACACACTCTCTCTATATATATATATTTTTTCGTCCATTCCTTCAACCATTCTACGAAAAATTAAAAAACCATAGCAATATTAAGTTTCCCTATTTACCCTTAAGACCCATTAACTCTCACACTATATAATCCTTTATCTCTTGCCATTATTTTCTAAAAATACTACGGTTTATTTAATTTTTGAAATTTTAAGTGGCATTGTTATAAAAATGGATACAAAATAATGAAATCCTAGCTAGTGTTACTATGCAAACCGTGCTAACGTGGCGAGCCCCTTGTTCGCTGATTTGAAAAACCGTGCTGACGTGGCGAGCCCCTTGTTCCCTGATTTGGCAAACTGTGCTGACGTGGCGAGCCCCTTGTTCGCTGATCTGCACAAATTTGTACTGACAAGAAATATGTGATATTTCTTCAATAATATTTAACACGCTTTATTTATAAAATTGTGTATTTCTTCATTTAAACTTCATGGTTGCTTATTCTCCAATCAATATTCAAAAAATCTTTCATAATTTTTTATAATTTTTTTTTGTTTAATTAGAATAAGCTCAACTAAAATTCACTTAATTCATCATTATATTTTTTGTTCAAGATTAAATTTACTATAATATTGTCACCACACACTAACCAGTAAAACTATACTTCGTTCTTGAATTAAAAAAATATGGAAACATTGGTACCGTTGTTAAAATTTAACCGTCAAATAAAAAATATATAATATGGACAGAATGCTGGATGTGAAACATAAAGTGCATGTATTATTTTTACTATTCTTGAAAATGTACGTAGAGATCAAAATTTTATATTTTTAAGAACTTTTTAACTATTCTTTTAATAAATAAAAAAACTTTTGATCTAAAGATTCTAGACCATAGGAAAGACGTGATATTGTATCTATCTAATAAAATAGTTAAAAAATTCTAAAAAATAAAAAATTTAGTCTCTAACTATATTTTCATATAGAGATGATGTTAATTGGTTCGAATCGACTGTTTGAACTTTGAAAATGAAAATATAACATAGCACGAGCCGATCTGTAATATGCATATCACTGCACAAATACACAATTATATGCTCCTTAATTAGCTTAATTAATTAGTGGTTTTCATTATATATGCTTCATAAAGCAAATAACGCCTTCTCATCACCTGGCTCTAAATCAAACTGTTCCAGAACTATGGCATGCTGTTGTTTTCTATTCCTGGTAAAAAAAAAAAACAAAACAGGGTTGATCATGCATGTAGGCAGTATGAAGAATCCAGGTTGTGCCAGTAAATGCCACCAGTATTTTACCATATCATACAATCAGTAAATCATCCTCATCCTTTTGCTCATCCCGTTGCAGCGTTGATGGTTGTCGGTTGTCGGTTGTCGATTGGTTGACATCCTTTGATTCTCTGTAAGATAACTAACTATAGAAAAAACACATTCTACCGCGGAACTGTTGCACTAATTAAGGAAAAACCAGAACTTATATATACATTCCAAGAACTTGCTAACATGCATCAAACTACTGAAAACCATCAAGCACAAAAAAAGAATCAGGTATACATTCTTGTTTCCATTGAATCAATGTTCAATTAAACAAAAATAATTAACAACTCTACTATTTCTTTCCTTTTTTTTATTTTTATTAAAATTATGTTGTTCATTTTTATTTTTTTTGCAGAGAATTACTAGTTAGTGTTGTCATCATTATAAATAAAATATGTTACCAAAAGACATATAATCTTTATATATAATGAAAAATCATGTAAGCATAAATAATAATGACTAAATTTTTCGAGATGTTATAGGTTTATTGTCAGAGATTTTTGACATCCTGCAAGATGGCCTACGCTCGTAACGCAGTGCTCCTGTTCGTGGTGCTTTGCATCGTTCTCCTAATCAACGAAGGAAACGCAACCGACAGTCACCACCATGGACACAAAGAACACCATCAGGATCACTCAAGAGAGAAGACAGGGATTGACTACCGAGGCATTCGGTCCGACGGTATGCCATGTGATCTTAGGCGGAAGGAGGATACAAATTGTAGACCGGCGAATAACGGGCAGCCGTGGACCAGGCCATGTAGCCCTATTGATCACTGCCCTGGCAAACCCGGCCATCCCGAGAGTGAAGATCTTTGATATAAATGCATGCAAACTAATAATATATATGAAACTGAAAGATATATACATGCATTCTCCACTTGTGGACACATTTATCTATATATATATATATATATATATGTATGACTAGGCTGCTGATATACATAAATATCACTTCTAGTTAATTTATGTTTGGATATATAATGTTTGTGCTTTGTTCCTTCGTTTGATTGCCTTTATTTATTTTGTGTGTGGATATATATATATTTGGGTTGTGATGCATTGCAATGTATAGGCTCTCTTGTACATTGAACTGTAAACTGTTGGATTTGAAGTTCAAACAGTTGATCTAAAGAGTTCAACATGTTTTCCATATTAAAATGTGTTTGGAGACCAAATTTTATATTTTTTTTAAACTTTTTTACTATTTTTTTGAATTTTTGAAAATCACTATTTTTTAGAAATTTCTGGACCATAGAAAAATAGTGATTTTCAAAATATCTAAAAGATAGCAAAAAGTTACCAAAAATGTAAAATTTGATCTCCAAGCCAATTAATTTTAATATGGATATCAAATTGAACGGTTTGGATCGGTTATTTGAAAATCAAAACTAACGATTTATAGTCCAATATATAAGAATGGTTATACATTGCAATGCACCATAACCCAACATATATATATATATATATATAGAGTGACTAAGGTCAAAGTGGTAGTTCCTAGCCCCCGGTGCTACCAAGTCGTTTTCGGATTTTCAAAGTCCAAACGGTCGATCGGAACCGTTCAAGTTGATCTCCATATTGAAATCTGCTTGGAGACCAAATTTTACATTTTTTGGAATTTTTTTACTTTTATTAAGCCACTTTGAAAATTGCTGATCCGGATGAACAGTAAAAACAGTGCAACCAAATTCTGGACCACTGGATCAGCAATTTTCAAAGTGGCTTAATAAATAGTAAAAAAATTCCAAAAAATGTAAAATTTGGTCTCCAAGCAGATTTCAATATGGAGATCAACTTGAACGGTTCCGATCGACCGTTTGGACTTTGAAAATCCGAAACGACTTGGTAGCACCGGAGGCTAGGAACTACCACTTTGACCTTAGTCACTCTCTCTATATATATATATATGCATTCTCCACTTGTATACACATTTATGAACCGTGAATATATGTTATGATTCCTCTTAAAACTTTTTTAAGGAACCGTTAATTCTCACACTATATATATCAATTATCTCTGATCCTTTTCCATTATTCACTAAAAATGCTACAATTCCTTTAATTTTTGAATTTTCTTTGGCATTGTTATAAGCAGTGTTCTAAATAGTCCGCTATAGCGTTTTTGGACCCCAAACGCTACGCTATGACATCAAAATGAGCTATTTGAGCTACGGCCGCTATAGCGGTCCGCTATTTGCGCTATACAATATGAGTTTTTTTTAAGCAATTTATATGGGTTTTAAATAAAGATAAAAAAAATCTCAAACCGAAATTGAATTTGTTGCTACTTGCTACAGATAAATCAATTTGAAATTGGGAATAGAAAAAAAGTCCAAACCGAAATTAAAATTTGAATAGAAAAAAAAATAGATTATGTCATGAATCATGATGCTTAAGATATTTTTAATAGGAAAAATCAATAGTTTATGATATTACTATGGATATTTTGAACCGCAATTTGAACTTTGTACGGGTTCAATATGAATATTATAATTTCTTAATTACTTTGGTGTTTATTTATTGTTCTATGAGACTTTACATAATGTTGATATTTAGTACAAATATTGAATATACGGAATGTAAAAAAAAACGCTATTTGGAATAGCTTCCGCTATAGCGACGTTATTCGCTATAGCTTTTTTTGTAGCCTTCCCGCTATGATGCTATAAACGCTATTTAGAACCTTGGTTATAAAAATAGATGAAAAATTATAGAAATCATAATTACTATGGTTAATTCCTCTGAAGATTTTTAAAAAGGAATGGCACGATTCGGTATAGTGTATAAAAAAATTATCACAATTTAACCCTTATTTATAAATTAATATCTTAGATGATAGTTAGCACTCCTAATTTCTAAAAATGTCTATTTCTCCATCCAAACTTCATGCTTATTTTACAGTCATAATTAAAAAATCTATCATATTTATTCTTTTTTTATTTAATTATAATACGACAAACTAAAATTCACTTAATTCATCATTATTATTTTGTCGAACCTAAATAACCTTCTGATTCTTCACTTTTGGTTAATTTTATTTTCTCCGTTAGTTCGGTAATTAACTAAATCTCCAACTTAGC
Source organism: Carex kokanica (assembly GCA_025461125.1). Taxonomy (NCBI): domain Eukaryota; kingdom Viridiplantae; phylum Streptophyta; class Magnoliopsida; order Poales; family Cyperaceae; genus Carex; species Carex kokanica. Next base: position 2,090,895 of record JAJGRX010000435.1, read on the forward strand.
ATTGAACAAATATACTATTTGGTGGTTCAAACAGAAATGTACAAAAATGGGAAAAATATTGTTTAAAATGTACAAATCTAAGAAAACATTGAACACCTATATATATAGCACTGTAGAATAAATTAAGGATGAAATAAACAACACCAATTAATCAAACATACACCAATTCCACTAGATCTCCTACTCTATCTCTAAATCTTGCCATGGCCAACCTACATACAAGTTTAACCATTCTATTGCTTGTTTGCATTGTTTGTGCACCAACATCTGGTAATGAGATAAATTATGGTGCTATTGGAGTTAGTCCTGTATGCATCCCCAAGCCCGGACAGACATGCCGGCCGGGAGAACCTGTAAATCCCCCCTCCAGGCCATGTGAAAAGATAAAGCGTTGTTCCTTTAAACCCCCGAGTGCCGTAAATCCTCGCGGTGCGGTGCCCTAAAGAAAGATGGAGATCAGTGAGAGGAATAATAAGTACTTACATAAGTGTCTTTTGCTTATGTAAAATTGTATAATTATATATCGTGTATTTTCTATGGAAAACTAAGCTTGTTCTGTAACACAACATAAATGTGTATTCATATTAAGTTGTATTGTACGCATATTTTAAATACTATGGATTTTTTATGTCACACTCACTAATACAACTAAGAATTGGTTATAAGAATTGGTTGACATGATGATCAGGTACTGAATTGTTCTTTGATGTCCTTCAATTTTGTAAGGAAGGTCAATTAATTATCTGACGCTTTGATGTAGCTCAATATAAACTTCGGGTGTTTCTAGTGTTCATCTAACTTTTACCGTACATCTGATTGTATTTTTTTTTTTTTTGAGGGTTAGTGGAAGATCCACTAAGAAATATATTGATAAAAAAAGTATTTACAGCGACATCTGATTGTACGTATTATACATTCTAATAAGTCGTAGTCATTAATTTACGAATGATCAAAAGTCATTTCTCGCAATAGTATCAAGTTAAGAATATTTTATATGAGAAATATATCTATTATATAATTTTTAATTCCCATTTTTGAGGAAATATATGGGCAATTATAACGGAAATCTTGATAATTCAACAAGCTGATACTTATTTTTCTGATCTCCAAGTGATACTATTTTTTCGTCAATTTGTCCTCAGATTCTTGTACAATTTTTCGTTGTTCAAATTTTGGTGAGCATAGAAATGCCTAAAATATTCAATTTCCTGACTGCCGGGTAGAAGTACGCGTAATCCTTTGGTTTTTGAATCAAACGGTAAATATAGAAAAATAAAATTGAAGAGAAGAAATTGACTTTTGAGGCAGAAGTAATAAAATACCCCAGGTTAGTTTTATCTGAATTAAGGGGGTTTTATTAGGCTGTGCGTTCCATGATTTTTTGTCCATAGAAATATCCTACAAAAATCAGCATGTATCCCTTTAAAAAAAATATATAAGTATCCGTACTGGTAATTAATCAGCATGTAATAGCAGAATATTAAAGTTCCCCTCAACCCCCCGAATTCGGATCCAGTGAAGTAACCCAACTTTTGGGTTTTAGATCAGGACCGTCCGATTTGAATCCGTGAAAATCCATCCCTAAAGTGAGCGCACACATCCTGACGATGAATTCGAATTCTGAGACGATCCCGAGCAATAAATTCGAATCGGACGGTCTCTATCCAAAACTCAAAGATTGGGTTACTTTAGGGGATCCGGACCCCCAACCCCCCCCCCCCCCCCCCCCCCCCCCCTCTCTCTTTTACCTCCTCATGTCCATGCCAAACTTACATGACCACACAAGAAATATACATTCCAGCAATATTATTGACATAAATAAAGAGGTTGATCATAAATGAGGAGGGATCCACTTACATCCTTTTTTGGTGACGTTGGATTACATTCTACATTTTTAAAGTTTTCAAAGTCCAAACCGTTCGACATGATGGATATATTCAAATGTACTTGTAGATCAAATTTTACATTTTTTTTTTAATGTTTTTACTATTTATTAAGTATTTTACAAAATCGCTGTTTTCATACCATTGAATTTTTTACCGATCTTAATAAATAGTAAAAACATCCAAAAAAATATAAAATTTAATCTACAAGCACATTTTAATATATTCATCATATTGAATGGTTTGGATCGACTGTTTGAACTTTGAAAATGTAGGCTATCATCTGATATCACCAAAAAAGAGTGTCATCCGATCTCTCCTCATCCTATATTAAATTTTGAGAAAATATGCGTAGTGTATCATATCTGATACAATAGTTGTATCCATATCTATGCAGCATAGTTTCTAGCACATTCAATCAATTTATTGAATTAATACAAGCCTAAATTTATTGTATTACAAAGCTCAACATTATAGTTAAATCCAATATTATTAATGGAACATGACTCAATTATGTTTATAAAAAATCATATATATATAACTGGAATAAAGATACAACACATAATTTGTGCAAGAGGTCTTGGCAATTCCTTCAGTATATAGTTAGTTAATGCTCCCTTTTAAATGCATCAATTAGTAGTATCTTCTTCACGGCAGTGGTTCTGTTTTAAACATCCCCTATCATACTTGTTAGCTGCATCAGGCGGTTTTGTCGCATCCTGAGTTGGGGCCGTAGGAAGCGGAATGCTTGCACCTTCCGCATCAACTTCAGTTTTCGACGCACAAACAATGCAAACAATCAATAGAACAATTAAACTTGTTTTCATGTTGGCCATGGTTAGACAAGAGGAAAAGAGTAGGAGGGTGTAATTTGTATGCTTGATTTGCACAATTTAGATTATCAGTAGTTGTATCTCCTTTATATAGGATGCGTGCGCTATAACAAATTGTGGATGGTTGTAGAGAGTTGGATGGCTTCATATCCAACTCATTGTCTAAAAAATAAAAAAATGTGTACGGTTTGTTTTTGTAACGCACTTTTGCTAATTTTGGACATTCTAGCTCGTAATTAACTGGATTATTTTATGTGGAAAAAATAATAATTGATGTAATGCATGTAAAAAAATCAGCTTAATAAATAGTAAAAAAAATTTAAAAAATGTAAAATTTGGTCTCCAAGCACATTTTAATATAGATTAAATATCTAATTGTTTGGATCGACTGTTTGAACTTTGAAAATTGGAGAACCGAATTGTTTGTTCCTAAGTCCAGGAACAAACGTTTGTATATTACCCACTCTCTCTCTCTCTCTCTCTCTCTCTATATATATATATATATATATGAGCAAAGCTAGGGTGTGATGTGGTCATCAAGAGGGTTTGATGAGCACAACTCCAAAAGCATATTGGATCGGCTTCAAACGGCGAATCCAAACCGTTAAAATCCATATACTTTATAAGTGATGTATGTACATTAAATTTTTTGAATGTTTCGAATTCATTTGCTACAAGGCCAAGCGGTCAAAGAAATAAATCTTTTATAAGTTGTTTTATAAGTTGTTTTATATATTCATTTTTCATCATTTCTTTAACCACTTGACCTTGTAGCAAATAAATTCGAAACTTCCAAAATTTTGCATGTACATGCATCACTCATGAAGTACATGGATTTCAACGGTTTGGATTCGCCGTTTGAAGCCGATCAGATATACTTTTGGAGTTGTGCTCACCAAACCCTCTTAGTGAGCACATCACACCCTAGCTTTCCTCAAATATGTATGTGTGTGTGTGTGTGTATATATATATAGAAATGTGCTATTGTACTTCGCGAAGTAAAGCCAATGTTTTACTTCACGCTCATATTTCCATTTTGAAAATCCAAAACGTCAATCCGAACCGTTCAAGTTGATCTCCATATTGAAATGTGCTTGGAGACCAAATTTTACATTTTTTGGAATTTTTTACTACTTATTAAGCCACTTTGAAAATCGTTGATCTATTGGTCCATAATTTTTTACTGTTTTGCTACTGTTCACAATGGATCATCGATTTTCAAAGTGGCTTAATAAATAGTAAAAGAATTCTAAAAAATGTAAAATTTGGTCTCCAAGCACATTTCAATATGGAGATCAACTTGAACGGTTCGGATCGACGTTTTGAATTTTCAAAATGGAAATATAAGCGTGAAGTAAAACTTCACTTTACTTCGCGAAGTACAATAGCCCATTTCTCTATATATATATACGAACAAACGTTTTTTTAAAACAATTCAGATTTATTTTTATTGGCATAAACATGATCATGAAGATATAATAATGAGAACACATTGTTTTGTTAAATTTCCAAGCTCTTGAATGTCCATCAAAACAAATGTAACTACGATAATCATCTATATGCGCACTCATTTTGTCATACTTTGCATATGGAATCAGGGTCAGTCCGATGTAATTTAGTCTGATGTCTGTTTGTAGTCGTTTGATTCACATTAATATTCATGTAGACAACATTAACATTTGCATGGATCAATTGCACACTAATTTTGATGCGTATCATGACTGATCTGATAGTGCATTGTATGCCCCCCGATACAACAACAACAATAACAATCATCAAGAAATGAAACCCAATCGTAGTCACAACAATCAAGCCTTTAGTCCCCCGACACATGCAAAAGATTTTTTTTTTTTTGGAATGAAAGTTGTTTTTGTTTTCGTAAATGAGCAAAGAAGAGCCATCTAATTATAGAGAAACCGCGGAGACGAGATATATCTTTAATGGGAAAATTTTCAATGTGCCCATCTAAACTTTTGAAATAGCCAATTTTCTCATAAAATCACCATAATATCTAACATACCCATAAAAAATTAACTTTCTTTCTTCTATCACCTTTTATTCATTTAATCTTTTATTTAATTATTTTAAAAAGTGAAGTGACTAATATGCCCTTGATTTTAAAACTGGAGGTGTCCATTGAAGCTATAACATAATTGAATTTACAAGAATCGAATAAGAAATGGAAAAATGTTTCTTCATTGTGTCTGAAACTATTCAAGCCAAGAAGAGATGAGATAAAGAGAAAGAGAGATAGAAGAAGAGATCTTGTCAATGTATTATGATTATGAATATGTTTACAGAGTACAGTGGGTAGGCTTTATATAGCCAATCATACAAGAGATGAAACATAACAGAGCACTAGCTAAGTAAATAACTAACTAAGTAGTCGGTTTATCAGTGTCTAATATTTTCTGTCTTCCTTCCCGTATCTCTCTCTGCTCCTCCCACGTGTCTTGCTCCTTCCCTCTCTAGTTCAGTGATTTGGCGATTTAACTTTCAAGCTTCCAGTACTCGCTCCAGGTTCCAAATATTTAGGTTATTACAAAATTGTGATAATTTAAATGTTCGGTGATTTGGCAATTTTTCAGAAAGAAGAACTGTGCGGACTGGTATGATAATTCAGCATATGAGAGATAATAAGGATCACTACACTATCCAGTATCGTGCCAGCTCATTATTTAGTCAAACTAAATTTTAATTGACCATGAGTCCAGTAAGGTGCTGGTACTATAGATCAATTAAGCCTTTGTTGAAGAAATTACCAGTTATTTCTTTCTTAAATGAAGTTCAATAATTCACAGTGGTTAGCACCATAGATAATTGGTTTTTCGTCATTGATTTTTCTTTCGACTTCAAAGCTCCTCGAGAGGTTTGCTTGCTTTCCTAACCATATATAAACTCGCAGCAGCAGCAGTTGCATATGCATCGGTTCTAGCAGCTGTGAGTAAAAATGTTCTCCTGAGGAATTTTGAATCAGTCTGTACAGTTCGTTTTTTTGGAAAATTGCATGGTTCTTTTTTTCCTTTTGCTGAGAGATACATGACAGAGAGAATTGGGGCTGAGAGAGACGCGAGGTATTTGGTCTAAAAGAGGAAGAAACAATTAGCGAACCCTCCAGTTTAAAATTCAAGGTCATATTGGTCAGATTAGTTTTTAAAATAGCTAAATAAAAGATTAAATGAATAAAAGGGATAGAAGAAATGAAGTTATTTTTTTATGGGTATATTGGATATTAAGATGATTTTATGGGAAAATTGGTTATTTCAAAAGTTTAAATGGGCACACCGGAAATTTTCCCATCTTTAATAGGGTTTGGAAAAAAAAAATTGGACGAGTCCCAGTTTTACAATTATTTTTAATATTGAGTATATATATTTATAATTTTTTTAAAGAAAAGCATAGAAATAAAATTATATCTTCGAGAAATTTTTTAGAATGGGTTGTAATTTTGTAAATATTTGTAGAATCTTAAGTATATCTTTGTGTGATATTTTTGGCTCTGTGGCTTCGCCCTGCTTAAATATCCTTGTTATGTGTCTTTAAAAAATGGGCTAAAATACAACTTAACAAATATTATTTGGCATGTCAATTCAAATATATATATATATATATTTGATATGTACATGCATTACATCAATTATTATTTTTCCACATAAAAAAATCCAGTTAATTACGAGCTAGAATGTCCAAAATTAGCAAAAGTGCGTTACAAAAACAAACCGTACACATATTTTTTATTTTTTAGACAATGAGTTGGACATCAAGCCATCCAACTGTCTACAACCATCCACAATTTGTTATAGCGCACGCATCCTATATAAAGGAGATACAACTACTGATAATCTAAATTGTGCAAATCAAACATACAAATTACACCCTCCTACTCTTTTCCTCTTGTCTAACCATGGCCAACATGAAAACAAGTTTAATTGTTCTATTGATTGTTTGCATTGTTTGTGCGTCGAAAACTGAAGTTGATGCGGAAGGTGCAAGCATTCCGCTTCCTACGGCCCCAAGTCAGGATGCGACAAAACCGCCTGATGCAGCTAACAAGTATGATAGGGGATGTTTAAAACAGAACCACTGCCGTGAAGAAGATACTACTAATTGATGCATTTAAAAGGGAGCATTAACTATATACTGAAGGAATTGCCAAGACCTCTTGCACAAATTATGTGTTGTATCTTTATCTTTATTCCAGTTTTATATATATGATTTGTTTTTTATAAACATAATTGAGTCATGTTCCATTGATAATGTTGAATTTAACTATAATGTTGAGCTTTGTAATACAATAAATTTAGGCTTGTATTAATTCAATAAATTGATCAAATGTGCTAGATACTATGCTTCGCGCATAGATATGGATACAACTATTGTATCAGATATGATACATACACTACACATATTTTCTCAAAATTTAATATAGGATATGTAAATATATGTATTAAATTTAATTATGTTTTATGTTAAAACAATTTTTCCGAAACAAAGTGATATAAAATTTGTCTCATAGTAAATTGCAGCATATACCAATTCTGTAAATATTGAAGATTCAGTGGTTTATTTTAAATTAAATATACAATCATAAATACCGACCAGAGGAGACAAATAAATAAAATAGATTATTTGATAAATAAATTTAATTATAAACTAGTTTAATCAATTTACAAAAATGAAATAAAAAAGCAGTAGGAAATTTGGAAAAAGAAATTAATGTAATTCTAGGCGTTGTCTTTTAGGAATTACAAGTACCAAGTCAGTCAAATTAAATTATCATTCGAAATTGCGGTTTTCAAACCGGCTTAATAAATAGTAAAAAAATTGCAAAAAATGTAAAATTTGGTCTCCAAGCACATTTTAATATAGATTGAACATCTAACGGTTTGGTAATGTCGTTTGAAGTCAATTCGATAGGTTTTAGAGTTGAGTTCACGAGAGGCTTGGTGAGCTTAGGAACACCCTAGTTCTACTATATATATATATATAGAGATGGGCTAACTTGCTTTGGGAATTAAAGAGCTTCTTTTACTTCCCATTACAGATCGTTGGATCTGCTTTAAAAGCTGTTCAGATCAATCTGATCTGATTTGAATTTTGTCGCTGAAAATTGTTGCAGCGTCTCTCCATTAACTGGACCGTCCAGTAAATTAAACCCCCCAAACCCAGACCCTTCTCTCTCTCACGTGTATTCCCCAATCCCCATCAGCCATGGCCCCTTTCAAAACCTAAATCGCAACTAGAAAGCCTCCCTTGCTCCTCTCCCTCGGCGCCACCTTCTCCAGCGACAACCGCCCCTCTTCAGCGACAGCGGCAACCTATCTTCTTTCTCCTTTCTCTAGACGAAGCTCTCTACAGGTAGCCCTTTCTCTAGCAATTTTTTATTTATGTTTAAATCTAGCGACTTGGCTTTCGCGTTTGTTTAAATCCACTCCCGTCCAAGGCACTTGTTTGAATCTGTATTTTGAAACATGTAAGTATCAAATTGGTCCTTCTCAAATCAGAGCATCAAATTCAATGCAGATAAGACAAAAAAAATGAAAATAACTCGAGGGTTTCTATCTAGCGACAAATTTATGAAATTAGGTATGGGTCAGATTTTAGCTTTCCTAAAATTTCTCAAGGTTAGCTATATACTTCTCTGTGAAACTAGGTATGGGTCATTTGATGAAGTTCAGTATTTACTATATACTTCTCTGTGAAACTCTAGCCATTAATTTTAAAGTTAAATTGAAAGTGGCATAAAAGTATATATACTAAAGACTTTAAAATTTTATATTGTGAGTAGCAAGTCCTTAATTTATCTACTATATATTTGATCATAGTAGAAATGAATGGAGCATGTATTGTTAATAGTGTTAAAAGGGGGTACAACTTTTTCTGAAATTGCTCTTTGCCAGCCTCTGATTTTACTTTTATTTTTGTAGATGTTGCTAATAACAATCACAGTGACGACGAAGATGACAGTGACACAAGTCTGGAAGTAATAGTGAAGATAATGAAGAGGACATGCTTTGAAACTAAGGGCGTTTTGTTATTATGTTTTAGTATTGATGTTTTGAGACTAGGGGCTTTTTGTTATTTTTTATTGTGCTTTTTAATATAACATGCTATTGTTATTTTTGTTTATGGCATGTTGTTATTTATATGGGATTCTAGATTTACTTTGAATTGGGGTGCATATTTTCAGTATGCATGTACTTACGGTATGTTGCTTGCATTGAAGCTGCCATCTCAGTTTTTTGCATTCTGTTGGTTTAATATCTCATGCACTTTAACATAATTTTATTTATTTGGTGATAATTGTTGTACTATGTGTACTATGGCAATTCATGTATGTACTTTGTTTTAATATTTCTTACTTGCATGAATTTTGTTTCAATGGCTCTGAGTTGCATGAATTTCTGGATTGCACAATTTTTTAATGAGATTGGTACCATTGCTACATGCATCTAAAAGAAATAAGAAAGAATTAGGCATAACAACCATAGAAATAGGAGTAGAATTAACCCCTTAAATATGTTTCAAATTTCAACTGTACATAGCTAGAATTCTGGAATTGGTGCGTTTTTGCAGAGAGCATTGATCTGTGTGAGATTTCATCAACTATACCATGTCACATGCTTAAAATCCACATATTTCATCAAAACCACATATTCATCAAAAATGAGATTTGTAACATGTCAGTAAAAGATTCTCATTTCATAATGAAGGATCACATAATTAAAATCCACAAAAGAGTTTAAACAATATGAAATAGTCTTAAACCAACATGAAATAGTCTAAACAACATGAAATAGTCTAAACAAAAGACAGTTTATAAATCAACTTCATCGGATTCATAAATTTCTGCCATCTTTTGATCATCACTCTCCTCGTCATCAGCCACCTTTTGTTTGCTCTTTCCATTGATTTTCAGCTATCACAATGAACAAAAACAGCATTGAAATTGAGTGTAGAAGCAAAAAAATTTGAACAATTGGTATATTTTTGTACCTAAGTTGTACTGGTTAGGGATTTTATGGGTTTACTCAAAAATTATGAAATCAAACTTGTCAGAGGCATTGATCATAGTCATTTACCAGCCCTTGAATTTATTTTTATTACATTTTTAAGGGATTTTCCTCAAAACAGTGAGCTCCATGGTCAAATCAGGGACACATACCATTCTAAATTGAAATTGAAATTGAGTAAAAAAAAATATGCAAACATAATTGAACCTTTGGGCATGTTCTTGAGTTGTGACCCTCTTTTTCGCCACATATGCTACATGTTCTGCGCTTCTTAAGAGAAGGAGGTACAAATCGTTTCGGAGTCTTCTTTCTACCTTTACATTGCGACCCTGGTGGGTCATGAAATACGGGTTTGGTTTGCACTTTGTCATTTCTTGACCTTTCTTTGAAATTATCTTCAAGGCTTGGTACATAACCTCTTTGTGCTTGCTCGTCTAGTACAGACAACAATTTCTCTTTTCCACTTGCAATAATCTCCTTCAAACAATTAAAAGTCTCTGCACTAACAGCCCCTAGGTCAGTAAGCTCCATCCAATCTGATTTTAAAGAAGCTTTCCGCAATGTGCGCAACTCTGCCGACTCTCCCGAATCCATACTTCTCTCGGCCATGGATCTTTTGGCACTTGCATTAGCCCCTTTAGTCCACCGTTTCAAAATGTAATGGTCGGGTAGGTGTGTAATACCCACATATTGCATTACTTTTATAGCATGTGGGCAAAGAACCCCACTAATTATGTACCCGTTGCAATTGCAAGAAACCTTGCACCTTTCTTTGTCCACGTCAACCGTGTATGACTCGAGTACATAATTATAAATCTCGGGATGTTCGAAAATGTTAACCTTATAAGAGACACCTCTCTCGACTTCGAGAACAACACCAAGTGTGCTATCCTGTACCATCTCTTTGAACAAGGAGAATACCTTTCGTGTATAAACTTGGCGTGCCTTAACCTCCATTTGGTATTTTGACCATAGTTGCGGTACCTCATTGATAGTTTTTAAATCCTCATCACTCTCTCTTTGCCAAATGCTCTCAATCATCTTTTCAATTTGCAACACGAATTGATAAACAGATTTGTGGTTGTTCACCAAAATCTTAAATAAAGCATTCATACTCTCACTTCTCTGTGTAGTTGACATGTCGGCAAAAAAAGTGCCTCGAAAGTAGGCTGGTACCCATTGCGCCCGATTTTTGTACAACACCTTGATGTAGGTAGTGTTATGCAAGTTGTACATGTCGCACATAGCTGTCCAACGAGTCTCAAAATCTGAAACCGTTTTACTACGAATGACTGTAGCCTTTAATTCATCTTCGAACCCCGGCATATCATGGTAAAGCCGAGCAAATCGTTCCCTTGCCTTTCTCATTATATGCCACTGACAGCATCTGTGGACAGTTTTAGGAAAAGTCAACTCAATTGCCTTCCTCATCGCGGGATCTTGGTCGGTAATAATAGCAGAAGGATGTTTGCCGTACATTGCCACCAACCATGTATTGAACAACCAACAAAAGTTATCTGCTGTCTCGCATTTCAGAAGAGCCATGCCAAATAAGATGGATTGACGGTGGTGGTTGACTCCAATGAACGGTGCGAAAGGCATGTTGTACTTGTTTGTTTGGTAGGTGGTGTCAAAAGTCACGACATCACCAAACTCCTTGTATGCTCTTCTTGCTCTACCATCAACCCAAAATATATTCTTGACAACACCATCCTCATCTGCCGATACCGAATAAAAAAACTCAGGGTCATCCTCCTGTTTCTGTTTAAAATACATCAAAGTTGTATGAACATCAACCCCTATGAGCTTAACATTATCCCCCGATATCAAATTGCTTATATCTTTTCTTTTGAACCGAACATTCCCCTTACCATCATGTTGGGTAGCGATATATTCCATAATTTGCGATGTTCCCACATTTTGAGCACTCAACTTACGGATGACCTCCTTATCACTTACCGTCATGCTCTTATGAGATCGCAAATTTCTAATCTTTGAAGGGCTTGTGATCAACTCATGGTTGTGATCCTCTACAAAGACGCTTACTACCCAATTTCCACTTTTCATAATTCTGATCCTAAATGAGGCCATACATTTGACCCTTGTAATCGCACGCTCTTTCTCAGGTGTACCAAGATCGGTCGAGCATCCAATCGGCCTCTCTTTTCTTTTATGCCATGTGTGTAATCCTTCTTTAGAACAAACATACCTAATCGAAGATAACCCCTTCCTATTATTTGTTGAAGTGGCTTTGCGAACACTAAATCCAACACAACATGCATATTTATTGTAGAAAGTGTATGCCTCTTCATGCGTCTTGAACTCCATGCCGACCTGCGGCTTAGTTGCATCATTTGACAAAGGCTCATCAACTTGTGTTGCTTCAGCATAATAGATGTAGGGATCGGTGATATCTAACTGTTACACATAAACAAACCATAATTTCTAAACAATCTTATAGGTTGGAATTGTAAACGTTTTTTAAAATGTAAAATAATAAAGAATTACCCGCATCTGAATTCTCTGATTATTTTCATCTTCATCGACATAAATGTCGTTTGAGCCTACCTCTACACTATTAGAAACATCACATGATGACATTGGTTCTCTCACAAAGCAACCTGAACAAAAAAATAGCATATTGTTAAAAAATAAGCTTACCCAATACTTCAAACTGAACAAGGAAATAACATATTATTTTCATTTAATTTTTTCATACCCAAATTTTTACATGAAAATTTGTAGCCATCAAGACACTCACAAGTTCATTGACCATTTCTAATAATTTAATTTATATAAAATTAACAACCGTTGAAATTTTTAGATGAAATTTTGTTGTTTACTGTTGAAATTTAATTTCATTTAATTTCAAATAAAATAATTTAACGAAAGCTAACCTTGAGAAATTTTAGGAAAGATAAAATCTAACCCAAACCTAATTTCATAAATTTTAGGAAATACTTATGCTTGAGAAGGACTTAAGTTATTTCATAAATTTTAAACCAGACGTTGTCGCTAGATAGAGAAAATACAGATTCAAACCAAAGAAAATCAAACCAAAGGGCTACCTGTACGGGATTCAAACCAAGGCAATTTCATAAATTTTTAAGGAGGACCAATTTGATACTTACATGTTTCAAAATACAGATTCAAACAAGTGCCTTGGACGGGAGTAGATTTAAACAAACGCGAAAGCCAAGTCGCTAGATTTAAACATAAATAAAAAATTGCTAGAGAAAGGGCTACCTGTAGAGAGCTTCGTCTAGAGAAAGGAGAAAGAAGATAGGTTGCCGCTGTCGCTGAAGAGGGGCGGTTGTCGCTGGAGAAGGTGGCGCCGAGGGAGAGGAGCAAGGGAGGCTTTCTAGTTGCGATTTAGGTTTTGAAAGGGGCCATGGCTGATGGGGATTGGGGATACACGTGAGAGAGAGAAGGGTCTGGGTTTGGGGGGTTTAATTTACTGGACGGTCCAGTTAATGGAGAGACGCTGCAACAATTTTCAGCGACAAAATTCAAATCAGATCAGATTGATCTGAACAGCTTTTAAAGCAGATCCAACGATCTGTAATGGGAAGTAAAAGAAGCTCTTTAATTCCCAAAGCAAGTTAGCCCATCTCTCTATATATATATATATAGAGTAATGCTACGGTGCTTTGGGAAGTAAAGAGGGTGTTTTACTTCCCGCTCATATCTCCATTTTCAAAGTTCAAATAGTCAATCCGAACTTCTCAACACAATCTTCATATTGAAATGTGCTTGGAGACCAAATTTTACATTTTTTGGAAATTTTCTACTATTTTTTTTGAATTTTTGAAAATCAGTGTTTTTCTGAATTTTTATTATTATTTTATTTCATGAAAAGCTGTGATTTTCAAAAATTCCAAAAAAATAGTAAAAAATTTCCAAAAAATGTAAAATTTGGTCTCCAAGCATATATCAATATGAAGATCATGTTGAGATGTTCGGACCGACAATTTGAACTTTGAAAATGAAGATATGAGCGGGAAGTAAAACACCCTCTTTACTTCCCAAAGCACCGTATCCTATCTCTATATAGAGATAGCTATCCTGCTTTGGGAAGTAAAAATGGTGTTTTACATTCCGCTCGTATCTTTATTTTCAAAGTTCAAACAATCAATTCGAACCTTCCAACATGATCTTCATACTAAAATGTGCTTGGAGACCAAATTTTATATTTTTTTTGAATTTTTTTACTATTTGTTTAGAATTTTTTAAAATCACAACTTTTCATTAAATAAAATAATAATAAAAATTTTAGAAAAACAATGATTTTCAAAATTTCTAAAAAAATAGTAAAAAATTTCCAAAAAATGTAAAATTTGGTCTCCAAGGACATTTCAATATGAAGATCATGTTGAGAAGTTCGGATTGACTATTTGAACTTTGAAAATAGAGATATGAGCGAGAAGTAAAACACCATCTTTACTTCCCAAAGCACCGTAGCATCACTATATATATATATATATATATATAAAATGAGTGTTTTACTTCCTGCTCATATCTCTATTTTTAAAGTTCAAACGGTTGATCCAAACTTCTCAACATGATCTTCATATTGATATGTGCTTGGAGACCAAATTTTACATTTTTTAGAAATTTTTTACTATTTTTTTTAGAATTTTTGAAAATCACAGTTTTTCATTAAATAAAAAAATAATAATAAATTCATAAAAACACTGATTTTCAAAAATTCTAAAAAAATAGTAAAAAATTTCCAAAAAATGTAAAATTTGGTCTCCAAGCACATATCAATATAAAGATCATGTTGAGAAATTCGGATCAACTGTTTGAACTTTGAAAATGAAGATATGAGCAGGAAGTAAAACACTCATTTTTAAAGGAAATATGGCTATATAAGAGTTCAAAATTAATTTTTCGTTGATAAAGGATTTCCATTGGACTTATATTTTTTTAAATGGTACTTGGCAATCTATTTATTAAGTGAGTAGCGCCAAAGGATGGCATCCGACCAAAAATTTTTTGGAACATTATTTTGAAATAATAATGCACGTGTCATTTCTAATAGATGTCTATTTTTTCTTTCCGACACTCCGTTTTGTTCGGGAGTGTTTATGCAAGTTGTTTGATGTATAATTCATTTTTCCTTGAAAAAAGTTGTAAATTTTTTTTTTCACAAATTCCCTTCCGTTGTCCGATCTAAAAATTTTAAGTTTTGCATCAAATTGATTTTCTATGAGACATAGAAATTCTTGAAAACAATAAAAAACCTTGTCTTTTGATTTTAATAAATACAACCAAGTAGCTCTAGAGAAATCATCAATAAATATAACAAAATATTTGAATCCATTATAAGAATTAATTGGGGCCGGGCCCCATACATCGGAGTGAACTAAATCAAACAATGCTTCACTTTTGCTATTTGATTGAGAAAAAGAAAGCTTTGTTTGTTTTGCCAACTTGCATATATCGCAATTAATACAATTTTGAAAAGAAAAATCTAGTGCACTATTTAAAACTTTGTTGGATGGATGCCCAAGCCTCTTGTGCCAAATGTCGTGATTAATGGATTTTGCGGAAGCACAAAAATTTGATTCTTGTAAATTCAAAAGATAATGTCCATTTTCAAGAAGACCTTCCCCAATCTTCCTTCCGGTTTTCCGGTCCTGAAAGATAACATTTTTGCAAGAGAAGGTTGCGTTACAATTAAAATCATGTGTTAATTTTTTTTACCGAAAGTAAATTTATGGGAAAAGTTTTTAGATATAAGATGTTATTAATTCTCTTGCCACAAATATTAGTTTCTCCTACACCATCTATTTGTACTTTCATACCGTTAGCTACTAATACATATTGATTATTTTTTGTCATGACTAAATTGGTAAGAAGGTTTTTATTTCCGAACATATGATCGGTAGCACCGCTATCTATAATTATTTGATTATATAAATTTAAATTTTTTGAGTGAGAAACAATACCACAAGTGTTGTTTGAGTTTTGTTTGGTCATCCACATAGAGAATTGCTCAAAAAACTGCTGCATTGGATCTGACCCGCTTGACCCGCCAGCGTCCAACCCACTAGACCCGTTTGAGAAACTTGGTTCATTTGAACCGGTTGGTTTGTTTGAGACATGGAGACCGGTTCGGGTTTGGGTAGAATACCCTCCACGCTGATCTCTTTCACACGGCTCCCTGTCTCTCTCTTTTTTCTTTCCCTCGTTCCAGTCCGCCGCTCCTCCTGCTTTCTTCGAATCCCACCACTTTGGCCTGAGATGTGGGTGAAGGAAATAGCATTTCTCGGCTTGGTGACCCTCCTTTTTGCAGTGAGAGCACACAAGGCCCTTGGTACTTGGCCGATTTGAGAAATTTTGAAAGTTAGGGTTTTTCCGAAATTGGGGTTTTTTGTGGCGAAGCTATGGGTTTCGTGTCCCTCGCTGCCACCTGCTTGTGGACCTCCCATAGCAAGCCGTCGGCTTTCTTCTTGCTCCACCATGGTGCTGATTTGGGCGAAAGATGGAAGGGTGTTGTTAAGAGGAGTTGTGATTTCACGGCTTCATAACTTGGATTGAGACCAGAGAGGTATTGAAAGATTTTATCTTCTTCTTCCCTCTGGATTGCTACCGGATCTGTTATGGGTGGTCGATAGACTCGAAGTTCATGCCATTTTCTTTTAAGAGCACCCAGGTACTCTGTGTTACTCCTTGACCCTTGTTGCTCTTGTTGGATTTCTTGTTTCAATTGGTATATGTGGGAGTAATTGTTTTGTCGGCCATACATGGTTTTTATGCCTTCCCACAATTCGAATGCTGTTTCATGGCCGAGGAATAAGTCTGAAATTTTTGGCTCCATGGATTGCAGGAGCCATGTCATGACTCTGTCATTTTTAGATTGCCACTGTTTTGCTGCCTTTTTTTCGTTCTCGGTTTCTTCGGCCCTTGCTGGCACAGGTTTTTTTGACTCTCCTGTGATGAATTCTAAAACTTCTCTTCCACTGAGAGACAATTTTGCAGAACTTGCCCATGAGAGGTAGTTTTGGCCGTTGAGCAATGAGTTTGTAAGTTTTGAGGTATTGGTAGCCTCCCTGAAGTGCTGCCCCTCTGATGTCATTGCTTTGTTGTGCTAGACTTCTGTTTATGGGTTTTGTTTTTGCTTATGTACCAGTTTTGCTGGTAAGGTTTTGCGGGAATTTTTTCGGTCACAGAGACTGAGGCTCTGATACCATGTTAGATTTTATGAATTTCTGAGGAGAGAATTATGATGAGAAAAAGTATTTTATTTTATCTGCCTTTTACACTTCTTTCTATCGCTATATATATTGCAACCTATCTAAGTTACCGTTACAAGTTACTGTTTGTACCTATGGTACCTATGTACAGTGTACCGCCTATTTAATATATGCAAGGAGACCCCTTTAACTCCTTGATTTAATCCTAGCCCTCTAATTCTAGATCTATGATGATTATTAATCTGAGATCCTATTTCTCAACAGTGCCTTTTCTTGTAGTGAATATTAAGTTTGTGATGTTTGTTTTACAAAACCTGGTACTAGCTAGTGTTGGAAAAAGGTTTATGTGTTTGAAATGTTCTTTAGTTAATTAGGTATCAGTAGCATGGTTCATAGAATTGGTCAAGTGATCGATTCTGATTGTGTCTTCACTCTGAGTTTATTTGGTATCAATAAGGTCAGTGTTTTCAATTCCAGTAAAGTTGCGTAACTTAAAAAAACATCAGATTGCTTTCATTTGTTGAGTTTGTTTTGCGAAAGATCTAGTTGTTCCACAATAAATATTTACTTTTTTACAATATTTTTTGCATTAATTTTACTTCTAAATTTTGAATGTAAATCAAAATTATCTGTAAGTTTGTCATTTGAAATGGATCTGATTTTTTTGTTTTTGGTTAAGCTTCCAGTAAACTTCTTGGTGAGTTTAAAGCTCATTTAGTTTCACTGTTTTTTTTTTTTTTTGAGAGAATGACTGGCAGAGCATTTAGTTTCATTGTTAAATTGCACTTGTTGGGATTTATTTTTGCAATTGAAGTGTGCAGGGTGTTTTTGCAATTGAACCGAGCGCCTTGTTAAAGGTAGAGCTACTGGTGACCGGCTTCAAGGGACTCTGATTTTATTATATAAGAAATGTTCATACTTTATTTTTTATTTTTTTGGTTAAGCTTATTACTGTAACTACTATACATAATTAAATTCGGATTGCATTCAATCCTCTAACATGTGTTGCTACTGCTGAATGATAGAGATATATAGAGATGGACTAGGCTAAGCCATGGAGTAAAACGACTTTGTACTCCACGTCATATTTTTATTTTGAAAATTCAAACTATCGATCCGAACCGCTCAAGTTGTTCTCCATATTGAAATGTGCTTGGAGACCAAATTTTACATTTTTTGGAATTTTTTTACTATTTATTAAGCCACTTTGAAAATCGCTGATCCGGATAAACAGTAGCAAAACAGTAAAAAATTATGGACCAATGGATCAGCGATTTTCAAAGTGACTTAATAAATAGTAAAAAAATTCCAAAAAATGTAAAATTCGGTCTCCAAGCACATTTCAATATGGAGAACAACTTGAGCGGTTTGGATCAGTAGTTTGGATTTTCAAAATGGAAATAATGAGGCGTGGAGCACCAAGTCGTTTTACACCATGGCTTAGCTAAGCCCAGCACTATATATATATATATATAGAGAGAGAGTATGTCTAATTTGCTTCCGGAAGCATTTCGGCCGAGGTGCTTACGGGGGCATATCTTGCAATTTGATGTTCAAACAACAAATTCAAACCGTTAGATGTTCAATCTATATTAAAATCTACTTGGAGACCAAATTTTACATTTTTTGGAATTTTTTTACTATTTTTTAAGCTGGATTGAAAACCGCTGTTTTCAATGCTTCAGAAATTTAATAAAAACAGCGGTTTTCAAACCAGCTTAAAAAATAGTAAAAAAATTTCAAAAAATGTAAAATTTGGTCTCCAAGTAGATTTTAATATAGATTGAACATCTAACGGTTTGAATTTGTTGTTTGAACATCAAATTGCAAGATATGCCCCCGTAAGCACCTCGCCGAAATGCTGCCGGCAGCAACTTAGCCGCTCCCTATATATATATATATATAGAGGTTGGCTAAGATCAAAGTGGTATGACCAAGGCCTTGGTGCTACCAAATAGTTAATCTGAAGTACTCAACGTGTTCTCCATATTAAAATGTGCTTGGAGACCAAATTTTACATTTTTTTGAATTTTTTTACTAGGTTTTATGAATTTTTGAAAATCACTTTTTTCATAATAAAAAATAAATAAATAAAATCTTAAAAACTGTGATTTTCAAAAATCCAAAAAAAAATTCTAAAAAAAGTAAAATTTGATCTCCAAGTACATTTTAATATGAAGAACACGTTGAACACTTCAGATCGACTATTTGAACATTGAAAATCACAAAAACGAATTGGTAGTACCAAGGCCTTGGTCATACCACTTTGATCTTAGCCAACCTCTATATATATATATATATATATATGAGGAGGGATCCAATTACACCCTTTTTGGTGACACATCATGACACCGTTTTTTATATAGGTCAATTTTGCGATTTCAAAATCCAAACAGCCGATCCGAACCGTTCAACATGATCACCATATTAAAATGTGCTTGGAGATCAAATTTTACATTTTTTTGAATTTTTTTACTATTTATTAAGATGGTTACAAAATCGCTGTTTTTCAATGGTCTGAAAACAACGATTTTTGTAACCATCTTAATAAATAGCAAAAAAATTCAAAAAAATGTAAAATTTGATCTCCAAGCACATTTTAATATATTCATCATGTTGAACGGTTTAAATCGACTATTTGGACTTTAAAAATGAGAGGTGTCAAAGTGTGTCACCAAAAAAGGTATAATTGGATCCCTCCTCTATATATATATATTTTTTTTTCTTTTTTTTCAAAAGGCCAAAATAGCCCATTTCCATTTCTGAAAATGCTTTAAATACATAGAGAACGTTTACGGCAGCAGCTCTGCTACCCTACCATCAAGATATCCAGTATCTTAGCTAATATATCTAAGTGCAGAAAACAAAAGCTAAGGACAAGTTCATACAACCACCACAGGCTAACAATAGCTAATAACCAGAAATAGCTAAGGTTTGCTAATACTAAGCCACTGTGAATCGGGCTGAGGTTAACTATATCTAGATAGCAAAATTGAGAAGTAGTCCGCATGAGATGTTATGGCAGCAGCTCTGCTGCCTCGCCTTGGTCTGCTCCTGTATGCACCACCACATCTAAAGGCATGTAGTGGTTGAGAGGAATCGCATCTTCGATAACCGGTAACCAATCCCCAATAGCATCTTGGAACTTTTTGTTCACATTACCTGTTGAGCTGCAGCTACCTTCCTCCTGTCTTCTCTTTTTGGCTTTACTCATCACTGAACCCTGATCCTCTTGTGTCTGCACTCGCAAACTCCTTCTTGGTTCTGGTGGCTGGTGGTGAGCAAGATCAGGTGTGAGTGGTGTAGAAGTTGGGGCTGCCAGGTCAGGTGTAAGATCTGGTAGAGGAGGTTCAGAGTCGGAAAGATAGATGGCATTGTCAGGAGAAGAGCCAACCCCTTTACGGGAACTCCTGAGCCGGGCCCCTATGCCTACCTTCCTACTTTTGCTGTACAGAGAACTAGGAGTCTTTTTCTTCATGGGGATAGATTTTCTGACACTGGAAAGGACCCGCACTTTTTTCTTCATGGTGATAGCCCTGGAAGTGGTTTTCTTTCCCCCCCAATTGATTTTAGGGATTGGTGTCACAGTTTCTGTTGCTGTCTGAGTTGTAACTATGGGTGTCTTGGGTGTTTGGTGTTTATGAAATTTATCAAAAATGGTTTCATCTTCATCACTATCAAAATCTAAATTGGGCTCAAAAATTTCCTCTTCAGATGCCAAAGAAGACAATTTGTCTTTGAGTTTAACACCACAATCATCACCATGAGGAAGAGTAATAGAAACTGGTAATGGCATTTCTGGAAAGCCTGGAATAGCTGGAATTTTCAGTGTCAGATCAGTTTCTGACAGTCTACTGTTTTGGTAGTGTTGTTCCCAGGCTGCCAGATCCTCAGCAAGACTAACAGGCGGGGTTATTTCTACCAGAACCCTATTTTCTGAAGAGATGTCTAGTGTATTATTAGCAGTAACTTCAGCAAAGAAGTGCGCTGGTGGAACTATGGGTCTATGTGTTTGTCTAAGCATCAAATTATTCCCTGAGATGACAAAACCCCCTGCTGTTTGGTTATGGGACTCAGTACCTTGAGTTGTCGCAGGTAGGTTGTATTATTGCCCAAACTCAGTCCCATTTGGATAAGGTCTACCTCTTTTTCGCCCAGCCCAAGCATGGAGACTTTCTGATTTGGTGTTCTCTATTTCAAACTCTAAATCATAAAGTCTTCTCTGTCTCATTGAATTTTTGTAAGGCAACAAATGTTTGACCGGTATGAGGGCTCTATCACACACCTCTAATCTAACTCTAACAAAACGGACATCATAACCACTTTCAGTCCCAGCATCTACTTCTAGAACATAGGCACCCCACGGATTAAAAAGTTTTTCATATTCGCTCAAGGAATTCAGAAACAAAGGGTAACCAAAAATTCTTACCCAAATCACTTCCAGAGGAGTACCTTCATGAAATTCTTTCTCCCACGCTACAATGGGGAATTTGACCTCAGTTAACCAGATAAAACCGATCGATGCCATTGACTCCAGCCAAGCTGCCGTAGGAGCTTGAATCAGATACTTGTAATCGTCGAAAACCGACGCTCACCAGCGATGATTCGGATGAGAGAAGGTATGTTGTAGTTGTTGCTCGATCTTTTCCGGCCCCCAGGCCGCGATATCATCAAGCACAAAACTCTGGAGAAGAACTTCCTCAACCGCCATCGATCGTGGAGTGGCCTCCATTTAG
The DNA here is from genome assembly GCA_025461125.1 of Carex kokanica. Taxonomy (NCBI): domain Eukaryota; kingdom Viridiplantae; phylum Streptophyta; class Magnoliopsida; order Poales; family Cyperaceae; genus Carex; species Carex kokanica. The sequence continues at coordinate 2,112,562 of JAJGRX010000435.1, forward strand.
ATAATCGGGGGACGAACTGCCATTGTCGCGCTTAGGTTCGGACGAGAACAGCTACCTGGAGTTAGTATCATGGTTGCGCGAGATCTAGGGTTTGTGGAACGGCGAGGTGGTTCTACTTGTTTAGGGGGAGATCGAGGTGGGACAGAGGTAACTTTGTGGCAAATGGACGCCTTATGCCCAAATCCATTACAGACAAAGCACAACTGTGCATTTCGACAAACCCTAGCAAGATGGCCTTTACTCCCGCATCTAATACACCAAGGATTGTCTACAGTTGACCGAGATCGAAGTTCCTCAACTCGTCGTCGGATTAGTTGCGATCTAGTTTCCTGTGGTTGAGATCGGGGTTGTGTGGCTCTCCAGACAGCCGAAGGTTTCCTAAATGATCCAAGTGTCGCTAGACCGCGTGTTGGCACTTGATGACTAAGCACATTTTGAGAGAGAGAAGGTCTGTGGAAATGCCCACGGTCAGCGGAGAATTTGTTAGCAACTAATTGTAATTGTCTCAGACGCGATTGAGATAATATCGCCATTATTAAGCTGCGTTAATGGTGGATTTTCTGTGTTTCCGTCAGAATCGCCTAAGGGTCGCTCGCTCTCCATTTTTCGCTCTCCATTTTTCTATTTCCTGATTATCTCTCTCTCTCTCTCTCTCTATATATATATATATATATAGAGTCCGACTAGGCTACTCCATGGAGTAAAACGACTTGGTACTCCACGCCATATCTTCATTTTCAAAGTTCAAATAGTCGATTCGAAACTTCCAACATGTTCTCCATATTGAAATGTGCTTGGAGACCAAATTTTACATTTTTTGGAATTTTTTTACTATTTATTAAGCCACTTTGAAAATCTGAAAATCCTTATGAACAGTAAAAAACAGTAAAAATTTCTGGACCGCCGGATCAGTGATTTTCAAAGTGGCTTAATAAATAGTAAAAAAATTCCAAAAAATATAAAATTTGGTCTCCAAGCACATATCAATATGGAGAACAACTTGAGCGGTTCGGATCGGTCGTTTGGATTTTCAAAATGGAAATAGTGAGGCGTGGAGCACCAAGTCGTTTTACTCCATGGAGTAGCTAAGCCCAGCACTATATATATATAACCTTTTATTTTTAACATGTGTTAATTTTGTGTTTTTGTTGCAAATGTTGTAATATATATTTGCATGAATTGAGTATGGTAATATAAATTTCCATTATGTATTGTACAATTAAAGTGATATGTTTGAGAATCATTCTTGACGTAGAATATTATTCTACGTTCAATTAAATTTGACATATATCTACGGACAATTATTACTATATAGTGTTGAATTACAAACTTCGTTTTCTATAATAAAGTTAGGTTTAATGAGAAATATATATATAAAAACTCTTTGAATTCTACAGTAGACAAAAATTGATTTTTGAAAAGGTAAACGTTTTCTGGTAGTCTCTGTCAAGCATTTCAAAAAAGAAAAGGTAAATGTCGGTTGTTTAGAATTTTGTTGTTTTGTTTTAATGATGTCGAATTTCTAGAGTTTCTTCTGGTGTTTAGTGTTATAAAAGCAGTATTACTATTGTTGTTATGTAAGAGGTAAAAGAAAAATTGATAGGTTACATGCAAGGTTTAAGACTTTACATGAATATTTTAAAGGGTTGTAGAGAGAGGTTTAAAGGCTTGATAAGTAAAAATAAAGTGCCTATGGGCTATCATTGTCAAAAATTAATAAAAAATTGTAAGATTTAAAGACTTAACATAAATATTTTAAAGGATTATAGACAGTGGTTTAAAGCTTGAGAAGCAAAATTTACAATTCCTATATGTTTTTACTGTAAAAAAAACGACACGAATATAACTCAAAAGTATTTCATCATAAATCTCATTTGAAAGAGAAAGTTGAGTATAAAACGTTCGTCATTTTAGGTTCGAAAAATTCGCCACAAATCATCAGAAAAATGGATAAGAATGATTGGAGGAAAAAAAAAATGAGTGAAATGAATCTTTTCTTTTCTAGCTTGTTGACAAATTTGGAGAAAAAATAGTTAGAAGATGAACTATTTAGATTTTAAGTTTAAAGACTTGCTAGTAAACACTTTAAAGGATTGTACAGAAAAGCTTTAAAGGGTTAGATAGGGCGTTGTCCATGATGTTGGACAAGAATAGTTCGGAGGCATTTCAGATATTGAGTTTGGGGAACAGTTAGTTTGTCCCTTTTATTTATTAATTAGCACACTTATTATTTTGATCATGTTTAAATCTATATAAGTTATTTCAAAGCTGTTGCAGTCTCGTTTTAAATTATTAATTTTTAGGTAGAATTTTTGTTTCAACCAAAAACAAGGTTCAGACTGAAGCACTTTGTTTTCATGTATTAGTTTCTGTTTTCTTTTAAATGAAATTTTAAGTTTCGACTCAATAGGCAGGGCCCATTTCAATTCCGTTTAAAATTCAGCCAAGCCAGACTTGATTTCACCTTTTACATTCGAGTCCATCTGACAAGGGATATTTCCAACTTTTACAAATTAAACCTCCGACTTAGCTGACTTCACAGTTTAAGCCCAAAAACTATATTGCGACAGGTACCAGTATGCAAAATAGCACTGGTACCAGTGCCAGAACGTAACAGCAAGTATCTAGGGGTGTTTGAGTAATGGTACCGACTGGTACTGGTAATGTATAACTGCAAGAATCAAAGTACAAGTCAAATTTGTGTGAACATTAAAATTACAATGCGAAAAGCAAAGAGAGGAAGGAGAAACAAGACAGAGAAAATGGAAAAGAGAGAGAAGGATGACTCCAAGGCAGCGTGAGAGAGCGGGAATCGAGGAATTCGACGATGCAACAACTCACAGTTAATAATATACAAGTCTGATAAAAGTGCCTAAATAATTAGTTGAATCACCTATTTAGCTGTCATGCTTAGTATTTGTGTTAAGCAATCTAATTCTAATTTGTTGTTCGTGACATTTTTAACTATATCACATAGAGTTAATTATTTCCACTTCTTAAATCACATAAAATATTGAATTTCAGCAATTCAGCTACAACAAGGTTAGCAATCCTCCTCAAAAGTGGTGAAGCAGAAGGCAAGAGTAAAGATTTTAACAGAGCAGTTTTGACTTCATGCAGCACACGGACTGGAATCAAAACAACGCTACATGTAGTTCGTGAGCTGCATGAAGCCAAAACTACTCTGTTAAAATCTTTACCCCTCCAAAGCATCTTTTCCTTGTTTTTAGGATGCTGTTTTCCTTTCATCAAACTGAAAAATCATGTACCACCTGGTACTGAGTTGTTGAAACTGGTACAAACTTGCTCACATTACTGAGTTATTGACATGGTACTCATTGGGATATGGTGGTATTAATCACGAAAACAATACAATTATAATTAGAAAAAATAAAACAGGACAATCTGTAATGTGAGATTGCAATGAAACCTGAATTCACATAACCATTTTTTTCTTTTTACAAATGAACAAACTAATCAATTGGTGTACACAAAAAGAAAGAATTAATATTCCCTTTGACCCGAAATACTAGGTTGAATTCTCTAACAGTAATTAGTTTTGTTTCTTTCCACCAGCAAGAATTCTAGAAATTTGGAGACCACGACTGAAAGCTTGGTTGAATAGAAGTCTAGTCTGGAACTCTGACACGAATGGGAACCATGCCATGATGGCAACTGGTGTAAAGATAACCAGCCCCATTATGTACTCGTATCCCCTTGCAAGTGCCTTTACCGATCCCCACAGACCTAGCGCCTTTACTGCTGGCTTGATTGCTTGTGACACCTGTTTACAAATTAAAAAAAAAAAAAAAGATGCATATAGGGATCAATGACCGTGCAAAATTAATATAAATGAAGAAAGAGTGAGGCTAAGGTACTATGCATAGCACAAATTGGTCTGTACTATGGATCAATATTTTTGTTTCCTAAGTCCAAAGTCCAAATAGTCGATCTGAACCGTTCAACATGATCTCCATATGAAAATATAATTGCTAACTAGATTTTACATTTTTTACTATTTTTTTTCCTATTTTTTTAGATAGGTAGAAAATCATTATTGAATGGTCTAGAATTTTTGTATCATGTGATTTTCTTCTTATCTAAAAAAACATAGTAAAAAAATTTCTAAAAAAATGAAAACTTGATCTACAAGATTATTTTTTTATGGAGATCATGTTGAACGGTTAGACTTTAAACATAGAGATACTGATACATAGTACGCACCATTATGCGCTATGCATAGTACCATAGCCTCACTCATGAAGAAAACCTAATTTAGTCCAGAGAAATGTGAAGAAATAAAAAGAGAGATTATTACGGATAGTAGGGCCCATCCAGTGGGGGCGAAGGCAAGGAAGGCAGCAAAGATATCACCAACTGTGAGATTGAGAAGGGTGAATAGAATGCCAAGAGTTCCGACAAATCCAATAAACAGAAGCAGTTTGAGAAGTCTAAACATGAGTTGGAAGTCGGCACTGAACTTTTTCCTTCCAATTGATACCACCTTTAGCACCAGCACAACCGCCACTATGACCAGCCATGATAGACCATACACCTGACATGGAAAAATAAGCCCAAATTTAATCACTATGATTTTGAGAGTCAACCGTTGCTACGACCTGATAGGTAGAGGTGTTCATTGGTTCCAGATTATTTGGTTTTCAACCAAACCGGCAAATTTTTGGATTAAATGGTTCGGTTCAGTTCGGTTGATTTTTTGAATTACTTCGGTTTTTTATATTTGATTTGGTTTAATCTCTCTTATTTCAATTTGACTGATATATATTTCTATGACTATTAAATGTATTTATGCATGTCTTGAGTTTCAACCTTTTGAAATTTAATCTCTTTATTTCATTTCAAATTTTCAACCAAACAAACCGAAACTTACTTCGGTTTTTTTTTGTTCGGTTGTTATTCGGTTGGCAAGTTTAATCTGGTTACTTCAGTTAGATTTTTCAAAACCGAATATTTTGGATGTTATTCGGTCAACTGTTAATTGGTACGACCTGATAGTGATAGGCATGATACTTACCACAATGCTCTTGCTGCCATTGGCGATGTGGAGGTGGTAGATAATACCATACTGGAAGAGGAAGAATCGGAGGGAGAGTAAGATTTCCCAGAACCTCCCGAGGAAGCCGGTTGACTGGAGGTGCTCCTGTTCTTCATCCCACCATGACTCCCAGCTCTTGTTAGCGGGTACACCAATGCCACCACGGCTGCCGATCCACTTTGACCAATCATCCCAGTCATCCACAATCTTTTGCCATTCGAACCCGGATGGATTGAACAGGAACGGCGCGAACAGCCATGTTCCCACCATGAACCACATAGAGAATGTTAGGAGTATGTATAGAGCTGTGTTGGTCGCAACTGAGCCGTAGACCTCGTAAACAAGAAGCAGCACTAGTAACTCCATCCCCTTAACAAAATGGCTCCTGTAATTAATTACGAACCGTAAAAAACAGGAGTCAGGTAGTGCTTGACAATTAGTAAATTACAGGAGGACACTTGATTTACCAACAGCCCAACATGTAATCCCTAGATTTAACGTTTCTATATTTCTTTCGGATTTATGTAAAGAGAAGCACAACTGTAAAGAACATGAGAAGGAAATTCGATCCCTTTTTTTTATACCTGGAATACATCCTGTAGTTCTCAGCAAACTTGACATGACGCACGACAAACCCACGGCCAGTGGCCCGGTACTTGGCACCTCCATGCAAGACAGTGCGACCAAAGTAGTGGGACTTGGTACCAAGAGAGAAGGTGAAGAACACAGCACAGAGCTGAAGTTGCATGATGATAAAATCACCTAACGCAGTGCGGAAACCACGCTCAAGACCAATTTCCATGACCATGGGAAGTGCCATGAGGAGACCGAGCTGAACGACGGATTGGGAAGCCATGGCTGACTCAAGGGCCCGGTTGCCACGCATCTCCGCTTGCCGCACAATTGTAGCCTCTAAACCGCTCAGAGATAGGTATATTCTCCCATATAAGAACATATAGACAATGATGACGACCATCTGCGTGAGTGACCGGAGAAAAAATTATATTACATGGTTGAATAAAGGAGTTATATGAATGTTCATTAATCTTTAGAAGTAATTCAATATTTAACCTAAGGCCTCCCTTGGAGCAAATTTAGTCTTTTTAAGTTAATCATGCTTAAACAGAGGCTAATGCAAAAAAAAAAAAAAAAAAAAACATAGGTATTGCTTGAAAAATCAATACATACCATTGAGCTGACATAGAAGCCAACAGTGGTGAAGTAGCAAGACAGCATGCGGAAGAAGTCAAATCGGTGGCCGAGGCGGTAGATATCCCTACTCAAAATTTGCTCACCGTTACCGCATGCTACCTTGGCCTCAAAGAGAGAGATCTGGTTAAGCCCCACATCACGTCCCTTCCCAACCTGTATGTACTCGTGGTGTGTCACGTTTCCTCGTCTCAATGTTGAGTTGAAACCTGAATGTGCAATAACACAATTTTAATCATTTAAAATCTTAGTAATCTGATATCCCTATCATGCAAGACCAAAATTTAGTCCATTAAGATCCAAAATTTAAAGTTGTAAAGAGAAAAAGTTATACCAGCAAAGATATCCTCGGATAAATTGATTCCTCGAGAAGCTTTGCTTATGCCACCCCTCGTGATATGAAAGATTCTATCGAACACATCCGGGTGACCATAGTGAAACCGAACTCTACAGATATAACAGACAACTAGGTTAAATTTTACAATTCAATAAATAAAGGAGGATGTAAACAGCACTGACTAAACCACAAAATTAATTCAGCATTATTTCATTTTTTTTTAAATTGCTGATTGGGCATACATAAAACATACAAGTGGAGCAATTGTGGGTTACAAATTGACTTACTTTAAGGGACTTGCGAGAACTCTTTGCCCAATTGTGACAAAACTTGTCTCCTGGTTTGACATGAACGATGCCAAAGATGAAACACTGCAACATAATTAAGAAAACAAATTAGTGGGCATCATAGATATAAAGTTCCTGTTATTTTAGTAACTTAATGGTGCTATTCTGGACACGAACTAAATTCTTGGACTTTTGTTACTGGCATAGTGAGTTTACTCTCTGAGCAACAAGCAGAACTCTGTTTTGTCTTCAGTATAGAAACAGCTTGATATTCCGATATACTGATTGCCGGTATATTTTGAAAGCAGATTTGAATGCTATGGGTGTTACCTTCCAGTAAAAATGTGCTCACGTACACCAAGAATTGTGGGAGGACGCACGCCGTGATCTTCATTGAATTCTTCTAGAAGGTTTCGCATTTTCAGTGCTTCCTCTAAATAGTTGTCCTGATAAGATAAACACGGAATTCAATACAGAGTTCAAGGTTTCAGGCTAGTAAACAGCTGACTACATGTACTATAAAGGATTTAATAGTGGAATGTGTGATGAACCAACATTAGCCAATTACTTTTATGTATAATTACCTTCTCCTACTAGTAGTCAACATGCTGAAATTTTAGCCGATTACTTTTACATACCTGATTCATATCAATTGTTTGGAGAGCCTCTCCACGTGTGAATATTATGGCATGGTTCTGGTTTTCCGGCTTTCCTTCACCTATTTTTGCAGGTCCTGGCAGTTTTATGCGGTATATTTCCTATAAGATAACAAAATTAGCACAATTTGGAACAGAAAAAAAAATAGTATGGAAATTTTCTCTTGTTTGACTAGATTTTCTGTCTTACCTGATCACGATTTTCAACAGCTTTGACTAGCACAGAATAGTAAACCTTTTGTACTTTATCACCTTCTCTTTCTTCAACTTCATCGATATATGCAACTCGTAGTGAGGGGTAGCTGCGTTTAATCACAAAAAGTAAGTACTTGATTTAAGGATGTGCTGCTTGACAGTTCGAATACAAGAAGCTTAATTCATAAGTTGACTAAACAAGACAGTACAAGATATGGGTTAGGCTCACAATGAATGGATTCTTTTCAGTTTCCACTTTCTCTAGTATGTACAAGATATCTTGTATTGCATAATTTTGGTTCATCTGAGACTAAAACATGAACATCTGTTTAATGAAATAGGAAATAAATTAGAGGCTTACTTGACCATCAAGTTCAAAATATCAGTAGCACGGCGATCTCCAGATTGCTTTTGGTTGCCATAAATTTGACAGGTCGCGACATATGTGAATTTCATATCAGCTATAGCCTCCAGCTGAGCTGACATCGACCTCTGTCTCTTCTCTTCCTCTGCTTGATCTGCCACTGCCTTGTAGCCTTCCAAAATTTCTGCTCAAAATAAGATGAATTACAAATAGTCAACAGCAGCCTAAAAATTCAAGGATTCATTATTTTCAAGTTGTTTAGATATTCAATTTCCAATATGGCCATTTTGGGCCTTAAGATATTGTAGTGATATACTATTTTTACCTTCTTCAGAAGCCATATCAAGGAAAGCTTGAAGCTTGAGAGCCCTTCTGTAGTACATCATACCCCTAACTGCAGAGATAAAATAAATTCAAGTTCATTTTTCACAAAACAGGAAAAATAATTCTAATATTTTTGTAATTTGCTAAGATAATAAGTTTGTGTAACTGAAACAAAATATTTCATTTATTAATTATAAGATACATAGAATTGTTGGGATAACTAAAAGAAAATAATTCGCAAGTTCTTGTAATTTTCAAAGATTATAAATTTGGGTAACTGAAAGAAAATCTTTGCTTTATTGATTATAAGATACATTGAAAAGTTTGATTCATACCTGTGCGACAAAGTGTCTGACCCCTAAGGGAGGCCCAGTGGCGAAGCTGAAGGATATTCTCATCATTCTCAAAAATTTCATAATCCTTTTTGCAATTTATTCTCTCCTTGAAGTTATTCCACTCATCTTTTTCACAAATTTAATGAAAAGAAGTTATATTAGCTTATTAAATTAATTACCAATGTGAGCTATTAAAATAACAGGGCTAAGTTTAAGTTGAAAATTTTCATGTCAACAAGTGTAAAGCAGCATGTTTTGGAAAGAAGCGTTTAATTTGCTCTGCCTCATTTTTCTCTATACTAATGAACACAAAAGGGGGATTATTTGGATGTCGCTTCAGTTGTGGAATTCAAGGTTTAATATTTGTCTTATGTGTTAAAGGGAAATACATATTATTTTTCATGTATTCCAAAGGGCACATATGATGTTCTTTTGTATTTCAAGCATACATGATATTTTCAAGACCTGAAAAGGAAACATCATTTTTTTTCTTTTTTCTTTTTTGTGTATGTTTGGGGTTGTGTGGGGCTAAGGTGGTAAAATGAAATATTTTACCTGGAAAAATCTTTTGGAGGTAGAATATAATGGAAACACCGTCTTCATTTTCCATATCAAGGTCATTTCTGGAGAAAACCGTCTCCTCACTATAGTATGGGGTCATGACACTGCCATAGCCATAATCAGAGAGATATGTAAATAAGTTGTAAACTTCTTATGTAAAGGTTCGGCCTTGTGGGGGTTTTCTAAAGAAAACAAGCCAGAATTAAAGCTGAAAGAGTCTGTATATATTTGAAGCACAGATAAAAACAGAGCTTGTGGCTTATGAAGGCATACATTTTTATATATTCCAAACTTTGCCCTTAGGCCAAGCAAATTTAATTTTGGTCCCCAGACTATCTGAATTATATGGAGGGATTTTACAGACTATATAACTGGATAATAAATCATTTTCTATCTAACCTCAGTTCTGACTTGAGAAATCATTGAAGACCTTGGTTCTGATTGCTAATTACACAAAAATGTTGGATGTTGTTTGCAAATACTAAAAGCTACTGTGTTTAAATAAAGATACTGTATGCAATATTATTGATTGAAAAATATATATGAATCATTTGCAAACCTGAAAGAAAGCATCTTCCGAACACGAGGAGCACGAGGCATGTCCATGAAAAGAGAATTTGTAAAGAAGGCTATCCTTCTTCTGGCTTCAAGGTTTGTCGGTACTTCCATGGCTGATTCTTTTACAGTCAGAAGGAGATATAGCCGCTTGATCTGTTAAAAACAACTAAATGTTGGAACTCCTATCTCCAATTTATAAGAAGTAATTGTTCCAGAGCTTACTTCATATTAAGAACAGGTGGGTGATCTTAGTATGAAGTTGAGCTCTGGGATCAAATCTTGCAATTATTATGTTTTCTTTTACTTATTTCACATTATATGTTGGTAAAAGTACAAGATAAGCTATTATTGGTCCGTGATCTACGAGTAATACATCAGCTGCACTGTCACATGACTTGATCTCTACGTTCGATACATTTTTTTTTTTCTATTCAGTATACCTTTGTTTATACTTTTCTATATCCTATTAACCTTCCTGAACTGTTTAAACAGGTGGTTTCTTTAAATTTTATCTGTGGTAATCAGTTCCACCCTTATAATAGAAGTAAAATAAAAACAAGATCAGTAGAATAAATCATCCATTGTATAATACTGTACATACTTGCTCTTCCCATTGTGCAGTGACTACAGGAGGATATTGAATTGAAGCCCTTGAACCTGTCGCGGCAAAAAGCTGTTGCTGCTGTCCTCTTGTCACTGATTCCTTGTTACCATGTCCCAGCTCAACCAGCTCCCTAGACACAATTTTTCAATTAGTTAAGAGGCGATGCCTCAGAGACCTTAGAATGCAGTCGACAAAAACTTAGCTTAATATACCTGCTCTCGTTAACCATCATATCACGGGTTACTACTTCCAACATATCCTGAAGCAGCAACACTACTGCATCTCTCTTAGATTCATCCCCCTCTTTCTGCATAAACAAAAATAATAGTAAGAAAATTATCAAATTGCTGATTCTGTTTTGTAAATTTCAAGTTCTATTTCGTAAATTTAAAAACAAGGTTCATGCTTTGTTTTTAGTATGAAGGTCAATCAAGCTAATTGATGCCTATTTGAGAAACTGCGGATTAATAGAAGAAGATGATTGGCTTAGATATAATAATCAGGTAGAATCAGGTATAAATTAAAATTCTCGGTTGAAAGTTCCACTGATTATATTTTAATTATACTAACCAAGATGCCAACAAGCTCAATGTACTTCTTGACTAGAACTGGCATGGCACTCATTCTGAAGTTGGCAAGGAATGTATTCTTTGCAATGTTAGCCTCTACTTCTTTTATAATAATGCCAATTATCCTGCCCACATAAGCTTATTTAGAAGTGAGTAATGAAGCATTTCAATAAATTTTGAAAGTTTTACAAACCAATAATCTAAAGCACAGTGCACAAAAGGACCAGTCAAGTTGCAAACCTCTTCTCAGTTTCTCCTACAACCAAGAGGTTGAGTACAAGTTTGCAAGACTCATAGCATTCTAAAACAGCACATTTCATGTACTCATCAGCACAGATACGCCTCCAGAGATCGGAATCTCTCGACCGGAACTGCACCGCCATGTCCAGAGCAATTGGAATCTGAATATCAAAGTAAAATTATTAAAAAAAATGTCAAAATTTAATGGAATGTGTCATACAGAATTACTGTATAAGCCAAAACCTGAGTAAACAAGTAGGAAGTCAAAATTAAAAAGGTGTAATAAAGATCTTTAAAATTTATTTTCAAACAGAATATACAACATTTGAGAAGTTACTAATGACCTTGCTAGCAAGCAAGAATGGAGGCCACTGGATCAGCTTAAGACTTGGATCTGAAGAATAGGGAACCAGCATAAGATCCATCTCCCTAAGAAACAAACAAATAGGTGTCAACTCATTTAGTTTGTGATAGTAAAATAGTTGGAAGAACAGTCTTTGCCCTGTCTTCTGGATTTGTGTAAGCGTTTGGAATTTTTTCCACATTTACTTCTTCACGTTACTTTGTTTTTCGTCTAATTATTTGGTTAGGATAGGATGATAAATTAGTTAGGAAGTTCCATCCGAAAAGGTGATAACAGCAATTATAACAATACACTTTTCATTAAACAGCTTGGTACTGTCGTTCCAATACCAGCTACTATATATCCTTGGGTGAAGCAATCAACTTTCAGTGTTGTATCAGGAAACGCTGTCAAGAAAGGGAAATAATGAAGTATTGAATATTTCAGTATTGATATTTTACCTATCACTAATCAAATCTTCCTCCCTGAAGCTACATATGACTTCATTCCACAATTGAGCAAATTTTGCTGCTTCAGTTCTTTTGTTTGGATTGGCCTGAAATAATATACTCCATATTTTTATGCACTATAACAACATAATATTATCTGAACAGTAAATCTTTGTTTGACGAGTGCTTTTGTAAAATCCATGCTAACTCTCACCTTATTTCTTCATGAAATAATAATAAGTTATAACATGACTACAAAGCGCTTAATTTTATGCTAACCTCAGCAAACCGCTTGGCAAGAGTGAACCCTCTCCTCCTGGCTCTATCATCAGGCACCAAGTATGTGTTAAAGGCTCCAGGTAAAGAGCTAAAACGTGACCTCAACATACCAAGTGTTCGTATCTGTTTTAAATAAGTTAAACAAAGATGAAAACCAAAGTTATCAAAAGACAGAACAATATAATAAAAAAATATTGAGTAAAGAATGATCATAAATGTTGCTAATATATTTGGTTAAGATTCACATGTCAAATCTTACATCTCTGTTTTACTCTTTTAGTATAATTTGGTACATAGATTCAGAACTGAGCTAATGAAATCCTTGAGCACCTAGTCTTATTTGTATAGTACATGGCAGGTTTGCCACCTGGTGCACAGTAACTTTGGTTGAGAGTACCTATATGACCTACTGACACTAACATTCAAGTCAAATACTCAAAAGGTCCACCAACACAGATTAGAGATGGCATCTAGAATTTCACCCTACAAGCTTGATTCTCTAATTAGATATTTTACAAACAAAGAAATCTAAATAGTTACCTCACCAAGTCGCCCAAATGCTCCAGAAATACCACCATAAATTGTAGAGAATATTGCATACCAAATTTGGGTGTCCATGAAGTAGACCTGAGAAGAAATATAAACTTCCTGTTATTAACCTACTTTCATTTTGAACTTGAACACTAAGAAAACCAAGTAATTTTCAAATTCACCAAAACAAATTTCAACATGAACCTGATAGTTCTCAGTTTTTTAGCTCTTTTTGTTTTGCATTGTTTACTGTTGGTGATTTCAGAATCTTTTAAGGATTTGAACTAAAGGTAGTTCATGCCAAAAACAGCCCCTCATCACCAGACCATAAGAATACTAGATATTTTGTTATGATGAGAAATAGAGAAGAACTTAGTAGTTTGGACACCTACCAATATAACTGGGGCCCAAATAGAGACAACAGCACCAATATTGTTTTTAGCTGCATACATGGAGAAATAAATCAGTATGAAATAAGTCAAGATAGAAAATCCAGTGGCTAGAAATATAAGTGCACCTCCATCCTATGGAATGTAACGGTAATAATTATTATAACATAGGTCACAAAGTAACAAATTACCATTTGGGAAGAACTCATGCCACTGATACTTGATATTGCGAATATTCATTATGTCCTTGGTTGGCTGGACCAGAGGTTTAATCTGAAAGAAAGAAGTAAGGCTTAAATTTGAAAGTGATATGTTTAATATAAAATTGTTTAAATAAGTTTGAATAACTAGATTAGGTAGAGAAACCTGACCTGCATGTAGAAGCTGAATGCAAACTTGCAACAGAGCAACAAGAACCAGAATAAGGTATACCTTCAAAACAGAAGGATGTAGCAAACTTAATGAATATTCACCATCTTATTTTCCTTATATAATAATACCTTTTACAGGGAACCCTCATAGCAAACTTAAGGCATTTGACATAAGAACTTGACCATATCTTTATAGTTTATCTTATACAAAATTAAGCATCTGCTATCTTTCTGTTAGAAGTACAAACAGGGGTACAGGGATTCTAGTTAGCAGGCAAAGGAACTTACTTGAAAAGGGACCACTGGCTCTCATGCATCCCACGTCCAACATAAATTCTTGGCTGTAAAGGTGAAAAATCTTGTTACCCACCTTTTTCAATTGATCATTCTCTTTCAGTTATTTGTCTGTCGTAGTAAGTAAAGGCATGTTTTCTTCTGTTTATGTGATTAACTATCTTCTTTTTTATGGTCTTTGTTGTTTTAATTTTACAGGCCAAAGCATTTTGGTACCGAAATCTAACAGCAAATTTGCTTTTACCTGAGACCACCAGAGGAGGAAGCGTATGAGGATAAAATCAGAATTTTCAATCCACCTTCTGAACATGGGAAACACGAAAAGAGCAGCAGTGAGGATGTTGGGCAAGAGGTACAGTGCAACAGCAAAGAGATACAGTTGGGGCACGCCTTTGATCTGGCGAAGATACTTGGTTAGGTCGAAAGGGAGGTTGACATTGGTCGAAGAGTTTACGTAAAAGAGTGGGAGGATGATGCACCAGGCCACACTCATTATGATCTTCAGGAGATTTCTCATCACGTCATTGAACTTCACCCGGTGGTAACCAGGGAAGTTCAGAATTAAGTCCAGTAAACCTGATTTTTTCATTAAGAAAAAGATAAAATTGCAGACAATATCAGATAATTTAATACAAGCATGTTCAGGATTAAGTCAAGAATTGGTCATTTTTTATAACCTATACAACAAATATATAACAGGTAACAGCTCACTACTTTGCTGATCATTGTACTACTACATTGCATGGGTAGAATTACCAATACCATATATAAGGTAATGCATAAAAACTGATATGACTGAATAGTAACATTATAATGTGTAAATTATTTAAATATTATAATAGTTACAGTGTAATATGAGAATAAAGTAGAACACGTAGCAAGCAAGCATATAAAGAATTTGTACTTTGAAGGAGGCGAAGGAATGCAGCAGTCATAAAGATGCTAGACAATGAATATAGGGTATTCTTGTTAAATATCTTTGTCAATGATTGCCCGCTCCATGTAATAATCACCATTGCCTGTGTAAGTCAAAGTTGCAAAATCATTTAAATTAAAATATTAAATGTCAAAATGTAACTAATATGTAGTGTTGGGTACCAGGCCCCTGCAATCAGCTACAAGCTTAAGTATCAAGTTCCGGCCAAAATAAACAGCATAATGAAATCCGGGCAAACTTCTAAGCACCAAACACAAACAAAATGGAAAGCAATTCTTACGTGAACCTGATTACCTGTAAAGCCAATATATAGAATGTCCACATACGGTCGAAACTTCTAAAGATATGCCAAAATGTTCTCGTTTCAACAAAGTTTGACTTCCCAATACTCTTACCAGAACCACCCCTCGCACCTCCCTTTCAAGACAAAAGAAAAACAAAATAAATTAATAAATAATTTAATTCCACTTTAATGTGAGGAAAAACATATCTGGAGTACTGTCTTTGCAAATGATACAAGCCAAATTTTGTTTGGTTCCTTTCCTTCTTCGCTTTATTTGATAGAGAAAGGTGTCCCTGTTGTATTTATATCATAGAAAGAAATAGTTGCAGAGAAAAGGGATGTCCCACCCGTACCGTAGGAATAACTCCATGGATAGACTTGAAGAACTCTGCATTGTCATTCATAGGCCAGCCCAAAGTGAAACAATCAGGTGACCTGGAACACATCACTTGTAGTAATTACAAAATAGAACAAGATATGAAATAAGCTTGGTGCACAGTTGGTCCACCAACCTTTACCTAACATTATGAAATAATTAAGAAACAAAATCGATGGTCTAACCAGAAATACTCATTGAGATCGTCATAGTTGCACCATGCTGCATGTGGTGCTTTTCCATTCTTACTTTTGCTGGCTTCCTGTCAAATTAAATGCATTTTTTAAACTTCAATCAGAAAATAAGAAAAGGCCATAAGGATCAATAAAACAAAAAATTCTGTGTCAAGAAACAGAATTTCTCACTTTCCCTATAGACTTGGGATGACAAAATATACCCTTTCAATGACGCGATAAATAGGAGTAACCACTTTCTTCAAAAAGGCCTCGTCATCACCCCCATAAGAAGGTCTGATATTCTCTCCTGTAACAATGCTAATATTGTTCTCCAGTAGGCCCCGGAGCTCATATGCCATCTGGAGAAAAAAAATTAGAATTATAGTTTAGAGAACTACAAACTTGGAGGTTTCACATCAGCCTAATGGTGTGATTTTTGTAGACAAACAGAGTGCATTCTTCAGTTTTTCACTGTTTCTCTCTCTAATTTCTATCTTAAGAAACTCTAATCTCTATTCTAAAGTTAATTGTGATTAAATATGAAACCATAGACCTCTAACTGGACAAACAATATATTATGCATGATTCAAAAGCTTTGATGGCATATATTGAAAAGTACAAAAAAAGGAGGATTACATTGTGAAAGATGTAGCATAGACACTCAGGCATGAAACGGATGTTGGCAGATTCGCCCCAAATTAGAAGATACAAGCCCATGTAAAGAATCTTCCTCTGTTGTGTCTCTTGAGGTTGTGTCCCTTGCGAATGTCTATTTTGACAACTTTTAAAATTATCAACATATCATCAAGTCAACATAAGGCAACATTTGGTCAACCAGGTCAAAATTGACCTATGCTGAGGCAGTTTTACCAGAGACTTTTTAGTTTAAGAAACTGAAAGTTTATCTTGCATATTTCAGTTTCATAGATTAGTTCCATGCAGTCTGTTAATTTGTTAAAATTAGCTTAGTACCTTAAATGCAAGCAGTGTTTCCTCCCCAAGAACTTGCACCAATTTTTGTAATTCTTGAATAGCTTATTCATCACGGCATCTATTGCTCTTTCATCCAACTATTTAAATAAAATAGAAAGAGAAACAGATAATCATGAGCCCAGAGCTGTAATATGCAGCTAATATTTCATATAAAATCACATAGGATCCTTCTGTCAAATTTGTTTGCATACCTTAGTAAGAGGTTCTGGCTTCGGTGTGAGTCTTACATGAACATTAGCCAGCAATAATATCAAATGCTCTCTTTGGTTTCTGACACTGTCCCGCTGAAAACATGTTTAAGACAATAGTCAAAGGATGGTTAATTGGTCAGATATAGTATTTTTTTTTCATAAATTACATTTAGCAATGTATCATGTGTGTTTTGTAATTAAACAGAGTAAATCAAGATGCATTTCATCCATGTGTTTACTGAAACCTAACACCATTTAAACAGAGACAGCACTCTTAACAAAAATGATAAATTGATATGCTACTATCTGAGGCCAGCTTAATGCCTCTAACAGGAAATTAAACCAACCTGAAAACCAAACATGGATCTTAACCAGTCAAGCAGATCAAGCTCGCCTGCTTTTTGTTTTTGTTGCTCAAACGGAATGGGCCATGTCAGACCCCTTGTGTTTTTCAGAGCTGCCACAGCTGCTTTAACCTGTCATAATTAATATAAGCAAATCAAATAAGCAAACAAATTTATGGATTTAAAGCACCATACTTGTGCATACTCTGTATATGTCAAACCTAGTCAAAACTAAGAAGGTTTTACTTCCGGTCAACAACTATTGAGCTCTTGACTTCTTGTAAATTACCACTTCTCATCTTGCTTTATATACTGATTTAGCATTGAAATATGATTGGTACCCAATAAGTTGTCGAAAACAAAAGTGAAGTGATAATTTAAATAGTACCTCTTCTTGTTGCATGATACATTGTGAAGAACCAGCAGCATCCAAGGGAAGAATGTTATATGGTACGAATATTTGGTTCTTTTCTTGTACATCTTTGTTGGCTGCAATGATCTATTAATATAAGAAAAATAAGTACATTGTCACAACTGATTTTCCGTTTCTCTTGAATGAATATATCAATAGCAATGAAACAATAACAATGGTGGTCATATAGTACTGACAACAACAAAAAGGATAGCCATTATTTTCTGGAATACTTCTCCAGAATAATTCAAAGTTTTTATTTCTCACTGCTCAAAGCATGAAAAAATATAAACCAAACAACATGATAATTTGTCAAATCAATTTCTACATTGAAATTTACTTCTAAAAACTAAACTAATATATGAATTTATTAAATGTCATACTTCTGGTGCAACTTCTTCCCCTTTCTCTGACTTGGTAACAGCAAGTAGCACTTCAAAAAGAACTCCTGCATTTTGATACGCCTTACCAAGCTGGGCCCTATGAATAACAGAAAACGAAATTGTAAAATAATTCTTAAAGGATGATGGTCCACTAGGTTTGGTCCTATCAATAACAGAAAATATTTGTTTTTAACATGTTTACTTGGAAGAGGCTGTAAACTAAAACAACTCTGTTTTGTTCAATTGGGCTTTGATTTTATAGCTTGGCAGTCACTTTACAAGTACAAATTATAAAATACTCTTGGGACTTCTTCCACCATTGCACATTGAAACATATTTTGTGCTATCTGTCTATCTCATATTTAATTTCATTATTCATCACCTTTCTGATAATACTAGTCAAATTTTCATATGATGTAATGCAAGTAGCATAAATGTTACTATTTTTTTTTATTTACCTGTCTGCTTGCTCGCCTCTGTCAAGAGCACGCACATAGTTCTCATAGTATTGCTGATAGAAGCTCTCTATTTCCCTTGCATCACTCTTTTTCACTCTCTTAGCTAAAGTCGGTGTGTTATCCTGCAAGTGCACAAATACAATTGCATACAATTACCATATGACCTTATTAATCTATTATACACTTCATTTTATATCTTTTAACATTGCTCCATTTTATTTCCTTTGTACTGAAATAACAGATGGATGATGTTTTGCACTATACCACGAAACGGTGTTGTTTATGAAGGACTTCACAGGCTTCAAAAAAGAATGGCGGTACTTATTATTTACAAGATTCTAATTTCTAACATATCTCGACAGCAAGCTTATATTTATATACGGCACATTCCAAATATTCCAATGGCATTACTAATGATGAGCATCAAAATAAGAATGTAATTAACAAGATGAGTCTATATAGGAAAGAAAGATCACCCGTTCAAGGCGTGTTAAAAGCCCTGTTTTAAATTGCCGAACTCCACGACCAGCTGAGCTCGGATCCAGCCGATGTGCCTTCTCAAATGCATAGAATCGACCTGTATTTCACAAAAATTAAATGTAAATGAAAAAAAAGGAAAAATATATCCAGAAAACATGTCATCTTGTTAGTTTTGCAGGTATACCCATGCAAAATACTTAATTAGAAACTAAACGTAAAGTGTAAACTATTACTCCATTAAATTTCCAGTCAAATGTGCTTTTTGTTACACTTATATGTATGAGATATCTCATATAATCTAGATCTAAGATCTCTGCGAAATAACCAGGAAATACAACAAATATACAGGGTAGGAGTGCAAAATTTCTCAAAACTGTCAATTTTCTTGCATTTATATCCGTCCTATTATAGAACAATGTTACGTTTTCCAATGCATATCATTAATAACACCATTTTCTTTCTCTTTCAGTATATCCGCGTGAATAACTATCCTTAAATCTACCTCAAACATTAAAAATTTAATGAAAGTCCGATCAACGCTGTTTTTTTTTTTTGTTTTTTTTATTCTGATAAATTCCCGTAGGATGATCGGGAAATAAAACAACGTAATTAAGGAAGGAAGAATGATCGATGAAGGAAAATCTGTTGATCCAAAATTTGATAAAATATCTTCGAACATAACATCAAAGTACGAACAAAATGGCAAATAAAGAAGGCACATACACAAATAAGCAACACGAGGCCTCTCTGATTCGATCTCAGCTGCCACACGAAGGATCGGTGCAATACTACTCAGCGTTGGAGGTACGACCTCGTTATCAAATACCTCCATGGAGAAGGTCGCCATGGCTGCGCTTCTAGAAGGCCGCCTCGTCAGCGCCTGTGGGCCCGACAGTGGACCAGGTGCCGGAGTTGCTGACGAGGACGCATTATCAGACACCGATGATGCCCCGGCCATGATAGCCTCGTCTCGATCGATCACCCGCTCCTCTTCGCCACAGCTCCTCTCTCTCGTTCGACCAATGCTCTCTCGTCGGAGGAGAGAAGTTTAAGCGAGAGAGAAACGGGAGACGCGAAACAAGGGCTCGAGGCTTTATACGGAGAGACGAGGGGGGTGGTGAGGAGCTGAGTGGTTTATATCTAACGGCGGAGAGATAATATGGTTGAAACGTGGCACGAATCTAGCAAATGATAAAGATGCATTGAATTACGAAAAGATGGCCATAGCTGGAGAGAAGTCCCGATTCTCTGCAGTAACTCAACTTTTGAGTCTAGATCTGGACCGTGATATACCTTCAATTTTCGTGTCAAAATCGATCTGACGGTTTAGATATAACGTCGAAATTGAGGTACTTTAGAGAATGAATTCGCTGGAGAGAGGGAGTTGTGCGGGTGGTGGGGAGCTGAGTGGTTTATATCTAACGGTGGAGAGATAATATGGTTGACACGTGGCACAAATCTAACAATGATGCTCAGATTGGAAAGATGCACTGAATTAAGAAAAGATGGCCATAGCTGGTGAGAAGTATGGTTTCTCTGCAGTAACTCAAACTTTGTTCTAATGCACCGTTACTTTAATATTCGCGTCAAAACAGATCTGACGGTCTGGATCTTAACTCAAAATTTGAGTTACGTTAGAGAGATGACTTCGCTGGAGAGAGGGAGTTGTGCGGAAGGTGGGACAGGAGTCCGTTAAACCGTTAAGAGAGGAATAGAGCGTAAAACAACGAATAAGTCTAAATATTCTGGTTTAATGATACTAATTTATATGGCCTGATTTGCGCTCTGGGTCAATACACGGGTCATGTGCAGTTAGAATTTTACGTTAATTTTAATCGTTACATATACGGTTATAGAGAAAATGCCATAGAATTTGAACAACTTTGAAACACGATGTGCATGGTCTTTTTATGGCTTAAATGAGACAACACACCCGTTTTAGAAAAAATACAGAGGTGATCAGAGAGAAGCAGAATTACAGTCTCCGTATTTTCTCCTCTCTTTTTTTCTAAAATTTTTATTTTTGTCTTCATTCAAAAAAAAAAATTTTGTCTTTTCAGAATGAATTTTTTGTCTTCATTCAACAAAATAAAATAATTATCCAGTAAAAATTTTGACCATTGAATTTAAGGCATTCATTTTCTCTCTGTTTGGTATTAAATGTAGGTGTTTTCATTTATTTCTCATTAAATTAAAATGGAATGGTTGATTGGTGCTCTACGGGCCGTAGATTTTTATTAATATCCAAAGTTAATTAGAAATTATTAAATATGCCCAGAAACAATTGGTTTTATTAAAAATGTCCATACCGGTCATTTTCTGGCCGATCTTCATATATTTCGGTACCGGCCAGAAAATGACCGGTATCTTTTCCTTTTTTTTAGAGCCAAATAGCTAAAATGCTAAAATATAACACTAAAATATCGAAAAAAAATTAAAAATATTTGTTAGATTACTTTTTTGATATATAATTAGCATATTTATACTAAAATACACTAAATTACTTGAAATTATATTAAATTACGCTGAATTACACTGAATTACGCTAAATTACAATAATTATGTAAAATTATGCTAAAATACAGTAAATTATGCTAAATTACGTATGAATAGGGATGATATCTTTACTGAAAAGGCGAAAAACAACGATGAAACTTCAAACTGCCATAAAACAGCGCTCAAGTGTCCGATTTCAGCAAATGACCACTTTTCGGAAAACTTGCGAAAATACTCATGCATTAGTGATTGCTATGTTGTTTTTCAAAATTTAGAATTGCCAAAAAACAAAGGGAAGAGCCTCAAAACTTCAGTTGAAGTTTCCGATTAAGATTTTCATTTTTATTGTTCAATCTATGTAGCTCAATAAATTAGTTATGTAATGAACTTGTAAAATACCAATTTTTATTATTTTTGGAATTTTTTTTACTATTTTTTATGATTTATGAAAGTGGCACAAAATCGGCCATATTCAGACGTAATTTACTGTATTTTAACATAATTTAACATAATTATTGTAATTCAACGTAATTTAGTGTAATTCATCGTAATTTAACATAATTTCAAGTAATTTAGCGTATTTTAGTATAAATATGCTAATTATATATCAAAAAAGTAATCTAACAAATATATTTTTTAAATGCGAATTCAGCATTTTAGCTATTTGTCTCTAAAAAAAAAAGGAAGGTACCGGCCATTTTCTAGTCGATACCGAAAAAAAATAAAAACTGGCCAGAAAATGGCCGGTATGGATATTTTTAATAAAACCAATTGATTATGGGTATATTTATTAATTTGTAATTAACTTTGGATATTAATAAAAATCACGGCTCTACGAGACAACATGGGTGTTTTAAATGGCACAATATTTTATTTAAATAATTTCAAAAATATTTGATAACATGAAATTATTCAAATTAGGTCAAAATTAAATTTTATTGATATTAACAACTAGATAGGTATTTAATTTAGGAAGCTGATAACAGTACCAGCGCTACAGTATCCATATTGTACCCACATCATAACTACCATACCCTCAAAATCCCCCATCCCATTTAGAGAAATTATGTACTATGGTCCCCAGTCCCCTGTCCCCTCTAATGTCCCACAAATTATTATTCTAAAAAGATATTATATGGTCCTCACTAATTATTATTTAAAAATATATTATATCGTCCCCACTAATTATTATTCTAAAATCCCTGTAACACTTTTCCTCTATAATCTCCACTAATTATATGGTCCCCCTTTCTCAGTATCCGCACTCATTTCCACATCAACTTTTATAGATATAAATACTTGGAATATAAGATATTAACACTTGAAAAATAAGATATTAATACTTTGATATGTAACTTATTATGCTCATCCCTTTTCTAGTTCCCCAATCGTCCCGCGTCAACCTTCCTTTAATGAAGTAATGGGGACTTAGTATCATCGCATTAACCTTACCCAATCGTCCCCGCATCAACTTTCTTCTAACAAAAATAGTTGACCACATAGGTATAAATATTTGCAATACTTGATATTAATACTTTCAGACATCATCTAATGCCATATGTAAAAGTACTTGCAAGTATAGGAATAAATACTTGCACGCCGAAAGTACGTCATCATGAATCTCATTTGAAAGATAAAATTGCGTAGAAGTCGTTCGTAGTTTTAGATTCGCAAAATTCCTTACAGATCGTCAAAAATATGGACAATATTGAACGAAAAAAAAAATCCACCTCTAAAAATGTGTATGGTACCCCCATGTAGTTTGAGTAGTCTCCCATTGGTATTTATGTGCGGTTACGTTTGGGAGATTTGGTTGGGAAGACAATTATTTATGTAAAAATTGTTCATCTCATAGATATAAATTTTTCCGTGCAAAGGTATAAATACTTCATTGCATCTGTATTAATATTTTAGAAAAAAAAATTGTGTTGGAGTTTTGCGGTCCCCCAGATAGTTATGGTAGTTATGGTAATTATGATACGGGTATAGTGCGGATACTTAGCGCGGGTATTGTTATCAACTTCCCTCAAATAATATTCTTAAATTTAACCGTGTCATGTATATTATAAAATTATAAATAAACAAAAGAAAGAATTAATTCTCTTCCAAGTATAATTTCTAAACAACAACACAATTGTTAGCTTAGTTAACCAACAAAAGTATATTACTTGAAAAATTCATGACCCATCTCTAATTTTTCAGCCTCTTATCTTGTTCAAAAAATTTATAAATTTGTCGTCGCAAATCTTGGCTACTGAACTTATAACAGTAATTGAAGGAAACATTAGACAAATTGCTTCTTACCACAGTGACAAGGTACGCGTTTAATTCGTGAATAAAATATTTTTGGAGGGTTTCCGAACCGAATGGCGTATTATTCGTTAACCGAACCTTTGACTGAATAAAACGCGAATTTAACGAATTTTACGAATTATTCGCTTTTTTTCGTATTTTTCTCACGTTTTTCTCGCACACAGCTGCTGGGAGGGTTCTTTTTATTTTTGACTATATATCACCCACGTAAACTAGTCTACTTTGCACCCATGTGGCTATGTGAAAACCTAACTTTTTGACTATATTGATCTTCTGTGGCAAATACAAGCAGTATCTTGTATAGTAAATCATCGGTGATGAATTAAATATGCACTGAGGTCTCGTATTGTAATTCCGAGTCATTCCCGAATTATACCCAAATTATTCCGAATCACAAATTTTTGACCCTGCCGAACCGAACCCGAATTATTCATTTGTTACTATGCTTCTTACACGATAGAAGATTTTTAAGAAGTTATATACAAAATTCTATTTTGAGCAAAAGATCCTGAGTAATATATACGTGTGCACATCATATACATAAAAAAATAACTAAATTTGGTTGTGTAATGTAATATATTAACTTAGACAATGAATTAGGTTATGTAATGTAATATATTCTTATTTCATTGTATTTTGTACATATACAATGATAACTATATATAGGCAGAGATTACTGCCGAAATTTTTTATTAATAGCAAAAAAAAAATATAATAATCGAGAATGAAGAAGAGTTTTGTTGAAATTCGACAAATAACAAAAGGGGACATTATAAACTATCACGGCCAGCTTAGTCAAAAGATTATCTCTTAACTAAAAAGCGAAAAAATAAAAAAACATAATCCCTGGACGTCTTTGTCCATCACGGCCAGAGAAGCAGAAAAAAAAAAACTCAGGACTTCATAGTCCATCATAGACAAAGAGCTGGAAAAAAAAACCTGGATGTTTATTTTTATTAATAGGACAAAAATATCCAGAGTTTTTTTTTTCAGCTCTCTGGCAGTGATGGACTATGAAGTTCAGAGTTTTATTATTTTTATTTTTTTACCTCTCTGGCCATAATAGACAAAGACGTCCAGGGATTCTGTTTTTTTGTTTTTTCGCTATTAAGGGATAATTTTTTGACTAAGCTGGCCGTGATGGTGTATAACATCCCCTGGATATCGAAATTCCGCAAAACCCTTCCTCATTACCGATATTATTTTATTTATATTCCAATTAATAAAAATTTCGGGAGATTACTGCCTAACAATGTTTTGACTGGTCAAAGCAATCTCTAACTGCCTTTGACTAAGGTCAAAGTAGTCCAAAGGTAAATGCTAACTATCTCCTACTTTATCTCTAACAGTTTACAACCTTAAATTAATTTAAAATTTCTTTGAAGAACAAAAAAACACAAACGAATTATTTCTACATTTTTTAATGCCTCAATGTAAAATTACTACAAAATAAAAATTACAGCATTAATTAATTTGACCAACTTACTAGAATAATTTGTAAACATATATTTCAGAATTCTTTTTACAAAATTCCAACTAAACAGGTCCGTATTCTCTGAGATATCTCAAATTTTCAGTTTATCTAAATCCAGGCCATTTTTTTCGGTACCTGTTCTCAATGCAAAGTGCCAGTATTATCGTGCCTTGAGATTCGTGCAGAAGGGATTTGAACGGTCCGGATTTCCCACAGATCAACTCAAAGTTTGAGATATCTCATAGATGCGGATTCCTAAACCTAGGCATCATGCCATCCGAGCTGGCGGGCCCGTTTCTCCCAGAGAGCAGTGATCTTTCTTTCCTTTGCCAATGCCCCCTGTGACCTCTCCCTCGCCTCTTCACATGCCTCAGTTGCCATGTTACATTTCTCGACCTCATGCTGGTACTGCGAGGCCAAGCGCCTCGCATCAGTAAGCGAGGCATTGGCATGGCGGCTTTGCTCCTCAATCACTGCCTCGTGCAGCTTCAATTCCTCGGTTAGGAGCTCAGCCGGTTGCTTCCCTAACTCTTTGTGAAGCTCGGGATCATTCTCGCCACAATCTGTCACAGTTATTGTTTCTTTTTTTATTTACCTACTTGTCTTATATGGAATTCTCTACAAATGACTTATACATTGTTTCTTGAGTAAGGCTGCGGTACTATACATAGTGCACTTTGGTCTGTACTATGGATCCGTATCTAAAGATTCTGGACCATCCAAAAGTAGTGATTTTCTACCTATCTAAAAATATAGTAAAAAAAAAATCTAAAAATGTCAAATTTAGCCTCCAAGCACATTTTCAAATGGAGATCATGTTGAACGGTTCAGATCGACTGTTTGGACTATGAAAATAGAGATATGCATCCATAGTACAGATAAGTGCGCTATGCATAGTACCAAAGCCTCACTCTTGTTTCTTTCAAATTCTGTTTGTTTTTAATACATTTCTTGACTAAGCATTCTAGTGATTTCGAATGGTTGTTTGGACTAGGGATATATTGGAAATACCAATAGTATAAATCTCCCAAAGCATTTAGGATTTTATCAAAGATTTGTGTTTATCAAAGGTACAGGACAGTACCGGTCACAGTTTTGGTAGACATATTATTTTTTTTTTTCACTTATACCCTCCGCAGAAGGTAACATCATAAATAAATACAGTCCCTTTGGGTTTCTACTGTGGTTGCACATGTTCATACCAGAATGTGTTATCCCTTTGTTAACTGATTTCATTCTCTTGATTAAATTATATGCATTAAACTATGCTTCTCCCCTGAATTACTAATTCTAAGGAAACAACATTTTACACAAGTGACCTCAAAAACAAATGCTTTTGTTGAATGTATGCTGACCTGTAATGGAGACGTTGGCAAGTGCTGTAAAATAAAGAAAAAGTAAAGTTCATTAGCAAGAAAATCCATTATAAGAGTAGCTTTGAAAGAAAAAAAACCACGATTAATCTAAGATTCTGTTTTATGTTCCCACCAATTCTTTAAAAATTACAGACCTTGAACAAATAATTACAAGCACTGTATTGATTTCGAAGAACAGCCTTGTACTGTTTCCAATCAATATAGTAATCAAATATGGTCAGATTGGTAGAACTATATCAAAATATGAACTGATACCCAATAATTCTGCTTTCCACTGGAGTTGTAACAAGGTACAATTTTGAAATTATACCAAACTTGGCATGAATTCAGCAAGTGAACCTCAATCCATTCTCAGTTTCACCTCAATTAAACTAACCCCAATTCAAATATGCCTATATTAAGACAAAATCCATCCTCATTCAATAATTTGGCCTCAATTTCCTTCAATTTTGCGAGTAAACAAGGCAACAGTATATTGTATATGTAAGCGAATCATACGAACCTGGTGCAACAGTCTGGAGGGATAGAGGAGGGGGGCAATTGCAAGTGCAAGGAGCACAGCTGGAAGCGGATCTCCAACGGAGACCCGGTAAAGGAGAAATGGATCCGGATCCGAAAAAGGGAACGAAAGAGCGGGATAGAGAGAGTGAAGAAGAGGAAGAAGAAGAAGAGAAGGATTTGTTGTAGCGCCAGTACAATGCGGGGCCCGAAACGCAGAGAGCTGACGCAACCGCTAGCACCACTAGGCAGCAACACCTCACACACGCCGCCGACCGCCGCATCTCTCTCTCTCTCTCTCTCTCTGGAGATTGAGATTGAGATCTGATTGTGACGAGATTTCTCAATTGATACGTCGGTCACGCAAAAGTTGAGATATCGCAGAGGATACGCACTCAGTGATGTAAGGGGCGTTACGATGGGCATGGGACCAGATTCGATACTAAGTCGTCACAGACGTTTGATTTGCGTTAAAGTTCGCGTAAACATTTAGATTGACGGGAAGATTTTAAAATATATCATGGCACGAGAATTTAAAGTAGATGTAACAGCTATTACCGTGGATTGGATAGAATTTGGTACAACGCTCATTAGACACCATCCGGTTCCAGTGAGTATTCCTAATTAATAAGAAGAGTTGGGGACTGAACCACTGCAGTGAAGTGGGAACGGAACTGAATATTTGTCACGCGGAGGGATTTCGTATTAAAGCGGAATTATGTTTGGATCTGGACCGTCCAATCAGAATCCGCACGACTATTATAGCGGATCTGTGCATTCCACCTCGGATAGGAAAATTGAATAATTAAACGGAGTTGGGGACTGAAGCACTCACTGTAGTAAAATGGGAAGGGAACTAGGAATTCAGATTCTCCCCGTACCGTAATAGGGAATCTTTTACAATTACTGAATCTGGACAGTTCTTTTTAAATTGGCACGCATCTCGAAGCCCAATAATACTGCCTCCCTCTGTGCTAGCCGCTGAGAGTTCATCTAAAAGAATCTTTTACAGTATGGGGAGGCACTTGAGAGTAGGTCCGATAGGCATCGGACCTACTTTAGTTCGATAGATTTAATCACCATCGATTTACTTTAAGAGTCATGTAGAATGCTTTAAAATTCGTGCATATCTATTTTAAGTTTCGTGCGCACAAATCTTGAGTTAAATCAGACGGTCATCATACTCGTTGAACCAAAAGTAGGTCTGATGGGCATCAGACCTACTCCATTCTCGTGGAGAGGATACTTGTCCAGAGAGCTAGGAAACTCTTTGTGTATTTTTATTAAAAAACAACAACTAGTAAAATTAAGAGACGAATTTATTATTTGTTGATAAAATGATAAGAAAGTAAAGTTTTTATGTTATCTATTTTTAATTTTTCTAAATTTTTGCAAAATTATTTTTATTTGATCTCACATTTTTGACGTACAAAACAGCGACAAGTTTAGTCAAAAATAAAAATAAATATTGTCTTTAAACTCTTTTTTTGTTCATTTTCTTCAACCAATTTCATTGCAATTTATCTTAAATATGATAGGAAATAAAAAATTTAACACTTTATTGTGCCAGTTTTGTCGTGTGTAATTAATGTACTCGTTTTAGTTTATAATTATATCGTACTTGGTGTTAGCATTTCAAAATTTATATTAAAGTTAGGTAATTGTAAAGAGGGGGTACAAATACCTCAATAACCTCTCATGCCTTTCCTATCTCATTGTACCTCATAACTTTTATCGTTGTTTTCATAGTTCAAATTGTCGATCCAAACTGCTCAACATGATAATTATATTAAAATATGCATGGAGATCAAATTTAATATTTTTTGAAAATTTTACTATTTTTTTAAATAGGTACAAAATCACTGTTTTTTTTTTATGGTTTAGAATCAGTAATTTTGTATCTATTTTAAAAAATATTAAAAAATTCCAAAAAATATTAAATTTGGTTTCCAAGCATATTTTAATATGGTTATCGTGTTGAGGGGTTTGGATTGACAATTGACTATAAAAACTTAAAGAGTGAGGCTACGGTACTATGCATGGCACGGTTTGGTCCGTGCTACGGCTCAATATTTGAGTTTTCAAAATCCTAACGGTCGATCCGAACTGTTCAACATGATTATAAAATGAATATGTACTTGCAAACCAAATTTTACATTTTTTCGAACTTTTTTACTATTTTTTTAGATAGGTAGAAAATCACTTGATCCGAAAATTCTGGACCATCCAAAAATAGTGATTTTCTACCTATCTAAAAACATAGTAAAAAAATTCGAAAAAATGTAAAATTTGGTTTGCAAGTACATATTCATTTTATAATCATGTTGAACGGTTCGGATCGACCGTTAGAATTTTGAAAACTCAAATATTTTGCCGTAGCACGAACCAAAGATAGGAGTAGGTCCGATGGGCATCGGACCTACATTTAGGTTCAATTAGCTCTAGGACCGTACGATTAGCATTAAGATCTATGTGCACGGAAATTGATACAGACTTGCACGGATTTTGATACAGAGCACACGAATCTTGATGCAGATCGAATGGTCATCACACCCATCGAACCAAGGTAGGTCCGATGCCCATCGGACCTACTCTGATTCCTATCTGGAATGAGTTAAATGTAAGAAATGCTAACTGAAAAACAAAATTGTTACCGAATTTGTAATAAGAAAATGTCAGCTCCATAGTCATTAGTGTAAATTCCTTAAGGACCGTGATTATTCATAAAAAAAAAAAAAAAAAACTTCTTAGAAGCAGCATTTGGATAAGCAATGATCTCCGTTTAAAGTAAACTGGAGATGTCCAATATTTCGTATTACTATGGGTTTACATTATCAAAATTGAATGCAATATTTCCCAATTTAAAAATTTAAAAACTTCATATAAGCTTTATTATATGCTAGATAATCAAGAAATTAAAATGTTTAACCCAGACACACAAGAAAGGTGACACATCCTTTAATCATGACAAAAAAGAACTGGAGGCGAGCAGTTGTGTAGCAAATGGAAGCTTGGTTAGCTTGCTATCTGAATTGTGGATTGGATCAACTTTTTCATGACTGTTGGGCTTTGTCAATTTTATTTTCCTTTTTTCTTCTTCTTCTTTCATTTTTTTTTTTAACTTTGCGAAAGCGAATTAGCATAAAAAGAGAGAGAGAGAGAAGATTTATATGATGAAGATGCTCATATCATTTGCTAAATAATTGTAAAATTTTATGTAATATTTTTAGACAAATTGATAATTTAGTAAGATCACAAAATAAACTTGTTTTTCACATTTCTACAATTGAAATTGCAGGGTATCATATTATCATTTGTCATTCCTTTACAAGTAGAATGGAGATGCTCTTATGATGTTTCAAAAAAACATCAGTTTTGGCCGATTAATCGGCTGATTAGTCATTGGCGGTGATCAAACCGTTAAGAAATTTTCAGATTAATCGGCCGATTTTTTTCAATTATTCTCGATTAATCGCTTAGCGGTACTCTGTCCCTCCGACAAACACATACCGTTATTTACAACACTGGTTTCAACCTGATGTCTTGCATCATTTTCTGATCGAAGGATTTTCTCACGCCCCCTTTCTCTATTGATAAGTGGGAAATAGAAAAAGGGAAGATGAGTGAAGGAAGTCGGATAGGGAAAGGGGCGTTCTTACGAGCATCGGATCAAATTCGATCTAAGAGCATCTACATCCCTGGTATTATTATAGTTTCGAATCTGATGTGGCAGTTTCTAATCCAGTTTTAGGGATGTGAGAGAGTTTCTTATTTAGAAACTATGCAGTAATGTTTCTTATTAAGAAACTGTTTATAAACTCCATGTTGGCCAAATGATTGGCTCAATGTAAACTATGATACTGGTAAAAGAAGAGAATAGAGAAATGTGGAAATGATTTTATTCATCATTGCTTGATTACATGGGATTAGTACAACGCCTTATATAGGCAACAGGATACAAGAATGTAAAGATACATCAGATGTAACAGCTATCTCTAACTAACCATTAATCAGCTAACTAACTATTAGTTACATCATTGACTTTGACTGTAACTAACTCCTGGCTGTTATGGTTAACATCCCCCCCGCAAGCCGATTGTCCTCCATGAACAGTGAGCTTGGAGCGAAGTGAGAGAAAGCGAGGAGAGGAAAGCGGCTTGGTAAAAATATCCGCAATCTGGTCATTAGAAGAAATGAACCGGATGAGAAGAGATTTGGAGAGAACCCGTTCTCGTACAAAATGAAAGTCAATCTCGACATGTTTAGTACGAGCATGAAACATCGGGTTGGAAGCTAAATAGGTGGCGCCGATGTTATCACACCATAAGGTTGGAGAAGAAGAAAGTGTGATGTGGAGTTCGGCTAGCAGAAACTGGAGCCACTGCACTTCGGCACTAGCCAGGGCTAAGCTCCTGTATTCGGCCTCTGTGCTGGATTTGGAGACTGTGGGCTGTTTCTTGCAGCTCCAGGAAACAAGGTTGGGGCCGAGAAAAACACAGAAACCGGAAGTAGACTTCCGGTCGTCGGGGCAACCAGCCCAGTCGGCATCACTGTAGGCGTGCAATGTGAGAGCGGAAGCAGGTTGGAATGTGATGCCAAAGGTGACTGAACCGGCAAGATAGCGCAAGATTCGCTTCACGGCGCCCCAATGAGAAGTAGTTGGTGAATGCATGAATTGTGAGACTTTGTTTACCGCAAATGCAATGTCGGGTCTCGAAATGGTCGCGTATTGCAAAGCACCAACAATAGTGCGGTATAGATGCGGATTATCAAATGGATCCCCATCAAACTTGGAAAGTGAAGCTTTGACATCCATGGGAGAAGGGCAAGGAGTGGCATGTGTCATGTTGGCTCGAGTAAGAATATCACGAATATATTTTGGTTGACTTAGATGGAGGCCATGAGAGTCAGAATGAACCTCTATGCCAAGGAAATAATGGAGAGGACCTAAATCTTTGAGGGAAAATTTGGCATGTAAAAACCGAATGAACTCCATAATATGTTCGGAATGGGAGCCGGTTACTATAATGTCGTCTACATAGACCAAGACAACAAGGGTTCGGTTTTGGCATTTGAGAATGAAAAGAGACGGATCATATTTCGATGGGAGAAACCCATGATCAGTCAAGGCCGAACTAAGCGTATGAAACCAAGCCCGTGGGGATTGCTTCAAGCCATACAAAGCTTTCGAAAGGCGGCACACATAGTCGGGGTGAGTGGAGTCAATGAATCCGGGTGGTTGCTGCATATAAACCGTCTCGGAAAGGTCCCCATGTAAGAACGCATTGTGGACATCTAGTTGCCGAATTGACCACCCAAAGGAGATGGCAAGGGAAAGAACTAATCGAATTGTAGTCGGGCGAACCACCGGGCTATAGGTCTCAAAGAAATCAACACCCTCTTCTTGGTGAAATCCTTTGGCCACTAAGCGCGCTTTGTAACGTTCAATTGAGCCATCCGCATTTTGTTTGATCTTATACACCCATTTACAACCGACGATGTTTTGATCGGGTGATGGAGGAACAAGGGTCCAAGTGTGATTTTTGAGTAAGGCCTCATATTCCTTGTGCATGGCATCCATCCAGTGACTAGATTTCTGAGCTTGGGAGAAGGTTTTCGGTTCAGGTTCCAGAGAAGAAGTTGTGAGAAATGCCAAGTGATTAGGAAATTGTTTTGGTCTTCTGGTGTTATCTCTAGTTCTTGTAACCATATGATGGGTTGACACAGGTGCCGGCACAGGAGATGAGACAGAGGTGTTTGAGCAGGCGGGCTGATCCATAAAAGGAGTAGGAAGAGGAGAATGGGCCGATGTAGGCTCGGAATGGGCTGTAGGAGAAGTAGGCCCGGGAAGAGCTGCTGGAGAGGAGGGAGTGTCGGATTGGGCTGCTGAAGCGGAAGGAGGTTCGGGTTGGGCTGTATGAGATTCGGAGGTGGGAATGGGGCCGAGAATAGAGGCCTGATGTGCACCAGAAAAGAGAGGCAGCCAAGTAGAAAATTCCGTAGCAGCAGGTGAAACAGAGAGGGAAGAAGTTTTAAAGGGAAAGGAATCTTCATCAAATACCACATGCCGAGAGATATAAATCTTCTCTGTTTGTAAATCAAGACATTTGTATCCTTTGTGATTAAGGGCATAACCAAGAAATACACAAGGAGTGGATCGGGTTTGGAGCTTGTGTGAGTTATAGGGTCTAGTGAGGGGAAAACAAGAGCACCCGAGAACCCGTAAACTTGAGTAGTCGGGAATTTTGGCAAAGAGCAAAGTAAAGGGGGAACTGGAGTTGGAGGTAGAGGGTAATCGATTAATTAAAAAGATGATGCTAGCAAAGATATCGTCCCAAAAACGAGTAGGGATAGAAGCATGGTTCATAGTAGCAAGGGCAAGCTCAACAATGTGGCGGTTTTTGCGTTCGGCAACGCCATTTTGTTGAGGGGTGTACGGGCATGTAACTTGATGAATGAGAGTGGGAAAGAGACGAGAAATGGGTTTAAATTCCGTACCGCCATCGGTACGAAGTGTTTTGATGGTGGTGTTTAGTAGGTTTTCGGATTGGGCTTTAAAGAGAGTAAAAACCCGAAGAAGCTCATCTTTTGAGTGAAGAAAATAGATCCAACAAAATTTAGTAAAGTCATCAATAAACAACACAAAGTAACGAAATCCATTGTGTGAAGAAATAGGAGCCGGGCCCCAAAGGTCCGAATGAACAAGCTCAAGAGGTTTAGTAGAAAGAGATACACTAGAAGAAAATGGTAGCCTATGAGCCTTAGCCAACACACAATTGTTGCAAAAATTCAACTTATTTGATGAACAAGGTAAGCTAAAATTTTGTAAAATTTGAAGAGTGATGGAAGATGAAGGATGGCCAAGCCTTGCGTGCCACCGATCGGCTGAAATTCGAGCACCAATATAAGCTTGAGGAAGAGCCGAAGAGAGCAAGTATAGGCCATTATGTAGTTTTGCTTGAAAAATTGGAATCAATGTGTGGCGGTCCTTGATCACACAAGAGAAAGAGCAAAACTCAATTAGAAGATCATTATCTTGCAAAAGCTTAGAAACGCTCAATAAATTCTTTGTAAAAGATGGCACGTGTAACACATCCCGCAACACAATAGCATGAAAGGAGAATGAGAAGTGAGAAGATCCAATATGAGTAATAGGCATACCGGAACCATCACCAATTTGAAGAGTATCCATTCCCTCATAAGGCAGGAAAGTAGAGAGGTTGTTGAGGTCATGTGTCACGTGATGAGTTGCTCCGGTGTCAAGATACCACTCGGTAGTCGGTTGCACGGATTGAGGTTGAGCCACATATGCTTGAGGAGTCGGTTCCGGGTCAGCATCGTAGCGATACCAGCAATCCTTGGCTGCATGCCCTCGTTTAGTGCAAATCTGACACACTGTGTTTCGATCAGGGTTGAATGGCCGGGAATTCTGAGAACCAGGTGGTCTGGCAGCTTGCTGGTTGGTAGAAGAAGAAGGCCGAACTGAGTAAGGTTGAGTAGGGGTAGTAGGCCTGGGTTGGGAATAGGCCTGGTTTGGGTTAGGCGGCTTGTAGGAAGGCTGAGAAGGC
This sequence comes from Carex kokanica, assembly GCA_025461125.1. Lineage (NCBI taxonomy): Eukaryota > Viridiplantae > Streptophyta > Magnoliopsida > Poales > Cyperaceae > Carex > Carex kokanica. The sequence continues at coordinate 2,147,271 of JAJGRX010000435.1, forward strand.
CCACGAGGCCTATAATTTTGTTTATAGTTTTTCTGAGAATTGGGGCGGGTTGAGTAGAAAGCAGACGGGTTAGAAGCGGAGGGAAGAGACACATTCAATCCCGGCTGAATTCTAGATGTCAGAAGTGCCTCATGGCTGTAGAGAAGAGCCACGAGATCGGCAGTTAACCTAGCCGGAGCAGTATGAACACCGATCACAAAGGGATCGTAGTCAGAGCTCAACCCTTGAAGCAGATAGCGCTGAAAATCTTCGTCGGAAACAGGTTCTCCAATGAACGCAAGTTCATCAGCTATTGATCGAAGCTTCTGAACAAACTCGAGGCACGTAGATCCGCCTTTGATCGTGTTCTGAAGTTTGCGGCGAAGTTCAGAGAGTCTGGCTTTGGAAGTGGCTGAAAAGGTCTTTTGGAGGTGGAGCCATAGATCGGCGGAGGTCTTGGCGGAAACCACCTGAGCGAGTATCTCACGAGTCAGGGAAGAGCGCAGCCACCCGAGGATCATCTGGTCCTGTCTGTGCCACGGCAGGTACTCAGGATTGGGCTGGACGGTACCAGCAACTGTGAGACTGGTCGGTGATGGAGCTGGAGTCTCCAGAAAGTGGTACAGACCATAGCCATGAAGAAGGGGAACAATCTGAGAGTGCCATGACAGGTAGTTCTCTCGATCTAATTTGGTTGAGATAGGTAGGGTGAGCATCACAACTGGGGAAGCATGTGTGCTTGGGGAAGGGGTGGAGACAGAAGAAGAAGAGCCATTGTTCGGATCAATTTCCATGGTGCTCTGATACCATGAAAACTATGATACTGGTAAAAGAAGTTAAGAGATAATTGTGGAAATGATTTTATTCATCATTGCTTGATTTACATGGGATTAGTACAACGCCTTATATAGGCAACAGGATACAAGAATGTAAAGATACATCAGATGTAACAGCTATCTCTAACTAACCATTAATCAGCTAACTAACTATTAGTTACATCATTGACTTTGACTGTAACTAACTCCTGGCTGTTATGGTTAACACTCAAATTAATTCTCCTTTTTAATTTGTTGTTGATGTGGCTTAATAGAAACTCTAAAATTAATTTCAGGAATGTAAGAGTTAGAAACTTTAGAGACCTTAATTTCTAAAACGTGGTTAACATTTATTTAGAAACTCATTTGAGTTGCTGGGATGTAGATGCTCTAATGTTCTGTGGCATCTGTTTGATTTGCGTCAAGATTCGCGCATCAGTTGGAGATTTTAAAATAAATGGTTCGCACAAACTTTTAAGCTGATCTAACGGCTCTGAATGTGAATAGGATTGAATTTGGTTCAACGCTCGTCGGACAACAACAGATTCCAGTGGGAATAATTTCAAATAAGAAGAGGAAAAATGAATAGTAAAAAGGGGAGTTGGGGACTAAACCACTCAGTGTAACAAAATGGGAAAGGAGCTAACTAAGCAGCTTTTTGTATTTTTTTTTAATTAAATAACAATAGCTAGTATATTTTTTTCAAATTTTTTTGAAATAATTTTTTTCTTGGATCTCACATTTTTAACGTACTCGTTTCATATAAAAATATATATTATTGTCTTTTAAATTCTTTTTCCCCCTTTTTTTTCTACCAACATTATCGGGTTTCAAATTTCTTATAAAAAGTTATGAAGTAGTAGTTTTTGTAACAAACTAATAAACTATCAAGTTTTTTATTATTAATTTTCTAAATTATATGATTTAAATCAATCAAATAGACACAAAAAGCGTCATTCAGTGATTGTGGTTGTAACCATCTCACTTGTCAAAACGAGCAAACCTCTTACTGATAAAAAAAAAAAAATTGAAGAATTACAAAAACACATGCAAATATGACCATAAAACATTTTGTTCATAATAACATAAAGAATAATTCCGAACAAATTTAGTCCAATCTGAAGTTCATAATACAACATATATGATTTCAAGAGTCTGAAAATGGGTAAAAAAATTTAACAAAGGAATTTTAGCTTTATACAGCGCACGAATATATGCAGCGCTATTGTTATTTTATAGTTTGTGTGCTACGTGAAACTAAAACTGCTCTGTTAAAATCATTACCCGAAAATATCATTTGTCAGTAATTTATCCCTGTGATCGGCAGGACCCTGTCGGCAAGGATCCCGTGTGGTCCCGCACTTTTTTCTGTGGCGTGGAGTGGTACTTTGAATATGTAGCTGGTCATATCTTGCCAACGATCTCTAATGCTACAGTAATATCATTCGTTACACCAAATAACATAAAGATATAACCGCTGTAAATATTTACAAAAAAAGTTGCGACAGCAGGGGATTGTCGCATGTAAGGAGAAGAGAACGAGTTGACACTTTGGTACATCCCATTTAATTTAAAGATATTGACAGAGTAGTTTTTGTTTCATGCAGCTCCAAAGTAATATGCACTTCTGTTTTGGCTCTATTATTATTATTATTTGTGCACTGCATGAAGCAAAAACTGCCATGTCAATTAATATATTTTCACTTTAACTAGATTTGTAAAAATAAAGAATGAAAAATATAACGTGACGTAACTAACACGTTAAGGTTTGGTCATGTGCCGTATAAAATTTAGTTTTACATGACACGACGTGACTAAAATAATGAAATACAATCATGTGTAGTCACACTGTCATGTGTGGTTCTGTTGTAACCACACGTGACATGATCAAACATATTGTGATTACACACGTTTAATTATTGTTTTCAAGTTTAAATTTAGTTCATAAAAGACAGTAACAAAATATACTAAAATAAAATAAAAAACTATTACAAAATAAATTATAATTAAGAAATAATGTTGAAAAAATTGATTCCGTAACATGTCACGTGATGTGACAAAAATTATGAAAGACAGTCATGTCGCACAATACGTGAATCACGTTACATGATCGACACACATATTATGATGTAACGTGATATGATGCGAAATGATATAACATAATTGGTAACGGCGTGACTAATTTTCTTCGCTGAGATGGCCTTTCTCATATGGTTTCTTTCTTATTTTAACCCGTCAGGCCGTCACACAGTAAAAATGTGAAGTTCATAATATATCCCTCGTCGGCAGGGCTCACGCGTTGTCCCACACATTATTCTGTGGCGTGGAGTGGTATTTTCAATCTGTAGCTGGTCGTTGTCTTGCCAACTGGCCCAACCCAACTCTAATACTCCTGCACTATCATTCGTCACACGTTACTCTACAAAGATAGAACCGCTGTAAATCCTTAAAAAGATTGAGTTGACTAATTGTATTTAATTAATTAATTAGAAAGGTTAAAGTTGGGATGGATAGGATGGTCTCTTTCTAATTGTACATATAATAATTGTACCTATTATATTAAGTATATCAAGTATATTACGGTAGATTAGGGTCAAATAATATAGCCCTTTAGATCGACTCTCTCTCTCTCTATATATATATATATTTAAATGACAAATTCAAACCGTTCAAACCAATTTTCTTAACGAGAGTTTCGTTTTCATATAATTTTTTTTAAGTTTCGAATTTATTTACTATCAAGTCAAGCGGTAAAAAATTGAATAAAATAGTGCATTAAAATACGCACAAAATCCTTCATATTTATTTACTATCAAGTCAAGCTTCGTTAAGGACATTGGTGATTATATGAGTTGAAATGTGATATTATTAATTAAAACACGAATAGACGTACGTAACATGTCGTTAATTAATAATGTGTTTCATTAGATTTGTGCGTATAATATTTGATTTATCTTTTTAATTTAACAAAAAAAAAATTCAAGAGTAATTTTAGCAGTTAATTTGTGCAAAGTAGAGAGTCATCGTTGAAAACAATGACAAATTATCCTACAAATACAACGATTTATTTGAAAAAAATCTCTTTATATAACACAAGAGCCATATCTAAAAGTTTACTTTTTTATTAATCATTTTTACCTCGTTGTCTCGATATCAAATAATTTATTTTGCCAATACATTTTATAATCTAACTACTTATAAATTTGTTAAACAAATTCACTTTGCATAACCTCATAGAATCAAAGAAGGGCTAAAAGTAACTCAAATTTTGAGTTTAGTTTTGGGCTATCAAATATGTTTTGGCATGAATATTAAATGGCCATGTGCATTTTATCTTGGACACATTATGGTCAGACAATCTGAATCTAAATTCAAAATTTGAGTTATTAAGAGGATCTGGATTTCCAGTGGCGGATTCAGTATTTTCATTAGAGGGAGGAATAGCGAATCGGGTTCAAACTCATTAGCTAATTGAGTTCGAACTCATTAGTTAATCGGATACTAGATAAAAAACAATGTGAGTTTTTCACATAAATTACAATTATCCTCCTCTGGACCAATATGGGTCCGCCCCTGCGGATTCTACTACCCGTGTTGTGTGCTTTTCTTAGAAAAAAGTATTAAAATATATCAAGATACAAAAAAATTATAAATTTATGACTCATCTCAAAAACTTTCTCTAAAATATAATTATCTTTCTATATTGAAAAAAAAATATAAAAATGTACTTAACATTTATAATAATTATGAAAGAGTGAGGCTAGGTACTATTCATAGCACGGATTGGTCCGTGCTACGGCTCAATATTTGAGTTTTCAAAATCCTAACGGTCGATCCGAACTATTTATTATAAAATGAATATGTACTTGCAAACCAAATTTTACATTTTTTCGAATCTTTTTACTATTTTTTTAGATAGGTAGAAAATCACTGTTTTTGGATGGTCCATAATTTTTAGATCAAGTGATTTTCTACTTATCTAAAAAAATAGTAAAAAAATTCAAAAAAATGTAAAATTTGGTTTGCAAGTACCTATTCATTTTATAATCATGTTGAACGGTTCGGATCGACCGTTAGGATTTTGAAAACTCAAATATTAAGCCGTAGCACGGACCAATCCGTGCTATGCATAGTACCGTACGTAGCCTCACTCATTATGAAATTATATCTCATTTAAATTTTTTGTTTTATCCTACTAGATATTTTGACTCCACTCCTGTGTAATTTCCTTTTTTGTGGAGTGTAATTTCCTTTTTGTGTGTTGAATTGAAGGTTGCTTAACCTTTCTCTCCAAGAAATTTACTTTTGGATGTATGCTATTTCTGTCCATTTTACAAGCTTGGGAAAGAAGCAATCGCAATTAATCTCTGATTGGTGATTCAAATTCTGTGTCTTCTTTTGAGGAAGAAACAAATCAAACAATGAAGGATGCATTGGAGCCTCAAAATAGTTGGCTTGTGGAGACAAACCAGGGAAGAGTCTAGATCTATCCAACGGTGCTTACTCTTCTCCAGTTTCTTACTGCACTGGATAATCCTGTCAGCAAAGCCTAATTTCTGCCATAATAATTTTTTTAAAATATTTTTTAATCAAATGAGAAGTCAAGTTGTAGCTTAATTTATTTATTTAAGTGTATAAATTAAAAATGTTGGTAGTATTGATATTGTCTGACTCGTTGTCAATTAATTATAAGTCAGGGTTCTAAATAGCACCGCTATAGCGTTTTCGGACCATAAAAGTTATGGCGCTATCGGCACTATAGAGCGCTATAGCAGCGCAATATGAGCATAGCACTGTTTTTTTAGTTGTTCTGCTATGACGCGATAACGCTATTTAAACCTTTGAGCACCGTTTTTTTAGTTGTTCTGCTATAACGCGATAAACGATATTTAAACATTTGATTATAATGGATATCAATAATGTAGAACTTTTTTTTTTGATATATTCAAATCAAATAATGTAGAACTTTCATTTTCTTAGACGAATAATAACTCTTGCTTGAAATATTAGGAAACTAGTTGCAAAATGAGATATGAATTTCAGATTTTGTCATATGTATTTTACTGACAAAAAAAAAAAGTTTAAAATTTTCAATCATATTGTAAATTTTCTACGCATACATTTTCAATAATATTGTCAATTTCTTTAAAAATCCTAGTTAGTTAATATTAGGAAGTGCAATATAATAATTCGAATTGTATAAAAATACACAATATCTGTACATGTCCTTGTATAAGGTATTTTCTTTCATTCTACCATATTCTCTGATCCAAAAGTTCAACTAAAATCTAATTAAGCTCCAAAGTTTTACTAATCCATATGTTATATATTGGATGACATCTATATGCAAATAAAAATATCTACTTTTATTTTCTCTAGGAACGATATGTATTGTTTAGGAACTTTTTAATTCTGATTACTAATTACCTAGAATAGCAAATAATTAATACTCCACTATTGCATTGTTTCACATTTAACTTAACTTTTTTCTTCAACAATCTTAATTCATAACCATGTAAAACAAATATTTTATCAATGAGAACATGTATATGTCAAATATTAAAATGGAAGTATTTAATCAAGACACACTACTAACATGAGAGTACAAAAAGTTTTTTATTCTGTTTGAAATGTAAATTAAACTATATCTAACTAAGGAACTGTCCAATTAATTAGCATTAATTAGTCTAACACTCTAACAGAGAGACACTGCCTTCGTAATAAATTAATATAAAATGAAACTGGAGAAGTCCAACTATTGTAGAGTCTAGAGTATTCTCTGTAGAATCATCAGAAGAGTTCAATATATAACAAAACTTTGAAACCCTGGTTTTAATCTATTTATAAGGCCATATATAATGTATTAAATAAACAAATAAGGATTTTTTTTTTAAATAGAATTACTCTAAATTATTTGAACCAAACAAGCCTTCGCTATTTTGATTTTCAAAAAATAGCCTTCACCGATCCCTAGGACCGGTGGAGCAAAAAAAACATAAACCACACCGGTCCTAGGAACCGGTGGAGTCTGTTTTGCGCCAGCCCCTGACCTCGCCATAGAAATCCCAATTCATAGCTCCACCGATCCCTAGGACCGGTGGAGGCTTGGTTTCCTATTTTCCTATTTTCCCTCCCCACGGCTCTCTCTCTACAAAATTAACAAAAGGTAAAAAAAAAAATTAAATTGCATAAAGTACTCATCCGAGCACAGCATGTTGGGATTCTAAAAAAATCAATTCTCTACAAAATCTAATTTGTACAACACTTGCAATCGACACTTTTTTTTTTTACGAGATTTGTCTTAAAAATTGAGCATGAACTTTGTAAAATATTTTTTCTCAAATTTTTTTTTCAAGTGTTAATTCTATAAAATTAATATTTTGAAGTATAAGATTAGCGGCAGCTAATCCAAAATTTTACATTAAATATTAAGTTAAATACTTTTTACATTAATATTATTCTAAATAATTCCATCTTTACAATATTTATACTATTTTAAATAATATAAAATTATGGTAACATTCATATTACGGATCGACCCAAAGAAAATGAAATACTTTCGGCCAAACCAACATTAATTTGGTGTCGATTTAAAATATAGAAGGGTTTGTTTTAAGATTAGTGTCAGACTAGAACGGACGACTCAAATCTCATTTTAAGACAAATCTCATTTTAACATTAATTTGAGAAAAAATATTTTACAAAGTTCATGCTCAATTTTTAAGACAAATCTCGTAAAAAAAAAGTGTCGATTGCAAGTGTTGTACAAATTAGATTTTGTAGAGAATTGATTTTTTTAGAATCCCAACATGCTTTGCTCGGATGAGTACTTTATGCAATTAAATTTTTTTTTTACCTTTTGTTAATTTTGTAGAGAGATAGCCGTGGGGAGGGAAAATAGGAAACCAAGCCTCCACCGGTCCTAGGGATCGGTGGAGCTATGGATTGGAATTTTCTGTGGCGAGGTCAGGAGCTGGCGCAAAACAGACTCCACCGGTCCCTCGGTGTAGATTGTGTTTTTTTTGCTCCACCGGTCCTAGGGATCGGTGGAGGCTATTTTTCGAAAATCAAAACAACGAAGGCTCGTTTGGTTCAAATAATTTAGAGTAATTCTATTTTAAAAAAAAATCCAAATAATGCATGTAATAAAATCTTTCATTAAATCAGATAGAAAAACTAATTTGTTTTTATAACTAATATGGATCCTTGTACCGTTGTACGTACCCTTACAGAAAGCACTGTTACACAGTGATGAGTCTGATGACACCTGAAATAGCATTATAGCTATGTCATTTATTAATTTATACATGAAGCACCATGTGGATTCCCTCAGGTTATGTGGGACCCACAGAACAAAACTTACTTGAAATATGGATCCGTTTCTTGTCAGCAAGTTGCCTCACAATGTATCTATCCACCCATATCCACAGAAGATCCCATTATAGTTTCTTAGCTTAATTAATGGTTGTGTTGATAGAAATGCTCCACGTCTCCCTTTAGGTCCCTACCACCTTATCTCCAAGCCGATGCTCTCACCACTTATAAAAATCAACCTTCCTCGTTTAGCACAATTATACCTTAAATTAATCAACTCTGAACTAACTCTCCTCTGATGGCAACAAAAAAAGAAATGAGTGTAGTGAAGGATTTAGATCTGACCAAGTATATGGGACGATGGTATGAGATTGCATCAATACCGAACTTTTTTCAACCGAAGAACGGTAGGAATACACGTGCCACGTATAGTTTGAATAGCGATGGAACTATTGTGAATGTTCTTAATGAAACTTGGAGCGGCGGGAAGAGAGATTATATTGAAGGGACAGCTTACAAAGCAGATCCAAACAATAATGAGGCCAAATTCAAGGTCAAGTTTTATGTACCTCCTTTCCTGCCGATCATACCTGTCGTAGGGAATTATTGGGTGTTATATCTGGAGGAGAACTATCAATATGTGCTAGTTGGAGAGCCTAGTAGAACAAATCTATGGGTACGTATTTTATATTATTTTACGCATGGTATATTGGTCTTCTTTTTTTTTTTTTTTACTACAAGAGATTATGTATTTAGTTAGTTAAGAATAATCTCATCATGCATGACAAAAACATATAGATAAGAATGCACTATGATATTATTATATTTTTATGGCGGTTTGTAAAAGAAATTATTTTTGATTCGGTTAAATTATAAAAATCAGGCCAAATTTTGATTTATTTATCAGATAATTAAGACATTAATTGTACTGTATATTTTGGATCTTAAACTCATAGAATATCAATTATAGAATAAACATGCATATTATTGTTTAACATCTTAGGCAACTATAATATAGCTGAAATTATATCTCCTTCAATTTTGTTTAACATCTCAAGAATTCACTCACTATACATTTTATTTCATGTAATACAATTGATTATTATTTTTATTTTGGAATTTAGAAATTATGTAGGCAAACACACATGGACGATGAAATATATATACAACCAATTATTTTTACATCTCAAGAATACATATACTATACTTTTTTAATTCATGTAAACAATTAATTTCTTTTTAAAAAATTTGGATATTATGTAGACAAAATCAAATGGACGATGAAATATACAATCAATTATTTTTACATCTCAAGAATTCATATTCTATATATTTTTAATCCATGTAACATAATCAAATTCTTTTTTGGAAATTTAGATATTATATGTTGACAAACTCAAATGAATGATGAAAAATACAATCAATTATTTTTGCATCTCAAGAATTTATATTTTATACGTTTTTATTCAATGTAATACAATTTTTTTTTTTTGTCTTTTTGGAAATATAGATATTATGTAGGCAAACTCAATTGGATGATGAAATATACAACCAATTATTAGAGAAAGCAAAAGAAGAAGGATATGATGTTTCGAAGCTCCACAAAACACCCCACGATGATCCTCCACCAGAGAGCGACGCAGCTCCCACAGATAAAAAAGGCACTTGGTGGTTCAAATCTCTCTTTGGCAAATGAAATAGTAGTTCCAAGCAACTAGTTAATTAATTTGTATTTTAATAATGAAAAATATTTCTAGGGTTTGTTTAAATAGCTTGTGTGTACAATTTGTTTAAATAAAAATAATGGATGCTTAAGTAGGGGTATTTAAATATTTATGTAAGTTTGTAGTGCTTTTGTACCGGATGTTTGGTATCAGTATGAACTCTCTGGTTTAAATGAAAATTGTTGGGCTTGCTCCATTTATATAAATAAAATGATAAATTTTTGATAAGTTTTATGTTTATATATAGAGAGAATAAAGTTTGCAGGTTCCTAAGCTCATCAAGTCATTTTAATTGGTCTAATTTCAAAATTTATCAGATTAGGTATAAATGACAAATTCAAACTATTGAAATCAATTGTTTTTCACGAGTAATGGATTTACTTATAAAATTTATAATTTTTTATAATGTCAAGTAGTAAAAAAACTTAATTATAAGTTACTTTAAATGCACTTCTAGTTTAAAAATTGACCGCTTGAGTTAAATAGCAAATTAGTTAAGTGCAACTGCTGAGCATGGAATATATATATATATATATATATAGCATTGTAGCAATGTCATTTATAATGAAGCTGAAGCACCATGTGGACTCCCTCAGGTTGTATGGGACATTGGGACCCACAGAATGAAACTTAAATCATGGTTGTGTTGATTGATATGCTCCACGGCTCCCATCTGGTCCCTACCACCTTATCTCCAAACCATTGCACTCATCCTTTATAAATTATAAAAATCAACCTTCTTCATTTAGCACAATTAGACCTAAAGTAATCAACTCTTGGACTCTCCTCTAATGGCAACAAAAAATGAAATGGATGCAATTAATGAGATTTTTAGATATAGCCAGGTACATGGCATGATGGTACGAGAGTGCGTCATTATCGAGTTTCTTTCAACCGAGAAACGGTAAGAATACACGTGCCACGTATATATAGTTTGAATAGCAATGGAACTCTAAAGGTTCTTAATGAAACTTGGAGCAAAGGGAGGAGAGATTACATTGAAGCTAGGGACCGCTTACAAAGCCGATCCAAGCAGTGATCGATGTTATATGTGAATGATGACTACCAATATGTGCTAGTATATGTATATTATATCGTTTTATGTGTGCATATATTATTATTATTATTTTACTACAAGAGGTTTTGTATTTTGTTAGTTAAGCATGACAAAAACATATAGACAAGCATGCACAATGAAATGATTAGATTTAATTAAAATGGCTTTGTTATTTTTTTTTCTTTTTGGATTCGGTTAAATGGTTAAGTTATAAAATCAAGCCAAGATTTGATTTATTTATCAAATAATTAAGACATTGTGATGTTTATAGTTTAGATCTTAAACTCGTAGAATATCAGTTATAATTGAATAACCAATTTGGAATCAACTGTTTAAATGCATAACAGACAACTAGCTGAAGTTATATCTCCTTCCATTTTGTTTAACATTTCAAGAATCCATATTCTATACAATTTTATTTCATGTAATACAATTGATTTTTATTTTTTTTGAAAATTTAGAAATTATGTTGGCAAACTCAAAAAAAAATACAACCAATTATTTTTACATCTAAAAAAAAATTCATATTCTATACATTTTTATTGCATGTAATATATAAATCAATTATTTTTACACCTCAAGAATTCATATTCTATACATTTTTATTCCATGTAATACAATTGATTTCTTTTTTGAAAAATTAGATATTACGTAGACAAACTCAATGGACGATGAAATATACAACCAATTAATTTTACATCTCGAGAATTCATATTCTATACATTTATATTCCATGTAATACAATTGATTTCTTTTTTGGAAATTTGGATATTCTGCAGAAAAAATCAAATGGAGGATGAAAAATTTGGGATAACCGTATTTTCTGAAAAATTTCATATTTACTAGGACCGCAGTTTGAAACTACAGTACCACCCTGTTGGTACTGCAGTTTCAAATTGTGGTACCAAATTAATGCACTCGGTGTGATATTAAATGCACTGCTGGTACTGCAGTTTCAAACTGCTGTCCCGGTTAATATGAATTCTTCATAAAATATGGTTAAATAGTTTTTTTTATTGAAAGATGGTAAATAAAAAAAGTTCGGGAAAAATAATACCTCCAGTTTGCTTAAATAGCTTGTGTTTACATTTAGTTTATATAAATATGATGACTGTTGAAGTAGGGGCATTTCTGTAAGTTTCTCGTTCTAGTTTTGGTACGCAGAGTGCTTTTGTACCAGATGTTTAATTAGTACCAGTAGGGGCATTTCTGAAAGTTTCTCATTCTTGTTTTGGTAAATATATCATATAAATTGACATAGCGTATAGGAAGAAAATATGAACCAACGAAAATTAGCATAATTCAATAGTACTGAGGAAATTGTGCCACAATTAAAAGTTCACAAGAGGATAATAGGGCAAAAATAAATAAATAGAATATATACACTAATTAATAAGGAACGGGTTTGTACCCTAAAAATGGGAAAAATATAATATATACACTAATTATGTAAAAAAATGCAGTAAACAAATTTATGCGTAAAAAATAAATTTATTAATTGTCTAAAATTTGAATTGTTTGTTTGGATAAATAATGGTATAAATTTTATATTGCTTTGATCACATGTTCTCACATACCATATCGTGTTATTTTTTTTAAAAGTAGTCGGGTCACACAAATAAACACAACACGTAATCAATACACATACTCTGTTGTGAAGTGACGTGATCACACCGTAACATTTTTATATTCTTAAGGAAGTACCTAAATCCAAAGTGGAAGTACATTAGCAATAGAAAAGAAAAATATGCATGATTATAATATGATGCTATCTATATTACTGAGTCTGGCTAGTATGGTATTAGTGTCATTTTAGTCTACATAACACCAATTTCAAAATTTATCGAATCAGATTCAAATGGTAAAATTAAACTGTTCACACTGATCTACTTTAGCAATTGAAAAAGAATAATATGATCTATATTACTACAATACTTCATATAGTCAATCCTATCACTATCTAATATGTATCATATGCCAACTTGTGCAATGAATGATACATTTATCATTGGATGAAAGATTTGAATTTTTTATTAAAATAATAGAATACTATTTTAATTCATACATATAATATTAAAATCATGCATCAATACAATAAAATAAACATATATAAAGATGTACTTGTAAGTAACTGTAAAAATAACGTACAGCAGTATCAATTGAATGAACATTTATGAAGTATATCTCATATATGAATGAGCATTTATTAGTAAAACTTAAAAAAAATATTTCAACCGTTAAATTTAATAATAATTAATTGAAGCAAAATAAATTTGTAGACTTGTAACATTGACCTGTCATGGGACTGAACCAGGCCTAGAAAGCCCACTAGCCCAATTATATGGTGCCAAAAGCCCAATTATGTAATTGTTCCATCCTACGTTTATTTGGGATATAATATAAATTAGCATTTGCTTCGGTGGACATAAGGACCTATTTGTAAAATGAACATATTTTTATTTTTAAAATTCAAACAGTCGATCCGACCATTCAACATTATCTCCATATTAAAATGTACTTGGTGGTCAAATTTTACATTTTTTTAAATTTTTTTACTATTTATTAAAATAGTTACAAAATTACTATTTTTTAATGGTCTGAAAATAACGATTTTGTAACTATCTTAATAAATATATGACACATTAATTAATTAAAAATGTTATAATACTAGAAATAATCATTCTACTGCACTAACTTCTTACTAATCTTGTAAGAAAATTACAAGAAAAAAAAACTTTGTTGAAAAGTACAAATTTTCTTTCCAATGATAAATAAAAAAATGAAATCCGGAATCAAATTGTTAGTGTAATTTTTGAAAGGATCCCTCAATTTATTTTGTGGGGATCTAGAAAGAACAAATCCTTTCCGGACTCCAGAGTGCTCGGTAAACGCAATTCCATAATTGGTGCGAGTCCGACCCATTATCTCCCGTACCCTCCGTTTTCAAATGCAGGAGATGATACAAATTTGAAATGAACGTTATAGATTAAAGATAAGATCTACTGGACATTTCCATTTTTAAAATACTGGAGATAATTAGAATAATCTTTTCCCTCTTTATCGAGAGCACCTCGCTCGAACTGGAGTCCTCATCCTCTGCTTTACCGCATCGTTATGCTTTCTACCGGTTTTCCTTCAAGATTCGTGCTAATATTAACGTACCGATAAGATCTAAACTCAAACGGTGCGTTAATGCAGAGCATAAAAAGTTCCTCGTCCTCGGAAATAAATCTGCTGTTATTCAAAGAAATAACAGAAACTGTTGTTCTGATCCCGACCATTCAAATTTTTTATGCGCGAATCTTAAGATAGATCAACGATTGGGATCACAATAACAGGTTGCTGTTATTCCTTTGAATAACAGCAGATTTATTTCCTCCTCGTCGAAGAGCACGAGAAAACAAAGGCGAAGGAGAAAAAAAGGGATAGAGAGAAAAAACAAAAAACAAAAAAATCTCTTTATTTCTTTCTTTCGGGAAGGTTTTTATTGCCAGAGGGGAAGAAAAGAAAAAGAAACCCTAGGTTCATACTCTCTCGTAAGCTCCTCCTTCCTCTATTTAAATCCGTAAAAATCTTGTATTTCGTCACCCCTTTTTGAATCCCCCTGTTGGTTCTGATCTGTTTTCTAGGGTTTTGGTTCCTCGGATGATAATCTGATCTGAGGTTTTTGTTCGTACAACAATGGAAGGAAGATCGGCTGAGACGGCGAGTACGACGAACACGAGCACCGACAAAAACCTAGAAGAAAAGATTAAAGAGTCTGGAGATAAGCTTGAGTCTCCACCGACTTCTGCTGAGGAACTTCTCCCTCTGCTCGATGTGAGAATTTTTCTCCTTTTTTATTTTTTTTTCTGAAATTTTTGTTCATGGGTGTTTGGTTTGGTTCTTCAGCTCGATGTGAGAATTTTCCCCCCTTTTTTGCTTATTTTTCTGTAATTTTTGTTCAAGTTTTAGTAGATTTTTATTCTCGATAATGTGTGTTTGGAGACGCCCTTTGGAAACAAATTAGGAACTGCTTGTTTTGTTTAAGTATTTTTTTAATTAAGAGAAGATTTTTTTTGGTAATATTATAAACCTGTATATGTCAAGCACATGATTTTCCTATCAGTTTTTTTGCCTTTCTTGCCAATTCTAAGTGCCATTTTTTCATATTTCAAGACCCTAGTTTTCTGAAGTTATCTTCTCAATTCTCACTATTAGGCTGGAATTAGGTTTTGGTGGATTGTAGATGTATTTTGAGGCCCTGGGAGAAAAATTAGGGTTTTAATAGCCTGTCTTAATGTTGCTTAGCACTTTTTTCCTTCTATTCTCTTTATTTTATTGTTAGTAATTGTAAAAAATACTTAGATTGTTCTGTTTGTAGGTCTTTATAGTTGGTATGAAAAGGTTTATAAATTGTAATTGAAATAATGTATTAAACAGAATGCTCTGTCAATATCTCTGTCAGAACAAATAACTTATTCTGGTGCGAGAAGATGAAATTTGAATCTTTGTTCTGTTTATTTCTGTAATGTTTAAATTGAAAGATAGCACCGTTACAGACTTCCCAATGGTTATTAATTTTACTAACGGTGACGCTTTGAATATTTGGCGCGAATCGGTAAACTTTCCATTAAATTATCAAAACTGGAAATTGTATTTGGCGCAATCAATTAATGCGCGCGTTATTTAATCAAGTATATCAATTTTTTTTAATATAGGAAGCGGAGGCACTGTTAGCAAGAGTGGATCAGTCGCCATCTGAATCAATGATGGCAGCACTGAAGCCGGTGATGTCAGCCCTAGCTGCCAAGGGGATGTTATCGCACCCTGACACCGATGTACGCGTGGCTGTCGCTGCATGTATCAGTGAGGTCACCCGTATCACTGCACCTGATGCCCCCTATGATGACGATTTGATGAAGGTATTGGCTTTACTTGTGGTTTTTATTTGCGAAAGGGTACCAGAGTAATTAAGGCAGAAAAAAATTGCACATGCAGTGCCAGTAAACATTTGAGATATGTGATATTGTAATTAAGGTATGTTTTGTGTAATGGCACCTAGTGAAAAAATAAGTTTGTAGATTAAAGTAACATTGAAGGTGTCGCAATAATTTATTACGAAACCTCAAATAAACTTGTGCTTAATTTTGAAGTTTGTAGAATCCTAATGTAATTCAAAATGGATCTGGATCCCATTAAGTAACCCAAATTTTGAGTTTAGTTCCGGACCGTCTGATCAGAATTTGGGCCAATCCGGCCTGAGGTGGAATGCATGTACCCCCTTTAATATTCGTGCGACAGCAGATTGAACTGTCCGGATCCAAACTCAAAATTTGAGTTACTGTAAGGGATCTGAATGCTAATCCTAAAGGAAAACAGTAAATGCTTACTTCAAATAGTTAAAAGCTAAAACTAATAAAACAATTATCTGGTCTTCTGGGAAATAAGGCTGCTGGTGTCATATCTAATGCTTTATTGTATAACGTGTATCATACTAGGATTTGTTCAAAAGGATTGTGGAATCATTTGAGAGATTAGATGATCTGAATAGTAGGTCGTTCTTGAAAAGGGTTTCAATTCTAGAGACAGTGGCTAAGGTGAGATCCTGTGTTGTGATGCTTGATCTGGAGTGCGACGACCTGATTCTGGATATGTTTCAACATTTCATCAAGACAATAAGGTAAATGCAGAATTTTTGGTTTAGTACCTTTCCAAAATTTATGTACCATTAAAATCAAATCTCTTTCCAATTCAAGCTTTGTGATTTTAAAAGAGATTTAGTACGGAAAATTAAGGAGTTTTGTTGGTTTTAACTCTAATTAAGCTGTCTTTGATTGTAGTCTGAAGCATCAGGAAAATATTTTTACGTCAATGGAGACTATAATGTCCCTTGTCATAGAAGAGAGTGAAGAGATATCAAAGGAGCTCGTGTCGTCCCTCCTTCAAAGTGTTAGAAAGGATAGAATGGTATGATTATCTTCCTTTTATGGGATGGATTAGTTTAATTACTTCACAAGATTTAATTGACCTTAATTATATTGTCAAGAGTGTAACTATGCTCATATATGGTATGGATTAGTTTGCTAGTATTTTGATATCTCAAATAGATTTCTTGTAATTTAATATTAGGAAAAGCTGTCAGTATCGTTCAAACTAGGGGAGAAAGTGATTCGCAATTGTGCCGACAAGCTGAAACCGCTACTGACAGAGATGATCGGAGACAGATCAAATGAGTACTGTAAATTTGTTGCATCTCTCTGTCAAGACACATCAGATGCCATGGAACAGAGTGATGTTGAGGCCTCAGCAAAGAATGCGGTATGTTTATTTATTTTTCTTGTATTGACAGTTTGAATTTATGTGCTTGCCTCTGTGTCAAGTTAAGTATTTATGTATTGAATGCTTGTGCTTCAGCCTGAGGAAAGCAAAATGTCAGAGAGAACTGTCTCAGATGAGAGGCCTCAGGAATCTGACAAAGCGGTTGAGCAAGAGCAAGAGCAAGATGCCGAGGCTGAATGTCCAGATGAAGTAGGCAGTGCAGCACAAAATGGAGATGTAGTAGAACCCCCTCCAGTAGCTGACGGAAATGGAGGGTCCATTATAGAAGAACCGCCTTCTCCAAAGCAAAAGGCTGAGCGCCCCTCACGGGTCATCAAGAAATCTACGAAGGCTAAGGAGGCTGAAACAAAGGCAGCACCACCGGTCAAATCAAATAAGAGGAAGGCGGCGCCCCCCGCAAAGCAGGCTGAGTCGTCAGGCTCACAAGAGGTCTTGTCTGACAAGAAGGAAGAGGAATCTGAGCCTAAGCCTAAGCCTGACGAGCCTGATTCTAGTGTACCAGTTCCTGAGTCGGGTTCAAGGCCGAAAAGGGGTCGGGCGGGTAGTGCTAAGAAACCCGTGGATGCTAAAAAGGAGGTTGTTGAAGGGGCTAGTGACTCAGAGGGGAAGTCACTTAGGCAATCAGTAAGAAAAGGTGCTGCTGCTGCTGCTGCCAGTGGAGATGCAAAACAGAAAGGTGGGCCCAAGAGTCAGAAGAAGGAAGAGGAGGCGGCACCTGTTAATTCTGACAGAGATGGTAGTCAAGACATCTGTGTTAAGGTATATACATTTTTGTTGTTTATAAGGAAAAAAATTAAAGAAAATGTTCTTAACCAAGGGATGAATGAATGCACATTTTTTTTTATACTATGAATAGGATATTATTGCTGCTAAGATGAGTGCGAAGAAGCTTGCTAAAGAAAAAGCAAATGTCGGTGAATCCAGTGGATCAAAAAGAAAGAGGGCCCCTGAGAAGGAGAAAGAGGAGAAGGAGAAGGAGAAGGAGAAGGAGAAGGAGAAGGAGAAGGAGAAGGAGAAGGAGAAGGGCAAGGAGGAGAAAAAGGAAGAGAAGGTTTAATTCTTAAAAAATAACCTTTTTGTTTTTTAATACAAGGTTGTTTTTTGTTTAAATTACCTTTTGTTTATGCTAATAATAGGAATCTGGAGTAAAGAAGCAGCCAAATAAATGCGATGAAAGTATTATTGGCAAGAGGATTAAAGTATGGTGGCCCGATGACAAAGCGTAAGCTACAGTTAACGAATCCACCGACATTATCAGTTGTAAATATTAGTTGTGTTAGGTTAAATTTGATACTGAACTGTTGTGTGTTCCTCTGCCAGGTACTACAATGGTACTGTTGAGAAGTACAACCGTTCTGACAAGAGGCACACGGTACTGTATCTCTTTATGTGATCCTTGTTCCCTCCTGTTAATACAATTTTTTTCCCGTAGTTTTGTTACACAGATATCTTATGAGGTTATTACAATGATCTTTTAGTCATAGTTCTTTTGAACAATTTGAGAGAAAACTCGATCTGACCACTTTGTATTATGTGATCTTATCTTATTATAGTATTTTTTTGGATTTTCCTTAGGTTGCCTATGATGACGGTGACATTGAGGTGTTACATTTGAAGGATGAGAAATGGGATTTCGCGGAGGTGAGTAAACTTTCTCTTTTTATGATTATATTTTTGTACTATTTGTTCTAATTAAAGGTTTGCTGTACCAAAATAATACTGGTATGATCTTGCTTCAACCTAGCATCGACTGGTTATCGGTATAAGGGTTTTTTTTATTGCAGTATAAATTGTTTCTTTATCTTTATTAAGCTGCTATGACGGCAGCATATTTTGGTCTGAAGGTTCTCTCTGCACTGTTTTCTATACTTAACTGTATAATATTTGTTTTATTTTTTAGGAAGGAAAAGAAGAAACTCCTGCCCCAGATTCGTAAGTCTCTTTATATATAAATTGTTCAATGTCTAAGCATCTTTATAATTATTATTGTGATCATCTGAGGTAACAACATTTTATGCAGTCAGGTCACTTAATTCTAGTCCCATTTTAAATTTTACTTTCTAGATTAAAGTAATCTGCTTGTAGTTGTATGCTTTGTTAGGGAAGGTAAAGTTAAAAAATATACCATTCTTGAACCAAATTAATGGAAACATAATTATCTAATATAACAGATCGAAGAATAAGAAAGCAAAAACAAGCTCGGTGAAGGAGATTAAAGAGACGCCTAAGAGTTCCAAAACCGCTACCAAATCTAAGGCCAAGGAACCGGCTGAGACTACTCCCAAAACCGCAACTACCTCTAAGAAGGATGCAAATGCAAAGTCTAAGGATTCGGCGAGTAAAACTGCACCGAAGTCAAAGTCCAATGGGCCTCCAGAGAAGGCCAGCAGTGCCACTGCCAAGTCAGCAGCTAGTGGTGCCAAGTCAGCTAGCGGCACCAGGTCAAAGAGGAAGGGTGGGAGGAATTGAGAGTTGTTAGAGAGAGAAAGAAGAGGAGAGAGAAGTTGTTTGGTTCATTTTTTTTGTACTGGTTTAGTTGCATTGGTGCCTGTGTGCTTGCAACATATCTTGGTCAGTGAAGATAGAAGAAGGTAGGTATAGACTTGTGCTTGATGCATTGAGAGATGATATTTTACTTAGGTTGTAGTAATGTTTAGGTACTGTGGATTATCTAAGTACATAATGCATATGCCTCTTATTGAAAGGGCTATGTTATGTATATTGCTCTCTCTCTCTCTCTCTCTCTCTCTCTTGTGCTCTTTTTGTCTAATGTTCTGTGGGCTTGATGGAGGGAAAGAGGGAATAGGTACACTTAAATATGGAGGGAAAAAGGGAATAGTTTATGTAGTATCTTATCACCTTAATCCAATTGTTGGGAGACTCATATCACCTAAGGTACCTCAAATTTTTGAGTTTGGATCTGACTGTTCGATTTGCTTTGAGTTGACACGTTAACAGAAATTCTGATCGGACGGTCCGGAACCTAACTCAAAATTTGAGTTCATGAATCTTTGGATTTATGGATATTTATTGGATGGGGCCTATCGTTGCCTTTTTTGGGTTTTATTTAAACTCCCCAGAACCATTTTTCTCAACGCCTAAACAGGCTTAGCAGTAAAATTGGGCTTTGAATTTCTCTTCAATGTTTTGGCACCACCTTCCCATATTAGAAAATTTTGTATAGCTCACAATTGAAATGTCAATAAATAAAGCAAATGTTCAATGAACTATGCGAACATCTAGTTTGAGCGTGTTAGCGTGGCATTGTTCATCTGATGTGGCTGCTTTATTATACCAAATGGTAGATACAAAAATGGAAAGAAATACAGAGAACAAAATCCAACTTCATTGAAATTAAGAGGCCAATGGAACATCTTAAGACATGGACTGCACTTCAATACAAACAACAAAAGTTTCTTCTTCTTCTTCTTCTTCTTCAAAAAAAAAAAAAAAAAAAATACCGAGAGAGAGAGAGAGAGGGTAAGCTCAGAGGCTAACTTCTTATGCATTCAACAATAAGAAATGACTTATTTAACTAGAGGGATAGAAAAACAAGTAATTGATGTAAATTATACTTTACATGCCAAATCCAGGGATTTTCAGCTGAAATATTGTTGTCAAAATAATTACAAGTTATTTATTTTACTGAAAGCAGTGTTGCATATATTTTATATTTTTGACATGAAATTTCTAGTCAGATTTAATACATGCAACCTCTCACTAGAGAGCACTACATTTCGCAACTAGATGTTGATTCTCATTGGGCTTTGTAAAAATGGGATAGCATGGTTTCTCTGTGTTGAAAAATACTTGGATTCTCTGTATTTTGTTCTTTTCCCTCACAAGACAAGATATTTTGTATTAAATATATTCTTTAATACATAATTTCTTGTCTAACATTTTTATCTTAATGATTTTGTCATTTAATACGTTTTATATAAAATAATATGAAACAATAAAAAAAATCAGGAACAAAAATAACATGCAATAATTCTGCAAAACTAAACAAAAACCGTTTTTTTAGGTCTGATTTACTGTTTTTAAGAAAGAAAAAAAACGGCCGATATTTTTGTAGGTTTTCTATCCGTTTACATACATATATATTAGAGTGAAATTAAAATAAAACCGTTTGCTAAAAATAAAAATTCACGGATCGTAGGACTTGTTTTCTTTTTACCTTCCAATTTCACTTCTCTTTGATGCCTCCAATATCCCATAATTAAAAAACAAAATCGAGAAACAATAGCCTCCAATTATTATTAAATTAGCTATTGGTATTTGCAAATTGCAATATGTCCATTTAATTTCAGCTTAAATTCGTTTGAATCATTTCCGCACACAATTTAATACTAATAATAAATTAAAACGAGCATGTTATTCGTACAGATTCAACTATTTCTTTCGTCTGTCACACACTTTATGGTGTTAAATGCATCTAAAAATTAATAGAACAAAGAAATTGAGTATGATCGTTGATAGAAACCAAAATACAAGACGTGTGCATGACTTTGTGCATCTTGGAGGAGCGCAAGCAAGTTTATTTAGTAAAATGCGATAATTTTATAATTATTTTCAATATTAACTATATCGTATATTGTTTTAAGAAAACTAGAATTAGAAGTAATCAAGTGGTGAGATGGCCGAGTTGGTCTAAGGCGCCAGATTAAGGTTCTGGTCCGAAAGGGCGTGGGTTCAAATCCCACTCTCGCCATGCTAATTTTTTTTAATCAAAATAGAAATAGAATTATTCTTGTGCTTCGAGATTCGTAAATAAAGAAATTGAACGGTATGGATTTCCACAAAATATAATATGACAATCAAAGCAGACTCCAAAACATTTCTCTTGAGTAAAAGTTGAATGTCAAGTTACCAAACTATTTAATATCTACAAGAAAATACTTATTTGAATTTCTAACCTACAACCTCCCACACAGAAAATACTTATTTGGATTTCCACTAAACCATAAACGCTAAACCCTAAATCTTCCACACAGATTGCCTTTGCCACTAAACATTTGTCTTAATACAAGGTGAATATTAGACACTTAATCAAAGTATTGTTTCACAATCATCTCTCCAATAAATAAGGATTTGGATTTTCATTTCGTACAATGAAAAATCAAGATCTCCAAAAGTGCTCAAATTATGCAAGTAACAGTCGGCTAATTTGATCTATTATCTGAACCGAAATTGGATTTGATTACGCATCCGGTTTTAATAACAAAAGTTGAAAGGCTATATGGTTGATTTAAATTGATAATGAACATAAATTGCTACACACACACAAAGCAGGAACTAATCAATAAATGAAATATCCACAAATAGAGAAAACTAGTTATCTTTCATTTTGTTTTAGTTAACTTTTATGTTTTACAGGTTGTCCTTCGTCTACTTTAAGTTGTATTTCATCTTCTTCTAGATTTATTTTACATTCTTCTAGTTGTATTTCATCTTCTTCTAGTAGTCTTTTATCTTGTACTGGTTATTTTTCATCATATCCTAGCTGTCTCTCACCTTCTACTAGTTGTCTTTCATCTTCTTCTAGTTTTCTTTCATCTTCTTCTAATAATCTTTCACCTTGTACTGGTTGTCTTTCATACTCAACTGGTTGTCTTTCATCTTTTTCTAGTTGTCTTTCACCTTCTAATATTTGTCTTTCATTTTCTTCTAGTTTTCTTTCATGTGCTTCTAGTTGTATTTCATCTTCTTCTAGTTGTCTTTCACCTTGTACTCGTTATCATTCATGTTCTACTTGTTGTCTTTCATGTTCTTCTAGTTTTCTTTCATCTTCTCCTAGTTATCTAATGGTTGTCTTTCACCTTCTACTAGTTGTCTTTCAGTTTCTTCTAGTTGTTTTTCATGTTCTACATGTTGTCTTTCGTCTACTACAATTTGTATTTCATGTTCTTCTAGTTATATTTCATATTCTTCTAATTGTATTTCATCTTCTTCAAGTTATATTTCATATTCTTCTAATTGTATTTCATGTTCTTCAAGTTGTCTCTCACCTTATACTGGTTGTCCTTCATCTTCTTCTAGTTGTCTTTCACCTTTTATTAGTTGTCTTTCACGTTTTACTGGTTGTCTTTCGTCTTCTTATAATATTTTATATTCTTCTAGTTGTCTTTCACCTGGTACTGGTTGTCTTTGAAGTTCTACTAGTTGTCTTTCGTTTATTACAAGTTGTATTTTATATTCTTCTAGTTGAATTTCATATTCTTCTAGTTGTGTTTCTTTTTGTAATTGTCTTTGACCGTGTACTAGTTGTCATTCATGTTCTATTGATAGTCTTTTCATCTTCTTTTAGTTGTTTTTTGATCTTCTACTAGTTGTCTACTAGTTGTCTTTCATGTTCTACTAGTTTTCTATTGTAGTGTCTACTACATGTTGTATTTCATTTTCTTCTAGTTGTATTTCATTTTCTTCTAGTTGTATTTCATATTTCTTCTAGTTGTATTTCATCTTCTTCTGGTTGTCTTTCATCTTGTACTGGTTGTCTCTCATCTTCTACTAGTTGTCTTTGACAATATACTAGTTGTCTATCATTTTCTTTTAGTTGTCTTTCATCTTCTTCTAGTTGTTTTTCATGTTCTATTGGTTATGTTTGATGTTCTACTGGTTGTCATTTATTTTATTATAGGTTGTATTTCATCTTGTTCTAGTAGTATTTCATATTCTTCTAATAGTATTTCGTCATCTTCTAGTTGTCTTTCATTTTCTCCAACTTGTCTACTAGTTGTCTTTCGTCTACTACAAGTTGTATTTCATCTTCTTCTAGTTGTATTTCATTTTTTTCGTGTTGTCTTTCACCTTGTAATGGTTGTCTTTCATGTTCTACTACTTGTCTTTCATGTTCTTCTATTGTCTATATAACCTTCTTATAGTTGTCTTTCATGTTCTACAGGTTGTCTTTCATTTTCTTCTAGTTGTCTTTCATGCATAACTGGTTGTCTTTGATGTTTTACTGGTTGACATTCATCTAATATAGGTTGTATTTCATCTTGTTCTAGTTGTATTTTGGAATCTTCTAGTTGTCTTTCACCTTATACTGGCTGTCTTTCATCTTCTACTGGTTGTCTTTCATCTTTTACTGGTTGTCTTTCATCTTATTCTAGTTGTCTTTCATCTTCTACTGGTTATATTTCATCCTAATTGTCTTTCATCTTCATCTTATTCTTCTAGTTCTCTTTCACCATCTACTAGTTGTCTTTCACCTTCTTACAGTTGTGTTTCATATTCTAGTCTTTCATTTTCTACTGGTTTCTTTCATCTACTACATGTTGTATTTCATGTTCTTCTAATTGTCTTTCATTTTGTACTATTTGTCTTTCATGTTTTAGGGTTTGTCTTTCATCTTCTTCCAGTTGTCTTTGACCTTCTACTAGTTGTCTTTCATGTTCCACCAGTTTTCTATTGTAGTATCTATTACAGGTTGTATTTTATTTTCTTCTAGTTGTATTTCATATTCTTCTAGTTGTATTTCATCTTCTTCTAGTTGTATTTCATATTTTTCAAGTAGTATTTCATCTTCTTGTAGTTGTCTTTTACCTTGTACTGGTTGTCTTTCATTTTCTTGTAGTTTTCTTTGACCATCTACTAGTTGTCTTTCATTTTCTTCTAGTTGTCTTTCATCTTCTAGTTGTTTTTCATGTTCTACTTGTGGTGTTTGATGTTCTACTGGTTGTCTTTCATCTACTATAGGTTGTATTTCATTTTGTTCGAGTTATATTTCATATTCTTCTAATAGTATTTCATTTTCCCCAACTTGTCTACTAGTTGTCTTTCGTTAACTACAAGTTGTATTTCATCTTCTTCTAGTTGTCTTTCACCTTGTAATGGTTGTCTTTCATGTTCTACAGGTTGTCTTTCATTTTCTTCTAGTTGTCTTTCATTTTTTTTAATTGTCTTTTATGTTCTTCTAGTTGTCTTTCATGTTCTACTAGTTGAATGTTAAAGACAACTAGAAGAAAATGAAATACCACCATTAGTAGACGAAAAGACAAACAATATAGACAACTAGGAGAATAAACTTGAAGAAGATGAAATACAACCTATAGACAACTAGGAGAACATGAAAGACAACTAGAAGAACATGAAAGACCAGAAGTAGAACAATGAATAATAACCAGTATAAGGTGAAAGACAAACTTGAAGAAGATGAAATACAACTAGAAGAATAAGAAATACAACTAGAAGAAGATGAAAGACAATATGTAGTAGACGAAAGACAACCAGTAGAATAAGAAAAAGAACTAGTAGAACATGAAAGACAACTAGAAGAAGATGAAAGACAACCAATATAAGTTGAAAGACTACTAGAAGAAGATGAAAGACAACCAATATAAGTTGAAAGACTACTAGAAGAATATGAAATACAACTTTAAGAATATCAAATAAAATAGAAGAATATGAAATACAACAAGAAGAAGATGAAATACTACCTATAGTTGACGAAAGACAACTAGTAAACAACTAGAAGAAAATGAAAGAGTACAAGTAGAACATGAATGACAACTAATACAAGGTGAAAGACAAATAGAAGATGATGAAATACAACTACAAGAAAATGAAATACAACATGTAGTTGACGAAATACAACATGTAGAACATGAAACAAAACAAGTTAAACATGAATGACAACTAGAAGAAAAGGAAAGACAACTAGTAGAAGGTGAAACACAACTAGTAGAAGGTGAAACGCAACTAGTAGACAACTAGGAGAAGATCAAAATGCAACTAGAAGAACGTGAAAGACTACAAATACAACATGTATGACAACCAGTACAAGATAAAAGACAACTAGAAAAATATGAAATACAAAAAGAAGAAGATGAAATACAACATGTATTAGACGAAAGACAACCAGTAGAACATGAAAAAAACTAATAGAAGGTGAAAGACAACATCTTTGACAACCAGTAGAACATGAAAGACAACTAGTAGAATATGAACGACAACCAGAAGAATATGAAATACAACCAATACATGGTGAAATAAAACTAGAAGAATAAGAAATACAACTAGAAGAATATGAAATACAACCAATACATGGTGAAATAAAACTAGAAGAATAAGAAATACAACTAGAAGAATATGAAATACAACCATAAGAAGATGAAATAAAACTTGTAGTAGATGATAGAAAACCAGTAGAACATGAAAGACAACAAAGTAGACAACTAATAGAAGATGAAAGACAACTAGAAGAAGAACATGAATGACAACTAGTACAAGGTGAAAGACAACTAGAAGAAGATGAAATACTATAAGAAGAATATGAAATACAACTAGAAGAACATGAAATACAACTTGTAATAGACGAAAGACAACCAGTAGAATATAAAAGACAACCTGTAGAACATAAAAGACAACTATATGAAGATG
Organism: Carex kokanica; assembly: GCA_025461125.1. NCBI lineage: Eukaryota > Viridiplantae > Streptophyta > Magnoliopsida > Poales > Cyperaceae > Carex > Carex kokanica. The sequence goes on from JAJGRX010000435.1 coordinate 2,173,865, forward strand.
AAAGACAACTAGTAGAAGGTGAAAAACAACTAGATGAACATGAAAGACAACAAATAGTACATGATTACAACCAGTACAAGGTGTGACAACTAGAAGAAGATTAAATACAACCTGTAGTAGACGATTAAAAACCAGTAGAACATGAAAGACAACCACTAGTACAAGAATGACAATCAGCGGAACATTAAAGACAACTAGAAGAAAATGAAAAACAACTAATAGAAGACAACTAGAAGAAGATGAAATACAATTAGAAGAAGATAAAATACAACCTGTAGTAGACGAAAGACAACCAGTAGAACATGAAAGACAACATGTACAAGATGAAAGACAACTAGAAGAAGATGAAATACAACTAGAAGAATATGAAATACAACTAGAAGAAGATGAAATACAACCTGTAGTAGATGAAAGACAACAAGTAGAACATGAAAGATAACTAACAGAAGGTGAAAGACAAGAAGAAGAAAGACAACCAGTACAAGGTGAAAGACAACTAGAATAAAAAGAAATACAACTAGAAGAAGATGAAATACCTCCTGTAGTAGACGAAAGACAACCTAGTAGACAACTAGTAGAAGATCAAAATGCAACTAGAAGAACGTGAAAGACTAGAAATACAACATGTATGACAACCAGTACAAGATGAAAGACAACTAGAAAAATATGAAATACAATAAGAAGAAGATGAAATACAACTTGTAGTAAACGAAAGACAACCAGTAGAACACGAAATACAACCAGTAGATATTGAAAGACATCTAATAGAAGGTGAAAGACAACTAGAAGAAGATGAAAGACAACTAGTACAAGGTGAAAGATAATTAGAAAATGATGAAATACAACTAGAATAATATGAAATACAACTAAAAGAAGATGAAATACAACTAAAAGAAGATGAAATACTACCATTTGTAGACGAAAGACAAACAATAGACAACTAGAAGAAAATGAAATACTACAGCAGAACATGAATGACAACCAATACAAGGTGAAAGACAAATACAAGAAGATGAAATACAACTAGATGAATACGAAATACAACTATAAGAATATGAAATACATCTTGTAGTAAACAAAATACCACCTGTAGAACACGAAACACAACAAGTAGAACATGAAAGACAACTAGTAGAAGGTGTAATACAACCTATAGACAACTAGGAGAACATGAAAGACAACAACAAGAACATGAAAGACTAGAAGTAGAACAATAAATGACAACCAGTATAAGGTGAAAGACAACTTGAAAAAGATGAAATACAACTAGAAGAATAAGAAATACAACTAGAAGAAGATCAAAGACAACTTGTAGACGAAGGACATGAAAAAAAACTAGCAAACCATGAAAAAAAATACTAGTAGAGCATGAAAAACAACTAATAGAAAGTGAATGACAACTAGAATAAGATGAAAGACATCCAGTACAAGGTGAAAGACTACCAGAAGAAGAAGAAATACAACTAGAAGAAGATGAAATACAACTATAAGAATATGAAATAAAACTAGAAAAATATGAAATACAACTAGAAGAAGATGAAATACAACTTGTAGTAGACGAAAGGCAACCAGTAGACAACTAGAAGAAAATGAAAGAGTAAAAGTAGAACATCAATGACAACTAATACAAGGTGAAAGACAACTAGAAGAAAATGAAATACAACTACAGGAATATGAAATACAACTTGTAGAAATGGAGAACATCAAAATGCAACTAGAAGAACATGAAAGACTACAAATAGACATGTATGACAACCATTTAAGATGAAAGACAACTAGAAAAATATGAAATACAAAAAGAAGAAGATGAAATATAATATGTATTAGACAAAAGAAATCTAGAAGAACATGAAAGATAACTAGTAAAACATGAATAACAACCAGTACAAGGTGAAAGACAACTAGAAGATGACGAAATACAACTAGAAGAATATGACATACAACTAGAACATCATGAAATACAACTAGAACCAGAAGAATATGAAAGATAACCAGTAGATCATTAAAGACAACTAGAAGAATATGAAAAACAACTAGAAGAAAATGAAAGACAACTAGAAGAAAATAAAAAACAACTAGTAGAAGGTCAAAGACAACTAGAAGAAGATGAAATACAACTAGAAAAATATGAAATACAACTAGAAGAACTTGAAATACAACATGTTGTAGACGAAAGACAACCAGTAGCCAACTAGAAGAAGATGGATGACAACCAATACAAGGTGAAAGACAACTAAAAGAAGATGAAATAAATTAGAAGAAGATTAAATACAACCAGTAGTACACGATAGAAAACTAATAGAACATGCAAGGCAACTAGAAGAAAATGAAAGACAACTTGTAGAACATGAAAGACAACTAGTAGAACATAAAAGACAACCATTACAAGGTGAAAGTCAACTAGAAGAAGATGAAACACAATTAGAAGAAGATGAAACACAATTAGAAGAAGATGAAATACAACTAGAAGAATATGAAATACAACTACAACAAGATGAAATACAACATGTAGTAGACGAAAGACAACCAGTAAACAACTAGAAGAAGATGAAAGACAACCAGTACAAGGTGAAAGACAATTAGAAGAAGATGAAATACCACTAGAAGAATATAAAATACAACTAGAACAAGATGAAATACAACCTGTAGTAGACGATAGAAAACCAATATAACATGAAAGACAACTAGAAGAAGATGAAAGACAAAATACAAGAAAATGAAAAACAACCTGTAGAACATGAAAGACAACTATAAGAAGGTGAAAGACAATTAGAAAAAGATGAAAGTCTTTCATCTAGAAGAAGATGAAATACAACTTGTAGTAGACGAAAGACAACCAGTAGACAATTTGAAGAAGATGAAAGACAATGTGAAGAAGATGAAATACAACAAGAAGAATATGAAATAACACAAGAAGAATACGAAATACAACAAGAAGAAGATTAAATACAACCTGTAGTAGACGATAGAAAACTAGTAGAACATGAAAGACAACCAGTAGAGAACTAGTATAAGATGAAAGACATATAGAAGAAGATGAAAGACTTCAGTAGAACATGAAAGATAACTAGTAGAAGGTGAAAAAGACAACTAGAAAAACATGAAAGACAACTAGTAAAAGGTATAAGACAACCAGTAGACAACTAGGAGAACATGAAAGACAACTAGAAGAACATGAAAGACTACAAGTAGAACATGTATGACACCCGTACACGGTGAAAGACAACTAGAACAAGAGACAACTAGTAGAAGGTGAAAGAAACCATGAAGAACATGAAAGACAAACTATTAAAACATGAATGACAACCAGTACAAGGTGAAAGACAAATAGAAGATGACGAAATACAACTAGAAGAATATGAAATACAACTAGAACAAGATGAAATACAACATGTAGTAGACGAAAGACAACCAGTACAATGTGAAAGACAACTTGAAGAAGATGAAATACAACTACAAAAATATGAAATCCAAACTGTAGTAGACGATAGAAAGACAATTAGAAGAAGATGCAATACTACCAGACAACCACTAGACAACTAGAAGAAGATGAAAGACAATCAGTACAATGTGAAAGACAACTTGAAGAAGATGAAATACAACTACAAAAATATGAAATCCAAACTGTAGTAGACGATAGAAAGACAATTAGAAGAAGATGAAATACTACCAGTAGAACAATAAAGAAAACTACCAGAAAATGAAAGACAACTAGAAGAAAACGAAAGACAACAAGTAAAATGTTAATGACAACCAGTACAAGGTGAAAGACAACCCATAGATGACGAAATACAACAAGAACAATATGAAATACAACCCATAGTAGATGAAAGTCAACCAATAGAACATCGAAGTCAACCAGTAGAACATGAAAGACAACTTGAAGAAGATGAAAGACAACTAGAAGAAGATGAAAGACAACTTGTAGAACATGAAAGACAACTATAAGAAGGTGAAAGACAACTAGTAAAACAAGAAAGATAGCTAGTACAAGGTGAAAGACAACTAGAAGAAGATGAAATACAACTAGAAGAATATGAAATACAACTTGAAGAACATGAAATACAACATGTAGTAGATAAAGAAAACAGTAGAAAATGAAAGAAGGTGAAAGACAACTAGAAGAAGTTGAAATACAACTAGTGGAACATAAAAGACAACCATTATAAGGTGAAAAACAACTAGACGAATATGAAATACAAATTAGAAGAATACGAAATACAACTAGAACAAGATGAAATACAACATGTAGTAGACGATAGACAACCAGTAGACAACTAGAAAAAGATGAAATACAACATCTAGTAGACCATAGAAAATCAGTAGAACATGAAAGACAACATGTAGAACATAAAAGACAACTATAAGATGGTGAAAGACAACAAGAAAAAGATGAAAAACAACTAGTAGAACATGAAAGACAACCATAACAAGGTGAAAGACAACTAGAAGAAGATGAAATACAACTTGTAGTAGACGAAAAACAACCAGTAGACAACTTGAAGAAGTGAAAGACAACTCGAAGAAGATGAAATACAACAAGAAGAACATGAAATACCACAAGAAGAATATGAAATACAACTAGAAGAAGATTAAATACAACCTGCAGTAGACGATACAAAACCAGTAGAACATGAAAGACAACCAGTAGATAACTAGTAGAAGATAAAAGACATTTAGAAGAAGATGAAAGACTTCCATTAGAACTTGAAAGACAATTAGTAGAAGGTGAAAAAGACAACTAAAAGAACATGAAAGACAACTAGTATGTGTAAGACAACCAATATACAACTAGAAGAACATGAAAGACTACAAGTAGAACATGAATGTCAATATTACACGGTGAAAGACAACTAGAAAAAGATGAAATACAACTAGAAGCATATGAAATATAACAAGAAGAATATGAAATACAATTAGAGGAAGATTAAATACAACTTGTAGTAGACGATAGAAAACCAGTAGAACATGGAAGACAACGTAGTAGACAATTAGTAGAAGATGAAAGACAATTAGAAGAAGATGAAAGGCTACTAGTAGAACTTGAAAGACAACTAGTAGAAGGTGAAAGAAACAAAGACAACATGTAAAACATAAATGGCAACCAATACAAGTTGAAAGACAACTAGAAAATGACAAAATACAACTAGAACAAGATGAAATACAATATGTAGTCGATAAAAGACAACCAGTAGACAACTAAAATAAGATGAAAGACAACCGGTAAATGGTGAAAGATAACAAGAAGAACATGAAATACCACTAGAAGAATATGAAATACAACCTGTAGTAGACGATAGAAAACCAATAGGGCATGAAAGACAACCCAGTAGACAACTAGTAGAAGATAAAAGACAATTAGAAGAAAATGGAAGACTACCAGTAGAACATGAAAGACAACTAATAGAAGTTGAATGAAACCTAGAAGAACATATAAGACAACAAGTAAAACATGAATGTCAACCAGTACAAGGAGAAAAACAACTAGAAGATGACAAAATACAACTAGAAGAATATGAAATACAACTAGAACAAGATAAAATACAATCTATAGTAGAAGAAAAACAACCAGTAGAACATCAAAGAAAATCAGTAGAACATTGAAGCCAACTTGAAGAAGATGAAATACAACTAGAACAATAAGAAATACAACTAGAACAAGATGTAATACAACATGTAGTTGATGAAAGACAACCAGTACAAGGTGAAAGACAACTAAAAAAAAATGAAATACAACTAAAAGAATATGAAATACAACTAGAAAAAGATGGAAATACAACCTGTAGTAGACGATAGAAAACCAGTAGAACATGAAAGATAATTCGAAGAAGATGACTATAAGAAGGTGAAAGACAACTAGAAAAAGATGAATGACAACTAGTAGAACATGAAAGATAACCATTACACGGTTCAAAGACAACTAGAAGAAGATGAAATACAACTTGCAGTAGACGATAGACAACCAGTAAACAACTTGAAGAATATGAAATACAACGTGAAGAAGATGAAATACAACAAGAAGAACATTAAATACCACAAGAAGAATATGAAATAAAACTAGAAGAAAATGAAGGACTTCTAGTAGAACATGAAAGATAACTAGTAGAAGGTGAAAAAGACAACTAGAAGAACATGAAAGACAACTGGTAGAAGGTGCAAGACAACCAGTAAACAACTAGGAGAAGATGAAAGACAACTAGAAGAACATGAATGACACTAGTACATGGTGAATAACAAGAAGAAGAAGATGAAATACAACTAGAAGCATATGAAATACAACAAAAAGAATATGAAATACAACTAGAAGAAGATTAAATATAACCTGTAGTACACAATAGAAAACCAGTAGAACATGCAAGACAACCCAGTGGACAACTAGTAGAAGATGGAAGTCAATTAGAAGAAGATGAAAAACTACCAGTAGAACATGAAAGACAACTAGTAGAAGGTGAAAGAAACCTAGAAGAACTTGAAAAACAACTAGTAAAACATGAATGACAACCAGTACAAGGTGAAAGACAACTAGAAGATGATGAAATACAACTAAAAGAATATGAAATACAACTAGAACAAGATGAAATACGACCTATATTAGATGAAAGACAACTAGTAGAACATCAAAGATAACCAGTAGAACATTAAAGACAACTAGAAAAAGATGAAAGACAACTAGAATAAAATGAAAGACAACTAGAAGAAAATAAAAGACAATTAGTAGAAGGTTAAAGACAACTAGAAGTAAAGGAAAGACAAACCATATAACATGAAAGGTTTCATGTTCTTCTAGGTGATTTTCACCTTCTACTAGTTGTCTTTCATGTTATACTGGAAGATGAAAGATAATTAGAAGAAGATGAAAAACAAGAAAGACAACTAGTAGAAGGTGAAAGAAACTTAGAAGAACCTGAAAGACAACAAGTAAAACATAAATGACAATCATTACAATTTGAAAGACAACTAGAAGAAGATTAAATACAACATGTAGTCTTTCATCTTCCAGTAGAACATGAACTACCAGTACAACTTGAAAGACAACTAGTAGAAGGTGAAAGAAATATAGAAGAACATGAAAGACAACAAGTAAAACATAAATGACAACCAGTACAAGCTGAAAGACAACTAGAAGATGACGAAATACACCTTGAAGAAGATTAAATACAACCTGTAGTAGACGATAAAAAATCAGTAGAACATGAAAGACAATCAGTAGATAACTAGTAGAACTTGAAAGATGAAAGACATTTAGAAGATGAATTTTAGACATTTAGAAGAAGATCAGTAGAAGATGAAAGACATTTAGAAGAAGATGAAGGCCTACCTGTAGAACTTGAAAGACAACTAGTAGAAGGTGAAAGAAACCTAGAAGAACATGAAAGACAACAAGTAAAACAGAAATGACAACCAGTACAACTTGAAAGGCAACTAGAAGATGGCGAAATACAACTTGAAGAATATGAAATACAACTAGAACAAGATGAAATACAACATGTAGTCGATAAAAGACAACCAGTACAAGGTGAAAGACAACAAGAACAACAAGAAGTACCACGAGAAGAATATCAAATACAACTAGAAGAATATCAAATACAACCTGTAGTAGACGATAGAAAACCAGTAGAATATGAAAGACAACCCAGTAGACAACTAGTAGAAGATAAAAGACAATTAGAAGAAGATGAAAGACTACCAGTAGAACATGAAAGACAGCCAGTACAAGGTGAAAGGCAACTAGAAGAAGATCAAATACAACTAGAAGAAAATGAAATACTACTAGAAGAACATGAAATACAACATGTAGTAGATGAAAGAAACCAGTAGAAAATGAAAGATAACATGTAGAATATGAAACATAACTATAAGAAGATGAAAGACAACTTGTAGATGGTGAAAGAAAACTGGTAGAACATAAAAGACAACCATTACAAGGTGAAAGACAACCAGTAAAACATTAAAGACAACTAAAAGAAGATAAAAAGACAACTAGTAGAAGGTCAAAGACAATAGAAGAAGAGGAAAGACAACCAGTAGAACATGAAAGACATCCAATACAAGTTGAAAGGCAACTAGAAGAAGATGAAATACAACTAGAAGAAAATGAAATACTACTACAAGAATATGAAATACAACATGTAGTAGATGAAAGAAACCAGTAAAAAATGAAAGATAACATGTAGAATATGAAACACAACTATAAGAAGATGAAAGACAACTTGTAGATGGTGAAAGAAAACTAGTAGAACATAAAAGACAAACATTACAAGGTGAAAGACAACTAGAAGAATATGAAATACAACTAGAACAAGATGAAATACAACATGTAGTAGACGAAAGACGGTTCAGTATACAACTAGAAGAAGATGAAAGACAACCAGTACAAGGTGAAAGACAACCAGAAAAAGATGAAATACAACTAGAAGAACATGAAATACAACATGTAGTAGACGATAGCAAAACTAGTAGAACATTAAAGACAACCAGTAGACAACTAGTAGAAGATGAAAGACAATTAGAAGAAGATGAAAGACTACCACTAGAACATGAAAGACAACTACTATGAAAGACAACAAGTAAAACATTAGTGACAACCAGTACAAGGTGAAAGACAACTAGAAGATTACGAAATACAACCAGAAGAATATGAAATACAACTAGAACAAGATGAAATACAACCTATAGTAGATGAACGTCAACTAGTAGAACATCAAAGACAACCAGTATAACAGGAAAGACAACTAGAAGAAGATGAAAGACAACTAGAAGAAAATGAAAGACAACCTGTAGAACATGAAAGACAACTATATGAAGGTTAAAGACAACTAAAAGAAGATGAAAGATAATCTGTAGTTGTCTTTCATGTTTTACTTGTTGTGTTTCGTGTTCTACAGGTTATCTTTTGTTTACTATAAGATGTATTTCATTTTCTTATAGTTGTATTTCATATTCTTCTAGTTATATTTCATCTTCTTGTAGTTGTCTTTTCCCTCGTACTGGTTGTCATTCATGTTCTACTGGTAGTATTTCATTTTCTTCTAGTTGTGTACTGTTTGTCTTTCGTCTACTAATGGTGGTATTTCATCTTCTTCTAGTTGTATTTCATATTATTATAGTTGTATTTCATCTTCTTCTAGTTGTATTTCATATTCTTCTAGTTGTATTTCATATTCTTCTAGTTGTATTTCATCATCTTCTAGTTGTCTTTCACCTTGTACTAGTTGTAAATCATTTTCTACTCGTACTCTTTTATTTTCTTCTAGTTGTCTACTGGTTGTCTTTCATCTACTACAAGAGGTATTGCATCGTCTTCTAGTTGTATTTCATATTCTTCTAGTTGTATTTTTTTTTCTAGTTGTCTTTCACCTTGTACTGGTTGTCTTTCTTCTTCTGCTAGTTATCTTTCATCTTCTATTTGTTATCTTTCATGTTCTACTGGTGGCCATTCATGTTCTACTGGTTGTCTTTCATCTACTAGGTTGTATTTCATATTCTTCTAGTTGTATTTCAACTTCTTCTACTTGTCTTTCACCTTGTACTGGTTGTCTTTTATGTTGTACTGGTTGTCTTTCGTCTACTACATGTTGTATTTTACCTTTTTCTAATTGTATTTCATATTCTCCATGTTGTATTTCATCTTCTTCAAGCTGTCTTTCACCTGGTACTGCATGTCTTTCATCTTCTTCTAGTTGTCTTTCACCTTTTATTAGTTGTGTGTCATTTTCTTCTAGTTGTCTTTAATATTCTGCTGGTTGTCATTCCTGTACTACTGGTTGTCTTTCATGTTCTACTGGTCTTCAATCGTTTACTGCAGGCTGCATTTCATCATCTTCTAATTGCCTTTCACCTTGTACTGGTTGTCATTCATGTACTACTTGTAGTCTTTCATGTTCTTCTAGTTGTCTTTCACCTTCTACTAGTTGTCTTTCATCTTCTTATAGTTGTCTTTTATGTTCAACATGTTGTCTTTTATATTCTTCTGGTTGTCTTTTGTCTATTACAAGTTGTATTTCATATTCTTCTTGTTGTATTTCATATTCTTGTTGTTGTATTTTATCTTCTTCAAGGTGTCTTTCACCTTGTACTAGTTGTCATTCATGTTCTACTAGTAGTCTTGCGTCTTCTTCTAGTTGTCTTTCATCTTCTATTAGTTGTCTACTTTGCTGTCTTTAATGTTCTACTAGTGTTCTATCATCTACTACAGGTACTATTTCATCTTCTTCTGGTTGTAATTCATATTTTTCTAGTTGTCTTTCACCATGTATTGGTTGTATTTCATGTTTTTCTAGTAGTATTTCGTATTTTTCTTGTTGTCTTTCACCTTGTGCTGGTTGTCTTTAATGTTCTACTGGTTGTCTTTTGTCTACTACATGTTTTATTTCATCTTCTTCTAATTGTATTTCATATTATTCTAGTTTTATTTCATGTTTTTCAAGTTGTCTTCCACCTTGTATTGGTTGCCATTAATTTTCTACTTGTCTTTCATTGTCTTTTAGTTGTCTTTGATGTTCTCCTAGTTGTCTACATGTTGTCTTTCACCTTCTACTAGTTATCTTTCATTTTCTTCGAGATGTCTTTCATGTTCTAGTTGTTGTATTTCATGTTTTACAAGTTGTATTTCATATTCTTCTAGTTGTTTTTCATCTTCTTGTAGTTGTCTTTCACCTTGTACTGGTTGTTGTTCATACTGGTAGTCTTTCATTTTCTTCTAGTTGTCACCTGGTTGTCTTTCGTCAACTAAAGGTGGTATTTCATCTTCTTCTAGTTGTATTTATATTATTCTAGATGTATTTCATCTTCTACTAATTGTATTTCATATTCTTCTAATTGCATTTCATATTCTTATAATTGTAGACCTTGTACTAGTTTTCTTTCATCTTCTTCTTGTTGTCTTTCACCTTCTATTAGTTTTTTTTCATGTTCTACTGGTTGTCTTTCATCTAATACTTGTTGTATTTCATCTTCTTCTTTTTGTATTTCATATTTTTCTAGTTGTCTTTCATCTTGTACTGGTTGTCATACATGTTCTATTTGTAGTCTTTCATGTTCTTCTAGTTGCATTTTCATCTTCTCCTTCTTGTCTACTAGCTGTGTTTCACATTCTACTAGTTGTCTTTCTTTTTCTTCTAGTTGACGTTCATGTTCTACTTGTTTTGTTTCATGTTCTACAGGTTGTATTTCGTCCACTTCATGTTGTATTTCATTTTCTTGTAGTTGTATTTCATATTCTTCTTGTTGTATTTCATCATCTTCTAGTTGTTTTTCACCTTGTGTTAGTTGTCATTCATGTTCTACTTACTCTTTTATTTTCTTCTAGTTGTCTACTGGTTGTATTTCGTCTACTACAGGTAGTATTTCATCTTCTTCTTGTTGTATTTCATATTCTTCTAGTTTTATTTCATATGCTTAAACTTGTATTCATATTCTTCTAGTTGTATTTCATATTCTTCTAGTAGTCTTTCACCTTGCATTGGTTGTCTTTCATCTTCTTCTAATTGTCTTTCACCTTATATTAGTTGTCTTTCATGTTCTACTGGTTGTTTTTCGTTTACTACATGTTGTCTTTCATCTTCTTATAGTTGCATTTTTTATTCTTCTAGTTATATTTCATCTTCTTCAAGTTGGCTTTCATCTTATACTAGTTGTCATTCATTGTTCTACTTCTAATCTTTCATGTCCTTCTAGTTGTTTTTCACGTTCTCCTAGGTGTCTATAGATTGTATTTCACCTTCTACTAGTTGTCTTTCAAGTTCTATTTGTGGTGTTCGTGTTCTATAGATTGTCTTTTGTTTACTATAAGATGTATTTGATTTTCTAATAGTGTATTTCATCTTCTTGTAGTTGTTTTTCACCTTGTATTGGTTGTGATTCATGCTCTACTGGTAGTATTTCATTTTCTTCTAGTTGTCTACTGTTTGTCTTTGGTCTACTAATTGTGTTATTTCATCTTCTTCTTGTTGTATTTCATATTATTATAGTTGTATTTTATCTTCTTCTAGTCGTATTTCATATTCTTCTAGTTGTGTTTTATCTTCTTCTAATTGTCTTTCATCTTTGATCACTCGAAAGTGAGCGATGTTTACTTTTAAAATTTATAAACTCGGAAATGCTATCGGTTCGGATCGCAAGCGCACAATCCTATCGAGTAGTATAATCAAGGTCGATCCACAGGGAATATTGGTTTAGAGTCTTGAGCGATCAAATCACAATCTTTCGAAAGGCTAGACGAAATCTGAAAATTTAAGAGTTGAAGTTGTGATCAATGTAAATTTGGCAACAATTAAAAGTAATTAAAATAAAGATAGAGATGAGATTCCTAGGATTTCGGCACACCATTCGTACTCAATCATCTTTGATATTCTACTTCTGCCGGGTCTGATTTCCTGTTGTTTTATATGGAAGACACTACATAGGACACTGTTACTTACGCAAATGACGGGACTTCCATCGTGATACTACATAGGACACTGCGAGTTACTTACGCAAATGACAGATCTCTAAAATACACAAGTTACTACATAGGACACTGCGAGTTACTTAAGCAAATGACAGAACTTGGTTTGCGTTTTGTTGTTCCGATTAATGGTTTCCCTGCTACGGTTTTCTTCACATTAATCTAATGGTTCCCAACGAGGCTGACTCGTCCATCATAGTTTCTCTTACCATTAATGGATTAAACTAGATCATCGAAATCAGGTGAAGGAAAAATAAAGCACAAAAGTATTTCAATCAACAACAAGAAATCATAATCAACAGAATATATATATATATATATATATATATATATAGTGCTGGGCTTAGCTACTTCATGGAGTAAAACGACTTGGTGCTCCACGCCTCATTATTTCCATTTTGAAAATTCAAACGTCCGATCCGAACCGCTCAAGTTGTTCTCCATATTGATATGTGCTTGGAGACCAAATTTTACATTTTTTGGAATTTTTTTACTATTTATTAAGCCACTTTGAAAATCACTGATCCGGCGGTCCAGAAATTTTTACTGTTTTTTACTGTTCATAAGGATTTTCAGATTTTCAAAGTGGCTTAATAAATAGTAAAAAAATTCCAAAAAATGTAAAATTTGGTCTCCAAGTACATTTCAATATGAAGAACATGTTGGAAGGTTCGAATCGACTATTTGAACTTTGAAAATGAAGATATGGCGTGGAGTACAAAGTCGTTTTACTTCATGAAGTAGCATAGTGCTGGGCTTAGCTAAGCCATGGTGTAAAACGACTTGGTGCTCCACGCCTCATTATTTCCATTTTGAAAATCCAAACGACCGATCCGAACCGCTCAAGTTGTTCTCCATATTGATATGTGCTTGGAGACCAAATTTTACATTTTTTGGATTTTTTTTACTATTTATTAAGCCACTTTGAAAATCACTGATCCGGCGGTCCAGAAATTTTTACTGTTTTTTACTGTTCATAAGGATTTTCAGATTTTCAAAGTGGCTTAATAAATAGTAAAAAAATTCCAAAAAATGTAAAATTTGGTCTCCAAGCACATTTCAATATGGAGAACATGTTGGAAGGTTCGAATCGACTATTTGAACTTTGAAAATGAAGATATGGCGTGGAGTACCAAGTCGTTTTACTCCATGGAGTAGCCTAGTAGGACTCTATATATATATATATATATATATATCAAAGCATCATGAGGCGGAACGACATGATTACAACACTCTTCTCTTTCTCACTTAATCAAATCTAACCAATATTACAAAGATGTCTTCTTCTGTCCAGAGTGCTTATATAGGAGTGGGGGGATGTCTGGAGATGAGTGGAGGCAAAAAAATCTGATATGGATACAGCTGGAGCAGTTATTCAGCAAAAGGCGCCTCGGTTACGGACTGTACCGGCTGGTACGGTCCGTATCCAGACCATGTTGCTGAGGGCTTTAATGCGTATCGCGCTATCTTCTGGTCCGTATCCGGCATAGGTCCGTATCAGTCAGTGCGGGCTGTAACAGAGACTTAGTCGATGAGCGTTCCTTATCCGATTGACCTGATTCTTGCTCCATTTGATGTAAAATAGTCCCAAAACATGTTTCCTACAATAAAACATAAAGAAGGGTGACAGTAGCCTTTTTCTCTAATTAATTAAACATAAGTGTGAGATAATATGCAAAATCTAAGCCAAAACCCTACGTATTTCATCATCATTTTGACTCTGATCAACCTTGTACTGGTTGTCTTTCATCTTCTTCTAGTTGTCTTTCACCTTCTATTAGTTGTTTTTCATGTTCTACTAGTTGTCTTTCATGTTTTACTGGTTGTCTTTTGTTTATTACAAGTTGTATTTCATCTTCTTCTTATTGTATTTTATATTTTTCTAGTTGTCTTTTGTCTTGTACTGATTATCTTTAATCTTCTTTTATTTGTCTACATGTTGTCTTTCATCTATTATAGGTTGTATTTCATCTTTTTCTTGTTTTATTTCATATTTTTCTAGTTGTCTTTCATCTTGTACTGGCGGTGATTCATGTTCTACTTGTAGTCTTTCATGTCCTTCTCGTTGTCCTTTGATCTTCTCCTAGTTGTCTACTGGTTGTCTTTCACCTTCTACTAGTTATCTTTCATTTTTTTCTAGTTGTGTTCATGTTCTACTTGTTGTGTTTCATGTTCTATAGGTTGTATTTCGTCTACTACAGGTTGTATTTCATTTTCTTGTAATTGTATTTCAGATTCTTTTAGTTGTATTTCATCATCTCTAAGTTGTCTTTCACCTTGTACTGGTTGTCATTCATGTTCTACTTGTACTCATTCATTTTCTCTTAGTTGTCTACTGGTTGTCGTTCGTCTACTACAGGAGGTATTTCATTTTCTTCTAGTTGTATTTAATATTCTTCTAGGTTTATTTCTTTTTCTTCTAGTTGACTTTCACCATGTACTGGTTGTCTTTCTTTCTCTTCTAGTTGTCTTTCACCTTCTATTAGTTATCTTTCATGTTCTACTAGGTGTCTTTCATATTCTATTGGTTGTCTTTCATCTACTACAGATTGTGTTTCATCTTCTTCTCATTGTATTTCATATTATTCTAGTTGTCTTTCACCATGTATTGGTTACATTTCATGTTCTTCTAATAGTATTTCATATTCTTCTAGTTTTCTTTCACCTTCTATTAGTTGTCTTTCACCTTGTACTGGTTGTCTTTTGTCTACTACATGTTGTATTTCATCTTCTTCTAGTTATATTTCATATTATTCTAGTTGTATTTCATCTTCTTCAAGCTGTCTTCCACCTTGTACTGGTTGTCGTTCATGTACTACTTGTCTTTCACCTTCTACTAGTTGTCTTTCGTCTTCTTATAGTTTCTTTTCTGTTATATAGGTTGTCTTTTATATTCTACTGGTTGTCTACTGGTTGTCATTCGTCTACTACATGAGATATTTTATCTTCTTCTAGTTGTTTTTCATATTCTTCTAGTTGTATTTCACCTCTTCAAGTTGTCATTCACCTTGTACTGGTTGTCATTCATGTTCTACTTCTAGTCTTTCATGTTCTTCCAGTTGTCTTTCACCTTCTCCTAGTTGTCTTTTATTTTCTACTAGTTGTATACTAAAGGTGGTATTTCATCTTATTCTAGTTGTATTTCATATTATTCTAGTTGTATTCATATTCTTCTAGTTGCATTTCATCTTCTTCTAATTGTCTTTCACCTTGTACTAGTTGTCTTTCATCTTCTTCTAGTTGTTTTTCACCTTCTATTAGTTGTCTTTCATGTAATACATGTTGTATTTCATCTTCTTCTTTTTGTATTTCATATTTTTCTAGTTGTCTTTCATCTTGTCTTGGTTGTCATTCAGGTTCTTCTAGTTGTCTTTTGATCTTCTCCTAGTTGTCTACTGGTTGTCTTTCACCTTCTATTAGTTGTCTTTCATTTTCTTCTAGTTGTCGTTCATATTCTACTTGTTGTGTTTTATATTCTACATGTTGTATTTCATTTTCTTGTAGTTGTATTTCATATTCTTCCAGTTATATTTCATATAGTTGTCTTTTACCTTGTATTGGTTGTCATTTATGTTCTACTTGTACTCTTTCGTTTTCTTCTAGTTGTCTACTGGTTGTCTTTCATTTACTAGTGGTATTTCATCTTCTTCTAGCTGTATTTTATATTCTTCTAGTTGTATTTCATCATCTTCTAGTTGTATTTCATATTCTTCTGATGTATTTCTTTTTCTTCTAGTAGTCTTTCACTTTGTAATGGTTGTCTTTCATCTTCTTCTAGTTGTCTTTCACATTCTATTAGTTGTCTTTCATGTTCTACTGGTTGTTTTTTATTTTTTACTGGTTGTCTTTCGTCTACTACAGGTTGTCTTTCATCTTCTTCTAGTTGTATTTCATCTCTTTCAAGTTGTCCTTCACCCTGTACTGGTTGTCATTCATGTTATACTTCTAGTCTTTCATGTTATTCCAGTTGTCTTTCATGTTCTCGTAATTGTCTGTAGGTTGTTTTTCACCTTCTACTAGTCTTTCTTTTTCTTCTAGTTGTTTTTTATTTTCTAAAATATACAAAGTTAAAAAAAGAGGGTGCTTTATCCGGAATTTTTTTTTTTTCCAAAAAAGCAGCTAACGCCGCCGGTGTCCATTAGATGCTGAAACAACAATACATATATTCTCTAACAATTTCAGATGGAACACTGCCCCAACCCCTAACTGATCTACTTCAAATATAAATTTCTTTTCATTTTCTTTTTGTTTTTTTCTTTTTGTTTGCATCAATAAAAATTTACCCTGTTGGTCAAAAGGAAAAGAAAATACAGGGAACAAAAAACCAACTTCATTGAAAGAGTCCACTAAAAAATTTAAATTGAAGGACGAAACGTAAAATGCATAATATGAATACTAGTATTGTGCCCGTGCGTTGCAACGGGAATATATTATAAGAAGAGAACAACAATCTCATATAAAATAACATATTTTCATACAAAATTTAGATTAAATGACAAATAACATATCTTAAATAACATATCAAATGACATTTACATATAAATAACATTCCTTAAATCATATACTAAATGACATATATTTTTTTTATATCTTTAACATATTTTCATAAAAAATCTCAAACAAAATATCATATTAAATGACAAATAACATTCCATAAATGATATAAAAAAATAGAAAGAAATAAAGACATGACCAATCAATTATCAATCAATTCAAAAATTCCTTAAATAACATTTAAAAAATAGAAAGAAATCATAAAGATGAAACAATTTGCATGTGATGAAGAGTACGTGTCTAAATAAATTTAGACTTCAACACGTACAAAAACATAAAAAAGATGCATAGAATCAGAATATTTGATCAGAGGGTGATATTCAATCTAAAATTTCATCTTTTAATAAAGACGTTAACGGACCAGGACATCTACATGCTTAATATAAGAATGAAGATGTGCACTTTGGTTAAGAGATATCAGGCTGCCAGTGGAAAATGTATTTTCATTCCTGCCCAATAATTTAGTCATATTGGACCGACAAGCTGTTCAAAGCATAATATTGAGTTTTTAGGATCTATATTATATTATCAAATAAAAAAATCTAATAATATCTTATCTAAATAAATGGACCTGGGTACTTGGCAGTCATGTTCTGAAGTGTTTTATTCGGCTTTCAATGTAGTTTGGGCTACTTGTCGCAATTCTATTTCAATTGTATAAGAAAAAATAAATACTAATATATAACAACTATAATTTAATTATTAGTGGCTCATGTTTGAAATTCGAATGAGAGAGTCATTTCTAAATATTAAATAGTTGGGTGGCTCGACCTTCAACATTTACTCAAAAAAAACATTATGAGTTGGATTAAAATGTCTTATTATTCATATGCTCCAATCATGATTGACATCCTTATCTCTATTTTCAAAGTCCAAACAATTGATCCAAACTGCTCAACATGATATCCATATTAAAATGTGATTAATTAGAGGCATAATTTTATATATATTTTTTTAGATAGGTACAAAATTACTATTTTTAGAAGGTCCAAAATCTTTTATGTTTATACCTGTCTAAAAATTAGTGAAGTGTCAAAAAAATGTAAGATTTGGTCTCCAAACACATTTTAATATGAATATCATATTAAGCACTTCGGATCGGTTGTTTGGATTTTGAAAACGTAGATAAATATGTCAGGCATGATGTGGGCACAAAAACAATGAATTATTTTAACCCTACTCTTTAATTACAAACATATAGAGTAACTGTTATTTTAGTAATTTATTAGTAATTATTCTAAGAGTACCACATCACAATTTATAATTATTTTAAATTGCTAATTTCAGAGATGTAATAGAATAAATTTCGAAGATGTAAAACGATATATTATAAATATTCAATATGCAACATAAATTGAAATTATAATGCAGGTTTGATAAATAATTTTAAAGTTGTTGATATGGTAGAATGTTATGTTTTGTGGTTGGAAATATATTTTAAATTTTCCACGACAATAGTATAGAAACAAAGAAAGAGAAATAAAGAAATAAAGAAAAAATCGATTTCCATTGTGATCCATATAGAAACGAAGAAGAAGTAAGGAAACAAAAGAAAATAAAAGGTGGAGTCTGCTTAAATGAAGAAAGAGAAATAAGGAAACAAAGAAATAAGAAAATGAAAAAATATATAACTAAATTTTAGAGTCTGCTCAATTTTAATTGTACCATATCTTGTGACAGTACGTGTGGCGAGTATGTTTTTAACTAAATTTAGACTTCTACACATAAAATAGATGCATTTAATAAAAAAAAATACAGATTATGTGATTGGAGGGCTGAGATTAAATCTGAAATTTCATCTTTCAATTGTAGCCGTTGGCGGATCGGACACCCAACGTGCTTAATAATGGAATGGAGATGTGGCCACTAGATTTGAACTCAATTCTCCACAACTATAAAATAAAATTCTAATAACTAGACTACAAGCATATATTTGATTTTTAATGAGGAGGTTTGAACTCGAACTTCAACTCCTTGCACCGGCAATTCTGCACTTGCAGATAGGAAGGAAATCCTGCTGGACAGATCATCTGATCATCTGATCACCACAATTTGCTCCATATTTAAAATGCTGTTTAGCTTTCCTAGCTCTGGCATTGGATCTTGCTCAAGATTGGGCCAAATAAGTGCCAGATTAACAAGGTTTCCGGGCTATTTGTGGAAATCCATCAATTAAAAGTGTGAGTAATATATATATTTGATATGTGAGTAATAATACAGTGTGAATTTTAAAGTCACATTTGAGTATTTATAAGATAACATACATTTGCATGCACTTCATAAAACAAACTTAAACCGTGCATCATAGCGAATTTCATATAAGAAGGCAAATGCAAACTGAGAAAAACCAGCACCATAAGATTGAACATGATCAGTATATATCTTGCTTAACATGAGCCTTCTCAAATTTGACATACACACTGTATATTACTCAAGAAATTAGCCGAATCCAAATCACTTACAAGTTACAAAATTAGACAACATTACTCGAAAGAAAAAATATATATCTTGATTATTTCTCCCCAGTATGACCCACACATTAAAGAAACATCAAATCTCAGCAGTTAACCAGCAACTAGATCAGAACTCTGGAGAAAACTAGGTATATCAATTCTGGTAACTTGAAACACAAACATGCATGGGAGCATAATATAAGAGAATTTACATCCGAAGAAAAAAAAGTCTTATTTGCTCTTTTTTGTGTGCAAGACAACATACAAAATATTAATATTTGAGAAATAGAGTGTAAATTGTAAATACAATTTAACTACTTTTGGAAATCAGCATTTGAGTATTATTTAAATAAACATAAAATTGCACTTCATGAAACAAACTTAAACCATGCATCATATCAGACAAAATTACAATGAAGAAGGCGAATGCCAACATAAATCAATACAAACAGAGAAAAACCACCACCATATATAATTAAGATTGAACATGATCAGTACTCTAATTCTTACAAAATTATCTCCACGTGCAATATATCGAGCAATTTAAATTACATTGAAGAATGTGAATGTTGGCATAATTCAATACGAACTGAGAAAAACCATCACCCTAAGATTGAACATGACCAATGCTCTAATTAATACCAAAAAAAATTAATTAAATGTGGGCAAGACCCATATTTTTCCTAAAAAAAAATTCGTACATAATCTTTGCCCAATTTTGCTGTTACGCGTGTAATTTTGATAGTAACACCTTTTCTATATCCATACCTTCTAGTCTTCCAAAACCAATAATACTCATACCTCACTGATGTTTCCAGACCTATCCGGAAAACCTTGAACCCATTAGCCAAGATCTCCCTAGCTACTTGCGGCATCCAAATCCAAACCTGTTGTGTGTTCGCCACTCCAATATGGTGGGCCCCCTTACGCCCCTCCATATAGAATTCAGGTACAATGAAATTGGCTATGGATTGGTTCTGGCTTGTTGGGCCATTCATAGAATGTTAAATTTGCAGGATCAAATAATACCTTTGTGTTCACCATAATGTTCGACAAGTAGAAACTGAAAAAGATACTTGCATCTTGCCTTAAACGATGAATGTTTTGGGTTCAAAAGAAGGGGAAAAGAAGAAGCCGTTACAAATATATAAAAGAAGCCATGTATAAGAGACCCACAAACAGATCCTACGAATTCTTTCCCAATGTCGTCTCATGAAGATTAAAGGCATTATTATTGTTCCTCTTCTTTTACAAGCTACCTGCTACAACGTAAATTAATCAGAAAAAAAAAAATGGAACACACACACAACTTGATAGCACAGAATAGAATTAATCTTAGTGTATATATATTATATACTATATAAAGCTTCACATTTCAAATGGGAAGAACAATTGTAGATCATATTTTTTTAATGTTTATATTAGAAGTTTCGTACAAAAAGGAGCTTTAATTTAATTAATTCTTACCTTTCACAGGGAAGCTAGGAGCTTCTTAAATTTAATTAGTTGTAAGAATTAATTCTTACATGTGGCCCTCCCTGTTCCTTCTATTTTTTCTGAACAAACTCGGTTTACCGAGGACCCTGGACCAACTCTTTGGCGGCCCATGAAAACCGGATCTATACGGACCAAAGGGATCATCTTTTCCAACTCAAAATCGGAAAAAAGAAAAGAAAAGGAAAACAGGTGAAGGAGAGTATACAACCCTCCGATTCATTCAGGTCCAAATAAGAGGGGAGCAAGGCGAGATCATCTTTGCCCGGGATGAAGTGGAGAATGACGAACACCTTGGGTTTGACTTAGTCAACCCAGCAATCCAATCGACAAGAACTCATATATAACATTTTATAGGGATTATCGTGGCATCTCATATTCAAACGATATAATTCTTTCGAGTTTTTATAACATTTTTAGATCTTCTATTTGTAGCACCAATTCTAGTTAATTTATATTGTTTAGAAACGCCTCTCTCGGACATGTTTTTCAGGTGTCTTGTCTTAGGCTTTTTTACAAAATGTTTCATGAACATTTATTTTTCTACTTAATTTGTTTAGGGACTGCTGGGGCAGAGGAAGCAGTGTAGTTCTTTTGGTCTTATGCATGTTTTTTTTTTTTTTTTGAAAGCTTTGTAGTGGCTGCAAAGTTGTACGTCTTATGCATGTAGTGCATGGCCTTTTTTTTTTTTTTTTTTCTATTGTTTTTTCATATTTGGTAGCTCCTACTAGAGTTGGAAAAACGTGCCATGCCGTGACAAAAATTACTAGAGGTGGTCACAGCACGCGAGTCACGGCGTGACTCGCGTGCCGTGACTAAGTCGTGCCGTGACCAAACGTGCGTTAGTCACGTTTGATCGCATTTAACGTTTAAAAAAAATGAAACGATTCTTTAAAATTCAAATGTTTTAATTGAAATTTAAATGTAAATATTTTAATTAAAATAAAATTATACCTTATAGGAAGGTATGTTAGTGTATTGCCTCGTGACTGCCATGACTGACGTGTTGGAATTGAGACGTCAATTCCAATTAATTAAGTTTGGACTACGTGTTATATGATTAATATATCACATACTGTCAATAATATTATGAGGAATAATATAAGATATGCCTAAATGTGATTGACTGAAATAATGGCATAGTACGTAATTTCGCTAAGTTTTGGGGCACGAATGCATATAGAACATAATGTAAATTAATTATAATTGTTGATGGACCAATTATAATTAATTCAACTAATACTAGTGATAAATGTAAGAATTATTGTTTGGGCCTAATCAATTGATTGGATCAAGATACCAAACAAAATGGGCCAAAAATGTCATGCATATTATGACAGTTGGTTACGACAGCTGGTTTAATTATAATATGCATATTATAATTAATTAATTATACGAAATGTTATGCATGTTATGCATATATAACATTTATGTAAATTAATTATAATATGCACATTTGATCAATTATATCAATCAATTATACGATTTGTTTGTCAGCCAAATATAATTGATTTGTATAATTGAATAGAAAAGGAAAATATGTTATGCATATTTGATTGGTTACCAAAAATGCACAAACGAATATCTTTGAGAAAATATGTCATATATTATGTATAATTTTTGACATGAATTATAAGATCTCTCAAAGATACATTTTCACTAGTATAAAAGGCGCTGGGTCTCCAAGCAATTCGGGTAAGAAAATTTTTAGGGTACATGTGTTGTGCATAGCCACCTTATTCTCCCTCCATTAGAGAATAATACTCTTGAGCTCCGTTCGTGACTCGAGAGAGAAGAAAGGCACCAGGGCTTGCTTGGAAGGACTCGAAAGCGTACCAATCAAGCACCATCTCAAGTCAACTCGTATCAAGTGAAGTTTGCAAGTGAGATTGCAAAGCATGGATCCAAGTAAGTAACTAATGCTTCCGCTGTGTATTTTAATTCTTTTTCTTGCGCGGAGTTTTGAGTTTAGAAATTGCAATTGCTAGTTAATTTAGGAATTTGGTATTTGGCTCTTTAACCTAAATTGAAATTGCACCCCTTACATGACGTGTCTACCGTTCCGTGACTCGCGTGTCGTTCCGTGCCGTTCTGTTACGGAGCCGGCTCCGGCGTGCCATTTTTCCAACTCTAGCTCCTACCAACATTCTCAAAAAAAAAAAAAAAAAAAAAATCAATGGTCACACTTGGAAAATTAGGACCGATTCCACTAATCTTGCAAAAAAAATTTCCACCTTGTTGTAATTAGAGCTCCCTTTTATCACATTCTATCCAAAACAAAAATGCAGCACCAACAAAGGAGCAAAAGCAATGACAACAAGATGCATTCTTTCCAAAACATCAAAGTTCAATTAGGTTACCCTATTCCTTAGGGGAAGATTAAGCCATTTTTAAGGAAATCATTGCTTGAACCTTTTACAAAAACAATGAGAACTTAAACAAGTAGTTTAATTGGTAACCTTATTTACCAAGTTAGTTTAACGACCTCTAAGCTCCAACGGCACAAAGAAATTGAGTATATATGATCGTTGATAGAAACCAAAATACAAAACGTGTGCATTTTGAAGTAGCGCAAGCAAGTTTATTTAGTAAAATGCAATAATTTTATAATTATTTTCAATATTAACTATATCGAATATTGTTTTAAGAAAGCTAGAATTAGAAGTAATATTAATCAAGTGGTGAGATGGCCGAGTTGGTCTAAGGCGCCATATTAAGGTTCTGTGTGGTTCAAATCCCACTCTCGCCATGTTAACTTTTTGTCTTTTTATCAAAAATACAATTAGAAGTATATTTGGAGAAAATTTTAGTACAAGTTTTAATTTTATAATTCTTTCAATTGTAAGTATATTTTTATGATTTTTCTAAAAAAAACATATTTTCTTTTATTTTTTAGCTGAGAGGAGACAAGTGTGTTCCTCTTTAACTCTATAAATATCTCAAATTTTCAGTTTATTCAAAGTAGGCCAAATTTTTTAGATGCCTATTCAGAAAACATGAAATCATTATTATTGTGCTTCGAGATCGAACATAAAGAATTTGAACGGTATGGATTTCCACAAAATATAATATGACAATTACCACAAAACATTTGTTTTGAGTAAAAGTTGGATGTCACCGAACTATTTGATATTTACAAGAAATTTCTCATCTGATTTTTTATCTTGCGACTAAGATATTTGTTTTGATACAAGTTGAATATTAGACCACTTAATCAACTATTGTTTCACAATCATCTCTCCAATAATTATTGCTAGATAAATGATGAAAGCTAAATAGCTTGTCGTTTAGCCTTTTTTTAATGGAACCTTTAGTATAAAATACATGATCAGCAATTGTTCTTCCCATTTGATAAATAATATATACTGCTTGATTTTTTGTGAACATTAAGTTCAACTGTGTGTTGCACAATATCTTCATTTTGCTTACAATATCCTCAAATCCTAAAAAAATCAGTTTGAACCTTTAAATAAAAGCCTATGTAGCGTAGTGTGCGCTATAGCGCGTAGCGTGTAGCGCAAATAGCGGACTGCTATTACCGCTATAGAGGTCGTAGCTGAAATAACGTACTTTTATTCCATAGCTTAGTGTTTCAGGTTCGAAAACGTTATAGCACCGCTATAGCGCGCTATTTAGAACACTGATCAGGATTAAGGTCATGCCTACATAAAAACTTGCTTTCAAAATTTTGTTTATTCACCTATTCTAAATAACTTAGGTTATTTTCTGATTTAGGGTCATAGTTTGTATTAAAACAGAAAAAAGTAAACAATGCAAATGTAAAATGATATATAGTGGAAACAATTTCTCTTGTTAACATTTTGATAAATTGTAATTTTGTTACTATTTTCTTTAGTCTCAATCACTCCATTTCTTTAGTCTCAATATTAATTGAGTCACATGCAGAGTTATAGAATTTTATTTTATAGATGTGGATGAAGTCTTTAGGTCTTTCTTTCTTTATTATACTTTTTTATTATATTTTTGCACCGACGGTTCAGATAATATATGAACAAGTTAGACTTTGCTGAGACATGCATGATTGGTACTAATTAGCTAATAAAATCAATTATTTATCCAATTTTTAATCCAGATTGATTCTATATAAGGCCTCCTTATCTCCAAGCTCATCAACAAAAGTTCTCATCTAAATTTCAGGTGCTCCTTCCCTGCGAAAGGCTAGGTATGAATTAATTAAATTAAAGCTACTTTTTTTGTACAAAACTTTTAGTATAAAGAAAATGAACTGAAATTGTTCTTCCCGTTTGAAATGGCAAGTTTTATATATATAGTATATAGTACTATATATACATATACATATATACTACGTACAGATAAATTCTATTTTGTGTTATTATGTTGTGTGTGCATGTGTATTCCATTTTTTTCTGATTAATTTACGTTGTAGCAGGTATTTGCAAAAGAAGAGGAACAATCAAATATGGTCTTCAGCCGTGTTATAATAAGGAAGAGGAACAATAAAATGGAAGGAACACCTTTACTGATCAGACAAAATTCCGATTTCTTTAGTAAAAAAAATTTAGTTCATATTGGTTTTTGGGGCTCTTTATTAGTGATTTTATCAGTCACAATCAGGAACTGCTATCAATTTCCCCCTAATTTTGAAATCAAAACATTCTACATTCCAGCCCTGGAAAAATCTTTCAACTTTTCAAAAAATGCAAGTGTAGTTTTCGATATCTCCTTGAGAAACCCTGCCTATGACACAAAAATATACTGTGATCCTATAAATGTAACATTCTATGATGGCCCAAGCCAGAACCACTCCATAGCAAACTTCATTGTACCTTTTGAAATCAATTTAGATATACAAGGTGTCGTCGATTATAGTGGAATGGTGAACGCAACAGGTTTTGATTTTGATGGCGCAAAGTGGGAGATGTTGGCTAACGGGTTTAAGGTTTTCCGGGTAGGCGTTGAAACCTCAGTGCGGTATGATTATTACATGTTTTGGAAGACTAAAATGTATGAATATAGAGAAGTTGTTGATGTGAAAGTGGGTGATACTGGAGCAGCTTCAAATTTTGGCAATAATTTTGTAGGAGATAGAGCATTGATCATGTTCAATTTTATGGTGCTGGTTTTTCTCAGTTGGTATTGATTAATTATGCCGGCATTCGCGTTCTTCAATGTAATTCAGCTCAATATGATGCACGGTTTAAGTTTGTTTTATGAAGTGCATGCAATTGTATGTTTAGTTTATTAATTAATTAATATTCAAATGTGGCTTTACAATTGACACTGTATTACTCAAATATTAATATTTTGTATGTTGTCTTGCAAAAAAAAGAGCAAAAAAAAGACTTTTTTCTTATATCTTAGGAATTCATCAATTAAAAAAAAATTCACGCAGTACCCTTATAGATTGAAACGGACCCGGCCGGAATCTAATCTTCTACTTCCATTTTGTGTTTCAAGTTACACAAACAATACCAGAATTAATATACCTAGTTTTCTCCAGAGTTCTGTTCTAGTTGCTCATTAACTGCTGAAATTGATGTTTCCTTTATGTGGTTCATATTGGAGAGAAAGCAAGATATATCTTTCTTTTTTTTCAGGTGAAAGTTGGCTAATTCTGTTAATATAGAGAAGGCAATCAGATGGGTCAGGTCGGATTAGTGCAAGTTAAACATGAGATCATTGTTGGATTTCGGGTCGAGTTTAAGCCCATTCAATTTAAGTACTTTTCAAATTTCATGTCGCCTCAAATTGGATCGAATTCGATTTAATTTGACTTCATATGCAAACGAAAAGTTCAAATTCTATCTAATTTTTATTTCAAAAGCACTCAAAATCTTTGAAATTGTTATTCCTGAAACATTTTGTAAAACACATTAGACATCTGAAAAACATATCTAGACATTTCTGAACCATATATTAAATCTCATGATTTTGTGAGATGCAATTGAAAGTTTGGATGGTGCCTGGCTCCAGATCGTTCTATCATTTTAAGTTTTTTCTTAAAAGTTCATCCATTCATACATCATGAAATCAAATATTCACATGGAGTGAATAATTCATTTTATTTTGTTTAATTAATTCAGTTGATAACTTGATATAGTCTTAGTTGACAACTTTTGTTGCTGAGCTTGGAGATAAGGAGGCCTTATATATATAGACTTAATCAATCTGGATTAAATTAAAGTTGGATATAATTGATTTTGTTATCTTGGTCACAACTTTCAACAAAGTCAACAAAAAAAATGAAATTTCATAGCTCTACATGCATACTACCTAATTAATTTTGGGAGTAAAGAAATGGGATGATATGAACCTTTTGTTTGTAAAAGAAAAGCTGATTGACATAGTCAGAAAAATACAAAACTTGAAAGCTTGATTTTCCACCTCTGGTCAGTCACGTGTAAGAACTCAACAAAAATATACAATTATCAATTATCAATTGAAAGTCAGAGTCAGGCCAATATAAAAATATACAATCAATTACAAATAGGCCCCCATCAATGTTGTTTTGACTTTTGAAGGTTGTTTTCCGGTTTATCATTTAATTAATTTACAATTGCAGCATAGATAGCAATCGGCTGCTACAGTAACGAATATTCGCTATTGTAGCAAGCAAGTTTAAAATCTGGACCGTTCAATCAGGGTATATTCAAGTTAATTTGAAAATTTACGGAGATGTTTTATAATTCGTGTCAGTTTATAATGAATGGTTCGGATTTCTTTTTTAAATTTTAACAGTGGCTGTCAAGTATAATTTTCATAAATAAAATAAAATATTACAGCCATCCTTTCACATTTACTCCAACATCAGAACATCAAGTCTAAACAACACATCAACATTTAATAACAATCCATCTAAATCATCTAACAACACATCATCTAATCATCTAAAAAAAATGCCTAACATCACAACATCTTGCAAACCGACTTCAAGCGTGTTAATCTCCTCTCACTTCTTGCCCGATGACTACAACAACAAGAATGAGGCATCTAGAATTTTTTTAACTTGGCACGAATCTCAAAGCCCAATAATACTTCCCCCTATGCTAGCCCGAATCTCAAAGCGGCTGGGAGTTAATCTCAAACCGTAAAGTGAAGGGAATCTTTTACAATAATGGAGAGGATACTTGTCCGTGGCTGGAGGGGGAGGCCGGTGCGGCACGACCTCCCTCACCACTGGCTAGGGTTTCGGTATAACCAGTTTAGAGATAGGAAGAATGGTGAAGTTAGAGTTTAGAGACGGATCTAAACCCGGCTGCGGGCAGCCTAAAGTTTAGAGGCGGCGAAAGGTGCGACGGTGGTGGTGGCGGAAAGTAGAGATTGTGGCGGAGCAGATTTGACCTCTCGTGCTCTCTCTTTATCGAGGTCGCTGTGGACTGGTGGAGAGGCAAGATGATTGAGATTCGGTCAAGAGAGCGGCGGCTGTGCTGGTGGGGACATGGGCAACTCTGAGGCGTGGATGGGGAGGAGACGAGCCTGAGGGAGAGAGGTATGGGGGTGGGTGGGTGGGCGGGGGTTGGAAATGGCGGCTAGAGTTTCTTCCGATCACCTCCGAGTCGATGGCGCTTGGGAGTTTGAATGGTTCGGATTTAAACTCAAATTTCAGTTACATCAGAAAATTTGAATTCAGTTTTTTCTTTTCTGTCATATTTTAAATTTAGTAGAATAGATATATGATATTATGAATTTTAAAAGAGAAAAGAAGTAATTAATTTTGAGATTTTTTTGAGGCTATATATAAAAATTCCCCCTATTAGCAAGCACACAAATTTACTCTTATGCCCTTTCTTTTGTAGCAATCATTTCATCGTGGCTTGTTGATCTTCCCTTTCGACACAACTATAAAATTTCATAATTATTTCTTACTATTTCAAGTCAATTGTTGAACCTTGGTACTTACACTAGGCCTATCTTGGTACTTTTACTAGGCCTATGGTTATTTTTCGCACAAATCCCACAAGTACGTATCATTTTTTCACGAATTTCACGCATAGCTTCCGCTTCCCGCATAATTCTGTTGAACTCGTTTTGAAGGAAATCTTCTCTGTAGTTCAGTAAACAGTTCCGAGAATAAAGTCCAGTAGTAACCTATGCCTTGACCTGGATGTGCCTACTATTAGCATTTCTTCTTAGAGGGAACCGGACGAGAGTTTTAAGCCTTGCCTCCCATAAACTATTGAGTCTGTCTCTTATTTCAGTTATTTAGACTAATAAAAACTACTTGAAAGATAGGTTCTTACGAGGAGGAGAGCTACTACGAAATCGATTCCCTTGCAGTAAAGCCTTCAGCCAAAGAAGATCATATTGAGTAGGATGACCTAAGAAAGTAAGAAAACATTTCCAGAAGCAATTGGAGTACCCAACCAAGTGTCCCAATTATTTGGTTGCTACTTAAATTGGATCAAGTTATTTCATTTTTTTTCTGTTTTAAGTACAACTTAAATTAATTCGTCAAGAGAAGAAAGAAATTGAAAAATAAATCTTTAGTGTGACCGTGACCCTACATATAGAATATCGAAATATTTCTAGTTTTATTATCAAAACTATAAAGGAAACACTATTGCGATTTTCTGCTGCACTCGTCTCATTGTGCTGGGTGTCGGACTGGAGTAACGGATCAGTCGCGGGTGCCTTCTCCTCTTCGGTGATGGAAGGGTGAGTGGTCTCCCATCTATGTACAGTAGGTATACCTTCTGTTTTTGGCTTGATGTTCTGCCTCTCCCTCTACCTTTCTTCTTCTTCTGTTTAGAGGTGATTATCCCGGTCTGATTTGGATTTAGTGCATTCTCGACTGTGATATGCGTACAGAGAAATCGATCACTAGGCTCCTATCACTCCAATCAAGCAAGGATGATCAATTTGTGTCCACAGGATGCACATATCTTTGTGCGTTTTTAGTTTTGTTTAGCTGTATGTTTTCATAGACACTCGTTATCTAATTTTATGTAATAGTTACTTTGTAACTTTTTCTATCAATGCAATTGCCTACGGGTTTTCAACCAAAAAAAAAATTAAGTCCTGATGAATAATCTTTGATCTAGAGCTGGCAAAAAAACTCGGAACTCGTGGCCGATGGCTCGCTAGAGATGTGCATTCAACAATACCAAATTATACATCAGATGCATTCAACAAAGAAGATATGAGGCTAACTTCTGATGCATTCAACAAGAAGAAATGATTTGTAATTTACATGGAGGATGAGAAAAACCAAGTAATTAATGTAAATATATTTTACATACCAAATCATGGCATCAGGGATTTCCAGCTGGAATATGGTGTCAAAATAATTATAATCTATTTTTCTATATTATTAAAAGGCAGTGTGGTTAAGTTCCAAAACTGTAAACAAATTAATGTAAGAACAAAGAAAACTTACAAAGTAGTTTAATTGATAAGAAGGGGAAGATTCTTTCTTAGTCATTTTCAATTTTTGTTTAGTACAACACATGAGCAGCCATTGAGAGTTTGTACTAATGAATTAAAAACAAATGAGCAGTTGACTAGTGCACCATGAGGTCTGAACTAAGACTATATTAAGTTATCAACTGAATTAATTAAACAAGATAAATTTTGAATGCGCGAACCTCGGATCTGCCTCGAGTTGAGTTACTATGTATTATGTATGATTGTTCCCTCCTCCTCCGCCGTGTAACACATGCATGACATACGAGTGGATGAATTTGCAAGACAAAATTTTAAAATGATCGAACAATCTATAGCCACGCACCATACGAACTTTCAATTGCATCTCACAAGATCATGAGATTTTTAGTTTAGAATGTGGGAAAGAAAAAGGTACTTCATTATGTATCTTTTTTTTTTTTAATGTCTTCTCTTGCATTAAAAATTATAAATACGGCAATTTTTAGTTAGTTTGAATGGTTCAGAAATATCTTAGATATGTTTTCCAGATATCTTAGACGTTTTACAAAATGTTACAGGATCAATTTCAGAAATTCTCTGTGTTTTTGAAAAACTTTTATATAAAATTTCAAACATTTTTGTTTGCATACAAACTCAAATTGATCTGAATCAGATCCAATTTGAGATGACCTTAAATTTGAAACGTACTTAAATTGGATGAGCTTAAACTCGACCCGAAGTGGAACAATGATCTCATGTTTAACTTGCACGAATTCGACTTTGATCTGAATCCGACCTGGTCTCACCCAACCAAATCGATAATTCAAAAAGTCAAACTAATCGAAATTCAATTCGACCCAACTTAAAATTAACCGAATACCGATGCTCTTCGTATGAAAAGTTGCAGGTTTGAAACCTGATCTTTGCTCAAAAAGAAAAAGAAAAATATATCTTTCTCCCCAGTGTGACCCACATTAAAGAAACATATTTTCTCCAGAAGTTAATCAGCAACTTGAAAAAAAAACTCAGGAGAAATAAACTAGGTATCCATCCATGTATTATCGTTATTAATTAATTCGATAGAAGGGTATACAGAAACATTTGAGTTTTAATTGATGAATTCCTAAGAAAGAAGTCTTATTTGCTCTTTTTGTTTGCAAGCCAACATACAAAATATATATTAATATTTGAGTAATACAGTGGATTGTAAAGCCACATTTCAGTATTAATAAAATAAACATACAATTGCATGCACTTCATAAAACAAACTTAAACCGTGCATCATATTGAGCTGAATTACATTAAAGAACGTGAATGCCAGCATAATTAATCAATACGAACTGAGAAAAACCAGCACCATAAAATTGAACATGAGCAATGCTCTAATTCCTACAAAATTATTGCCAAGTTTTGCTGCTGCTCCAGTATCACCAATTTTCACATCAACACCTTCTCTATATCCATACCTTTTAGACTTCCAAAACAAATAATAGTGATACCTCATTGATGATTCGAGGCCTTGAACCCGTTAGCCGAGATCTCCCGCTTTGCGCCATCCAAATCAAGACCTGTTGCGTTCACCATTCCACTATATTCAACTTGCTTCCCTAGAACGAATTCAGGTATAATGAAGTTGGCTATGGAGTGGTTCTGGCTTGGGCTATCATAAAAAGTTACATTTATAGGATCATAGTATATTGAGCTCTCGTATAGGTTCATCAAGGTGATATCAAAAGCTATACTTGCATTTTTTGAAGAGTTTAAAGATTTGTCTAGGGCTGGAATGTAGAATTCTTTTAGTTCAAATGAAGGGGCATAGTGGATATTGTTAGCTAGCACTACAACAAGCAATAGCAAAAGGACCATAAAAGCAAGGTAAATACTCATGGCCTCGGTACTACGATCGACCCTTTAAATCCTTTGGACGTACCATTTGATTGCTCCTCGATCTTCTTTGACAAGATACCTACCTGCTAGAACGTAATTTAATCAGAACAAAATTTGTACAAAATCACTCTTTCTAAATTAATACATAATGTTCTACCTAGCTAGCTATTGAAAAAAGATAGTACAAAAATTCTAAAGAATATAAAATTTGGTCTCCATGGACATTTTAATATTGAAATCATGTTAAACGGTTCAAATCAACAGTTCATACTTTAAAAATGGAAATATAGACATTAAACATGACATTTTACATCATAAATCACAATATTTAGCCCAACTCTATATGTGTGTGTGTGTGTGTGTGTGTGTGTGTGTGTGTGTGTGTGTGTGTGTGTGTGTATACAAGAATATACACACCTAATTGTGTTAGCACAAAATAGAATTAATCTGTAGTGTATATATATAGTATATACTATTAAAACTTTGCATTTTAAATGGGAAGAACAATTGCAGATCATGTTATTCATACTAAAAAGTTTCGTACAAAAAAAGGAGATTTAATTTAATTAATTCTTACCTTTCACAGGGGAGGAGCTTCTGAAATTAGTTGACAATTTTTGTTGATGAGCTTAGAGATAAGGAGGCCTTATATTGACATAATCGGTACAAAACACTAATAATAACATAATAATAAATAATGACCTTAAGACTTTTTACACACATATAAAATAAAAGTCTACATCTCTGCATGTTACCCAATGAATATTGAGACTAAATAAATGGGATGATCACGTGAAATTTTTGTCTAATTTTTTGAAAGTAAAGCTGATTGACTAATAAAGAATGGAAAATACAAACCTTGAAAGCTTGTTCTCCACCTTCAGTTGAAGCGCTTACATGTGGCACTGCCCCTTCTAATTTTCTGAACAAACTCGGTTTACCGAGGGCCCTTTACCAACTCTTTAGCAGCTCATAAAAACCGTGTCTAAACGGACCGATTCTCCAACTCAAAATCGAAAAAAGAAAAAGAAAAAACTCTTGACAAAGTCAACCAAAAATATAATAAATTTTCTTATATATTTTTGTTGACCTTGTTGAGAGTTGTGAGTTGTGACTAAACATTACCGAATCCATGCAATTGTTATTTCTTAAATTTTACTCCATAAAATCGCTCTAACTAGCTGACATAAAAATAATGGGCCGGACGAACTACACGGATCCGTCCCCAAGGCCTACAGGTACAGCCCTTCACCAGTTTAACGGTAACAAATTATAATCTCCAGAGCAGATCTGTGCTGTCCGATTTATATCCTACGGACTTAGATTAAACTTCTCTCGAAAATCTGAAAATTGAATTAAATGTATATTTGTTTAAATAACTTTGGGAGATTCCAACATATGGAATCACATATCAGGATACTCCAGCTCAAAACACACTCCAAATTCTGAATTTGCATCCTCTTAAGTATTTCAAACAATGACTTGATATGTGAAAAATCTGAATCGTTCCAATCTTTTCTACACGAATCATAAAGCATAATAATACTGGCCTTCTGTATCAGAAAAAAGATGGGTACTCTTGAACTTTAATTCCTCTTCAGTACCAGAAAAGATGTCCCAAGTAAACTTTTCTAATACACCAAAACTCACCATATATTCAAGGTCTACAACTTATTATACAACAGGTTCTTTCTGAGATTTTCTAAATTATGCTAATGGAAATAATTGGAATTACACCACATAATCTTTCTACCATGTGTTTGTTTAAAAGCTCTTTTATTTTGATAAAATGTTTTTGCCTCTTGTTGTTAAAAAAGGCCTATTCTCTTAATTAGTTGCCCCACATATTCACGTTTTTATTTCCGATGCAAATTGACAATCAGTTTTTGCACATTTGTAGGCAGAAATTTAGTCACATGAAAAAACAAGAAACAAAATATTGTGGCACGATCAAGTGCCGCAGTAGAATATAGTGTCATGGCATCCACCGCAAGTGAGTTAACATGGATCAAGCAACTCCTTTCAGATTTTGGAATTCAAATTCAACTGCCAATACAAATGTTTTGCGACAACCAATCGGCACGACATAAAGCATCCAACCCGGTGTTTTATGAGAGAACTAAACACATCGAGATTGATTGTCATTTTATTAGATAAAAGATTCAAGCGAAATAAATTTAGACTCATTTTGTAATAAGAAGCGGATGTTTTTACGAATAGTTTAGATCCAAAACTATTTGAAAGAAATATAAGCAAGTTAGGGTTACACGCCTAACTTGATTTATTAGAAAGACTGCGATAACCCGGATCAACATTTTACAAGCCGAATTTTTTGCTGCTGTAAGGAAAATTAAAATATTTATTTGTGTGTTATTGGAAAAAATATATATATATTTTGAATCTGAGTTATTGACCCCAGTTCAAAAGTCACTTCTAGGTAAATACAGTAAATATTGTGATCCTTCCATTTTTGAAAAAAACAAAAACTTTAAGTTATTTAAGTATCCTTTATCAGAGAATGTCACAGATTTTTTTTATTTTTTCAAAAGTAGAAAGATCACAATATTTTCTATATTTACCTAGAAATAACTTTTGAACCGGGATCAATAACTCAGATTCAAAATATTTTTATTTTTTTCCAATTACACACAAAGAAATATTTTAATTTTTCTTACACCTGCAAAAAATCCAGCCTGAAAAATGTTGATCCAGGTTATTTGTCGCAGTCTTTCTAATAAATCAAATTATATAGTATTCCATCTAATATTTCAATACAAAAAACCGCAAATTTTTTGCTGTTTTGGAATTCCAAAACCGGAAAATAAATTTGCTGTAATTCGGCCTAAAACCGGAAAATAAATTTGCGGTAACTCGGCCTAAAATCGGAAAATAAATCTGCAGTTTGTGCAGTTTTCGAAATCTTGTCAAACAAGGTGTAGATTTTAAAGTTTAATATTTTTTTGGATATTAATGAAAATTTCGGCCAATATTGCTATTTTTGACATATTAGTCATAAATGTTGACAAGTTGATTAGACTAGGGAAATTTGGAAAATTATAGAAATAAAAGTGTATGATAATATAGATTATATTTACTTTGTTTTTTCACAAACTTCTTTTATTATTTCAAGAATATAAATCTCCATGTTGCTTTTGCTAATTAAACGATAAGCTAGCATTCTTCATTTTTCTAGCAATAATTTTGTAAACCATGTTGTAACTAGAAAGAACAAAAGAGAAAAAAATTTACTAAAATAGTGCTAGAGGAATATTAGGTTGCATTGAGTAGCCCTTGAGATATATATTTCTCAATTGGCGTTCGTTTCCAATTTCCAATTAAATCCAGTTTAAAGTATTTAAATATACAAGAATGTATATTTATGTTGACCCTTAAATTATTCATAAAAATCCTAAAACACAAATTAAATCACAAAAGAAGGGATTAAAGACGGGAAGAAAATAAAAAATAATTTAAAATGAAATTATAAAAGACAAAATTGAGGTAAATAGAGGTGGCCAGTAGTGAAGGAAATGGACAGAGGCGGTTTCACCCTAAATGGAGAGGAGAAGAGAAAAGAGGCAGAGACTGATGAACACTTCAGGTTTGACTTAGTCAACCCAGCAATCCAATCCAATCCAATCCAATGTCTAGTATTATTAATTATAGTTAATTTGTATTGTTTAGAAACGTCTCTGTCGGACATGTTTTCCATGTGTCTTGTATTATGCTTTTTTTACAAAAGGTTTCATGAACAATTTCAGAGTTTTTTTATAAATGGGCCGGACGAACTACTCGGATCCGGCCCAAAGGCCTACAACCATGCTAGCAAAATTTTAAATCTGATCAGCACAAATCTGAAAGTTAATCAGATGGTTCATGATTTGACATGCAGCATATATAAGAAAACTTTATCAGTCTGTGCTAAGTCTGACGGCGGAGGCGGAATTCGACGATAAATGACGTCGAGGAAACCGACCGCAGCGCCATGTCAAGGAAGCAAAGATAGAGAATAAGAAGGGGTGGAGCTGGAAACCGGGTCGTGAGAGGAGAAACAACACTAACGGAGTCCGTTCAACGCCCCGTTCTGCAATTTTTGAGTGATCGTCAGATTCGGACTTTAATAGAGATCGGACGGTTTATAGCATTGAAAGAATATTGCTAAGATTCTTAACAGATTCTTTTTTTTTTTTTTTTGCTGATATTCCGTTTATTGATTAGTTCATTCTTTGTGTATGTATCAATTAGTGTTAATTTTCAATTTCCAACCATAACCTTTCAACTTCTGTTATTAGAACCGGATTCGGAGTCAAATCCATCCAGATAATTAATGCATGTTATTTTTGGGTAATTATTGAATCGTGCATTAAATATATTTTTTTAATTTTATAATTTGAGAACATATCATCACACTGTTAAATACTTTCATATAAATATTATTGTTATTATATATGGAGGAGGGTTTAAATGTCTCATCGTGCCTCATATCATATATCTCTGTTTTTAAAGTTCAAAATTTCGATCTGAACCGTGCAACATGATATTCATATTAAAATATGCTTGGAGTTCAAATTTTATATTTTTTGAAAACTTTTTACTATATTTTTAAATAGGTACAAAATCATTATTTTTGAATGGTTCATAAATAACGATTTTGTACCTAACTTAAAAAATAAAATAAAAAAGTTCCAAAAAATATTAAATTTGTTCCGGAAGCATAGTTTAATATCGATATTTTGTTGAGGATTGAAAGTTTAAACTTTAAAAATGAAGAAGAAGATATAAAATATGAAGAACAATGACATACAGAAAGAAAGAGACATTTGAACACACTCATATATACACGAAGAATTAAATTCTAATTAGAAATATTCGTTAGAGGCCCACATGTCAGCCAGAGAGCACCAAAGCTGAGTTGGCACTTAGCAAGCTGAGGGAACCCAGGTCAAGTGAGTCAACAAATAGCTCAAATTATTATATAATTGAGCTTGTTCGTTTTAATAAATATTGATTAAATTTAATGACGCTCATATTTAGTAGCAAAGAAGAGGTTACTGGCTTGGGTAATATGTAACTGGGCTTAATGGCATTAATGAGGTTTGGTGACTAGCCCATATATGAAAGATAACAATGGCTAAATTGGATCCAAAAAACATAACGGGCTTGGAAATTGAATCATACCTCAATTCCACAAGTTTTTGTTGGGTTAGAAAAAAAATAAACATATATAATGAATTGAATTATTTTTTGCCATATGTAATATATATCATCATGCTATCAGGGCTGCATATTATATTCTCAAAATAATTTTGTTATTCTTATTTGAATGAGATCTACAATGTACTTCTCTCTCTTCTCAATTGGATTGGGTTATAGAATAACACAATAGTACTCTTCAAACTATAACTATTCTGAAAAATCCAATTCCAATTATATTTGTACTGCTTTGAAATATCACAATTTTGACATTTTTCTACACTATTCGGATTAGCACTATTTTCACATTATTTAAAGTATAAAGGTCTCGATTTGTGATCAAATGTCTATTTTTAAATTCAAATAAACAATTTTAGTCGCACAATCACTACATATTGAAATCTTGTCAGAAATCAAAATTTATAATTTTACATTCTTCTTACTATCTAAAAAGATAGAATAAAAAAAGGAGCACTGTAATTGGATTATTCATAACTTTTTTTTAATCAATAGATACTTCTTTACCTGAAAAATAGTCAATGTCAAAATTTGGTCTTTAACTAGATCTCACAATATGCAAATAATTCAGTTGAGATCGACCGTTCAAATTTCAAATAATTATTTAAATGTACAATACCATAATTATTACTTAAAAAAAAGCATATTAGTTTAACTCATTGCTAATATTTACACTAACATCTTGCCA
Organism: Carex kokanica; assembly: GCA_025461125.1. Taxonomy (NCBI): domain Eukaryota; kingdom Viridiplantae; phylum Streptophyta; class Magnoliopsida; order Poales; family Cyperaceae; genus Carex; species Carex kokanica. The sequence goes on from JAJGRX010000435.1 coordinate 2,211,942, forward strand.
CAACTCATTATAATATTTTACTAATATTATGATATTGCCAAATTCTCCAGCAGGAGTAATAGTCAAATCAATGGGGCCTATTTAGGAGAAACAACCAAATTAAAAAAGGCCTAAAGATAGGCAATCTTTGTCTTTAACAGGTCATACAAATTGATATATTTTCAGAAATTTGGGTCATGATTTTAATACTTTATGGCCCCAAAATGATGCAAATCCAATTTGACGGCCGTGGTGGCCCCGCTTTTCATTTGTTTATTTTTTGTTTGTTTGTTTAGGATATAAGATAAAGTTCTCAATGAATATTCATAATCTGTTAACTCAATTTATATATATATATATATATATATATAGAGCTGGGCTATGGTGAGTTGCGAAGTAAGATGTCATTTTTACTTCACGCTCATATTTTTATTTTAAAAATCTAAACGACCGATCTGAACCGCTCAACATGTTCTCCATATTGAAATGTGCTTGGAGACCAAATTTTATAATTTTTGGAATTTTTTTACTATTTATTAAGCCACTTTGAAAATCGCTGATCGAATGATCCAGAATTTTTTACTGTTTTTTACTGTTCATCCGGATCTGCGATTTTCAAAGTGGCTTAATAAATAGTAAAAAAATTCCAAAAAATATAAAATTTGGTCTCCAAGCACATTTCAATATGGAGAACATGTTGAGCGGTTCGGATCGGTTGTTTAGATTTTCAAAATGGAGTATGAGCGTGAAGTAAAACGACGTTTTACTTCACAACTCACCATAGTCGATCTCTCTCTCTCTCTCTCTCTCTCTCTCTCTCTCTCTATATATATATATATATCTCCATTCCATTAATAAGCACGTTGGGTGTCCGATCCGCCAACGGCTACGATTGAAAGATTAATTTTTGGATTTAATCTCAGCTCTCCAATCACATAATCTATCTTCTTTTGATTAAATGCATATGTTTTATGTGTAGAAGTTTAAATTTAGCTACAAACATACTCGTCACATATACCGCCACACGATGCGTTACAATTAAAATTAAACAGACTCTAAATTTAGCGATATAATTCTTCGTTTCCTTATTTATTTGTTTCTTTATTTCTCCCTCTCCAATTGAAATTTTCTATACGGCGGATCACAATGAAAATCAATTTTATTTTCACTTCCTTATTTCTATACATATTACTGTGATAAATCTAGAATATATTTCTAATTTTATTTTTTTACGAAAATTTGTCATTTTGTATGAGAATTTATTTTTATTATTTTATTATATATTCCGTTGCAACGCACGGGCACGATACTAGTGTATATATATATATATATATATATATATATATATATAGTGTTGGGCTTAGCTACTTCATGGAGTAAAACGACTTGGTGCTCCACGCCTCATTATTTTCATTTTGAAAATTCAAACGACCAATCCGAACCGCTCAAGTTGTTCTCCATATTGATATGTGCTTGGAGACCAAATTTTACATTTTTTGGAATTTTTTTACTATTTATTAAGCCACTTTGAAAATCACTGATCCGGCGGTCCAGAAATTTTTACTGTTTTTTACTGTTCATAAGGATTTTCAGATTTTCAAAGTGGCTTAATAAATAGTAAAAAAATTCCAAAAAATGTAAAATTTCGTCTCCAAGTACATTTCAATATGAAGAACATGTTGGAAGGTTCGAATCGACTATTTGAACTTTGAAAATGAAAATATGGCGTGAAGTACAAAATCGTTTTACTTCGTGAAGTAGCTAAGTCCATCTCTATATATATATATATATAGAGTTGGGCTAACTTGCTTTGGGAATTAAAGAGGGTGTTTTACTTTGCGCTCATATCTTCATTTTCAAAGTTCAAATAGTCGATTCGAACCTTCCAACATGTTCTTCATATTAAAATGTGCTTGGAGACCAAATTTTACAATTTTTGGAAATTTTTTACTATTTTTTCAGAATTTTTGAAAATCACAACTTTTCATTAAATAAAAAAATAATAAAAAATTCAGCAAAGTGATGATTTTCAAAAATTCTGAAAAAATAGTAAAAAATTTTCAAAAATTGTAAAATTTGGTCTCCAAGCACATTTTAATATGAATAACATGTTGGAAGGTTCGAATCGACTATTTGAACTTTGAAAATGAAGATATGAGCGCAAAGTAAAACGCTCTCTTTAATTCCCAAAGCAAGTTAGCCCATCTCTATATATATATATATATATATAGTGCTGGGCTTAGCTACTTCATGGAGTAAAACGACTTGGTGCTCCACGCCTCATTATTTCCATTTTGAAAATCCAAACGACCGATCCGAACCGCTCAAGTTGTTCTCCATATTGATATGTGCTTGGAGACCAAATTTTACATTTTTTGGAATTTTTTTACTATTTATTAAGCCACTTTGAAAATCACTGATCCGGCGGTCCAGAAATTTTTACTGTTTTTTACTATTCATAAGGATTTTCAGATTTTCAAAGTGGCTTAATAAATAGTAAAAAAATTCCAAAAAATGTAAAATTTGGTCTCCAAGTACATTTCAATATGAAGAACATGTTGGAAGGTTCGAATCGACTATTTGAACTTTGAAAATGAAGATATGGCGTGAAATACAAGGTCGTTTTACTTCATGAAGTAGCTAAGTCCATCTCTATATATATATATATATATAAGTTGATCAACATTTGAATCGAAAACAAATATTCGATAATCAGGAACAAAACTAGAAAATTTAGAAAATTTAGGTTGGAGGACTGAAACATAAATAAATACATAATGTGTGTGATGTGTGGCCATTAAAATATGAACTCAAGTCACCACAACCGCAAAGTAGAATTTTAACCAGTAAATTACAAACAAAAAATTAAAATTTTTGAGGGACTGGACTATGTAAAAACAAAAAAAAAATCAATTAAATTTATATATGCATAACTAATTTTTTTTTAAATTATGGAGGAGGCTAAGCATTTTCTGACTTGGCTATAGATCTACCTATTTAGATTTGTATATAAATCTTAAAAAAAACACTTTATATATTGAATTTGTATTTGAATTTTGCATGATTCAAATTCAAAATCTGTTAATAACTCAAGAATCACTTTTTTTTTCTTTTACTGGAATTGAAAAAATCAGCACATAAAAAGCAATTGAAAAGTAACAGTGCTAAATGGAATAATCCATCTTTTTTTACCTTTTGTTGTCACTCCATATTAAAAATGAAATCAAAAATTCCAATTTGTGCTTTTGTTTCCAGAAGCAATGAGCCAATGAGTGGCGTACACGACGAGAGTAAAAATTGTCCTCTGCGCTCTGCACGGATTACTGGTGGTGGTGGTGGGACCCACAATACAATTAATTAACGAACCACTACATATATTTAATTAATACAAAGATTTTGACTAATCAACAATACACCAGACATCAGTCTCGACAAAACTAGGCAGTAGATATCATGCTTTATGCTTTATCTTATCCTAATTATATTTAATTCAAAGTTAAATTGAGGAATGGTTTCAAATGCCTGTATTCTATATTTTCGTTTTCAAAGTTAATCTGAACTACTTAACATGATATCTATATTAAAAGAGGAGGGTTCAAATGCCTTCATTTTGTGTGACTCCATTATGCCTCTATTTTTAAAAACTTTAATAACTCAAAATTTAAAACTTAAAAGTCAAAATAAAACCATTAGATATGATCTACATAATTTTATCTATGCATGTGTAAAAAATTATAATATTTCAACTTTGTTTTGGTTGTCATCAAGAGCTTGTAAAAATGTACTAATGTGGATAATTTTTAGACATTGATTTTTTAACTTATTGATTCACATAAAAACAAAATCAAAATGTGATAATTTTTTATGAGCACATAGAGAAAATAATATAGATCACATCTAACGTTTTTTTTACGTTTACGATTTAAATTTTGAGTTATTAACGTTTTAAAAATGGAGGCATGGTGGAGGCACAAAAAATAGAGGCATTTGAATCCTCCTCATATTAAAATATAATTGGAGGCCAAATTTTATATTTTTAGATTAGAACGGACGATCTGAACTTTTTACTATTTTTTAAAATAGTTTCAAAAACAGTGATTTTGTACCTATCTAAAAAAAATATAATCAAAATAAAAAATATTTAATTTGATCTACAAGCATATTTTAATATGAATATTATGTTGAACAATCCGGATTGACATTTTAAACTTTGAAAACTAAGATATAAGATATGAGGCACGATGCGACATAAAAGACATGAGTCATTTGAACCCTTCTCATTTAAATTATATGATAAATAAAAATTTACATGCAAGCGTATATCTAAATATCACTGCATATGCATCACAAGAGAAATAAATTATTTAGATTAATTAGAAGCCTAGAAATTTCTCACACAAAGGCTATATATTTCTAATTTTTTAATAAAGGATAGTCGGAAATTTTATATTTTTTTAAAAATAAGTATTTTAATAGAAAATATAATAAATTTGATAAACAAGTGAACTTTTTAAATTTAAAAAGATAAATATATATTTACGAGTCTTAGAAAGAGAAATATGTAAATTCATTTTTTTTTTTTCTAGTCCTATGCGCTCTGCACGGATTACTGGGGGTGGTGGGTCATATAATAAAATTAATTAATGAACCACTAGATGTATTTAATAATTATAATTTTTTTGACAAATTAACAATGCACCAGGCATAATGCTTTATGCTAATCTTATCCTAATTACTATACATTTTAATTTCAATTATATGAAAAATAAAAATTTACATACAAGCGTATGTGGGCCACATATAGAGAAATAAACAATTTACATCAATTAGAAAATTAAACAATTCTCTCACAAATACTATATATTTTTATTTTTTCAATAAAAGATAATTTGAAATTTATAAATTTAAAATGAGTTTTAATAGAATAAACAATAAATTTGATAAATTAGTGATTTTTTGAAATTTAAAACTAAGATATATAAGAGGAGGGTTCAAATGCACCATGGTTTTGTGCTCCAATTATGCTCCACATCTTTATCTCCGTTTTCAAAGTCCGAACAGTCGATTCGAACCGCTCAACATGATTATTAAAAAAAATATGCTTGGAGACCAAATTTTATATTTTTTGGAACTTTTTAACTATATTATTAGATAGGTACAATATTGCTTTTTTGGATGGTCCAGGATCTCCTGAAAACAGAGATTTTGTATCTACCAAAAAAAATAGTAAACAAATTCTAAAAAAATATAAAATTTGGTCTCCAAGCATATTTTATTGTGACAATCATGTTAAGCAGTTCGGATCGACTATTCAGACTTTGAAAACGAAGATAAAAATATGGAGTATAATTGGAGCACAAAACCACGGTGCATTTGAACCCTTCAAGTAATTATGAATTTTAGTAAGAGAAAACGCAAATTCAAAATTTTTTAGTCTTTGGTCTTTGTTCGGATTACGGGTGGGTCCTATAATACAATTAATTATTGACCCATTGGATATATTTAATAATTATAAAGATTTTGACAAATGCTTTATGAGACGGAGTCAATGAGTCAATGGTCTTTAGACAGAATGCTTTATGTGTATCTTATCATAATTACTACACTTTTAATTTAAATTATATGTAATGACGGAGTCAAAAGTTTCTAGCAAGATGGAGCAAAATTTAAGATGAGATATAAGTTTTAATTATTTTGAATTTTAAATATATTTTTATTAGAGCTCTAAATAACTAGCTATAGTTGCATTATAACTTTTTTGGACTTTAAAAGCTATAGCGCTATCAGCCGTTTTTGACGCTATAACTAGCTATAGATTTTTTTTTTAGTTTTTCCGCAATAACGCGATAATCGATATTTAGATACTTAAACTTTATACATTTTTCTGATAAGAACATAGAAATTGAAGTTTGAGCAGAATTTTACAGTGTGACATAATTTTATAATTTTTTTTAATATCAAGTATAATTTTAAATATTTTTTGAAAAGAAACTTAGATATAAAATTATATCTTCGAAAACATTTTTCATGTGCTCCGCTACTTAATTACAAGATCAACAAATTAAAATTTATATCTACCCCCTCATTTTCTTTCTTAGCTATTAACACAATAACAACATTAGACAAGATATCCTTTAAGATTTGTGCATTAAGATTGTAAATGGGTTAAAATATTTTTTATTTTTTTAATGTTCACCGAAGATTATCAATCGATATTTTCAACAAAATAAAACACAACAAACTAGTAATTCCGCAATCAACTTCTTCTTTTTTAAATAAAAACTGGAGATCAAGTCATCCGACTGTTTTATATTTACAAATAATATTTTTATCTGAATTTTTAATAAATAATCTACATTACTTTACCATTAAATTAAAACCAGATTATGTGCAATCAACTTCTTCAAGCTCGGAATTATTATTTAGATATATTTATCATTCTAAAATATCTTAGATACATCGATCATCTTCTCCAATAGATCGTGAAAATAATTATTTTATTTAGTCCACTAGAATGAAAAGTTGAAAACTAAAATAAGTAACAAGGAACCATATAGATAAAAGTATAATTAAAAATTAAACTAAATGGCCAAATGAGACGATCGATATTGAATATTTATTAGATTTATATTCATCGTTCTAGAAGAGAGATATATGAATATTTCATCTTTTTTACAAGGATATATGAAATATTTTATCAAACCACTATCTAATTTGAGATTTTCCAGGGTCTTTCTAAAATTATTCTATTTCAAAATATAAAATAATTTAAGACCAAGTAATACTAGTGGCAGCAATTTTTCTTATAATCACACAAATGAAAAACATTTATGAAAAACTATGGTAAGATAAGATATATAAATGTGGTGACATTAAAAGAGATGGTACAATGAACCTTGTATTTATTAACTTTAAAGCAAAGAAAGACCCACCATAACAATGTCTCTTTAAATTATTAATTAAATACAAATATAACGACCATTTTTCTATTCCCAAAATAAATATAATATTTCTGAAAGCCCCATCAAGAAAAAATATTGTTTTGTTTGTACTTACATGTATTCATGTCTTGTTACTTTCATAGACCAATTTATTTAACAAAAAATTGCTATTAATTTAACACAATTTTTACATATTCCCCTACAAAACTTTTAAAATACTATATTTGTTATGACATCATCAAGTAGAACTACAATGTTTTTAAGTTCACCAAATTAACTTCAAAACTTACCATATTGGTTTCAAACAACAAATTTTAAATCATTGAAAGTGATGTGTTTAAAATATATAAATTGTTGAATTAATTTATTATAAAGTCAACGGTTAGAAAACGATAAAAAAATTGATGAATAAAAATTAATTTATAAGTCTTTTTGTTTTACCTATTCACTTTATACTAATATAATTCAAAAAATATATAATTTCTGCATATAAACATATCACTCGTGAAATAAATTTAATTTCACTGTTTGAATTCATTGTCAATCCAGTAAAATACGAAGAACATTCTAATTCTACTCTGGTATTAAATATTACATGATTTACATGTTTATAACTTTTCTCAAATAAAAAGGTTTGTATCTTATTTTGTGGTTTTATGGGAGTACCCATGAAATTTATCAGACATCGGATAATGGACCTGTTGGTACACTGAGACAGCTCCCAAACAACAGACAACAATCCTGTTCATCTCCAATTGTATGAATAATAGTTGGACAGTTTAATTTAGACTGGAGCCTCCAGTTTAAGACCCAATTCAATAGTAATACTGGAAAGTCCGGTTCAAGGCAACTGGAACCATCCATTTTTCATATGAAATGGACAGGAGGCCAGCCTTGCAGATTAAGAAGGATAATTTTAGATGAAATGAATGCAATTATTTTGATACTTATCAAAATTATCAGAAATTCTTTTAGCTCTGATGCATGACGTTGCTTCGGCCTAATTTATTTAATTAATTTATGATCACATACTTCAATGAAAAAAATATCACAAATATATATTTTAATAATATTGTAATGAAAATTACGAAATTACAAGTTTTAGGAACATCTGAATAAGCATCAGACAGTTATCAGATTATTTTTTTTCCTGTTGTATAATGCGCAAAAAAATGCACGTGTTATATTTCCAATAGTTTACAAGCAAGCAAAAACAAAATTGTATAATTATATTTTTCCTGTTGTATAAAAATACACAAAAAAAATATGCATATATTGTATTTCCAATATTGTACAAGCAAGGAAAAAAAATGTAAAATTATATTTTTTTTACTGTTGTATAATATTACACAAAAAAATAATATGCATATATTATATCTCCAATATTGTACAATTAAAATTAAGCAAGCAAACAAAAATTGTATACATATTCTATTTATCGAATAACATATTGCTTTAACATAACCAAACATTAATAAATTGAGCCCGCTCATTGGATAAAAATTTAAAATAGGGAGAGCATAAAATAATAAGTATTAACACTTTTATGAAAATATAAATACATTTACAGTGTAAATAAGGAGTGCACATAAAAATTTATTTATCAATTAAAATTGCCATATTACAGCCAAACTTTACAAACTTGTTTTATACGCATGAATGTGTACTGATTAAGATAACTTGCAATTTTTTACTTCTGTTGGCAGCAAAATCCATGTCAAAAAAAGTACAAGACAGAAGCACAAGGTTTCCTGTCTATTCACAAAAAAGTACTTGTCATTGGAATTAATTAAAAATAGCAACAACAAAGCAAGTTCATATCCACAAGAAAGGAATATATAAAGGAGTAGAACTAGGGTGCTCCTAAGCTCACCAAGCTCTTCGTGAGCGCGACTCGAAAACCTATCGAATTGACTTCAAACGACATTTTCAAACTGTTAGATGTTCAATCTATATTAAAATGTGCTTGGAGACCAAATTTTACATTTTTTGGAATTTTTTTACTATTTATTAAGATGGTTTGAAAATCGCTGATTTTATTAAAATTCTGCACCATTGGAAAACAGCGATTTTCAAACCATCTTAATAAATAGTAAAAAAATTCCAAAAAATATAAAATTTGGTCTCCAAGCACATTTTAATATAGATTGAACATCTAACGGTTTGAAAATATCGTTTGAAGTCAATTCGATAGGTTTTCGAGTCGCGTTCACGGAAAGGCTTGGTGAGCTTAGGAGCACCCTAGTTCTACTCTATATAAAGAGGTAACTGATTGAACATCTACAATTAAAAAAAATATCATTATATCAATCAGTGTTTGATTTAATGACAAAATATAACATTTTTGTGTGGTAGGTCATATGTTTGAAATTCAGATGAGAATTCTCTGATGAATATTATATAGTTGGGTTTCATAATAAAAAATTAAGAAAATAAACAGATAGTTATACTGAGCAAATATTACATAGAAATTAGAAATAGATAAAAAGTTTACCAAATTAAAACCAAACTCTACATTACTATTCAGAGCAGGAATTGTTATAATAATAAAAAAGATGAGAAATACACACACACACACACAAAAGAATCTAACAATGGGGCTGATGAACAAATCTCTGACTGAAGACAGAATTTAGTGACAATTTTTACATTCTTGCAAAGTGGTTGGTAGTTTTCAAGGGTCCCCTCAAAGATTTTTAGGTTGATGATGATAGAGTAAAACTGTGAATTCTTTGCTACCATTTTTCTTTCTTGTACTAAAAGAACCACTTTTTTCTTTTCTTTTTCTAGCAATATTATTTTTAGATAGCAATGCTTGCCTTCAAAGCAATATATATGTAGTTGACACTTTAATCTCTGATTTGTTCCTTTATTAGAAAAAGTGCTATATAAGAGAGCATTACAAGTTTTGGTTTCCAACTACTAATATTAGGTTAATTATAGAAAAATAATTTAGATGCCTTATTAATACTAGGCCAAATATATAGACAGAAAATTTAAATAATACTCCATCAGAATTTTATTTATTCTTATATATGTTTCTTTATGTTTTGTAAAAAAATAAAATAAAAATTGTCCAAAACATGATTGCACAATTGGAATTGGTAGTTGGTGAATTGGGTATCACTTGAATCTTTTGAGCTCCAACAAATTACATTATACATATATTTTATTCCTTTAATGTGGTAAGTTAACTTATCATAAACTTAAAAGTATAGGAAACGGGCATCATTAATTTTAACCAACTTTTCCACCTTGACATGCACCATGCAAAAAATCTATTGGGATAACTTGAAACATATGATTAATTTTGGCAAAAAGGAAGAACAATTGGAACTTACCACAATGATTAAATGATATAATTAGTTGTTTATTTATACAATGTTATAGTATGTACACACAGATACTCATTTGACTTGCACTTTACCCTTTTACCTAACTTGTATAGTATACATATATATTAAGGGAAATGTTTGGTACCTATTCCATAATTCCCATTTAACTTTAGCAGGTGCAACTGCTCATCACATGTTATGGATCATAAGAAATGCATGGAAGTTGGAAAGTTATTTAACCAAAGGAAGACTAAAATTTTAATTAATTTCATTAATTTCTTAATTTATTTTCATGGACAGAATTCTGCTTATATGTGTAATTTTTTTTAGAAATGATGACTGAGAGCAGGTTTCCGAAGCGGTTGATCAAAATCGAACGGCCTTGATTGAACACGGTAAAATAGTTGAACTGGTTTCTTTTACCTGAGCCGTCTGATTTCAATTTTGATTGAAAATTGCATTGATTCAGTCATGGAGACAGATATTAGTTATCCAAAATTCTGAATCAAAATTCAATAATTAGCATTCAAACAATGAAAATGATTGGCCTTTGAAAAAAAAATGTAATTACAAAATTTTGCATACAAGTTGTATAAATTAGCTGAAACACCTGTAAGTTTAATAATCTACACTCCAATCCTGTACTATCTCTCTCCAAATGAACAAAAACCCATCAGCACACATATCTTTGCTTAATTAGCCTCTTAAACAAAACCAAAAAAATAAATACAACCCAGTAACCCCCACACAGTCCAAAAAAAAATTCAAATTTGATCATCTAAATGATTGGAGAAGGCGACGATTCCCATACATCAAACACATTATCTTCATTGTGCAGTGCAAACAGCCGATCACCTCCAATCGAAAAATCACAGATCGAACCGCCATAACTCCTACTAAGCGTACTGGTAAGCACATGCTCAGAACCACTAAAAACTGAGATACTGTCATTCATGCAGGAAAACAGCTGTCCATTATGAGTTGCGAGTTTCGGGTAACAGCTTTCTTCGAACGGCACCTTTCGGTTCATTAGTTTGCTCCTGGAACTCCACCTTACACCTGTACCGGCACTGTTTGTGCCAGTACCAGCACGGAGATCGATGAAACCTAGGTCCTCGTATTGGTTTATGACGCATATAGAATGCCCGTCTTCCATGGAAATTGCATGTAGGACCCGCTTGTCTTCTAGGGTTACTACTATGCCAGCATCAGACCATGACCACGGGATGGTTTTGGCACGGAAATCGAGAAGTCCGATGAAACAGTTGTCTGTACGGGGGAATAGAGTGGCGACCATGAGGCAGTTTTTCGAAGGCAGCCATTGCAGTATGTCAGCGTCACCTGGTGAAATTAGCAACAAAATACTGAATTTGTCAAGTAATTGTGAAATAGTGCAGTGCCTTTTATTTGTAAAAGACCCAAATTTTTATGAAAATTTGAAGTAATAGATTGACAGTGACTATAGAAACTTGTAATAACATAGAAATGTACCCAACAAATAAGTACTAGTAAACAATTACTTCAAATTTTTTTTATCATCTATGCCTATTCAAAAGTATTAATTAATGTACTATTATCTAATATGAAAGTCAATCTACATTAAATAAGATCATATCACTTTCATTATTTGATTCTAGTACATGGTATTGATGGAATCAACAAGGGCTAAGTCATTGTTGAAAGGTACATATCATTTGCTAATTGCTCAATATAGTACTAATCATAATAGAACCCCTTTATGTGTTATTATTCATAGGGTACAGTTACAAGTTCTCATATAGCTTCTAATATTTATGCATTGAACTGGTAAAAGCATGCCTTACATCAGTGACCAAGATTGGCCATCCCCATCAAAAAATCAAATTTTTTGTGCATATTTGAATGGACTTACCATAATAATCCAATATATAGTATAAAAAATACAGACTAACAAATAAAAAATAGTTAAATTTTTTGAAAATTTGAGAAAATTACATAAGTTGCTATCACGTACCGAGAGAACAACCAGGAAGCTCATAGAAGAAATCGCCCTGCTGTCCCGTGTTGAGGTCCCACATGCCGATGCCATACTCATTCAGCCTCCCCTTACAACTGGAGAAGATGCGGTTGTCATCCGGGCCTGCTAACGACAGTGCACCTGCCGTGAAGCTCTTTGGTTGCCGGCCGTGCTCTACTCTGAACCGGTGCTGTAATTCCCCAGTTGCAGCTGAAAAGACAGCCATGCCCCCCTCCGCTCTCCCCAGTCGCTCCCGGGCTGTTATGACTATGCTGTCGGCATCTATGTAGCCTACATCATTCACCTATAAGGGCAAATTTGTCATTTAATCATACATTGGTGAAATTGTTTAGTTATGTGTCATGAACTTGTGATTGAGTATCTAACACCAATCTTCAATCAATTGTTCCTTACTATGTGCAAAGAATATGTGGTATTCAAATTGAATTTAAATTTCAAAAATCCGCAATAAATTGCATAAATTGAATGGAAATAATTTTAAGACATAAACTAAAAAACAAAAAACAAAGTAATTGAACCTGTTGATAATCAAGGCTAATAGGTCTCCTCTCCTCTAACATCCAATTATAAACATGCACAACACTCCCATGGGCCACACAGCATCCGCCATCTGGCGCTGCACGAATGGCCGTACCATCACCCGGCGCCCGACCCGGCACCGAGTCAGCCAACCGCAATCTGTTCCCATCAAACGGACCCCACTTTGCATTCCTTACATGATCCAATAGCCCGTAATACAGTGCCTCTCTGTACAAGAGCTTTTGGGGTACATTTGCCGGGATATGAAGCGCCCCGGTGCGTAGGAGGTCTAGAAGGACGGAAAAACAAGCCGGGTTTCGGTCTAAGAAGTATTCGGGTTGACCCGGATTCCAGGAATCGTCTAACAAGGCACCGAGCATGGAATCTCGACCGGCATTTGCAAGGGTTGTGGATGTGGTTTCGAATAATTGGCCTCCTACATTGAACCGAACCCGATCACGGCTTGCCATAGACCTGTATTAATTACATGTAAGGAGGTAAAATTTGAAAAGCTTTCAAATTCAATGGGGAACGAATTGGAAAGTGTAATTCAAATGAATCGATGGAGAAATTAGTTTGATTAATGGAAGGAGAAAAAAGAATTGGTCTTTGGAAACAATTGAAGAAGAGAGGAATTGGGAACAGAGCAATGGATTTGAGGAGAGAGAGAGAGAGGGGGTTTGAGTTTTATGAGGAAGAAGATTAGAAGAGAAGGTCAGATTTTTTCAAATATACAATTAATGTATGTAGGTGGTTTAAGATTAATTAAATTGATTTGAAACCGGAAACAGAAAAAATTTAATTTGAAAGAAAGGATGTCGTGGCAATCGGAAATTAGTACAGATTCTATGTGACAACAATCATGTATGCCTTGTATACTTAATAATGTCCTTGTTAAGGTAATAGTTATAAAGAGTTATCTTTTACTCTAAAAGAGAGGCACTTATTACGAGACATACAATTATTTGAAAATAATACAGAGTTTATTTAGAGAATTTTTTATTTATAGAAATTTATATAAAATAATATATGGTATTAAAATAATTGTTTCCAAATTTAGATGTATAAATGAAACTGAAAATATAAATCGGTTCTAATTATAGAACATACAGTGCATTACAGGCATATGAAAATAACACGAAATTTAGTTAAAGTGTTTTTTAATTGTAGAAATTTATATTAAATAATATAGGGTATTAAAATGATTACTTCTAGATTTAGATGCATATTGAAACTGAAAAAATAATTCAGCTTCAAACAATGAAGTCAAAAAAAATGTTCAGATTCATCAGAGTGCCACAACAACACAAAACACTACACGAAAAATTTGGATCCTCTGTGATTATGTCAGGACATCGTGCGTGTTGTAAGATAACTCAATGGATCCAAATTTTTTTTTTTTTTTATCCATAAATTGGAGCTGGATTTTTTTCAGTTCTGTTTAACACACTAAATCTACGTGTCCTCATTCTAATACACTATATTATTTTTAATTAATTTCTATAAATAAAATGTCCTCGTTTATTTATGTTCTTTATTAATTATTTAATAGGGACAATTTGTCAGTGAAATGCATCAGGGATTACTGCACAGACTTTGTAACAGAGGATCTCATCATTGCTTTGTGCCAATCTGCTGCAGAGTTGTGGGGCCAGTGTGCGTATCCTCTAAGATATCTCAACTTTTGCGTGACCGACGTGTACGGTGTCTATTCGGGGATAGGGTAGGGGCCAGTAATATTTGTGCTTTGAGATTTGTGTAAAACGTATTGAACGGTTGGGATATTCTGAAAAAACACTCAAAGTTTGAGATATCTCAGAGGATGCGAATTTTTTCTCTCCGCCTTTCTCCGTTATGGCAGTTTTCATGTTTGACCCTGGAAGTATTTTAATAAAAAAATATTACAAGTAAATACCTTTTCCGGAAACATGGAAAAAGAAAAGACATGTCTTCTAAAGCAAACTCCGTTTTATTGGGTAACTGTCAACTGTACATTCTAAATTTATAATAAAGTACAAAATAAATTATTTTTATCAAAGTTGCTTAATCTTATCAATATCTCTTATTAATTCTCCTCCTCTTGCTCTCAAAAATTACAAGTCATGAATAAATTACATCTTTTACATTTACATAAAATTTATCCGAGCTGAATTAAATATATATAATAAGAGTCCAACTAGTTATGATTTCAACCTAAATTATAATGAATTATTTTTTGCGATTTTAAAGTTCGAACAGTCGATCAGAACTATTTAACATGATCTCTATATTAAAATATGTTTGAAGACCAAATTTTATATTTTTAGAAATTTTAGAAATTTTTTTTAGATAGGTACAAAATCACTATTTTTAGATAATTTTAGATCATCCAAAACAATGATTTTGTACCTATCTAAAAATATAGTAAAATAATTCAAAAAATATATATAATTTTATCTCCAAGCACATTTTAATATGGAGAACACATTGAGTAGTTTGGATCGATTGTTCGGACTTTGAAATCGCTAAAATTGACTTGTTATAACTTAGTTTAGGCTGAAATAAAAAAAAGATACGCCATATAACACAGATTGATATGCAAAAATTTATTGGCAGCATAGTGCGAATACTTATATTTTTAATTAATATAAATTTCATTTCAAGTCATATAATAATGAAAATTTACAGATATATTCTCCAAATATCAGCCTGTAATTGACATCAAGAGCTTTTAGATACAAAAACAAAAGAAAGATTATAATACTGGCATAGATTGGAAACATGCACAAAATGAAATCGACAACAGATTATTTGTTCAGCAGGGAGCTCATCAACTTAATTGCCAAAACAATTAATGCAGCACATATAATTTGCTTGTTCTTAAATAATATAATTAACATGACAAAGGAAGAAAATGACATAATTTAAGTTCGCCATTTTCTCTTAAATTCTTCATTACATTTCTTGGATAATAATTTTTTTTTTTATCTTACAAAGTATGTTTACCATCTTAACACTTGACTTATTATTCCTTCCTTAAAATTCAATCCATATTAGAGTTTTTTGTCATCTCTTGCTTGAGACCTATCAGTGATCAGGTGGATTCAAATAGAGTTGGTTATCTTTCACATAATCAATGACTTCATCACATATCAGGTACTTTATAGAGAGTCCTTTTCTGATGCACTCCCTTGAAAAAAAAAATATATATATATATCTCAGCTGTTAGATTGTGCAAAACAATAATAGTTTAGACAGTATATATATAGGTTACAAAAAGAAGATTATAATCCCATTATTAAAGTTTTAAACCTAAATGTCAGTTCCAGTCTAGGTCAGGCTTTTACATAATGTACCAACTGTTATTACTGGTAAGAAACAGTTGTTGTTTTTTTGAATAAAAAAATACAGGACAGTGCTGATATGCATATAGTTTTCCCATGTATAGATCTTATGACATTACCTGACTCTTGTCGAACTAATTTGGTTTGGAACAATCTCATCGACCGAGATGATGTTATTCTTGCAAAAATAACAACATAAGTAATGTAAAACATGTTAGCCACATTTGAATTGCATTGATTTTGTGAGCAAACATAAAAGAATAAGAAAGAATAATCTGATAACCATGAAAAACAGGTTTTATATATACCTTGTTTTCACTTAGAATCTCATTATTGCATATTATTTTCTCAATTTCCATCCCTTCTCGACGAATGCAAACTACACCAAAATCCTTGCATATTGTTCTAAGCTGAAACAGAGAAATATTTTGACTTTCCAATTTCTTTTGAAAAAAGAGAATTTTTTGTATACCCCTCAAAAACTTCAAAATTATGTATTTTCCCCTTAAAATTCATAATATAATATTTACCCATCTAAACTTAAAAAACCCACAAATTTACCCAAACTCATTTTAAATTTATAAAGAACTCAATTTGTCTCTTATTAAAAAAATTAAAAATATGTACCTTGTTTAATAAAAATGCTGGTCTTCTAATTTGTCGGTTTTCGAGAACAAGTGGTTCATTTATCTACTTTTGACGTATACACCAGCGTATACATGAATGTCATTTTGTATACGTCAGAAGTAGAGAAATGAACCATTTGTGAGTTTTTGAAGTTTAAAAGGGTAAATATAATATTTATGAAATTTTGAAGGTTTTGAGGGATATGCATGAAATCCCCCCCCCCCCCCCCCCCCCCCCCCCCAAAAAAAAAAAAAAAGTACTTGTAAATTTGAGTAGTTTGATTGATAAGTGCAAATTAGGGGGGTTTTCAGAGGAAGTGCAAATTAGGAAGTTTAATTGAGACAAAATTGGGTTAAACTGAGCGACATAATTACGGGGTTAAATTAGAGTTAATTGCATAATTTGGGTTACCTCATCAGCAATCCAAACTTTAAGGACTCCCCATCTCTCGAGTAGATCTGAACCACATAAAAGCATCACCTTCAGTGCACCTATATCAGGAATATAAATAAATAGATTACCAGAAAAAAAAAATTGGAAAGAATAAGCTATTACAGTATTACTTCTGAATACCGTCTACTAACAATATGAGCAAATTCTAAATAAGCTAAAGTAGAAGTGTTAAGATTACGTACATTGCAAAATAACTATCTAACCAGTTGTTGCCATACATTTCATCGATGTAATTGCAAATCCACTATCAGAGCAATGCCTAGAAAAACCACTATCTAACCAGTTGTTGCCATACATTTCATATATAGATGTAATTGCAAAATATTTGGATATGATAGCTTGCATTGCATGTTTTTGAGGCTAAATGTATGAATGTTGGTTTAATTTGAATAGATCGGTTTGCTATTTTGTTATATGTGCATAATTCAGTATTATCAGAATTTCAAGGTAATCAGGTAATATTAGAATTCATTGAATAGCTGTCGAGGTTACATCTTGGCAGCATTTTTTAAAAGTTCTGAAGTCAATAATTGGCTATCCTGGGTAACACTGAAGTTCAAATTTAAGACATATTTGCATAATTGAAGTTTTTTAAAGTCAAGTAACCCAACTACTAAATAGTATCTACTGGTATTTCTGCATAGGAGCTGGGATTACAAGGTCACAGTCGCCATTCGCTGTAGACCAACTAGGTCACAGTAACCCAGCTCCTATGCAGAAATACCAGTAGATACTATTTAGTAGTTGGGTTACTTGCCAGTATCATAGTGTTACTTGCCAAATTACGAGCTCACAGTAAATAGCCAAATTACTTGCCAACTAGGTCACAGTAACCCAGCTCACAGTAACCCAACTACTAAATTACGAGCTGCGACTGTGACCTCATAATTCTGCATAGGAGCTGGTATTTCTACTTGGTGATACTGGCAAGTAACCCAACTACTAAATAGTATCTACTGTACAACCTTGAGATCCACCTATACAAATATTATGCCTATATGAAATGAGATTGAAATTTATGATCTTTTATCATCATAGTGTGATACCACATACCTTTGTCAAAGATGCCAGATTTAAGCAAAGAA
Organism: Carex kokanica; assembly: GCA_025461125.1. NCBI lineage: Eukaryota > Viridiplantae > Streptophyta > Magnoliopsida > Poales > Cyperaceae > Carex > Carex kokanica. The sequence goes on from JAJGRX010000435.1 coordinate 2,230,221, forward strand.
CTCTGAATCCTTGCAAGAACCTCCAAATTTCGCTGGTAGCTACATTGTTTTGCCTATACTACAAATTATTATATGACAAAATTGTAAGTAAGGAAGTAAAGTACAAAAAAAAGGTCTTGATATGTTATACATTAGACGTGGTAAACTCTGACCCGACTTGATGCAAAACCCACATCTGACACGACTTGGTGATTATGAGAATTGAATCTGACCCAAATCGGACCTTAATCCAAAACCCAATCCGATGTAACGAGTTAGACAAAGTTCAAACTCATACCCAACCGGATCACATCACAATCCAATAAATATGGATTGGGTTAGATGGAACATTGGATGGGTTAGACGGGTTTAATTTTTTTTTTTATTTTGTACAAACCTAATTATGTTCCATTAAAATCAGCATAGGCAATATACATGCCATGGAAATTAGAAAGTTCTATATGTGACCATGCTAAACCTTAGAGCAAAAGTGATGTAGAAGAGCAAGCATATTGAAATTTCGAAAGAAGTTCAAGGTGAGATATATCATATATGTTAGGCAATTTTTTATTTCCAAAGAAATGCATGGCATATGTACAACAACAGGTAATATTTCTGGTAAATATATTGACAGAGTACTTTTTACTTCATGCAGCGCATGAGTCATATGCAGCCCTGCTTTGGTTCTATTGTTTGTGCGCTGCATGAAGTAAATACTGCCCTGTCAATATATTTACCCTTTTTTTAGGGACTGCATAGTTTCCTGTGAATACATGAAATTTTAGAAAGAAATAACTCGAAATTTTTTGAGACCCTTATTGAAGTACCTCCCATGGATCGACCATAACAAAGGATGAGTTCTTGCAAGCTAGCTCGCACATCCCGATCCGATGTATGCCTGATATAAGATCCTGCAAAAAAAAAAAGTTTAGCAGATTTCTTTATCCAAATATTGCCTAGTTGTCTAGTACTTCACATTTTGCAAGTATTTAAGGTTTCTCAGACAAGCAAGGGAAACCTTTAGGAATTTAGATGAACAATACTGGAAAATAAGAATATTTGAGGGAAAGGCAAATTTTACTAAATATAGGCAACTTCCTAAGCTCAAATTGAGAGAAACATAGATATTAGCAATGGTATCTCATGGAGATTGATAAGAAGGATGTATAGGCAGTTCATGGATAAAAAAAATGGAATCTATGGGCCTTTTAATTTCACTATTATGATATTTGTATTTTGGCAGTATATTAGGGTGAACTTGTCAGACAATTTATGCTTTTCGGTTTGTTTGGTTGAACGAAATAAGAGATTAAATTAAACCAAATATAAAAACCGAAGTAATTCAAAAATTCAACCGATCTGAACAATTTAAACCGAAAAACCGACCATTTAATCTAAAATTTGTCAGTTTGGTTGAAAACTAAATAAACCGGATCCAATGAACACCCCTATATTTTGGTGTTGGTTACAAAGAAGATGTCATTTGGATAATCAGAGATAATCTAAAATTAATAGAGATTACATATTTAGAGAGAAACAAATTGAGAAGATATTAGTTACATACCTTTTTCTTGTATTCATCATTTACCGGTGAAAGATAACCTCCAAGTACAGTATAACCCTGAGCTGTTAGTTCGTCCCTCGCCAACTCTAACAAAAGAGAAATTATAAAATTTGGCATCAGCATAGATAATATTTCAGATTAATTTATATAAAATTGTATGAAAAAATGCAACTTGTTCCTGATTAATTTGATTGGTTAAAATTTTAAAATGCAAGAAGCCCAGAAAAACATGGATTAGCTTAAAGCCAAATTTGGTACCAGCAGAGATAATTTTACATTTCTTTTAGATTGTATGGGGTGGTGCATGTAAGAATTCGAGTATAAGTAAAGTGTACGGTCCGTATACAGAGGTATACGGTCCGTGTGTATTGAGTCAGACACAAGATTTAACGAGGTTTGGTACCAACTTGGTACCTACGTCCTCCACACCCACACACACTCTTTTTATTTCTTTTCTTTTTCAATAGATACATTTCCAGGAGGGGGAGAGGAGAATATATAGAGAAGAGAAACAATCTTTTGAATAAGGAAACAAATTAAGGAAATTAATTCTGAGAGCCAGCTGCCGCCTTCCTTCTTTGATCTGGCGGTGCAGGTACACGGTCCGTGTACAGAGACATACGGACCGTGTATAGATCTATTTCAACAGTGCACTGGTGCCGTATAAACCAAAAAAATTAGCAGAAAAATATAGAATAAGAAACAAGGCACTAAAATTCATGACTAAGAGACTTACCAAACATTCGTAAATGCATGTATGTTGGTGGATTGAAGCTTCCAGATGATACCAGTACAGCATATTTAGGATCACTATAAATTTGTATACAAGCTTTTTCTCAAAAATAATAATTATTATAATATTGGATCAGTTTCTCCCTTTTGACTTTCTTCGTCTTTATTTAACAAGTTATGATGATTTCATTAGATTACTTAGGCGATCAATGTACTATGTAAGAGAAGATAAAAACAAAACAGAGCTACAATCCATCCGGTACCAAACCGAAGTTCAGATTAAAACAGGCTGGTACATTGGTGCCAACATGCCAAATTGAATTGTGATCAATCATTTGCCAAGTAACAAATCAGAACTGATGAGGTAAAGAAATTTGGAAGAAATTGAATAGCGTAAAAAATAAAGGCCAATAAAATTGAATGCATTGGTACCAGGGCTGTGACCGGTACATTGCATTGAGCACTGAGGCTAAGAAAACTGATCATTTAAAAAAAGGTCTTAAAATATATAGTTTACTTATCTGAAAGTCTATAATACATTATTCAAATTAATAAACGGGAAAACAGTTTGCTCCTTTCAGAAAACGGTAAAATAAAATTAAAGTCAGTAACAGTATAACTGAACAAATTACAAAACTACCCTTCTAGACAATCAATCTTAAATAAAGAAAACCATAATTGATCACTCTTGTATAAATCATCAGGACAGGAGCAAGCACAAAAGTAATTAAATGATTAAGTGTTTGATAACAGCATATAAGAAAATTATACCTGATTGAGGATTTAGTCTTCTGTATCAGGTCAAGCAATAGCTTGTTCACTGGTAAGGGAATCTCTGCATTTGCCTCCATGAAAAATTGTAATTTCTAAGTGTTACAATACAGATACTTTTTGTAACCCCTACTGGAGTATTAAAGGTTATGATGTCAGAGTCAGAGACATAGGTTGCATAATTGCAGGAATTCATACCTTTTAGATTTCAACCGTCCGATTATAATCTGCACAAATGTTAAAGAGGCCCCATGCTTTCCACCTCGGACTGGATTGGTCCGAATTCTGATCGGACGGTCCGGATCTAAACATAAATGTTCTGTTACTTTGGAGAATATGTCCTCTGATTGCAGTGGTTGGGAGCATTGCTAGTTGCAAGAGGGGCCAAACTTTAGATAACCAAATTCCTAACCACCATGCACTTTGTTCAATTTGCAAAACAAGGTTTAAAGAAACCAAATGGGGTTGTGTTTATCTTTAAAAAAAAAAAAAAAACTGTCAAGTGTCATTAATCCATATGTTCAGATATCGTTTAATTGAAAATGAATAAAGTACTGATATCTGAAAAATACTCTTGAACGACATAAAATGAAAGTCTTTTATTGAAACTGGGAAGTAATAGAAGAAAACTTAAAAAAAAAAATGCAACCTAATTCGAATTTTTTTACACAAAATTGGCCGAAATTTTTATTAATCGAAAAAAAATAAAAAAAATATCGCTATTTGGTATTATTTTGACGGAATTTCGAAATGTAGGTAGAACGGGTTGGTTTATCCCGTCCCACGGAATGAATCATTTTAACCCGTTCAGATTAGCTAATTCGCTAACCCAGCTCCGCCCCGTAATCATCAATCAAAAACTCGGGATGTTATAGATTGTCCCGTCCGATTGCCAAAAAACCAACAAAAAGAAAGTCTCGGGACGTTATAAATTATCCCGTCCGATGCCAAAAAAAACTATTGAGCAACTTTAGCTCGGGACGTTGTCGTATAATGAGAGAAAGCGAAAAGTATATTATCAATGCATTCAATGCTCAATAGTTTATACCGTCATGTATAAACTATCAATGCTCAAAAGTATATTATCAATGCATTCAACTTTGACAAGTTTTTACAGTTTTTTTTTTTCCGGACCGAAATGAATTTCAAGGTTGTTGCTGTGAGTAGGGCTGCACAAAAAATTCGTAGTTCATAATTGGATTCGAATTTGATTCGAAATTTTTTGGAAAAAGTTCGATTCGAAATTGAGTTCGTTCGAAATTATTTCAAACCAAACTTAGTTCGAAATTAATTCAAACCAAACTCAAACGGGACCTAATTCGTTCGAAATAGGTTCGCAAACCAAATTTAGTTCAAAATTAACTCAAACGTGAACCGTTAATTTTTGCTGATAACTTATGTTCACTGATGAAAATATAAACCGTCTAGTCCATAATTGCTTTGAATTTTGACTTCTGAATTTAATTACAAGCTCAAATAAAAAAATTCAACAACAAAACTCAAATAAAAAAATTCACATGTTTATACCAGAAATTTTGATTTTCATGGTAGGATTATGAGTTTTTCGGGTAATCCAGGCTAATGATACAAAAATAGTGTGGGATGTTGAAAACCTTGCTACTGCATCTATAAAGTCATTTGTAGATGTTTAGTAGCTAGTTTAATGAAGCGAAATATATGGCTGAAGCTTTGGATACCTGTGAGGGTTTTTAGAAGGGTTTTTCAGTAGCTAGTGCTTAGTTGTAATGAACTTTAATGTTTTATTTAGGGTAATATTTGGATTTGTAATAATTTTAAGACTTTGGTGATTGTTCTGTACTTCTATTGATATTTAAATTGTACTTTGAATACTTTGAAGTGCTTGAGTTTTTATTTAAATTGTAATTCTATTGATATTTGAGTTTTATTTAAATTGTACTTTGAATACTTGAGTTTTTATTGAAGTGTTGTAATTTCGCACTATGACCCAGTCAGAAGTCATAAATCGTAACGTAACAAAGTTCGTAAAGGTTCGAAATTGAGTTCGTAAAAAATTCAGTTCGAAATTGAGTTCGTTCGAAATTAATTCAAACCAAACCTAATTCGAAATTAATTCAAATCAAACTCAAACTGGAGGTAAGTTTGATTCGGTTCGGTTCGTTTGCAGCCCTAGCTGTGAGAATTCAATGAATTTGAATGAAATAGACTGTGAAATTGGATTGTGTGGAAACAAATCTTTGACAGAAAAATGCCACGCGGATTCAAAATTAATATATCTATATATAATTTCAAATTGGGGGGAGACGACCTCAAGTCTTCTCTGCATGTGACATAAATACTTTTCAAGCTCTAGTACATTTTTCGAAATCCATAAAAGTCACATCATTACTTCCACTTCTTATGTACCAAAAACTGCACGTAAAGTGCAAACGGTACCTAAAAAAGTATTCATGTTAAATGCATCCACTACAAAAGAGCAAAATTCAATCATTTTTTCATAGAAAGATTCTTGAATTTTTTTTATAAACCATAATTGAAAATAAGAATTTTATAAAACCAATATGAATATTTTTTTTTTACAAAAAACATAAGAACTGAAATGTCATTTCGGTCCGAACTTTTTTTTTTTCGAGACCGAAATGGCAATTCAGCCTGAGGTGGTTTCACAGCTTTTTCAAAAAAAAAAAATAAGTGTAGCTTTCGGTGTAACACCCATGGACCGAGATGTCATTTTGGTCCAATGTTTTTTTGGCCAGACCAAAAGGTCAGAAATGTTTGCTTATAAATTATTTAGAAATGTCAGAAAAATAAGTTTGTCTAGAAAGGAGAAAGAAGAGAAGAGAGAAAATGTTGTTTCGGACCGAAATGAATTTCAAGGTTGTTGCTGTGAGAATTCATTGAATTTGAATGAAATAGACTGCGAAATTGGATTGTGTGTGGAAACAAATCTTTGACAGGAAAATGCGGATTCAAATTCATTGAATTCTCAGAGTCGATTTCACAGTCTATTTCATTCAAATTCATTGAATTCTCACAGCAACAACCTTGAAATTCATTGCAAAAATAAGTGACAGCAGCTGCCACTTGTTTTTTTTTTTAAAAGATCTTGGTACAATCTCAGCATCTTTTACATATTATTCTTCAAAATTGAACTTTTTATTGAGAGACGGGATAGCTGCCACTTGTAATCTCGGTGACTTTTCAATGAATAGTTACAATATGTTAATATTCTGATTAATGTGCTGCAAAAATAGATTTAATGAGCTAAAAGCATCGGTTACAATTCATTGATTACTAGATGCATACCTTATTATTTTATAAATTTGTACTAATAAATAACAAAATACTCCTAATTATATAGCACAAGCTTAATTAAGCCATCAGCCAAGTACTAAATTAATGTACAATTTAAGTTAAACAATAAACAATTTCAGACGAAAAATAAGTATACTAGTGGCACATATATATAGCAAATATCAATTATCAACAAGCAAGTAGTTAAACAAACATTGATCCAACAAACCAATTTAAACTGAACAAGTAACATCAATTTGAGCAAATTGCAACCCACAATTAATATATAACAGATCATTTGTGAACAAAATAATAGACAAGACATCAAATGGCAATTGGCGAGTTATATATAGCAAACAAATTAGAAAAAGAAGAAGAAGGATGCTATTGAATATAGAATGAGGAGGGATCCAATTACATCTTTTTTGATGACACATCATGACACCGTTTTTTATATAGGTCAATTTTGCGATTTCAAAATCCAAACATCCGATCCGAACCGTTCAACATGATCACCATATTAAAATGTGCTTGGAGATCAAATTTTACATTTTTTTGAATTTTTTTACTATTTATTAAGATGGTTACAAAATCGCTGTTTTTCAATGGTCTGAAAACAACGATTTTTGTAACCATCTTAATAAATAGCAAAAAAATTCAAAAAAATGTAAAATTTGATCTCCAAGCACATTTTAATATATCCATCATGTTGAACGGTTTAAATCGACTATTTGGACTTTAAAAATGACAGGTATCAAAGTGTGTCATCAAAAAAGATGTAATTGGATCCCTCCTCGTATAGAATATATAATTAAATAAGATATAACAAGTTGAATTGGGTACTTACCAATGCACCATGCAATGGTCCAATTATCTTTCCATCAAGCAATATAGAATTTTTTGCGGTTGAGTTTAACTGCCTTTTTATGAATGATGATTCAAATTATTAAACATAACTTATTTTTAATATAGAAAATAAATCTATAATTTCAAGTTTGCAGTTTGAATAATATTTCTATAAATAGATCATGTGGACTCAGCTAGGGCTGCAAACGAACCGAACCGAATCGAACTTACCTCCAGTTTGAGTTTGGTTTGAATTAATTTCGAACTAGGTTTGGTTTGAATTAATTTCGAACTAGGTTTGGTTTGAATTAATTTTGAACGAACTCAATTTCGAACCGAATTTTTTACGAACTCAATTTCGAACCTTTACGAACTTTGTTACGACTTACGAGTTATGACTTATAACTGGGCCATAGTGCGAAATTACAGCACTTCAATAAAAACTCAAGTATTCTGAATTCTAATTACACAGTACACCAAAGTTTATATCAAAGTTTATTTCAAATATCCAAAGTATTCAAAGTACAATTTAAATATCAATAGAAGTACAGAACAATCACCAAAGTCTTAGAATTATTACAAACCCAAATATTATACTAAATAAAACATTAAAGTTCATTACAACTGGACACTAGCTACTGAAAAATCATTACAGGTATCCAAAGCTTCAGCCATATATTTCGCTTCATTAAACTAGCTACTGAACATCTACAAATTACTTTATAGATGCAGTAGCAAGGTTTTCAACATCCCACACTATTTTTGCATCATTAGCCTGGATTACCCGAAAAATCAGTGAACATAAGTTATCAGCAGAAATTAACGGTTCACGTTTGGGTTAATTTCGAACTAAATTTGGTTTGCGAACCTATTTCGAACGAACTAGGTCCAGTTTGAGTTTGGTTTGAATTAATTTCGAACGAACTCAATTTCGAATCGAACTTTTTACGAACTTTTTCGAATCAAACTCGAATCGAATTACGAACTACGAATTTTTTGTGCAGCCCTAGACTCAACAAATGACATGGAGTCATAGACTATATATTTAACTTGGAACTTTAATATAAATTTTAATCCATGTGTTGGCACCTTTCTGAAAGAAAAGGGTAATTTAAATATTTAATACTGCCATAATTTGCCTTTAGAGGAGCTGATATTTTTATTAATAACCTCTAAAAAAAGAAAAATATCACATATAACCTCGATTTTATTTTATTTTTAAATATAACCTAACCGCCCCCTTGTGGGGCGGTCCAGCTCTTTTTTTTTTTTTTTTAAAACCCCCCAGCGCCCCCACCCCCTCTAACCCTACCCGCCCCAGCCCCCCTGTTTCCTACCCTACCCGAGAAGCACCCCAGCAACCACCCCCGCCCAGCCCCCGCCTCCCCTTTACCCGGCCACCCTCTACCCGGCCTCCCCTCCATCTCTACCCGGCCGCCCCTCCCCTCCTCCACCCCACCACTACCACCCCCACCACCCCCTACCCGAACCAGCCCCCCACCTCTCTCTCGGCCACACACTCTCTCTCTCTCTTTCTTTCGATCGATTGTTTTCGGGTACGTTTACGTAACTTATTCATTTATTTTTTGTAGTAATTGAGGTGTTAACCGTGTGCTGGTTGTTGATTTTCCCGACGCGATTGAATTGATGAAAATTAGGGTTTATAGTTTTTAAATTACGGTTTAATTTAGAGGGTTTAGTTTAGAAATTGAATTGCCGTGTGCGGGTTGTTGATTTTCCCGACGCGAGTAAGTTGATTAAAATTAGGGTTTAGAGTTTATAAATTACGGTTTAATTTAGAGGGTTTAGTTTAGAAATTGAATTGTTGTGTGCGGGTTGTTGATTTTCTCGACGTGAGTAAGTTGATTAAAATTAGGGTTTAGGGTTTAATTTAGAAATTGAATTGTTAAATTGTGCGGGTTGTTGATTTTCTCGACGCGATTGAGTTGATTAAAATTAGGGTTTAGAGTTTATAAATTACAGTTTAATTTAGAGGGTTTAGTTTAGAAATTGAATTGCCATGTGCGGGTTGTTGATTTTCCCGATGTGAGTAAGTTGATTAAAATTAGGAGGGTTTAAGGTTTAGGGTTTAATTTAGAAATTGAATTGTTAAATTGTGCAGGTTGTTGATTTTCCCGACGCGATTAAATTGATCAAAATTAGGGTTTAGTGTTTATAAATTACGGTTTATGATTTAGCGTTATAAATTAGGGGTAAGGGGTAATAAATTAGGGTTTAGGGTCTAAAATTATCGTTTCGGTTCAAAATTCCTACATTATACTTTTTTATATCCAAAATTGTGAAATTTAAGTTATTTGAAAATTGTGCAATGTAGATACTATGGAGAGGGGGGATAGTTCGTCTAGTACAGAAGCTCCCAGTGCATTTGGTGTAGAGGCATATGGTGCAGAGGTTCTCGGTGCAGAGTACCCCACACATGCAGCTGATACATTCAGTCCTCTTCTGTGGATTCCACACATTAAGCACCGGGTCGCGCTCGCATCTACGGAGGTACATTGGTTTTTAAGCAATTTAGTTCAAATTACAGATTTTGAATATGGCATATAGTAAGTCGCTTAGATTGAAATCATTGTTAAATGCAGGACGAGACGATGTTGACCGTGAGACATCGCACCCCGAGATACTGTACGTCAGTCATCCTTTGATGGAGCGGTGCATTATAAATCTCAGGTTATATCAGCTGGCTACCATGCCTCAGAGTAAGATCGGCCAGGCTCTCATGAGCGGGCTCGCGGAGAGATGGCGACTGGAGACTCATTCGTTTCACCTTCCCTTTGGGGAGATGACCGTGACCCTAGCTGATGTGAGCGCTTTATGGGGTTTACGGATCGATGGCGAGCCTATCAGTAGTGTCTCCGACAGTCCACTTCACGCGGGGATGATACAGGAGCTTCTGGGGGTCACGGATCCAAAGGCGATGCAAAAGAAGAAGAAGAGGAAGGAGGAGGAGGAGTTCCGGTATTTGGGGTACTGCATTATCCTAGCAGCGCTCCGCGATCACTTCTTCCAGCATCGGATCACGGCCGAGACCACTGATTTGGAGGCCGTCAGGAGGTAATCATTAAAATCTTGAAATTAAAATATGTTATGAACTCAACAGTGAAAACCATTATTTATCTTAACTATTTTATATTTTTAGGTATGTGAGGGCCTTTGTGATGGATCTCTGTGGCAGCGTCATGTTCGTGGACTCCAGCGGTGACGCGGTTCCGATTATGTTCCTCTCTGCTGAGAGAAATTGAGAGTCCATCGAAGTGGAACTGGGGCGGAGCTGTGATCGCCCACTTATACCGGAGCTTGTGCCATGCTTGCATGGTAAGTTTTCACAAATATTTCGAAATTTTTATTACAAATATTAAGGTTCAATAATCACCAACATTGCACCTCATGTCCAAAATATAGGTGAAGAACATGCAGATCCACGGACCACTTCTTCTACTCCAGCAATGGTCGTGGTCTTATTTGCCGGTATGTCGGCCAGTTCGTCCGTCTCTTGACCCATTCTTGAGGAGATAGGATGCCGAGAGGTGTCCCGCGTACGGTGCCATATGGGGCAGTCACCACACGTATGAGAACACGTGCAAGGGGAGAACTGTGGGGATTTCCTATGTCCGGAGTCAGCTCCAGATGCTTCACGAGAGTAGTGTCGACTGGTTCCCCTACCGTGAGTTCTACGAAAGGAACGCATTTTGTCGACTGACATTGGAGCAGAGAGATCTCTGATTTTATCGGGGGCCGTGCGTATGTTACTGGATTGTTGAGTTCACATATACAGATTGTGTGACCCGACAGTTTTGTTTGGACGCATTTGTCCCGGAGTTCCTAGAGCTGGGAGAGAATGAGACCACCAAGCTGCACAAGTAAGCTAAAATTACTTAATTGCTTGTATATTTCGTTACTTGTTCAGTCCTACACGTTATTAACATTTTTTTTAATTTAAATGTATTGCAGGACTAAACACAATAAGCCCAATGTCGACTGGAGACTGCATTTCGCGGATCATTACCTCCGAGCACGGTCTCCGCAGTATCACATATGGTCTCCTCCTACGGCGGATGATGTCACACTGGGCGCAGGTTCTGGGACCTTGAGGTACTTAGTCTGGTACCAGAGGTGGGCCATGTAGGGTTTTGACGGTTCAAACCCATTGATTAAGTCTGTTGGGGTTTTGACTGTTCAAACTCATTTATCTGCTTAAGATGCGGAAAGAACGTAAAACAAAAATTTTACTTCTAACTTAAGCCAAGGACAGATCTACTCCTTAATTGATTTCTAAAACTTTAATCTATTTACCAATTAAATAGATTAATATAACATGTTTATACCTTGTTTCCAAATCTCAGTTGGAAAGCAGACCGAGCGTGAATAGCTACACCTGGGAATGATTCGCCTCGGAGTATCAGACGTCTGATACCTCTATTGGTTATCCACCAGGAACTACTAGAGAGTTGGTATTTCTTTTGCCAGAAATACTATACCAACGGTATTCGAAAAGTCGCAGTTTTCGGTAAATCACTATTCACTGAAAGTACGAAATTTCTGACAAAACACTATTCACAATAATAACTTTTATTCTCGCAAGAATATATATATGGATTATCAGATTTTCTGCAAATCACTATTTGGGAGAGAAAATTAGATACGAATCGAATCGGATTCTGATTCGTACTTTGATTTGAACTTGGAAACAACTTCTAATTTCTTCTCTCATTTCATGGCTTGAAATAGGCCAAATTGTGGCGGTTTGCCGCCACCTCCTCCAGGTAATTTGATTTTGTCGTACACAATTATTTCTCGTTAAAAAACTATTCTCATTAATTTATCTTTAATTCTGTAGTGGATGACTCAGGTTGGGGCTTCCACGAATGTGTGTTGAATAACAATTGATCAGAGTCAAAATGATGATGAATTACATAGGGTTTTGGCTTAGGTTTTGCATATTATCTCACACTTATGTTTAATTAACTAGAGAAAAAGGCTACTGTCGCCCTTCTTTATGTTTTATTGCAGAAAACAGGTTTTGGGACTATTTCACAACAAATGGAGCAAGAATCAGGTCAATCGGACAAGCGACGCTCATCGACTAAGGCCCTGTTACGGTCCGTACCAGTTGATACGAACCTAGCCGGATACGGACCAGGAGATGGTGTGATACGCATTAAAACCTTCAGCGACAAGGTGTGAATATGGACCGTATCACCTGATACGATTCGTAATCAAGGTGCCCTTTGGGGAATAACTGCCACAGACGTGTCCAGATCGTGTTTCTTGGCCTCCACTCATCTCCAGACATCCCCTCACTCCTATATAAGGCCCCTGGACAGAAGAGGAACTGATCTTTGTAATTTTGGTAATTAGGGTTAGATTTGATTGAAGTGAGAAAGAGAGGAGTGTTGTATGATGCCGTTCCGCGGCTAAGTTCTTTTCTTAGGGGCTAGGCAGTAAACCTTGTTACTCATGATGCTTTGATATATATTTTTTCTGTTGAATATGATTTCTTGTTGTTGATTGAAATGTTTTTGCAATTTATTCTCCCTTCACCTGATTTCGATGATCTAGTTTAATCCTAGGATAGTGACAGTACTTTATTGTTAGAAAAACTATGATGGACGAGTTAGTCTCGTTGGGAGCCATTAGATTTATGTGAAGAAAACCTTCGCGGGGAAACCATAAATCAGAACCACAAAACGCAAACCAAGTTCTGTCATTTGCGTAAGATAAATTGCAATGTCCTATGTAGTAACTTGTGTATTTAAGGGATCTGTCATTTGCGTAAGATAACTCGCAGTGTCCTATGTAGTATCCCGGTGGAAGTCCCGTCATTTGCGTAAGTGACTCGCAGTGTCCTATGTAGTGTCTTCCATTAACAACAACAGGTAATCAGACCCGACAGAAGTAGAATATCAAAGTGGATTGAGTAGCAATGGTGTGCCGAAATCCTATGAATTCTCATCTCTATCTTTATTTTAATTACTTTTAATTGTTGCCAAATTTACATTGATCACAATTCCAAACTCTCAATTTTCAGATTTTATCTAGCCTTTCGAAAGATTGTGATTTAATCGTTCAAGACTGTAGACCAATATTCCCTGTGGATCGACCTCGATTATACTACTCGATAAGGATTGTGCGCTTGCGATCCGAACTGATAGCATTTCCGAGTTTATAAATTTTAAAAGAAACATCGCTCTCTTTTGAGTGATCAACAATGCGTGGAACGCTTACTACAATGAGTTTGGAGTTCCGATGCAGATTGGCCAAGTAGCAAAAATTTATTATTTAATCAACTTACTAGTTATTTGTATGTAGTAAAACTAACATTGTTTACATTAAGGATGGAGCTCCCCTACGACGTGCCACCCCGGAGTTCACTATGGCTGACCTTACTGGAGATGATGCCGGGGATGAGGGACCGAGCCTCCACATACCACGATATCCGGAGGCCAGACAACACGACGACGAGGCCAGTGGGAGTGGAGCATAGCATGCATATGCCTTTGCATCTGCTATATTTGACACACCGCCTCCTCCGCCTACGTATCCATCGACTTGGGAGGCCGACCCATGGGAGATGCGTACTATGCCGGCGACCTCCCCACTGGTGGAGGATCCATGGGCCGAGGCGGATACAGCCGCACAGGAGGAGAAGGTTCACGTGAGGTGTGTACAGCTGCCCAGGGACCGCCATCCACCTGATAGGTTGGATCTCTCTGGTCGTCGCCCTCGCCCTCGTCATTAGGTTTTTTATGTTTTGTAGTTTGATAGGTTTCTACTATTGTATATTCGGTCTGGACTGTTTTGTTTGAGTTGTGGACATTTATATTACATAGTTTGGATGTTTTTTTGGTGGACTTACTATTTAGATTACATATTTTCCACTATTTACCACGTTAGCCAAATCGACAATCAATACAACAGCCGTATAATCGACAATTATTATAAAAGAATCGACGGTTCTAACGTCAAACGACGCATCCAAACTCAACTCAATTTTATTGAAAATTACAATAAAAAAAATTAAGCACAAGTATGTCATTTTTATATAAAAATTACAATAGAAAAAATATATCTTACAAAAATAATATAAACTTAACAAAAATATATATCTTATAAATATATCTTAATAAAAATATATCTACAAAAAAAAATATTTTAATATATTTATAAAAAAAAAAATATATCTTATAAATATATCTTAATAAAAAGATATCTTAATATATCTATAAAAAAAAAATAAGCGAACCGCCTGCCTAGGGGCAGTTAGCTATAGGCACTGGACCGTCCGCCTAGGGGCGGTTAGCTAGACACAATGGACCGTCCCACAAGGGGCGGTTAGGTTATATTTAAAAATAAAATAAAATCGAGGTTATACGTGATATATATTTTTTTTTTAAGATTATTAATAAAAATATCGGTTGGAGGAGCTTCCTTATAATATAACCAATTAACCCACCTTCAAACAAAAAAGAGAAATCTCATGCTGAATCTGAAATAAATGGCAGAGGCAGCTGTGAACTTTATTTTGGAGAAGCTTCGTGATGTCGCACTCAACAACGCTTTGGAGGTGTATCATGTTAAGGATCAGGTAGACCTGATACAACGGGAGTTTCGCTTGATTCAATGTTTTCTTAGACATGCCGATTCCAAACGAAAGAGAGATCCATTGGTGAAACATTGGGTAAATGAGATAAGAGATGTCGCCTACAGAATAGAAGATGTGATTGATACCTTGCTATTAGAGATCGACGAGAACCAACCAAGAAGTTCTGGCATTATAAGTGTATTTAAGAATCTCGTAAAGATTCCCTCGAAACTCGAGCACAGTGATGAGATTAATAACATCAAAGAGACCCTCGAGATGATCTATAAGCGTAGAATACACTTGGGGATAACAGAAATGAGCGATGATAGCGTCGACAGTGATTGGTTACCTTTTAGGCCGACCCAACTTTGCGACATTGATGTTTCGGAGGTTGTTGGTTTTGATTCTGACAAGAACCAAATTATCAGGCACCTGTTAGATAGGAGCATTCAAAGGCGTACTGTTCTCTCGATCGTGGGAATTGGAGGCCTCGGGAAGACTACACTGGCTCAGAAGGTTTATAAAAGGTTATATATGAAACATACAAAATCTGAATATACTTTTGTAAGGTTTAATTTCTGGAGCTGTACTAACGGTTTTACCAGAAAATCCCAGACTGGCTGAATCCAATCCATTTTTGCTAAAGTTACAAATTGGAACTTTATACATGTCCTATTATTTTATTATTTTATTTTTTTTAGGAAATGATTAAAATATTTTTTTCTTAGTTAATTAGATAGTTACAAATCTAGCCAGGAAGACCGTCAAATACCATCATTATGTTACTAATTTCTCAAAAATATTAGTAAAATAAAATAAAACAGTGCATCCTGCCTAGTTCAAACTTCAAACACACAAATACCAGAAAAACCAGCATTGCAGAACCATGGGGGCTCACATGTTGTTAAGAATATATAAAATTAATTATGTAATATTGAAAATTTCAAAATAATTCTTTTATTCTCACTCTGTCAAATTGTGTTTGTACCCACAGTGCTGAATTGGAGAGGCAGTTCGACTGTTGCGCATGGCTGTCAATCTCTCAAAAGTTCAATCTAACTAACCTCTTGAGAGAAATTCTTTACTCAGTCGATCCTCAAATAAAATTCAAACCTCAACCCGTTAAAGATGAGGATTTACCCATGGAGCTTAAGATATTCTTGAATGAGAAGAGATACCTTATAATCCTAGATGATGTGTGGACAGTTGATCTGTGGAATCGACTGAGAACAGTATTACCAGATACGAAAAACAAAAGCCGTGTGCTAATTACTAGCCGATCTCTTGATGTAGCTACGGCGGCTGATCCCGAAACAACCCCTTACAAACTACCTTACCTAAATGAAGAGGAGAGTCTAGATCTCCTCCTAAGAAAAGCTTTTCCACATAAACAACCTGACTATAATCCTCCAGGTCTCATGAAAGTCGCAAAACAATTAACAAAAAAATGCGGTGGATTGCCGTTAGCATTGGTTGTGGTTGGTGGTATCCTCTCGAGGAGAGAACCTAGTTACAATGCATGGAACAAAGTGAAGCAAACCTTGGATTGGCACTCGGAAGATGGTGAGAAGTGCATGCAAATACTCGCGTTGAGTTACGAAGACCTGCCATACAATCTCAAACAATGTTTCTTGTACTTCTCATCCTTTCCTGAAGATTACGAGATGTCGGCAAAACATCTTATTAGAATGTGGATAGCCGAAGGGTTCATACCAAAAGATGGAGTTGCAACATTAGAGGAGAAAGCTGAGGTTGTTCTTCAAGAGCTAGTGCAAAGGTGCATTTCTTTGAAAATTAATATTTTTGATATTTGAGTTTGATTTTGTGTAAAATAATTAAACAAAATATAAAAAACACTCCTATATATCCAAATTAAATTTTATTAATTTACCATAATATTTATCACAAACAATCATATAGCAAAATTTTCCGGTTTTCCCTCTTATTTGGTATCATTTAATTTGGGTATAAAATATTAATGCAGGTGCTTGGTTCAAGTTGTCCAAAAATCTTGGAATGGAGACTGCAAAATTTGCAGAATGCACGATCTTTTACGTGATTTAGCTATCCATGAAGCAAAGGAAACTAACTTTTTTACCGTATACTCAAAAGAGGAAGATGGTAGCCATCTGGTCGACAAACCGGCACGCCGTGTAGCACTACAATTTTGCAGTATGACGGCACATGACACCCAATCAAAACATACCCGTTCTTTACTCTTTTTCGGGCAATGTATTACAAAATATCATGGCTTCAAGCTACTCAGAGTGTTAACCATTGAGCGTGTCCGTATAAGTGAAAAAGATGTCATTTATGAAGGGGGGCTAGAGGGTTTGATCAACTTGAGATATTTGGGTTTTAGATACTGCGAACTGCCACAAAGATTCTTTGAGTTTTCCTTTAGTTCCTTTAAAAATCTAGAAACACTTGATTTGAAGGAAACCAAAGTTTCCCACGACGATCCTAGTACCTGTTATTCTCTGTGGCAAATTCCAAACCTGCGGCATGTAATTTCCAAGAGCCCAATGTATTTACCGTCAAGATGGGATATTTTTAAAAATCTACAAACCCTAAAATGGGCAAGGCTCCAAGAGTTTCATGCATTGGAATGTAATATTGTTTTGCGCAAAATAGGGCTCGAGCTCAGTACGGGTTCCGGAAAAGAATGGGATGTTCTAAAGGACCTGCTAATTCGAATGGAGCAATTGGACTCGCTTGCTATAAGGTTAGATAGCGGCTATGTAAAATTTGGGATTGTTGGCACAAATAAAATGCCATGTCATGAGACGATACAATGTCTATACCTTGCAGGCATGTGGCCAACAGGCATTGTTCTTACCTTAGAGATGCTTCCAACAAACCTCGCCAAGTTCACACTTGCGAGCGCTAATCTTCGACAAGATCCGATGCCGGTATTAGAGAGGCTGGAAAGCCTCCGGATACTTCGGTTATTGGAAGACTCATATGTCGGGAGAGACCTGATCTGTTCAACCGGAGGGTTCCCTAGCCTCCAAAAACTAGAGCTTGAAAGTTTGCCAAATTTACAAAATTGGCACATAGAGGAGGGAGCCATGCCTGTGCTTCATCACCTTAAAATTGACTGGTGCGACAATCTGTGCATGCTTCCTGAGTTGCAAATGGTGAGAACTCTTCAGTCTCTAAAAATATCTCATCCGTCGCCAGAGTTACAGAGAAGAATGCAATCAGAGGACCAATACAAAATCAGACATATCAGCTCTGTGGATGCACAGAGGTAACGATATGCGGTGATACGTCAAGTTTCTGTAGTTGTAAAATTTACTTAACAGTGCTGCTATGATTAAGTTTTCTCGATGACAAACATAAAACGTAACGAAAACCAATGTAAACTGTCCTTTCAAGGAATGTCGAAATTTCAAACATGCTGATACAGCATGTACCAGTACCAGTACGAGGGGTTGTCCTCTGAATTTTTGCTGAATGTTGTTATCTGATTTCTATTTTTGTGGTTTCCATGTAGGGCCAAGTGTAAGACACTTGTTCCTAGTAAATGGAATCAGGGGTAAGTTTTTTAACAGAGTAGTTTTGGCTTCATGCAGCGCACAGACTATAGAATCAAAACTGCGCAATATATTGGTTCATGCGCTGCATGAAGCCAAAACTACTCTGTTAAAATCTGTACCCCTGGAATCAGGCAGGGTTACCCTTGCTTCATTCCGAAAAAGGACAAGGTAGAGTATATTTGACAACCTCAATGGAAACTAAGTAATAGATAAATTTACATACAAAAATTAAGTCTTTGGAAAATTTATTAAACAACCATTACTTGACATATTTCTTTCATCTTTGGTTAGAATCCAAATTAAGAAAATAAAACATATTTTATTCCCATATCAACGCTTCACAGCGACATGGTTGGTCTGACAGTGGCATGATTCGACAGTTCATCTTATCATATCGGGTCTGGATCTCATTTGGATCCGAACAAGGGATTGGGGCCCACATGAATGATATTAGTACTCTCAGATTGAAGCCAAGAAAAGAAGTCTAGCACAGTTTGTCCTTCTAATTTTTGTGAAGTGTAATCCATGACTTTGTTCCACAAATCACTAACATTCCAATTTTGATTTGCAATCCATGCAATTACCTGTCATAAATGAAACAAAATCATGTCATTCCTCTTTTAAAGTTAATAATTCGTCTCTTTACACACACATAAAAGTGTAAATTGCCCAAAATTTAATTAATATAATAATAGCAGATGCAATTCTCATGTTGGAATACCTTTTCGGCGCTCTGCATGGATCCTTCATTAAATGTGTAATAATGAATAAACAGCCTCTTTGACTGTGCCACAAAAAGAAATATCAAACATACTCTCACATTAGGATTGTTGTGGGTTAAAATAACCATTTATAAATGTCCTAAATTTTATATTAACACAATTTATTACATTTTGTGGGTCTTTCTGGTAAAGTTGTATTAAAACTTCCAGCTGGGGCTGAAATAAATTAAGTAGAACCAGAGAGATGAAAGTATTTCCATAATTTTCTTCTCCTTTCTCCTTTGCTGCTTGAGTTAAATATTTTGACTAAAACCCTAAAATATAACAATTGTAAAAAAAAAAATTATTGTATGCAATCGAAACATGGAATGCTTTCTTCTCCAATAATAAAGCAAACAATGCTTTGTGCATGTGATACTTATTATTTTTTTTTAACTATCCTAGAACATCTATTGCACTTGCCCATAAACATGAAATTCAGGTTTTCATGGATTTTCACCTAAATGAAGTACCTGTGAAACTGCCATCCACTGAATCATGCATTTAATTTGTGGGTCCCCACCAAATATCCCACACCCCCAATTTCCAGTTGCAATTCCAACATTTGCATTTGCATCTGAATTCATAGATGAGGGTTTGCACTCCTGAAAATTGCATTAGCCATGAAGCCTTGTCAAAATGCTGCTGGAATCATATAATATGTAAGAGAGCTACTGAGGTTACATAGTGGTACATTATATTCTGGTTTGTCTCATTTATATTACCAGTCAAGAACAGTAGAATTTATGCAGTATTAAGGAATATCTTATAAAAAATATGTACCATTCTAAAAAATTACAAACCTGGGAATCAACAAAGTTAGACTCATATTTTGATTCCATAAATCCAACAAATGCTTTGTTTACTTCCCTGTAACAATTGTAAAAAAAAAAAATTATCCTTGATGATTGAACCAAATTTAAAATAAGTAAAAAACTAATGAACAAAAATATATTAAATATTTATACTAATTAATTAGTAAAGCAATCCAATTTTTATTTGTTCACTATATATCTATTTACAACCTCTCCAAAACATTGTTTAATTACAGCCTAGTCCTAATTTATAGTGATCATGGAACACATAAAAGAAGACGGTCTGAATTAAAAACATTTGTACCGTTACTGTACCATACCCATATACCTTAGAAGAAACTTAGTTTCGTACTGCACTTCTAACGGTTTATTCAACGCGTCCATGGCAAGTATCCTTCTCTTTCTTCTTCCTATCAAATCAACAGGCTTTGTATCCAAGTATTCACCGGCAAAACGAAATGATGAAGCATACCTATTGGTGAAATGAATTCGGGTTAAATTTCTTGTTAGACTTAGTTATAGTACAGTTGTCTGGTTAGTTAGAACTTTCTAGTCATATATATATATATGTTTAATACTCTTCTATATCTTTTTTGGTATAGTAAGCCCTCTGTTTTAAACTGGTACAACTGTTGTTAGGAAAACAGAAAAGATGCTGCTAACCCTGTGTACTGTGAGTATCTTTCAACTCCCACAACTTCTATAGCTTCATTTTCTTCCATGCAAGCTATAAACAACAACCCTACAACAAGTTCTGGATTTGTCATGAACCTGATTTGCTCCTGTAGTTTCATAATTGAAAATTAGAAACTGTAATTTCAAAAATTATGCTAAATTAAATAATATGGTGTTCAGAATAACATTATGTGTTATTTTACCTAACTTAAATGTAAATATGAAAAGAAGTAAAAATGTGCAACTTATTTAGGGTATATATGAAAAGAAGTAAAATAGAAATGTGAAGAACCTGTACGCAGCCCATATAAATTGAATTGAGTCCATAATATTTATTTGAAAAGACAATTTCAAGAGCTTCATGATGCTGATCTTCAATTGAACCCGAAGAAAAAATCTACATAATGAAATATTAAAGATTAAAACTAGCCAAATCAAGTAAGAAATGATTAAAACAATCTAAACCTAAAGTATACCTGCATATGACAAAGAATGGTGTCTGAATTGTTCCAGAAATCGGCATCATAGCATGGGGGAAGCACCTTTCGTTCAAATGATATGATCCCTTTTGGTAAATCTTTGCAAATCTTCTGAAAGTAGTGCACAAAGCACTTCATCTTTTGATGCTGGAATTGTCTCCGGCCATTGATGAGGGTCCTGATTGTGTAAATGACATGCGATTAGGCGAAAATTACAGTTCCGTAGGTTGCTATTTTATGCAAATTGCACATGTAAATATAAGCTTTTCCATTTGATTATTAATGTTAATCTTCTTAGTGTCAAACACAACATGAGTTCGATGCAAGCTCATTAATTATCATTTTATTGTATTCATAATTAATTAAAGGATTCAGTTTTCTCATTGCATTAACAATTTATTTTCAAATATTAAAATGAAAAGAGGCAACTTCATGTTGGTATTGTTTAATTATTGCAAGAACAATCCACGTGCCCATAATTATCAATGGTTACTTGCTAATAATATGATCTTGAGAAGTAGTTTACGCGAACAACTCGTCAAAATTAACGCGTGATAGATGTGTTGAGACTCTATCTTTGGTCGGGAAGAGGCAGAAAAATGCACAAGCAAGCAGAGCAGCTATCAGTTCCTAGGACAAAATTGGAAATTTTCAATTTAGTACTTTCTGAGAAAATAATGCCCAATAGAGAAAAAGAAATTTGGCACTGAAGCTACTTCTATTCCAACTTCTTATTAAATATACTAATGCTGCACCACCAAAGCTTTATATATACTACCCCAACTTGCACCTTTTTTTAAACAAAAAAAAAGATACCAATTTGCAGTTTTTTCCCTGGTTAACACCAACTACGACCAATAGTGATAAAGAAATTCTATAAAAGTATGATAATGATGATGATCAATAGTTCATTTACTCGATTTAGAATCACAATTCCTGCTTCTTGTGAACCCAGAACACGAAGTTCGCATTTGTCGATTGCAACTAGTTTGTTGGATTTACAATAATGAGCCTGTAGCAGAGAAGGTAGGCGCAATAACAGTGCAGCCAAGCTGGGGACAACCTCGTCAAACCACACTTTTGCTTCATCTCTAGACAAGTGCTGTAGTCAAAATTCAAGAAAAGAAAACAATTCCTCCATGTAAAAATTATTTAGTGCCAAAGACTCAATCATCTTGAGCAAATTGTAATTTTATTATCCGGGACTTACATCTCCAATGTAACTCAAACTTCAATGAATCAAATAATGGCTAGCTAGACCCCTATTTTCTTCAAAAAAAAAGTGCCAAAGTCCAAAAAAAGATCAAAGTAATAATTTAGAAACAGCAATTTACTTTATCAAAGAAGAAAGATAAACCATTGGAGGTGGCATAAGCAAGAGGAGGCTGTGAAGAGAAATCAAGTTCATTACGGAGGTTATCTATAAAGTCGAAGAATTTGGAGCCGGAGTCGACATGGCTGACAGTAGGACCCTTGGTCAGGACACAGAGAGACCTTTCGGCTTCCTCAGGCCAGGTGAGATGAGGGGAGGAAGATGTTGGAGAGAGAGATATAGGAAGAAATGGTAAGATTGATTTGATACCGGAGAGGTCATCCATTAAAGGGAAAATATTGATAGATAGAGGAGAGAGTTTAGTCTAGACACTCTGTAGTATGAGAATTTAATTTGCATTGATTAGCTCTTGTGATATATATGATTTATAGCCCATTAAATTAATAAGTGGAGCGAAGGGATCTGGGCATCAGACCAAATTCGGTATGAACCGTTCGATCCACTTTAAGATTTGAGCACCTGTTTAGGGCGGCTTCTAATTTTATTTTTCTGCACAAATCTCGACATAGATTGAACAATCAAGACCATGCATCAAATAGAATTTGATCCGATGACCAGCATGTATATATATATATATATATACACTCTATGCTCCAATTAATAAAAAAATAAAATTGCCCTAAAAGTAAAGATAATTAAACTTCATTAATCATTGGTTGATTCACTTGCTTGGTAATTTCCATGAGATATCAAATTTCTATTTGTCCAATTCTATTATATTACGTCTAGTTGGAAAATGATATAAAGTCTTGTAATAAGCAAGTGGATCCACATGTCACCGCCATAATTTGCTTTAGTACGTATATAGCTTTCATCTTATTTTGTTTTATTAGCAAAGTCTGTGTCATGGTTTACATATTGGCCAAATTGCGAATAGTTCTTATGGATTAGTTTTGGTTGGTAATTTCACGTGAGAAATCTATGGATGAGAAATTTGAGATGAACTCTTCATTGGTTTAAACATTCATAAATGTAAATGTAATACTAGCATATGCAAAAGTTCAAGCTAATAATAATGGGCTCTGTATATTTAAGAGAAATTATTTTACAATCGATGTCAATTATGCACTCTATATTAATTGTATTTAAAAAGTATTAATTATACGTAATGTTCAAGCTATTTATGTCTGACTTCAAGGTCAAACAATGCAAACTATTGTTCCAATTGCATTTGTGGAAGATATTTGCCATTCCTATTTTCATATTGTGAAGAGAGATGAATTTCAAATTTAATTTACATACTTTCACTATTTAGGCTCAATATTCATTGAAAAATAATTAATGAACAAATTAACACATAAAACAGTGACACGACTACAGAACACAACATATTAAGAAATAAGCGAGTTTGTTGTAGTATTCGTACTAGTAACTTAGCAGTTCGTACCTGTTAGTTGTATTCATACCAGTATCATACCGGTTCGTATCAATATCTATGTGGATGCATATGGATATGGTACTGGTATCATATTGAAATCATTCTTTGCAATTCAGGGCCAGACAACCCATTTGACCCACAAATACTAATAATAAATATAAATAAATATGACATAACCGGGTTTACAGACTTTACACCCATAAGAAGCCATCCTCTGCATTAACTTATTAGAGCATCTACAACGGAGCAAACGTTTAGAAATTGTATATAGCAGTCTTGTTTATTAATA
This sequence comes from Carex kokanica, assembly GCA_025461125.1. Classification (NCBI taxonomy): domain Eukaryota; kingdom Viridiplantae; phylum Streptophyta; class Magnoliopsida; order Poales; family Cyperaceae; genus Carex; species Carex kokanica. The sequence goes on from JAJGRX010000435.1 coordinate 2,254,261, forward strand.
GAAATTGATTCAATTTTAATTTCTTAACCACCGCATTCCTGAAATTAGTTTTAGTTTATTCGCCTGGGTTATGAACCAATCAGAGAAAGAGAAAATCTTACATGGCTTCGGATAGCCAATAGGAATAGATAGCAATTGATTTCTTAATAAGCAAATGGAGCCAAAAGTTTCTAAATAAGAAATTGTCCTGCAGCCCAGAAATTCAATTAGCAATTGACACGGAGGATTTAGCAATTACCGATGGAAATGCTCTTAGTAGAGTTATAGTCCCCATGGTGAATTTATTCAAGAAAAATCCTGAATTACACATCTTAGCATGGATAGAGAAAGCCATATCTAATTGACCAGCAGTAGAGATAACTTGAATTAATGCATAATAAGTGACTTTTGTTGACCTAAAACCGAACTCTTTTAACTGGGCCATAATCCATTATAGAAACACTTGCGAATTAATACATTGAGCATTTTACCGAGCACCTCGTGGTCATCATCTCTGATCTCCTTAAGGAACTCACAAGTGACCCTGGTTCTTTCATCAAACCCTAGAATCTCAATCAGGGCATCGTATGTGGATCCCATATGGACATACCCAATTTGCCGGCCAACCCAGATGAAGAACTTGATACATAATTCGGAGTTTTTGACACAATTAATCACCTCAGTCACTAAAGAATCATTCAAATTTTCTCTGAATTGCCTCAGAATTTCAGGATTTTGTTGTCAAACGTGTTGCTTCTACTTGCCTTTACGACCTTTGAAATCAGGATTGAATCAGGTGAGAAATTAAAGGAAGCCGAACCAAGAGGCAACCTCGTACTAGTCGTCTCTTTTAAAAAGGTGAAATCTTTAGCTGAAAGAGACATGTCAGATTGCTTCTCTCGATCAGAAGAGGTCTCAAAATCGGGGTCAATTAAGCCAGTTAAATCTTCCCAATGAGAAGAGCAGGTCCTCTACCTTCTCTCTCCCTCCGGAGGCGATGAAGGATCTTGTTTGGGCGGAGGGGATGCGATCGCAAAGGAGGGAAATGATAGGTTGGAGAGAGCGAAGGAGTGGTGGGTGATAGGAGAGGGAAAGGAGGTCAAAGAGGAGAGCGGTGAGGCAGTCGACCGTCGCAAGGCGTGGGGTGGGAGAGACACTAGGGCTGTTTAGTGTTTTTTAGAGCTATTTTTTTTCTATCGGGGAAGAAAGAGTGGGTTAGTGAGCTAAGTTGGGAACTTGGGATAGGAGGACGATTAGGGGATTAAGCAAAGTACGATCAGTTAGATCGTTAGTTAGGGGGACTAAATCACGGGGACGAAATAATCATTATTCAATTATATATAGTAGTTACTAGTTAAGACTTAAGAGTAATAACATTAATCAAACAAAATATAAAGTATGAACATTTGTTAGATATAATAAAATCTGAATCTCTTGAAGCCGGTCACTAGTAGCTCCACCTTTAGCAAGGCGCTCGCTTCCAGTCTTCCACACATCCCAAGTGAGAAGCAAGCAATTTAACAAACAACCTAAATGAGCTTAAGCTCACCAACAAAGTTTGTTGAATTGGGAGCTTAACATAAAAAATAAATCAGATCCATTTTCACATGACAAACTTAAAGCTAATTAAGCTTTTACATTAATTGTACAAATGAATTTTTCATGTTTCAGGTTTATTTTGTGTTAAGATCAATTTAATTAGGTCTGAACTTTACTAGAGTAAAGACACAATCGGAATCAGTTATTTGACCGAGTTTACGAGCCATACTACTGAGACCTAAATAAATAACATTATCATACACAGAAATTTCACAAAATTAATAGTCATTACAAGAAAAGACACCAACACAGAACATTAATATTGTTTCCTCAATTGTTAATAAATCTCATATTCCAACTAATTAATTGTTTCACAAAATTGACTTCGATTCTAAAAAAAAAAAATTTGCAATTAACTCTCAAACTCAAACTAGAGTAAGTTTGATTTGGTTTGATCAGTTTGCAGCTCTACTCCAATCTTTCATTTAATTAAAATAAGTTGAAAACTTCATTTGATTTTCTGTGACACTGGTTATGTTGCATAATTGTCCCAGCTAGAAAATAATTTACATTTTGTTCACTACACATGCGCGTGGTGTATTTTCATAAAAGACCCGTGTTTAACTGTTTAATTATATCTTCTCATAAATGTCGGATTGTGATAAATTTAGTTGTTTTAATTAAATTGTGTTTCATTACGAATCATGTGTCTATCAATTTTTTTTTCCCGAAAGTCTGTGGATCATCAGAATAATAATTATCTTCATTCCTAAAAGACAGATACTGGAAAATCAGAGTAAGTTTCTTTATCAGGAAAAGGAAAGAAAAATATTTGTCTTTCTTATTTCTCTTAATTTAATGAAAAGGTCTGAGTATATATGATGTACAATATATTCAGTTTCTCAAAGTATGTTATTTTTCGATCGATATACAAATTCTCTAAATTTAGAGCAAAGAATTTATCCAAAATAAAAAAAGTAAATTTTAATTCGTTGTAGAAAACTTCCATATTTGGGAGTTTGAAACTAAAAAATGCCTAAAAAAATGTTATAAATAAATCATGTTTAGTATATATATATACTTATTGTGTTCGGAAATAAACTAAAAAATGTAGAGAAACGTTTTAAGAAATTGCAATCAAATCCAAAAAAAAGGAATCATCCTAATTTACACATATACGATGAATTATAAATCTTATTAGGGTCAATCTGTAAGAAGGAATAAATAAAATATCTTGGATCCTTTTCAATGACGTATACAATCTCTGGGTAAAGATTTTAACAGAGCAGTTTTGACATGTTGTTTTGATTCTATATATAGTCCGTGTGCTGCGTGAAGCCTTGCACAACTGTTCTGCAAAGATCATCACCCCAATCTCTAGATAGCTTACGCCGTTTGATTCTCAACTAACGATCGAGTAGCTAGGATTAATAGGAAAGCCGAGGGTCGTTGGATTTCTTTTCTGGGCCTTAATTTGTGAAACCCTCAGGTAACAAACTAACAAGCAAACTGTAAATTGTTGCTTTATTTAAGTGCCTCATTACACATCTCAGCATTATTTTAGATGTTATTTGAGAATTAAACATGCATGTATCCCGACTGCCCTGCCTATTGATCATCATCATTATAATGATTTTTTTAAGTTTCTTTATCACTAGTGATGCATGGTAGTTGGTGTTAATCATATAAAAGTTGCAAATTGTTATCATTTTGTTTTAAAAAAGTGCAAGTTGGGGTAGTATTCAGTGCCAACCTTTTCTCAGAAAGATGTAACTTGAATGTTTCTCATGTTGTTCTAGGGACTTATAGATGCTTTGCTTGCTTGTGCATTTTTCTGCCTCTTCCCGACCAAAGAAAGAGTCACAACACATCTATCACGCGTTAATTTCGGCGAATTGTTGCGTAAACTACGTACTTCTCAAGATCAAATTATTAGCGAGTAACTTAATTAGCCTGTAACCTTCAAAAAACTAAGCCTGTAACCCTAATTTGTAAGGTGTATGCATGCTATCATAACTCAATCGTGCCATACTAAGTACCTTAAAAGAACAAAGGACATATATAACCAAGACTGAACCAACAAACTTCTCTTTGTGGCAATGCATCATGAAAACACTTCATTTATTAGTAATTCAAGTTTTAAGTTTGAAAAAAAAAAATCTCAACCATTAACCATATTCTATGCGAAGATAAATTAATGTTTGTTCAGCATATTCTAAATTTAAGTGTTCATATAGTATAAGATCAAAAAGAGAAAACATCAACGCAGGAAAGTACGTAATTGCAATGTCCAGCCAGTGATATTCTAATCTTGTATTGAATTAACCCCAAATTTAATATTAGCCAAACATGTGCATATATATATTGTTCTTGCAATACAATAAGACCAACATAGAGTTGCCTATTGCCATTTCAAATTTCAAATTATATGAAAACCTTAAAATGATAATGTGCTTGAATGAAACTCATGTTGTGTATGACACTAAGAAGATAAACAATAATAATCATACGGAAAGCCTACATATGCATATGAAATTTGCATAAAATTGCAACCTATAGAACTGTAGTTTTTGCTAATTGTCAATGGACAAACACAATTCAAACATCAAAAGATGAAGTGCTTGGTGCACTACTTTCAGAGGATTTGCAAAGATATACCAAAAGGGATCATATCTTTTGAACGAAAGGTACGTAGTTCCCGGCCCCATGCTATGATGCCGATTTCTGGAAAAATTCAGACACCATTCTCTGTCATATGCAGGTACACTCATGATGTTTTAGGTTTATATATATTGTTTCAAATTATTTCTTAATTACTTGATTTTCTTAGTTTTAAAGCTAGCTAGGCATGCGAGAGAATACAGCATATCATTCATATATGATATATCAGGTTGCTCAACGATCCAAATATACTGTTAACTTTAAAACTATAATTTTTCATTATGTAGATTGTTGCTTCTGGTTTAATTGAAGATTTATGGAGTCAAAATATGAGTAAACTTTTCCCAGGTTTGTAATTTTTTATACTGGTACAATTTTTTATAAAAGATATTACTTATACTCCAGCATAAATTCTACTGTATTATTAGCACTGTTCTTGACTGGTACTATGAATGAGACAAACCAGAAAATGGTTTGTATTAGCATGTGTAAAAACAAAAGGATTAAATTTAGTACTTGACAAAGTGCGTAATTTATGTGTTATATTTTGGGTGTCAATTTTATCAATACGATTCAAAACATAGAAATTGACACACATTCATTTCATCCATAGAAACTGCAGATGCTTAAACCTCTAATAATTAGATTTTGACCTAAAATATTGTTATATATTTCCAAATTGTTTTTAGAAAAACTACATCTTTGTTGTAATTAAACCGTCCTTTTTCATTTCCTCTTCCCTTTGCTTGGAGGTTTAGAGATGTTCACACAAAGAAGATATCTTTTATTGAAGCATAACTTAAATTACACATAATATTAATTTCAACAAAACAAAGATACATCGTGTTCATTTATTTGAAGACTTCTTGACAGATTTTATTACTATCTTCGGCTCGAGCCCGAGAAGCATTCCATCATGCACTGCCGAGAATGTGTCATAGCGAAGGAATAGATCTGCAACGAACAATCGACCAACCAAGACCACCATGTCCTTTCCCGGGCACTGCTTGTTGCCCACTGCTGGCGTGACTGTCTCAGGCCCATTCGACCAGTACACATACTCCAACAACTTCTTTCCTTCATCGCCAACAAATCGGTCGGCTATGAATTCTTCAGCATTTCTAAATACTTTCTCGTCCCTCATCGCGAGTGGCTGGTATCCGCATATCATCTCTCCTTTCTTCACTTTGAAAGCCGTGTCATGGCTTTCTATTACGAGATCGGCTCTTGCATGGCCGAATTGATTCTCTACAGGTGGGTCTAGGCGCAATGCTTCCCAGACGACTGATTTGGTGAGCTCCATTTTCTCGAGAGCATCCAAGGTAATTGTGCCGTTATAGGACTGAACCACCGATCGGATTTCTTGTGCTAATAGGCCGTGCAGTGTTGCCCCGGCTTGCGTGAGCCATTTGAGGATGATCGGCATGAAGATTTTGAAACCAGCATTTGCATTGAACGAGGTCATAAAGATTAGGTTGTGGAGTGCCACATGGCGTGAGAGCCCGAACTTCTCGGCAGCCTCATTCAGCAAAGATTCCCCAGATTTGGAAAAGAACTCTTTGAGGGCTTCATAGCTACTACGGGCGAGGAATGGCGGAAGTTGACAGCAATGCAAGAGGAGGTCCTCAATAGGCCATGGGATGAATTTAGTGAGGTGGCTTGTTACCGGGTGGAGTTGTAATAGCAGCCATATTCCGGCTTTGTTAGATGCCGAGGGACCAATTACATCGCTCAGCACAGCACCGAGGAATGCATTGCATGTGAAATCAAAGGCTGCTGATTGGTTAAGGGCGTTGAACTCCACGGGACCAGAGGCTAACTTAGCTTCGACCGTATCGAAAAGAGAAGAGTATGCTTTATGGAAACTGGGTATGAACTCTGACTTGCGAGATGCCAACAGGTGAAATGAAAAAGATTTTAGAGTTGAGTGTAGCTGCTCAGTGGTGTCGAGGTAGGCCATCGGGCGGATGCCCGAGTAGAGAGAGAGGGGTGGAATGTATGTGCCGGTGAAAGTGTTCTTCTTTTCAACCTTAGACGGGTCGAAAAGTACACGGAAGCTCTTTGCATCGAGAACAGCAACGACACGGGGGTTGCGAGATATGAACATGCCAGGCGGCATGTTCATCCGCACGACCGTCGAACTGTTCTTTGTCACGTGTGATTTGAAATACTCCATGTGGCCTTGGAAATAAAAATAGTTCAGACGGTCGTAGATCGGAGAGATGATGGGGATGCCGTAGCTGCCCGGAATCGGTTTTATCGGTAGGCCAGATGTCGACCGTTCTTCAATGGTACCATTGCTTGAGTTGGCCATGGAACTAGCTTGCTAGCTACTATGTATGATATTGGTTTTAAGAAGATTTTAGAGTTGTAGAGCTACACGATGACCTTCATGCATAGAATAACCAGTATTTATAGCAGAAATGAAGGGCCTGATCACTTGCCGAAATATATTAATTAATCTTACCATTATTTTCTTAAATCAATCTAAAATAAATTGAAAATAAAATCATAAGTGCCATAATGCATTTGACACGTGCCTCTAGGCTCTATCTAATTTCAATCTTAGTCAATTTATTAATTTAATTTTAGTATGCATTTGACACGTGCCTCTAGTAATTTCGTAATTATATACCTAATTCGGCAAGAAAACCACATGCCTTTAATCATGATTTGGCACGCAAAGCATTTGCTCCAAGCCACCAACCATTCAGAATCTATCTTGGTTAGTCAATTATGACGAGTTCCGAATGCGCCAACCATGTCAGTGATTACTTCTTCTTTTTTTTACTGAGATGCGTGCTATTTTCTATCAAAACTTTCCTAAGTAATGCATAGAATGGTTGTGCGGGTATATGACTAAATAACATACAAATAATTTGCAAATTGTCTAAGAAAATTCAGATTGATAATATATATTAGTTTTTATAAAAAAAGATTAATTAAAGCGGTTCACACACCTTGTGCTCGTTTATCAAATTAACTAGTCTGTCATCATAACCAAGGTTATAAAATGTTGTTTTCATGCAGTATGCGGAAGGCCACCGCATACCGCATATACGGTATACGGCTGCATATGCAGTTTTCATGCAGTACTTATATATGCGGATTTTAAAATGAGAATTCATATATATATAAACAAGTATGCGGTAGTATGTGGAAATATGTGGTAATATGCGGTAATATTCGATATTATACAATCAAGTATGCAGTAATATGCGGTAATATGCGGCCGAATATGCGACCGCATATGCGAAACCGCATATTGATTTTCCATGCGGTTGCCAACCGCATACGCATATGCGGCCGCATGAACCGCATTTTCCTACACTGGTCATAACTCATAACACAATTGTATGTATGTGTATATGAGTAAGGTTAAAATTCTTCATTTTTTTTGCTTGTCCTAATTAGGCCTCACATTTTTATTTATATTTTCAAAAGCAAAATAGCGGATCCCAATCACTCAAAATGATCTTTATATTAAATATGCAGAGCAAATTTTACATTTTACTTTTTTTAAGAACGTGATAACAGTTCCCTAGCAATTCTCCAACTCTAACGGTAAAAGACTTTGATAGTTAAACAACTTTTGACACCTATTAAATAAAAGTCAGCATCAACCGGATTAAAAAAAATCAACAAGTTTTTATAGGCTTTACTAAAGTCTTAATAGTGATAACTATTTTTTCTATTAATTTATCTCCAAGTCCAAGCCACAAAAAAAAAAAATTATTTTCACCCACTATTTTTTTTCCTCTGATTATTCTCATCCATTTTTCTGACGAATTGTGAAACATTTTGTGAATCTAAAAATACATGTCTTCTACTCGATTTTATCTCTCAAATGAGATCCATGATTAATTACTTTTGAGTTATATTCGTGTTATTGTTTTTTTTTCAAGGCCTTATACCTCACATTGTAAGTACTAATAGTGTTTCTCATAAGTTTTAATAGTGTTTTTAGAAAGTCTTAATAGTTATTTTAATAAGTCTTAATAGTGTTTTTAGAAGACCACAGTGGATTTCTCATACCATAATTTTTCATTTGATAAGTTTTAATATTGCTTTGTAAAAGTTTTAACAGTTCTTCCAGAAATTTTTAATAGTGCCCCAAAACAGTATTAATAGTCTATGTTCTTCTCCATCTCCATATCCCTTTCATTTTTCATAAACAAATCTTATTTCCTCTTGTAAATCGGCATCGGCAAGCACCAGTAGTGTATTTTAACCCTAATCTCTCTCTCTACATTTTTTTTGAAGTTATTTTCTATTTTTTTTTTAGGATTTTAGAAAATTGCTGCTTTTTTATAGTCCAATTTTTTTTTTTAAAATAGCGATTTTCGAAAATTCTAAAATAATAATCAATATTTTTCAAAAAAAATATAAAATTTGGTCTCCAAATACATTTTAATATAGAAATCAAGTTGAACGGTTTATTGTTTAGACTTCAACTACAATGATTTGGAGTCCAAAGGACAATAGGGCTAATACATTACACATTGTACCATAGTCTAACTATATATATTATCATTTTGTTGGTTTGCTTGTATATTTTTACAGTAGCCTTATTTAATTAATGATTTCCGTAATTATCTACTTCGACAAGAAAAACCACGTGCCTTAATTAATGATTTGGCACGCAAAAACCATTTGCATCTCCAACGAATTCTTGGTTAATTAATTAGATATTGAGTTGTTGACATCAATTATTTGAGCAAGTTTTTTTTTTTTTTACCATGCTGCCCGTAGGCTCATTCGTTAAATTAAGCACAAATTTGCTAATTGGTGGGCTAATGCATTCATATCCTTTCGCGATATGTTTATATATACATCCGTATTCCTTGAATTGTGTCATTATCCTTCATATTTGCATCACTGTTTCTTTGTTTGAAATTATATATTGTGATTAAAGGAAATGATTAAGACAAAATATAAATCTTGTGGTCTACAAATAAACAACATGTGTTCATTATTATTTATTAGCGTTATGGACTCAAAAAAATCAAGCGCGCAGCATCGGACGCGTCCCCACCGAAATGGGCATCCTGTGCTCGATCCTCTGTTGATCATCCCTGTACCAGTCGTATGCACCTATGTTGGATAAGGCAACACGGATGTCAACAAAGTAAAGGCCACGTTTCATCCGGAGAAAGAGGCTATGGTATCTTCATAGCTGGGGTAGACCTGCTTGGCTGTTCTCGTTGTCATTCGCCTACTTGACAAATTAAGCTTATGTTTAGTTGTGGAGTAAAGTTAATGAGAATTAAATGACTTATTTTATCTTATTCTATATATTTTATATTTTTTTTGATAGTTTAGCTCATGGCTTAAATTAATCTACCTAGAGAATAAGTAAGATATTAAAAAATAAACCTCTTCCTATGATAATAGGCCCTGTAGATAGAGTAAATGTGGAGTAAGTTAATTTATCTGAAGAGATGGAGTAACTTACTCCGAATTAACTCGCATCTTACTTCACCTTACTCTTCTTTTTCTCTACGTTTAGTTACTTAAGTGTGAAGTAAGAAATTTACTTCACCTCTTACTCCACAACCAAACTAGGTTGGCCAAAGTGGGTTATATATTTGAGTCTCAATTTCCAACTCAATTGAAAACTATTCGATTAGTAAATAGATCATGTACGGATTTAGTATTTTTGACCCAAACAATTTACTTGTGTGTGTTTTGTTGGTTTGAATTTCAAATTTAATTTAGCTCTAATCAATTTACTTGTGTGTGTTTTGTTGTTTTGATTGATGATGTTTTTTTCGTTTGAATTTCATGCACAAATCTACTTTAGGTATGATGGGTTCCATAATTGTCCGATTCGTTTTAAAATGTGTGCGCTCTGCTTTAATATTTATGCACATTCACATAAATTTGTGTGTGTACGGATCTTAAAGTGAATCAGACGCATCTGAAATCCATCAGACCTAAAAGTAGGTGTGATGCTAATCAGACCTACTCTGTTTTCAAATGTATGACACAAAGAAATGAGTATGAGCATCTGAAAATTCAGACTTCTGTCCTATATACTTTTGCAAAATGAACTGAAGTTGACCTAAACAGAACAGAACCCAAAACAAATCAAGCTATTCTAAAATATACTTGTAATACTTTTCATTTTAGAGATTGCATGCATTGAAAAAGATCCGAGATGCGATACTTGCACTTCAATATGCGAATGACACTGCACTAATAGCCAATGCAGATCAACTGATAAATCCTAAACTCTAAACCCTAAATTCTAAACTCTAAATCCTAAATCCTAAATCACTGTTTTTGGATGGTCCAGAATTTTCAGATCAAGTGATTTTCTACCTATCTTAAAAAATAGTAAAAAAAATCTAAAAATATAAAATTTGATTTGCAAGTACATATTTATATGGGAATCATGTTGAACGGTTCGGACCAATCGTTAGGATTTTGAAAATAGAAATATTGATCTCTATTACAGACCATACTCGTGATATGCATAGTACTATAGACTCACTCATTTACAAATTATTGAGTAAAACAACACATTCGCTATGTTCATAAAATGATGCAGCAACAGATGCATCCTTTATCTTAAAGCCCCAGTAGTTTTATAAACTTTAATTAAATAAAAATCGCACCATATTTGACAGATAAACAAAAACTCAAATTTAAAAATTTCAGGTAACATCAACTTATTTGCTCCTTTAAATTATATACACACAATGAGATTGAATCATGCTTTTCTTACAAATAGGATCTTGAAAAAATATAGCATCATACCAGTACATAACTGGACTGGTACAGACCGGGGTACATACACAGGGCAATTTTGTCAAAAGAAATTGCAGAAATTGTCTAGCAAAAGAAAAAGAACAATTTGTAAATGCTAGGAAATATTCAGTTAAGCCCCTATGGTTATCAAAATTCTGTAAATTTTTATTACTAAGAAGTATGTGATTGTACTCGGACACAAATATGAGATACACCATAATAAGCATACACCACAAAACCATACCATACTGGTACAGTGGTACCTTTAATTCACCGTACCATTATGCATAATACTTCTGAAATGCAAGCTTAAAACACCAAAAAGCAAAGCTCGTATCTTCAAGGATGCACACATTTTTTCCATAACCATATATTGATTGACCACATATTCTTCAAGGATACCATTTATGATATAAATTTATTTTACAATGGTCCAAGAAGGAAAGAAAATTAGAGGACTGAGAAGAGATCGAAGACGGAGCGACAAAGAGAGAGGGTTCGGGGTTTAGAGTTCACATAATGTTTATAATTTAGATCCGAACCGTTCGATCTGCTTTGGCACGAATATTAAAGGGCCACGTGCATTCCGGATTTTGATCGGACGGTTTTAATCTAAAGCGAAATATTCTATTACCTCAGAGGATTTGGACTAGGGGTTCAGGGTTTATATCTGTATTTTTTTCTCGTCAACCCAAAATGTTTCAAAAATTATTACAGCAGGTATTCCGAAATTTTATTCTCTTTGCTTCTTTATTTTAACCCTTCATATGTACACTGATTTCGCTGAAAAATCTTAAATAATACGAAAATAAAAGCCTTTTACTAGATTTTCAATCTAAGTTATATTTTGAATGCTATTCTAACACAAATAATAAGACTATTAATAACTGTAAGCGAATTTTTATTATTTGTAGTCAAATTATAAATTTTAATTAATTAAACGTATTGAATACAGCGGAAGAAATATTTAAGCGCATGTTTTAAACTTCCAACTGATGAAATGTTATTATATACTTGATAATATTAATTCATTCTTTCTCTTCTTTTTGCAAGTTAATTATCAAAAGAAATAATCGAGTATTTATAATTGCATTTCAAAATTTAATTTGAATATGAACACACAAATGTTGTATGCATAAGTTTCCTTGTTTCAAATAATATATATTAATAGTTATTTAAAATAATTAGTGAACAAACACACATATGGTCCTTAATTTATGTTTAGTATTAACTTATAAAAATATACATGATATTAATTTAAATTCGACATTGGATATCAAACATAAAAATAAAATTAAAAATGAAGTTGTGATATTTTATGATACTAAAGCTCGTAATATTGAACATTTAGACAAGAGTGAGGCTATGGTACTATGCATAGCACGGATGCATCGGTACTACGGCTCAATATTTGAGTTTTCAAAATCCTAACGGTCGATCCAATCGTTCAACGTGATTATAAAATGAATATGTACTTGCAAACCAAATTTTACATTTTTTTCGAATTTTTTTACTATTTTTTTATATAGGTAGAAAATCACTGTTTTTGGATGGTCTAGAATTTTCAGATCAAGTGATTTTCTACCTATCTAAAAAAATAGTAAAAAAATTCGAAAAAATGTAAAATTTGGTTTGCAAGTACATATTCATTTTATAATCATGTTGAACGGTTGGATCGACCGTTAGGATTTTGAAAACTCAAATATTGAGCCGTAGTACCGATGCATCCGTGCTATGCATAGTACCATAGCCTCACTCGACAAGACAAAATATTAAGATCGATGGTTTGTAAACAATATGACGTGAATAAATGCATTGAAATATTATTTTTCACAACATATCTCTAGAAAATTAATATGGAATTATAAAAAAATTAACACAAGGATATTATTTTCATTTTATTAAAAACAAATTGAACAAACAAAAGTTCCTTAATCCTACTAGCCTTTTAATTTGTGGATGTAAAAGGAAAATACGAACTAAACCCGCTAACCCATTTAATCCAACCTCCTAAGTAACTCAAATTTTAAATTTAGATGTAGACCGTCCTTTCAAAATCTACACAAATATCAAATATTAAAGTATTCCGTAATTAGTCCGGATTTTAATTGTACGGTCTGGATCCAAACTCAAATTTTGAGTTATTTAAGGATCCGAACCCGTTACTCGGCCCATCTCTCTCACAATTTCTTTGTAAAACACCCTCTCTCTATATGGGTTTAGAATCCGTTACCCGTTATTCATTTGATATTCAAATTGTATTAATATCCATTTAATATACGACCCGTAACCATATCCGAAAAATAAAAATAAATAAAGATATGGTTGTACCATTATCTAATCCATATTAGATCCGTTTTACCCCTACACGGCTACACCTACTGCTACCCTTTTAGTTAGCGGATGTAAAAGAAAAGGATGAATTAAACCCGCTTACCCATTAATCCAAACTCCGAGTCAAAATTACAGGAAGAACTGTATCAATATTCTATGAGGTAACATAATATTTTTGTTTGAATGAAGATCGTCCGATCGCCCGGGTCCACCTTAATAGTCGTCTGAATCTGATTGGACGGTCCAGATTCAAAAAGAAATAATCTGTTACCTTAGGTAATACGAATTCGGAAGAAGTTGGGTTTACGGTCCGTCTCTCTCGGAAATAAATCATAAATCTGCTGTTATTCCAATGGAATAGCAGCAACGTGTTATTTCATTTCCAACCATTCAATTTTTTTCATGCGCGAATCATAATCAAGAAATTTTCTCATGCGCGAATTATAACAAAATTTCAACGGTCGTGATCGGAATAACAGGTTCCTCTTATTCCAATGGAATATCTATCGCGGTTTTATTTGTAAAACCCCTCTTTCTCACTGGGTTTCTCTCTCTCTCTCTCTCCCCTCTGCTTTGCGCCATGAGAGCCGCCTTCTCACTGTCGCGCCACCTCCGCTCGCGCCTCTCTCTCCTTCGCCACTCACCACCACTTCTCTTCTCTTCTCTTTCCCACCTCCACACCATCCCTTCCCAGCCCTCCTCTCCATCTCTCCCTTCCAAAATCCTCCAAATCCCAAACCCGACCCAAACAACCGAATCTCCCTCCGAAACCCTAATCGAGAATGAACCCATGAACGAGTTCCTCTCCCGCTTTGTGCATTTCCTCCGTCCTAAGCTTGCCGAAGCCTTCCCCGACCATGCACGCCACGTGCTCGATGAAATGCTACTGTTGATTTGCCAGAAAGTAATACATAGGCTTGATGGGTCTGGTGCCCCAAGCGATGATCCGGATATTGAACTGAGTGAAGATTTGTGGAAGACAATTCGGGAGATTTGTAGTTCGGTTAATGCAACCATTAAAAGGGATGCGATGCGGGAGGAATTGAAGAAGTATATACATTGTGATGAGGTAATGTTTTTCTTTTTTGCAGTCAATTCAAATCAAATGTTGTGTAATTAGAGGAATTATATAGAGACTTGGATGCAATTCATGGATTTTTATGAAAGAGGGCTAAATCGGGAAGAGTATAGGGATTTGGTTGTGAAATTCACTTGGTGCATGATTCTGCTTGTCTTTGTGGGATTCATATAAAAGTTTTTGTTGGGTTTTATGTATTATTGCCTCCAAATTAAATTATTTATTACCAAATGTGGTTCTGAAATTCCTGCAAGAGGCATCTAAAACAAATGGATGCTGTGTTATAATGACAGCCCTTAAAAAAAACAATATAATTGGGTTGTCTTGTATGGTTAGCATGCAAAGTCAGACTTAGTTGTAGTAATTACCGCATTTTTTCAAGATAAAATCATTAGATTGGTTTTGTTATACATACACTTCAATTTCAGTGTTATAAATCATGCAAGACGAGTTGTCATCTTAGGATTCATATAAAAAATGATTTAAGCTGCTGTTACAGGTTAAAGAAATGTGCCGTTTTGCGACTGACATCGGCGTTCGGGGCCCACTACTAAGAGAGCTTCGATTCAAGTGGGCCCGTGAAAAGCATGAGGAAGTACAGTTCTACGCTAACCTAGAAAAAATGCATGAAGAAGGTACTAAAAAGAAGAGAGGAGAAGAAGAAAAGCCAGTAGAGAGATTAAACTTAACAGCTCTTCCAGAGAGAGAGAGTCGGATTAAGTACAAGATATACGGGTTGGATTTATCTGACCCAAAATGGGCTGATGTGGCGGAGCGGGTTGAGATGGCCCACAAGGAATTTGTGCCCGAAGAACCGAAACTGGTGGAAGCCAGGTGTAGACGGTTAGAGGAGAGGTTAATGGATCTGAATCCAGATAAGGAGGACCCGGCTCCATTATTGACTGAGTGGAAAGAACTAATGGAGGGGCCCAAGAGGGTTGATTGGGTAGGTTTGCTTGAGAGGATTAAAGAAAAGATACATGAAAAGAAAGAAGAAGAGAAACCAGAAAAGAATTTGGTTTATCTTTCTTATAAGGTAAGAACTACAACAACTTGTTTTAGTAATATTGGTACTTGTATTTGTACATTTGTAATGCTTATGGAATGAGTGAGGCTATGGTACTATGCATAGCGCGGATTGGTCCGTACTATGGATCAATGTCTTCGATTTCAAAGTTTGAATAGTCGATATGAACTGTTCAACATGATCTCCATATGAAAATGTACTTGGAGACTAAATTTTATATATTTTTTTAATATTTTTACTAATTTTTTTAGACGAGTAGAAAATCACTTGATCTAAAATTCCGGACCATTAAATTTAAGAAATATAAAATTTGGTCTCTTAGTACATTTTCATATCGAGATCATGTTGAACGGTTTAGATCGACTATTTGCAAAGTACCATGGCCTCACTCAGGAGGGAAATGTCATGTGCCTACAAATCCTGTCCTGGTTAGGCCATAGAGGAGATTATACCCCTATCTTGTGATAAGATGGGTTGTGATTGTTAGCACCTGGGTATAAAACAAATAGACCAAATTTTATATTTTTTGGATATTTTTTACTATTTTTTTAGATAGGTATAAAATCACTGTTTTTGGATGGTCCAGGATCTTCTGAAAAAACAGTGATTTTGTACAAATCTAAAAAATTAGTAAAAAAAAAATCTAAAAAAAATATAAAATTTGGTCTCCAAGCACATTTTAATATGGAGATCATGTTGAGTGATTTGGATCTCGACTATTTGAACTTTGAGTAATTACTGGACAATATAGATTTTAGGTGGAATTTGACTTTAATAGCCTCCTTTTTTTTTTTTGTGTATATTGCTCATGCTGCATATTGATAAGCTTCAACTGTTGGTTGTCTATCTGCATATAACCCATAGTTAACGAATGCAACTAGTGTGAACCTAAGAAATATTGGAGGTTCTGCAAGCTAAACAATTAATGAGTTTTAATTTTACAAAATAATAAAACCCCTATTCTTGCTTATGGTTATTTTGTTCACATGTACTCTTTCCAGGTGTTTGAATTACTACTAAACGAAGAAACCTACAAACCAACTATTCGGGACTATTCACTTTTAATTCTCAATTATTCTGAAGCAAACCGAATCAAAGAAGTTGAGCAAATCCTTTCAAAAATGACTGAAGCGGGTTTGGAACCCGATTATATAATCCATGTAGCCCTCCTTCAAATGTACTCCAGATTAGGCAATCTTGAGGTCGCTCGGAAGCACTTCAAATCCCTAAAGGATGCTGGCCAACTCAATGTGGGTCTGTACACCTCCATGGTTGATGCGTGCATAAATGCAGGCCGGCCAAAAGAAGGGTTAACACTTGTCAAGGAAATGGAGGCGGAGAAGGACAAGAATATCAGGCCAACCCAAGAAATTTATGAAGAGTTAGTGCAATCATTTGCCGAAAAAGGTGATGTCACTAATGCACAGGTTGTGATGAATATGTTGAAATTTTCAAAGATGGATCCTGATTATGAATGTTATCTCGCATTAATTGAAGCATATGGTAAATTGGGTTTTGCTGAAGAGGCACGGAACTTATTTGATGAAATGGTCAAAGTTGGTCACAAACCCGATGATTTTTGTATCGCTAGCATGGTACATGCTTACATGAAGAAGAACTCCTTGGATTTAGCCCTAGATTTGTTGCTAACCCTAGGAAAAAAGGGGTTCAAGCCCGGCATGTATACAAATTATGCACTTGTGGATTGGATGGGTCGGTTGCAATTGGTTGATGAGGCAGAGCACTTTTTGGGTCTGGCCAGGGAAGAGGGTGAGGACGAGTTACAGTTACATGTGATATTGTGTGACATGTATGCTCGGGTCAAGTCTAAGCCGAAAATGAGTGAGTCACTTAAGATTTTAGAGGTGTCTAAAGAGGAATTAGAGAGTGAGGACCTGGAGCGGATTGCAGAGGGGCTGATATCGGGCGGGTTCATAAATGATGCGGAGCGGGTTGTCGAATGGATGAAGGAACTAAAGATGGAACCGTCTGAGTCCATCAAGGTTGCACTCATGGCGTCTAAGTCGATGAAGCCAAGGAAGCCGACGGGTAGGGGGTGGTAATTTGGATCTTTTGTGACAGTTGCTTGTGTGGTCCTTTCTGTGTTTTAGTTTGTTCCTTGGTTTGTTATTTAGCATTTCTGAATAATTCTTTTCGACCTTTGTTTAATCATCATTTAGTGAACTTTGAAGGCGCGCCAGAGGAAATATAATACTTTTCCTGTACCTTTTTATTGTGGCACCGTTTTGTGTGGTCTGCTGTGCTGCAGTATGGCTGAGAGCTGGTCTTTGGGCTTATAAATTTTGTGCTCCAAAAGTGTAGCAAAAACAACTTAATACTTTCATTTGTTTTTCAAACTCCCTTTTCTTTTTCTCTTTTTATCTCTTTTAGCAATAGTTAGGTTCAATTTTTACCTCTCATGTTTTCAGCTTTTGTAGAATGGAGACCCAAAAAAGAATTGACTAGGTCTCTTTAGGTTCAATTCAAGAAAAGGTACTTCCAAAGAAAATACATGTTTTGTTAATTTATAATGATGGAAAAAAAGAGTGAGGCTATGATACTATACATAGCGCACTTCAGTCCATACTATGGATGCATCTTCATTTTTAAATTCAAATAGTCGATCCGTTCCACTCATCATGATCTCTATATAAAAATGTATTTGCATATCAAATTTTACTTATTTTAGGTTTTTTTTTACAATTTTTTTTAGATGGGTGCAAAATTACTTGAATTTTCTACCTATCTAAAAAAAATAAAATAAAAATTCTAAAAATATATAAAATTTAGTCTCTAAGTATATTTTCATATAGAGATCATGATGAATAGTTTGGATTGACTATATAAATTTTAAAAATGAAGATATAAATCCGTAGTGACTGGAGAGCACTGTTACAAAAAATAAATCTAAGTGTAAAACAAAATGAGAGAGAGTACTTGTAGCTAGTGTTGCTCATTGCTAAGTCCTCTATTCTGCATTCTTAAATTTTATTTTATGATAAATTATATTGTTTTTCTTTAGTGATTTTTTATTGTTCAAATTAAAATTAAGAAAATAATAGTAGGTCGTAATAATATTTTTTTTTTTTATAGGCACGAGGAGGAAAGTGTGGATCACGTTAAAAGATTCTTTTCATAAATTATTGTAACCATTTCATAATTTTATTCAGATTCGTTTGGATCCGTTCTTTTATTAGGAGCAGCTGCATGTTCGTCTGACTTAATTATAGGCGAGTAATCAGGGACTCATGTAGTGGATTCCAATACTTTTTAATTTTAAAATTTTAACCTCAGATTGATTGGTTTTGTCCAATTAGCTAGTTAGCACAAGTTTTTTAATTAGTGCTCTCGTTTGATTTTATATTATTATTATTAGCTTCAATATTATTACTGTAACGCGTCACTGGCGGCGTAATAATTAATACAAATTGAGAGAAACATATATTTGATAAGAATTGAGCTTTTCAATTTGTTGAATGATAATATAAAAATAAAATACTACTGTTTAACCTTAAATTCACAATGTAGATCATAAATTATTTGAACTTCATAAGACTTGCTCTTGATACAGCTAGATCACCTACAAAATATAATATAAGAACACATACTAACTCTCATCTCAAACATATCACCTATCCCCACACAGGCACACACCCACCCCAAAGGGAGTAAGGAAGGCAAAGAGGGAGAGAGAGAGAGAGAGAGAGAGAGAGACCAAGATGGTAGGCATATCTCACAAAAAAATCGAGGTAAACGGCATCTCCATGCATGTAGCCGAGAAAGGACCGATTGATGGCCCGGCAATTTTATTCATTCATGGTTTTCCGGAGCTGTGGTACTCCTGGCGGCACCAGATATTGTCCCTGTCGGAACGTGGCTTCCGTTGTATTGCACCCGACATGAGAGGATATGGTGACACTAGTGCTCCTTCCTCAATCTCCTCCTACACCATTTTTCACCTTGTTGGTGACCTCATCGCACTTCTCGACAACCTCTCTCTACCCCAAGTAAATATTTAGTTTTTCAAATGTATTGCATGTAATGTTTTAGCGCATTCAAATTTTTGAATAATTGTTCAGGTGAGCAATATTTTATAGGATTCTCATAGAGTTTTTACATTGTAAAGAGAAGGATAAAGGTTCGAGCATCATGAGTCGACATGAGCTCCTAGCCATAAATATGGAAATAATATTGTGCTTAAGGATTCAAATTTGCTGAAATTTGAGATCCATAAACAGTACTCCTGAAATTTCTGAAATCCCGAATCCAGCCGTTCAACTTTTTCTGTGCACGCATCTCGAAACAGTTCAATGGTTGGATTCGAAATTTCAGAGTTACTGTTGACGATCTCGGATTTCAGCAGATTTGAATCCTATGCTCAATTAATTATCTTCATTTCATTTTAATAAAAAAAAAATTATCTTCATTTCATAGAATAGAAAACGATGATTGAAAAATGAAAATGACATATATTTGTTTGCAACAGGTGTTTGTGGTAGGGCATGATTGGGGAGCCATGGTCGCGTGGCAACTGTGCATGTTCAGGCCTGATAGAGTGAAAGCACTCGTCAACCTAAGCATTGCCTTTATGCCTCGCAACCCAGCTGTCAAAACAGTCGATCAGTTTCGATCTTTTTATGGTGATGACTATTACATGTGCCGCTTTCAGGTTCCCCCTCTATTAATATTGATGGCTCTAGTTGTGTATTATAGAATTTTAAAGTCTCAAATGACAAAATAGAAATAATCAAATAAAACATAATTTACGTGATGAATTGCTCCGTTCGAATCAGGAATACGGAGTAGTAGATAAAGAACTTGCAAGCATGGACTCCAAGTTGCTCTTCAAAACAATTCTAACAATGAGTGGCGCGGAAGGGTCGATGTCTTTGTCTAAGGCATCGTTGGAATCTTATAAAGTACCAGATGTGTTGCCATCTTGGCTCTCAGAGGAGGAAATTGAATACTTCGCATCCAAGTTTCAGAAATCTGGCTTCACTGGAGGGATCAATTACTATCGCTGCTTGGACTTGTAAGTTTATTCTTTAATTATTTCATTTTAATTATCTCGGTTATAATCTCTCTTAGGCATGAGAAGCAATTGGCATAGCATAGTTGGAAGAAAATTACAAATTTGTAATTTTCATTTATATGGATTTATTGCAATATGTACTCTTTTGTTTTCCTTTAAATGAATTACTTATTACTTGAGCTAAAAAAAAAAAAAAAAATTTGTTGGTTCTTCTCTCTAAGTTGTTTTATAGAGGTAATATATATTCTATAGGTTGCTAATATTCCGGGTCTCTAAATATAACAACAACAACCAAGTCTTTAATCCCAAAAAAGTTGGGTAGGCTAGAAATGAAACTCAAGAGAGGGTTTCATTTACATAAAAGACTGTATTTTACGTTGACTTGCCAGGTTTATCACAATCCTCCTTTTACTGACTTGGGACATGCTGTGTAGAAACTACATATAGGCTTGGTTTATTCTAAAAAAAAATCAATTATTAGAAAATAATTGAATGTTTGTTAGAAAATTACTTAAAACAACTATTTCCGTACAATTAATTAGCTCTCAATTGTTCAGTGATCTGATGTAAATATATTTCAACAGAAATTGGGAGTTGATGGCACCATGGACAAATGCAAAGGTTGAAGTACCGACGAAATACATCGTCGGCGATCGTGATATTACATATCACTATCCTGGTATCCAAGATTTCATTCACAAGGGTGGATTGAAAGGATATGTGCCTTTGCTCAAGGAAACAGTGGTTGTACCAGGAGCAGGACACTTTATCCAGCAAGAGAGAGCACAAGAAATTAGTGATCACATTTATGACTTCATCAAAATGTTTTGAGCAAGCTATAATATCTTGTTTTCTTTAATAATTTGTTTTGTGGTGATCAATTTGGCAATAGAAGTGTTGTTGTTGCATATTGAGGATGAGAAGTTGGTAATAAAGATTTTTTGTGGTTTGTGGATCGCAATGAATCCTAACAGCTCACAAGCATAAGCGTATGTAGAAGATGAATCATTTGTTCTCGAAGATCAATTACAATATTGAATTTATACATTGTTTTGCTTATTTTTTAAGTTAATACATAGATGCATGTACTTGTATGATATTAGTGATCGAGCATTAAAATTTAAACTTATATGATATTATTTATTTCAATCGGTAAATTTGTAAACTTGTACTCATAACTATAACACATGTTTAATTGATCGTCAAATATAAATTAATGTTGTTAAACAATTTGTTTTAATTAAAAATTTAATCATTAATACTTTTTTACTTGGCTCTCCATGATTAAAACCCAGCTCCGTTCTTGGTTGGATTTCATTCTTACGTGCAATATTTTTTCAATAAATTTTATATTAGGCTTTTTTTATAAGAGGATTAATTGGAGTTCAAGCCACTCAACTTTCTAATGTTCACAAGGAAGGCTATATACATAGTTGGCTATCCATGAAAGGCTATATATATGCTTTCATTATTAGACATTTAAAAAAGTCCTGAAAGGAAAACCGATTTTATTAACTGAATTTTCAGGATATTTCGAATTATTTACCAGCGCTGCCACTCAAAAAGACGCCATCGAAATTCAGTAAAGATAGCACTTGATGTTTGATTAATCCAACATTAATAGCTCATATTTACCCATCGCTAGTAAAGGTCACCCCCTCAACGCCATTGGTCCGTGGAGGCAAACCGATGTCGAAGAGTCACTCAATACCAACTGTAGTTAAAATTTAACCGATAACAAAGAATCGAGGACCATCAACGCCATCAGTGAGTTAGATGCGAACAGTCGTTAAAAAGTTGCAAAGTAATTACAACACTGCCCCTTGATGCAAACACTATATGTGCCTTACCTCATCCGATAATGAAGGAGCGATGTTAAATATGTTTTTTCTAGTAGTGAATAATAATGTCATACTAGCCGGAGAGCATTTTTTCATAGTGTGTTGCCTCATCACTCATGATTCACGCTTGTAGATATAATAAACGCATAGTATCTTTGAGGGTTTGGTGCTCATGATATAGACCGATTTTTTTAACTGTAACATTCATGCGAGTGTTTCAGAACGAGGTGAAACGAGATAAAACACTAGCATCTCGAACCTAGCGAAATTACTAGTGATTTTGCATCTTGAATTGTCTGTGAAACGTTGGTGAAACTCCTTTTTAAAAATTCTAATAAAGAGTAATGTTGTTAATATTAGCGTTTTGTCAGATCCGAAATACTAACAAGATAACTATGGAAAATATTTCTGATTTAATGATATAATTTAGGTATTTTTAGGAAGAAACAGATAGAAAATACCCATCATGGGACTCAAAAAGAAAATACATGTTTTATGTTTTGTTAATTTATAACGATAAAAAAAAATTGCTAACAATAATTGGAGGATAATTTTATTCTAAACTGGCGTACTGATAGTGTGTTGCCTCGTCACTCATCTACGAAGCAAAGCAACTGACGATATAGAATGATTTTTTAGTATCAAGTCAAACCAAGGCGTACTAGTATCGTGCCCGTGCGTTGCAACATAATATATTATAAAATAACAAAAATAAATTTTCATAAAAAAATAAATCAATAAAAAATATTTATTTAACAATATTCATGGATATATATAAAAAAAAAGTTTTCAATACCTCATGCTCTTCTTATCTCATCATACCTCATATTTTATATCTTCGTTTTCAAAGTCCAAGTTGTTGAAATTTGACTTCACCGGTTTCAAGAAAGTAAATCTTTCAATTTATTTGAATAATTAATTACGCCATTAATGCAGATTGCCCATATATTAGTGTTGCTTTATTTTTCGTTTTAGAAACATGGACAGAATGGTCCAAAGAAAAAATCTCTCTTACCTTGTTGCTGCCTTGAGCCAAAATTTTGCTGTTAAAATCCTCACCCTTAGATCTGTATAGAAACAAAATTAAAAATATATTCTAGATTTGTCATGGTAATAAGTATAGAAATAAGGAAGTGAATAAAAAATTAATTTCTATTGTGATCCGCCCTATAGAAATGGAAGGTGGAGTCAGTTTAATTGGAGAGGGAGAAATAAATAAATAAATAAATAAGGAAACGGAGAATTATATCGCTAAACTTTAGAGTATGTTCAATTTTAATTGTAATACATCGTGTGGCGGTATGTGTGGCGAGTATGTTTGTAGCTAAATTTAGATTTCTACACATAAACCAGATGCATTTAATCAAAAAAAGATAGATTATGTGATTGGAGGGCTGAGATTAAATCCGAAAATTCATCTTTCAATCGTAGCCGTTGGCGGATCGGACACCCAACGTGCTTAATAATGGAATGAAGATATATATATATATATATATATATATATATATATATATATATATATATATATATATATATATATATATATATATATATATATATATATATATAGAGGTTGGCTATTCTACTTATATAAGCATATGATGGCATATGCTTATAAGTCAATTTTGTGTTTTTAAAGTTCAAATAGTCGATTTGAAGCACTCAACATGTTCTCACTAGTGGAAAAATGCACATCAAGATCGGCCAATTAGGATCGGACTTTTCAATAATTCGATACTGATCTATATCTGGATCGGGCTTTATAAACAACTGATCTTGAAAGAGACAATCAGGATCGGTTAAATATAAACAACTGATCTTAAAAGTGCTGGCCAAATCAGGATCGGTTTTTTGAAAAGAACCGATCCTGATTATGTCCTTATTAGTATCGGTTGTTTCAAACAACCGATCCTGATAGTCTTTAGGATTGGTTTTCAAAAGAACCGACCCTGATGGTCTTCATTTTCATTTCGCGCCTAGCTAGTCTTTAGAACCGACCCTAGTCTTTAGAACCGCTGATTTTCAAAATACACCTCTCTCCGTGGCTCACTCTCTCACTCTCCGTGGCCAGTGGCGTAGCCAGGATTTGAGTCAGGGGTGGGCAGAACAATTCAACAATAAATACAAAATTTTCAACAAATTCAACAATTCATCCAATAATCTAGTAAGTCCAACAATTCACCAAGAAATACGATATTTTCTATAAATTCAACAATTCAACAATTTAAGAAATACAAATTTTAACTAAAATAATAAAATTTAAGAAATTCGAAATTTTCAAGCCAATGACATTGAAGCAAGCATTCCTCTACGAGTCTTCATCTTCTTCATCTTTGTATAATTTTCTCATTATCCACACGGCCAAACACATTCTTCTCAATATAAATAACCAAACAATCATTCATTCATTGATCTCCCATTTTATTCCTTAAGCGACTTTTCACCACATTCATTGCCGAAAATGCCCTCTCAACACTTGCGGTAGCCACCGGCAATATCAAAGCCAATTTCACTAATTTGTAAGCCAAGGGATAAGAAGTGTGTTTATTCTTTTCCACCATCTTTTGAGAAAGTTCAACTAAGCTCCTTACCTCCAAAAAATCATTATCACTTTGTAAATCCATGTGGTAATTCACCAATTGATTTTCTAAGGTAGTGAGCTCCCATGGATTGAAATCAGAGGGATAAAATTTAGCTAATTGAAGCAACCTGTCCTTGTTAAATGATGAAAAAGAATTTTCCGGGTCTAAGCATGCAATACACCTAAGAAGTTCGGTAGTTGTTTCTGTGAAACGACTATTAAGCTCTTGCGATTGCATATTAATAACCGTATAAAACATTTCAACATGATAATAATGCAAATTGGTTATATCTGTTGCTCGACGCCTTGACCTACGAGTGTGCATATCCTCCATATTTGGAATTTCAATACTGTATTTCCCACAAAATGCAGACACTTCTTGGAATAATGATTCCCATCCACTATCCGTCATTTCTTGCAATCGACGTTTAGCAATTTCCACCATGCACATAGCATTCACCATATCTTGATCTTTGCATTGCAATAATTGGGACAAACCATAAGTGATGGCTAATGAATTTCTCATGACATGACAATTGAAAACAAATTCAAAAGATAGCATAGATTCCACCAAACCAGCCGCCTCTCCTCGTTGTTCGGGAAATGCTCCATACCGTTCTACTTCCTCAATTACATCTATTGTGGCTGAAAATAGTGTAATAATGCTATTGAGAGCCTTGAAATGAGAACTCCATCGGGTATCACTTACATGTGACAAAATAAGAGAACGAAAATAAGAAGAGCATTAAACTTGCAAAAGTAATGATTGTTATTAAATGAAAAGAGTGCCACCTGCACGTGTAAGACTCGTTTCTTGGTTCAAACCTCTTCCGCTTAGGGCCTCATAATGTGAAATAGCTTCCACCATTTCAATTCTCCGCTTCTCACGTAACCGATCATGCCTTTTACAAGATGCACAAGCAACATTGAGAATGCTAGAGACCATTTGGAATAGTAAGGCAACTTTAGAATGACTCTTGGCTACCGCAACAAGACATAGCTGAAGTTGATGGGCAAAGCAATGCACGAAGTATGCGGTACTATTTTCCTTCATGATCAATGTCTTGAGACCATTGAACTCCCCTCTCATATTACTAGTTCTATCCTAACCTTGACCACGCAATCTAGAGAAAGATAGACCATGCTTACCCAATAAATCCTCAAGTGCCGCTTTCAAAGACAACGAAGTAGTCTTAGAAACATGAACGATACCTAAAAACCGTTCAACAACATAACCTCTATTGTTCACAAAGCGAATCACAACTGCCATTTGTTCCTTGAATGATACATCTCTTGACTCATCAACCAAGACAACAAACAAATCATCGCCAAGCTCTGCAATTATCTCCTTAGTTGTCTCCTCTGCAGCAGCATTGACTATCTCCTTTTGGGTATCAGGTGAAGTCAGCTTTAGGTTTTGGGGAGCCTTGTCTAGAATCACCTTATTTATATGTTCATTATGATCTCCTAAAAACCTCAAAAGTTCAAGGAAATTTCCTTTATTGCTAGAGCTTTCGGACTCGTCATGCTCACGGAATGCCAAACCTTGCTTTGCAAGAAATCGAGCACAATCTACAGACGCATTTAGTTGTACCCGATAATCCATCTTTTGCCTAACAGTTTGTTTCTCAAAGACCGTTTGGATGCATTGTCTCTGGTTCAACAAATTCAAACATTTTCTCCAAGCCTCATTGTGCCAGCTATTTGTATCACCAATATGTTCCATAATGAAAATGTTCCAGGTTGTAACATGAAAAGCCACCTAAGGATTGTTTATTCCAAAAAAAAAAAAAAAAAAAAAACAAGATTTCTTAGGTGGCATTTTATTACATTCATTCTGAAATTTCAGTCTGAAAATAAAACAACAAATAAGCATCCGCATCCTTGTTTAAACCATTAATTAGGTAAATGTTTGTTAGAAAATTACTCTGTTAACAATTTCTTTTAATACAATAACTATTTCGCTGTTATTAGCTATCAATTGTTCAGTGTTATCATGTAAATGTACTTCAACAGAAATTGGGAGTTGACGGCGTCGTGGACAAGCGCAAAGGTAGATGTACTGACAAAATACATCGTCGGCGATTGTGATAGTTCATATCACTTTCCCGGCATCCAAGATTTCATTCATAAGGGTGGAATGAAGAGCTATATACCTTTACTCAAGGAAACAGTTATAGTACCAGGAGCAGGGCACTTTATCCAGCAAGAGAGAGCACAAGAAATTAGTGATCACATTTATGACTTCATCAAAATGTTTTGAGCTAGGTGCATGTGTTGTTGTATTGAATATTTTGATTTGTTGCAAGCCACACTTGAAATGTAATAAATTTTTGAGTAAAAATTGAATTGCAATAAATCATTGTGGTCTATAAGCCACAACGAATTTTTTTTTTTTTTTTTAATTCATTACAGAGGCTACCAGTACATACAACAAATGATGACACGGATTTAATTAATCTTTTTAATATTATGAATAGAAAAAGGACTCAAAAGCAATTGTTTGTGATATAATTATTGTTAGGCCATTATTCTATCTATAACATTAAAAAACAAAAATTAAACCGTTTACATTATATTGTAAAAAAGTTCAAATTTAACACAACGGCTCTTCAGTCGGCATGAATCGCGGCTGCTTAACTTGAGGTCAGCCGCTAGAAATCATGGCGGCCAGATTAAAATAAAAATTAAAAGGATACAGTACCATTAAGGGGAAACAAAAAATCTCATTATCTCAACCATATTCTTGTAGACAAAATGATATTTATATTACCTCATAATACCAAAAGAAAACACGAACGATGTTCTGTGGTGTATGGCGGTCAAAGATGACCTTCTTTGCACTGTTTTTATAATATTCTAGACCATCCAAACAAGTTATCTTGTACTTCTTTAAAACAATAATATATATAAATTTATAAAAAAATTCTAAAATTTGATCTTCAAATACATTTTAATCTCAAAATCATGTTGAGTAATTTGAATGAACTGTTCAAATTAAAAAAAAAAAACAGAAAAAATGATGTGGAATATGAATAAAACAAAAAACCAATAGTACCTTTTAACTCTAGTCATATAGATATATGTTTATATAGAGGTGATGGATGACATGATATAATGTTTACTCATGCCTCGTATATATCAGTTGAATGGCACCAGTTTACCTGTTTATTCGATCCATACCGTATTTAATACGACAAACGGATAAGATTTTTAACTTGCAGCGAGTCCATTTATTTTTAAACTATCACAAAAATTATATTAATCACAAAGTATAGTGAAAATTTTATTTATTATT
Organism: Carex kokanica; assembly: GCA_025461125.1. Classification (NCBI taxonomy): domain Eukaryota; kingdom Viridiplantae; phylum Streptophyta; class Magnoliopsida; order Poales; family Cyperaceae; genus Carex; species Carex kokanica. The sequence continues at coordinate 2,282,384 of JAJGRX010000435.1, forward strand.
TTCAGTTATGATTTAATGTTTTCATACATTACATTTGAAGTTAAAAATATATCATATATATTATATACTGTGTATGGTTAATTTGTGGTAACTTCAGCAATATCTTTTTGTCTTGACATAATTTTTTTGTACAAATAATTTTCATGCTAGTTAGTTAGTTAGTATGAAAGTTATTTAACACGATTTTTTACTAAACTGTTTAATAATAAAAAAGATTTTCATTTTTAAGAAAGAGTGCGTTGACAAATTTTTTATTATTAAAAATAAATCAAATAAAAAATAATAATTTATTTTTTGCATACCTCTGATAAAAATTCTGACTACACCACTGACCATACACGGCTAACATGATTAAACTATGTAAGAAAGTTTATCATACATCACGGTATGGATAAACAAAACCGTGTACAATTTTTTAGAATCGTACACGATTTCTTGTAAGAAATCATGTATAAATGTCGGTACTTTTTTTACACGATTTATATTTTATTGACCATGTATGTATGTTGGAGCTCATCTTCATGCACACGCTTCCATTTACACATTGTTCATTTGAGAATTTCTCTCATGTTAAATTTTTATAAAGTAATAATGTCATCTTTTATTGATTTATAAAAAAAATATGTAAAGATGATTAAATTAAATCAATATTCAATGTTGATAAATTTTCAACAATACAGTAAAATCTTTCATTTAAAAAAATCTAAATGATGTGACAAGATACAAAATAATGAATATAACATAATATCAATTTATTTTACATACCTAACTCTTAACGAAAGAATATCATATAATAACATATGAAAGAGAAACAATTTTTAAACAAAATAATTTATTTTATAAACAAAATTTGAAGGAAAACTAATTTTAACATAATAAATTAGAGAGAAGAGACTTTTAAAATAATAATAATTAATAAATAATAAAATTGTTCGTATATTTAAATTATTTGAAGATGCTGTGCTAACAAAAAGATTCGACATTTTTATTTATATCCAAAGTTAATTAGAAATTAAGAAAAATGCCCAGACCCGATTGGAATTTTTAAAAATATCCATACCGGCCATTTTCTGGCCAGTTTTCATTTTTTTGGTACCAGCCAGAAAATGGTCGGTTCCTTCCTTTTTTTTTTTTTTTTTATAGAGACAAATAGCTAAAATGCTGAAGTATAACACTAAAAAATCGATTTTCTTTTAAAATATTTGTTAGCTTACTTTTTTTGATATATAATTAGCATATTTATACTAAAATACGCTAAATTACTTAAAATTATGTTAATTTACGCTAATTACATAAAATTATGCTAAATTACACTAAATAATGTTAAATTATGCTAAAGTACGGTACATTATGCTAAATTACATATGAATAGAGATGATATCTTCACTGAGAAGGCGAAAAACAACGACAGAACTTCAAACGGTCATAAAACGGCGCTCGAGTGTCCGAATTCAGCAAATGACCACTTTTCGTAAAGCTTGGAAAAATACGCATGCATTAGCGTTGATAATGCGGAATTTCAAAATTCAGAATCGCCAAAAAATAAAGGGAAGAGTCTCAAAACTTCAGTTGAAGTTTCCAATTAAGATTTTCATTTCTATTGTTCAATCTACGTAGCTCAGTAAATTAGTTATGTAATGAACTTGTAAAATACCAATTTTTATTATTTTTTGAATTTTTTTACTATTTTTTATGATTTATGAAAGATGGCACAAAATCGGCCCTATTCATACATAATTTGGCATAATTTACCGTATTTAGCATAATTTAACATCATTATTGTAATTTAGCGTAATTTAGCGTAATTTAGTGTAATTTAGAGTATTTTAGTATAAATATGCTAATTATATATATAAAAAAAAAGTAGTCTAACAAATATTAAAAAAAAAAATTCAATTTTTTAGTATTATATATGTTTCAGTATTTTAGCTATTTGTTTCTAAAAAAAAAAGTACCGGCCAGAAAATGGCCGGTTTTCTATTTAAATAAGGTACCGGCCATTTTTTGACCGGTATAGATAATTTTAGTAAAACCAAGCAAGTCTGGACATTGTTATGAATTAGAAATTGACTTTGGATATAAATAAAAATGTCGGCAAAAAGATTGATGATCTTAATATTATGAGCCCCACCTCGTGAATCCGTATCCTCTGAAGTATCTAATTTTTGAGTGGATCAATATCCGTAGCGTTCATATAATCTAACGGACAAGAATCAAAACCTTCTTTACCAGCGCTGCCCACAATTATTTAATCTGAACTGTTTTTTTTTTTTTTTTTTTTTTTTGACGAATGTAGTAGTAAAGTTGCTTAAGCAACTGAAATTGACTCCATTTGGTACTGTTTTCGACTCCAATTGGTAATATATAGGTATGGGTTGAGGAATGTCATTAGTTGTTTAGTTGTTTAAAATCTGAAATTATGAGTTCAGAAACTTGTAACTGCTTCTTTGAGTTGTGAAATTATTGAGTTGTGCTTAGTTTAAGTAAAAATCAACAACTGTTTGACATAATGACAAAAAGAACAGAAAAAAGGCCAAGCTCATGAACAATTTCAAGAATGCCAAGTTTGCATTTTATATTCTCCGTTTCAGCCCGGCAATTCGTTTAATTTAGGTTATGTCGAGTATTTTGATTGTAATATCTGTACTTAGAGATGATTTTTTAACAATATGTTATTTTCTTTGTTCAGCTTACTTTGTGAGAGAACCAATGTCATCATGTGTTGTTTCTAGTGTTTTAAATAGCGCTATAGCGGCGCTATAGCTTTTTTGGATCACAAACGCTACGCTATGACATCAAAATGCGCTATTTGCGCTACGACTGCTATAGCGCTATACAATATGAGTTTTTTTTTTTTTAAGCAATTTATATGAGTTTTAAATAAAGATAAAAAAAAGCTCAAACCGAAATTGAATTTGTTGCTACTTGCTACAGATAAATTAATTTGAAATTGGGAATAAAAATTGAAATTTGAATAGAAAAAAAGTTCAAACCGAAATTAAAATTTGAATAGAAAAAAAAATTAGATTATGTCATGAATCATAATGCTGAAGATATTTTTAATAGAAAAAATCGATAGTTTATGATATTACTATGGATATTTTGAACTGCAATTTGGACTTTGTACGGGTTCAATATGAATATTATAATTTTTTAATTACTTTGGTGTTATTTATTGTTCTATGAGACTTTAGATAATGTTGATATTTAGTAACAAATATTGAATATACAGAATGTAAAAAAAAAAAACGCTATTTGGAATAGCTTCTGCTATAGCGACGCTATTCGCTATAGCTTTTTTTGTAGCCTTCCCGCTATGACGCTATAAACGCTATTTAGAACCTTGGTTGTTTCTAATAGTTTAGAGGTAGACTCAAAAGATATTTATGTGGATGAAGATCAATATAATTAGAGAATTCAATGGAGATGAATAGTGCAGAGATAGACTCAAATGACATTTATGTATTTTCAAAAGAAACGGCAGTAGGACTCCGAGTTCTTTCATTTGGTATCGACAGATAAATATGGTGTTGTCAAGAATATTTTTTAGATTGATGGTAAAGCAAGAAGAGCATAAAAAGAGGTTCGTGCTGTCTTGTCATTTTGAATTGGTGCTGTTCTGAGCTATTACTCAATAGTTGATTGAAAGATGCAGTTTGATTGTCACTGCTGTACCAGTCATGCCCTCTACCAGACCAACTTCTTGAAATTTTGTTATTTGTTGTGTATGATACAATTTAGGGAGTAGGAGCAACTGTACAGATTATTTTTTACATTATATTGGCAATTATTCAATTTATTTTTTGTTAGACTAGGAATGTATAATGTATGCTTCATGTATTTTCATTTGAGTAGGTAAGGGATGTATACTGCATTATTTTCTAGGGGGAATTTCACGTATACCCCTCAAAAACTTCAAAATTACGTATTTCACCCTTCTATACTTTAAAATTACGTATTTCTCCTCTAAACTTCAAAAACTCACAAATTTACCCATTTTTTTTTTATATTAAAACTCAATCTAAATTTATTGAATACCCATTTTACCGTTTATTAAAAGCATAAAAAGTCCATCAGACTCAAATTTGAATATGAAGAGTTCCTCTACCGTCTGATCCACACACATCGCATTAAGATTTATGCATGTAGCTTCAATATATGTGCGTATTGGTTTTAAGATTTGTGATGATCTAGTGCGCACAAATTTTAAAGAAATTTTGATCCGCGCGCATCGCATTAAGATTTGTGCTGATCTAGCATACACATATCTTAAAGTTGTCGAGGAATCCTTCAGATTCAAATTTGAGTATGATGGACTTTTTATGCTTTTAAGAAAGAGTAAAATGAGTATTTTATAAATTTAGAATGAGTTTTAATATAAAAGACAATAAAATGGATAAATTTGTGAGTTTTTGAAGTTTAGAAGGGGAAATACGTAATTTCAAACTTTGGAGGGGGAATACATAATTTTGAAGTTTTTGAGGGATATACGTGAAATTCCCCCTATATATGGAATAATTAGTACCAAAATTTTATTGTAACAAACAGAACCAAAATTTGTTATTGTAACAAACAGAACCAAAATGTTTAATATTATGCTGGAACATTTTGCTGTTGTAACAACCAGAACCAAAATTTTCATATATGCAATAATTAGTACCAATGTGCTTTATATTATGTTTCAATTACTGTTTCAATTAGTCAATGGTATCAAGTGGTCCAAGTAAAAAAAGATATATGAGGATGTTTAGGATGAGAACAAAATTTTAGTACTCCAAATTGTAAATCAACACCAAATTGTACGAATTCACATCCCCTCAGGTTACTTGACTGAGTACAATTGAAATAGACGGTCCATGATCCGTGTTTTAACTCAACACAAATCTCAAAGCAAAAATAATACTGCCCCTGCGGCATTACAAATAGGCAGTAGCTGAGAGTAAATCTGAGCCGTCTGTTTCAATTGGGTTGTCTGATACGGATCCAAATTGCAGTCGGATGGATATCATAACATACTCCAATTTGAAAAATATGCTAATCTGTCTAATTTATATTTCGCATCCAGTACATACAATACAACGCAATAATAAAATGAAGATCAATTACAACCAAGGTTCTAAATAGCGTTTATAGCGTCGTAGCGGGAAGGCTAAAAAAAAAGCTATAGCGAATAGCGTCGCTATAGTGGAAGCTATTCCAAATAGCGTTTTTTTTTTTTTACATTTCGTATATTCAATATTTGTACTAAATATCAACATTATCTAAGGTCTCATAGAATAATAAATAACACCAAAGTAATTAAGAAATTATAATATTCATATTGAACCCGTACAAAGTCCAAATTGCGGTTCAAAATATCCATAGTAATATCATAAACTATCGATTTTTCTTATTAAAAATATCTTAAGTATCATGACTCATGACATAATCTATTTTTTTTTCTATTCAAATTTTAATTCCAGTTTGGACTTTTTTTCTATTCAAATTTCTATTTCTATTCCCAATTTCAAATTGATTTATTTGTAGCAAGTAGCAACAAATTCAATTTCGGTTTGAGATTTTTTTTACCTTTATTTAAAACCCATATAAATTGCTTAAAAATAAAAAATAAAAAATAACCCATATTGTATAGCGCAAATAGCGCTGTAGCGGCCGCTATAGCGGCCGTAGCGCAAATAGTGCATTTTGATGTCGTAGCGTAGCGTTTGGGGGTCCAAAAACGCTATAGCGGCGATATAGCGCGCTATTTAGAACACTGATTACAACACAAAATAACAAATACATGTGTCATAAATAGATGTACTGTGTACAAGATGACAAATTGAGAAATGTTACTACAAAAGCAATTATTAACATGTTTTCGGATGCTACATATGCTTCTCAAGAATGTGTACAATAGCTAGCACATTGTAAAGTTTGATTCAAGAATTTTGAACGCTTCGAATGTACATCTTTTATGGAATAAAACAAAATTTAACATAATTGTACAACAATATTTAAAATTAGAATACACAAAATAGATTTAAGTTACGCTGTTATTCATTAATAAATTGTACAACAACATTCAAAAACAGTTCTTACGTTTGGCCTACATTCAAAATAAATAAATAACAAACAAGTATAAAATAGACTAATTACTGCCTTAGTTTAATACATAATTGCAAGAGTCTGACTAGTATGATATCGGTGTCATATGGCACCAATTTAAGAAATTATTGGATAGGCTTCAAATGACGAATCCAAACCGTTCAAACCGATTTACTGTATGAGTGATGCGTTTACATACAAAATTGTTAAAAAATAAATGCATTAAAATTAAATTAAAAACACTCACATTTGACTAATGCAATAGATCGGTTTGATACTAATTAAATAAATTAAAAAGATTATAAATTTTTCATGTAAACGCACAACTAATGCAATTGATCGATTTGAACGGTTTGAATTCGTCATTTGAAGTCGATTCGATAGATTTTAGAGTTGATGTTATATAGACTGAAATGACACCAATATCATACTAGTCAGACTCTTATCCAACTAGTATGAATTATGTATTATTGTTGCTGAAATAACACTAATGTAATACTAACCAAACTCTAATTGAGTCCAGAACACAAGTGGTTCTTCTTTGTACCGATGAACTCGATTGTGCTTTTAACTCATCTTGTCCTTTTTCCCTAGTATGAAAGCAAAGCACTAAATATTATTGTTAGTGCAATCAGCATAAATTTTTATTGATTTTACACCTGTGTTTTCCACTACAGCAAAATAGAACATCCGCGACCGGCATCAGCAACCGCTTCAGTCGTCGGTCGCGGAAGACCCCAAATTTTTTTTTTAAAAATAAACTAAAAAGTTTTCGGAGACGAGGTATGGAAATAACATTCTGGAGTGGAAGGACCAAGGGGTGCCAAGCACATATGATTGGATAACGGTGAATAACTGGAAGAAATTGTGCGACTATTGGTGCTCCGAAGACTTTGCTAGGCGGAGCGAGCAGAATCAACGAAATAGGGTCAATTCTGGAGAGAGTTCCTTTGCAGCCACGGGCTCCGTAAATATGCTGGTTTACAAACAAAGATTCGTAAGATGTTTTATTTCATCAAAACAATTAATTTCAATTTCAGTTTACTCGAACTAATCTTGGTAATTTTATTTGGATTGAAATGTTTATTCATCATAGGAGAATGAATACCACCGCGAGCCCAGGTGGTCTGACGAGCTGTTCACGCCGACGCATACCAATAAGGAGACGGGGCAATTGTGTTCCGCGAGGGCAAAAAAGGCACATGTAATATTTTAATAATAAATGGTGGCCTGTTGAATCTCACCTTCTGAAAAATAGAAAATAATCAATCCATTTGAAGGTTCCTACAGGAAATGGTGGCCTGTTGAATCTCACCTTCTGAAAAATAGAAAAGAGGGGAAAATAGGTATATCCACATGTTAAAAAAGCCATAAATTCACATCACTGTTTATAAATTTTGTAGGAAGACTACGAACGGGATATGAGCGCAAAGTATGGGTCTGATCGAGCCCTTTGGTCCTCTTTTGACGTAGACATCTGGTACGGTAACACAGAGAATAATGTTCACGGCGATAACTATGGTCTCGATGCTTTAGGTAAAATATACATACTTAAAATTGTAAATTTGTATTTTTTTGGGCGTAATATTAATTATTTTATTTTTAATGTTTCAGGCAAGACCAGATCACTGTATCGTCCAGGTGGGTCCCAAACGTCGTCTGCGCAATCGCAATCGCAATCATATTCTTCGGTGCCGCCTCCTCTAAGAAAAGAAGACATAAATATGATTGCAAGTCAGGTGTTGGGCGTGCTTCAACCACAGATCACTCAATTCATGGACGAGTTCAGGCGTAACATGGGACGTTCTTCGTCTCATTAGGTACGGAATCTAATTTTTTAGTATGTTTGAATCCAATAAAGACATCATAAAAATGTTAGTTATATTTGTTCTCTCAATTAGTAGATTAGAGAAGTTTCAGTACAGACAAGCTATACTTTTTAAAACCTTTGTATACTCTTGATTAAGACCGCAAGTGAACAGTCCTACTCGTAAAGTATAGTCGGGTATCGATCCACAGGGACGAATCAATTCTGAACTCTTACTTGACTTAGCTAGGTACTAGAAGTTTGAAATGGTTGTTGTGTTTGTTTATATTTCCTAAATTCAATTACAAATTCAATGACAAGAAATGAAAGCAATTAAAGGTTTGGTTTTGGACTATTGTAAGAAAAAGGCGTTTCAAGGGTTTCAGATTTCATCCTCAACTTTGCTGCTCTGGACCTGTCACGCGACCCGCATACTCTCGTATGCGACCCTTGTGATGCGACCCGCGTGCTTTCACACGCGACCCGCGTGCTTTCACACGCGACCCGCGTGCTTTCACACGCGACCCGCGTGCTTTCACACGCGACCCGCGTAGCCCTCGAGCTACTCTGGACCTATCACGCGACCCGCACACTCTCGTGTGCGACCTTGTGACGCGACACGCGTGCCTTCACACACGACCCGCGTGGTCCTGGAGTTGATCCTGCATGTTTCTGTTTCTGGTTGTTTCAGTCGTGTAAGGCTCGATTGACCGTACATAATGTTTCTAAACCTCAACTCTCGTGTATTGGCTTAACAGACCTGGTACGGAATTGCAATTTCACCTTCTCAGGTTTAAACCTAAGTTCTTAGTTCTGTTTACTAAAGGTATCCAATACCTCACTGTCTCTCGACAGATCAGATGGAAATTTCACCTCTCGGCTACTATTGATCTCACCTCTCGGATCTCAGACCTACCTCAAATACTTAATCTAATTTGCAAGAAACATCAAGGCTAAATTATAAGAAGAAATACCAAAGGCATTCAACAGTAGACAATCAAGAATCAATCAAGCAATTTAGATCAAGTAATCACAATAATACAAGAATCAAAGAAACACGATTAACATTCAGATTCAAACTACATGCATTATCAAACAAAGTTTAAGACTACATCCAAATCCCTCGAAACTACAGAACTACTCAGACATGATCAAAAATGAAATAAAAGAGAGAAAGAAGATGCAAATCATGATGGAGAAGAAGGATTTGAAGAGGATCCAAGCTTCTGTCGAAATCTTCTTCTCCTGATCAAAACCTTCCTCTGGCTCCAGATCTTCTCTCTCCTTCTCTGTCGCGCGCCAAACTTGGAGCTTCAAACTCCCGATATTTTGGTGAAAATGAATTCTGGATTGGATCCTCTCTCCTGCGCCAGGCCTGCTGTATATATAAACATCTAAATGGGCTTCAATTGGGCCCTGGCGCAATTAATTCGACGCGACCCGCATGGATTCGGATGCGATCCGCATCAGCTGGGGTCTGGTGCGCGCTATGAGGGTCGCGTCTGAGGGTCGCACTGAGCTATGATGCGACCCGCATCAGGTGGGACGCGGCCCGCATGGAGGATGTCAGAACTATGCCCTTTTGCTTGTTTTCGCCTATTTTCTGCAAAGTGATAACCAAAATGCAGCAGTACCATATTCTATTGATATTCAATGTAAACGATGCAATTTAATGGTTCAAAACATGATGTCTGGTCTGGAAATAGGTCGAAACAATAGATCAAATAATGAGACATCAATATTCTTGCAAGGAGGTTCTACCTCGCAATATGCATTGAACCCCGATGATCAGGATGACAGTGGGGATGATATGGGAGATGAGGGATGATATGAGAGATGAGTTTTAGACATATTTCAGATGTTTGTTACTATATCGTACTTTAGATATATTTTTATGTGATACTTCAGATATTTGTTATTTCATGCTTATGTATACTTTAGATATTTCATGTTTATGTCGTTTTGTGAATTGTTTGGTACGTACCAATTAAATTGCTTGTGAATTGTTTGGTACGTTTCGTACTAATTGGGGCAGAAGAAATAAAAATGAACAGAATGAGGAAAAGAAAACAAACAACAACTAAAAAAAACAGCAACAAAAAAAAACAGCAACAAAAATTAAAAAAACTTCTGTGACCGACTATGGTCTCATCAGCGACCGTTTATTCGGTCTCTGATGGTCTTTCTGCCACGTCAACATATACAATCAGAGACCGATCTGATTGGTCGCAGATGAGTCATCTGCGACCTGCGCCACAACCATCTGCGACCGGTGACGTCAGCGGGGAGGGTATCAGCGACGCAGCCAACTGCGACCGTTACATCTGCGACCGATTTTAGTCTTCTGTGACCGGCTTTGTCATCTGCGACCGGCGACATGCTTATCTGCGACCGATTTGGCCGGTCGCAGATGAGTGTCGCTGCTGTAGTGTTCTTGTTAGACCTTTTCTCTAACCCGGATTATGATTTAGACAGTTGTGATCCACACAAAAATATCCGAAATTTTTATTAATATTCAAAAATTAAGATATTAAATTTCAAAATCTACATCATATGCAGAGAAAAATTTGCCGCTTGGGAATTTGCGGTTTTGGAATTCCCAAACCAAAACCGCAATTTTTCTTTTGCGGTTTTAGACTTGATTACTGCATAATTTTTTTGTAGTTTGGATAGATTTCGAAATTCCTCTGCATAGGGTGTAGATTTTGAAATTTACTATTTTTTTGGTTATTAATAAAAATTTCGGCAAAAATATCCTTTTCATAAATTATTCTGAACATTTCATAATTTTATTCAGATTCGTTTGGCTGCGTCCAACATACGCGAGCATTATATTGGAATCTAATTCTTTTTAATTTTAAAATTTCAACCACAGAATTGGTTGGTTTTTGTCCAAGTGGTTTGCATAGAATATATTTTTTTGGAGGAAATTTTATGTATGCTCTTCAAAAATCTTGAAACTACGTATTTCTCCTTAAAATTAATTCATATTTATCTATTTTTCTATTAAAACTCATTTTAAATTTAAAAAGTTCCAATTTATCCTTTATTAAAAATATATAAAATATTTAGTATGTGAAAGGTAAATGTTCAGTCTTCTAATTAGTTATTAGTTGGTGTGAGGACAAATGGTTAATTTTCTTAATTGGATGTGCACAAAAAGTATGCATGGCAAATTGTCATTGTGCATATCTTACAAGTAGCGAAATAAACCATTTGTTCTTGAAAACTGATCAATTAGAAGGCTAAATATTTTTCTTACAGAGACTACATAGTTTTATTTTTCAATAAATGGTAAAATGGGAAGTTATAAATTTAAAATGAGTTCTAATAGAAAAAAACAATAAATTGGATAAATTTGTGAGTTTTTGAAGTTTAGATGGTAAATATGATATTATATATTTTAGAGGGAAAAATGTTTAATTTCGATGCTTTTGAAGGTATATAGGGGTGTCAATGAGTACGGTAAGTTGGGTGGAAGCATTTTCATACCTGTACTTGTTACAAATTGTTCTTACCCGAACTCTATCCTTACCCACTACAAATTATCTTACCCGTATCCTACTCTTACCCTTTATGGCTGTCGGATAATGAAACGGTAGCGGGTAAATAACGGGCAATACTAATATAATAATACATCAAAACATATATATTCATTTCACACATATATAGTATTTTATTGAAAAAAAAAAATCTGATCATGCTAAGTGCAAGTAAACCAATTAAAATACTCTTTCAATGCTTATTAATATATATAATATATATAGAGATAGACTAATATGCTTTCGGTAGCACTTCGGCCGAAGTGCTACCGATTCAAAATCAGATTTTCAAAGTCCAAACAGTCGATCCGAACCGTTCAAGTTGTTCTCCATATTGAAATCTGCTTGGAGACCAAATTTTACATTTTTTTTGAATTTTTTTACTATTTATTGAGCCACTTTGAAAATTGCTGATCCGGGTGAACAGTAAAAACAGTGCAACCAAATTCTGGACCATGTGATCAACAATTTTCAAAGTGGCTTAATAAATAGTAAAAAAATTCCAAAAAATGTAAAATTTGGTCTCCAAGCAGATTTCAATATGGAGAACAACTTGAACGGTTCAGATCGACTGTTTGGACTTTGAAAATCTGATTTTGAATCAGTACCACTTCAGCCGAAGTGCTACCGAAAGCATATTAGTCTATCTCATAATATATATATATATATATATATATATATATTTTATAATTACCTGATCTGGTAACGGATACGAAATAAGCTTTACCCGTACCCTCATCCGTTTTAAATAACAAAAATAAATCTTTACTCGTACCCGTACCGGTCTTATCGAATACGGTACGGGTCGGGTAAACAGATAAAAGGGTGTCATTGACACCCCTAAGGGTATACATGAAATTCCTTTTTTTTGGGTCTTTTTCAGTTTTGCACAAAAGAACGGAGAGAAGTTGACTACCAGACGACTGAATACGGAACTACAATTATAGCTACTTAATTATTTACTTTCTAGTAGATGAGCTCTCGTTTTACACTTATGAATTATTATTTCGTTATTGTTATTGTTATTATTTACTTCAATATATTGTTATTGTAACGCATCACTGGCGGCTTTATAATAATACATTGAGAAAAAAACATAGGTTTGATAGGAATTGAGCTTAATTTTTAATTTGATAAATGATAAAATAATAAAGACAAGAATGTCTACTCTTAAATTTACAATGCAGAAGATACTGCCATAAATTATCTAAAACTTCATATGAGTTGCTCTTGAAACATATCGATCACCTACAACTCTCATATCTTAAACACCTATCCCACGTCCACACATCAAAGGGAAGAAGGGCGGAATTAGAAATTTTGAATATGAGGGCCTAATTTATAAAATGCATAATATGTGAAAAGTAAATAGTAATGTGGTTACTGAAAATTGAACATGTACAAGACCTTTCAAGCATCAAATGAAATTCTAATCACTAAGCTATAAGCATACATTTATCATTTTATGAGAGGAGGAGGGATGGTTAAAGTATATACAAATTTAATAGAAACAAAAATTCAATTAAAATTCAATATACATAATTAAAATTTTAAAATCATAGGGTCACTTAGTCAAAGGTGGCTAAGTCTTAGATCTGCCCCTAAAAAGACAAGTGTTAATTAGTGAATATATTGTAATTATGTCTGTAGATTTCTTTCTATATCTATAGATCTAGATTGTCTAGATTGCCTTCCATATTATTCTTATACTTGTCCTACAAATATGTGATCTCTCTGAATGAATAAACAAGCCATTCAATACTAATTCTCTCTCTTAACAACAAGGAGGAGGACGAGAGAGAGCAAGATGGAAGGCATATCTCACAAAACAATCGAGGTAAATGGCATCTCCATGCACGTAGCCGAGAAAGGACCAGCTGCTGGCCCGGCAATTTTATTCATTCATGGTTTTCCAGAGCTGTGGTACTCGTGGCGACACCAGATACTGTCCCTGTCGGAACGTGGCTTCCGCTGTATTGCACCCAGCATGAGAGGATATGGTGACACTAGTGCTCCTTCCTCAATCTCCTCCTACACCATTTTTCACCTTGTTGGTGACCTCATCGCACTTCTCGACTACCTCTCTCTACCCCAAGTAAATATTTAGTTTTTCAAATGTTATTGCATGTAATGTTTTAGCGCCTTCAAATTTTTGAATAATTGTTCAGGTGAGCAATATTTTATAGGATTCTCATAAGAGTTCTTACATTGTAAAGAGAACGATAAAGTTTCGAGCATCACCATCATGAGTCATGAGCTCCTAGCCATAAATATGGAAATAATATTATGCTCAATTATCTTCATTTCATTTTCATCAAAACAATTATCTTCATTTCATTTTCATCAAAACAATTATCTTCATTTCATAGAATAGAAAACGATGATTGAAAAATGAAAATGACATATATATGTTGCAACAGGTGTTTGTGGTAGGGCATGATTGGGGAGCCATGGTCGCGTGGCAACTGTGCATGTTCAGGCCTGATAGAGTGAAAGCACTCGTCAACCTAAGCATTGCCTTTATGCCTCGCAACCCAGCTGTCAAAACAGTCGATCAGTTTCGATCTTTTTATGGTGATGACTATTACATGTGCCGCTTTCAGGTTCTCCCTCTATTAATATTGATGGCTCTAGTTGTGTATTATAGAATTTTAAAGTCTCAAATGACAAAATAGAAATAATCAAATAAAACGTAATTTACGTGATGAATTGCTCCGTTCGAATCAGGAATACGGAGTAGTAGATAAAGAACTTGCAAGCATGGACTCTAAGTTGCTCTTCAAAACAATTCTAACAATGAGTGGCGCGGAAGGGTCGATGTCTTTGTCTAAGGCATCGTTGGAATCTTATAAAGTGCCAGATGTGTTGCCATCTTGGCTCTCAGAGGAGGAAATTGAATACTTCGCATCCAAGTTTCAGAAATCTGGCTTCACTGGAGGGATCAATTACTATCGCTGCATGGACTTGTAAGTTTATTTTTTTAATTATTTCATTTTAATTATCTCGGTTATATTCTCTCTTAGGCATGAGAAGCAATTGGCATAGCATAGTTGGAAGAAAATTACAAATTTGTAACTTTTATTTATATGGATTTATTGCAATATGTACTCTTTTGTTTTCCTTTAAATGAATTACTTATTACTTGAGCTAAAAAAAAAAAAAATTTGTTGGTTCTTCTCTCTAAGTTGTTTTATAGAGGTAATATATATTCTATAGGTTGCTAATATTCCGGGTCTCTAAATATAACAACAACAACCAAGCCTTTAATCCCAAACAAGTTAATTGGGTAGGCTAGAAATGAAACTCAAGCGAGGGTTTCATTTCCATAAAATTAAGGTTGTATCTTACGTTGGCTCGCCAGGTTTATCACAATCCTCCTCCTTTTTACTGACTTGGGACAGGCTGTATAGAAACTACATATAGGCCACCTAAGGATGGTTTATTCTAAAAAAAAAATCAATTATTAGAAAATAATTGAATGTTTGTTAGAAAATTACTTAAAACAACTATTTCTGTACAATTAGCTCTCAATTGTTCAGTGATCTGATGTAAATATATTTCAACAGAAATTGGGAGTTGACGGCACCGTGGACAAATGCAAAGGTAGAAGTACCGACGAAATACATTGTTGGCGATCGTGATATTACATATCACTATCCTGGTATCCAAGATTTCATTCATAAGGGTGGATTGAAAGGATATGTGCCTTTGCTCAAGGAAACAGTGGTTGTACCAGGAGCAGGACACTTTATCCAGCAAGAGAGAGCACAAGAAATTAGTGATCACATTTATGACTTCATCAAAATGTTTTGAGCAAGCTATAATATCTTGTTTTCTTTAATAATTTGTTTTGTGGTGATCAATTTGGCAATAGAAGTGTTGTTGTTGCATATTGAGGATGAGAAGTTGGTAATAAAGATTTTTTGTGGTTTGTGGATGGCAATGAATCCTAACAGCTCACAAGCATAAGCGTATGTAGAAGATGAATCATTTGTTCTCGAAAATTGATCAATTACAATATTGAATTTATACATTGTTTTGCTTATTTTTTAAGTTAATACATAGATGCATGTACTTGTATGATATTAGTGATCGAGCATTAAAATTTAAACTTATATGATATTATTTATTTCAATCGGTAAATTTGTAAACTTGTACTAATAATAACTATAACACATGTTTAATTGATCGTCAAATTAATATAAATATATGTTGTTAAACAATTTGTTTTAATTAAAAATTTAATCATTAATACTTTTTTACTTGGCTCTCCATGATTAAAACCCAGCTCTGTTCTTGGTTGGATTTCATTCTTACGTGCAATATTTTTTCAATAAATTTATATTAGGCTTTTTTTTATAAGAGGATTAATTAGAGTTCAAGCCACTCAACTTTTTAATGTCCACAAGAAAGGCTATATACATAGTTGGCGATCCATGAAAGGCGGCTATATATATGCTTTCATTATTAGACGTTTAAAAAAGTCCTGAAAGGAAAACCGATTTTATTAACTGAATTTTCAAAAAAAATTTGAATTATTTACCAGCGCTGCCACTCAAAAAGGCGCCATCAAAATTCTGTAAAGATAGCACTTGATGTTGATCAATTCAACACCAACAGCTCATATTTATCCATCGCTAGTAAAGGTCACCCCCTCAACGCTATTGGTCCGTGGAGGCAAACCGATGTCGAAGAGTCACTCAATACCAATTGTAGTTAAAATTTAACCAATAACAAAGGAGGATCCATCAACGCCATCAGTGGGTTAGATGCGAACAGTTGTTAAAAAGTTGCAAAGGAATTACAGCACTGCCCCTTAATGCAAACACTATCTGTGCCTTACCTCATCCGATGATGGAGCGATGATAAATATGTTTTTTCTAGTAGTGAATAATAATGTCATACTAGCCGGAGAGCATTTTTTCATAGTGTGTTGCCTCGTCATTCATGATTCACGCTTGTAGATATAATAAACGCATAGTATATATCTTGAGGGTTTGGTGCATGCTCATGATATATACCGATTTTTTAAGTGTAACATTCATGCGAGTGTTTCAGAATGAGGTGAAACGAGATAAAACACTAGCATTTCGGACTAGCGAAATTACTAGTGTTTTTGCATCTTGAACTGTCTGTGAAAAGTTGGTGAAACTCCTTTTTAAAAATTCTAATAAAGAGTAATGTTGTTAATATTAGCGTTTTGTCAGATCCGAAATACTAACAAGATAACTATGGAAAATATTTCTGATTTAATGATATAATTTAGGTATTTTTAGGAAGAAACAGATAGAAAATACCCATCATGGGACTCAAAAAGAAAATACATGTTTTATGTTTTGTTAATTTATAACGATAAAAAAAATTTGCTAACAATAATTGGAGGATAATTTTATTCTAAACTGGCGTACTGATAGTGTGTTGCCTCGTCACTCATCTACGAAGCAAAGCAACTGACGATATAGAATGATTTTTTAGTATCAAGTCAAACCAAGGCGTACTAGTATCGTGCCCGTGCGTTGCAACGGAATATATTATAAAATAACAAAAATAAATTTTCATACAAAATAATAAATTTTCATAAAAAAATAAATCAATAAAAAAATATTTATTTAACAATATTCATGGATATAAAAAAAAAAAGTTTTCAATACCTCATGCTCTTCTTACCTCATCATACCTCATATTTTATATCTTCGTTTTCAAAGTCCAAGCTGTTAAAATTTGACTTCACCGGTTTCAAGAAAGTAAATATTTCAATTTATTTGAATAATTAATTACGCCATTAATACATATTGCCCATATGTTAGTGTTACTTTATTTTTCGTTTTAGAAACATGAACAGAATGTTCCACAGAAAAAATCTCTCTTACCTTGTTGCTGCCTTGAGCCAAAATTTTGCTGTTAAAATCCTCACCCTTAGATCTGTATAGAAACAAAATTAAAAATATATTCTAGATTTGTCATGGTAATATGTATAGAAATAAGGAAGTGAATAAAAAATTGATTTCTATTGTGATCCGCCCTATAGAAATGGAAGGTAGAATCAGTTTAATTGGAAAGGGAGAAATAAATAAATAAATAAATAAGGAAACGGAGAATTATATCGCTAACTTTGGAGTATGTTCAATTTTAATTGTAATACATCGTGTGGCGGTATGTGTGGCGAGTATGTTTGTAGCTAAATTTAGATTTCTACACATAAACCAGATGCATTTAATCAAAAAAAGATAGATTATGTGATTGGAGGGCTGAGATTAAATCCGAAAATTCATCTTTCAATCGTAGCCGTTGGCGGATCGGACACCCAACGTGCTTAATAATGGAATGAAGATATATATATATATATATATAGAGGTTGGCTATTCTACTTATATAAGCATATGATGGCATATGCTTATAAGTTAATTTTGTGTTTTTAAAGTTCAAATAGTCGATTTGAAGCACTCAACATGTTCTCACTAGTGGAAAAACGCACATCAAGATCGGCCAATTAGGATCGGACTTTTCAATAATTCGATACTGATCTATATCTGGATCGGGCTTTATAAACAACTGATCTTGAAAGAGACAATCAGGATCGGTTAAATATAAACAACTGATCTTAAAAGTGCTGGCCAAATCAGGATCGGTTTTTTGAAAAGAACCGATCCTGATTATGTCCTTATTAGTATCAGTTGTTTCAAACAACCGATCCTGATAGTCTTTAGGATCGGTTTTCAAAATAACCGACCCTGATGGTCTTCATTTTCATTTCGCGCCTAGCTAGTCTTTAGAACCTGTTGAGAAAAGGGACTAATCGGATCCAATAACCCTCAGACCCGTTAAGGATATCCATCATTGGGTTAGATATACAAAAAGAGAGCTACTGATTATTAAAAAAGCAACTCAATCTTTATGTACAGTATTTCTGTAAAGTTACCGTTAGAACTTTTGTATAGGGTCAGAATATAGGCAATAGGCAACCGTTACTTTTCCTCAAATAAATAGAGCACACTGTAACAAAGAGAATATACAGAAAATATAGAATTTTCCTTCTCATTCAAACCTTCTGTCTCAATACTTATTTTCATCATGGTATCAGAGCAGGATTAAAATCCTGACTCAAGGCAAAACTCAGCAGCAGTACCAGCAACTGCAACAAATACAGATCAACCTTGATCGCACCAGAAAAAACAAATCAGCATACCAGTAGTGCTGTTCTTTACCAGAAAAGATCGCAATGTCACAAAACCATGAAAAACTTACAGGAGTGATGCTCAATGGTAAAAATTACCATGTGTGGGCAAGACAGGTTATCTTTGCCTTAAGTGGCCGAGAAAAAAGCGATCATATCAACCCAGAGAACAAGGCTCCCAAGCTATCAGAGCCTCCAACTGAACCCGAAAAAAAGGCATTAGCAAAATGGAAAGTAAGCGATCATACCGTGATCACTTGGTTACTCGCAACAATGGAACCACACGTATCCGACTTACTTTCATACAAGGATACCGCATCAGAAATTTGGCAAAGAGCCGAAAAACTATATGGCCACAAGAAAAATTATGCCCATATCTATCAAATTCAACGAGAAATGCAACAAGCAAAACAACAGCAAGGTCAACCGGCCATGAATCTGTTTGGATTTCTCCAAAAGAAAAAAGATGAGATTAGGGTCTATCGACCTCCTACCACTGACCTTGCTGAAATCCAAAAACGAGAGGAGCAAGACGAGGTCTTTCAATTTCTAGCCTGCCTCGACTCATCTTATGATGCTGTGAGATCACAGATTCTCCTCCTAGCCGAACTTCCATCCCCAGATGAAGTGGCATCAATGGTACAAGGAGAAGAAACAAGAAGAGAGGTAATGGGCTCACAGCCACCTGAAAACCCAGAATCAAAGGGGTTCATCGCCGCCGTTGGCAGACCGAACCCTAGCTATCGGGCGGAGGCGAGAGGAGACCAAGCAGCCGAAAAATGTGAGCATTGCAAAAGAGAAGGGCACCGCAAGGAGGCTTGCTGGTTTCTCCACCCTCACCTCCGGCCAAAGTGGCACAACAAAGGTGGAGATCGCAAGGGGGAGCGAGGCGGCTGGGATCGAAATAGGGGCGGAGACAGGGGCGAAAAGAAGAAAGGTTTTTTCGCGGAAGGGAGTGAGGGTTCCGGATCTGAACGGGTCGAACCAGCTGTTAAAACCCCTCCATCCGACTCTCTGGATCCCATGCGGTAACTACTCCAACAACTATCCGTGATGCTAAATCAAAAAACAGAAAAGACCTCTGGTATGATTTCCATCTCAAATTTGTCAACTTTTCCAAAAAATTCTAGATGGATATTGGATTCGGGTGCAACTGACCATATGACCGGTAATATAAATTTATTGACCTCATTTAGAAAATTTGAAACCAAACATTTTGTTACGGTTGCAAATGGTGAACAAATGGAAATTCTTGGAGAAGGCTCAATAAATATTTTTTCAAAAATAATTAGAAATGTCTTGTATATAAAAGATTGCTCTTCAAATCTATTATCTATTAGTAAAATCACAAAAGAGTTGAATTGTGAACTTATTTTTTTGACAAAAAATGTGATTTTTCAGGATCAGATGACAAAAAGTATGATTGGTGAAGGATTTCTAGAAAATGGGCTTTATTTTTTGAATGAAGAAAAATTCCTCAATACAACAAAAAAGGAAGAATTAAGCATACTTTGGCATAGAAGAATTGGGCATCCTTCCGACAAGATTTTAAAGAGTCTATTTAATTTTTCAAAATTAGATAATAGTAGTTGTGAGACATGTAAGCTAGGAAAGCATACTAGATTACCTTTTAATTTATCAAGTTGTAAAAGTGAAAAACCTTTTGATTTGGTCCATTCGGATGTATGGGGTCCTGCCCCAATTAATTCTTATAATGGATACAAATATTTTGTTATCTTTATTGATGATTTTTCTAAAACAACTTGGTTATATTTACTAAAAAATAAAAGTGAAGTATTCTCACAATTTTTAGATTTTTATAACTTCATAGAAAACCAATATGAAGCAAAAATTAAAATTTTTAGATCCGATAACGGAACGGAATTTGTAAATCAAAATTTTTCAAACTTATTTAAAGAAAAAGGAATTTTACATCAAACAACATGTGTTTATACACCACAACAAAACGGAGTTTCCGAAAGAAAAAATAGGCACTTGCTTGAAATGACTCGAGTACTTTTATTTCAAAATAATGTACCAAAAACTTATTGGTCGGATGCCGTTCTCACCGCAACATATTTGATAAATAGATTGCCAAGTATTAATTTGAATTATAAAAGCCCATTAGAAATTATTTATCAAAGAAAACTTAATATTGAACACTTGAAAATATTTGGGTGCACATGTTATGTACACAAGATTAAACAAGACAAATTAGACTACACTTCTATTAAGGCTATTTTCTTAGGGTATTCATCACAAAAAAAGGGATATAAATGCTATGATCCCAAGGAGAAAAAATTATACATTTCTAGGGATGTAACTTTTTTAGAAAATGAACCATATTACAAAGAAAAAAATAATGAGGAATTTATTAGAGAGTTCTCCAAGGAAAGTACATTGCCCCAATTCAATCCATCAATAGAAGAGGTAAGACCAATGCAAGTTGAAATACGAGTCGAAAATGAAAATGAAAATGAAAGTGAAAATGAGGAAGAAGTAGAAGAAATCTCCTCAAATAGAGGAGACCAAATCATAGGAGAAACACCGATAAGAAGGTCAATTCGAACGACTCAACCTTCAACAAGGCTAAGGGATTTTATAACCTACAAGGTACAATATCATATCCAAAATTTTATCTCATATGATAATGTCTCCTCTAACCATAGAACCTTCTTGACCAAAATTGAAAAAGAACAAGAGCCAAATCATTATGAAGAGGCTATAAAAAATCCCGTATGGAACAAAGCCATGAAAGAAGAATTAAGAGCCCTTGTAAAAAATGAAACTTGGGTAATCGTTCAATTACCGGAAAATAAAAAACCCGTAGGTTGTAAATGGGTATACAAAATTAAATACAATAGCGATGGTACCGTAGAACGGTACAAAGCTCGCTTGGTTGCCAAAGGGTATACTCAAACTTACGGTATAGACTATTATGAAACATTTGCACCCATAGCTAAAATGAATACCGTAAGAATTTTATTTTCTATTGCGGTAAACCAAGGTTGGAAATTGTACCAAATGGATGTTAAAAATACATTTCTTCAAGGAACACTTGAAGAAGAAGTATATATGTCATTACCACCCGGTTACAAAAAAGACCAAAATTGTGACTTAGTTTGCAAATTGAAGAAGTCAATTTACGGGTTGAAGCAATCTCCAAGAGCATGGTATGAAAAATTAAGCTCTCATTTAATTTCTTGTAATTTTAAGGTTAGTAATGCCGACCACTCACTATTTGTCAAAATTGTAGAAGGAAATACCACTATTGTTTTAGTATATGTAGATGATATTATTATCACCGGAAACAATGTAGATAACATTAAAAACATAAAACTTCAATTAAAAGAAAATTTTGACATTAAAGACTTAGGCTATTTAAAATATTTTTTGGGGATAGAAGTAGCATATTCAAGCCAAGGTTTATCTATATCTCAAAGAAAATATACTTTAGAATTGTTGGAAGAAACCGGTAAAATAGGGTGTAAGCCAACCTCTACACCAATAGATGGTAAATACAAACTAAATACCGAAGATGGTGAACCTTTAGATGATATAAATCAATTCCAACGACTTGTAGGAAAATTAATCTACCTCACCGTAACCCGTCCGGATATATCATACTCGGTAAGCCAAATTAGCAAGTTTATGCATAGTCCAAGAACACCGCACTTAGAGGCCATAAATAGAATATTAAAGTATTTAAAAAGGACACCCGGTATGGGAATTTTCATCAAATGCAATAACTCTAACAAAGTGTGTGGCTATTCCGATGCAGATTGGGCCGGTAGCTTTGACCGAAAATCAACAACCGGTTTTTGCACGTTTGTAGGCGGAAATTTAGCCACATGGAAAAGCAAGAAACAAACCGTGGTGGCTCGATCAAGTGCCGAGGCGGAATATCGTGCCATGGCGTTGATAGACCTAATTTATATACATATTCGATCTGATTTTTATCATAAAATAATACCAAATATCTTGTATTTTGAACATAAAGAGAATAGAACACACCTAGAATCAAGTTACTGCGTTTGCTCGGCTTTAATTTGCAGAAAATGAAGAAAAACGAAGAAAAATGTCCAGTGCGGATACGGCCGCACTGAGTACTTAGAAGGATTTCTGAACACGCGCCAATTTGAAAAAGGTATAATGAGATTTTCATCAAAATCCGTGCGGACGCACGGATATCGATGCGGACGCACTCTGGTCGCACAGGAAAAGTCCGAGCCTAATGCGGACGCAGTGAGAACCAGTGCGGACGCACTGTAGCAGCACGCAAAATTAGCGCCCGAACTTGAAACGGTCACGGTTGGAGCCTAGTGCGGAAGCACTAAGGTCCAGTGCGGACGCATCCAGTACTTAGACGAATTCAGCACATTTCAGAACAAGTCAGAAAAGTCCGAGCCCAGTGCGACGCACTAAGATTCAGTGCGGATGCACTCTCTGGCCGCACTCAAAACGCATTGAAATTTCAGCTTCCGACACACAGTTCGTATTTTGGCCATAACTTGGTCATATGAACTCCGATTTGGGTGAATCAAAGTTTGACGGAATCAGGACAACAAGATCTACAACTTTTATGAAGGAACAATATCCAAATTCGGAATGTAGAATCCCGTGTGGACGCACTAAGGTCTTATTCAGCCGAAAAATCGAGTTTTCTATTTCCGGCGCTTCTAAAAACGACCCAGGAGTGAAATATGGAAAGTAGGGACGTGGAAAAACTTGTGGAGCAAGTATCTAATGACTCCCCATGTCCATTTGCTCCAGAATTAACAAGTATTTCTCCTCTAAAAAGGGCGCCCACTAACTCCACCTTCTAGCCTCTAAATTGGGCATGATCTCTTGCTATAAAAAAGGCTAGAACTTTCCCTACCAAATCATCCACTATCCATCCATCCAACAACACATCTCATTCTCTCTCTACAAACAATTCTTTGCCATATTTTCTGAAGGAGGCAAAGCTTTCAAGCAAGGAGAAGAAGGATTTCTTGAGCAAGATTCGGCAAGATTGAGGTTCTAGATTCAAAGAGTGTAATTATTTTTTTATTTCATTTCCTTTTATTCTTTGCCAAACTTTGCAATGTTTCCCTCCAAGAGGGAGTAGTTCTCTCTCTAGGAGTTTAGGTCAATATGCATGACCTTGTTTAATTCTATTTTATTCGATTATTTGCTTTTATTATGATTGTTTTATCAGATTTGATTGTTAATTTCTGTGATTTAAATAATTTGTGTTAAATACACAATTAGTACTTGAATTGTAGCATCTCGTTTTGGTTTCAAAAGAACCAAAATTGACTAGGATCAATAGGATAGTACCAAATTATGAATGCAAATACCTTAGGTTTAGATTAAGATTCTAACCAATTTAATCTAAGCCGGAACTACAGAAATTAAGGTTAGGGACTTGGTGAAGGACCTAACCGTGAAGTCAAACCCTAATTAGGACATCTCAAATCGAGTCGGATATTGGTATCATGGACTTAATTGAGAAGTACCAATATTCGAGGAGAGAAGAGACTAACAAGAGCTTATGGCCTAAGTAGCTAGGGTGAAGGACCTAACCGTGAAGTCCGAATTACTTAGACACGTTATTAATTCACGAAAGTGACCCTTAATGACATATTAGGTTAGAAACCTCATCAAATCATACATGAATTTAAGCAAATACCGAATGAATAGAGTTAACAAGGGATTGTAGACCAAAGACCCCTAGATTCTCTAAACCTTGAAAACAAACCGACTTTCTTTCTTTTACTTTTACTTTTAATTGTTTAAAAACTCTTTTCTTCGGGTGTTGAACCCAACCTTATGATTTTTACTACAAACCCCCCAATTTACTTTATTGCACTTTTCTTTCTTTTCTGAAATTTATTATCTAAAGTTGAAAATTTAGTATTTATCTTACTCGTTGTGGTTCGATACCCGATAATATACTACACGGTAGGATTGTATACTTGCGATCTAAACCGAAAGTGTATTTGAGGATAAAGCTTTTTACATATACCCTTTGCACGTATCAGGCGTCAACCGCTAGCGAATTAATATAGATCAAACAACTCCTTGAGGATATGGGAATTAAAATTCAAGAACCAATGGAGATGTTTTGTGATAATCAAGCGGCACGGCACATTGCATCCAACCCGGTATTTCATGAAAGAACAAAACATATCGAGGTGGATTGTCATTTTATTCGAGAAAAAATTCACGCAAAAGAAATAGAGACTCCATATGTACGAAGTGAAGATCAATTGGCGGATGTTTTCACCAAGGGTCTTGATCCGAAACCATTTGTTAATAATACAAGCAAGCTAGGGTTAATCGATATCTACAACCCTAGCTTGAGGGGGAGTGTTGAGAAAAGGGACTAATCGGATCCAATAACCCTCAGACCCGTTAAGGATATCCATCATTGGGTTAGATATACAAAAAGAGAGCTACTGATTATTAAAAAAGCAACTCAATCTTTATGTACAGTATTTCTGTAAAGTTACCGTTAGAACCTTTGTATAGGGTCAGAATATAGGCAATAGGCAACCGTTACTTTTCCTCAAATAAATAGAGCACACTGTAACAAAGAGAATATACAGAAAATATAGAATTTTCCTTCTCATTCAAACCTTCTGTCTCAATTCTTATTTTCATCAGAACCGCTGATTTTCAAAATACACCTCTCTTCGTGGCTCACTCTCTCACTCTCCGTGGCTCATTCTCAGGATCCGCGAGGCACCACCTTGGACGGCCGTGAGGCGAGGTGAGGCGGCCGTGAGGCGGCCATGAAGATGAGTTTACTTTTTGGTTGAATAATTTCTGTTGTCATTTAATTTCTATCGGTATTCTTGAATAATTGCACTCTTATTAGGAATGAGTGTGCATGGTTAAGGTCACTAGTAGTAGATTGCATTCCACAACCGACATTGAATTCATGCAAACTTGGGCTCAACTTATTAAGAGACTCATTCAAGTTTAGCTTTCGTTTAATTATTTCATTTATCTTGGTAAAATTGTACATAAGCGAATAAATAAACCAACATCTAACCTTTGCGCGGTTTCAATTCTCAACATAAATTAGGTATGACATCGACCAATTATCCAATTGCATTTATCCAATTAGGTATGACATCGACCAATTATTCAATTTCTTCGGAGCTTTAATACTGTCTCCATGCTTACTTGTACCAAAATTGTTGCCAAAATATTGTTAAAACCACATCCAAGTCTTAACCAAGCTCTGGCCCATATTGATAATACATTGAGCCAATCCTTGGTATGATGTTGGGCCCAAACTCAGCAATAGAATGCACTAAAATTGCTGCTAATACAATGATGTACCTCAAGAACTTCAGAAATGATCTCTGTCAGCAAATCTGTCCCAATGAACTATTAAAAGGACCAAAATACAAAAAGAACAGCACAGTCATGTAAAGGACTTCAAAATACATAAAATGGACAAAAATTCATATTATTTGCATTTTTTATTGATTTTATATTGAATTTCAAAGTTCAGCTTTTGAAATATGAAAAAACCAGTAAAAATACCCTTGCTGTTTCAGATTTACTCATGCATTCAAGCCCCTGTTTGGTACAGCTAGGAAGTCCCAAAATTCATGAAATTTTACCAGCATGTAGAATGTCATCTCCTGAGCATTTTGATATAAAGAACACTAAATTTGGTTTAGTAGATCTCTCAGAATGATTTTCTAAAGGTAGCACTTACCTTAAAATGAAAACTACGTAGTTCAAGTTTGCAGCTTTTTTGTTTTTAGCCCTGCCTTTGCACAATCTTTAGGCATAAAAATAGATCCCCAAAATTAATGAAAATTGGTAGAGTAATAGATCGAACTCCCCTCTGTAAAATCATACAAAGAACTCTAAAATGGCTAAGTAGATAAATCTCAAAGAAGGGTTCAAAAAGTGTACTGGTATAGGATTTAATACCATTGTTCTTATGCACTTGAGAGCATACCAACTATACCAAAATTTTTCTGTTGTGCTCAGGTAGAACTGTACACTTGAGAGCATACCAATAGAAAATCATTGTTATTATTTTGTTAAGTGACATGGCTGATATAGTTTGATTAATTGTTGGAATCATGATTGTTAAATATTCTTTTGATAATTCTTTTGTTTGTGATTGTGGCATATTAATTATTGACCAGCAAAAAAAAAAAAATTAGTATCGGTTATTTACAATAACCGATCCTAATTGGCTCAATTAGGATCAGTTATTTACAAATAACCGATCCTAATTGTAAATAACCGATACTAATTCAAACTTTTAGTATCGGCTCTTTAACCGATACAGATTAGTTTCCACATTTGTATCGCCTGGGTCAGTATCGCCTCTAGGTCCACTCCTGATGTACGTAAATAACCGATCATGATTTGTGTTTTTCCACTAGTGGATCTCCATATTAAAATGTGCTTGGAAACCAAATTATACATTTTTTGAAAAAAATTTACTATTTTTTTTAGAATTTTTTAAAATAGTGTTTCCATATGCTATAAAAATTCAGAAAAATAATAAAAAAATCCTCAAAAATAGTGATTTTGAAAAATTCTAAAAAAATAGTAAAAAATTTCCAAAAATTGTAAAATTTGGTCTCCAAGCACATTTTAATATGGAGAACATGTTGAGTGCTTCAAATCGATTATTTGAACTTTAAAAACACAAAATTGACTTATAAGCATATGCCATCATATGCTTATATAAGTAGAATAGCCAAGGCCCTCGTGCAACCAAGTCGTTTTCGGATTTTCAAAGTCCAAACATGCGATCCAAACCGTTAGATGTTCAATGTATATTAAAATCTGCTTGGAGACCAAATTTTACATTCTTTTGGAATTTTTTTTTACTATTTATTAAGCCACTTTGAAAATTGCTGATCCAGCTGAACAATAAAAACAGTGCAACAAAATTCTGGACCATGTGATCAGCAATTTTCAAAGTGGCTT
Source organism: Carex kokanica (assembly GCA_025461125.1). NCBI lineage: Eukaryota > Viridiplantae > Streptophyta > Magnoliopsida > Poales > Cyperaceae > Carex > Carex kokanica. Next base: position 2,309,952 of record JAJGRX010000435.1, read on the forward strand.
AATAAATAGTAAAAAAATTCCAAAAAATGTAAAATTTGGTCTCCAAGCAGATTTTAATATAGAGATCACATCTAACGGTTTAGATCGACCGTTTGGACTTTAAAAATTCGAAAACGACTTGGTTGCACGAGGACCTTGGTGCAAACGTTTTGATATTAGCCACTCTCTCTCTCTCTCTCTCTATATATATATATATATATATATATATAGTGATGCTACGGTGCTTTGGGAAGTAAATATGGTGTTTTACTTCCCGCTCATATTTTCATTTTCAAAGTTCAAATAGTCGTTCTAAATTTCTCAACATGGTCTTTATATTGATATTTGCTTGGAGACCAAATTTTACATTTTTTGGAAATTTTTTACTATTTTTTTAGAATTTTTGAAAATCAATGTTTTTTGAATTTATTATTATTTTTTTATTTAATGAAAAGTTGTGAGTTTCAAAAATTCTAAAAAAATAGTAAAAAATTTTCAAAAAATGTAAAATTTGGTCTCCAAGTACATATCAATTTGAGATCATGTTGAGAACTTCATATTGACTATTTGAATTTTAAAAATGGAGATACAAGCGGGAAGTAAAACACTCTCTTAATTTACTTCCCAAAGCACCATAGCCTATCTGTGTGTGTGTGTGTGTGTGTGTGTGTGTGTCTATATGAGGAGAGATCCACTCTACATTTTCAAAGTCCAAACAGTCGATCCAAACCGTTTAACATGATGGATATATTAAAATGTGCTTGCAAATCAAATTTTATATTTTTTTAATTTTTTACTATTTATTAAGATGGGTACAAAAATTCAATGGTCTGAAAACAACGATTTCGTAAAATACTTAATAAATAATAAAAAAATTCAAAAAAATATAAAATTTGATCTGCAAGCACATTTTAATATATCAATCATATTGAACGATTTGGATCGACTGTTTGGACTTTGAAAACTTTGAAAATGTAAAGTGTAATTGGGTGTCACAAAAAACAGTGTAAGTGGATCCCTCCTCTATATATATATATATATATATATATATATATATATTTAGTACATGACACGTTTGTAGAAATATTAAAACGCTAGTATCGTCAGCTGTTGGTGCTGACGAAATATCAGGAATATCAGTGTTTCGCATCTTGCCATTGAAATGTTTGTGAATTATTTTTCAAAATTTGGTTTGAAATGCTAACTGTCATTTCTATTATGACAAACATGGTTTGAAATGTTTATGACAAAACACTGGATTTATTCAATATTTCGCAATACTACCGCTTCATGAGGTCCGAAACTTTAGCATGTCATGAATGGAAATATTTCTGATTTGATTGCTAACATTAATTTCGGCTATATATGAATGAAAGAATTTCTGATTTGATTCGATGATACTCAATTACTCATTTCTATTTTTTTAAATGCTACAGATAATAAAATAAGTGGTATAGAGGCAAAATTCTTCCGTCAAGGAAAATCATTTCTCTTCAAATTCTTTTTGATATTTCACCTACTTATGAAAGCGAGAATTTGCAACAACAACAAAAAAAAAATTCGCTGAGTTAGAAAAGAATCTTTTTCAATTATTCATAGTTAGTGACTGATAGGTCCATGTACCAATTGCTCTCAACTAGCTCAATCATGGCCTACAAACAATCCGAGATTCGGACCTCATCAAGGGCCAACCCGGAGTTAAAGGAAACAAGGCCCTCAATAGGACGATCATAGGCCAAGAACAGTCTGGGATTCGGACTCCCCTGTCGGAGCCAACCCGAGATAAAAAACGATAGAGCCCATGATCCGACGATAAGCCAGCCCGACGAGGCTCAGTTGGGTCGTGCGGAGCAAGCCCAAAAGACAGCTCGGGATCCGGACCCCCTCCCGGGGCCAGCCCGAGACTAAAAGAAATGAGGCCTGCAGCCCAGCAGCTTGGCGGTCCGACGAGCTCCGGACAGGGCCTCATCCAATCAAGCCCAAAAACAATTACGAGATCAGATTGGGCCGAGTCGGACTCGGCCCAGCCCAGTTTCGGTTTATCGTCACCAAAACGTATGCGAGTGTCACCGCTCTTCATGCGAACTCCCCTAACCGTTCTGATAACGCGTACTAACGGTTAAGGGCGATCTATTTATGGCAAACAGTCCTTAAAACAATGATCGATTTTTTTTTTTTCCAAAAACAATGTATTATAGAGGATAGAACACTAATACTTTCGCAACTTCCCACTTCTCTTAATCTCACCCCGTCTTTTCGAGACGGGACGAGCCCAAACCTACAACTCTCATCCCATACGGCCTACTCCTTCCGAATAGGACGTATCAACCACCTTGGGACAATGAAAGCAACGGATAAGATAGCACATGTGGCAAATCCTGTTCGTCAGGTGTGACTCGTAAGCACTGTTACATAAATTAAGTCAAGTGTAAGACCAAAAAAAAAAAAGTGACAATAAGAAAATAAAAAATTGTGTGATCACGTAAAAAGATTATTTTTATAAATTATTTTAAACATTTCATATATAATTTTGTTCAGATTCGTGGGATCCTTTCTTTTAGGAGCGGCATGTTCGATCCTTTAATTCTTTTAGGAGTGGACTTGCAGGGCCAGTCTGTATTGGAATCCAATACTTTTTAATTTTAAAATTTCTGTATTGTACTTTTTTTAGGATTTATGAAAATCACTGTTATAACACGGAAAAGAAATACTAATTAGTCCAAGTACATTTTAATATGGAGAATATATTGAGCGATCAGATAGACTATTTGAATTTTAACATCACAAAAATGAAGCGCTTGGACGAAGGCTCACTACTTGTATCTTATATACCCACCCAATATATATTTATAGAGAGAGAGAGAGAGAGAGAGTGTGTGTGGCCAAGATCAAAGTGGTATAGTTCCAAGCCTGTTGAATTACCAATTTGGTTTTTATATTTTTAAAGTCAAACAGTCGATCTAAACCGTGAATATGATCCCTCTATTAAAATGTGCATGGAGATCAAATTTTATATTTTTTTTAATCTTTTTACTATTTATTAAGTATTTTACAAAATTGTTCCACTGAAAACAACAGTTTTGTAAAATACTTAATAAATAGTAAAAAATTCAAAAAAATGTAAAATTTGATCTCCAGACACATTTTAATATAGAGATCATGTTAAATGGTTTGCATTGAATATTTGAATTTTGAAAATATAAAAACCAAAATGGTAGTTCTTCGGGCTTGGAACTACCACTTTGAATCATTCAAAAGCAATGTAAAATTTGATCTGCAAGTACATTTTCAATGAAGATCATGTTTAAATGTTCGGATCGACTGTTTGAACTTTGAAATAAAGTTATATATTACGGGTCAATCCTTAATATGCATATTTCCGCAGCCTCACTCATTGAGCTTTTCAATTTTGATAAAATAATAAGACATGTATAGCTAGCTTTAAATATAAAATGTAGTAGCATTATAAATTATCTAAAACTTCACAAGAGTTTCTCTTAAACAGATCACCTACAAATATAATACAAGCTAGAAGACTTAACTCTCACATCTCAAACAGATCACCTATCCCCATACACACATGCACATCAAAGCAAGGCAAGGAGGAAGAGAGAGAGAGAGAGCAAGATGGAAGGCATATCTCACAAAACAATCGAGGTAAACGGCATCTCCATGCATGTAGCCGAGAAAGGACCGGCTGATGGCCCGGCAATTTTGTTCATTCATGGTTTCCCGGAGCTATGGTACTCATGGTTGCACCAGATACTATCCCTGTCGGAACGCGGTTTCCGCTGTATTGCACCTGACATGAGAGGATACGGCGACACCAGTGCTCCTTCCTCAATCTCTTCCTATAGCATATTTCACCTCGTTGGTGACCTCATCGCACTTCTCGACAGCCTCTCTTTGCCCCAGGTAAATATTATAGTTTTACAAAAGTTATTGTATGTAATGTTTGAGGCTTTGAGCCCCAAGTTCTTTAATAATTGTTTAGGTGAGCAGTAAAATAAATTAGGGTTTCTCATAAAGTTCTTACATTGTCCACTTCATAGGATGACCAAGGATAAAAGTTAGACAATCATTAGTGTCATGAGCTCCTAGCCATAAAATACGGAAATATTATGCTCAATTATCTTCATTATTCATAGAAAAGAATAAGGATGATTAAAAATGAAAATGACATATATCTGTTGCAACAGGTGTTTGTGGTAGGGCATGATTGGGGAGCCAAGATCGCATGGGAACTATGCATGTTCAGGCCTGACAGAGTGAAAGCACTTGTCAACTTAAGCATCGCTTTTGCGCCTCGCAACCCAGCTGTCAAACCAATTGATTACTTTCGATCTATCTATGGCGATAACTATTACATGTGCCGCTTCCAGGTTCTTTCTCTATTAATACTGATGATGTGCTCTAGTATTCTAGCATAGATTTTAAGTCTCAAGTGACAAAACCAAAAAAAGTATCAAATTGAATGCAAATTAGTTGATGATTTACCCTATTTGCACATTATAAAACCACAAGATAAACCTAGCATGGGCCATCATAAATAATAGTTTGGTTTGTGATTTGTAGTTTGACGTACGTACCTATGATATGTGCGTTGTACTTTGAACCTAGCCTTCTAATTTTCTAGTACAAATTTTGAATCAGGAATACGGAGTCACAGATGAAGAATTTGCCAGCATGGATCCTAAGTTGTTTTTCAAAACACTTCTGACAATGAGTGACACAAAAGGATTTTCTTTGTGTAAGACAGCGATGGAATCTTGTAAATTGCCCGATGTGTTGCCATCTTGGCTCTCAGAAGAAGAAATTGAATATTTTGCATCCAAGTTTCAGAAATCTGGCTTCACTGGAGGGATCAATTACTGTCGCTGCTTGGACTTGTAAGTTTATTCTTTATTTCATTTTCTTTTAACTATTTCAGTTGTATTCTTTGTTAGTCATGATAAGCTTTCAGTTATATTCTCTGTTAATCATGATAAGCTAGCATTAATTTGGCATAGCATAGTTGGGAGAAATTTAAATATTTGTTACTCTTATTTATTTGGATTAATTGCAATATTCACTCTTTTGTTTTTATTTAAGTGCATTACTTATTAGTTATTACTTGAGCTAAAAATATTTATTTGTTGGTTCTTCACTCTAAGTAAGTTGTTTTATAGCTAGAGGTAATATTCCATAGGTTTCTAATATTCCGGGTGTGTAAATCAATCAATTAAATTATTTTCATAATGAAATTGTTCCGGGTTGTAACATAAATGCCACCTTAGGATTGTTTATTAAAAAACAAATACAGTTTTGTCAGATAAATTACAACCGGAACATTTAATTATTAGAAAATAATTGAATGATTGGTAGAAAATTACTTAAAACAACTATTTCTCTACAATTAGCTCTCAATTGTTCAGTGACCTAATGTAAATATATTTCAACAGAAATTGGGAGCTGACGGCGCCATGGACAAATGCGAAGGTAGAAGTACCGACGAAATTCATTGTCGGCGATCGTGACATTACATATCTCTATCCTGGTATCCAAGACTACATTCATAAGGGTGGATTGAAGAGCTATGTACCTTTGCTGAAGGAAACAGTTGTAGTACCAGGAGCAGGACACTTTATTCAGCAAGAGAGAGCACAAGAAATCAGTGACCACATTTATGACTTCATCAAAATGTTTTGAGCAAGCTATATATCATGTTTTCTTCAATAATTTGATTTGTTGTGAGCTATTTGACAATAAAAGCGTTTGTATCTTATATTATGTTGAGGAGAAGTTGGTAATACTCCTGAATTTGTAAGAAAACAATTAATGGAATAGAAACTTTCTCTTGTTCTTCATTCATTTATTTCTCTCATCAAGAAAATATACAAACGAAATTATACCAAAATATACAAAAATATAAGATTCTAGTACACGCAAAAATGATTGACTAGGTCTCTTTATTCCAAAATTTGCATCCTTAACTGTGTTAACAAGAATCCATTAATTTTTAGGTAGTGTAATGAAGCAACAGCTAGAAAATACATATTTTATGTTTTGTTAATTCATAACAAAATAAATTACTAACAATAATTAAGGAAATTTTTATTCTAAACTGGCGTACTGATAGTGTGTTGCCTCGTCAGCGAAGCACGTCAACTAACAACGATTCATTATTTATATTTTTGTGAACATGTAGTTCACACTTGCATAAAATAATATAACGCATAAAATAACATCATTGTTGGCGTTGACTGTGAAAGATGAATTAGGTGACAATGAAAGCAACTGATAAGAAAATCCATGTGGGAAATCTTGTTTAATTGCAAGTTGTGATGAGCACTGTTACAAAAAATAAATCAAGTATAAAACAAAACAAGAGGGAGTACTAATTGTAGCTAGCTAGTGTTATTCAGTGTTAAGTCCTCTATTTCTGCATCTTGTATTTTATTTTATGTTATTATTTTTTTCCTTTAACGATTTCTTATTCTTCAAATTAAATTAAGAAAATAACAGTGCATGATCATAATAATATTATTTTTTTATATGTACGATGAAATAAAAGCAGTGTTCTAAATAGCGCGCTATAGCGTTTTTGGACCCCAAACGCTACGCTATGACATCAAAATGCGCTATTTGCGCTACGGCCGCTATAGCGGCCGCTACAGCGCTATAGCGGTCCGCTATTTGCGCTATTTGCGCTATTTGCGCTATACAATATGGATTTTTTTTTGTTTAAGCAATTTATATGGGTTTTAAATAAAGATAAAAAATCTCAAACCGAAATTGAATTTGTTGCTACTTGCTACAGATAAATCAATTTGAAATTGGGAATAGAAATAGAAATTTGAATAGAAAAAAAGTCCAAACCGAAATTAAAATTTGAATAGAAAAAAAATAGATTATATCATGAATCATGATGCTTAAAATATTTTTAATAGGAAAAATGGATAGTTTATGATATTACTATAGATATTTTGAACCGCAATTTGGACTTTGTACGGGTTCAATATGAATATTATAATTTCTTAATTACTTTAGTGTTATTTATTGATCTATGAGACTTTAGATAATGTTGATATTTAGTACAAATATTGAATATACGAAATGTAAAAAAAAAAATGCTATTTGGAATAGCTTCCGCTATAGCGACACTATTCGCTATAGCTTTTTTTTTAGCCTTCCGGCTACGACGCTATAAACGCTATTTAGAACCTTGAATAAAAGGGTTAGTACATGTCAGAAAATAAAGGTAATTTAAATTCTTATACGTATGAATAAAATTTCAAATATATGGTGATGTTTTGAATGTTTATAGTTGCATAAACCCGTATTCTGACTTAACTACTGCTTATGAGATTAAGATATTATGTTTTAGGTGTTAATATCGAAATATTTTTTATTTTTATTTGTAAAAAAACATTGTTTGGACTTGCATATTTCTCACTATTGCTTATGAAATTAAGATTTTATGTTTTATGTGTTAATTTCCATACTTGCAATTTTCCAAACAAGCTCATACAACGCAAAATTTTATGTTTGAGATATGAAAATTAGGTGTTGAGTACTAATAGTAAGTCTATGATACTTTTTTTTTTTAAAATAAGATAGGGGTCAAGCCTCTGATCTTATATTAATTTATTGATAAATTAAAAATAAAGTGAGGCTATGATACTTTGCAATGTGAAGATCGATCTGAACTATGGATGCATATTTCTGTTTTCAAAGTCCAAACAATCGATCCGAACCTCATAACATGCATGATTTACATATGAAAATGTTTTTTGAAACTATTTACTATTTTTTCGAATAGGTAGAAAATCACTACTTTTAGATAGTCTACAATCTTTAGATCAGATAATTTTCTATCTAAATAAATAGTTAAAAGATTCTGCAAAATGTAAATTATCTCCAGGTACATTTTCATATGAAGATCGTGTTGAATGGTTTTGAATTAAAAAAAAATATGAATCTATTGCACAAATTTATGTGTTCATTACAAAGTACCATAGCCTCACTCAAGTATTTATACTTGTTAAAAACTTGTGTTCAGACCTTAAAAACTTCTACTCATAACTATACATAACACATGTTTAATCGATCGTCAAATATATATATATGGTCTTAAACAATTTGTTTTAATTAAAATTGTAATCATTAATATTATTTTACTTGGCTCTCTATGATTAAAATCCAGCTCCGTTCTTGGTTGGATTTCATCCTTACGTGCAATATTTTTTTATATTAGGCGTTTTGTTTATAAGAGGATTAATTGGAGTTCAAGTCACTCAACTGTCTAATGTTCATAAAGATCTCTTAAGTCGGTTTTTGATCATGCAACCTTTCATATGAAGAGAGCATATATAGTTTTTTTATCACTAAATCAAAAACTAGTTATTATATTACACGTTTAAAAAGTTCCTCAAAGAAAAACCGATTGTATTAAATTATTTTTTTCAGGATATTACGAATAACAAAGTATATTGATCACTGTAAAACTTTAATTTTTATTATATGACTTGTTTGATTGGTACAAACTGAAATGAGAAAACAAATAAAACTAATTAAATCATTCTTTTTTTGTTAGAATAGGTGAATTAAGCCAAGCGAACAATTAAACTATAAGATGAATTGAACACGATATAAAAAGTAATTTTGAAGTTAAGAACTAATCAACTGTTCTTATCTCCGAATTATTTAAAGTAAAAATAATCATAAACACATTCAAGTATTGAAATTTTTCATTGTAAATATAAAATAGTCTTAAAAAGAACAGAATATTATGTCTAATAAAAAATAATTATTAGATTACCACATTCCTATTTGATGTCACTACTACAGAATTGCAAATCAGCACCGGTTTTTTTTTACATTCAAAACCAGTTTTCCTACCGGTGTTGATCGGGCCTGTGCTAATTCCATGTTTGATAAGCACCGGTTTTAAACCGGTGCTAAATGTAATATATAACACCGGTAATTTCATAAAAACCGGTGCTAAAAGTAGATAAACAACACCGGTTTTTTCATAAAAATCGGTGCTAAAAGTAATATACAACACCGGTTGTTTCATAAAACCGGTGCTAAAAGTTGCATTCAACACCGGTTTGTTCATAAAAACCGGTGCTAAAAGTAATATACAACACCGGTTGTTTCATAAAAATCGGTGCTAAAAGTTGCATTCAACACCGTTTTTTTGACTCAAACGGTGCTGATTTGTTACATTTAGCACCGGTTTGGTTAAATAACTGGTGCTGATTTTTTTTTAATTGTTTGGAATTCGGTATATATTAGGCTAGCTTTCGAATTTGCTAGCCATAAATTAAATATTCACATGCACAAAATATAAAATGGACAAAACATTATACAAATGAAACAACACATAATTTAAAAGTATCATCCTTACTAAATTTGATAGTTTCAGCAAAAACAAGCTAACTTTACAATATCTCTCACATTGCCTTAAATTTCATAGTATGCCAAACATTTTTCCAAAAAGAATTTAGCCCACATTGTCTGAAATTGTTTAAGATCTTTCATCAAATACGAAGATGAACTTAAATACTGCATGAAATTATATTGAACTGTTAATGTAAACAAGAAATAGAGCAATACAGTATGACTCCTTCATTGGTCGCCTCTTTTTGGTGAAACACGATATAGGGTTCTAGATATTTTGAGAAGGCCTTCAAAGTCATTGATTGCTATGGCATTAGCCCCTATTGGGTGAGGGATATATCAGTAAGGGTTGTAGTATGGTCTATATTATTGGAATGAGTGTCCAATTACTAACCATCGAAAAATGTAGTAACTAGGGACAACATTAACTTCATCACATAGAATTCACATTTTTTATAGTCATTTTGCTGAGGGCACTGTATTGCACATTTCAAAAAAAAAATATTAGTATTGTGAAAATTGCAAGTAGCAAATATAGAAAAAGGATTATATTTTGAAGCATATTTTACCTGTTTAATTGAATATCAACAACAAAAGCTATCTCCCTCTGTACTAACTTGTCAACAACAATATTGTGAAGTTCTTTTCATTCTTGTTCCTAGAAGACAAAGGGGGGGGGGGGGGGGGTTAAATCAGCATTTTTCTTCTTGATCCTATTCCTCTTTTTCGAAATAGAGCTCCCGGAAGCACCATTGACTTCGTGTGAAAGATTGAGGATGCCAAGTTGTTGCATTCTCTCTTTGTTAGACTTGATCCTCTCTTCCCTAACCTTTTCGTAAGCCACTAGAGCTTGATCCATCGCTTCAGATTCCATCAATGGATTAATTCTCATTTGCATTTGTTTCTACAGATTAAGAATGCCATCAATGGATTTCAGAAAGAGATAACTTGAGGGTCCAAATCCCAAATCAAAAGTTTAGTTACACAGTTAAATAAATGACAGAAAAACAAATGGTTTAGAGCCAAACTTTGCATCATTCAGATTTTTCTACTATTTTCTAGCCATTTTCAAAGTTGTGCCTTAAAAATATATAAACTGCATATTTTGCTGCACACATGACTTCTTTGCCCCTAACTTTGCATGGTCATTAGGCATAAGAAAAAAATTCTTAAAATCATGAAAATTCACAGAGTTATAGATTGTATTACCTTCTGTAAAACCATAAAAAGAACACAAAAATTGGTTTAGCCAATTGTTAGGAATTGATTTTCAAAGTTCAGAAAAAGAAATCAGAAAACTGTTGTTTTTTACATCTTTTATCAATATGTCCCTATATTCAAACATATGTTAAAATAGTTAGAAAATTACAAACAATCTGAAATTGGGCAAGCATGTAGATTTGAATTTCTTCTACAGCTGGTAAGAAATTAAGGCCAAGAAATTAGCAAGGCTCCTCCAAATCAAGGAACTTAGCTCCCTTCCGATTGGGTTCAAATAAAACAAAATTAAGCCAAGAAATTAAGGCTAATGTTGAAACTTACGATAGCCACCAAATATCCTTTACTCCGCGGCGGCTCCTCCAAATCAAGGCCAAGAATTGGCGGGGGGTGCGGCTCCTCCACGGCGGTTGTGTGGCTCCTCCACGACCGTCGTGCGGCCTCCACAGCGCTGGCTCGGATCGGGAGTGGAGAGAGGGTGGAGAGACAGATGAAACAATCAAATTTCGCGCAGCTTTCTGGAACCGATCAGTTGAGAGAGAGAGAAAGAGGCGTCTAGGGTTTAAAACATTACACCAGATACATACAACACCGGTTCAAAACAAAAACCGGTGCTAAATGTCTGACATACAACACCGGTTTATTTTTCAAACCCGGTGCTAAACATATAACCGGTTATTTTAAAAAACCGGTGCTAAATGTGTGACACTGCAACACCGGTAATTAGTAATAAACCGGTACTAAATGTATGACATACAACACCGATTATTAGTAATAAACCGGTGCTGAATGTTTAGCACCGGTTTTAGCAAATAAACCGGTGTTGTATGTCAAACATTTAGCATCGGTGGTGCTTTTAACCGGTGCTAAAATATATATAACACCGGTTTCATCAAATCGGTGTTGTTTGACCGGTGCTGATTTGCAATTCTGTAGTAGTGTGTTCTGATCCAACAACGGTCAGGATTAAAAGATCAAACACTCAAATCTAATAAGCCACTAGATGAACAATTGTGATCAACAAAGCACTTGAAGGCCGGAGTAAATTTTTGATATATCATGTAAGGCACCTCACATACACTACTACAAAAAAACACATTTACTATGGTCCCTTTACTATTGGATGTACTTTGACATGGATAGTGTTTGTAATCAGTGGCAACTCTATAATTATTTGAAACTTTTTACCAACTGGTCAGTGTAACCAACCGATGGCATTGATGGCCCCCTTCTTTGCCATCGGTTAATTTTGTCCAACAGTTGGTAAAGACTAACACTACACCGTTAGTTGAGATAACCAACGCCATATGTTCATTAAGTCTCAACAGATGGTGAAGTGATCAACGTTATATGTTTTCAACCGATGGCATATGTATATATTTTTGCTATCAGGGCGATAGCCATCGGTTCGGAAACAGATGAAGTGTAATTTAAACCAATGGTAAATTATTTTTTTGTAGTAGCGATAATCTGTATTTCTTAAAGTGAGTCTATATTTTAAATAAATCTGTATTTCTTATAATTCGACTGAGACTTCATTCTATCTCCTACTGTATCGCAGGATTACACACTCGTAAATTAGGTATATATTTTGACAAGCAGTTTTTAGTTTGTACAGGGCAGTTGTTGTTGGAGACACTTAGCAGCACACCACAAGATTACAATATCAAATATATTAATAGAAAAATCAATTAGCATAATATAGCAAATATAGCTATTATGTAAATAGGCAAGAGCCAAACGGCTAGTAGGAAAATTAGGAAAGCATAACGGCTAGTTAGCCTATAAGTATCTGTACATCATGTAATTAGAAAATCAATCAATACAAACCATTTTATATTACACTGTTATTTCTTACATGGTATCAGAGCGGTAAACAGTTCCTTGTACTGGTATCGGTATTGGACCCGCTTAGAGAGACAAAACCAATTCGCGACAATGGTTGAGAATCAAACCATGGCCGACGGAGAGGAGGTCCCTGAGATGTCCAGCAACATTTTTCTGCAAATTTCCGATACAGACACCTCTAACCGGCTTACCGGCACCCTTCTTAATGGCACAAATTACTTGACGTGGTCGAAAGCTGTCATCATAGCGCTGGAAGGCAAAGGTAAGGAAGGCTATATAGATGGTTCAATTAAATCACCGTTAAAAACAGATTTGAACTACGCAAACTGGAAAATGAATGATCGTTTAATTCTATCATGGTTGCTAAACTCTATGCAACCCGTAATTGCAAATCTGTTTATTCTCTCTGATTCCTCCTGGCACTTGTGAAATTCTGCTAATGAAATATATGGGCAACAACACAATTACTCATATATATTCAAATTAAAACAAGAAATTGCACAAATTAAACAAGGAGGAAAAACAATCACCGAAGTACTTGGTGCAATAAAAATCAAGTTTGATGAATTGAACATCTATATGCCACCTACCACCAATTTAAAAACAATTCAGTGAAGAAATGAACAAGAGAAAATCTTTGCATTCTTGGCTGCATTGAATTCAAGCTATGAGGCAGTAAGAAGTCAAATCTTGCTGTCCTCCGATTTATCCTCTTTTGCTAGTGTTGTAGCCCAGGTTCAAAGAGAGGAATCAAGGCGTAAGACCATGCCTTCTGGAGCCCGTAAGACCATGCCTTCTGGAGCCCAACTGACAGAGGAAGAAAGGCAAGCAATGGCTGTGAATAGAAGCAATCCTAATTTCAACTCAAATTCGAATGAAGGTCCGAATAACAACGGCAGGGGGAGAGGCAAAATTGGAGCTAATCCAAGCGTGAAATGCAACCACTGCCATCACAATGGACACACAAAGAAGACCTGTTGGTTTTTGCATCCACATCTACGCCCAACGAAGAATAAGGAGCGAACTGGAGGAGTCCAGCAAGCGGCAGCTGCACATACGACTGGCTCTGTACTGGATGGGTCCAGTTCATCTCTTATTCAGCAGCTCGGTAAAATCCTTGACTTCGGACAGAAGAATTTAAAACACAGGTTGGACTCAACAGGCACTCTGCATTCTCCAGGTAAAATTTATAATGTAAATAGCACTCATTGGGCCTTAGGAAAAATTGATAATTGCAGCCCAATCCAGAATTGCACCTCAATGGATAAACAGATTGATAACTCGGTCTCTGGTTTAGAAAAACAGAATTCACAACATAGTTATTATTCGGACCATATTTCAGGAAAACCGTGCGCATATTTAGCTATTAATAAAAACAAGTGGATTATAGATTCTGGAGCTACTGACCACATGTCTGGTAATATTGAAAATATTTACAATTTAGGCAAAACCAAAACATCACATGTTAATGTTGCAAATGGGTGTGAAGTACAAATTGAAGGAATAGGACAAACAAAATTAGTTTCTAAAAATATTTCTAGTGTATTGTATATGCCCACATTTACTTCAAACTTACTTTCTATTAGTAAAATAACAAATGAACTAAATTGTAATGTTATTTTTACATCTAATAAAGTAATATTTCAAGACATAATATCTGGGAAGAAGATTGGTGAAGGAAAACTAGAAAATGGACTTTATATTCTTGAGTCAAATAATCATGCTTTTCTTAGTAGCAATAATAATGATATATGGCATCATAGACTAGGCCATCCTTCTGATGCAACCTTAAAAAAACTTATGCCAGTTTTAAATTTTGATTCAAATAATTGTGATATTTGCAAGTATGCTAAACAAACCCGAAAACCATTTAGAATTTCAACTAGCAAAACCACTAAACCTTTCGAAATTATTCATTCTGACGTATGGGGGCCTGCTCCTATAGATTCGTTTAATGGTTATAAATATTTATAACATTTATTGATGACTACTCACGCACTACATGGTTATACTTACTCAAATTTAAAAGTGAAGATTTTTCAACGTTTAAAGAATTTACAAATATGATATCAAATCAATTCAATTCAAAAATTAAAACTCTAAGATCTGATAATGGTACTGAATATATTAATAAAGAGTTTTCAAATTTTCTTAAAGAATTAGGAATTATTCATCAAACAACGTGTGTAGACACTCCTCAACAAAATGGAATTTCTGAAAGAAAAATAGACACTTACTTGAAGTTACACGTGCATTATTATTTCAAACAAATGTACCTAAGAGTTTTTGGTCCGAAGCCGTTCTAACTTCTACATATTTAATTAATAGAACTCCTAGTCATATTTTAAATGATAAATCTCCCTTAGAAGTTCTTAATAACATAAAATTAAATTTAGAGCATTTAAGAGTATTTGGATGTGTATGCTTTATACATGTACAAGAAAATCAAAGAGATAAATTGAAAAAGAGAGCAATTAAAGGGATCTTATTAGGTTATTCCTCTCAAAAGAAAGGGTACAAATGTTATGACTTTAATAAAAAGAAAATGTATATATCTAGAGACATAACATTTCGCGAAGATGAACCATACTTTAAAGAAGGTAACTCAATACCAAGTGTAGAGGGTCAGTCTGGTCACAACCAAGAAGAACAACCTAGGCCAATACTAACTATTTCAGGTCAAGATGAAACTCCCAAAAGTTGTCAAGAACAACAAATTGAAGATGAAGAAGCATCTCAAAATGACACTCTTCAAGTCTTAGGTGACACAAATCAAAATCATGTTCGCAGATCAGTACGTTCCACTAGACCTCCTACCAGGTTAAGGGATTTTGTCACATATCATACTTCATTATATCCTATTCAAAAACATATCACTTATGATAATGTATCCCCAAAATACCAGACCTATCTAAGCTCTATATCAAGTCAAACCGAGCCATCAACATATCAAGAAGCCCAAACAAATCCTATATGGAAAAAGGCAATGGAAGAAGAGCTAAATGCTCTTGAAAAAAATAAAACTTGGACCATTGTAGATCTACCTCAAGAAAAGAAACCAGTAGGATGCAAGTGGATATACAAGATTAAGTATAATAGTGATGGTTCGATTGAACGGTATAAAGCTAGACTAGTAGCCAAAGGCTTTACTCAAACATATGGTATAGACTATACTGAAACTTTTGCACCTGTGGCCAAAATGAGTACTGTTAGGGTATTACTATCACTAGCAGTAAACAAAGGTTGGGACTTATTTCAAATGGATGTTAAAAATGCTTTTCTCCAAGGAAACTTAGAGGAAGAAGTGTATATGAACTTACCACCTGGTCATCCCAAGGAATTTAATAAAAACCTTGCATGTAGGTTGCATAAATCCATTTATGGTCTTAAACAATCACCTCGTGCATGGTATGCCAAACTAAGTTGGGCATTGTCAAAACTTGGCTTTACAAAAAGCTCTGCAGATTCATCCATGTTCACGAAACACTCGAAAAACTCAATTGTCATTGTTTTAGTATATGTAGATGACATCATTATTACAGGAAATATGAATCATGAAATTAGAATAGTACAAGATCACTTAAAAGAAAATTTTGATATCAAGGACTTGGGATATTTAAAATATTTTCTTGGAATAGAGATAGCTCACTCAACTAAAGGACTCTTTTTATCTCAAAGAAAGTATACACTAGACTTATTAAGAGAAACAGGTAAACTAGGCTCTAAACCAGTGACTACACCAATGGAAATGAATTGCAAATTAAACCCTACAGATGGTGAACCTTTAAAAGACATTGGGCAATTTCAAAGACTAGTTGGTAAACTAATTTATCTAACTGTCACCAGACCAGACATCACATATGCAGTTAGTGTAGTTAGTCAATTCATGCATAGTCCTAGAACAAGTCACTTAAATGCAGTCAACCGAATTCTATGTTATCTAAAAGGTTCACCTGGGAAGGGGATTTGCATGAAAAAGAACAATGATAACACTATTCTTGGTTACTCTGATGCAGACTGGGCAGGCAGTGCTGATAGAAGGTCTACAACTGGATATTGCACGTTTGTTGGAGGCAACTTAGTAACCTGGAAAAGCAAGAAACAAAATGTCGTGGCGAGATCCAGTGCAGAAGCTGAATATAGAGCAATGGCATCCACAGCAAGTGAACTCACGTGGTTGAAGCAACTATTACAAGACATGGGAATGCAAGTCAAGCAACCAATGAAGATGTATTGTGATAATAATGCGGCAAGGCATATTGCATCAAATCCGGTCTTTCATGAAAGAACAAAACACATAGAAGTTGATTGTCACTTCATACGAGAGAAGGTTCAATCCAAAGAAATCGAGACTCCATATGTGAGTAGTAAAAATCAGTTAGCAGATGTGTTTACAAAGGCGCTAGATGGGAATACTTTTCACGACATTACAACCAAGTTGGGTTCTATCAATATCTACGCACCCAACTTGAGGGGGAGTGTTGTTGGAGACACTTAGCAGCACACCACAAGATTACAATATCAAATATATTAATAGAAAAATCAATTAGCATAATATAGCAAATATAGCTATTATGTAATAGGCAAGAGCCAAACGGCTAGTTAGCCTATAAGTATCTGTACATCATGTAATTAGAAAATCAATCAATACAAACCATTTTATATTACACTGTTATTTCTCACAGCAGTAATCATATACAGTTATACACAGTTATTTTGACTCTAATGCTCGTGCTCTGTATGAATTAAAAAAAAAAATGTGTACCCCGTAAATTTGAGCTGAGAGATCTGCCTATTACGCCGTAAAAAATGCTCGTGCTCTAAACACATGTTGGGTCAATTGTTTCTAAGCCTCTAATAGCTCCATAAAAATCCCATCCAATTAGCACATAAGATCCGATCAGGTCTTTAATCTAGGCCCAAGTTATCTTATTTTCTATTTTCAAGCCCAACACATTTTGTAGCAATTAGGCCCAGCTTAGTATTTTCGATTTCCATGCACTTGCCTTTGCATAGTGGAATGCACGGTTGACAATACACCCCACTCAGTGGGCCGAGGCTAGTGGGCTACCAATTGATGCAACCGGGACACCAAACCTGTTTGGTGGGTACAGAAACTGACGATCTGATGATAAGATGCAGAATGGGAATCTGAGTTCCAATTCAGATATATTAAATAACCTTAGCTATGCATGGAATTAATGCAGATTCTGAGTTGAAATTATGAAAACTAGCTGAGGCCAAGCGGGATAGAAGAGAGAGCCACTTCTGAGAAACCAGGATCCCTCGGGCACGACATACGAACCCTGCTTGAAGGTTTTCTGATCCAGTGGACCCATCCAGTACCCGTCTACCCAGCTTCGTACAATCCAGTCATATTTAAAGCTTCCTCGGGATTCTTGTGCACCGATCATATCAAGGCATCCTTCTATCAGGTAAAAGTATTGCAACAAACCCTGTCAAAGTGCAAGTTGACGTATCATGTCTACAGGGGCAGAATTAGAAAATTTAGATAGGAAATTTCAAGCGTAAAAAAACATAATATGTGAAAATACATAATGTGAAAAAAACTGAATTCCGTTAGGCGAGGAACTAGCATAAAGCAACCTCCTTTGCTGACACCACCGGCCTCCTTATCCTCACCTCTGTGACATGTGGAGCTGATCGAAGCAATGACAGCTTGAAGCTATTGTCATCCAAGTTTCTGTGAACAAACAGATCCGCCTTATGCTTCATAGTTATTTTATGATTTCTCATGCAAGTCACGTGCTTAAATCTGGCCTTCTTATCTTGTTTTTTTCAATATTTTATTTCTATAGTGTAGTTTAATCTATTTTTTTTTTTGTTTGCGATGTGATGTTTACGACGTGATGTTTATTCTT
Source organism: Carex kokanica (assembly GCA_025461125.1). Lineage (NCBI taxonomy): Eukaryota > Viridiplantae > Streptophyta > Magnoliopsida > Poales > Cyperaceae > Carex > Carex kokanica. The sequence continues at coordinate 2,328,263 of JAJGRX010000435.1, forward strand.
AGCAATTTTAAATCGATGGTTGCTCTAGTAGCTTAAACAAAAAATATATCACAAACCTTTACTTTTGAATCCTAGGGAACCATTAAAATAAACCAAAATGAATACTTAATTATCAAAGTAATTAAAATACATATTCGAGAGTATTATCAAACTTCTTCTCAATACACGATATATATGTAGCTAGCTCAAAACATTCTGATGAAGTCATAGATGTGATCACTAATTTCTTGTGCTCTCTCTTGTTGTACAAAGTGGCCTGCTCCTTTCACTACAACTGCTTCCTTGAGCAAAGGCACATGGCCTTTTAATCCACCCTTATGAATGAAATCTTGGATACCAGGATAGTGATATGTAAGATCGAGATCGCCGACGATGTATTTTGTCGGTACTTCTACCTTTGCGCTTGTCCATGGCGCCGTCAACTCCCAATTCCTGTGAAATTACATTTACATCAGATGAACTGAACAACTGATCAGAGATAATAACAAAGAAATAGTTGTTTTAGTATCAGAAACTGTTAACAGAGTAATTTTCAAACATTAACTGGAAAACTTTTATTAAGAATTAAGAGTAAAATAAGGATATTAGCTACATAAGGATTGAGAACAGAGAGTCCGTGAACCTACTAATTAATTAATTGATTTCCACTGAACTAACATGTGCACAATTGTATTTTACAAATGTTCGTACTTGACATTAATTACATGTACTGTAGTTTGATAATTCATTTCACCTAGATATTTTGTAGACAAACTAATTACTATAAATATTTTTTTCTGGTCAAATTAATAAGCTTAAAAAACATCTTTGTCAATAACCCCAGCCTGAATTTTACCTCTATAACAACTTGCTTAGAGTGAGGTACCAACAAATAATTATTGGCTAAGTAAAAAGTAATGCATTTAAAGGAAAAAAAAAAAGTGAGTATTGCAATTAAATCTAATAAATAAGAGTTTTTTTTTTCTTCCAACTATGTTATGCCAGCTTCTCATGACCTAAGAGAGGTTATAACGGAGATATATAGTAATTAGAAGAAAATGAAATAAAATATAATTAACTTACAAATCCATACAACGATAGTAATTAATCCCTCCAGTGAAGCCAGATTTCTGAATCTTGGATGCATAGTATTCGATATCCTCTTCTGAGAGCCAAGATGGCAACACTTCGCATGCCTCTTTACAAGATTCCATTGATGCCTTTGATAAAGATATCGGCCCTCCCGCGGCGCTCATTGTCATAATTATTTTGAAGAACAACTTGGAATCCATGCTCTCATATTCTTTATCTGCAACACCATATTCCTAATTCAAAATTTGATCAGTTAGTTTTGCTCATTTGTGCTATATATAAAATTAGATGGCAAGGTTTGCAAATTAGTAACATACATCTCATAATTGGTAAATTATATTAGTAATAGAGGGAGAACGTACCTGGTAGCGGCAGACATAATAGTTATCGCCATAAAGAGATCGAAAGTGATCGACTGTTTTGACAGCTGGGTTGCGAGGTATAAAAGCGACGCTTAGGTTGACAAGTGCTTTCACTCTATCAGGCCTGAACATGCACAAGTTCCACGCGATAATGGCTCCCCAGTCATGCCCTACCACAAACACCTGTTTCAACATATATATGTCATTTTCATTTTTCAATCATCCTTTTTTTTTCTATGATATGAAGATAATTGAGCATAATATTTCCATATTTCAATACAACATTCACACACACACAAAAAAAAACCTAGCAAATGTAGAGTACTTTCTTATTAAGTTCAGAACTAATATTATATTTAGGAGTCTTCCAAAGAAAGCGAGAAATATTGATCCATGAATAGTCTCAAGAGTTTATTATTAATTTATTGCAGATGTTTAGCCATTGAGGTTGCATTTCCAATTATTAGATCCTACTTAACTAATAGAAAGGATAAGGTTTTTATTTATATAAATTTAATATATTGAATTTCCTATGATAACAGATTAGTTTAGGAATTTTTAGCACCGTATCTACAGATCTAAAATTAAAGCTAGCTATAGTTAACTTGTTGAGAAATCCAACTTGAAAACGCAAGGTCATAGCCTCATAGGAAAGAAAATGACAGAAAGCAGGTCATTTTCAGAAAAGAAAAGGACAATACAAGTACCTAATCCAAAAAAGATTCATTTTACAATACAAAACCTTGAACAATGTAAAATTTTGATGAGAACCCTTTAAAATATTGCTGATCACTCCTAAACAATCCATGATGTACTACAAAAATTTAAATATTCAAAATTGCCTGCAATAAACTTTGCAAAACTAAATGTTTACCTGGGGCAGAGAGAGGTTGTCGAGAAGTGCGATGAGGTCACCGACGAGGTGAAAAATGGTGTAGGAGGAGATTGAGGAAGGTGCAGTGGTGTCACCATATCCTCTCATGTCGGGTGCAATACAACGGTAACCGCGTTCTGACAGGGACAATATCTGATGCCGCCACGAGTACCACAATTCCGGAAAACCATGAATGAATAAAATCGCCGGGCCATCAGCCGGTCCTTTCTCGGCTACATGCATGGAGATGCCGTTTACCTCCATTGTTTTGTGAGATATGCCTTCCATCTTGCTCTCTCTCTCTCTTTGCCTTCCTCCTGACTCCTTTTGGGGTGGGTGTGTATGGTGATAGGTGATCTGTTTGAGTTATATATATGAGAGTTAGTGTTCTTATATATTACTTTATATTAAATATATATATTTTGTAGGCTGGATATATAAGCTCGATCGATCGGTTGCAAAATCAAAATTGCTGACATATTAATGGCACCTAACAAGATACATACGCATGCATTACAAATCCATAACGCCACTTAACATTTGTTATTAATTTTGACATTAAATTAAATATGTTTGCTACGACTAATAAATTATCGGCTAGCGTTTATGCCCAAGAAAAATTACACGGTCAAGTCTAACAAGAGTTTATAGGATTAAATGGACTTAATTTAATTAGACGATCCAAAATAATATCATATTTGTGTTATTATTTCTTTTTAAATACATGTTAGGGATTCAATTGATTGAACATTAATTGAATTATAAGCGTGAAAGAATTTCAAAAAATAAAGTCTAAAATTAGTAATATTTAAGAAATAACTTGCAAATTTCAAGATAAAGTCCTATGAAGTTTTCGATAATTTTTATGAAACTTTTAAATTGTAAAATTAAGGCTAAGCATTAATTACTTGTGATCTCTATGATCATTTTACTTGATTTTAATTATGAAAAAACATGACACATGATTCAAATCACAACACAGATTTATATTCCTTATAGAGATTGATAAATTCATAGCATGTAAATATAAAACCATTCATGGAAATTCATAACCGCTAGCTAGTAAGGGCGGAGGGATGTATAAGCAATAGTGACAAGTATCTTTATAAATTGGAAAATTTTATTTTGTCTTTCAAAAATTCTAAATTTTATTAAATTAATTAATAATATTATTAGCTTTTTTTCTTAAAATCAAATTACATAACACTTATTTATTCATTCAGTTTCTCCGATTTTAATTTTCTGATTCCGCCGAATAGACCAGTAACTAGTAGTAAGCCGTGAGAAATCGTAGCGGGTCAGTGTTCAGAGCGACTACAGATATACTGCCACAGTACATCTAGTTTGTTGTTAAATTAATAGCATGCATGTTTCGGAGTCAAAGTTAGGCATCTTTGACTGTTTGTTTCCCATCATATGAACTCGCTGGACTAATGTAGACTCTAGTGCAATGCGACTTTATAAATTACAATTCCTATTATCATTATTAGACATGGTCTAACAATCCTCCATACACCACAATGCATTGTTTTTTTTTTTCTTTTCTTTCTTTTCCTTCTGATAATATATGAACGAGATATATATAATTTTTTAACTAAAGTTGAGACTTACATGAACTAAAAAACTTAATTGTAAATATATTTATAATTATAAAATAAATATTTTTGTGTTGGTTTTTGTATCCTTATTATTTGTTCCTTGATTATCTCGGCATATTGGAAATTGACGGTTACATTGAATTAATAAATATGATTTTGTCAATAATTATGTATATAATTATTTGCATTATATTTGAGATTATCTACATCTATTATTACTCATAGTATTATTTGCATTGTAATAGATATTAATTATTTACAGTTGTTTGAAACATGTAATTTCATTCATCGTCAAAGTGCAGAGTAAGTCGGTTTGTAAGAGAATTATTTATAATCATATTGCAATTTGAATGATTGATTGTTTGTATTGTTTTAACTATTGCTTCATAAGTATAAACTACAAAGAAATTTAAGTTTAATTGTTTATATTGATGTATTATTTTGGTATAGTTTTACTATTTGTTTGTTCTATTATTGAACATCTGACTGCGGCCACATAATCACCAAATTATTGAATTTACTAAAATGTCTAGGGCTATGAATAGATGCGAGATCTGAAATATATATTTGAGAACAGACTCTAAATCACAATACTTGTTGAGAATAGGAAATACTAATTGTATTGTGCTAAGATTGAGATTGAACAGACTTTATCCTATTATCTTAAACACATATGATGAACGACTTTTAACATATTCTAGTATCAATTAAAAAAAGAGAAATTATTGACTAACTATAAGTGACTATTTTATTAATATTATTGAAATATGTTGTATTATTACTATCTCATTGACATAATATTTCTAACATAATTTATAATTTTATATGGATGTACGTAATACAAAAATTTATGCACAACATAATCTGAAGTTCATATTCTTGGACTACAAATTTAATTCTAGACTAGGTTTTTGCATAAACTTTTCTTTTGGACCTTCCTTTTCTTTTTGAATTTTTTTTAAAAACCATAATTAGGAAAATCATTGTTAGGGAACCAACATGATTACTGAGTTTTTTACAAAAACCATAAGAACCGAGATTGGAATTCGGTTCCAAGTTTTTTTTTTCCTAGAACCGAATTCCAATTTCGGTTTTAACTTCGTTTTCACACTGTTTCTGAAAATATGGTGTGGCCTTCGGTGTGCAGCCTTCGGTGTGCAGAGCAAAACCCGAGATCCCTACTCGGTTTTTTTTTTTTTTTGATGGAACCGAATGCTGCATTCGGGTTTGCCTCTATTTTTCTTTTTTTTTGATGAAACCGATTATACCATTCGGTTCCAAGGTGGAAAACAAAAGGGTAGAGACCCCACTGCACTAATCTCCACTAATTTCAAACTACTGGAGTTATCCATTCATAGGTAAAGCTTGGAGAGCGTTGTCTCACGTTTGTATTGAAATGGAGAGATTCAATTTTCGAAAGAAGAGTCAAAGTAATAAAAGGTATTTGCCTAAGTTACGCAGAACTACCCCCACTGCACTAATCTCCACTAATTTCAAACTACTGGAGTTATCCATTCACAGGTAAAGCTTGGAGAGCGTTGTCTCACGTTTGTATTGAAATGGAGAGATCTGGCACCCAGCCCATGACACCTGACACGGCTACAAAAAAACCGAATGGTACTCTCGGTTCCAAGGTGGAAAACAAAAAAACCGAAATCTAAATTCGGTTCCAATGTGAAAAATAAAAAAAACCGAGTGCTCATTTCGGTTCCAAGTGCATTTTGGATTTTCGGTGGCAGCTCCTACGAAAAATTGTGAAAACGAGGTTGGAACCGAAATTGGAATTCGGTTCCAGGAAAAAAAAAACGTGGAACCGAATTCCAATCTCGGTTCTTATGGTTTTTGTAAAAAAATGAGTAATCATGTTGGTTCCCTAACAATGATTTTCCTAATTATGGTTTTTAAAAAAAATTCTTTGATCTAATACAAAACGACAAAAAGCGTACTGTAGCCTTACCCTTTTTTTTTTTTTTTCTTATCTCGGCCGCTATAATTTCTTACGGCTGACCTTAAATTAAGCCTTGTAAAATTCGGAATTATATTTTAAATAATGTGTCACCGGTTGAATTTTTATCTTTTCAATTTTATAAATAGAAAAATCGGTAAGACAAAAATTATATCACAATCCTTTCCCTTCACACGCCTAGAGTGTTCCCACAATATCTTAAATTGATGTATTTCTACGGCATGCATGTATTCTTGTCAATATGAATAATAAAGTTATTATTTGGTTTTAACGCCAACTTTTCACTTTTAAAATAACTAAAATGACAAAAAAATAAGAAACGCATTTAAAAGGTTATCAAACATATCTTTTACTCAATTATTGTGTTAAAAGACTTTGTCCAAAATTTATATTGAAGGAGAACTACTTTTTGATCTAGTGGTTAATTTCACATGTTGGAAGATATATGTTTTAAATTTTGATTAAAGAAATAGAGAGAGAGAGTGTGTGTGTGTGTGTGGCTAATATCAAAACGTTTGTTTCTAGCTCCTCGGTGCTACCAAGTGGTTTTTCAATTTTCAAAGTTCAAACAGTCGATTCAAACCGGTAGATTTTCAATCTATATTAAAATGTGCTTGGAGACCAAATTTTATATGTTTTGGAATTTTTTTACTATTTATTAAGATGGTTTGAAATCGCTGTTTTGAAGTATTTTTCAGTACCATTGAAAACAACGATTTTCAAACCATCTTAATAATAGTGAAAAAAATTCCAAAAAATATAAAATTTGGTCTCCAAGCACATTTTAATATAGATTGAACATCTAACGGTTTGGATCGACTGTTTGAACTTTGAAAATCAGAAAACCACTTGGTAGCACCGAGAGGCTAGGAACAAACGATTTGATATTTGTCACACCCCAAATCTGGAGGTGCGACGATTCTTACCACGTCTATCTTACCCTTCAATATACATGACCTAAGGCATGGATCTTTTTATGCATTGCCAATAGTATCCATTATTTTTCCCACATCTCAATTTTAATTACAATAATTATCTGACATTTTACAGTGGATGATGCTAGAGATATATTATCTGCACCCTGTCAGATATAATAACTCAAGTCCCAAACCTTTAGATGACATTGCTGTCAATTTGAACCCCAAAAGCGTTTCTCTGTCTTCGTCTAACAAACCTAATATCGTAGGGCAATAAATAAGATCACCATTAGTCTGTTCCTCCTGAACATTCTATCTCGTCTGTCTTTTTCATAATTATGCCTGGTACAATCTATTTGAGCTTGGTACCGAAAGGTAGAGCTAGGGTTGAGTTCTAAACTACAATGTCGCAGCTCTCCGGATAGAGTACCGGCTAGTGATTCAATAACAAAAATCAAGCCAACTAGAGAGATTCACTAATCTCCTTGTTATTTGCCGAATAGAGAACAAAACAAACAAAATAGGCAACCATCAAAAGAGGAAAGGAATAGTCGGTGGACATTGGGGATAGAAGAAAATAACAGAGGGGATAAGAAGGGACGTGGGTCCCACTGTCTTATTTAACAATTCACTTTGCAATTTAACCATTAAAATTTCCATGCTTTACAAATTAGTCCAAAAGTAATTAAAAGAACATTATATACATATTACAAGCATCAATCCTTTATTCCTATATGTGTTATATCTCATACAATTTCAATTTCAAATTTTCAAATACTCACTCCAAAATATTTTAGACATTTAAGTAATAACTTATTTTTATATCCATCAAACAAAATTTATAAATTATCGGTTTGATAATAAATCACACCCAAATAACTTACTTATCATTGCTAATCAGTTCAGAAAAATAATATTTATTCTTTAAATATTACTTACTCACTGAAAAATACATTCAGACAATTCGTATTTTATTTTATTTTTCATACTGTTACAATATTAGCCGTTTTTTTTTAGTTACCACGAAAAAAATAAAAATTAAATGATTACCATTGCTGGGGTCTATTTCACATCCTACCACCCACGCGCACCTAGTCCGTGCACCAAATTGGACGGTGCACGGACTGGCACGCGCACCGATCTAATCGACCCGGTGCTCAGACTGGACAAGCGCATCCCTCGATGTGCGGACTGGACAGGCGCACCGACCCCCTGGTGCTATTTATTCCCGATTTTTATTATTTTTGCTTCACAAACGAGACAGAGACTTCTAAAGCCCTCAGCACAGTAAAGAGTAAGTTTTTTTCACTTTAGTCCTTTAATTTTTTATAATTATATAATTATTTTTTAATTTATTATAAATTATTTAATTGTTAGGTTTGTTCCGTAATTCAACCAACTATGATTGGAATTGCTTGTTATTTCGGTGGGGAAGTATTATAAGGGCCAAATGGTGCTTATTACAGTACCCAACCTCAGAAAATGTTCAATATCAGCCTAGGTTTAGATTTCAGAGGTATAACTAGGGAAGTGTACAAGGAATTGGGTATTGACCCGAATTATTACGAACTGGTAATGTCCGCAAGGATTAATATTGGCCAAGGCAGCCAAACATGGTTCCAACAGCTCCCTGTACTAGACGATAGTAGTTGGGGGTTGTATACCCAAATGACTATGAATTTGACAACACCTTTCAAGTTCCTAGAGTTGTATGTGGTTGTCAACCCCATACAGAACAACAGACCATCAATGCAGTTGACCCAAGGTCGGGTCATTGAGCATTCAATGACAGGTCCTACTCGGGCCCTGACTTTAGCGGGTACTAGTCGGTCCCCATCCGTAGGGGCTGGTCCTAGTCGGGGCCAATCTCAGGTTCCATCCTACAGCTCTAGCCGGGACCGATCTGATACCCCGAAAACACGTTATTATCCCACTACAGACGAGGATCCCAAAGAACGGGAGGCAGAGGAAAATTGGGATGCTGACACTGCAAACGATGATCATAGTGATGAGGAGTCTAGTCGTTCTGTGCTTGGTGTGCGAAAGTGGTCGATATCGGGTCGTGGAGAAAGATACCCGTTCCTAGCATTTCATGACACATCGGGGTTTGAAGAGGCTGACGTCTTTTTTGCGGATTCAGAGGTTCGTTTGTTAATTTATATTTATATTTTAATTTACTTTTAAAATTTATAAATTAATTTTTTTTTAATTTTCAATTAGGTTGGAGAAATACATGAATTGTCGGAGAGGATGACGTATCACGACAAAGATCAAATGAAAGAAAAAATTCACCACTAGCACATAAATGAGAATATCGAGGTCAAACAGACACACAGCGACACAGAAAGGATGAGGTATAAGTGCAAGAGCAATCAGTGCAAGTGGAGTTTGGTTGCGAGGGCCACAGGCTTTGGTAATTCTTGGACCATCACGAAGAATGAGGAAAAGCACACATGCCACGCTGATGCATCCAGGTCAGATCATGCGCAATTGACATCCGCTATGGTTGCCAACTGCATAAAAATGTCTTTGGAAAAAAATGCTGATATTAGTATCAGAGCTGTTAGTGACTTGGTTGCTCAAAAGAGCAAATCCGCTAAAAAATGTCTTACGGGCTGATTGTCCCTTTGTTAGAGGCAATCAAAAGGGCAAATCTGGGCACCCACTATAGAGTTGTTTCAAAGCCTTCAGAAAAGGCAAGGCACCGGTATTTCGTGAGGTTGGCATTGGCACGGGGACCATGTATAGAAGCGGTAGGTCACCTCACACCTGTCATTAGCATCGATGTTTGTTTCTTGTCAGGTAGATACAAGGGTAGGTTGTTGATTGTTACCGGATATGATGCGGAGAACCAATTAATCCCGCTAGCATTTAGATTGGTAGAGAGCGAGGAGTTTGAGAATTGGGGGTGGTTCATGAAGTGGATGCGAGAGTTTGTAATTGGTCAAGGTAGATTCATGTGTGTGGTGTCGGACCGGCACAAGGGCATTAAAAAGGTGTTCATACAAGATGACCTGGGTTGGTCTGAGGCAAACGGGGAGTGTGCTTACCGGTACTGCTCTCAACATGTGTTTGAGAATTTTGGAAAGCACACTCAGGATAAAGTTACTTCTAAATTTTTCAAGAGAATGGTTAAAAAGAAGAAACCAAGAAGGTTACAGGAAGACCTTGAGAATATTTTTTTGAGGGTTCTCTTAATTTAATTCTGATTTTTTAATTCTCGTAGGTTACCATTTGCTGCAATTATTGAGGAGACATTCTACAAGTGTGTCACATGGTTTGTTCAAAGATATAAAAGACCGTGCAATGCCAAAACGATTGTCAGCTTTTCTCCACTCGTACGTACTTAAAGCTGAACAAGCACATCGATAAGACTAAAAAAATGAGCGCGGTTGCAATGAACAGAAGTGGAGAATTTATGGTCACCTCGAGAAAATCACATTTAACATAGAGAGCAGCAAATGGGTGTATACGTCTAGAGACTGTAAGTACAAGGTCGTTGTGAAGAACAACCATCAGGTGGAATGCTCGTGCCAAAAGCCTCAGCTCACCAGAATACCATGTGTACATGTGATAGCAGTGTGTAAATTAAGGTACAAATATCGTCTAAAAATTTGATAATCATTATTATATTTGAGGATGATGTCACTTACAAATGTGTCAAAAATGTAGGAACTACAATCTAAATGTCTTTGTAAATTACTATTACAACATTCAAACACTCATCGACACATGGAGTGGTAAATTCCACACATATGACAATCAAAGTGAGTGGCCGACGTACGACGGACCGGTCTTAGTTTCAGAGTCTCGGTTAATAAAGTTGGGTAGGAGAAGACACAACCGAATCCAAATGTGAATGAACATACTGGAAGGAAGAAAAAAGGGTCACCAAACAAACATAGCAACCCTCGAAAAGAATGCGAGAAAGAGAAGGGATGCTAGGAACCGTACTCAATAGGGTTTCATGAATAATTGGATAATGTATTTCACTTTATTTGTAATATTTATTTGTGCTACTTATGATGTATTCGAGTTTATTTGTGCTACTTATGAGGTATTTGAATTTATATGCATATACTTATGATAAATTCTGAATCGCTAAATAACTGTATGTATTACTCTGATTCTGAGAACTTTTTTGGTGGTTTGGTTAATGAAAAAGGGTAAAAATCGGAACAAAATACCACAGGGGGATGGTCGCGTGCCCAGTCCGTGCACCGTCCAATTTGGTGCGCGGACTGGGTGCACGTGGGTGGTAGAATGCGAAATAGGCCCCAGCAGTGGTAATCATTTAATTTTTATTTTTTTTTCGTGGTAACTAAAAAAGAACGGTATAGCCACACTCTCTCTATATATATGAATATATAAAATTGAAAGGCTAACTATTAAATATTTGTCAGGGACACATATCCAAAGAAATAGTAGTAATATTACTGTAATATGTACAAGTAGACCAATTTAGAATTTAGTTAATTGTCACATGCATATAACTCAACAAAATCAGAGTAACTATAGGACCGCCAGCTTTAAAAAAAATAACAATAATTGAGTTGTTGTGGCTATACAACCTAATGCAACTTTGTAAAACTAAGAACAAAAATCAATTCTTTAACTCTTTGGTACAAATCACAATAAACATGTTTCTGCTTCACGATGACCAGTGTTGCTAACAGATTAATATACAAAATTAAAAAATAATTAAGAATGAAAAATTAACAATTAATCTTGCACAATTAACAATTGCAAATGAAAAAGGGTTACTAATTTTCAAAATTTACTAATAAATATATTATACTATCTATTTAAAGGTTGATTTTATTTTTTTAAGATATTTTTTTAGATTGTGTTGTATTATTTTTTATTGTGAATAATTATGTTTAAATATAAATATTTGTTTTAATTAAAAAATTATAAATAATTACAAATACTTTAGTCTTCTCCAATATTTCATAATATCGATTTAATTGTTGGAATTAGGAAAAAAAATCTGTTGTTGTTTTAGTAAAGTTTGATGTACAAACAAGTTTAAATATATAAGATCACATAAATTATGTGATGCATCATAATTTATGTGATCACATAAATTATTTCATCAATTCTCATGAAAATCAAGGCGGATCTAAGGCTTAGCCAAAGGTGGCTACTCCACCCTTATGATTTTAAATTTTAATTATACCTATAGGAATTTAATTGAATTTTTTTTTTTTACTTTTTATATAGTCTAGCCACCCTCAATAAATGACATGTGTTTAGTTATAGCCTAGTGGTTAAAGCCTTATTTTATGATTAAGAGGTTTTGAATTCAAATCTCACTCACCACAGTTATATATTTTAATTTTCAACCACCCCTATCAAAATTTTCTAATTTCGCCCCTAATTTTGCCGAACATAAGCACCCTTACAAAAAGAGAACAAATCAAGCACTTCCTTGTCACACACATAATTCATAAAGCTCGGAAAAGAATGTTAGTTGTGCTGTCCGCAATTGGTGATGAACGCAAAATTCTTCTTTTTCAGTGTTGAAATTTGGTATTTTTTTCATTCCTAATATCTGATATTTATCATGGAGGATGCTATTTTAAGCGTTAAATTTACAATATGTAGCAATTGGTAATATTTTGTATCTTACGTTATTTCATCAAATAGTTCGAAAGAAATTGACATAACAGAGAAATCATACGGAACATTGTTATTCTTCATTGACATACTTCGGTAAAATAATTACATGCTTACAATGTTTACAATAAATTATTCGGGTTGTCTCGTCGAATTTGAATTTGAGATTTTAGTATATAAATTTTGAATTTTTATATTATCAAAATGAGGAGGGTTCAGATGCACCATAATTTTGTGCTCTAATATGCTCAACATCTTTTATCTCTGTTTTCAAAGTCCGAACAGTCGATCTGAACCGCTCAACATGATCTTCATAATAAAATATGCTTGGAGACCAAATTTTATATTTTTTAGAATGTCTTTACTATTTTTTTTACATAGGTACAATATCACTTTTTCGAATGGTCCATAGTCTCCTTAAAACAGTGATTTTGTACTTATCTAAAAAAAAGTAAAAAAATTATAAATAATATAAAATTTGGTATTCAAGCATATTTTATTATGAAGATCATGTTGAGCGGTTTAGATCGACTATTTGTACTTTGAAAACGGAGATAAAAGATGTGGAGTATATTGGAGCACAAAATCATGGTGCATTTGAACCCTCCTCTATCAAAATTATACATTTCAAATTTTTATAATGTTGAATTTGCAAAAACTAAATTATATTGTTGGATTGATAAAAATATAATATTTTTAAATTTTGACATCCTGAAATTAATATTTATCATTAGCTTCCAAAACTATATTATATATTGAAAATAATGTAGTATTAATTGGTCAAGTTTTAGTCCGTTTTCTACTACTACAAATTGTATTGCAATAATATAATGATTTACTTCTTTTTTACCTTTTAGTTTCGACCAAAGGTGAGAAATAAGAAATTTAAGTTATGCAACATATTATATATATTGTGATATTATTTCAAAGAATTTAAAAAAATGTTAAAGCTAGCTACTATATAGTAAAGAGTAGGGTTAAAATGTCTTGTTGGTTTTGTGCCCCATCATGCTCCAACATCGTTATTTCTATTTTCAAAGTCTAAATAATCGATCCAATTACCATTCCACATGATCTTCATATTAAAATGTGCAATTGGGTAACAAATTTTAGAATTTTTAGAATTTTTACTAATTGTTTAGAGAGGTACAAAATCACTATTTTTGAATGGTCCAAAATCTTCTAAAAACAGTGATTTTATATCTATCTTAAAAGGTAGCAAAAAAGTTTCAAAAAATATAAAATTTTGTATCCAAGTACATTTTAATATGAAGATCATTTGAGCGATTCGAATCGACTATTTTTAACTTTGAAAATAGAGAGAATAATATTTGGACATGATATGACACAAAATCAATGACGCATTTTAACCCTACTATACAGTAAATTAGTAAAGTTTTGAATAAAATCAAAATTATTTATTTCAGCACATCTCCGAGCCACTATAAGGTGATCGATATTTGACTTCATTGTAAATCATACCATTGAAATTTAATAAGAAAAGGAACTAAACTAAATTCCTCCTGCTGCTAAAAGATTGAGATATTGATAACTTAATATAAATAGAAATGTATCGAGGATTCTCCATCAAATATGAGCATAATCCTTGTATTTTGCTTAGAAATGTTCCGAGAATTAATATTGGTTCCAAATTTTGTCGTAATATCTGGCAGTTAATAAAGTTGTTTTTAGTTCTCAATGGAGGCACTATGTGTTAACCAGGAGGTTCAAACAACAATGGGTGTCAATGGGTACAATACAGATTAGATAGAGACATTTTCATGCTCATATCCATCTAAAATTAGCACAATAGAGAATGTATATACATCGCCTACGGTTTTAAACCGTTGGTGATCAACCGTTGGAATACAGATCAAACCGTTGGCGTTTGTTGTAATCACCACCGATTTATAATAATAATGATAATAAGAGAAATTTAGATATATATATGAGTGAGGCTACGGTGCTATGCATAGCACGGATGGCTAGTGTACTACGGCTCAATATGGTACCTTTTAAAATCCTAACGGTCGATCCGACCGTTCAATGTGATAACCATATAAATATGTACTTGCAAACTAAATTTTATATTTTTTCGAATTTTTTACTATTTTTTCAGATAGGTAGAATTTTGATGGTCCAGAATTTTCAAAAAACACTGATTTTTCTACCTATCTGAAAAAATAGTAAAAAAATTCGAAAAAATATAAAATTTAGTTTGTAAGTACATATTCATATGGATATCACATTGAACGGTCGGATCGACCGTTAGAATTTTAAAAAGTACCATATTGAGCCGTAGTACACTAACCATTGGTGCTATGCATAGCACCATAGCCTCACTCTATATGTATATATACCCTAATACCCATCATAACTTGTTCAATTAGATATTTTCCATCAAAACTTTAAATTTAGTTATTTCCCCAGCTAAACTCTCTTAAATTATTAATATGCTCATTTCTTACTTTAATTACTTAAAAATGAAAACTAAAATTAATAAACAATTAAAATAACAAGTTTGCCCATCAAACAATGTACTGGCTCCCTCTCTCTCCCTCCCTCCCTCGTTTCTTCCTATGAAAAAGGATTTATCCAAGAAAACATTGAACCAAAAAAAAAGGATTTTTTAGTAAGCTTCGTAAAAGTGAAGAAGGTACAGCGGAGAAATGCGAATGGGTTAGATCTGTAAAATTCACATCCAGGCTGCTAAGTGTACTCCATTGATGCATCTCTCACTAGTATGGCTTTCTTAAGTATCTCCAATATACACCATGTAACAAGTTTCTTCAAATCATGAATGGTTGTAGCCGAAAAAACATCAATGGGTATTGATACAAAATCACTATTTGTCCTCCCTGCCTCTCTATATAACAAAAAGAAAAGAAAAAAATAGAAAGTTAAATTGATAAATGGATCGCCGAAAGCTAAATTGATAAAAATTTGGGCCCAGGTGTTTGCTACAATTGGGCCCAACAGACAAAGCCGAAGCCCAGATCTGCGATAATGGTTATGCGTATAGATTTAGGTGTAAAGAGAAAAGAGGATTATTATTTTGACAATCTTAATAATATATTTTCTATAAAAAAATCAAATAAAATTGAAAATTGAAAAGTAACTTTATAGATTTAACTATCAATTTTTTTTCAATTAAAGTATATTTTTATAATACATCAAAGGACCGTTAATTTCAACTTTCAATCACTTGAAATATATACTAAATCTCATCATATTTTGTAGAAATGATATGCGAATAATATAGATCATATATGTAATGTTGAATTCAAATATAATATTTATCTTTTAAGATTATCCAGATTGTCAAACTAAAAAATAGTGAAGAAATTTTAAAACAGATTTTGACCATCGGATAAACTAAGACCAATATCGAAAAAAATGTAATCAGTTACATTTATTTGCTAGCAAATTTTATAATTTGGATTGTGATAATTAAGATATTGTTAAAAGAATAGACGATAAGCTTGAGAAAAAGGATATTTCCAAATGAAAATTAAAAAATTAAATGTGTTGATGCATATAAAATTTCACAAATTTTTAATTTACATGGAAACTTAGCACACTTGTTGTATTACCATTTCTCTCCTGCAAGCAACCAGTCGATACGTATCCACCCAGGTACCTGAAAACAGAATCTTTTACAATTAGTGGATTCGGACCGTTCTTTTTAACTTGGCACGAATCTCAAAGCCCAATAATACTGTCTCCTGCGCTTGCCCTAATCTCAAAGCAGCTGACAGTTAATCTCAAACCGTACCTGGGATTCTTGCTTTTAAAAAAATATTAATTTCATAGACGCTGTTTTATATCATAATCAGTTCCAAAAATATGCACCATCCGATCTCCGTCAAAAATCGTGCAGATCTCAGAACTGATCACTGGACGCCTCCTATTCTCACTCTCGCTCAGCGATCAGAAAAGAAACGCTTTCTCTCAGCCGCTCTCTCGCCATCGCTCTTCCTCTCGACGGTCGACCATTCAGCCACCTTGCGCCTCTCTGCGACGAGAAATCGTGGATTTGGGGATGACCGTTGGAGAGGAAGGCGTAGTTGAAGAAGACGGGTGTAGGGGCAGGTCGGTCAAGCAAATGGGTCAGCGGATTAAATCAAACGCTACAACTGACAGTGGGGTCCCTAATTCATATGAGAGCAAGGAAAGGAGAGTCCCTGATAAGGCGGGCCAAGTAGTCAGCACAGGAGACACCAATATGTAGCAAATGGAGAGTGGAGTGAGCGAATGGTTCAGGAGGCACCAGAAATTCTGTTTGGGTTGTTAGGCCACGTCAGCATTTTCCGCTGAGTTGGCATTCCGTGAATAATTTCGTTATTTCTTTCACTGTTTTATCTACTTCTTTTTACATTTCGCATCGCCTATATAAGGCTTAAGCTCCTGTGGAGTTGTATCCAGAAATTACTCTATAAAATTGGCGAATTGCTTTGTTTGAGCATTCGAGTTCTTATTAGCTATTTTCTTCTTATCCTGTAATTTGATTCAAATTACCAGTTCTTTTCTCTTTGATTGTGTTTGTTTTTACCAACGAGAATTAAGCTCGTTGCAAGTGGTATCAGAGCATTACGATTGCAACTGGGAGTGAGTGTTTGAGTACCAATGCCGCCCAAACGGGTACCTGAGTCGCATGAAGATGTTGTTATACAACTAGATCTTGCCACGATCAATGATAAGCTCAACCAGTTGGCTAAAGAAGTTCATGATGGCTTTCACACGCGTGATGAGCAGTTCCAGCTTTCAAATCGAGTATAGGAGGAGAGATTCCAACAGATGATGCTGATGATGGAGACGATGAACAAGTCGATCAAGGCATCTGTGACTGGCAAGGGCATAGAGATCGGTCTAGGCAGCAACAGCGGTCATAGATCAGCAGCGGTAGATCGAGAGGAAGAGAGACACACTGAGTTTGACTATGAAGATCAAACTGGCAATAAGAAGGGCAATCAGTATCAGGAGTCATCTCACACTCAGAGGGTGTTTATGCCCAGGATCGAGATGCCAGTTTTTGATGGCACTAAGGCCGGTGATTGGCTGGAACATTGTAAGTTCTATTTTGAGTATTATCAGACTCCAGAAATGTATAAGGTGAATATGGCCACTATGAGTTTTGTGGGAGATGCTGAGGAGTGGTTTAGCTGTTATCGGGTTGAGCACCCGGATCCACCATGGCCTGTATTGGTTAAGGCTATATTTGACCGATTCAAGGTAAGAACTCACCAGAATCCAGTAGTGCAATTTAAAAAGGTGCAACAACACTCCACAGTAGAGGAATTTGTGAGGGAATTTCAAAGAGCAAAGGCAAGGCTGATGATGGAAACTGGTATAAAGAGTGAATTTTTCTTTGTATGGAGCTTTATATGTGGTTTGAAAGAAGAAATCCAAAATTCAATTAACCTCTTTAAACCAAAAACTCTAGATGAAGCTTTTAATTTAGCTATGGAGATTGAAGTGGTAGTTAGTCCAGTAGAGAAAAGAGGGGGATTTCTAAAACCTCAGTATCAATCACAGTTCAGACCCCTAAACACTATTCCTTTGAAATCTATCAAATACACAGAACTAGGAATGAAGAGAGGGTTTGAACCAACACCACCACCTAAAGTGAACCTAAATCCCAAACCATCAATCAACCAATTTCACAAACCACCTCAAAACTTAACCATTGAACAAAGAAAGGCATTAGGGCTGTGCTATAAATGTAATGAAAAATGGCATCAAGGCCATAGGTGTGTAAAGGGCTTACATACCATTGAAGGAGAGGAAGAAGAAGAGGTTGTCAATGATCAGTATGAGGTTGAAATTCCTGAGGAACAAGAGGAGGAAGAAGCAATGGAAGAGCATTTGGTTACCTTAAGTATTACCGGCAATAATGGGTTTAGTAGAACATTGAGATACAAGGGTAAAATTGGTACAATTCCTGTGTGTGTGTTAGTAGATACAGGTGCCACTCACTCTTTTGTCAACCCAGTGATAGTTGAAGAATTGAAGTTGCCTAATGTGCCTACACCTGCTAAAACCTTCAGAAGTGCAGGAAGGGAGAAACTGCTGACTGACAGAATATGTCAGAAGGTGAAAATCAACATACAAGGGCAGCAGTTGGAGGCTGACTTGAGGGTATTGAAAGTTCCTGGGTATGATGTTGTGTTAGGCTGTGATTGGATGGCTGAAAGGGATGATGTAGTAATTAATTTGAAGAAAGGGGTTATGAAACTGGAGTTAGAAGGCAAGGAGGTCAAGTTGAATGTAGAAAAGGTCAAAGCTGAGATTAGGGTGTTGGAGGAAGTAGTGGATGTGGTTCAGGAAAGAAAGAAGGGAAGTGAAATTTTTGTTGCACAATTATTCAAAATTGAAGAGGAAACTCAGGAGCAAGTTGCTAAGCCAGAAAATTCAATACTTGAATTATTAGAATTATATCCTGGGGTATTTAAAGAACCAAAATCCTTACCACCAAAAAGAGCCATTGACCATAAAATCCCACTCAAAACAGATTCTAAACCTATAACCCTTAGACCTTACAGATTTTCTCATTTTCAAAAACTGGAGATAGAAAAGATAACACAAGAACTTTTGCAAAAAGGCTTGATTCAACCTAGCACTAGCTGTTATTCCTCCCCAGTATTGTTAGTAAAGAAAAAGGATGGCACTTGGAGAATGTGCATTGATTATAGGAGATTGAATGAAGAAACCATCAAAAAGTACCCAATACCCTTGATTGATGATCTATTAGATGAACTAAATGGAGTACATTATTTTTCAAAGTTGGACCTGAGATCAGGTTATCATCAGATCAGGATGGCTGAAACTGATGTATACAAAACATCATTTCAAACTCATGAAGGCCTATTTGAGTTTCAAGTTATGCCCTTTGGTCTTACCAATGCCCCTGCCACCTTTCAAGCTCTGATGAATAGTGTGTTTAAACCCTATTTGAGGAAGTTTGTTCTGGTTTTTTTTTATGATATACTGATTTATAGTAAAGATTTGGATTCTCATAAAGTACACTTAAAAACTGTACTCCAAACTTTATTAGAGAATCAGTTATATGTGAAGAAGTCTAAGTGTGATTTTGGGGTGCATAGTGTTGAGTATTTGGGACATATAATTTCCAAAGAGGGGGTAGCCACAGATCCTAAAAAGATTGAGGCTATGGTTAGTTGGCCAAGCCCTAAGAATGTAAAAGGATTGAGGGGGTTTTTGGGTTTGACAGGATATTATAGAAAGTTTGTAAAAGGGTATGGGTTAATTTCTAAGCCATTAACCGAATTGTTGAAGAAAAATGCTTTCAGGTGGAGTGGAGAGGCACAACATGCTTTTGATCAGCTTAAGCATGCCATGGTGACAGCACCAGTACTCAAATTGCCTGATTTCCAACAGCCTTTTGTAGTTGAGACAGATGCCAGTCAAGAGGGCATAGGTGCTGTGTTGATGCAAGAGAAGAGACCTATTGCCTATCTGAGCAAGAAGCTGGGAATGAAGAACCAAGCACTGTCAACCTATGAGAAAGAGCTGCTGGCTTTATACACTGCTGTTACAAAATGGAGGCATTATCTCCTTGGTAATGAATTTATCATAAAAACTGATCAAGTGAGTTTAAAGTATTTGTTGGAGCAAAAAGTCAATACACCTATGCAACATAGGGGATTGAGTAAATTACTGGGCCTAAACTATAAAATTGAGTATAAGAAAGGTATTGAGAACAAGGTGGCTGATGCATTATCAAGAAAGGAAGAGGGTGCAGCAATGGGGCAGATAGTGAACTGACAGATGAAAAAGGGCAAAATGGGAAGTTATGTAAAATGGAAGTAATAAATATGGTGAGTGAATTAGTGCCCCAGTGGATTGAAGATATCAAGGCCAATTATGATGGAGATAAATGGATTGAAGGGTTGAGGGATAAATTAAGAAGAGAGGAAGGTAACAGTTCTAACCAATACTTGTCAGAATATCAAGGAGTAGTGAGATATAAGGGAAGAGTGTGTGTGGGTACTCAAGGTGACTGGAGACAACAAATACTAAAAGAGTTGCATGCTTCCACCCTGGGAGGTCATTCAGGTGTTACTGCCACCTATCAGAGAGCTAAGCGAAATTTTTATTGGCCTATGATGAAGGAGAGTGTGCATCAATTTGTACAGCAGTGCCCAAACTGTCAAATCAACAAAATTGAGCACACTGCTTCACCTGGATTGCTGCAACCACTACCCATACCATCTGAAGCTTGGACTAGTGTAAGTATGGATTTCATTACTGGTTTGCCTAAATCTAAGGGATTTGAGGTGATATTTGTGGTAGTGGACCGCTTAACTAAATATTCGCATTTTGTGGGCCTCAGCCATCCCTTTAGTGCAGCATCTGTAGCACAAGCTTTTATGGATAACATTTACAAACTCCATGGATTACCCATAAACATTGTTTCTGACAAAGATCCCGTGTTTACGAGTCGATTTTGGAGGGAATTGATGTTGAAATTGGAGGTACAATTGAATATGAGTACGGCGTATCATCCTCAGTCAGATGGTCAGACTGAGAAGGTTAATCAGTGTCTAGAGCAGTACTTAAGGGCAATGGTGTATGACAGACAAGGTAAATGGGGAAATTATTTATCACTGGCTGAATGGTGGTATAATACAAATTGGCACAGCGCTACCAAGATCTCACCTTTTGAAGCGCTGTATGGGTATCCTCCTCCTTTGCTGGCAATGGGTAGTGCTCCCAAAAGTGCAGTTGAGTCAGTAAATATGTTTCTGAGAGATAGGCAGGCAGCTTTGTTTCAATTGAAAACCAATTTGAAAAAAGCCCAGAATCGGATGAAAAAGAATGATGACAAGCATCGCACTGAACGGAAGTTCTCCAAAGGCGATTGGGTATACCTTAAGTTACAACCATATAGGCAATTAACCGTAGGAGGAATACGAAATCAGAAGTTGAGCTCCAGGTATTATGGTCCGTTTGAAGTGGTGAAGTGTGTCGGGTCAGTAGCTTACGAGCTCAATCTACCGGCAGGCTCAATGATTCATCCCGTTTTTCATGTATCCCAATTGAAAGCGAAGTTGGGCAGTGCTCAAATCCCTTCACCGACATTACCATTAGATGGTCCCAACACTGAGAAGGGTCAGGTACCTCAATTGATACTGGGCAGGCGCATGATCAAACGAAGGAATGCAGCACAATCTCAATTATTAGTTCAATGGAAAGACCAAACCCCAGAGGATGCAACTTGGGAAGATTATGAGTTGTTAGTGCAGAACTTTCCTGAGTTTATTCGTGAGGACACGAATTATGTTAAGGAGGGGGTATTGCGACGAGAAATCGTGGATTTGGGGATGACCGTTGGAGAGGAAGGCGTAGTTGAAGAAGACGGGTGTAGGGGCAGGTCGGTCAGGCAAATGGGTCAGCGGATTAAATCAAACGCTACAACTGACAGTGGGGTCCCTAATTCATATGAGAGTAAGGAAAGGAGAGTCCCTGACAAGGCGGGCCAAGTAGTCAGCACAGGAGACACCGGTATGTAGCAAATGGAGAGTGGAGTGAGCGAACGGTTCAGGAGGCACCAAAAATTCTGTTTGGGTTGTTAGGCCACGTCAGCATTTTCCGCTGAGTTGGCATTCCGTGAATAATTTCGTTATTTCTTTCACTGTTTTATCTACTTCTTTTTACATTTCGCATCGCCTATATAAGGCTTAAGTTCCTGTGGAGTTGTATCCAGAAATTACTCTATAAAATTGGCGAATTGCTTTGTTTGAGCATTCGAGTTCTTATTAGCTATTTTCTTCTTATCCTGTAATTTGATTCAAATTACTAGTTCTTTTCTCTTTGATTGTGTTTGTTTTTACCAACGAGAATTAAGCTCGTTGCACTCTCCATCGCTAGTAACATCTCCTTCCCCCCTTTTTTCTAAGAAAGTTACTTGATTTCTTGATTTGGACCAAACTGAGTTTTACTACCACCTCCTTAGTTACAGTACAGTAAAGTGGATCTGAATTATTATCTGTTAATATATTGCCATTAAATAGAAATTTTAATTCTATAAACGTACTTGTAATTTAATAAGTAATTTTGATGACACAATACTCTATTCAATTTAATTGTTTCCGATTTTGAATCTGGATCAGGATCAAATCAGAACCGGATAATAAGATATAAATACAACTTCTATTTTCAGCACCGAGTGCTGCTTAGAAGTTTGCCTCCTCCTTAGTTACGGTACAATAAAGTTCAAATAGTCGATCCGAACTGTTAATCATGATCTCCGTATGGAAATGTTTTGGGAAACCAAATTTTACATTTTTTAGAATATTTTTACTAACTTTTTAGATAGGTAGAAAATTATTGCTTCCAGATGGTGTCGAAATTTTATATCAAGTGAATTTCTACCTTTTGTAATTTGAATAAATCGAGTGTAGATGAGAACTGACTACAAATTGAGTGTGTTATGTTTCATTAAAATACCAAAAGTGTTAAATTCAACCGCAATTTAGTTTTTCTTCTTTAGTAACTCTTGGAGATACATAACCGCCTCTATTCAATAGCGACCTCTAAGTTGGAGATACTTAGCAAAACCTTGTGACTAATTGCAGGATAAATAACTGCTTCCCTAATCAATTAGTAAAAGCATCATTCCCCTAACAGCATAAATACCAAAGCACCTCTTCAGTACTTGAATCAACACTTGTTGAGGAGGAAAAACAGGAGCAAGCGCGGATGACCACTTCTAGAGTGAAATTGGGATCCCAGGGATTAGAGGTAGGTACTATTTTGACACTTTTTTGTAATATATATATTTTTAAAACCGTTTCATGTACAGTTTTACACAAAAAATCACGGTTATTTTTGTAGGTATCAAAGCTGGGTTTTGGATGCACGGGGCTTTCAGGAGCTTACGACTCTCCAGTGTCTGACGGCGTCGGCATATCGATAATAAACCACGCATTTGACAATGGCGTAACCTTCTTTGACACCTCGGATATCTACGGAGCTCATACCAATGAGATTTTGGTTGGCAAGGTTAGTTCTACACTTCAAGTTTTTTTGTTAAATATCTTATTTTGGGGAAATTCAGCTGACAAAAGGCCTTCATTTATTAGGCTATTAAGAATTTGCCAAGGGAAAAGGTGCAAGTGGCTACCAAATTTGGGCTTTTAAAAAATGCTGCTGGAAATATAGAGATATGCAGCAAGCCAGATTATGTCCGTGCATGTTGCGAGGCAAGCCTTAAAAGACTTGGT
This sequence comes from Carex kokanica, assembly GCA_025461125.1. Lineage (NCBI taxonomy): Eukaryota > Viridiplantae > Streptophyta > Magnoliopsida > Poales > Cyperaceae > Carex > Carex kokanica. The sequence goes on from JAJGRX010000435.1 coordinate 2,351,916, forward strand.
ATAGAGTACATTGATCTCTACTATCAGCACCGAATCGATACAACCATTCCAATCGAGGAAACGTAACTAAGTTCTTATCCTATTAATTCTTTATTCCTGCTAATCTTGAAATAAAATATTAATCAGTAGGCAGCAGACTTATGAGATGGAGTTTTTGTTCTATATAGATTGGAGAACTGAAGAAGCTAGTCGAAGAGGGGAAGGTGAAGTATATAGGATTGTCGGAGGCAAGTCCCGATACAATTAGGCGTGCACATGCGGTGCATCCAATCACTGCTTTGCAGATGGAGTGGTCCCTCTGGACTCGTGATATCGAGTCAGAAATTGTGCCACTTTGCAGGTGATACTTTTTTTCTTCTCTTTTTTGTTATATCAAACGTGTTAAAATACGGTAGAATAGGACAAGTACCTGTGATGAATTTTACCTTATATGATTCCAGCTGAAGGTTCTTTCATATGCAGTTCTTCCATATGATTATTGTTAAGGTTACTTATTAGTTGCATTTTGGTTGTACAGAGAACTTGGCATAGGAATAGTAGCATACAGCCCCCTTGGCCGTGGATTTTTTGGTGGAAGAGGAGTCGTTGAAGAATTAAAGGACGTCTCATATCTAGTAAATTAAAAACCAGATTGCTCATTCTGACCAATTCACCTTCAGTTCTTATATCAGTTTAAATATGTAGGAATGATTCTGTTAATCTTTCATATTGAGATAATCAAGAACTATACTACAAGCACTAATTCAACACTTAAATTAGTAATATTAAATCAAATAATAAATAAAACAAATTACTATACCTAGTATTTAATTCAGAAGGTCCCACTATTGCCTTACTGGTAAAGAGATTCAAACGTATGGTATAACATTCCATTTGCAACCCTTGATTTATAGCTACACTTTATACAGTAACAGTCATTAGCACGGTTATCCAATCATCTCGTACTATTTTTCCTTCTGATTTTAACTTTATTGTATGAAAATTAAACCCCATTGAAACAAAAATCAGAAGTTACCTATTAAAAGCTCTACAAAATATTGATACGAAGTTACAGTGACCATCCTTCATAGTACCAGAAACAGTGTGTGTTGATTTGTAGCTTGAAAACAAGTACATGTCGCTGGTACTAACTAATTATTGCTCTTTCATGGAAAGTAGACAAATCACCCAAGGTTTGTAGGGGAGAATTTGGAGAAGAACAAACAGTTGTTTTTTCGGCTTGAGAGCCTAGCGAAGAAGCACAAATGCACAACTGCTCAGCTAGCTCTGGCATGGGTTCTTCACCAAGGGGATGATGTGGTTCCCATCCCAGGTTTGCTTTTGAAATGCTTATTTTAGAAAGCAAACATATTCCTTTTGAATAGTCTAGAATCTTTCGATCAAGTGATTTTGAACCTATCTAAAATATAGTAAAAGGTATTCTAAAAAATGTAAAATTTGATCTACAAGTACATTTTCATATGGTGATGATGTTGAACGGTTCACATCAACTATTTGAACTTTGCAAACGGAGATATTTATCCAAAAACAATAGACAAAATAATAGGACTGGCAATTTTGAAAACTAATAATTTTCTTTTTGTGCGTTATATTAGGAACCGGCAAAATTAAGAACTTGGATAGCAACATAAGCACAGTGAAAGTGAAACTCTCGGATGAAGACATGAAAGAGTTAACTGACCTGTTAAATGCAGATGATGTAGCAGGTAGTAGAACATACGGTGGATATGAGCACACAAGCTGGAAATATGCAAATACACCACCTCTCAATCTGTGAGATATAAAAGACGAACTATTTTCGTTTATTTTCCTCTTTAATAAAAGGGTGGGCGGGCGGCGGGCGGCGGGCGGCGGGCAGGTTATAAATGATTTATTATTTTGTAATTAGTTCATTTTGTTTTTGTTTTATTGGTTATATTTCCTCTGGGGCATTAGTGCGGTGTTGGTACGTTTTCTATAAATGGGTGTTTTTATCACATTTGCAATTTCTCAACACTTCATTCATTTATATTGTATGGAGATGGAGGTAGGGATGTTCATCGGTTCGGTTCAGTCCAAACCGAATTAAAATTGGCAAACCAAAGTTTTATTCGGTTTTCAAAAAATCAAACCGAACCGAAATGAAATAGAATAAGAATCACACCGAACAAAATGAAGTAAATTTTGGTTTTTTTTGGTTTGAACCGAAATAGGATATTAATCATAAAAATATGTTTATTTTTTTGTTAATTTTTTGAATTTTTTTGAAATATGAATTTAAAATTTTGTTTGGTTCGGTTTAACTGGTTTTAAACCGAACTAAGTAATATATATTATATCGTAATTTTTTTTTTTTTTTTAATGTTTGGCTCAGACGGAGATGACATTAAAAATTTCAGTCGGTTTGGTCTAATCGGTTTTGCAATTTCTAAATTAAACCGAACTATTAACTGTCTTTTAAAAATGAACCGACCTGTTTCATTTAATCGAAAAAACCGAATGGTTTAAACTGAATTCTCTCGGTTTTCTTTAAAAATGATTAAACCGGACCCGATGAACACCCCTGGATGAGGGGATCCATACCAGCAAATCTACTTTCATCAGTAACATTGTGGCCCTGTATGATGGGCAGCAGTTTTGGTACCTTTATTATAAACTTAGAAATCTAAAATAAGGCTTTTTGTTACTTTTGACTTGTAAGCATAATGCTGACATTTATAATTTTTCATGGATGCTGACAATTATCAACTTTTAAAAAATATTAGAAACATTATAACATTACAATTATTATCACCCATTTACAGAATCTCCAAAACACAAAAGAAATATGTAGCGAATTATAATTAGTTTTGTCTACTTGTAGAGAATTGACTGTCCGTATGATCAAGCAGTTCGGGGGCAGAACTGGAAAATTGACATCAGAGACTAAAACATCAATATGTAGTGTAAACATCAGAGACTAAAAATAATGACAGAGTAATTTTTAGTCTCTCATGGATTATTATGTACTTTTCTTATAGTACTGGGACACTAGATAAGGGGTAAAGATAATGACAGAGTAATTTTTGCTTCATGCAATGTCCAAACAATAGAAGCAAAACAGTGTTGCATATGACTCGTGCGCTGCATGTAGCAAAATCTGCTCTGTCAATATATTTACACTAGATGAGGACTATTATGGTTACCGAGGTTTGTGTATAATTCTCTTTATATGGAACTAGATGATAAATCAAGTCTCAATTAAGCCAAGAAATGCCGAAAATGAAACAAATAAGTCAAAAAGAACTTTTAGATTGGATAAAAACTGGAACCATGCCAGTATATGTTATGGTAGGTTTTCTGTTACTTAGTTATGTATTATAGTGTTATTTCTTTTGCTTTTGTATTTTTAATAATACTAGATGTTTGTCTGGAAGGGGGTTCTTGGATTGTTAAGCATTCCCTCTGCACTTGTATTTTCAATTGGGATTGTACTGAAGGAGACGCGTATTCAAGATTTCTCTTATATTCAGGTTTGTTTGTATGAACTCCCCTACCAAATCTCAACATATATGTAGTTCTTAAGCTAATTTTTTATGAGTCAATTTCTCCACTTGTTGCAAAAGTTGCTCTCTTCATAAATTAATCTGGAGGGCAATTTGGGCATTTTGGTAAAAAAAAAATTACTTCTCCTTATATCAATATATTTTGTTCAATTAGTTTCATGGGTCAATTTCTCCACTTGTTGAAAAAATGCTCAAGTAACACTACTTGCTCTTTTCATAAACTAATCTGGAGGGCAATTTGGACCTTTTGGTAAAAAAAAAAATCTGAGATAATAGTGCAAACATATTTAACATTCTCACATTTCATAGGTATTTTAAGACTACCAGGGGTAAAACATATATATTTACTTTAAAAGGCTAATTTTTCAGCTTTATAAAGATTTCTATTTCACTTTATCAGAAAATATTAAATTATGAATTTTTTATTTTGAACTTTCCAATTTTGTGTAGATGAAGAATACTAAGATTTAAATTATCCTAATTTTTCACATTTTTTTTAGTACTAGATGAAAAAATAAAATTAGTTAAGTTTCAGCTGAAACTTTTAACAAGCTGAAACTGTGTTCAAAGTGGCTATTTAAAATTTTTAATAGCTCTTCGTGGGTTTTGGTCTAGAATTTGAACTCTCTATAGACCAACTAGCAGAGTAACTTTTCCAACTAGATCCAACTTCATCCAACAATTCTACAGATAGATATTAAAATTTACAAAATGGCACCTTCCACAGTTTTGAACCAGGTTTAAATCAGCGTTTTTTTAATAAAAACTGGGCCGTTTAACCTCTTATGACCAGTTCACTACCTGAAGCAATTCAACATCAGAACCGAACCGGACAAGTGACCGGGTCTGTTTTTTTCAGTTGAACCATCCAGTCCGGTCCGGTTCTCATAACACTGCAATCTCTTGTACATGCTCATTTTCTAAATAATTAGATAATTATTTGTTTTCAAATGTGTTCATCATTTTAACTGTTTCATCCCAACCAATGTTATTGCGCTGAAGTAGGTTCATACGACTCAATCAAACTTCCTCAGTTTACCAACCTTCTTTATACAAAAATAATCAATACCTCAATTTCTAATTCTCTAAATAATCAATGTCTGACAAAGCCTGCCGCTCCTAGCACTGATTCAGTTGGATTTAGTTATTCTTATTTTTCTGTTCAATGGTTGGTAAACTTATGATGACATTTGCATATCACCATAGCTTGTAGAATGGTACGGACATAGCTCATATCTTCTATATTATTTTCTTTTTTAGGTATATATGCATGTACTTGAGGAACTACATTTCTATTTCTGTGAAGAAATGACGGCCCGTTTGGTACCAGAATGAAGCTGAAGAAATGGTCCCAAAGGTTTCCTTTGATCATTTTTCCAAATAGGCGCGAACATGTATCTGCAAATTTGAACTTACATGAGTGAAATTTTGTAGGAACTGCTCCCACTGCATACCATAGTTTAATTAGAAGGTACAAATTTATTTTTTTGTTTATTTCTTTTGATGTTGTGTACAAAAACTTTTTGTATGTAAGATGGAAGATTGCCAATTTCTGATACCAGTCTCTGGTACAGTTGCAATGGAACAATCGAGCTTAATAGAAGTTGAGGTATATTTGCAAAAGATGGTTACATTGGTGTTTGGTTGGACACTAAATTAATCAAAGTGATATAACAAGGCAGAGTACAATGATGTATCGCTGCTCTTTCTGATTTAAAGATCTGGCCTGAATTGTTTATTTATTTTACTGTTACAGACTAATATCAAAATTTTAATTTATTAACATAAAATACATTACATTTAACAGACGGATGACAACGAAAATGGCTGAATGTCCCAAATCCATAATAGAAGGATGGGAAAATCAGATGGGCCGAGGCTGCACCCGGTATTCACTTCCTCTCCTTCCATTTCCGAATGGCCTTCTCAGCCAGTAACAACAGTGCCTCTGCCAGTGCCATGACATAAAAAAAATTTAAAGCGAAGTCCCGTTTCGCCTTATACTCCTCTTCTGTTTGGCCGAAGTCTTGTGAGTATAGCTGCATCGCAGATAGCATACCAGTAGTCATGGCAGATACGAGCTGGAACCAGTAGAAAAGCCTCAACTGTTGCATGTTATGCTCATGGTTGCCGCAGAAAATGCGGATGGCTACGAAGAGCAATGTCAAGGCGACGAACACAAAATCCTTAATTTGTAGCGTGACTGCAAACCCACCCTGCAGCATCGCCATGGCCCACCCAATCTCTAGCTTTCCCAGTCCGCTGGCCGCCCATTCCAGCATCGCCATTACATTCTTCGGCTCTCCTTCACCGGGAATGTTTGGTTGGTTGATGTCAATTATTGCATGATCCGCTGGGCTGCAAGAATATTACATTTGTACAATTTGAGTCAAATATTACATCAACCAATCCAATTTTATTTATTATAGCATGAGAGATACTAGCTTTGTAAGCAATTAGTTATTGAAATTTGGTATTTTCCTTATTAAATATCTGATATATTTTATGGAGGTTGCTATTTTAAGCGCAAAATTTGCAATATTGAGCACAGGAATTTTATATCAAGTCTGCCTCTAGTAAAAATTCTTTGTATATTTCTTGAATGCTGTGAGCAACTAAGTCACTATTAAATAAACAATTTTAGAATGGTAAATTTTCTAATCCTTTTCACAGCTATTTGACAAAAATTGATTTTGTGTAGGTCCAAACTCGGCATTCACTTTTTCACTTTCCATTCCCAAATGACCTTCTAGCAAGTAACATCAGTGCCTCTGCGAGTGCCACGACATAAAAAAAGTTTAAAGCGAAGTGCTGGACCTAAAGGCGAACAAAATTTCCGGATGTTAAATTGATAAATGGTTGGCCCAAATTTGCTCCAACCGATACTAAGCTCAGATCTGCAACAATTTGGCCCAACGAACAATAACAGTTCGCCAAAGCCCAGATATGCTATAATGGTAATGCGTATAGATTTAGGTGTAAAAAAAAAAAATCACTTCATAATGATTATATTTTACAATTGTGATAATATATTTCAAAAAATATATAATGACATTGAATTTTGGAAGTATCTTTGTAGATAGCTTAATAATCAATTTTTTTTTTTTACAATTGAAATATTGTTTGATGGTGCTTCAAGCAATATTAATAAATTAATCAAATAGGGACATGTCACGCGAACTAATTAAACCCCAGCATATATAGAGGGAGTAGAATATATAGACGCTGTTTTATATCATATACATCAGTTCGAGAAAATACAATAAGAAGATTCTATAACGGTGAGAGAAAAAACTCGTGCTATTTTGACACTAAAAAAACTGAAGCAAATGAGCAATTATGTAGTATTTGTAGGAACTTATTCAAGTGACACTAAAAATACTCAACCAATTATGTGGTATTTGTAGGAACTTACACCACAATACTTGGCGGGGACCCAGCTGCAGTTCCGAGTCTGGCCGTAATTCTGGAGCCGGCCACAATCTCAGATCCAGGCCCAGTCGGGGACCCGGCATTGCTGGCTTCAGCTGTATCATCACTTGACTTGTTAATGAGCACCATCTTTCTACGCTGATGATTGCAGTTGGAAGAATAACAACCAGTTAATTAATTAATTAATGTCATTGGAGATAAGAATAAAGTAACGATTTAGGAGCAAAATAAAATAGGAAAATATGAATAGGAACAGGGGCGGTAGACATAGTTATAGGAACAATCACTTGCCATTACAAAACTTGAAACCTTGAATGTCAAGTGATTGAAAGAGCAACTACATACCTTGAAAAGCTTTTGAAGAGAGGAGAACAGAACGGTGCCTGACCTTGCTGCCTATCCACTGTGCTGCGGCCACGATCAGAGATTTTGAGTTGGGGTTAGAGAGATCAATCACTGGTACAAGAGAAGACGGGAGGGTTTTTACAAGAGAAGAGGGGAGTTTATATAGAAGCTCGAGACTAGCCCCTTATGTGTATGGCATGGAAGAGTCAAACAAGACACCATCGCATGTGGCATACTAAACCCTTGTAAATATTTACAAAAGAATATTTAGAGCAAAAGAATATTTAGAGCAACCCTTTTGTAAAAGAATATTTAGAGCAAAAGAATATTTAGAGCAACCCTTTTGTAAAAGAATATTTAGAGCAAAAGAATTAGTCAGTGTTCTAATATTATTTTAAATCAATTTGCAATTGGGAATAGAAATTGAATTTGAATAGAAAAAAAAAGTCAAACCGAAATGAAATTTGAATAGAAAATATTCAACCCTTGTAAATATTAAATCAGATATTATATATATTCTGATTTAATATTTAAAAATATTTAAAAACGAAGGTTGCTATCAGAAGAAGGTTGCCATCAGAGGAAGATTGAATATTTTCTATTTAAATTTCAATTACAAGGGTTTAAAAATATTCAACCCTTGTAAATATTCAACCTTCCTCTGATGGCAACCTTCTTCTGATAGCAACCTTCTTCTGATAGCAACCTTTGTTTTTAAATATTTTTAAATATTAAATCAGATATTTCAAATTTTGCGCTTAAAATAGCAACCTCCATAAAATATATCAGATATTTAATAAGGAATATACCAAATTTCAATAACTAATTGCTTACAAAGCTAGTATCTCTCATGCTATAATAAATAAAAATGTAATATTTCTATCAGAAGTAAAATGTTATTTTTTACCCCTAGTAGTCTTAAAATACCTATGAAATATGAGAATGTTAAATATCTCTGCAACATTATCCCAGAATTAATTTTTTTTTACCAAAATGCCCAAATTGCCCTTCATATTAATTTATGAAGAGAGTAACTTTTGCAACAAGTGGAGAAATTGACTCATAAAAAATTAGGTTAAGAACTACATATATGTTGAGATTTGGTAGGGGAGTTCATACAAGCAAACCTGATTATAAGAGAAATCTTGAATACGCGTCTCCTTCAGTACAATCCCAATTGAAAATAAGGAGAAGTAAAATGTTATTTTTTACCCCTAGTAGTCTTAAAATACCTATGAAATATGAGAATGTTAAATATCTCTGCAACATTATCCCAGAATTAATTTTTTTTTACCAAAATGCCCAAATTGCCCTTCATATTAATTTATGAAGAGAGTAACTTTTGCAACAAGTGGAGAAATTGACTCATAAAAAATTAGGTTAAGAACTACATATATGTTGAGATTTGGTAGGGGAGTTCATACAAGCAAACCTGATTATAAGAGAAATCTTGAATACGCGTCTCCTTCAGTACAATCCCAATTGAAAATACAAGTAAATGCTTAACAATCCAAGAACCCCCTTTCAGACAAACATCTAATATTATTAAAAATACAAAAATAAGGAGAAGTAAAATGTTATTTTTTACCCCTAGTAAAATTTTTTGCAACAAGTGGAGAAATTTTTTTTTACCAAAATAAGGAGAAGTAACTATTGATATAAGGAGAAGTAAAATGTTATTTTTTACCCCTAGAGTAGGCTTAAAATACCTATCAAAAATGAGAATGTTAAATATCTCTGCAACATTATCGCAGAATTTTTTTTTTTTTACCAGATTGCCCTCCAGATTAATTTATGAAGAGAGCAACTTTTGCAACAAGTGGAGAAATTGACTCATAAAAAATTAGCTTAAGAACTACATATATGTTGAGATTTGGTAGGGGAGTTCATACAAACAAACCTGAATATAAGAGAAATCTTGAATACGCGTCTCCTTCAGTACAATCCCAATTGAAAATACAAGTGCAGAGGAAATGCTTAACAATCCAAGAACCCCCTTCCAGACAAACATCTAGTATTATTAAAAATACAAAAGCAAAAGAAATAACACTATAATACATAACTAAGTAACAGAAAACCTACCATAACATATACTGGCATGGTTCCAGTTTTTATCCAATCTAAAAGTTCTTTTGACTTATTTGTTTCATTTTAGGCATTTCTTGGCTTAATTGAGACTTGATTTATCATCTAGTTCCATATAAAGAGAATTATACACAAACCTAGGTACCATAATAGTCCTCATCTAGTGTAAATATATTGACAGAGCAGATTTTGCTACATGCAGCGCACGAGTCATATGCAACACTGTTTTGCTTCTATTGTTTGTACATTGCATGAAGCAAAAATTACTCTGTCATTATCTTTACCCCTTATCTAGTGTCCCAGTAGGCCAGTACTATAAGAAAAGTACATAATAATCCATGAGAACACTACTGCTTATTTATTAAAATGCAAGAAACAAATAACTTAAACAAATTGCTGACCTGAGATCCCATGTGTTGAACAAGAAAACCGCTAATGGAGTACCCAACAAGGCCTCCAATGGATTCGCACAAGCTGCACTTGCTCTGCATGTGAGAGGTGAGAGAGGGATGTGTTATGCTCTTTTGCGCCACCAATGCATCAATGGTCACATCAGATATCGCTGCACCGGCACTTTGCAGTGTCATTGCCACAGCAGCAAGAGTTATGGGAAGCGTGCTATCTAGAGATATTGTTAGAGTAGATATTATCCCCATTGCACCTGTGAAAATAAATATGGCAGTATGTTAGTTTTGAGTTATATGATTAAATTGGTAAATTATACCTAAATTTATGCCTTTTGACCTCAATTTAACGCATTTGAGTCCCGAATTAATCCGAAATTAGACAAAGCATTCCTCTAATTTTGTTCTTTTCTCTAAGCACTGTACAATAAAGCCTCAAATTAACCAAATTTATCTTAAATTTTCAACTATGGTTTTACAGTATATGCAAGCATCTACCGTCGGTTTCATACCAATGCACCCACAAACAAACTTGAAACCTGAAACCCAAAATACACAAACTTTATAACATTCACATCTAATATTGATGTTACTCAACCATTAACAATACAATAATTTTCAACTATGGTTTTTCTGCTATGCAAGCATCTACTATCGGTTTGATGGTTTGGTACCAATGCACGACAAATCAACCCGAAACCCAAAACCCAAAATACACAAACTCTATAACATTCACATCTAATATTGACACTTGTAGAAGCAAATGTACCTGCCAAGATGAAATAAGGTCGTCTCCGGTACCCTTTTACCGGTAGAACATCGGTCAAAAGGCCCCAAATCGGTTTGACAATCCAAGGAATCCAAGTCAAACCATCACAATTAAAACTTTGCCTGAGAAGGTCGCAGCTTTTGCACATCCTTCCAATAGAAATTGCTTGCAACTTCAGTTACACCACATCCCAACTCCATGGCCATTTGGAATCGTTTGAAGTTTTCTCTTGCATTTTTTGCTTTTCATTCATTCTATGGCGCTATTTAGTGTTAGAAATTGTAAGAATAAGAAGGATTTAAAGTCTGAACCAGTTGAGAAGGGGAGACAATGTAAGCATTTGAATATCTATAGAAATTTTACTCTTGTGAAGAGAGAGCTTTTGCTCGAACAAGATTTCTATTTTTGTACAAATGTTTGGTGTTGACCAAAATTGTTTTTTAATATTCGTTGACCGTATAATGTATTTTCCAAATGGGTGTTAAAGATCTCCACTGTTTTACCTAGAAGCAATAATTGGTTGTTGAAATTAGTTGTTGAACAAGTTTTGTAAGCATTTAGTTGTTGAAATTTAGTAATTTCCTTCCGAAATGTCTGATATTTATTATGGAGGATGCTATTTTGAAGCGCTAAATTTATAATATTGAGCGCAGTAATTTTTTGCCTGTAGTAAAGATTTTTTGTGTATTTTTTATTGTTTTGAGCAATAAATTCACTATTAAATAAACAATTTTAGGAGGCAAACTAGTGTTTTGAAAACGGTCCGGTCCGGTCCAAACCCACACGGTCCACGGGTCCGGCGGGTTGGACGGTCCGGTCCCGAGCGGGTTAAAACTGGGGGGGGTTTAGGACATTCCCATTTCTGGACCGTCCGGTCCACGGTCTCTGGCAGTCCGGTCCACGGGTTGGCCGGTCCGGTCTGGTTTTTTTTTTTGCTGTTTTTTTTTCCCAATTCAATATGTTGGTTATTTGAAGTTTTGAACCGAGCAAAGTTTGTTATAATGAAATTAAATCTAATAGGAAATAAAAGAAATTATTTAAAATAAATATTTACTTCATAAGAATAATAGGAAATAAAACTGATTTATTTTAAAATAATTGATTTAAAAACAAAACCGAATTAGATCATTTTTTCGAAAATGTATCATGGACGCTGGACTGAGAGCATAAATATGGTGGTGTATCAAGGATGTTTTATGTCCTTCATAGACCACCATATTTATGTTGTCAGTCCAGTGCCCAAAAATAAATTATTTAAAAAGAAACTATTTAAAATAAATATTTACTTCATAAGAATAATAGGAAATAAAATTCGGTTTTGATATTACAAAAATTTCTTAAATCAATTACTTTAGGAAAAAAATACGAATTATTTGATCTTTAAAACCGAATTATTTTAAAACAATTGATTTAAAAACAAAAGTTACCCTCCTCCTTTATTCCGGGCTTGAGACCGGCTATGTAAAATAACATAGGCGGAGTTCTAACTTTTTTTTTGTTAGTAATTTTCTTAATAATGAATAATTTAAAAAAGTAATTGAAATGTTTAAAATTTTAATTTTAGAAAAATAAATATAAAGATTGAAAGAGTTTCGAAAGTTATAACGACACTACCTATCTAGAAGTTGCTGTTCATATACCATAGATCGCTCTCTTGCTCACTGTCTGAATCATCATTCAACTGGTAACCGCTTGGAGAAGCTTCGACACCAGATGTTTCTGCTTCTACTCCACCATGTTGTGTGCAATTTTCCGCATCAATCCAATCTTTCAAGCACACAAGCCTCTCGAAAACATGTGCACCCAACTTACTGCGTTTATCGGTGAGGATCCTGTTCGCCGAACTAAAACATGATTCGGAAGGGACGGTTGACACGGGCACGGCAAATATGTCGCGAGCCATCATCACCAGCGTCAGATAGGCACTTGCATTATTCCTTCAGAGCTTCAGGACATCAATGGATTCATGTTCGGGCCTCGCCAAACAATAGCTTACTAATTCGTTGTTGGTGCTACTGTGGGACATTAGCGGGTCTTCATCATCCTGCAAATCCATTAGCAATCCACTACTGCTGCTGCTCCTGTCATTATTAAAAAAAATAGTGGTCAAATAACATTTAATTTATAAATAATAGAGATTAAAAGCATATGTATATTTATATTTATACCTAGCACCGCGACGGGTCGTAGACGGTTGATTGACATTTCTTCTTTCGTTGTATATGTTGAACATCTCATCCAATGCGTGGTCCATGCGTGCCTCCTCCAATGATGCGTCTAGATTTAGGTTACGCTTGTACCTTTGAAGCATTTTTACCGTTAACCTCTTCTTTAATGCCGGATGGAGGCAATTTGCAACAACGGTCACAAGGGGTACTTCTTCCCAATATTTCAGGAACTTCTCTTTCATGGCTTGTACGATCGGTTTGAGAGATTCATCCATGTTTTCTATACGGTCAAAATCATGATATACCTTGGAAATATAGTAGAGGTGGTGGAGCAACTCATGTGCCGTCGGTGTGTACGAGTAGGATAGTTTGACGGTTGCAGTGAAAAATATACTCCAAGGAATGTTTTTAGATTTGCTATTTGTTTTCATTCTCCCTCAGAAATTATCAATGCATCGTTATAATCGGTTGAGTTCCTCAAGGACTCGTCTATAGCTTCCTTGTAAAGAAGGCATCGGTGGAACATCCTATAGGTAAAGTTCCAACGGGTATCTATATCCCAAGGTACTCTCAAGTGATCCATTGCGAACCTTTGACATAATTTGTGAAAAAGTTGTTTCCGTACCGCATTTGAGAAAATGTGGACCAAAGCGGTCCTAAATTTAATAATTAAATTGCTAACAACATCTGTTTTAAGGCCCGCCTTTACGGTAAGGTTTAGTATATGGCAAGCACATTTTTGGTGAAACATTGCACCATTCATGATCGGGGCTAGTGACCGGGTGAAATAATCAATGGATTTGACGTTGTTGCTAGCATTATCGAAAGAAATAGAAAAAATCTTGTTCTCTAAATCCCTTTTCAAGTTGTACTCGTGCAAAACATCAATAATTGATTGGTAAATGATTTGTGCACTATGTGGAGAATCCAACACCCGAAATCTTAAGAACTTTTTTGTAATGCCCAAGTATCATCAATATAATGCGCGGTTATACAGGAGTACCCAAGACCATGTTTACCGGCCGTCCAAATATCGCTGGTAATTGAGACCTTATAGTTTGCAATTGCAAATATGGCAAGTAGGTCATTTTTATGGTCTAAATATTAGTTTTTCAACTCTGTTACCATTTTTCTATGGTGGAACCTCCTGTACAATGGTTCACCACACCCCCGAATTATCAACCGGGTAAAACTCAAACAATTACCCATACTTATTGGTTGTTCTTTGTGGGCAATGTACCGGACAAATTCACTGAGCATTTGCTTTTCATCATACTTTCGGTGGGTTCTAGTACCATTCGGGTTGATAAAAGCTTAGGTGAGGCCCGGGCCCACATTTTCTTGTGGTTCCTCACCCTTTGCCTCATGCTTGTCGGCGTGTTTCTTAAATGGGGACAAACCATTTTTATGTTTATAGTGTAAAGTTTTTCTACTAGTTCTAACCTTGCATTTTCCGGAGAGCACTGTACCATCTTGATTTAAGGTTTGGTCAAATAACCGCCACCAATCTACCTCGTATCTGGATGCTACTGTCCTCTTCCTCTTTTCGGTTCCCGCAGGTTCTGCTCCAGTTGGTGGTAACGGCGGGACACTTGTGGCAGGAGACGCTGTGGAAGGAGTCTGTGACGGCGGGACACTTGAGATCTCAGCATGCGATGCTAGTGGTTGTAGAGAAAGGTTATAATGAGAGGGTGCCCCGATGTACTGACTAGATGCGTCGGAAGAAGAAGCTCCCGGTCCACTATATGCAAGGTTAGGATTTTGTGAAGGATAATACGGTGGAGGATTTTGCGGATAATAATTAGGAGGGTTAGGATAATACGGTGGAGAAGGATTTTGTTGATACGGTGGTGGAGGAGGATTTTGCGGATAGTAGTTCTCTCCTTGAGGAGAATATGGTGGTGGAGGTGGAGGGTTAGTATTACCGCCAAATATATCAGCAGCAAAAGACTCCACCATTTGCTCAACCGATTGACGGGGAGGAGTTGACATTTTTTCAACATGAAATAAAAAATAAAACCGAATTGCTCTAACATATATAAATCTAAACTATTTTAAAATAAATCTAAACTATTTAAAAATAAATATAACCTATTTTAAAAAAGAAAACCGAATTAAAAATAAATCTAACCTATTTAGGATTGTAAAACCGAAATAAAAATAAATCTAAAATATTTAAAAATAAATCTAACCTATTTAAAAAAAATAAAAACGAAACTAAATATAAATCTAAACTATTTAAAAATAAATCTAAACTATTTAAAAAAAGAAAACCGAATTAAAAATAACTCTAAACTATTTAAAAATAAATCTAAACTATTTAAAAAAGTAAAACCGAATTTAAAATAAATCTAACCAATTTATAATAATTCTAACCTATATCAAAAATTAATCTAAACTATTTATAAATAAATCTAACCTAATAAAAAAATAAAACCGAATTTAAAAGAAATCTAACCAATTTATTCAAAAAATCTACCATATTGAATATATTCCAAAAATAAATCTAACATTTAAAAGAAAAATATAACCTATTTAAAAATAAATCTAACCTATTTAAAAATAAATCTAACATATTTAAGCTATTTTAAAAATATATATAACCTATTAAAAAAATAAAACCGAATTTAAAATAAATCAAAACTATATTAAAATAAATATAAAATATATCAAAAATAAATCTAACCTATTTAAAAATATATCTAACCTATTTAAAAAAAGAAACCTGAATTTAAAATTAATATAAACTATTTTAAAATTAATATAACATATATAAAAAAATATAACCTATTTAAAAATAAATCTAACATATTTAAGCTATTTAAAAAAAATATATAACCTATTTAAAAATATATCTAACCTATTAAAAAAATAAAACCGAATTTAATAAATCGAAACTATTTTAAAATAAATATCACATATATAAAAAATAAATCTAACCTATTTAAAAATATATATAACCTATTACAAAAATGAAACTGAATTTAAAATAAATCTAACCAATTTATAATAAATCTAACCTATATCAAAAATAAATCTAAACTATTGTAAAATAAATCTAACCTATTAAAAAAATAAAACCAAATTTAAAAGAAATCTAACCAATTTATTCAAAAAATCTACCATATTTAATATATTCAAAAAATGAATCTAACATTTTTAAAAATAAATATAACCTATTTAAAAATAAATCTAACCTATTTAAAAATGAATCTAATATATTTAAGCTATTTTAAATATAAATCTAACCTACTTATAACAAAACCTAACATATTTCAAAAATAAATCTAACAAGTTCAAAAATAAATCTAACCTATTTTAAACTATATATAACCTATTTAAAAATAAATCTAACATACTTAAAAATAAATCTAACATATTTAACCTATTTTAAAAATAAATCTAACCTATTTATAACAAAACTAACATAATTTAAAAAAAAACCGAATTTAAATTAATTCTAACCTATTTACAATAAAAATAAGTCTAACCTATTTTAAACTATATATAACCTATTTAAAAATAGGCAAATTATTCTATGGACATAAGGACCTATTTGTAAAATAAACATATTTTCATTTTCAAAGTTCAAACAGTCGATCCGACCGTTCAACATTATCTCCATATTAAAATGTACTTGGAGGTCAAATTTTACAATTTTTTGAATTTTTTTACTATTTATTAAGTATTTTACAAAATTCAATGGTCTGAATTTGACTAGTTTTTGTAAAATACTTAATAAATAGTAAAAAAATTCAAAAAAATGTAAAATTTGACCTCCAAGTACATTTTAATATGGAGATAATGTTGAACGGTCGGATCGAATGTTTGAACTTTGAAAATGAAAATATGTTCATTTTACAAATAGGTCCTTATGTCCATAGAAGCATCTCTCTTAAAAATAAATCTAACATATTTAAAAATAAATCTAACATATTTAACCTATTTTAAAAATAAATCCAACCTATTTATAACAAAACTAACATCTTTAAAAAAAAAACCGAATTTAAATTAATTCTAACCTATTTACAATAAATATAACCTATTTAATTTAACAAAAAAATAAATATAACATGAAACAAATCTAACCTTCAAATTTTGCGGGAAAATCTTGCGCCTTTGCGGGATGAAATAAATTTGCAACTAATTTTTTTTTCCTAATAATTAAATTAAAATTTGGGAACAATGAAAATAAAAATAATGATAGTATGAGATTGAGAATTTGAGAAAATAAAAGATTGAGAATTATGAGAGTTTGGTGTGAGAAGAATGGGGTGTAATTTATAGAGTTTTGATTGGAGGGAAATTCGGATTGCTACAGTAATTTTGGAGCTGTTGGATTCAAAAAATTTCGAATTGCTACAGTAATCTGTCAAATCGGACGGTCAGGCGGGTCTGGCGGGCCCAGGGGGCGGGTTAGGCAGGTTCGGGCGTGGGTCCAGCGGGTCTAGGGGGCGGGTTAGGCTGGTTCGGGCGCGGGTTGGCGGGTTCGGGCGCGGGTTAGGCGGGTTAGGCGGGTAAAGGGTGCGGGTTAGGCGGGTTCGCGGGTTATGCGAGTTGGCGATCCGGTCCGGGGCGGGTTCGCGGGTTAGGCCGGTCCGGGTTAGTACAGGATTTTTTTTTAAAAAACCAATCCGCCCCGTCCCAAGATCGGACCATGCCGAACCGCGGTCCGGGGCGGGTTTGGGGCACGGTCCGGTCCAGTCCGGGCGAACCCGGCGGGTTCGGCATTCTGGTCCGGCGGTCCACGAGTTTTGTCAATACACTAGGCAAAACATGCAGCAAGTTTGAAGTTGTAACTTAAATAGTAGATTAGATATTATTTTTAATTAGGGCTTTCATTTGAACAATTTGATTCTGATCAAACTTAATTTCCCTCACTTCCTCGATCTCTATGTAACAAAAAATAGTAAAAGTTAAATTGATAAATGGTTAGCCGAAAGTTAGATTGATAAATGGTTGGCCCAAATTTGCTCCAACCAAACTAAGCCTAGATCTGCTACAATTAGGCCCAACAGACAAAAGAATTCCCGAAAGCCCAATCTGCTAAATATGGTTATGCGTATAGATTTATTTGTAAAAAGAAAAGAGGATTATTATTTTGACAATCTTAATAAATTATTTTCTAAAAAAATCAAATGAAATTAAAAAGTAACTTTATAGATTGCTTAACTATCAATTTCTTTTTCTACAATTAAAGTATCGTTGATGATACATCAAGGACGTTAGTTTCAACTTTCAATTACTTGAAATATATACTAAATCTCATCATATTTGTAGAAATGATATGCGAATAATATAGATCATATATATAATATTAGATTTCAAATTTAATATTTATTTTTTAAGATTATCGAGATTGTCAAACTAAAAAATTGTCAAGTGATTCTCTTAATAGAAAAATGGTATCCATGTTTGTTTTGCATTCCATTTTTTTACCTGGCCATGCTGACTAAGCAGTAAGGTAAAATTAAGATTGAATGACTAAAAAATTAAATGAGTTTGATGCATATAAAAATTCACAAATTTTTAATTTACAGGGAAACTTAGCACCCTTGTTGTATTACCATTTCTCTCCTGCAAGCAAGCAGTCGATAAGGTTATAATTATGAGTTAATTTTTAAAAAATATTAATTTCTTCGGCGCCAGGCCAGACCAGCACAAGCATAGACGTACGCTGTTCTATATCATAAATTAATCAGTTCCAAAAAATAAACTCTGGCTATTTGATACTTAAAAAAAAAATGATAGACCAGCACAGCGCTTTCTTCTCTGTTAGTTAGTTTGTTCTTAGAATAAATGTATTTGTGGGTAAAATAGTGCTGTATTTATAAGGGAAGAACATCAGAATTTGACCTTTGAAAGCTATAGCTACCTGGCCATGCTGACTAAGCAGAGAAAGACAAAATAGACAAAATAGATAATAGTAAGCTATAGCTACCTGGACGTGTATGAACCCCTAATAATAAATACATCCTTGTATTAAATATACTTGTGTACGTCTCACTCACTTATTCACAAGCGTAAGAAGCCCGTAGTTGGCTTTGATCTCAGCCGTTTGATGTTACTTGCTTTGATCACAGGCCTTGAATCATATTGAACGTCATGTTTGCGTGCATATATATCTCATCTAAGCCCTTCAATCCTCTGTTACTCCTTCATGCCCTTCAATCCCTATGCATTTATGGATTGAACCCTATAATCTTCTATTACTTTCCAAACAAGCCCTTCAATCCTCTCGAGTATAAATACTTCAATGAGAACATTACTTTCAGCATAGAAGCCCTTCAATCCAAAAAGAAACTTGCTATTAACTGCAATCAGCATAGAAAGATGGTGCTAATTAACACGTCAATTGATGATACTGAACAGCGTCTATGTGTGCTTGTGCTGGTCTGGTCTGGCGCCAAAGATATTAATATTTTTTTAACACCCATAATTATAAGCTTATATGTACTGCTTGGAGGACGGATGGTGATACAATAGAAAGGCGCCAAGTTTCCTATAAATTAAATTTTTTTAATTTTTTCATTACTTTTTGTAATTTTTATATGCATGAACATTTTTTATTCTCTTATAAAATAAAATTACACTATATATTGATGTTTTAGTCTCTGACGTCAATTTTCTAGTTCTGCCACCAAAACTGCTTGATCGTACGGACCGTCAGTTCTACAAAACTAATTATAATTCGCTACATATTTCTTTTGTGTTTTGGAGATTCTGTAAATGGGTGATAATAATTGTAATGATATAATGTTTCTAATATTTTTTAAAAGTTGATAATTGTCAGTATCCATGAAAAATTATAAACGTCAGAATTATGCTTACAAGTCAAAAGTAACAAAAAGCCTTATTTTAGATTTCTAAGTTTATAATAAAGGTACCAAAACTGCTGCCCATCATACAGGGCCACAATGTTACTGATGAAAGTAGGTTTGCTGGTAAGGATCCCCTCCATCCAGGGGTGTTCATTGGGTCCGGTTTAATCAGTTTTAAAGCAAACCGAGAGAATTCAGTTTGAACGGTTCGGTTTTTTTCGATTAAATGAATCAATCGGTTCATTTTTAAAAGACGGTTTAATAGTTCGTTTTGATTTAGAAATTGCAAAACCGATTAGACCAAACCGACCGAAATTTTTAATGTCATTCCCGTCCGAACCAAACATTTAAAAAAAATCACAATTAGGATATAATATATATTACTTAGTTCAATTTAAAACCAGTTAAACCGAACCAAACAAAATTTTAAATTCATATTTCATAAAAAAATTCAAAAAATTTACCAAAAAATAGACATATTTTTATGATTAATATCCTATTTCGGTTCAAACCAAAAAAGCAAAATTTACTTCATTTTGTTCGGTTCGATTCTTATTCTATTTCATTTCGGTTCAGTTTGATTTTTTGAAAACCAAATAAAACTTTGGTTTTGCCTATTTTAATTTGGTTTGGATTGAACCGAACCGATGAACATCCCTACCTCCACCGACATTTTTAAAAATACCCCAAGTTAATTACAGATTAATAAAAATGCCCACGGTTGCCTAAAAATTTTAAAAATGCCCAAACTGGCCATTTAATGGCCGGCCCAGATTAACCCGCCCAACCGGCCATTTAATGGCCGGTCCCAATTAAATCCCCCAACCGGCCATTAAATGGCCGGTCCCGCCCAAATTTTTTTGCTATATATTAGCTGCCACAGAAATTATTTTGTCTCACAATTCATTTTATCAAATTCTACACTATCTCTCCTCGGTTGAGCTATTTCTTCCAGATTTCTCTTTCTCTTTCCAGATTTGCAAGTAAGTCCCTCTAATTTATTAGAATATTTTTGTAGTGCAAAATGGTTATGTAATGTTAGGATTTGTTAGTAATTACCACAATTATAATAATTTGTTGTAATTATGGAGTAATTAGTGTAATTAGTCAAATTTAGGGTTTACGGTTTATGATTTAGGGCAATTTATTGTAATTTAGTATAATTAGAATTGGTAACCATATTTCAGCGCATTTTATGATGTTTTACCATAATTATGACAATTAAGTCTAATTTATGGCAATTTAGCATAATTGGGATATTATAGCCTGTTGTAGATGCTTTTTAGCGTAATTAATCCTAATTTAGCTGTTTTTAGAGTAATTAAGCCTATTTTTCACTGTTTTTACCGTTATTAAGCCTATTTTAGGCGTTTTTTTAGTGTAATTAAGCATATTTTAGCTTTTTTTAGCGTAATTAAGCCTATTTTATCTGTTTTAGCGTAATTAAGTCTATTGTAGTTGTTTTTAGCGTAATTAAGCATATTTTAGCTGTTTTTACCGTTGTTAAGCCTCTTTTAGCTGTTTTTACCGTTGTTAAGCCTATTTTAGCGAAATTAAGCATATTTTAGCTTATTTTTTGCGTAATTAAGCATATTTTATCGGTTTTTACCGTCATTAAGCTATTTAAGCCTATTTTATGCGTTTTTGAAGCGTAATTAAGCTTATTTTATCGATTTTTACCTTTATTAAGTCTATGTTAACTGTTTTTTAGCGTTAGTAAGCCAATTTTATCGGTTTTTACCGTTATTAAGCTTATTGTACCCGTCTTTTAGCGTAATTAAGCCTACTTTACAATTTTTTTTCGTAAGTATGCCTACTTTAGGAATGATTTACTTAGCGTCGGTTAACATAATTTTATTAATGAAATTAGGATGGTTAGAGGACGGCCTAGGCTTCGTCCACTATCACCTATAGTTGACGAGCCGATCGGGACTGACAGCACAGAGCATTTCAGTCCTCTTCTGTGGGTGCCCCACCGTGATCACCGGGTCTCACTGGCTTCTCGTGAGGTATGTTTTTTTTTTTTAATTTCGTCAAGTTTAATTGTTGATGTGTTAACACCATGTGGATTAAATTTGTCAATGTAGGATAAATTTCTTTTAGATGTGAAGCTGCGGTGCGTTCATTTGCCGTACTACAGGGCGATGGACCGGTACCTCGTCAATCTAGGCCTATACTAGATGGTGGACATCTTGCGGACTGGGAGTGGCATCATCAATGCGTCTCTTATAGCATGATTGGTTGAGAGATGGCGTCCCAAGACGCACACGTTCCACATGCCGTTCGGAGATATGACAGTGACTCTCCAGGACGTGAGTTCACTCTGGAGGTGGCTATCAGTGGCACCCCCGTCGGTGGCGTATCTGACAGCACGACGTTTGCTGCTCAGATTGAGGAGCTTTTGGGGGCTAATCATCACTTCCTCATTGAGAAGAGTGGAACATCGAAATTCCACTTAAGCTGTGCTCCAATAATTGTATTAGAGAGGGAGGGGAAGGGAGGGGAGGGGAGGGGAGGGGAGGGGAGGGAAAGGGCCTACACCCCAAATCGGGGGTGATGATTTTGGGCTCTGCATGGTGAATTATCCACCTGCTATGTTTTTCCTTCCTTCCAAAATTAAATTGTGGAGCAGGTGAAAGTTAAAAATTTCCTCACCCTCCCCTCCGCTAACCCTATATGGAGCAAAGCCTTAAGGATTAAGAGGTTGCGGCAGCACTTCAGCGCGGGTCTGGCAGCAGACTCTACCGTTGAGGAGATCCAGAGGTAAAGACTTCAAATCTCTCGTATTATTTTTATTTATTGAATTCTCGTTTGTTGCTGATCTTATATTACCTGTTTGTTACTGCAGATATACACGTGGATACGTGATGGACCTATTTGGTTCCGTCATGTTTTCTGATTCTTCCGGTGACTGCATGGCGATGATGTATCTCCCGCTGCTGGCAGACCTGGAGCAACCATCACGTTTCAATTGGGGTGCAGCCGTCCTAGCCCATATGTACTCCCACCTTTACTTTGCAGCTGCTGCGTCTTCAATGCTAATTGAGCGAAGGCGTGGAGAATTAATAGGGTGTAAAAAGGGGAAAACCGAATAAAGCACGGGGCCGGCCATTTAATGGCCGGTTGGGGAATTTAATCGGAACCGGCCATTAAATGACCGGTTGGACGGGTTAATCTGGGCCGGCCATTAAATGGCCGGTTTGGGCATTTTTAAAATTTTTAGGCAACCGTGAGCATTTTTATTAATCTGTAATTAACTTGGGGTATTTTTAAAAATGTCGGCTACCTCCATCTCCATACAATATAAATGAATGAAGTGTTGAGAAATTGCAAATGCAACAAAAACATCCATTTATAGAAAACGTACCAACACCGCACTAATGCCCCAAAGGAAATATAACCAACAAAACAAAAACAAAATGAACTAATTACAAAATAATAAATCATTTATAACCTGCCCGCCGCCCGCCCACCCTTTTATTATAGAGGAAAATAAACGAAAATAGTTCATCTTTTATATCTCACAGATTGAGAGGTGGTGTATTTGCATATTTTCAGCTTGTGTGCTCATATCCACCGTATGTTCTACTACCTGCTCCATCATCTGCATTTAACAGGTAAGTTAACTCTTTCATATCTTCATCCGAGAGTTTCACTGTGAGTCCTGATTATATGTGTGTGTGTGTGTACGTACTCCCCAAGGGAAATATATAATCAAAAATATAATAAAGTGAAGAAAGATGGGCACCTTATCACCCCTTCTCTCTCTCTAACTTCACAGATCAACCTCTCATTTTCTCTCATTAAATCCTCTTCTCTCTCCTTGCATTTTCTAAGCTGATCTGCTATACCTTCTCTCTCTCTAACTTCAACAAACATCTTTGTGAGTCCTGATTGTGGCCTGATTGTCCCGTTCTTGCGTTCTGATTGTGGACTCACAAAGATGAAATATGTGGGCTCCACTCAAGAGAATAAAAGTAGAACAAGTACCTCTGATATTTCTCTCTCCCGTTCTTGCGTTCATTTTTCTCGGAAGACAAACAAAATTGTTAATAGATCCAGCAGCGAAGAAAGAACAGTTTCCTGTAATTTGCGCCTCTGTTCAGGTTAGCAATTGCCTCTACTCTGTCAATCCTTGCTCTTTCAATCACTTGACATTCAAGGTTTCAAGTTTTGTAATGGCAAGTGATTGTTCCTATAACTATGTCTACCGCCCCTGTTCCTATTCATATTTTCCTATTTTATTTTGCTCCTAAATAGTTACTTTATTCTTATTAATTTCCAATCACATTAATTAATTAACTGGTTGTTATTCTTCCAACTGCAATCATCAGCGTAGAAAGATGGTGCTCATTAACAAGTCAAGTCATGATACAGCTGAAGCCAGCAATGCCGGGTCCCCGACTGGGCCTGGATCTGAGATTGTGGCCGGCTCCAGAATTACGGCCAGACTCGGAACTGCAGCTGGGTCCCCGCCAAGTATTGTGGTGTAAGTTCCTACAAATACCACATAATTGGTTGAGTATTTTTAGTGTCACTTGAATAAGTTCCTACAAATACTACATAAACTGCTTGGTCAAACGACCGGTACTGTAGCTACTAGCGGAACTGGTTTAGTCACGTCGTCACATGACTCATGTGTTGTTTTTTTGACGTGTTTATTTGCTTGACAATTCCCTATTTGATTAATTAATTAATTAATATTGCTTGAAGCACCATCAAACAATTAATATTTTATTGTAAAAAAAATTGATTATTAAGCTATCTACAAAGATACTTTCAAAATTCAATGTTATTATATATTTTTTGAAATATGGCAACACAACAATTTTTAATTTTTAATAGCAACATATGCAAACTTTTCACCTCTTCTGGCTTCTTCCAACTAGTAAAACTTATTAATTGCCAGATTCAGCTTCCACCTGTGTTATCCATTAATGAATGCATGCTTTAAATAAACTAAAGAAAAAGGAAACTATTCTGCCTCTTCTTATAATTCTAATTGCTTTAAAGGAAAACATTCCTTTCTAGGCAACAAGGCAATATAGGCCAGGACCTTTGTTTCTGTAGTGCCAATGGTCAATGAAGTTAGCGAATTCAGGCAAGGCTGGTATTTCACGGTGTCGGTCGCGCGGTGATATTAACCATTAGGATGTCAGTCAGTTTAAATTAATTTTTGGTATTTATTAATTAAGGTTATATTGGTCGCGCCATGATAAGAAAAAACTGATTGACATCCTAATGGTCGCGCCATGATATGAAAAAACTCTTAGATGACAAATTTATATTCACTGAGCTTACTTGCGTTGGGAATTAAAGATGCTGTTTTATTTTGTGCTCATATATCTATTTTTAAAGTTCAAACAGTCGATTTGAACCTTCCAACATGTTCTTTATATTAAAATGTGCTTGGAGACCAAATTTTACATTTTTTGGAAATTTTTTACTATTTTTTCAGAATTTTTGAAAATTATCACTTTGGTGAATTTTTTATTATTTTTTTTGATGATTTTCAAAAATTCTGAAAAAATAGTAAAAAATTTTCAAAAAATGTAAAATTTGGTCTCCAAGCACATTTTAATATACAGAACATGTTGGAATGTTCGAATCGACTATTTGAACTTTGAAAATGAATATATGAGCGCAAAGTAAAACACCATATTTAATTCCCAAAGCAAGTTAGCCCCGACATTTTTATTAATATCCAAAGTTAATTACAAATTAATAAATATACCCAAAAACCATTAGAATTTATAAAACTACTCATACCAGCCATTTGTTGGCCGGTTTTAATTGTTTTCGGTACCGGCCAAAAAATAGCCGGTACTAAATATATATATATTATTTTTAGAGACAAATAGCAAAAATGCAATGCTATCTACAAAGATAGCATTGAATTACTTTCAAAATTCAATGCTATCTACAAAGATACTTTCAAAATTCAATGCTATCTACAAAGATACTTTCAAAATTTGATTAATTTACTAATATTTGACGTGTTTTTTTTTTCGTTTTCCTAAATCTATACGCATTACCATTATAGCATATCTGGGCTCTGGCGAACTGTTATTGTTCGTTGGGCCAAATTGTTGCAGATCTGAGCTTAGTATCGGTTGGAACAAATTTGGGCCAACCATTTATCAATTTAACATCCGGAAATTTTGTTCGCCTTTAGGTCCAGCACTTCGCTTTAAACTCTTTTTACTTCTTCTCATATTTTTCTATTTGGCTTTTCTTCTGATACCTCCCATAGTAGCAGAAAAACAAACTTTTTTTATGTCGTGGCACTCGCAGAGGCACTGATGTTACTTGCTTAGAAGGTCATTTGGGAATGGAAAGTGAAAAAGTGAATGCCGAGTTTGGACCTACACAAAATCAATTTTTGTCAAATAGCTGTGAAAAGGATTAGAAAATTTACCATTCTAAAACTGTTTATTTAATAGTGACTTAGTTGCTCACAGCATTCAAGAAATATACAAAGAATTTTTACTAGAGGCAGACTTGATACAAAATTCCTGTGCTCAATATTTCAAATTTTGCGCTTAAAATAGCAACCTCCATAAAATATATCAGATATTTAATAAGGAATATACCAAATTTCAATAACTAATTGCTTACAAAGCTAGTATCTCTCATGCTATAATAAATAAAATTGGATTGGTTGATGTAATATTTGACTCAAATTGTACAAATGTAATATTCTTGCAGCCCAGCGGATCATGCTGGAATGGCGATGCTGGAATGGGCGGCCAGCGGACTGGGAAAGCTAGAGATTGCGTGGGCCATGGCGATGCTGCAGGGTGGGTTTGCAGTCATGCTACAAATTAAGGATTTTGTGTTCGTCGCCTTGACAGTGCTCTTTGTAGCCATCCGCATTTTCTGCGGCAACCATGAGCATATGCAACAGTTGACGCTTTTCTACTGGTTCCAGCTCGTATCTGCCATGACTACTGGTATGCTATCTGCGATGCAGCTATACTCACAAGACTTCGGCCAAACAGAAGAGGCGTATAAGGCGAAACGGGACTTCGCTTTAAATTTTTTTTATGTCATGGCACTCGCAGAGGCACTGTTGTTACTGGCTGAGAAGGCCATTCGGAAATGGAAGGAGAGGAAGTGAATACCGGGTGCAGCCTCGGCCCATCTGATTTTCCCATCCTTCTATTATGGATTTGGCACATTCAGCCGTTTTCGTTGTCATCCGTCTGTTAAATGTAATGTATTTTATGTTAATAAATTAAAATTTTGATATTAGTCTGTAACAGTAAAATAAATAAATATATATGGCAAGAGTTATGGGAAGCGTGCTATCTAGAGATATTGTTAGAGTAGATATTATCCCCATTGCACCTGTGAAAATATATATGCCAGTATGTTAGTTTTGAGTTATATGATTAAATTGGCAAATTATACCTAAATTTATGCCTTTTGACCTCAATTTAATGCATTTGAGTCCCGAATTAATCCGAAATTAGACAAAGCATTCCTCTAATTTTGTTCTTTTCTCTAAGCACTGTACAATAAAGTCTCAAATTAACCAAATTTATCTTACCTTTTCAACTATGGTTTTACAGTATATGCAAGCATCTACTGTCCGTTTTGTACCAACGCACCCACAAACCAATCCGAAACCTGAAACCCAAAATACACAAACTTTATAACATTCACATCTAATATTGATGTTACTCAACCATTAACAGCACAATAATTTTCAACTATGGTTTTTCTGCTATGCAATCATCTACTATCGGTTTGATGGTTTGGTACCAATGCACGACAAACCAACCCGAAACCCGAAACCCAAAATACACGAACTCTATAACATTCACATCTAATATTGACACTTGTAGAAGCAAATGTACCTGCCAAGATGAAATAAGGTCGTCTCCGGTACCCTTGTACCGGTAGAACATCGGTCAAAAGGCCCCCAATCGGTTTGACAATCCAAGGAATCCAAGTCAAACCATCATAATTAAAACTGTGCCTGAGAAGGTCGCAGCTTTTGCACATCCTTCCAATAGAAATTGCTTGCAACTTCAGTTACACCACATCCCAACTCCATGGCCATTTGGAATCGTTTGAAGTTTTCTCTTGCATTTTTTGCTTTTCATTCGTCCTAAGGCGCTATTTAGTGTTAGAAATTGTAAGAATAAGAAGGATTTAAAGTCTGAACCAGTTGAGAAGGGGAGACAATGTAAGCATTTGAATATCTGAAGAAATTTTACTCAGTGAAGAGAGAGCTTTTGCTCGAACAAGATTTCTATTTTTGTACAAATGTTTTGGGTACAAACGCAAACGAGAAAAGAAAGGTGTTGACCAAAATTGTTTTTTAATAAACCCTAAACACCGGTTCAGGCGCATGGACCTTTCTCCTCTTCTGGCGCAACAGAAAAGCACGGTCTAGGTGAACCGAGCTCCTCTCCTGGCGGGGATTCTATGCGGCAACTGATGGAACAGCTTTCTGTGATGCTTGGCAGACGAAACACTAATTCATGTGGTATTGCATTAAATTCAGTTAAATATTTACCTAACAGTCAATTAATAATAGACACGGGTGCTACTGACCATATGATGTGGAATAAAAATTTGTTTAAGACCCTAGAAATGTGCAAAAATGACCAATATATTTTAGTTGCTAATGGAACCAAGGTACCCGTTACTGGCATAGGCACCATTAATCTCTTCTCCAAAGAAATTAAAAATGTTTTATATATAGACTCATTTAAAACAAATTTAATTTCAGTAAGTAAAATTACACAATAATTTCATTGTGATGTATTTTTTTCAAAAAAAATGTTAAATTTCAGGACCAAATAACAGGGATGATGATTGGTGAGGGATTCTATGACCATGGACTTTATATTTTGAATTACCAGAAAATTAATTTATGCGCAACCAAGCAATCTAGTGAAAACGAGTTGTGGCACAAGAGACTTGGACATCCTTCTAATAGAATTTTAAATTTCTTTTTAAACTTTCCTTTAAATAATTGTGTTAATTGCGATATATGCAAATTAGCTAAACAAACTAGGCTTCCATTTTCTTTATCAATTAACAAAAGTGAAGCACCGTTTGAATTAATACATTCTGATGTATAGGGACCCGCTCCTACTACTTCATATAATGAATTTAGATAT
Source organism: Carex kokanica (assembly GCA_025461125.1). Lineage (NCBI taxonomy): Eukaryota > Viridiplantae > Streptophyta > Magnoliopsida > Poales > Cyperaceae > Carex > Carex kokanica. Next base: position 2,380,601 of record JAJGRX010000435.1, read on the forward strand.
TTTATCTTATTTATTGATGATTTTTTTCGTACTACTTGGTTATATTTACTTAAATCAAAAAGTAAAGTTTTTCTATGTTTTTATGGATTTGCAACTTTAGTGGAAAACCAATTTAGTACAAACTTAATTTCCCTTAACAATTTGATTCTGATCAAACTTAATTCCCCTGAGCAACCCTGAACATAACATGCAACAAGTGCCACTCTTCTATTGGTTCCAGCTGGTCTCTAACATGCTACTGGTGTTCTCTCTGCACTGCAGTTATACTCACAAGATTTTGACCAAACACAAGAGGCATATAAGGCGGATAGGGACTCAGTTCGCTTTAAATTTCTTTGAGTGAGGCTATGGTACTATGCATAGCACTGTTGGGTCCGTGCTACGGCTCCAAATTTGAGTTTTCAAAATCCTAACAGTCCATCCAAACCGTTCAACATGATTATAAAATGAATATGTACTTGCAAATCAAATTTTACATTTTTTTCAAAATTTTTTACTATTTTTTTAGATAGGTAGAAAATCACTTGATCTGAAAATTCTGGACCATCCAAAAACAGTGATTTTCTACCTATCTAAAAAAATAGTAAAAAATTTTTGAAAAAAATGTAAAATTTGGTTTGCAAGTACATATTCATTTTATAATCATGTTGAACGGTTTGGATGGACCGTTAGGATTTTGAAAATTTAAATTTGAAGCCGTAGCACGGACCCATCCGTGCTATGCATAGTACCATAGCCTCACTCAATTTCTTTTATGTTGTTGCACTGTTCGAGGCATTGATGTTACTTGTTGAGAAGGCCATTTGGAATGTGAGAAAATAAATGCGGAGTGCAAGAACCCATTGATGTTCTTCCCTTTTTCCAAGCTTACTAAAAAAAAAGCCCATAATACCTAACGGCTCTAAATTATATTTTACCAATATGTGTAACGGCTTTTAAGCCACCTCGATCAGGAATATGTAAACACTGTAATTTTGTTGAGTGTAACTATGAACAAATAATCAATAAAGCAGTATCATCACTTGACTTGTTAATTACCACTATCTTTTTTAAAGCAAAAATAGAAATAAAAAGAGGAGTTCAAATATCTTCATTTTTTGTGCCTCCATTACCGTATCTTCATTTTTAAAACTTTAATAACTCAAAATTTAAAACATAAATGTTAAAATAAAACCGTTAGATGTGATCTATATGATTTTTACTATGTGCTCATAAAAAATGATCACATTTCAATTTTTTTTTTATGTGAATCAATAAGTTGAAGAATGAGCATTTAGAAATTATCTACATTAATGCATTTTTACAAACTATTGATGACAAATACAACAAAATTGAAATATCATAATTTTTTACACGTGCATAGATAAAATGATGTAGATCATATCTAACAATTTTATTTTGACTTTTAAATTTTTAAAATTTTGAGTTATTAAAGTTTTTAAAACTGAAGGCACCATGGAGACGCACAAAAATAGAGACATTTGAATCCTCTCAAATAAAAATTAGCACCATCTTTCTACGCTAATTGTAGTTAGTCTTTAATGATTTAGGAGCAAAATAAAATAGTAAAATAATTTCATTGGAACGAAGAATAATTTTCACCGTCCCTTAACATATTGATTAAAGTGTTAGAGAGATACCTGATTAAGCAGACCTTATAATTCTATATATTTTGAAGGAAACGCGTGTCCTGATAAAAATATTTATACTTAAAAGAGGAATGAAGGGCTTAATTAAATTAATCAGATACTTTTCTCGATCCGTCCTCATATTATAATATTTAACAACGATGACGTAGACGTTGAGATCATATTTAACTACTAGTAAACATAGTATCGTGCCCGTGCGTTGCAACGGAATATATGATAAAATAACAAAATTAAATTTTCATACAAATGACAAATTTTCATAAAAAAACAAAATTAGTAATATATTATATATTTATCACAGTAATATGTATAGAAATAAGGAAGTAGATAAATAAGAAAGTGAACAAAAAATTTATTTGTATTGTGATCCGCCGTATATAAAATTTCAAATGGAGATGGAGAAATAATGAAACAAAAAAAATAAAGAAACGAATTATATCGCTAAATTTTAAAGTCTGTTTAATTTTAATTGTAACGCATCGTGTGGCGATATGTGTGGCGAGTATGTTTGTAGCTAAATTTAAACTTCTACACATAAAACAGATGCATTTAATAAAAAAAAGATAGATTATGTGACTGGAGAGCTGAGATTAAATCCAAAATTAATCTTTCAATCTTAGCCGTTGGCGGATCGAACACCCAACGTACTTAATAATGTAATGGAAATAAATATATGAATTATGAGAAAGCATTGTGATCAAGTATACAATCTTTATTCAACATATGATTGAAGGGCTGAGATCAAACCAAGAAAGGCGCCTGAACAGCTGAGATCACACTAATCGGGATTTAAATCAGCTGAAATTTCAAATTCATGAACAGTACATCTGAAATCTCTGAAATTCCAAATCCAGCCGTTCAACTTTTTCTGTGCACGTATATCGAAACATCTAATTTTTCTGTGCACGCATCTCGAAACAGTTCGACGGCTGGATTCGGGATTTTAAGGATTTCAGGATACTGTTCATGGATCTGGAATTTCAGCAGATTTGGATCCCACTAATCGACTTTGTTCAATTAAGGATAACAAATTGGAGTAGAACTAAGGTGTTTCTAAGTTCATTAAGTTTTTTTGTGAACTCAATTTTAAAATCTACCGATTGACTTTAAATGACAAATCTGAACCATTGAAACCCATCTATTTTACGAGTGATGCATCTAAATACAAAAAAATATTTGACAATTAATTTTGTATAGAATCCAGTGGTAAAAAAACGTTCAAAAATGAATGAATTAAAAATCTCCATTCCATTATTAAGCACGTTGGGTGTCCGATCTGCCAACGGCTAAAATTGAAAGATGAAATTTCAGATTTAATCTCAGCCCTCCAAATCACATAATCTGTCTTTTTTTGATTAAATGCATTTGTTTTATGTGTAGAAGTCTAAATTTAGTTAAAAACATACTCGCCACACGTACTGCCACAAGATATGTTACAATTAAAATTTAGTAGACTCTAAAATTTAGTGATATATTTCTTTGTTTTCTTATTTCTCTCTCTTCAATTAAGCAGACTCCATCTTTCGTTTTTTTGTTTCCTTACTTCTTCTTGGTTTATATATGGAGAAATTAATTTTTTCTTTATTTCTTTATTTCCTTATTTCTCTTTTTTTTGTTTCTATACTATTACCGTATAAAATTTAAAATATATTTCGAACCACAAAACATAGCATTCTACCATATCAATAACTTTAAAATTATTTATCAACCTGCATTATAATTTCAATTTATGCTGCATATTGAATATTTGTAATATATCATTTTACATCTTCGAAATTTATTCTATTACATCTATGAAATTAGCAATTTAAAATAATTATAAATTGTGATGCGGTACTCTTAGAATAATTACTAATAAATTACTAAAATAAAAGTTACTCTATATGTTTGTAATTAAAGAGTAGGGCAAAATAATTCATTGTTTTTGTGTCCACATCATGCCTGACATATTTATCTACGTTTTCAAAGTCCAAACAACCGATCCGAAGTGCTTAATATGATATTCATATTAAAATGTGTTCGATCAAATCTTACATTTTTTTGACACTTCACTAATTTTTAGACAAGTATGGAAATAGAAGATTTTGGACCTTCTAAAAACAATATTTTTGTACCTATCTAAAAAATATATATAAAATTATGCATCTAATTAATCACATTTTAATATGGATATGTTGAGCAATTTGGATCAATTGTTTGGACTTTGAAAATAGAGATAAGGATGTGAATCATGATTGGAGTATAGGAATAATAAAACATTTTAACCCAACTCGTAAATTTTTTTTTTTGAGTAAATGTTGAAGATTGAGCCACCCAACTATTTAATATTTAGAAATGACTCTCTCATTCGAATTTCGAACATAAGCCACTAATAATTAAATTATAGTTGTTATATATTTGTATTTATTTTTCTTATGCAATTTTAATAGAATTGCGATAAGTAGCCCAAACTACATTGAAAGCTGAATAAAACACTTCAGAACATGACTGCCAAGTACCCAGGTCCATTTATTTAGATAAGATATTATTAGATTTTTTTATTTGATAATATAATATAGATCCTAAAAACTCAATATTATGCTTTGAACAGCTTGTCGGTCCAATATGACTAAATTATTGGACAGGAATGAAAATACATTTTCCACTGGGCAGCCTGGTTTAACCAAAGTTCACATCTTCATTCTTATATTAAGCATGTAGATGTTCTGGTCCATTAACGTCTTTATTAAAAGACGAAATTTTAGATTGAATATCACTCTCTGATCAAATATTCTGATTGTATGCATCTTTTTTATGTTTTTGTATGTGTTGAAGTCTAAATTTATTTAGATACGTACTCTTCATCACATGTAAATTGTTTCATCTTTATGATTTCTTTCTATTTTTTTTAAATGTTATTAAGGAATTTTTGAATTGATTGATAATTGATTGGTCATTTCTTTATTTCTTTCTATTTTTTATATCATTTATGGAATGTTATTTGTCATTTAATATGATATTTTGTTTGAGATTTTTTTATGAAAATATGTTAAAAAAAATGTCATTTAGTATATAGATTTAAGGAATGTTATTTATATGTAAATGTTATTTAATATGTTATTTGTTATTTAATCTAAATTTTGTATGAAAATATGTTATTTTATATGAGATTGTTGTTCTCTTCTTATAATATATTCTCGTTGCAACGCACGGGCACAATACTAGTAATTTATAAACCTTCTAATTTTAACTGTTTAACTTTAAGTAAATTAATTCGAAAGTTTAAAATTTTTACATATAAACACATTACTCGTAAAGTAAATGAGTTTCAACAGTTCGGATTTATCATTTGAAGTAAATCGGATAGATTTTAAAATTGAGTTCATATAAGATAATAGAAAAGAGAGAGATGAAATGAAATTGTATTTCCTTGATTGATCTTTGATTACAACTATGCTCTATATATAGAGTCTTACCTAATTACAATTCTGCCACTAACAACCTCTTAACAACTCTAACAATATTTCTAACATCATCTTAACAACTTCACTAACAATATTATTAGCACTAACTAACTTCCTAACTACCTCTATTACGCCCCCTCAAGCGAAACATGGTGCGTGGTAGCAATGTTGAGCTTGCTCCGAAAAGAAGAAGATTGATGCCAATATCTCAATGCCATTGTTCTTGCGATTTGAATCGTCAAGTTTGGATCTCCTTGAAGGAAGAAGAAGGTAAGGAGAGAAGGAGCTCTTTTGGCTCAATAATGCTTCCATGTACTCGAGAGGCTCGTTTGAGTCCTCTTTGAAAAATAAAAACAAAAACAAAGAAAAAAAAAATTGAATAGCTCATGGCTTTGTGACAAGTACATGGATTCAAGAAGCTTTGTTGCTCTCTTGTCTCATTTGGGAGAAGCATTGTGGAGGTAGAGGAGAAGAGAAGAGAAAAGGAATTCGGCATTAGTTCGGCACTGATAGAAATTTGATTTGAGGAATTGGAGGGGTTTAAAGAATTTGATTTAGAGGTAGTTATGAGAGAATTTGAATCAAAGAGTAGAAGAAGACAGGTAAGGAATTGATCTGGAGCTTGGTATTTTTTTTTATTTTTTTTGGTGTCGGCGATTTGCAAGTCTGGAAAGGATTGGGCTTAGAAATTAAAGAATTTGGAATTTGTAGTGGGCTTTCAATATCAGCCCAAAAAAATAAAAGCAAATTGAAAGAAGTCAGATAATGGAAGCACAGCACCCGCAAAAACAGATCCGTTCTCGATTTCTTTTCTTTTTTTTTAATCTGATTCGGCTGAGCCCTTGCACGACTTTGCCATTAAAAATAGAGGAAGCAACCGATGCCAGATTTCTAGAACCGTGATGATAGGTGGCGGTTATGAGAGATCGGAGGGGACCCGGCGGCCTGACGCTGTTAGCTGAGAAGTTGGAGGCTGAGGTGGATTCCCATTGCATTATCATATGCTCCGCTGCCTCCAAATCAAGCTCCTCAGATTTGTCCATGGCAGATCGTCTTACTCGGTAGGAATCATGCGTCGCCGTTGCTTCTGTCTGGTGTAGTTGTCCGATCTGAGCAGATGCTCGAAGTAGCGGGCTTGTGTCGCTGCTGCTGACACAGGAAGTTGAGAGAACAGAGGTGTGATGCGTCCAGCTCGCGACAGCAGGGATGTGGTGCTCGGCAACGGCGACGACCTTCCGGCGATCGCTGAGTGTTGGCTGATCGCTGGTGCTGAAGATGTGGTTCTGGTTTCTGATTTGTGGAATTCTTGCTCTCTTTTTTTTTTTTCGTAGTTGCTGGCACGGTTGTGCTGGAGCTTTGCTGTGAGATGGCGATGAAGCTGAGAACTCTGAGAACTTGTTCTTCTGTTGTTCACCGATCTGGTTCAGGTTTTGGACTATATCCTTCTTGCTGGTATTGTTTCTGATCTCGAATTTGGGAAGATAGGAACTGAGGGAGTAGGGAGAAGAATAGAATAGGAATAGGATAGAAATAGAGAGAGATAAGGTGTTTTATTCTGAGTATAGAGAAGAATAGAGAGGTTTAGACTAGAATAGAAAGGCTTATTTTGGAACAAAGGATTTTTTTTTTACTACTAGGTGGAATAGAATGGGAATAGGGACATAATTCCTGGAATAGGCGTTAGCCTAATTCCAGCGCTACCTAGAGCTCTGATACCATATAAGATAATAGAAAAGAGAGATATGAAATGAAATTGTATTTCCTTGATCTTTGATTACAACTATGCTCTATATATAGAGTCTTACCTAATTACAATTCTGCCACTAACAACCTCTTAACAACTCTAACAATATTTCTAACATCATCTTAACAACTTCACTAACAATATGATTAGCACTAACTAACTTCCTAACTACCTCTATTAGTTCACCAAGAATGAACTTAGGAACACCATAGTTCTACTCAATTAATTTCATATTACGTTACAATTCAAAATTAAGCAAAATTGGGTACGCGGAAGTAAAGTCAAAACAGCATCATTAGTTCCATTTAAATGTGTCCTACTCCAAAATGTTCACCAACCAGGCTACCAGTTTATGGAGAGTTAAAAACTTGTATGTTTCAGGATGGGAAACATACAAGTTCTATTTTACAACCAGGCTACCAATTTGAGTATTGGATCAAATTTGATCCGTGCCCATTCTTTATCGTTTGATTCTCACCATGACTCCTAACTACTATTAAAATAGAATCTTAAAGAAATGCGCGAATCTCAATACTGATAAACGATCCAAATCGAGCATCGGATTAATATATAGCAGCCTAACTGCATGACATTCAGATTCAGCATCCACAACCCCAACTGGCCAACTCCAAGTAGTTTGTTTAAAAATAAAAAGGTTTTGTTGTACCCCGGATTAATTAAATAATTTGGTTGGCTCAAACCGAGTCATCAACATGGATTTCAAAAGCAATTCTTACTTCTTTCTTGGGGAACTCATTGGAGCACCCAATTAGCAAATACTCAACTCAAAGGAATAATAAAAAATCTTTTTACGGTAAACACCTTTCGTCTCTTCTCCTTTGCGTTTCTACCCAAACATTTTCCAATAAGAGAAATCTTGTCTGTGCAAAAGCTCCTCTTCGGGTAAATTTTTTTAACAGATCTGTTTTGCCTTCATGCAGCGGACAAAATCAAAACAGCCATATGGTTCCTGCCCTGCATGAAGCCAAATATACTCTCTTAAAATACTCTCTTCCCACTAATCACAAAATTAAACAAAGGTTTTTTAGAGATTCAAATGCTTAGATGGTCTCCCCTTCTCAACTGGTTCAGACTTTAAATCCTTCTTATTCTTACAATTTCTAACACTATATAGCGTCTTAGGACGAATGAAAAGCAAAAAATGCATGATCCACTGGAACAAGAGAATGCTTCAAACGATTCAAAATGGCCATGGAGCTGGCTTACAATGCTCTCAGACCAACTACACTGGTCTTTTGTGTACGGCGTGGTCTCGGCCTATGGAATCTGCCAGGGCTTGGGATGTGGTGTAACTGAAGTTGCTAGCAATTTCTATTGGAAGGATGTGCAAAAGCTGCAACCTTCTCAGGCACAGTTTTATGATGGTTTGACTTGGATTCCTTGGATTGTCAAACCGATTTGGGGCCTTTTGACTGATTGTGTACCGGTAAAAGGGTACCGGAGACGACCTTATTTCATCTTGGCAGGTACATTTGCTTCTACAAGCGTCAATATTAGATGTGAATGTTATGAAGTTTGTGTTTTGGTTTTCGGGTTTCGGGTTTCGGGTTTCAAGTGGTTTGTCGGTGCATTGGTACCGAACCATCAAACCGATAGTAGATGCTTGCATAGCAGAAAAACCATAGTTGAAAATTATTGTATTGTTAATGGTTAAGTAACATCAATATGAGATGTGAATGTCATAAAGTTTGTGTATTTTGGGTTTCGTGTGTCGGGTTGGTTTGTGGGTGCATTGGTACAAAACCGACAGTAGATGCTTGCATATACTGTAAAACCATAGTTGAAAAAGTAAGATAAATTTGGTTAATTTGAGGCTTTATTGTGCAGTGCATAGAGAAAAGAACAAAATTAGAGGCTTAAAAGGAAAGGTTTGTCTAATTTCGGATTAATTCGGGACTCAAATGTGTTAAATTGAGGTTAAAAGGCATAAATTTAGGTGTAATTTGCCAATAATCATATAACTCAAAACTAAACCCATACTGCCATATATATTTTCACAGGTGCAATGGGGATAATATCTACTCTAACTATATCTCTAGACAGCATGCTTCCCATAACTCTTGCTGCAGTGGCAATGACACTGCAAAGTGCCGGTGCGGCGATATCTGATGTGACCATTGATGCATTGGTGGCGCAAAAGAGCATAACACATCCCTCTCTTACCTCTCACATGCAGAGCATGTGCAGCTTGTGTGAGTCCATTGGAGGCCTTGTCGGGTACTCCATTAGCGGTTTTCTTGTTCAACACATGGGATCTCAGGTTAGCAATTTGTTTAATTAATTTGTTTGTTTCATTTTAATAACTTTTCTATTATGTACTTTTCTTATAGTACTGGGACCTTAGATAAGGGGTAAAGATAATGACAGAGCAGTTTTTGCTTCATGCAGTGCACAGATAATAGAACCAATATGACTCGTGCGCTGCATGAAGCAAAATCTGCTATGTCAATATCTTTACCCTAGATAAAGACTATTATGGTGCCTAAGTTTGTGTACAATTCTCTTTATATGGTACTAGATGATAAATCAAGTCTCAATTAAGCCAAGAAATGCCTAAAATGAAACAAAGAAGTCAAAAGAACCTTTAGATTGGATAAAAACTGGAACCATGCCAGCATGTGCTACTGAGTTCTCTATTATAGTATTATATCATTTGTTTTTGTATTTTTAATAATACTAGATGTTTGTCTGAAAGGGGGTTCTTGGATTGTTAAGCATCCCCTCTGCACTTGTATTTTCAATTGGGATTGTACTGAAGGAGACGCGCATTCAAGATTTCTCTTATAATCAGGTTTGTTTGTATAAACTCGCCTACCAAATCTCAACTTATATGTAGTTCTTAACCTATTTTTTTATGGGTCAATTTCTCCACTTGTTGCAAAAGATGCTTAAGCAACCCTATTTAATCTGGAGGACAATTTGGGCATTTTGGTAATAAAAAAAAAATCTGAGATAATGGTGCAAACATATTTAACATTCTCATATTTCATAGGTATTTTAAGACTACCAGGGGTAAAAACTAATATTTTACTTCTTATATCAATATATTTTGTTCAATTAGGTTCATGGGTCAATTTCTCCACTTGTTGAAAAAAATGCTTAAGTAACCCTACTTACACTCTTCATAAACTAATCTGGAGGGCAATTTGGACCTTTTGGTCAAAATTTTTTTTAATTCTGAAGATAATGATGCAAACATATTTAACATTCTCATATTTCATAGGTATTTTAAGACTACCAGGGGTAAAAAAAAGAAGAATATTCTACTTTTTCTTTATGTCAATTTTCATTCAATTAGGTTCATGAGAAATTTCTTCAAGCTAATAAAAGTATGTGGTCGGCATTGAAGTGTCCGGAAGTATGGCGACCGTGTCTTTATATGTACCTCTCTCTTGCTTTGAGTCTGGATATCTCAGTTGGCATGTTCTACTGGTACAGCAATCCTACAGCAGGGCCTGCTTTTTCTGAGGTACCAGAACTTCCCACTTTTTATCCACAGCAAACTTTTAACTGTTAAAAGGTTAAACTGGAACTGTTTAGGTAAAGCTATTAGAGTGAGTCTATGGTACTTTGCAAAGTGCAAATCGGCCCATACTGTAGATTCATATCTCTGTTTTCATAGTTCAAACAGTTGATCTAAACCGCTCAACATGATCTCCATATGAAAATGTAGTTGGAGACGGACTTTTACTTTTATTAGATTTTTTTTACTATTTTTTTAGATAGGTTGAAAATCACTACGTTTGGATGGTCAAGAATTTTTAAATTAGGTGTTTTTCTACTTTTTTAAAAAATAGTAAAAAAATTCTATAAAATGTAAAATTTGATCTCCAAGTACATTAAAACTACTTCCTTTATTTTTCCAAATAAGTAACATATACTCCAATTTATGCTATAATTGATTAGCTTGCAAGGATACAGGCTCAGATGAGGATATTAATCTTTCGAGCTGGTATCTACGCTAACCTGTATCTTGTTAGGTTTACATGATATAACAAAACTATTTTTTTTTCATTATAGAGTTTCATTGGACTTATCTACTCAGTCGGATCAATAGGTTCTCTCCTCGGGGTATTGCTCTATCAAAGTAAACTCAAAGATCACCCCTTTCGGAGCGTTTTCTTGTGGGCCCAGATACTCACTAGCATGTCAGGCATGCTCGATTTGCTATTCCTACTCCGTCTAAATCTAAATCTACATATACCCGATCATCTTTTCGGTGTCATAGACAGTGGTATCTCGTCATTTGTTGGGAACCTTAAGTGGATGCCGCTTATGATTCTCAGCTACAAATTGTGCCCCCCAGGAGTCGAGGGGACGTTCTTCGCGCTTTTAATGTCTATTGACAATGCCGGTTTTTTGACCTCTTCTTGGGCCGGTGGCCTTCTCCTTCACTTGCTCAAGGTTACCAGAGATGAATTCGGTAACTTGTGGATTGCTGTACTGGTACGGAATTTTTCGAGATTGTTGCCACTTGGGTTTTTGTTTTTGATACCGACAAGTGATCAGAATTTTGCAATTCTTCCTTCTGATATTGTTTTGGAGAATAGTGAACATGTTATAGAAAAACAAAATGACATAGAACTAGAGGTGGTAGAAGAAGAAAGTGAGTTGGTCTCACTGATTGGAAAGAGTTGAGATTTTTTAGCAATTATAACATGTTATATTTCTCTTTTGTTTAGAAGAAAATGATATATTTCTTTTTTACTTCTTTAATGATTTTTTTTTACTACATAGGATATAAAATGCAACATGAATAAGAAAGTGCTCAAGAATTAAGTAATGAGGTAAATGATATTCCTTTGCTGGTTATAATGGAGAAAAAACAATCCATTGAGATATTTGAAATGATGAGGGATGACTTAACAACAATTTATTTTTGTAATGACTAAGAAGATAGTATCAGATGTAAATTGCTTGTTTATTAGTAAAGAAGCTGGTGGTACGTAATGTACCACTTTGTTTTTAACAAAAAGATCTGCTATGGTATTAAAAAAAATATCAACTAAATATACACAGTAGGACCAATATTGAAGAACAATAAAAGCTTGAAAAAATATACAATTATGAAAGAGAATAAGAATGGCTGCTTATATTACATGAATCCACGTCCTCTGAGGTAACAGAATATTTCTTTTATATTCAGATAGTCCGATTAGAATCCAGATCAATTTGGTTCGAATTTTTTCGTTAATTTTTTTAATGGAGGATTAAGTAAATAGTAATGTCAAAATCAATTTGGGCAAATTTAATTTCTTTTGTGTTACTATCAAATTGTGGTTACTAATATTTGTATTATAAACTTCTCAAAAAGCATTTTTTACTTAATGATAAAAATATTTGTATCAACATTGCTAGTAATAAAGACTGAAAATTATAATTTTACTTATTCAATAAAATATTTTACTTGAATTATTTATAATTATCCAGAAAAAAAGATGATGAACACTTTGATATTAAATATAAATAGTTACGATTTTCGAAATATGTAATCTTTTATATTTAGTATAAAGATTTTTAGAGTACAAATAAGAAATGTGGGATTAAGTGCAAAAATAATCTCAAAAATGTTATTTATAAACAACCCAATCAGACTCCTGATTTTTTGTTGTTGTTGTTGTGTGTGTGTGTGTGTGTGGGGGGGGGGGGGGGGGGGGGGGGGGTGCAATTGCACGCATACACCTCAAAAATTTCAAAATTACATATTTTCTCCTCTAAAATTTATAATATCATATCCACCCTTCTAAACTTAAAAAACTCACAAATTTACTCGTTTTATTGTATTATATATTAAAACTCATTTTTATATTTGTAAAATATTCAATTTATCATTTATCTTTTATTAAAAATATAAAAAAATATATAGCATTTTAAGAAAAAATGTCAGTCATCTAATTGGTCGGTTTTCCGAGGACAGGTTCATTTCTCTACTTCTAACGTATACACAGTGATATTTAGGTATATGCATGTGTACAGGGGCGGAGGCAGCATTTTGAGTAATGGGGTAAAAAATATAGAGTGGTGAGTTGCTCATCTTTTGGAAAATATATATATATATATATATATATAAAATGCTACAAGTCTCCAAGTTGTACACATTGTATAATTAATAGTTTTTTTTTCTTGAAAATGAATGGCGGTCAATCATACATAATTTTTACAAAATTAATGGGGGTCATTTTTAAGGTACCCATAATATTTTACTATAAACTATACAAAAAAGCATATATAATATTCAGTTTTTTAAAATGAATGGGGTCAATTGACCCCCATTTGGACTATGTACATCCGCCTCTGCATGTGTATGCGTCAGAAGTAGAGAAATGAACCATTTGTCATCGGATACAGAGCAATTAAAAGACTAACATTTTTCTTAATTTTTTAATAATGAGTAAATTGTGTACTTAATAAATTTAAAATGAGTATTCATATTTTTATTTTTTAATTAAGAAAACCTTTGTACTTATAAATTTAAATGAGTTTTAATAGAGAAGGCAATAAAATAGATAAATTTATGAGTTTTTGAAATTTAGAAGGGTAAATATGATATTATGATTTTAGAAATAGAATATGTAATTCAATGTTTTTGAGAGGTATAAGTGCAATTCCCCAATAAAACTCAACTAGTAGCACTGTTTCGTGAAAATCTCATTTCATGACGGTACGAAACACAACGTCCCGGATCGGACGGTAGGAATTAAAACACGAGTACAAACCTCTGAGGTAACAGAATATTTCCTTTTCGATCCGGACCGTACGATCAGAATCCGGGCCAATCCGACCCTAGGTAGTATGCACCGGGCCCCTTCAATATTCGTGCCAAAGCAGATCAGACGGTCCAGATATATACTCAAAATTTATGTTACCACAGGTGATATTAATTCTTAAAACACAGGGTTTCCGAAATAAAACCCTTTCCTTTCTCTTCCTCTCTCTCTCTTTCCGCCGCCTCTCCTCTCTCAGGTACGCTTGCTCTCTCCCTCTGCCTCCTTTTACCAGTATTATCAAATCATGGAAAATCGCGTGATTTGTTTAAACCTGAATCTGGTATTTCCTTCTAGTTTCTTTCGAAGTAAAAAAATCTTAGGTCTTTTGGGTCTGTGTATCTCCTCTTGGTTTGGTTTCTCTGGAAGCAATTAGGTTTTGCTTTGTAACACATTGAAATCCTTTTCCTTGATTTTACCTTAATGGTTTCTGTTTATTATTCAACTTCTTCTTAGAAAAACTGAGTAATTTATCTAATTAATAGTTGGTTTTTTGTTTTCTTATAATATACAGCACAAAATAGCATATTAATTTTGCTGGTATGTTGAAATTGGAGAGAATAGAGCTATTAGTCTATATTCCTGGATTATTTCATAAAAAATAAATTTGTTTAATTCCGTGCACGCTAGGTACTCAAATAACTATTCTCCCTTTCTTCTTTGTTTAATATAGATTTATTTTTTTACAGGGTTTGAGTAGCAATGAGGTTAGAGAAGTGCTGGTTCTGCTCTTCTACTATCTATCCTGGCCATGGTATTCAATTTGTGAGAAACGATGCTAAGGTGAATTTCTTAGTCAATTTACCAGTACCAATCTGAACTGGTACTGTTCAGGAACAGTACAGTTTTTCAACTGCCCTTGCCCTTATTGCTAAGGCATTTTTCTGGGTGACCCAAATTACCAATTTTGACAAATTTTGGGATACATCCGTGCTATCTTCTTGTGTACCAGTTCATATACCAGTACCAATCTGACTGATCATATGAACTGGTAATGTTCAGGAACAGTACAGTTTTGCAACTGCCTTCTCGCTCTTTTTCCCAAAGCCTTTTGCTGTGTGAACCAAATTACCAGTTTTGACAAATTTGGGATACATGCGTGCCATCTTCTTGCGTACCAGTTCATATACCCGTACCAATCTTACTGGGTATATGAATTGGTTATGTTCAGGAACAGTACAGTTTTGCAACTGCCTTCTCACTTTTATTCCTAAGTCCTTTTGCTGTGTACCAAATTTCCAATTTTGACAAATTTTGGGATATGTGTGTGCAATCTTTTTTGTGTACCAGTTCATATACCAGTACCAATTTCTGTGTACAAGATTACCAATTTTGACAACTTTTGGGATACGTGTGTGCTATCTTTTTTCCTACCTGCGTCTTCTATTTTCTCCTATTGTGTTTTGATTGTCTTTTAATTGTATGTCAGATATTTAAGTTTTGCCGGTCAAAATGCCACAAGAATTTCAAGATGAAGAGAAACCCTCGCAAGGTGAAGTGGACTAAAGCGTATCGTCGCTTGCATGGCAAGGACATGACCAAGGTACATCCAACTACAGTTCTTCTACCTTTTTGTTTTTACTGCTTTGATCTGGTTTACCATGGTTGGTGTCAGGTATAGGTGTTGTATGCATGGAAGTTGGTTTTGTTGAGAATTAGTATCAAAATATTTGCATTTCTTGAATACAACCTTGTTAGGATACTGCTTAAGGTCATGTTTGGTTATGGAGTAAAGTTAATGAGGAAATTGCTTACTCCATCTTACTAATATTTTACACCTCGTTTGGTAGTTTGAGTCATGGATTAAAATTAATGTTGGGAAATGAACCACTGCCTATGACAGTAGGCCCCACAGGTGGAGTAACTTACTCTAGGTTAACTCACCTCTTACTCTATTTTATTCCTCGTTTGGCTGCTTCCAAGTGTGGAGTAAGGGGTTTACTCCACAACTAAACATAGCCTAAATGAATCTTAATATTTTTTTTCAGAAATAGCAATTAGCAATATTACCTCTCTCCCTCTCTCTCTCCCCCCTCTCTCTCATGTATCTTTTTGTCATATTGTTTGTTTATTTGAAAAGGATTCGACCTTTGAGTTTGAGAGGAAGAGAAATAGACCACTGAGGTACGATCGCATCAACACAGAGAAGGTACTTCAAGCCATTCCAAAGATTTCTAAGGTGAAGGCTAAGAGAGAGGCCGACCATATCACAAACAGGTTTGTTCATATTCCTTTTTGTAATTGAAGTAATTAAAGGTGCTTTGCACATGAGACCATTTGTAGTGACAATTCATATCCCCTAAGATATCTCAAATTTTGAGTTGATCCTTACAAAATATGAACCGTTCAGCACGAGTCTGAAAGCAACCCATTTTATATTATTACTGCCCGTGCATCTAAATAGGCACCGAAAATACTTTTTGGGCCGTGTCTACCCACGATATGGATACTAAATGAATATGAATGGATATTGAAAAAACAGACATAGAATATGAATATATTCCGGATATTAAAACTTTTTTACTTGTTAATAATGGCAAATCTGTAAAATGTTTGACAGGTTGAAGGTTGGTAAGACCAAGAGAAAGATAGAAGCAAGGAAGGAATTAGAACAAAGCATTTCCATGGTAAAAGCGCCGTCAGCTTTCAAAGAGGATGCTACTCTCACTCTTCCGAAGCAAAAGGTCACGGTCTCCTATACCCAAACGGAAACGAAACCGATGGAAGAGTAATTGTTGCTATAATAGTGTTTCATTTACTAGTATTTTTTGTTATCCAATTTAGGAGATTTTGTGGGGTTTTATTTGCTTGGTGGTAGATTATAGAGTATGTTTAAGATTGCAAACAGATTTGAGTTTGATGATTGTACTGATATGGATAAAGAAAATGTGGTGGGTTGGTTTTATTATTATGATTTTTGCAGCATTTTGAAGTAGCATGTGAAAATATTTGATTGGTCTTTGGTCATTAGAATGATTAATTTTTCAAATGGTTAATAATATCCAATTTTGTTTGCAATACCCCTAACAAGTAGGTTGTAATTTACTCAGACAGTCAGACATTGCAAATAATAGACACAACTGCTGCATGTCTTGATTTTTACTCTTTTTTTAAGTTGTTGTTACATTAGGCCAAGTTTCATTCAGTTGAGACTTGAGATGCACAGGTCACTAACATTACAAGATTTACAAATTAAAATTTTAACATTGGTTCGGATGTTGATCGGACGGTCTGAATTCAAACTCAAAATTTGAGTTATCTTAGGGAGTGCTCCAGAAATGTAGCGCACAGAGGAAGGGGATGGAAGGGGAAGAAGTAAGAAGGTGAAGTCCGGTTACTCCCTCTCAGAGCTTTTGTACATGGAGTGGAATTCTTCTTCCCTCCCTTTCCCTTCCATCTGTCCCCCCTCTCTGTTTAAAAGTAAACATCAATACATCATGCTTAAATCTCTAAGTATGCCAAACGTTTGTCTACATCTATGATGATTTATTTTGCTTTAATGGAAAGATTAGGTATTATTCATGTTGCATTTTGCATTTTGTATTCCTTCTCTATTGCATGAAATACAAATAAGCATGTGATTTGCTTCTTAATCCTAACTCTTCCCAATCAGTGAGATATTTGGTTTCCTCTCCAGTTCTCTAAAATAAACTTGGCGTTACATATTTAGTTTCCTTAAGGCTTCAACAATTGACAACATGTACACTTGGAATAGTGATTAGTGAAGAAACTTTATAGGTTGAAGTTATGTTTGGATGCTTATAAATTTCATTTTGTTTACAAAAAAAATTGCTACTTATAGAAGCAAAAAGTCACTAAATCAAACATGATTTGCCTCAATTTTTCTATATGCATGCAAACTAGCAGAACCAGTTCATATCAGATCCCCATTTAAAAAAAACACGGTAATTCATCAAAAGATTTTTCTGGTAATCAAGGGACAGACCCAAAAAGTGTGAAAGGATGAGGCAAAATATTCAGGATGGGACATAATTTTATAATTATTTGAACAACAAACATGTTTTTGCAATTTCTTTTGAAGCAAATATAGTAACAGGAGCATATTTTTAAGAGTGAGGCTATGGTAATATGCTTATTACGGATCAAACTCATGCTATAAATCCATCTCTATTTTCAAAGTTCAAACAATAAATCCAAACCATTAAACATGATCTTCATATAAAAATGTACTTGGAAAGCATATTGTACATTTTTTTTTTAATTTACTATTTTTTTTATAGATAGAAAATCAATGTTTTAGATGGTTCACAATTTTCAAATTAAATGATCTTCTACCTATCTAAAAAATAGTTCAAAAAATATAAAAAAAATATAAAAAATTTAAACAAGTACATTTTTATATGAATATCATGTTGAAAGATTCAGATTGACTGTTTGAACTTTAGAAATGAAGATATGAGTCCATAACACGGCCACTGTGTAATATACATATTACCATAGCCTCTCTCTATTTTTACATTTTTTTTGGGCCAGTCCACTAAAGCCCACCATTGATTGTAATAATAATGACAGAGCAATACAAATTCCAAATTAAAAACAAACCAACTGCAAACAACAAAGTGTATATTACAAGTCACATCAATCCACTGATATATTATTTTAACAGTTACTGTTAACTTCACCAGATAAAACATGTTACAGTACATAAAGACTGACTGATCAGTAAAGTTGACCATGATCTCTGGCAAGGCAACGGAGATGTCGGTGCAACTTAGATTTTATCCACTGCCGGTCACATGGCAGGTACGCCTGGATAGTATAATCGTACCTATAAGTTGAAACCAATTTTCCATGGTCAATGATCAATAAACTATGAATTGCATCATATATATAAAACTGTAGTGTACTAATCAAATCGAGACCTATTAACCAGTCAGAGAATTTTGGCACCGTAACAGACCCTACCAGTCAGGTAAGTTTGCTACTGTACCGTTCTGGTGATTTGGATTTTACCAGTCAGGTTAGGTGACCTGACAGAGACAGTGATTTCAATCGCACTGATAAAAACCAAAACCCTGATGTAAAAAGCAGAATATTTTAACAATTTCTAAGGTAAATAAGCATATAGTACAAATCAAGAAAAGAGAGGACCAATTGAAAACTGTATAAATTGAATACTTCACCAAGGGGTAAAGATTTTAACAGAGCAGTTTTGGCTTCATGCAGCGCACAGAGTATAGAATCAAAACAGCGCTGCGTATGGTTCGTGCGCTGCATGAAGTCAAAACTGTTCTGTTAAAATCTTTACCCTTCACCAAGGTCAAATTGCTCGTTTAAAGTCAACACATCCTTCCATCAATTGCTTTCAGAGTTAATACAAATTAAAAACATTAAATGCATAGTAATAAGTCAATCTTTAACAAAGAAATAAGTTCATGATTTGCAAAGTTATATTTGTAGAAGAAATAAAAAAGTAAATGATACTTACACCAAAGCACTGAGATCGGTCATGCCATCTATGAAATTGAACAGATCAGATATGTCATAAGTTAGGTTTTGAACAGTCGGGTTTACATCCCTGAGTTTTTTCTCATACATTCCACAAAGAGCTGCCATTTAATTAAATAAACCTCGTTATTAGCAAAAAAAAATGAATTACTAGTCACAGCCAAGTATACCAGTACGTACCTGTACCAAATCCAAATGAAATTGTTTCATTTCTTTTATTATTTATCATGAGTGAGGCTATGGTACTATGCATAGCGCGGATTGGTCTGTACTACGGATCATACTACGGATCAGTATTTTCATTTTCAAAGTTCAAATAGTCGATCTGAACCATTCAACATGATTTCCATATGAAAATATACTTGCAGACTAAATTTTACATTTTTTTACTATTTTTTAATGGTTTAGATCAAGTGATTTTCTACATATCCAAAAAAAAAAATTAAAAAAATTTGTAAAAAATGTAAAATTTAATCTACAAGTACATTTTCATATGGAGATCATGTTGAACGGTTCATTCAATTGTTTGGACTTTAAAAATGGAGATATTGATCCATAGTACGGACCAATATCTCCGTACCATAGCCTCACTCATTTATCAGTTCATTTTTTTCTTTGGTTTTGTTACCAAAAAACCCTATTTATTACTACACCAAGAATTTCTTGCAATACATATTTCTAAGATAAACTTACCTTCCATGGCTTGACCAATGGAACTATAATCCATAAAAGTTCTCGTCAAACGATTCGGGGTAGGTTGCATTAGTATAATGGTGTGCTTGTTATTAGCAGCCTACAAAAACATTTTATTTTTGGTTAGAACATCCTTCTAACAAGAAGCAAAAATAATAGCGTGCGTATTTTTGCATATGACAGCCGTTCAATCAAGAAAAATAAAGTAATATTACAAGAGCGGATAAAGGAAGAACAAAATATATACTATGTTATCTTTTATAATTTAGATTAAAAAAACTTAACTTGATAGCACATGAAATTTATTAAATACTTAACGGCTAATTCTAACAGGAAACATAAATAATAGGGTCAACTTCCTTTTGTCGTACTTTTTTTTTGCACATGACAGCCATTCGATCAAGAAAAGCACGTAATATTACAAGAGCGACAAAAGGAAGAACAAAATATATATACTGTTTATCGTTTATAAATTTAAATTAAGAAACTTGACTAACTCCATAGCACATGAAATTTATTAAATACCTAACATAGGACTTCACACTTGATAACTCGTTATAAGAAATAAAAAATAAGAATAAGAAGTCAAATGAAGACAATTATTTGAATGAACTGACTAATCCATTTGCATGTTTCGACAAACTTGCTTCATACCAAGTTGCAAACATTTTTTTTTAAATGAGAGCAGGCTTTTAAGTTAGGCAACAAAAATACACAGCCTTTTGAGTTTCAAGTGATATAAATCATACATAATATGACATAATTTCTACAAAAATCAAACAAAAATGTTGTCGCTTTGCACATTTAGGGTTTGAATCCCTCAAATAGGGGATCCAAAATGATAATTTATTATCTTGCATGGGTCTCAATAATATAATAACAGGTAGTTCCCAAGGGATTTCACTGCTCAGTACTCATATGATAAAATTGTTGAAACAGAGATTAAAAAAAATAGAGGATATATTGAGATAATTGAAAGGGGTAAAATTAAAAAGAGAAATTAAGATATCAGCAAAACCCAACAAGGACAATTGAGGATTAAAACTTTCTACATTTATATCGCTTTTGAAATCATTCTACAATTCTATCTATAACCTGAAATATTCAAATTGCATATGTGCTCAATTTTCCCAACTCAGTGATACCAACAACAACAAAATCAAATGAAATAATAAGACGAGTTCAAAAGCAACGATTAAGAGAGAAAAGAAGCTATTGCAACATTGGAAGAGTAACTCGTGGTGATTTACGCGAGAGAGAGAGAGAGGATCGCACCATGGGTTTTTTTTCGAGCTAAGAGAGAAGAATCTAGTCTCTGTTTAACTAGGGTTTACGATAGAGGCAAGGGGAGTGAGCAAGTTGCAAAGATAATTTGCATCCATGACCCTTGAAATTCTGAAATTAGTTAAATGAATAGACGGATTGATATTTCGGACAATTTTATTTTATAAATAATAAAGGACATATTATTCCTCCTTACAATTTATTATTAACAAAAATATTTTTGTGAGACTCAAATATACACTATGATTTACTCTCATTATACAGTATAGTCTAGCTTAATATTTGAAGTTAACATGTTTCTAAATTTGTTTGAAAACTTGATTAAATTTTGACTTGAATGATTCTAATTTTTAAGATATTCAAATTAAAAAATAGATCAAATTTGATGTAAACTGATATCAATGGCGTGGTTTCTGAACATGGATCAAAAAGAAGAGAGAGAAAAAGAGGATAGTAAGGTTTTGAATAGCAGCGAATTTCATTCCTCAGAAAACAGTGAGAAGAGGAAAGGGAGGGAATGAAGGTGTGACTGTATCTGACCAAAGCCGTTGAAGGAGAGAAAAGATGAGTTTCGTGTACAAATTAAACGAAAAATTAGCAATTTTGTAACCGTCAATTTGAAGTGTAAAGAAGGTAAACTTGTTGCATCTCTCCTTTTGTATCTTCTCTTTCCTTTAATGAGATAGTTATCAAACAAAGTTAATCATATTTTAAGAAAATTGACATGTATGATTTGCCATATCTAATCACAATCTTTATATGTGCAAGTATATGAAATTTGCTAATTCAGATGAAATATTCAATTATTTTTGTTATTGATTAATTTTGAATCATTTTCTAACATATTTTATCGATGAAAAATGTTATTTTTTGGAAATGAGTCATTTTTAAGTCCGAAAATTTTAAAATAAAAAACGTAGAATTAAATTCAAGTCATATTGAATTAAATAAAAAAAGTAAAATTTTCCTACATATTTAATTAGTTCTGAGTAGGCATTTGCTAAACGTGATGAAAATATTTTTATCTTGTAAAAGGCTTATGCTAATTTCAAAGAAAAAAAGATTGGATGTATTTAATTTTATTTCTGAGTTAATGAAAATGGTGGCATTGAGCACCACTTGTACAAAAATAAATTGGCAATGCTTTTGGTTTTCAATGCTTCGCCTTCGATGAATCGTTGATAGAAGCGAATTCGGTGGTTAGAATTGGATACGGACTCGTGGTGATCACAGTACGCGTTTAATTCGCAAATAAAACGTTTTTGGAGTGTTTCTGAACCGAATGGCGTATTATTCGTTGACCGAATAAAACGCGAATAAAACGCGAATTTAACGAATTTTACGAATTATTCGCGTTTTTTTTCGCGTTTTTCTCAAGTTTTTCTCGCGCATAAGCTGCTGGGAGATTTTTTTCTTTTGGCACCCACGTGATTAGCTACTGTACACCCATGTGGCCTCTACTTTTTCACTGTGTTGATTTTCTGTGGCCAATAAAATCAGTATTTTGTATAGTAAATCATTGGTGATGAATTAAATATGCACTGAGGTCTCGTATTGTAATTCCGAATCATTCCCGAATTATACCCGAATTATTCCCGAATCACGAATTTTTTGACCCTGCCGAACCGAACCCGAATTATTCATTTGTTACTATGGTGGTGACTAAGCCACCCATTTTTTATATAAAAAAAAAATATTGATAGTGCGTATTAAAATTTATAAATGACATTTTGGCTTATGCTATTTTTTTAAGATTGTCAATTTATCATAGATAATTGTCAAATAAATCTATGAATCGAACGGCTCTAACTCTATTTTAATCAGGGTTATAAATAACACGCTATAGTGTTTTCAGACCATAAAAACTATGGCATTATAACACGTGGTGACTAAGTCACCCATTTTTTATAAAAAAAAAATATTGATAGTGCGTATTAAAATTTATAAATGACATTTTCTTTTTAGCATGTAGTAGCCTTTTTTATTTCATCATGCGCTAGTCTAAAAAAACGAAAGAAATTAATATCATTGTAGTTGTGTAGTATAATGTTACTTTCTTAATTTAATTTGAACCATAAAAGAATCACTAAAAATAGGAAATAATATAATCTAAAATAATCTTTTTAGAAATTATCAGTGTTCTAAACGCTAAGCTATGGCATCAAAATGCGCTATTTGCGCTACGGCCGCTATTTGCGCTACGGCCGCTATACAATATGAGTTTTTTTTTTAATAAAACCTATTTGGCAGCGACTACCAAATTTTTCAAAAAAAACAATATGGGTTTTTTTAAGCAATTTATATGGGCTTTAAATAAAGATCCAAAAAAGTTCAAACCGAAATTGAATTTGTTGCTACTTGCTACAGATAAATCAATTTGAAATTGGGAATAGAAATTGAAATTTGAATAGAAAAAAATAGATTATGTCATGAATCATGATGCTTAAGATATTTTTAATAGGAAAAATCGATAGTTTATGATATTACTATGGATATTTTGAACCGCAATTTGGACTTTGTACTGGTTCAATATGAATATTATAATTTCTTAATTACTTTAGTGTTATTTATTGTTCTATGAGACTTTAAATAATGTTGATATTTAGTACAAATATTGAATATACGGAATGTAAAAAAAAAAAAACGCTATATGGCATAGCTTCCGCTATAGTGACGCTATTCGCTATAGCTTTTTTTGTAGCCTCCCTCTATAACGCTATAAATACTATTTAGAACCTTAGAAATTATGTTAGCTTACTTTACATTCAAATACTAATTCCGCCTTGATTGTTTTTTTTATTGTTGATCATAATTGATTATGACCTAAAAAGGAAAATATTATAAAACTTGAAGATTATTTTCTCAACTTTTTATGAGATGTTGATCACCTTAGATGAAATCAACATAAAAAATATATATCATTCAAATAGTTTTGGCATTAAAGTAGGTCTTGCTATTACTCTAATTTTTGCTATATTTGCTATTAAAGTAAGTATTTTATATAATTATGTAGGATAGCATGGTAAATTGAGTGTTGGTTTCTCAAATATCAAATTTAGATTGTTGATACATACATATAACTAGAGCTATCAAAAAGTTGATGAATCATTTAATCTTTCATATTATTTTTGTGTTGATGTTTTCCAACTTTATATTGAGTCTGGATAGTAGTTGATAATTCTTGAAAATTTAATGTGCATCTCGTCTTCTTTTAAAACTGTTTTGTTCATTAACTATTGATAATTTAAAATTTTCTTGATTCAAATGTTAATACAAACAATATTATTTGAATTCGGCAAACTAGAAATATAACATTATTAATGAGCTTGCATACAAAAGAATAAACACTTTTATGAACCAAAGTAAATACTTTTCTTTTTAAAAAGTTGACAAAAAGTAAGTAACGGAGTGATGATAATTAAAAGGCCTTTTCTCTCCGTAGAAGAGAGGAGAGAGGAGAGAGGAGAGAGGAGTGAGAGAGGCTTTAGCTTAAGTTGAGTAGGATTTATTCGTTTGTTCTTCTTCAAAGTTCGAACAACAATTTGATTAGATCGGACAGTTGTGATTGATCTATGCTATGCAGACAGATCAGACGGTTAATAGCTTGAGGCCGGGTGGTGGGAACCGCGGCAGCCGATTCACCGTCGCCGCAACCGCACATGGCGTCTCCGCAGCTATCGGGTCGGGCAAGGTGAGCAAGGGTTTCGGCTAGCGGATCCCTTCACGGCTCTGGGTTTTGATTGTTCTGTTTTTGGTTCGGGACAAGTATGGCTGCTTTGGGGATTGGTTCATGACAAAATTTATTTAGCTGTGATTGGCCAATTTGCACGTGCGATTGTAAGGAATTATGTCACTTTCTTTGTAAGAGCTTTGATATGTCCTGTGTGTATTCAAAGTTTGTAAACAGTAAAATAAAATTTAGTTTGTTGATTTTGGTTTCTGATACCTATCACTTTATAATTTATTCTGAAGGCTAAAATGGGTATTTAATAAATTTAGAATGAGTTTTAAAAGAAAATGCAATAAAGTGGGTAAATTTGTGAGTTTTTGAAATTTAGAAGGATAAATATGATATTACGAACTTAGAGGGGGAAATACGTAATTTCAAAGTTTTTGAGGGGTATACATGAAATTCCCCATTTTATTTTATTTTTACCTTATTGTTGTTAGAATGTTTTATTATATAGAGCTTCAGTTTCAAAAGTTACAATTGTTGTACTTGTTATTTTTATAATAGGCAACTGGTACGCTCATCAAAGCTGACGTGCCATGGTCAGTGAGAAGAGGCAACCTCTCTGACAAGGAAAGGGTTCTTAAAACAGTTAAAGGGTAATAATTTACCTTGCTTGTACTTGTTGGATATGAGATTTATTGGTGAGTTAAAATTAAAATTATATATATGGTAGTATGCATTGCTTCTTTTGTAAAGAAAGATGAATATATAAGCACAAGTTTGCTGTGTTTTCTCAATCAGATTGGATTTTGATAAATCATCACTTGATAAAATATATGATATTTTGTGCCTTTTTTTTTCTTCTGGTGTACTGAGGGGCTTTTCTTTTCCTTTTTTTCTATTTTGGCAGTATACTTAACAAGTTGACACCAGAGAAATATTATGTTCTCAGGGACCAGTTGATCGAATCTGGCATCACCACTCCGGACATCTTGAAGGTAGTTTTCTAGCAGAAATTCCTTTTTTTTTAATAAAGAAAGAAAAAGAGAAAGTTGTTTACTTGGTCTCAAGTACATCTCCAGCCCCGATATTATGCCATATATCTTGGTTTTGAATTCACATCCTCTGAGATATCTCAAACTTTAAGTTTATTTGTGGAAAACCCGGACTGTTCAAATCCTTTCTGCACAAATCTCAAAGAACAATAATACTGACCCCCTGCATACCAAATAGGCGAAATTGGCCTGGTTTTAGATAAACTGAAAATTTGAGATATCTCAGAGGATACAGAATTACAGACTCCTTGGTATAATACTGAACATCTATCGCCACTATGGGATGCTTTCTTTCTCCAGTTCTGATGTAATTTTGTCATTTGATACATTTACCAGTGTGTAGTCACGCTGGTTTTCGAGAAGGCTGTGTTTGAACCGACCTTGTGCCCGATGTACGCACAGCTGTGCTCGGACCTGAACAGCAAGCTACCGATTTTCCCATCAGAGGAGCCCGGCGGTAAGGAGATCACCTTCAAGCGTGTTCTCCTGAACAACTGTCAGGCGGCCTTTGAGGGGGCTGTGGAACTCAGAGCCGACATGAGGAAGCTCACCGATCCCGACCAGGAGACGGAGAGGCGTGACAAGGAGAGGCTCTTGAAATTGTGCACACTAGGGAATATTCGCTTGATTGGTGAGCTTCTCAAGCAAAAAATGGTGCCTGAGAAGATTGTTCACCACATTGTTCAGGTTTTTCTTTTTCTTTTGATCCTTATTTCAATTTCACTGTAAGTTAATATCTACTTCTGTATGTTAATCTCTGTCTGCTCCTCATAAATCTTCAAGGGCTTGTTCGGTAAGTGTGGAAAAGAGGAATAGATGTTCTATCCCTGCCGAACAAGAAAAGAATTGAGTGGAATTGGGGAATTGGGGAATTGGGAAAAGTGGAATTGGGTTTGAACTTTTGCATTCAAACCCCTGCTTTTTAAACTCTGGTCCCTTCTCTATTCCTCTTTGAGCCAATTCTCTATTCCATGGGGATGGTGGAATAGAGGAATTGGCCTTTTCCAAGAGATGGAAGTGGCTCATTTTCCAATACTCTTACTGTCTTACCCCATCAACCGAACACGTCAAGAATAGTACGAAATAGAAGCCTATTCCAAATTCCACTTTTCCTCTATTCTTTCACTATTCCACATGTTGCTGAACGGGCCCCAAATTTCTGTTTCCTGCTTTCATAAAATAATACATACACTGCCCATCCGCGCAAAGCATGCAGGAACATGTATTTCTGAATAGAAGAGATACTACATCTCTAATGCTCCTTCCTCTCCCATCATTTCCTTGACAATTATGACTGTGACTGTATATTTTTTCTTTTGGTTCTTGCCTCAGCAAACTGGTTCATTAACTGATTTATATAAAACAAACAGGAATTACTTGGGCATGACAGGAAGACATGTCCAGCCGAAGAGGACGTGGAGGCAATATGCCAGTTCTTTAACACAATAGGGAAGCAACTGGATGAGAACCCCAAGTCGAAACGGTACTATGAGATCTACTTCAACCGCCTCAAGGATCTCCAAGCCAACCCGCAACTTGCTCCTCGCCTCCGCTTCATGGTGCGTGATGTCCTCGACCTCCGCTCTAACAATTGGGTCCCACGTCGTGAAGAGGTTCTTTTTTCTTCTTCCTCCTACTCCCTTTTCTTTGGGGGGGGGGGGAGGGGGGCATATGTAATCTATCTCTAACAATTGGGTCCCCGACTGTGAAGATGTTTCTTTTTCCTACTTTTACATTTTTCATGTTTTGCTAATTACAAAAATTTTATTTACTTTTATTTTCTATTAGTAACAACTAGAGTCTGTGGTTTGCAGTTATGTGTACATTTGGTAACTTAATATTTGTACCTGATTTTCCTTGTATTTGGGTTAAAAGCCCTTAGGCATGTTCATTTACCAGTTCTAAAATCCAGGTATTACAGGTCTTAGAATTAAATTACTCTTAAAGTCAAGGAAATTACCAGTTCTAACTAAATTACTCTGAAGTCGAGGAAATTTGTCTGGTTTTAGAGGCAAAACCCTATCCAAAAGTATATATAATTTATGCCTATCATGAAGCATCCACAGAAGCTCACAACTTGAAAAAGATGGCTGAAGAAATATTTGGGGACCACAAGAAAATAGCCCGCTTAGTAGCAATGACTTCAAGACTTTTATCCTAATATGGCTTTTAAAATATAATAATAATGATTTCTTACAATATATATACATTTTGAGTGTATTATATTATAAATACTACATAATTAAGACTTAAACATTGCAGAACAAACTGGCAAAGAATTTGCAGCGAAAAGAAAAAGAAATTAGGGAGCTCAAGGAAAGTTTACAGAGGAAAAGGCAAGAAAAAGATCAATTAAGAAGAGAAATTGACAAGAACGAGCGTGAGAAACTTCAAAGCAAAGACACAATTGAACAACTTAAGGTAGAGAATGACCTCCTCAGAACCCAAAGAGGTGAACATTTCAACCAGATTCAGGTGGCAAATGAGAGGAGGCTTGCATTAGAAAAAAAAGTTTCTGATTTTGAACTCCTTGTCAAGGAGCTGTGCATACAAAAAGAAAATATGCATTGTGGCTCCTCTACAGCATTGAACTATGAGTTTTCCTTGCAAGAACTGCAGCAAGCAACCCAGAATTTTAGTGAAACATTGAAGATTGGAGAAGGTGGATTTGGACCTGTTTACAAAGGCTCTCTTCGTCGAACCACGGTAGCAATTAAGCTGTTGCATTCCCAGAGCCTACAGGGCATATCACAATTCCAACAAGAGGTATATTTAATCTACGAAAAAAGAAGTTGTACACTTGAGTGAAGAAAAATACATGGAATGTTATTCTAGGGTAGCATCTATAATGGTGATCCTCGATATACCCTAGTTTTCTTTGACCTTGTATTAAATTATAACCTTGTTAATTTTAGTTTAATCTTTATATGATTTTTTCCTTTCTTAATTACAGATTACAATCCTCACTAAAGTGAGGCACCCAAACCTAGTAAACCTCATAGGAGCCTGCTCAGAAGTATCGGCACTTGTATATGAGTACTTATCTAATGGCTGCCTTGATGACCGTCTGACCTGTGCCAACAACACCCCACCTCTGACATGGCAGGCACGCACCCGCATCATCGGTGAGATCTGCCTCGCTCTCATTTTCCTCCACTCAAACAAGCCCCAACTAGTAGTCCATGGAGATCTCAAGCCCGGTAACATTCTCCTTGACACCAATTTGGTGAGTAAACTCAGCGACTTTGGCATTTCTCACCTCCTGAAACAACTGGACACCAACTCAACTGCTTTCTTCCAAACAAGTCGTCCAGTAGGAACATTTTCATACATTGACCCTGAGTATCTATCAACTGGGTATCTGACACCAAAATCAGACATCTACTCCTTCGGCATCATTATCCTTCGTCTCCTAACAGGAAAGTCTCCAATGAACATAGCAAGACAAGTGCAAGATGCAATGAGAAATGGGATCCTTTTGTCAGTGATTGATGAGACAGCTGGGACATGGCCCTTTGAGCAAGCTAAGGAGTTGGCAAAGATGGCCCTAAGATGTGCTGAGTTGTCTAGAAGCCGGCGACCTGATCTTGTTAATGAGGTGTGGGCAGTGGTCGAACCTTTGATGAAGGCTGCTTCTACTTGCGTGGAACCACCGAGTCGTGGATCTGAGCTTGGAGAAGAGAGCATACCATCACACTTCATCTGTCCAATAAATCAGGTAATAATTTTGAAATATTGTATTCCCAATCACAATACATAGTACGTGTATACCATATATATTTATATTTTCTTTGTTTAGGAGCTCATTTGCTGTTTAATGAAGAAACAAGAGTTTGTTTAACCTAATTTGAATTTTTAATGAAAAAAAAAATATGTTATGGTCTTAATGGAGCTCCAAAAAATGGTAGATATACTTTCTATAATTTTAGAAATACGTGGATAAACTTTAGATATGTTGTGCATAAAATTTTAGATATGTTGTGCATGAATTATTAATGAAAAAAAATACGTGTATCTGCCCCATATATATGAGAAGGGGTATATTGACGGCCATATTAGTTCGTTAACCACGTCCTAAAAAATGATTATAAAAATATAAGAAGTAAAATGGTAGATATACTTTCTATAGTTTTAGATATGTTGTGCATAAAATTTAATTCAGTTAGGGAATCATTTGGTTATTGTCGCGCTTGGATAAATGTAAACCATTAATTTTTCAGACCACCTAGCTAGCTAGGTTGGCTGATGATTTTTCAAATTGCACCATATATATTTAGTTTGATACCCAATTATCCGAATTATAAAGAAAATATGTATACTTGTACTCTTTTTTTATTTTATTAATAAGCATTTGATCGATTAATTGTTGCTTGCTATATATCAAATAAGTTTAATTTATCGTCAATTTAAACCATCTCGATGTGCATGCTTATGTTTTTTTAATGTCAACAACTCTCGAGTCCATCTACCTAATAAATTTCAGTCCGTTCACTAACTCAACACCTTCCCTCCCCCTCTCCAGTGTTTCTTACGTCAATAGCTTTTACTTTATGAAATTAGTTGAATGAAAAATATAGAATTTGTAATTGAATCATATTTGTTACTTGAGTTTCAGGAAGTGATGCAGAATCCTTGTATTGCAGCAGATGGGTTCACATATGAAGCAGATGCAATAAAACAGTGGCTCAGTAGAGGGCACAACACATCTCCAATGACCAACTTACCACTTTCAGATAGCACTCTGATTCAAAATCGGGTGCTTCGTTCTGCCATTCAGGAATGGCTTCAGCAGCACCCACAATCTTAATCTATCATTCGGTTTCAAGTTGTACTCAACTCTTCTAGAACTAGAATGGGAGGGCAGCACAAGTGTAAATAAAATCACTTTTCTGAATTCGTAAAACTATTTGCATGGGTAGTCCGTGATGTACAACCATGCAAATGTTTCCCATCTGTCAATGTAAATGTTTTCTATCTGTCAATGCAAATGTTTCCTATCTGTCAATGTAAATGTTTTCCTTTGAATGATGAATATAATTATTAATCACAACAACAATAATAATAGCAGTATATAAAAAAGCTCATTAAATTCATAACATTTATTTCTAAAGTTCACATTAAAAATAAATTAAAAACCATATATTAAAATCACATAAATATTTATGAGGAGGGTTCAAATGCCTCAATTTTTTTTGTCTCCACTATACTTTCATTTTAAAATCGTTAGATGCGATCTATGTTATTTTTCTATGTGCTCATAAAAAAATTATCACATTTTGATTTTGTTTTTATGTGAATTAATAAGTTGAAAAATCAATGTCTAGAAATTATCCACATTAGTATATTTTTACAAACTCTTGAGGACAATCAAAATAAAATTCAAATATCATATTTTTTTTTTGCATGTGCATATATAAAATGATGTAGATCATATCTAACTGTTTTATTTTGATTTTAAAATTAAAATTTTAAGTTATTAAATTTAAAAAAAAAATAGAGGTATAATGGAGACAAAAAAATAGAGGCATTTGAACCCTCCTTAATATTCATATTATTGTATTTGATATTACAAATATTACAATCAAGTCATACCAAGCCCTTGCACAGAAATCTAAGTTAACACTTAACTTATCTGATAAGCATACTTACATGATCATATCAACACAATCTACAGGCCCTTGCAGTCTTGCACCATTCCAACTTCTTAGATAGTATGAGAGCTTAATCTTGAGGCACATGAAGTCCACTGATTTGATAATCTTCCAGCTGCAATGAATCTAAATATTTGCAAGTCAGATTTGTTCTTTTGTAAATTTTTTTTTTTTTCTAATAAGTTAAAATTTTGAAATAATACAATAGAATTAATACATTTTTACTGTACCAGTACAGGGTTTAATTTTATGTAGTAAGTTAGCATAATATTGCCATTTAAATACTAATTCGACTCTAAAACAACCTAAAAGCAATATTTCTCATGATATAGTTTGCTACGCACAGTACATTTCTCAGAAAAAGGAAAGTACTATATTTATAGCCAAAAATTTTATTTGACAAAACAACATCAGAAATTGTGAGAATTAAAAATTCAAATCGAAGATTTATTTTTAGAAAGATTATGTAACAAATTTGGTACAATTTAAATAACGATTTTATTTTAATATTTAAATTATTTGAATAATCCTCCTAAAATTATAAAATTATTATGGAAGTATCAATTATCTCATTAGATAGGCTGAACTGAACCCAACCCCAGATGGGATAAAGATTTTAACAGAGCAGTATTGACTTTATGCAGCACACAAAGCTACAAACTATATACAACAATTATATAATTCTATAGTAGATACGCTGCATGAAGTCAAAATTGTTCTGTTAAAATCTTTACACCCAAAACGGACCTAACGTCAGCCTCCCAAGCAAATCTCGAAATATCTCAAAAATTAAAATTAAAAAAGGAAAGAGCAAAACATAGCGGAATTCTATTCTCTGAGATATCTCATATTTTGCTTGACTTCTTGGAAGATCTCAACCGTTAAAATACGTTCTACACGAATCTGAAAATCAAATAATACTGGGCCCCAGCTCTATCCCCGAATAAACAACGGACACGTCGGTCACGCAAAATATGAGATATCTCAGAGCATAGAACTCAACATAGCGACCCATTTGCGTCATTTCAGCCGTCGTAACGTTGTCCGACCCGGCGTAGGGTTTACACCGCGCTTTTGTATATAAGCTGACTCTGCTGAAATACCCAAACTACCCTTACCAAAGCCCTAAGTGATAAAAGGCCTCCTCTCTCTCTGTCTCTCTCTTTCTCTCCTCTCCTCTTCTCCCTTACCTCCGCAAAATTAAAACTAAAAGAGAGAAAAAAGAAAGAAGAGAAAGAGAGAGGATTCAGCCAAAGTTGAGTAGGATTTATTCGTTCTTTCTTCTTCGAACAACAATTTGATCAGATCGGACGGTTGTGATTGCTCTATGCAGACAGATCAGACGGTGATTAGCTTGAGGCCGGGTGGTGGGAACCGAGGCAGCCGATTCACCGCGCCGCGTTTTCCCGACACTCTCGCTGCCGCAACCGCACATGGCGTCTCTGCATCTGTCGGGTTGGGCAAGGTGAGCTTGCTGGGTTTCGGGTAGCGGATCCCTTTACGGATCTAGGTTTTCATGGTTCATGAGAAAATTTGGTTTTCTCTTGTTCCTTTGGGATCTGAAATTGCACGTGCGATTGTAAGGAATTTTGCCCTGTGTGTATTCAATTTGGTAAATTAAATATGATCCAAAGTTTGTAAATAGTAAAATAAAATTGAGTTTGTTGATTTAGGTTTTGGATACCTATCACTTTAGAATTTATTCTTATTTGGCATAAAGCAAAGTCTCAGACTCTGTGCTAATTGTAATGAGATGCAAAGTAATTAAGATTTTTAAAATCTTGGGTTGGCCTGTACTGTTTCATTTGTTCTCTCTTTAGTTGGTTGTTGTTTAGTATTTAACTTGGTAGTATTTATTTCGGTAACACATGTTTTCTCTGTTTAGATTGGTGATCGATTTGAGGCACGTGAGCGCATTAAGTACACTAGAGACCAGCTACTCCAGTTGCGTGAGGTATAATCTAAGATATGTTTAAGGTTTTTGCTCTTAATAAAATAAAAACTCTTATTTTGTAATCTGACAAAGCATCTCTGTGAAATTGCCTTCTTGTGAGGATTTTTAAACATGCAGTTAGTTATTGGGAAAATATAGATTATGGCTGCTGTACTATCATGGAGTTTACTAACGATGCCTAATTGAGTTGTTGTTAGTAAACATTTTAGTTGCAATACAACAACAACAACAACAACAACAACCAAGCCTTTAGTCCCAAACAAGTTGGGGTAGGCTAGAAATGAAACCCAAATCGGAGTCACAATGTCTATTCTGTCAGGAAATCTGATTTTGTAATAGAGCAGCACCAAAGCACTAAACACCATTAGGGTTTCTTTATGTATGGTTTGGCAGCATACTTTATGTGTGAATTGTTGGTATTAAATTTTGCATGTTTCGCAAAGTTTGTTGATTCTTGTTAGCATATGGTATTATTGAATGCTGTGTGTGCAAGGGCTTGCCAAGAATGCCACAATTAAGTTGCTTGTTAGATATATTTCTATAACCGCTATCGAACTATATCTTGAGCATGTAGAATTAATTGTTATTGGTGCTATTGGGTTTAAGATTGTTGACGTATCAGAGGAAATATTGAAAATTAAGCAAGAGATAGAAACTGAGCTACACGGTGAAGACCAAAGTTGGGCCCGCAGTGAATCAAATGTAAGTCTTTAACCTTCCTGCATTTATTTTTTCTTTTCTAAATTTGCATGCGTGTATAATTGATTTAACATTTCTATGATATAATTTGAATGTACTAATAATTGCTTTTGTATATTTAACTCGTGGAAAGAAATACCTTGAATATTCTACTTGACTCTTTTCTAAAACTATAGTTTGCAAGCAATTTTCTCTTTGAACAAGTTCATGTTTGTCTTATCTAATTATCAGCTGCTAAAGCCATATTTTGGGTATATTTAAATTTGAACATTCACTATTTAGTTACTTAGGTTACTTGAAGCAAAGGGAACAAACAAATCTCTCCTTTCTAGTTTTGATTTATCCTATCTACTGGAGAAAGATATTTATTGAAGCAAGTGAAATCTTGGGATTTGTTGTGCAGGGAAAAGATATTTATTGGAATTTTAAGATCAATTGAACTTTTACGTGCTTGTTTACAGGTGCAAGCACAGGCCTTTAACCGTTATTCAGAACCTGACATGCGTGATTGGCGCGGCCGATCAGAGAAAATAGCTACTCCCCAGACCGAGGAGAAGTCCTGGGATTCATTGCGTGACCGTGATACGTCGTTTGGGTCCAATCAGAAATCCCAATCAGATCAGTTTTCCCAGAGGGCACAAGGCCCGATCAACCAAGTAAGATTTCTCTTAAATGTTCCTTTTTATTTGATTTTTACCTTTTTGTCATAGAGCTTTAGTTTCACAAGATATAATTGTTATACTTGTTATATTTATAATAGGCAACTGGTACGCTCATCAAAGCTGATGTGCCATGGTCAGTGAGAAGAGGCAACCTTTCTGATAAAGAAAGGGTTCTTAAAACAGTTAAGGGGTAATAATTTACTTTCCTTGTACTTGGATATGAGATGTATTGGCGAGTTAAAATTTTACATATTGTAGCATGCATTGCTTTTTTGTAAAGAAAGATGAAAATGTAAGCACAGGTTTACTGTGTTTGCTCTAGTCAGTAGATACTCTAGTATTGCACTCAATCAGATTGGACTTTGATAAATCATCACTTGATAAAAGAAATGATATTTTTGTGCCTCTTTTGCTTTTGGTGTACTGAGGGACTTTTCTGCTATTTCTATTTTGACAGTATACTTAACAAGTTGACACCAGAGAAATTTGATGTTCTGAAGGGACAGTTGATTGAATCGGGCATCACCACTCCTGATATCTTGAAGGTAGTCTTCTATCCAAAATTCCTTTTTTTTTAAATTCGAATTTTTAGGAAAGAAAGAAAAAGAGAGTTGTTTACTTGGTCTTAAGTTCATCTCCGGCCCAATATCATGCCATCTTGGTATTGAATTCATATCCTCTGAAATATCTTAAAGATAAAATTTGAGATATCTCAGAGGATACAGACTCCTTGGTATTATACTAATCATTTATCGCCATTATCGGATGCCTTCTCTCCAGTTCTGACGTAATTTTGTCATTTGTTATTGTTTTACTTTGTAACATTTACCAGGAAGTGATCACGCTGATTTTTGAGAAGGCCGTGTTTGAGCCGACCTTTTGCCCAATGTACGCACAGCTGTGCTCAGACCTGAACAGCAAGCTACCGGTTTTCCCATCAGAGGAGCCTGGCGGTAAGGAGATCACCTTCAAGCGTGTTCTCCTGAACAACTGTCAGGAGGCCTTTGAGGGGGCCGCGGAACTCAGAGCTGAGATGAGGAAGCTCACCGATCCCGACCAGGAGACGGAGAGGCGTGACAAGGAGAGGCTCTTGAAATTGCGCACACTAGGGAATATTCGCTTGATTGGTGAGCTTCTCAAGCAAAAAATGGTGCCTGAGAAGATTGTTCACCACATTGTTCAGGTTTTTCTTTTTCTTTTGATCCTTATTTCAATTTCACTGTAAGTTAATATCTACTTCTGGCTCCTCATAAATCTTCAAGGGCTTGTTCGGTAAGTGTGGAAAAGAGGAATAGATGTTCTATCCCTGCCGAACAAGAAAAGAACTGAGTGGAATTGGGGAATTGGGAAAAGTGGAATTGGGTTTGAACTTTTGCAGTCAAACCCCTGCTTTTTACACTTTGGTCCCTTCTCTATTCCTCTACGAGCCAATTCTCTATTCCATGGGGATGGTGGAATAGAGGAATTGGCTCATTTTCCAATAGAAGAGATACCACATGTCTAATGCACCTTCCTCTCCCATCATTTCCTTGACAATTGCGAATGTGACTGTATATTTTCTTTTGGTTCTTGCCTCGGCAAACTGGTTCATTGACTGATTTATATAAAACAAATAGGAATTACTGGGGCATGACAGTAAGACATGTCCAGCCGAAGAGAACGTAGAAGCGATCTGCCAGTTCTTCAACACAATAGGGAAGCAACTGGATGAGAACCCCAAGTCGAAACGGTTCAATGAGACCTACTTCAACCGCCTCAAGGATCTCCAAGCCAACCCGCAACTTGCTGCTCGCCTCCGCTTCATGGTGCGTGATGTCCTCGACCTCCGCTCTAACAATTGGGTCCCACGTCGTGAAGAGGTTTGTTTCTCTATTTCCTACTCCCTTTTACATTTTTCGTGTTTTGCAAATTACAACAGCTATTTTTTTTTAATTTTCTATTAGTAACAACTAGAATCTGTGGTTTGCAGTTATGTGTATTTTTGTATCTGATTTTCTTTGTTTCAAGTATAATTTTACATTTTTTGGACTAGAGTGATCTTCTTGTGGGTGCAAGTGACTTTTATGAGAGGCATTCATTCAAATGCAATATAAATATTGGTTTTGGTTGCTGTATGAAATGCATTTGTTTTCCCTTTTTTATCTCATGCAAAAGTGTCTTTTTCATTCATAATCGTGGATATGTATCAACTTACCAGTTAGTAGTGCTGCACAGGGTCAACAAGTACTGGATCAAATGCATTTTGCTTTTAAGTTTTCAAGTATTTCTCTCAGGAAAAACTTATATTCTATCTATATCACAGGTGAGGGCCAAGACAATAACTGAAATCCACACTGAGGCTGAGAAGAACCTTGGGCTCCGTCCAGGTGCAACCGCTAACATGCGAAACGGGCGCAATCAACTGGCAGGTGGGCCCCTTTCTCCAGGCAGCCCATTCCCCATGGGCCGTCCTGGTACAGGTGGCATGATGCCAGGCATGCCTGGGACCCGTAAGATGCCTGGCATGCCTGGTCTTGACACTGACAGCTGGGAAGTTCCCCGCTCCAAGTCCATGCAAAGACGGGTTGACCCGTTATCTCAGCCTCCGTCTATGAGCGCCCGACCCGTTAACATAAACCCTAGGTTGCTCCCTCAAGGCAGTGGTGGACTTATTACTGGTAAAACCAGTGCCCTTTTACAAGGTAGCGCTAGTGCTACTAGTACTACTACTACTAGTACAGTCAAACCTTTCTCTCCTGTGGCAGCACCTCCTGTTGTCAGTACCACTGTCGCACCACCTCCTACTGTCACTCCTGCTGCCAGTGGGCCCAAAATAAACATTGCAGTGTTGAATAAAAAGACAACATCTCTCTTGGAAGAATACTTCCATGTGCGCATTCTAGACGAGGCATTGCAATGTGTTGAGGAACTCAAAAGCCCTGAGTACCACTCTGAGTTGGTCAAGGAGGCAATCAACCTAGGGCTTGACAAGGGCGCGGGTTTCATTGACCCACTTGTCAGACTCTTAGAGTACCTCTCCTTGAAAAACGTGCTCAAACCGAGGGATTTAGGCACTGGTTGCCTGCTATACGGGTCAATGCTTGATGATATAGCGATTGATTTGCCGAAAGCACCGGTGTTTTTTGGGGATGTAGTGGGGAGGCTTATTGTTTCTGGTAAGTTGAGTTTTAAGGTGGTTGAGGAGGTTTTGAAGAAAATCGAGGATTCTAAATTCAGAGAAGATGTGTTTAGTTCTGTCTTGAAGAGTATTGAAGCAGCGGGCCCCACCGGTCAGGGAATCCTGGGCCAGCACTCTGCCGAGATTGAGGTTTGCAAGGACCTCGTCTCGGCTTGAGGCGGCAATTTAAGAGGGGTAACTACTGTTGGGAGTTTATTTCCGTAATTCTTTGTTTTTAGTATGAAAAGCCTGGGACCCACCTGTTTTATTTCTCGCTCGTTTTGACATGAGGTGAGAAAACAACTTGGATGAATGAAGAAACGAACTTTAATTAAGGGTTTTTGGAGAAGTGATGTACTACTGATTAGGTGAATGTGAGAAGCATGATTATTTATAATATGAGCTGTTGTATATTTAGATTTTGCCGAGAGAATATTATGGTGAGTTTTGAATTATTATTGTTTGTCAGAAGAAGACTTAGGAAGAAAGTAAGAACAGAAAGCAAGCCATGGATTTTTGTTTCTTGGGCTTGTGGCTTAATTTGCTGCAAGTTCGAGATGTAACAGGGCTTAAATTGTTATTTATGATTTGTTTTACAATTCCGTTTTTTCTTTTATAGACCTTTTGTTTTGTTTTTTTATAAAACAATGATGGCCACCTGAAGAGGCTTTGCATCATTTTACAGAAAAACTACTCACAATTAACAATTGGAAAATGAAATGAAATTGTTTATA
This sequence comes from Carex kokanica, assembly GCA_025461125.1. Lineage (NCBI taxonomy): Eukaryota > Viridiplantae > Streptophyta > Magnoliopsida > Poales > Cyperaceae > Carex > Carex kokanica. Next base: position 2,419,253 of record JAJGRX010000435.1, read on the forward strand.
AAGCAATTTTGGCGATCTGACTCGAGCATTTCAAATTTCAATTGCTCTGTATTACAAGAAGTCGATTGATGATTTCGTTGTGAAGGAGCTGTCTTTAAATTAAAATGCAGATATGTTTGTTCCAATTTAAGGGCCTTCTCTATTATATCGTTTTGTTTGTTGGATTGGGTGGATCTTGTGCCTTGCCTAGGCACAATCTGATAATATTCCAAGAGAAAAAAAATATTTCAAGAGAATGAGATACTAGTAAAAGATATAAGAATGATCTAATTATATCATTTTATGGTGACACATCTGGACAAGTATTTTCTCCAATACGGTAAAAGATTCCCTTCACTTTACGGTTTGAGATTAACTCTTAGTCGCTTTGAGATTCGGGCTAGCGTAGGGGTAGTATTATTGGGCTTTGAGATTCGTGCCAAGTTAAAAAGAACGGTTCAGATCCAGTAATTGTAAAAGATACCTTATTATGGTACCGGGGAGGATCTGAATTCGACACATCTTAATATCATATGTTTACAAGTTATTTTTGCGATTTCAAAATCAAACATTTGATCCGAAACGTTCAACATGATCTCCATATTAAAATGTGCTTGGAAACCAATTTTACATTTTTTGGAAATTATTTACTATTTATTTAAGATTTTTTGAAAATCGTTGTTTTTCAATGGTCCAAAATTGTCTGAAAGTAGTAATTTTGTACATATCATAATAAATACTAAAAAAGTTTCAAAAAAAATATAAAATTTGGTCTCCAATTACATTTTAATACGGAGATCATGTTGAATCACAAAAATGATTTATAAACATTTAGTGTCAAGATGTCTCACCATAAAATAGTGTAATTTGATCCCTCCGCAAGATGAGGTATAACCATGTTTGGTCCAGATGGTCTCTTTTTTTTATACTATTAGCCTTGTTACGACCTCTTTCTTTTTAATCCGAACACGGAAAATTTTCTAGAATTAATATCCAAGCAAGTACAATAGGTTTTTTGGCATGTACACTTTGATTGGATGGAGAGTAGATGAAGGGATGGGAGGTGAAGAATAAAAGGGAATGTAATGGAATAGAAAGGAAGATCGACATATTTAACATTTTTCTTGTTTTGGATAATTAATGAGACAAAATAAATTTAATTTTTTTTCGTCTTATTATTTATTTATTAATTAAAACTATAGACGGTTAATCAAATGTTTTCGGTATATTTAACTTTTTTTCCGTTTTTCCATCCGTTACACTTCAAATCAGGAAAGAAATTGATTATTTTAACTAACTCATGCAACGTTAAGTATATCCCCTCACCTTTGTCATAATTTTGTCAGCCAAACATGATTTGATATCTATTTTTCTTTCGTGGCATCCTCTTAGTGGGTGGGAGAATTGGGATTGGTTGAGACATGGTGAATATTCTTAGGACCTGTTCAGTAACATGAGAATTTTGTGGGAATGATAATTTCAATTTGTCAAAACCAAAGTTATTTAACCTATGAAAATTTTAGAATATAGGTATTCGGCAAATGCATGAGAAATTTGTTAGGATGTTAGTTTGTTTTTCTTTTTATAGAAGATGTAATACTACAATTAAACTATATTAAGTGTATTAATACTAATCACTGATTATGATCAATATTGAGTGAATTGACTATACAATGCAAAGTGATATCAGAGTGAACTGACCACACACTGCAAAATGATAAATGAGTGAATTGACACACACTGAAAAGTGATATTAGAGTGAACTCACCACACACTGCAAAGTGATAAATGAGTGAATTGACTACGCACTGCGAAGTGATAAATGAGTGAATGACTACACGCTGCAAAGTGATAAATGAGTGAACTGACTACATACTGCAAAGTGATAAATGGGTGAACTGACCACACACTGAAAAATAATATCATAATTGACCATACACTACAGAGTGACAAAGAAGTGATCATGACCATTTTTATTTAAAAAAAAAATCTAATCTCACCAGCAGTTACTCTTACAAGTTATGAAATTAATTGGGTTAAATTAATTGGTTCCTCTTTTTTAAGTCAACTTAACTTAAAGTGATATCAGAATATGAACTTAACTTAAAAATTAGTCTTGTGTTTTGTTCAATTAAAATTTCTTGTACATTTTAAATTCTGTTTTGTTTAATGATTTTTAATTTCGTAATTAATCAATTATTATTGTACTGTTGAAATGCAATTTGAAGTTATTATTAGCCTTGTGTTTCAATTTTGTATCTATGTATTTTAAACTATTTTAGCTTAATCACAATTTAATGATATAATTGGGTCATGTCGTTGATAATCTCATGTGCAAGTTAAGTTTAGTTTAAGTAATTTAATAAGCATTGATAAGAATAATCCCTCTTTTAATTAATTAATAAGCAAGTTAACTATATCTCTTATAAAATCATAAATCATGTAGTTTAATTAATTAATGAACAAAAGATGTAACATATTCCTCTTATTGCAAGAGCTGCGCCATTTGGGAAAAAAAAAAAAAAGCTCCCAGTCAATTGTTTTTTCTCCTATAAAATTTGAAGCGGACAAGGAATATAAACCCATAGGAATTGTAAAATGGAAAATAAAACTTCAACACTGAACAACTAATAGGAAGAATACCTATATATCTACTTTTCCCAAAAAAAACCCATGGTAATTGAGCCACCAACAGGCCCTAATTAGAGGTATCTCTCCGGAGGAGCACCGAAAGAATCGGGTCTAATACGAGTCAGGCGTAAGAGGGTTGAATTCAAGCTATGGACCTTTCCACAGTACACAATTTGATCAAACTTAGACTAAACACCAATGAAGAACTGTCAAGTACTCAGAGACAAACAAGTATATAACAACTGATACAACTACAGAAATGATGAGTACATCAAACCCTTAACAAAAATAAAAGAAAGGTAGACCAGTACACAATTTGATCCCCAATTTGTCAGTTTTCTCGAACATGTCGCTTCACTGCTTCGGCGAGGGGCATTTATCGTCATCATCTCTGGGACCTACTGCCTTCATGGCCCAATATAATTGGTCCTCGACTTCCCGTAAATTATTCCAGATAGGATAACTAGTTACATCCAATGGAATGTGTAGACCCATTTCCTGATTTACCAGCAGAGCATCAAGTATTATAGAGTTTTCGAGTGCCAGTTCAGATTCAAAAGCTACTACAACCGGATGCATTTCATTTGACATTTTCGGTTCAATCTGAGTTGTAGAGGTACCGGTTGTGGCATCTGCTGGTGCATGAGGTGATGTTGACTCAGTATCAGAGATAATTTTTTCATGGCAAGAGGCAATGCTTGCTTTTTCAACTGCTACCAGATTTGAAGAACTGATAGGTGAATCTATCTCTCTTTGTGACTTCACAATACTTGCTTTGTCGATGGGTTTTGAGGAGGATTGTTTGCAATCAGTAGACTCTGAAGCTGTTACTCTTTTGGGCAACGATGGTTGCGGGCTCTTTGCTTCCGTCGGCGATTCTTTTGCCATCTTGTCGGAAAGAAATTAAAAAAATAAAATATGAAGAATGTGATTAATATGATCAAATTATTTCCCTGATTGTAGATGGTTTGCCATAATTGAATTCATGTATACACTTTTGCCATCTGCTCGTCAAGAAATCTTTGTTCTACTAAAGCATGCATTCTTAATGTAAAAAAGGATGCAATATAATTGAACTTATCATTTTTGTCATAAAGAAAATAACTAGATGTATATAGCTCTCCTATATTCTAACCTAGTTGAGAGACATTGTAGAAAATAATCTGAAATTAGGTTTACTGATATAATTATTATTGATTTAGATTTACTCTCGTGCCTATTGTTAATATAATCATTTAATGTATCTTTCGATACGAGGGTGATTTATGTCAATGATATAAGAGTAACCTTTACTGCATATGTGTGCGCGTGCGTACACTAGAGGTGGATCCAAGATTTTCATCGGGAGGGACAAAAAAATAGTGAATCGGGTTTAAATAGATAATCGGATTCAAACCCATTAACTATCGAATACTAGGTAATTTCCAATACACTGATTTCTATTTTTCAATACTCTAAATTCTAATTCTAATTACCAATCAGAATTCAAGAAATCTATCTTAATTTTAACGCTAAATTTAATTATAATTACAAATCAGAATTTCAGAGGAGACAAATAAAATTCCAGAGAGGTAAAAGTTAGTTCGGACTTATAGATCTCCATAAAAGTTCAAAATCCAAGAGGTGGTGGGAGGCAGTTGCCCCCTGGCCCTTACTGGGTCTGCTCCTACGTACCAAAAGGTGTGCACCTTTTGGTACACAAGCGCGCACACATGCTCACACACAACATCGCGAGAGATAGATAGATATATAAAGAGAGAGAGACTTGGAATTGAATTTTAGAACTACCAATTTAAATTTTGGAGGTGATAATTAATCTTGGAAAGAAAAATCTTGATCAATCTAGAGCATTAATAAACGGAGGTTTAGGAAATTTTGTTAAAAAGGGTGTTTTTTGTGAAAAAATGAATAGTCTTTAATTGTGCTTTTCTTGGTTCATTGCATTTTTCACGAGTCATATATGAAGAGGTACTAAATCTTTTAGTGCACATATATAATTAGTAATTTGTACTAGTATATATTTTTCAGATATGAACAGTTCTTTGTATGCACATAGTTAATTATCAATCAAGCTCTCAAATAGCATCAAATAAAATTTTGGACTGAATAAAAAGTCAGAAATATTACAGTACCTAATGGCACTTTAAAAGTTGAAACGAATGCACTAATATATATATTTTTATATATCTTATAAAAAACCCAAAAAGATGTTAGAAATATGTCTAGGCAAATCATATTGGTAGAAGAAGATCATTGCCAAGATGTTCGTTCGATCGATCTCTCTCTCGAGAGAGAGAGACCCGCTCACGACTTCACAGTCTCTGCGAAGATTTCAAAGAGAGAGAGAGGGGTACAGAGTTTTAAAAGAATCAGATTACAAAGTAAAGAGATCATACCTTTGTAGAATGGTGGAGAGAGAGCTTAGTTGAGAAATATTATAGCATAGCCCTTAATTTGAAAAGGTGAAAATAAAAAGAGAGGAAGAAGATAATTTCATGGTTGATCAAATAAAATGTAATGTATAATATAGCCATCAAATTAGAAACAAATTTATGTAGAAATAAATTGGAATCTATAAATGTAAATGGTGGTTGCATATTTTCAATGAAACATATATGCATATATCTATGTTTGATTCTTCTTCTTCTATAATTAATTTAACATTATTGAGAATCCAAAATTAATTTTATTCAAGCTAAATAAAACACAACAATTAATAGAACTTTCAAAATCCAAATGCAGAATAATGAAAATGGGAGAATGATCGATATTATAGGAAATGTAGAATATCTAAATGCAGAAAGCAATTAATTCACAGAGTACTATATATAAAATTGGTTGAATGGATGCCAATATTGCTCATCTTATTTCCTCTTCGGTTTAAATTTTGATGCAAGATATAACCGAATTTTTTATTAATATCCAAAAATTAAATAAAATTACCAAAAATGACCATGTCAGAACTGAAATTCGAAAAATACCCATTCCGGAAATTTTTTTTCCGAACTAAGCCTCTAACTTCGGAAAATTTTTTTCCGAAAATTCAATTGAAAAACCGGAAAAATTTTATCCGGATTCTAAGTCCGGAAAATTTTTTTCCGAAATTAGGCCAAATTTTCGGAAAAATTTTTTCCGAACTAAGTTTCCGGAAAAATTTAATCCGGTTTCAGATTGAATTTTCGGAAAAATTTTATCCGGTTTTGTACCGAATTCGATTATAAATACTGAGCTCGCTTTCAATTTAACTCGCAGCTCTCTCGCTCTCTCCGTAAGTTTTTTTTAATTATTTAAATTTATAATTATTTATTTGTTAATTATTTAAAATATTTAAATTAATTAAAATAATTTTAAAAATTTCAGAATAGTGTAGAATAATTTAGAAATTATCAAAATAGTCTAGAAAATTTTAAAATGATTTCGAATTGTTTTAGGAATCTCTTTCATTTTTGGATCTCTTCCGGAGCTCTGAATGTCTGATTGATCCGATTTTCGATTCAGGTTATTTTTATTTTTTTTATTTTAATTTATATTATAATTAATTAGTTCATTTCAAATATTTTTTTTATTTTTTGGAATATTGTCCAAATAATTTTGAATTTTTTAGAATATTCCAAAATGGTTTAGAATAATTTATAAAATTTCAAATTTTTTTAGAATATTGCTAAATTAATTTAAAAAAATTCAAAATGGTGTAGAATAATTTAGAAATTATCAAAATGGTATAGAAAAATTTTGAAAATTTTAAAATGATTTAGAATTGTTTCAGGAACCTCTTTCATTTTTGGATCCCTTCTGGAGCTATGACTGTCTGATTGATCCGATCTTCGATTCAGGTTGATTTTTTTTTTAAAATTTATATTATAATTAATTAGATCATTCCAAATATTTTTTTATTTTTTGGAATATTGTCCAAATAATTTAGAATTTTTTATCATATTCCAAAATGGTTTAGAATAATATATAAAATTCCCAAAAAAATTAGAATTTTTTTCTATTAATTTAAAAAATTCCAAAATGATGTAGAATAATTTAGGAATATTAGAAATGGTATTGAATAATTTAGAAAATTATGAAATGGTTATGAAATAATTTTGAGAGGTCCGGACAATTTGTAATTACTTATATGTTGTTCTTTTTTAAATTGCCAGACCAATCGAACTGAAAATGACAACTATTTATGTGAAGATTTTTAATGGAGGAGAAATCAAATACAATAATGACGGGGTCTTTTATAGTACCCGAGCTAAATACTCATTACCGCTAACCGTCAACCACAGCTTTGATTATCTTCGGAATGAGATTTATAAATTTGTTGGGTATAATGCTAGTCAAGCAAATCTAGAAATCCAAGCCAGGTTTAATATGTCTACCGATGGGGGACGTGACCATCAATTAGTACCGGTAATGGACCAACAATCGTTCGAAATGGTTTTAGAAATTGTGTCGTCTTTTGCACAAAGGTTACCGGTTCTGGAGTTGTATGTAGAATTGGAACCGAACCATACCAGACAGATTCCTGAACCTCGATCCCGACCCAGTACCAGTCAGAATCATGTGGATCCCAACCCAATACCAGTTAGATCCCGCCTTAGTACCGGTCGGCACTCTATGGATGTACAGAGACCCCGACTCAGTATCGGTAGCAACTCTGTGGATCTACCAGTTAGACCTCTACCCAGTACCGGTCGGAACTCTGTGGATCTACCAAGCACATCACGACCCAGTACCAGTCGGGCCCGTAGACAGCTACGTGATTATTCGCATGCCCCTGTTGATGCAATTGATTCTGACAGTTTGGAGAGTGGAGATGAGAGGCTCTCAGGTGAGTCATCGGGTTCCGACGATGATATTGAACCGCTCAGCCAGCCACAATCACGGTCCCGTGAAGCACAGTACCCGATAACTGGTCGGGAAAATATGACACATCCGGTTGATAGTTTCAATGACATATCCGGGTTTAGGCCTGCGGATGTCGATTTTTTCGGCAGGTCAAACAAAACATTCGATAATCCATTGGCTAGGGGTGTAGTATATCAGTCGAAAACAGCTCTAAGGATAGCAATCAATGAGTTCCATCTCGATAATAATTGTGAGTGCAAGGTTCTTAGAAGCGAACCTAGACGTTACGAGGTGGTGTGCAGAGATAAGTTTTGTAAATTTAAGGTATGCGCGAAGCAGAACGGTCTTTCAGAATCTTGGATTATTACCAAACAAGCACTTCCCCATACGTGCACAGTATCGGCAACACGTACTGATCACTGTCAGCTTACGGCAGAGATGGTTGCCCTTGCGATTGATAAGACCATTAGAAGGGATGTGTGCTCTTCTATAAATCATATCCGAGATCTCGTCATGCAGAGATATGATAAGGTAACTCCCAAGTACAACAAATTATGGAGAGGCCGTGAGCTTGCTATTGCAAATCTGTTTGGGAGTTGGGAGAGCTCGTACAACCTGCTTATTCCACTATTGGAAGCCATCCAAAGAAACAATCCAGGAACTAAGTATTGTGTGACCTCGACCCCGACTGACAAAGAAACCGAGAGGCATTTCCATAGAGCGGCATGGGCATTTGGAGCGTGTATTGCAGCGATACCGTTCCTGAGACCAGTGATTAGTATCGATGCAAATGGACAGGATGGAAATGGACTGATCAAAAAAGGAAGGAGACTGATCAAAAAAGGAAGGAGAAGGCACGACCGCATACCGATGGAAATGGACAGGATGCGTGGTCGGAGACTCGGACATCAGCCTCATCGTGAGACAATTGATCGGAATGCAGCAGGTACAATTGATCGGAATGCAGCAGGTAAAATTATAAATGCTTGTTTTAATTAAATTCACGATTTAATACATGATCCAATTGCAATGTAGAGGAGGCAGCAAGACAGGCGCAAGAAGTGGCAGAGCACTCAGCAAGAAGAAGTACAACCTCCTGGCGCACCATCGGACTGAAGAATGTTTTTGTGAAGAATGTTTTTGTGCCATGTGCCAACTCTCCAATCCCACGCAATGCCTGTACACATGGTCGAAATATAAGAAATGATATGTAATAAGTGTTTTATAAATTCCAGAGTTAGAAATATTTACATTTCGAACAAATGTCGATCCGCTGGGAACGTATCCGGACTTCGAATGCTCGTCTCTATGAACCGGAATATTGCGATCCATTCCGAACACGTGCTGACCAAACATGAAGACAGATGCCATGCCATTCTTCTGGTACCATGTTCGATATTTTACAATGTCACTCGGATCCCACGGATGTCCTACCTCGTGCACATGCTGTGCATATTGTGTCGCATGGGTCACATGTCGGCGGTGCACGTCCGCCCAGTTCGCATTCCTCTTTGAGCCCCATTTCAACCTGTTTACAATATTAGTAAAATAAATAAGTACATAAGTACACAAAAATAAATAAACCACATAAATAGTGCGAATATTACTTGTGTAGCTCTTCGTGATCGTCCTTATCCAAGGGAGGGGGCGGTGGCGCAATTTCTTGCCATCTTCCAAATTGTCGCATGCACCGATCAGGATTGTGATGCTCCACAATCCAATAAAAAATAAGAGGACCGCGGTACAAGTAGTACGGCTGAAAAATATAGTTGAAATGTTATACCGAATTTATAATTATGATGACATAAATAGGAGAAAGTATGCGAATTTATTACAATATACCTGGTCCGCCCGAGTTCTTCTCGAAAGATTGTGGTAAACATGCGCGTACGGCTGCCAGTCCACCATGTTATCCGTCAATAGCTGAATTTGATCACGGGGGATACCTGGACCGGTGGGTTTTGAATGCGACGAGCTCTCCCACTCATGTGGGCCTTTCCATAGCTCACCATAAGCTGGGCAAGTATCTTCTGTTTCCCTGCCCCATGTCGGTTGAGATCTCGGAAATAACGGCCGGTGAACTTGAAATCGGCTCCACGACCAGTGCTGCAGAAGCATCGTGGGACCATGCATAGAGTGGCAGCTAGGATTACATGCGAGGCATAGATTTCGATATAAATAGGCGAGAACAGCTCCGCCCCAGTTGTAATTCCTCGGATCGTCTAAATTGTCCACCATGTTGAGATACCACAACGGTATCCCGTCCCCGCTACTGTCGGCAAACATGGTATTCCCTAACATGTCAAGGATAAATGCACGGACATACCTGATCACCAAATATTAAAATGTGAGCACATTATTGAAAATGCAAAATACGAATAGGGTTTTAAATAGAAAAAAATACTAACCATTTCTTTTCTATCTCGCTCGCACCGGTGGGCAGTATTCTGAAGCGCTCACGGAGCGCTTTTTTTGCCAAAAGCATGTCGGACGTTCTCGCATCCTTTCCCATCTTTTTCATGAACCCCTTGATTTCATTATCTTTGATGCCTAGCAGCTCATACAGTCGGCCATGAATACTCGCCGCGTCTGTAATTCCCGTTACAGGCTCCCCCGAAATAGGTAAACCCCACAAACAGCTCACATCCTCCAACGTTACTGTAATTTTTTTTGACATGTCAGTAAGAAACTAAAAAACAAATTTATTTGAATTAGTTAATACCTGTCATCTCTCCGAAAGGAAGATGAAAGGTGTGCGTCTCCGGACGCCACCGCTCAACAAGTGCATGAATAAGAGCAGCATCGAGGGCAATATCAGGCATTGTCGCGAGCTGATATAAGCCCATTCGAATTAATACCGGTGCATAGTCCTTGTGATACTCGCATTTGTGTCGATAGTGTCTCACCGTTAAAATTTCTTTGCTCTAAATTAGAGAAAAAAATTAATTACAATATAATTTGATTACTAACCGAGTTATGAAAAACAAAATAAGTAAATATTTACCTCCTTCGACGCCTGAGATACCCTATGATTGCCGTGAGCTATCCACAACAAAGGGCTAAATGTATGCTTCAGTACTAAGTCTGCCATACTACAAAATTCGAACAATATTCTAAATTATCTTTAATTTTTCTAAATTATTCTAGACCATTCTGCTATTTTCTAAATAATACTGGACCATTCTGATATTTTCTAAGTTACTCTGAACTATTTTGGTATTTTCTAAAATATTCAGGGTCATTTTGGAAGGTTCTGACAAATTCTAAATTATTCGGACAATATTCTAAATTATTTAAAATAAACTAATTAATTGTATTATAAATTAAAATTATAATAAAAAAAGTTAAAAAAAACCTCAATCGAAGAGCCGAGTGATCAGACAGTCAGAGCTCCGAAAGGGATCCGAGAAAAAAAGAGGTTCCTGAAAAAATTCTAAATCATTTCAGACTATTCTGGACTATTCTGGTATTTTCTAAGTTATTCTGGACTATTCTGGTATTTTCTAAACTATTCTGGACTATTCTGGTATTTTTTAAACTATTCTGGACTATTCTGGTATTTTTTAAACTATTCTGGACTATTCTGGTATTTTCTAAACTATTCTGGACTATTCTGTAATTTTCTAAACTATTCTGGACTATTCTGTAATTTTTCAAACTATTCTGGACTATTCTGGTATTTTTTAAACTATTCTGGACTATTCTGGTATTTTCTAAACTATTCTGGACTATTCTGGTATTTTCTAAACTATTCTGGACTATTCTGGTATTTTCTAAACTATTCTGGACTATTCTGGTATTTTCTAAACTATTCTGGACTATTCTGTAATTTTCTAAAATATTCTGGACTATTCTGGTATTTTCTAAACTATTCTGGACTATTCTGTAATTTTCTAAAATATTCTGGACTATTCTGGTATTTTTTAAACTATTCTGGACTATTCTGGTATTTTTTAAACTATTCTGGACTATTCTGGTATTTTCTAAACTATTCTGGACTATTCTGGTATTTTCTAAACTATTCTGGACTATTCTGGTATTTTTTAAACTATTCTGGACTATTCTGGTATTTTCTAAACTATTTTGGACTATTCTGTAATTTTTTAAATTATTCTGGACTATTCTGATATTTTTTAAACTATTCTGGACCATTCTATAAATTTTAAATTATTCTGGACTATTCTACAAATTTTAAACTATTTAAACTAAATAATTAAATAATATAAAAAAAAAAAAAAAAAAAGTTACCTCGGGCCGGCTGCGGGCTGCTGCGCTGGGAGGGAGGAGAGGCACCGAAATAGGCTGGGCTGGGTCGGATTTTATAGGGCTGAGTTCGGATAAAATTTTTCCGAACTTAGAGTTCGGAAAAAAATTTTCCGGAATTGGAAGCTTAGTTCGGAAAAAAATTTTCCGGAAATAGAGAGCTAAGTTCGGAAAAAATTTTTCCGAAGTTAGAGGCTTAGTTCGGAAATTTTTTTTCCGGAATGGGTATTTTTCGAATTTCAGATCTGACATGGACATTTTTGATAATTTTATTTAATTTTTGGATATTAATAAAAAATTCGGAGATATAATGCTGTCATATAAAATTGGTTGAATGGATGTTATGATATTAATATTGATTGAATTAATGTTAAGAAAATATGAGTTCGGCTAATGTCATAACATTAGAATTTTAAAAGTTATAACGAGTCAGTTTTTGTGATTTCAAAGTCGATATGAAGCACTCAACATGTTTCCATATTAAAATGTGATTGGAGACCAAATTTACATTTTTTTTTGAATTTTTTTACTATATTTTACTATTTTTTAGAATTTTTGAAAATCATTGTTTTGATATGATAAAAAAATAATAAAAAATTCCGAAAACCAGTGATTTAAAAAAATTCTAAAAAATAGTAAAAAGGTTCCAAAAATTTAAAATTTGGTCTCAAATCACATTTTAATATGAGAACATGTTAGGTAATTCAGATTGATTGTTTGAACTTTGAAATTGTAAAAACTGACTCGTTATAACTTATGCTGAAATTCTAAGTAGATCAGGTAACGCATATATGCATAATATATATTCTAAAAATAAAAAACTTGTTGGATTATTTGCTTAGAGTTGGTGAATTCAGTTACAAATGCTCTGCTACATTTTTAGGGCTTACCTGGAATTTGAGAAGAAGACAATTTAATTATTTTGGAGTATACTTGGTTTGATGAAGCTTGTATATCCATAAAAATTAGCTAGGGATTGAAATTACCAGCATATCTTTTTTCTACCATTTCTGCCCACAGTTTATAGAATAGTATATATATACATATAGGCCCTGAAAATTTACACAATTAAATTATATTTAATTAATAATTAATATTTAATAAATGTACTCTATTGGCAAGACAGCTAATTGTGTGAACCAAAAAACAAGTTCATCAACATAAGGGAAGTTTATTGAAAATAAGAAGTCTATATAAAATATGAAAAAATTATGTCCATATATTTTAACCTATATATAGTCTCAATATATATATGTACAACAAATTGTTAGTTACCTTAAACATGATGTGCCTATGGCTGCACAAGTTCAACAAAATTAATTTTGATTTCTAAATTTTTGTTCTACACATTTTAACATAGGCAACTATCAAGCTTTGAAGTTGCCTCAAATAAATTTTTTGACACTACATTCTTTAATTACCATAGCTATTGGCACTTAAAGATGTTGAAATTGATCACACTCAAAGTATAATTTGTAGAAATATATTGATTTTATGAAAAGATAAAAAAAAATAAAAACTAAAGAAACTTCGAAAATATATGCGTGGAGCGTAAAGTAGATCAAGATTAATGGTTTGAATTATTGCTTTAGAAAATGAGAATGAAGGAAAGAGAAAGGAGAGTAAGAGAGAGATATAGAGACCACACAAACTTGATAGTCACTATTAAAATTTCAAAAGAGAGAAACCACACACATTGAGAGGAATGTAGAAATATAGAAATTGAGAAGAAAAACCAATCACTATGTAGTACATGCTTAGAGAAAGAGAAAAGATGAAATTCTCAATTTGGTTGTGTTGAAGGACATAATACATTAGAGGTAAGGAGAGGGGGGGCAGAGATGTAAATTGAAAACTTGAGAGAAATCCACACGATCCGAATACATAATTTTTTGTGAACATAAATAGTTAGGTGACTTAATTTCCGATTTTTATTGAAAAAAAAAATATAAACAGAGAGAGATCATACCTCGGGAGAAATCATGGTACCGGTGTGTTGAAAGAGCTTAGTTGAGAAAAATTGTACAACCTTTTAAAAAAGAGGGGAAGGAGAATTGTGGTTGATCAAATAAACAATGGTTAGATTTATGTATTTAAGGGAATCATGGTTTGGAGACTAGAAGGTAAAGTTCACAAGGGAATGAATTGAATAAATTGGATTTCCCAAAATGTAAAAAACAAAAGTAATGAAAGGCAATGAATATTATCTTATTTACATTTTTAGAAGATTTTATTTTCTTATAATTTAACAAAATTGAGAGCCCAAATTATATGCTTCCAAGCCCAATATAACCCACTGCAACTAAAAGAAAACACAATTAAATTAGACCCACATTTTATTTTATAGTATAGGTATATATAGGCCCTAACAATTTAACAATTATTTTGAAATTTATTAATAAATTAGTGTATTCTATTGGCAAGATAGCATGTATCATGTATGAACAAAATAAAGCCATCAACAATCCATAAATGTAATTAAAGTAGTAAATATTTATATAATGGTTTAGTTATCTATTTAATTTTGAAAGAAAATCAAAATTGTGCATATATCTAAAAATCTGTCCGTTTTTGTAATTGTATGACATTTTTTTTTTTTTGCACTTTAATTATACTTTTCAACTTATAGTTAGTAATTTTACATACTTATTTGATAATTGGTGCTTTAATCGATTTGGGGTCTCAACTAAAGCAATACAATTTCAAGAACAGAAATATATTCTAAAAATCACATTACTAAGTCGTTATGTGTATTCTAATTAAAAAATATATCAAATTCTCTGCAAAAATAATGTTGAAAATCATTTACAAATTATTATATGGTGTAATTGGTTATTTTAAAAAAATGTATTGATAAAAAATTTGTCATAACTTAAAACAATGCACACTAAATATAATTAGAAGTGAATATGTTATATTAGTTCTAAAATGTAAATTATAAGACAAATGGTAATGTTTTCAATGGACATCGAATCATATTCATTCGCACAAATCTCAACACATATGGAATAGATTGTATCAAATATAATGTGCTAAGTAAGAATAGATGGAATTAAGATGGTTTGAAAGGAAATATGCCATTTTGTTCCTTTTTAACATGAAAAAAATATGTAATTTAGATATTTTTAAGGGAAATTGTATTCAATTCTCTACGAAAAAATAAATGTTCTATTCTCACAATACATTAAAAAAGTGAATCTTGAGTTTACATGAGTCTTTATTTAAAAAAAATAATTAAGAATACGATATTTTGAAGAGAATAAGAAATTTAAAATTTTTGATTGACAAGACAATAACTACAACTTGTTGCTTTTATCTTTTCCAAAATTTTCAAAAATGGAAGAAAATAGAACTTCACAAGGAAAAATAAAAGAATTTTTTGTGATAGATATTGGAATTCATATCACCTAAGGTAACACAATGTTTCTATTTATATCCAGACCGTTCAATCACAATTCGTACGGAGTATTGGATATCAGTTCGGATCTCCTAAAGTAATTCAAAGTTTGAGTTTAAATCCAAAACCGTTTAATTAGAATCCGCACAAAGATATTTGCAAGATATTTATTTGCTTAATTCGCTATTATTATCTCCTTTGCCGAACCTATGAGATCTCTAATTAACCTAGTAACTAGGGTGAAAACGGATCAGATACTATCCGACCGAATCCGAATTTGTATTCGAAAATTAAATATATACCATATAGTAAATATGGTATATATATACCATGAGGAGGGATCCAATTATACTTTTTTGGTGACACACTTTGACACCTACTATTTTTAAAGTCCAAATAGTCGATTTAAACCGTTCAACATGATGGATATATTAAAATGTGCTTGGAGATCAAATTTTACATTTTTTTGAATTTTTTTGCTATTTATTAAGATGGTTACAAAAATCGTTGTTTTCAGACCATTGAAAAACAGCGATTTTGTAACCATCTTAATAAATAGTAAAAAATTAAAAAAAATGTAAAATTTGATCTCCAAGCATATTTTAATGGTGATCATGTTGAACGGTTCGGATCGGCTGTTTGGATTTTAAAATCGCAAAATTGACCTATATAAAAAACGGTGTCATGATGTGTCACCAAAAAAGGTGTAATTGGATCCCTCCTCATATACCATATAGTTTAATATATATTATGAAATATTTATGTGTATATCTACGGATATCTGATATCCGTATGTATTCGTTCAATATTCGATCCGTATTCGTATCTGAAAAAAATAGATACATATATAGTTTGAGTAAAGCTAAGGTGCTCTTAAGCTCACCAAGCTTTCCGTGAGCTTAACTCAAAAACCTATCAATCCGACTTCAAATAACAATTTCAAACCGTTAGATGTTCAATCTATATTAAAATGTGCTTGGAGACCAAATTTTACATTTTTTTGGAATTTTTTTACTATTTATTAAGCCGATTTGAAAACCGCTGTTTTTATTAAAAATCTGCACCATTAGAAAACAGCGGTTTTCAAACCGGCTTAATAAATAGTAAAAAAATTCCAAAAAATGTAAAATTTGTTCTCCAAGCACATTTTAATATAGATTGAACATCTAATGGTTTGGAAATGTCGTTTGAAGTCGGATTGATAAGTTTTTGAGTTAAGCTCACGGAAAACTTGGTGAGCTTAAGAGCACCTTAGCTCTACTCATATAGTTTTATCACTATACGATCCGTTTTTATCTCTACTACTGGTAATGGCGAACTGAACGACGAATTATTCGATTGACCAAACTTTAACCGAATAATTCGCGAATTTTACGATTTTTTTTGCAAATTTTACAACTTATTTGCGAATTTTTTGTTTTTTTCCTTGTGGGACATGAGATCTTCGGTCCGGATAATTTCGAATCATTACCGAATTATATAAAAATTATTTTCGAATCCGAATTATTAATTTGTAACTGTGGTGTGCTAAGTAACAATGTAAAATGGTTATAATTGGGATCATCGCCAAAATGTAATTCTTATTTCTATAATAAATCCAGAAACAAAAAATAGCAACAACAAGTCGTCTCCCTCATCTCTCTCTCTCTTTCTTCCATCGCCCGACCTCAAAACCTAGTCTTCTCTCTCGCTCCCTCTCTCTCTCTCTCACGCCGCCTTTCCGTGCGCCTTCCTTTATCTCTGGGTACGTCTTTGTTTCTCTCGATTGGAAGCTTATTTAAATTTTGATCTTTTTAACGAAGTTTGTACAGATGAGTAGTCTGATCTCACAATTGGCTGTGTTATTTTCGATGAATTCTCACTAATTGAAACGAAATTCAAGTACTTCGCTCCTTCAATCAAGTACCGTAGAAGGTAGAACCAATGACTCCGCCTGATTCCAATTCTAGAAATGGATTTGAATTTTTCTGGCAATTCTTTTGAAATATATTTGCAATTGGAATCCAATGTTGCTTCTAGTACAAACTATTGATACTAACTCACATCATACTAAGATCTGATAATACTGTTCAGTACATATCATGTAAAACTCAGTAGAATTCTTAAGTTCCAAATTTACCCCTCTTTTCCCTAATTTTAATTGGGGTTTTGTTTTCGCTGGATGCAGTTTGTTATGTTTTATAGAGTGCTTGACAATTATAACACGGGAAATTTCCCATGAACCCTGTAAAAAATTCAGAATTGCTATGCATTCTGCACAGTGATATATGTGATGTCAAGCCTACACATAATTTCTATGTATGCATCATTGTCCCCGTTTTCTTCAAGGGATGCCAAAAATACCCTCCTTGACACCTTATATTTAGAGAAATGA
This sequence comes from Carex kokanica, assembly GCA_025461125.1. Lineage (NCBI taxonomy): Eukaryota > Viridiplantae > Streptophyta > Magnoliopsida > Poales > Cyperaceae > Carex > Carex kokanica. The sequence continues at coordinate 2,436,736 of JAJGRX010000435.1, forward strand.
GGCAAAAAGAGGGAATTTTTGGGGGGCATGAGAGATGTTTTGATTCTTTGTGGAAACAAGTATGAAATTATTTCTACTATTGTTATATGATTGGGTCAATTAATGAGCAGGTTGCATAAAAAGTAAAATGGGAGTGTATTTGAGTACCCCAAAGACTGACAAGGCGTCAGAGGATGGAGAGAACAATAGGCTTAGATTCGGTTTATCATCCATGCAAGGCTGGAGGTCTACTATGGAAGATGCGGTTAGTTTTTTCTTTTAGTTGAATTAATATATTGATTTCATCTTTCGTTTTCACTTTTGACGCTCTAAATCAAGCATTGAAGTTTTTTCAGTCTGTAAATGTGGCCAGTTGAGACATCTTTTCAATGATTAAATGTAAATAATTACCCAAATAGATCCAAAAGCAACTCAAATTTACTTGAATAAAACCAAAAGCAATTAGCCTTGCCTTCTCTTTCAACATTTAGCAGCACAATAATGATTTATTACTTGTTGACTATTGATTTTTTCATCTTTAGCACACGGCTCTGTTGGATCTTGACAAAGGAACATGCTTCTTTGGTGTATTTGATGGCCATGGAGGTTTGTGTTCGCACATTAGTTGATTCAAATTTCTTTTACTGTGATGCAATTTTAATTGTTTTAGAAGTTGCTACTTTATTGAATCTAGGAACATGGTACTTCAACAATTCCTTAATAAAATGTATAAAATCATAAAATATTATTAATACAACTGAATATTGTTCTATTATTTTAGGTAAAGCTGTAGCTAAGTTTTGTGCAAAATACTTGCATGCTGAGACATTGAAGAATGATGCTGTCACTGGTGACATGGTTGAGTCATTAAGAAAATCCTTTTTCAGGTATTTTGATGTTGGATTGTTTTACTAATTGTACCGAAACTTACAGTCACCAATTTGTTTTCCTTGCTACTAGTACCCTAAATTTTTTTGGGTTTGTTGCAAATTAAAAAAAAATAGTATTGTATAATATCGGTACAACTTGCAAATACCGTTACTAAATTGGAAACCGAGTGACCAAAGTTTACTGTTTTGTTTGCTATATCTTTGGGTTGATCATCAATTGTGAATTCATTGATATGTTTGTTGATATATATAGTAGTGATGCTTAATAGCATACCATAAAGTTGTCTGATTTTTAAATAATAAACAGAGAGATTGCAATCAGGTGGTATCTTAATAACAATAACTGATATTTCTCGTTAATAACCAATGTGCTGTTCCAAAAAACTTTCTTTGGTTGACTTGGTATGTGATGTGTGATGAGATGATGTATAAATGGGTGAATTGATAGGATGGATGAGATGATGCAAGGGCAAAGGGGTTGGAGAGAGATTGCTCTTCTAGGAGATAAGATGCATAAATTGAGTGGAATGATCGAGACTTGGATTTATTCCCCAAGAGGTGGTGATTCTCATAACCGTGTCGATGATTGGGCTTTTGAGGAGGTACTTCTTTGACACAAGTAATTGAGCAATTAAAAAAAGTTCATTTTTTGTTATTTGCCTTTTTTTCTTAGAGGAATTCATTTTAGAATTCAGATCAACATAGCATGAACCAATTTTTTTTTCCATAACACCAAATAAATAAAAAGAAATTTCCATCCATACCATCTTTTTCAGCAAATTCCGATTTATACCAGGACACGGTTGAAATATACAATATCAGCAGTCCTGATATAAATCAAAATTTGCTAAAAAAGATGGTATGGATGGAATTTTTATTGTTGCTAATGATGAAAAAATCAGCAGCATGAAACTGCCACTACCAGAATTTATTTAGTTGAGGGCCTTTGTTGCAGACAAAAATAAAATTAACATCCAATTTCCGTCTTTTTTTGTAAGTTTTGTTTTTATTATGTAATAGGTTAGTAGTACATGAAGCATGCAATGTAAAACTAATGCATGACTTGTGTACTTTTTCCAGGGACCACACTCTGACTACCCAGGCCCCACTGAAGGGAGCACAGCTTGTGTGGCTGTTATAAGAGAGAACAAACTTTTTGTCAGTAATGCAGGAGACTCTCGTTGTGTCCTCTCAAGAAACAGACAGGTATAGTCCTAGCATCCTAATTTCTTGGTACTAATAATTCCTTAGCAGCATAGAAATAGTGGTTGATAGCATAGTATATTAATAGTGTATTACCAATACTGGTTTATCTGGTTCAGGTTATGACTAGACAACCAGTATATCTATAGTACGACTCTTTGAATGAGGCTATGGTACTATGCATAACGCATAATGGTCCGTACTATGGAACAATATCTCCATTTTCAAAGTCCAAATAGTCGATATGAACCGTTCAACATGATCTCCATATCAAAATGTACTTGTAGATCAAATTTTACATTTTTTAGAATTTTTTTACTATTTTTTAGATATGTAGAAAAATCACTTTATCTAAAAATTCTAGACCATTCAAAAGTAATGATTTTCTACCTATCTAAAAAAATAGTAAAACAATTTAAAAAATATATATAAAATTTAGTCTGCAACTACATTTTCATATGGAGATCCCGTGAACGGTTCAGATTGACTATTTGGAATCTGGAAATAAATATATTGATCTGTAGTGTGGACCAATCTGTGCTATGCATACTACCATAGCCTCACTCCAACTCTTATCTAGTGTGTTTTCCTGTAATTTGTTATTATATATATATGTTTTAGGCAATTGATATGTCGAAGGATCACAAGCCAGACCTTGCATTGGAGAGAGAAAGGATTCTAGAAGCTGGTGGTTTTGTGCATGTCGGTCGAGTTAATGGCACTCTAAGTCTTGCAAGAGCCATCGGTATGGTACCGTTTCCTAATAAATCAGTTCTCCTAGGTTACTATGTACATAGAATTTGATTGGTAGATACAATTATTTTTCTCTTGTTGTTTATTCTGACTTGAGTTGATGTTTGAGGATTCCCGGCCTCTTGCTATACTACAAAATGAAACTAAACTGTAATTGTTCTGTGAACTATTGAGTCCTGGTACAAGCTACCTGCAATGCATATTAGAAGTGGAGAAATGACCAATTTGCCCTTGGAAACCGACCAATTTGAAGCAGGGTTCTCAATAGCTAGCTATAGCTTTTTTTGACCTTCAAAGCTATAGCACTATCAGCTGTTTTCTATGCTATAGCGTTTTTTTAGACTTTCCGCGATGATGCGATAAACGCTGATTAGAACCTTTATTAGAAGACTTGACATTTCTCTGAAACATGCTACATATTTTTATTTTTCTTAATAAAGGGCAAAATGGGTGCTTTATAAATTTAAAATAAGTTTTAATAGAAAAGACAATAAAATGGTTATATATGTGAGTTATGGAAATTTAGAAGGGTAAATATGATATTATGAATTTTAGAGGGGGAAATACTTACTTTTGAAAATTTTGAGGGGTATACATGAAATTCCCCCTTTTTATAATTAAAGCGTTGCCAATAATGATTTTATTTTGTTTCAGGTGATATGGAATTTAAGCATAACAAGTTCTTGCCAGCTGAGAAGCAGATTGTGACATGTAATCCTGATGTTAATGTGGTAGGTATTACATTATACTGTTTTAACTGTGTATTAGTCTGGTCTGGTAACAGTACCTCAAAACTTTAATATGGCGAAAATTGCTGTCTTTGAATGGTAAGTATTACAGTCTACAGTTTTACTATTTCTTAGATAGGTAGAATCTTCTGAAGTAATTGATTTTCTATCTATCTAAAATAATAGTAAAAAAAGTTCTTAAAAAATATGGAATTTGGTCTCCAAACACATTTTAATATGGCGATCATATTGAACTGTTTGGATCGACTCTTTGGACTTTGAAAACATAGATATGGACATTTAGTAAAACATGACATTTACTTCATGTTACATTTCTACAGTTTTAACTGTGTATTAGTCTGGTCTGGTAACAGTACCTTACACACTGGAGTGACTGAATTCTTAATTTTTTTTAAGTTTTTTTTTTCTTCATTTTTCTAAATTAGATGTAGTATATGAAATAGAAGGTCAATGCAAACTAAATTTGTTAGTATTTTCTAAATTGCATTTATTTTGCTAGATTGACATTACTGATGAAGATGAGTTCCTTATCCTGGCATGTGATGGAATCTGGTAACATCTCTTTTCTTGAAACTTGAGGTCTTCTTATTTTTAAACTTATTTTTAAACCAGTTCCTTAAATCAGGTCTGGTAAGAGTATAATTGCATGAGGATTTAATGCTTCAATTGTGAATTAAACTATTACATGCAACTTGTAGGGATTGTATGACGAGTCAGCAGCTGGTGGATTTCATTCATGAGCAACTTAAAACTGTAAGCTCTCTCTGTCTTTTTTTTTTTTTTTTTTGGACAATGTTGGCAGTGGCTGGCAATCAATCTCTCTTTGAAATGTCTCTCTCTATCTCTCTCCTTCCTCTCTCTCTCTCTCTATATTCTCTCTCATCCTGGGTGTGGCAATGGGAGTTCCCTTTCATCTAAATAAAATTTTGTTGGGGTTTTGGTTTAATCTAGGAGATTGCATTTTGTTTTCTTTTTTTTAGTGAGGCTATTGGTCTGTACTGTGCATAGCGCATATTGGTCTGTACTATGGATCAATATCTCTGTGTTCAAGGCCCAAACAGTTGATCTGAACCGTTCAACATGATCTCCATATGGAGATGTATCTGCAGACTAATTTTTATATTTTTTTAGAACTGTTTTTTTAGAGGTAGAAAATCACTACTTGAATGGTCAATCAAGTGATTTTCTAACTATCTAATCTACAAGTACATTTTTCATATGTAGATCATGTTGAACGGTTCAGATTGACTGTTTGGACTTTAAAAATGAAGATACTGATCCATAGTACAGACTAATATCTGCTATCCATAGTACCATAATATTTCATTGTTTTGGACGTCTAAATTCTTATAATAGTTCCGGATGGGTCTCTAGTCGGGTCAGCTATTTCTCTAATTAGAAAAGGCAAGCTCCTGTTTTAGTGCCTTCATGCACTACCATTGTACAACCTAATTTTGCAATTTAAAAAAGGCAAGCTCCTGTTACAGAAACAATAAAAAGTGCATAAAAAAAATTCCTTTTATGAAGGCCTAGCTAATTTTGCAATTTAAAATGCAGGAGACCTGCTTGTCTGGAATTTGTGAGAAGGTAATGGACCACTGTCTGGCCCCACCATCATCGGTGCATGGCGAAGGATGTGATAACATGACCATGATTCTGGTTCAGTTCAAGAAACCCGACCAATCACCCACTGCCACCTCATCCTCTTAAGTGTTTCGCCATGGAAATACCTGACTACACACTAACCCTTGCGTTCACACAATTTAATATCTCTGGTTTGGGTGTAAATAGAATTTGTTGGTACATTTATACCTTTTGGTTCATGGCTATGAATTTAGACGGTAATCTTGTTAATTTTTTTTTTTTTGTGCCTTTTGGAATTGTAAGAGCTTTATAAAATGCCCGTACCTGGCTGTCTCACGGTCTGAATTCTCGTGCTGTCGGATTTAAATGATGTCAAATGGGATTTTTCATGGTTTTTTCTTTCTTTTGAAAATGTGGTTTTATAGTTTCCTCAATGTGCTTATCGTCTAGGTGTTGGAATTCAATAAATTAACGACGCAATCCCACAACCATACAAGGTATTAAAACAATAAAATGTTCATGATGGAAGCACAAGTTTTGAGCCCATGGGCTAAAGGTGATCTTAAAAGACACAAGCCCAAGCAAAAACTGTTTCAGAATTACTTCATAATTTGAAAAGCAGATATTCTTACAAGAGTTGAGGTTATGTACTTTGCAAAACGCACATTGATCAGTGCTATAGATCCATATCTTCAGTGGTTTTAAAGTCCAACAATCGATTCAAACCATTCAACATATTGCGCATATGAAAATGTACTTAAAATGTACTTAAAAGTAGAAAATCACTTAATTTAAAAATTCTCAACCAAAACTAGTAAAAATATTCTAAAAAAAAAAATGTAAAATCCAATCTCCAACTACATTTTCATATAGAGATCATGTTGAGCAATTGGAATCCATGGTTTGAACTTCAAAAACATAAATATGAATCCATAAGACAGGACCATAGTCTCACTCTTCTTACAATTCGTTTTTGGCAATATTAACAGAAAGTAACAAACACTGTTAAACTTGATATTGAACATACTTCTGATAATTTGTTGTGAGTGTATCAAAAGTTGACATCTCAAAGAAAATGAAGAATCAACAGTTCTATCAAGTTTAAACTCAAAAACCACTACTAAAAGTAAACTATTTTTATTAGCATAATAGCATTCGTTTGATTCTGCATAGAAGACATGCACTTCACATTTGACAAAATTGGTAGATATACAAACATCTACCTAACTAACAGTGCATTAGAAAGGTTCCTTAATTAGTTTAGAAACTCTAATAATCAAACCTCCATTTCTTGAGCTTTTGATTTTGCTTTCTTTACCCTTTTCTTTCTCTCTCTCCTTTTCCCTTTAAATGCACTTTTAATTTGTTCTTGCCCTGGTGGTTGCGTTTCCAGTAATCGCAGGTGTATGGTTTCAAAAGGATCCTTTATGAAAGAAGGGTCATTTAGTACTGCTTGCATTTTAGCCGCTTCTCTTTGTCTAAAAATAAAGGGACAAAAAAAAATTGTCAGCTAATATTTATAATAGGAGTGAGGCTATGGTACTATGCACAGTGCATATTGGTCCGTACTATGAATCAATATCTCTATTTTCAAAGTCTAAACAATCCATTTGAACCGTTCAACATGATCTCCATGTGAAAGTACAAAAAGTACTTGTAGGTCAAATTTTACATTTTTTTTACAATTTTTTTTTTGTTTGAGATCATTAAAAAATAGTGATATTCTACCTATCTAAAAAAAATATGAAGATCATGATGAATGGTTCAGATTGATTGTTTGAATTTCAAAATAAAGATATTGATCCATAGTACGGACCAATCCGTGGTATGCATAGTACCATAGCCACATATTATAAAATACTTTTTGATTGTTTGTTCAATGAGTTGGCAATATCAGATCAATCTTTTACACCAGCCTGAACTGTTGGATTCAAACCCGATCCAATGCACATTTACCAGTAACCCAACAAACCCAAGTTCAAGCAATCCATAACCTGCTAAAATAGATTTAGCAATCACTTTTGCTAGAAAAAAAATTAAATGACTGGATTAAAAAACCTAACATACTAAACCCAAATTGACATAATTAAAACACTGAAACTGTAACATGATGGATAAAGCATTCAGAAGAAAGAAAAAAGGTTGAAAAGAACATACACTAAGCTTTGTCTAGACTTGCAATTGATCTTCTCTTCTTTGATTACGCCTGTTTCTTTTGTTTTTGCTAAGGTTTCCAAGTCAGGAAGAAACTCAGCAAGAGCTGAGAGATTGTACGCCTTCATTTTTTTTTGCCGGCTCCTCAATTTCTTTGTCTGCACAAAAGAAAAATAAAAGACAAATATATCAGCTTTAATGGCTTAAATTGACAACTTAGAGAATGTTTCAAGAGCGAAGATATTAGAGAATAACTTGTTCGCTCAATCAGACCATTCTTTTATAGATCACCTTTCCAAGCTGTACATTAAATCTAATGTATTCTAATCCTTATAATCTAGCCTGTAATTTAGGAAGTAAATCATATCTCAAATTATATTCTCAACCAAAACTACTAAATATACAATATTGACATCAGATCAGAATATTGTGAGGGATTTTACCATACACTTGGGACTGCATCTTAGTATTTCCCGTACCAGTATATAACATCTGATATCAAGGTATAGGTACAAGTAGGTGTCTAGGCGTTCTATTGGAAGAAAAACATAATATTTTAGGAGTAGGGTTAAAATGCCCATTAGTTTAACCCAATCATGATTCACATTCTTATCTCTATTTTCAAAGTCTAAACAGTCGATCCGAACTGCTCAACATAATCTCCATATTAAAATGTGCTTGGAAATTTTTACTATTTTTTAGATAGGTAGAAAATCACTGTTTTTCAGAAGATTCTAGACCATCCAAAAACAGTGATTTTGTACGTATCTAAAAAAATAGTAAAATAATTCCAAAAAAAATATTAAATTTGGTCTCCAAGAACATTTTAATATGAAGACATGTTGAGCGGTTCGGATAACTGTTTGGACTTTAAAAACAGAGATAAGAATGTGAGTCATGACTGAAACACAGAAATAATGGGGCATTTTAACCCTACTCAAATATTAGCCTCAATTAAAACATCAAAAAGCTAAACAACATCAGCCCTAGAAAAGAAAAAAAAAATATTGCAGATCTATTCTGTCCAAAGTGGCACAACACTAAAATAGCGCTAACAATTAAATACAAAAATCAATCAGATGTAAATATCATTTACCTTGGTCTCCTTTTTCACTATAGCATCTTGCACTTCTGAAAATTGAAAAGAAAGAACACAGGTTCATTGACAGCAACTTTTATATATATCAATCAATCAATGAACAAAGGGAGAGACAATTAAAAAGAGTAAATTGTAGAGAAAGTACTGTTATAGAAGCCCAATTTCTTCTCGACTTTGCGCTTGAAGCTGCTCTTTGAATCTTTACTTTTTGATTCAGATCTAAAAAAAATCATTTTTAACAGTTAAACAAACAAAATGCTAAGCATGTCAAAGGTATTTGCTTAATTTAGCAAGAAAATTTATATCTCAACAAAATAGAAGTACCTCACACCAGTTAATCCCATTGATTCAAATCCTCTTCAAAGAAGCAACACAATTCCTGAAAAATAAAATAAAATTGGAGACTTTTTAAATTGAGAATCCAATTTGACTATCTAATTATCTCTTTCTACCACCTATCTAAAATACAAATCAGTTGCAAGATTATTATTCTGACACAATTTACCTTAATAATCTCAAAGATAATCTTCACATAACTATCTAAATTAAAATTATATACCCACCACTGGGAATTTACAACACAATCACATACAATATCTCAACATGTATGAAGCAAATAGTTGGTATATATCTTTGCATCAAGATCTTATACAACTCTCAACTTAAACGCAATTTCGAAAGAAAATTAGTAAGACGACAAGCAATATTTGGTGCTAATTTTGGAGAAAATAACATTATTTGAAAATGCAGTAAACACCGACAACACATTTTATCAGACAAACAACTTCTTACCAGTTAACACCGCAATTCAATTTGACTATCCAATTTTCTCTTTCTACCACCTATCTATAATACAAATCAGTTGCAAGATTAATTATTCTGACACAATTCACCTTTTGAATCTCATAGATAATTTTCACATAACTATCTAAACTAAAATTATATACCCACCACTGGGAATTTACCACACAATCACATACAATATTACAACATCTATGAAGCAAATGGTGGGTATATATATCTTTGCATCAAGATCTTATACAACTCTCAACTGAAACGCAATTTCTTAAATAAGATTAGTAAGACGACCCGCAATATTTCATGCTAATTTTGGAGAATATCTGAAAAAAAAATGCATCATTATCAGAGAAACAACATCCTCTTACCAGTAAAAGCGCACAGTCGGGCAAGGTTGATCGAGATTCGGGTTCGGGTCGGAGTGAGATTAAGGATCGGAATCGATTAAATGAGTTTCTCTTTCTGGATCGAGTAGAGAGAGAGATGAAAGCGGTGATGGTGGCGGCGATATCTCTTCTTCTTCTTGTTGGTTATTTTCGCACAGCGGAGAGGGAGGAGAGAGGAATTCAGGTTTTTTATATGAGTTTGAATCCGGATCGTTCGTTATAAATAGGCACGAATCTTACAGCCTAACCGTAAATTTTCGTGTTGGTCTGGAATCTGGATTGATCACGATTCTGATCGGATGGTTCAGAATGAGTTGGAGATTAGACCGGTGTAGTCTGTTGTGTAGTGTAACGTTAAAAAAATAAAAGATCAGACTGATGGGTCCAGTGTATGAGGTAACACAAATTTTGAGTATAGATCTGGGTCGGATAAAATGCACAATTCCCTTTAATATTCGTGTCAAAGGAGATTGGACGGTGTAGATATAAAATCAAAATTTGAGAAACCTTAGGTGATAGGACTTCTTGATTGGGTCAAGCTCGTCTATGCGTGAAAACTGATCGGATCTTGATCGGATTGTATATATATGTATTTATTTCTACTATTATTTTTGTTGAATAAATGGAGATATGTATTTATTTCTACTATTATTCTTGTGTACACAAATTTGGTTTTTATTAGAATGTTTATCTTAAAAAAAATGACTTAATTTCCGTTTGAAATTCTATAGAAAATGATAAAATTTTCAGGATAAAATTCTATACAAAACACAATATAATATCAGTTCAAAAATAATAAATAATAAAAAGCTTAGTTTTTATTAGATTAATACCTCTTAATTAGCAGTTAGCAGCAACTAATTAATTATTGAAACTAAAAATAACTCTGATGGCTCTACCACTAGAGCATATATCGACTAATAATTTGATTCTCCTATTTACTTCTTTTTCTGTCATTGTTTCTTTCTTTCAATATTATTACCAAACATTGTATAGGCGGCTGTAGTTCCTTTTATTCTTAGAGCTCTGTGATCTATATATATAATAGATAGCAAAGCAATGATGTAAAACACAAGTTTAAAATGAAATACAATAAGGGAGGGAGGATTGAGGGAGTGTGGTGTTAGAATTTCTGTGATTGCTTGATTTCAACAACTATAATGTGTCAACTTATATTTTGTATCTCTGAATGGTCGATCCAAAGTAGTTACTAAAATCTACATATTTAATCCTTGTAGAATATATATATAGATATATATATTAGAAATTTTTAACTTTTTTATTTTAATAAATAATCATGTTTGCGATGCAAATATTGATATTTTATTATTAAATGAAGACAAAATGGTACAAAATAATTTGTCGGGAGCGACATTGCATTGATGCAGAGAGCTTATACGGAGCTAGCAGAGAGTGGTCAAAACTCAATTTTCATTGTCTTTAAAGTAGATTTGATGCAGAGGAGTGTCGGCACATATCAATAAAAAGGACATAGAGTCTTTAAAGTAGATTTCATGACAAGTCTTTTTCTTCCATGGCCATGGAACAAACGATTCGGTTCTCCAATTTTCAAAGTTCAAACAACAAATTCAAACCGTTAGATGTTCAATCGATATTAATAAATAGTAAGAAAATTACAAAAAATGTAAAATTTGGTCTCCAAGCACATTTTAATATAGATTGAACATCTAACGTTTTGGATTTGTTGTTTGAACTTTGAAAATTGGAGAACCGAATCGTTTCCATGGCCATGGAAAAAACATTTTGAACTTAGCCATTCTCTCTCTCTCTCTCTCTCTCTCTCTCTCTCTCTATATATATATATAGTAGAACTAGGGTGTTCCTAAGCTCACCAAGCTCTTCGTGAGCTCGACTCTAAAACCTATCGAATTGACTTCCAACGACATTTTCAAACCGTTAGATGTTCAATCTATATTAAAATGTGCTTGGAGACCAAATTTTACATTTTTTGAAATTTTTTTACTATTTATTAAGATAGTTTGAAAACCGACATTTTTATTAATACCCAAAGTCCATAAAAAATTATTAAAAATAACCACCGGCCCAAATCTTTATTAAAAATACCCATACCGGCCAATTATTGGCCGGATCCGATTAAAACGCCCTACCGGCCAATAATTGGCCGGATCCGATTTTAAGTCCCAACCGGCCAATAATTGGCCGGTTCCGAGGTTAATTCGGTTCTATAAATTGGCATGCACACTCCCTCTTCTCTCTCACAATTCATTTCGTCAAATTTCACACTCTCTCTCCTCGATTGAGCAGATTCTCCCGGATTTCTCCCTCTCCTCCCAGATTTGCAAGTAAGTCCCTATTATTAGTTGGAATTTATTTTTTAGAGTAAACTAGTTGTAAAATGTTAGAAATTGTTAGTAATTACCATAATTTGTATAATTAGTAGAAATAGTTGAAATTAAATAGTAATTAGAGTAATTAGTCAAATTTAGGGTATACAGTTTATGATTTAGGTCAATATATTTTTAATTAAGTATAATTAGCATTGGTGACTATATAATTAGCATTGTTGACTATATTTTTAGTATAATTAGGTAAATTAAGCCTATTTGATCAGTATAATTAGGTATAATTAGGTATATTAAGCTTATTTAAATTAGGTAAATTAAGCCTATAATTAGGTAAATTAGTATAATTAGGTATAATTAGTATAATTAGGCCAATTAGTATAATTTGGTAAATTAAGCCTATTAGTATAATTAGGCCAATTAGTAAAATTAGGCCAATTAGTATAATTAGGTAAATTAAGCCTATAATTAGGTAAATTAGTATATTGTACCGTCGTGAAGCCTATTTGATCAGATTTTACCGTAAGTAAGACAATTTGATCAGTTTTTACCGTAAGTAAGCCTATTATTTCCGTTTTAAGCGTAATTAATTTTATTTTAGATGTTGTGACCGTTGTAAAGCATATTTTAGCCGTTTTTAGCGTAGTTGAGCCTATTTTAGCGGTTTTTACCGTTATTGATTATTTTTTAAACGTTTTTAGCGTTATTAATTATATTTTATCCCTTTTTAGCGTAATTAAGCCTATTTTAACATTTTTTACCGTTATGAAACATATTTTAGCCGTTTTTACCATAATTGAGTCCATTTTAAACGTTTTTAGCGTTATTAATTGTACTTTATCATTTTTTAGCGTAATTAAGCCTATTTTAACTATTTTTACCGTTATGAATCATATTTTAGCGGTTTTTTCCGTTATTTAAGATTTTGTAAACGTTGTTAGTGTTATTAATTATACTTTATCCCTTTTTAGCGTAATTAAGCCTATTTTAAATATTTTTACCGTTATGAAAAATATTTTAGCTGTTTTTATAGTTTTTGAGTCTACTTTAGACGTTTTTAGCGTTATTAATTGTACTTTATCATTTTTTAGCGTAATTAAGCCTATTTTAACTATTTTTACCGTTATGAATCATATTTTAGCGGTTTTTAGCGTAGTTGAGCCTATTTTAGCGGTTTTCACCGTTATTAAGCCTATTTTAACCGATTTTAGAGTAAGTAATCATATTTTATCCCTTTTTAGCGTGTTTAAGCTTATTTTAGCCGTTTTGTTACATTGCTTACGGCAATTATGATTTACGGTTCATATAGCGTCGGTTAACAGAATCTTATTAATGAAATTAGGATGGTTAGAGGACGGCCTAGACTTCGTCCACTGTCACCCATAGTTGACGAGCCGATTTCGACTAGCAGCACAGATCATTTCAGTCCTCTTCTGTGGGTGCCGCACCGCGATCACCGGGTCTCACTAGCTTCTCGTGAGGTATGTTTTTTTTTCACATTTTCAAATTTCTTTGAATTTAAGTGTTGATGTGCTAACCCCATGTGGATTAAATTTGTCAATGTAGGACAAGTTTATTTTAGATGTGAAGCTGCGGTGCGTTCACTTGCCATACTACCCGTTGATGGACCGGTATCTTATCAATCTAGGCCTCTACCAGATGGTAGACATCTTGCGGACTGGGAGTGGCGTCATCAACGCGTCTCTCATCGCGGGGTTGGTTGAGAGATGGCGTCCAGAGACGCACACGTTTCACATGCCGTTCGGAGAGATGACAGTGCCTCTCCAGGACGTGAGTTCTCTGTGGGGGCTAGCTATCAGTGGCACCCCCGTCAGTGGTGTATCTGATAGCTCGACGTTTGGTGCTCAGATTGAGGAGCTATTGGGGGCTGATCCTCAGTCCCTCGTTGAGAATAGTGGAAAATCAAAATTCCACTTGAGGATGAAGAGGTTGCGCCAGCATTTCAGCGCGGGTCTGACAGCATACTCCACCGATGTGGAGATTCAGAGGTACAAACTTCAAATTTCCCGTATTATTTTTTATTCTGAATTCTCGTTTGTTGCTGATCTTATATTACATGTTTGTTACTGCAGATATACACGGGGCTATGTGATGGACCTATTTGGTTCCGTCATGTTTGCTGATTCTTCCGGTGACTGTATGCCGATGATGTATCTCCAGCTGCTGGCAAACCTGGAAGTCCCGTCGAAGTACAACTGGGGTGCGGCCGTCTTAGCCCATCTGTACTACCACCTCTGCCGTGCTTCTGCGGTAAGTCCCTAGCTATTATCTTACTATTTTACATAATAAATGAAGAAGTTGCACCTGACATATGAAATTATTACAAATGCAGCCAAATATCAAACAGATGTACGGGCCAGTACTGTTGCTTCAGCACTGGTCGTGGTCACGGCTACCGGTGGGCAGGCCCATACCGAATGCGGCGCCGGCTTGGGGAGAGCCCGACGATATCCGCTGCCCGGCATACGGCAAGAATTGGCACGGTGTTCACAGCTACCAGGATCAGGGCCACGGTTATACATTGGGTATCAGGCCAGTCCGGTCACAGCTGCAGAATTTGACGGCGGAGCAGGTTGAGTGGACCCCGTACGCCAAGATGTATGATGACGGTATGCTGCCGCTGAGATGTTTTCAGTCTATGGACATGTGGTATTATATGGGGCCGCTCGTACATTTCTGGGTAGTGGAGCACCACTATCCGGATCGCGTACTCCGCCAGTTTGGACAGCCGCCGTTCATTCCCGCAGAGCCATCTTTGCCGAGTTCCACTATCGTAGCCCTGCACACGTAAGTCGTATTTCTTTTGTACTGTCATATATTACTTGATTTATTTGTGTTGCAACTAACGTGTTTCTTACAGGATGAGCCACTTATCGCGACTGGAGCGCGACTGGAGCGTGCACTACGAGTTCTATTGCAATATCTTGGCACAGCCGCAGCACGAGCACTACTATGCATACCCGGATGAGTTGCTCCAGACCCCGGGAGATCCCCTACTGAGGTACGAGACTTGGTACATGCGGGTATGCATGGCGAGCGTATATCTGGAGGGCGATTACGGCGCTCACTTACGCGATATGATCAAGAACGACGACGGCTACACACCCAACGGTAGAAAATGGGCTCGCCAGGTAATTCACTTGAAACTAGATGTTTTTTTTTCCTTTAACTGATTACTTCATCATTGTTTGATCTAACAAATTACTCTTTCAGCTGTTGGATTCGATTAAGACCGTAGCGCACGGGATAGTAATGCTAGGAAAGAAGAACTGGAGGCAGTTTGGCTACCGCTACATTGAGAAGGGTGCCCCTTTCATGGAGGATTCTGGGCACGGTGGGCAGCTCATCGGCATGCTGCGAGACGCCAGAGAAAACATCGATTGGCGTCAGATAGATCCGTCCGAGCCCGATGAGTGCCCAGTTCTGGCGCGAGACATGCCACCCCCCCCGAGACGGTTCCAGAGTGGGACCATCATCGCTGGGTGTTGTCCACGAGGGGATGGCACGCATTCTACGATGACGACGGTCGTCCGTTTCAGCCTCCGGTATGTTTTATTATTTCAGCTGTATGAATTATTGCAAATTTCTTCGTTCAGTTCTAATTCAGTATGTTATGTAAGTGATTGCAGGGTCAGTCCGAGATGCCACCGGAGCCACAGATGGCTGAGATAGATCCAGATGAGATAGATCCACGGTACAGCGCGAGTCTGGACGATCTCGGGATATATGACTATGGGATGCCGCAGATGGCCCACGATGGAGAGGCCAGTGGTAGCGGGGCTCAGCATCAGACTGACTTTGGGACTGATTTCGCTGCATCTATATTCGGTACACCTCCACCGGTCTCTACGCATGAGTCTGTCTGGGATACTGCCGATATGATGTACAGAGAGGCCGATGCTCATGCGGAGACACCGAGAGATAGAGCGTGGCCCCAGCGGGCGAACGCTGGTGTTCCACCTGAGCGATGGTCTCCTTCTCCATTTCAGCGCTGATTTATGTTCATTTTATGGTTATGTTATTGTTTTTTTTTTATGTTGTTGTTCATTTTTTATGGTGTTGTGCTTTTTTTATGGTTATGTTGTTGTATCTTTATTTTATTGTTATATGTTTCGTTGTTCTATGTTTTGATGTACTTGTTTTGTGTTTAGTGTTTTACTATTCGGAGTCACAATCCATTTTGCAAACGCATCATTAAATTCAATATACTCCACACAACTCGGAATAAAAAAAAAAAAGTCCACAACATATAAATAAAAAAAGCCATAATAGAGATAAATCACCTTCTACTACTACTACTACGCCTAAAACTAAATCCCCTAAAGAAACCGTGTCCGGAAGATGGCCTGCTAGATGGCTCTGCTTGGGGCTCAGACGGCCCTGCTTGGCTTCCAGATGCCCTTGTCGTACGCCTACTAGTTGACCTTCTCGATGGATTTCTTTGCAATCCAATCGCCTCACCTCCTAAGTTGAGGGTATCCCCCATCGCTTCTGCAAACATAACAGACGCATCTAAATGGCTTGTAGCGGGGGAATGTCGTGGCCCTCCGGACACACTTGCCCTTGCCCTAGCTGGGTCATTCGCGTACTCATTGGTCGCGATTCTTGCATCTGCATTTGTATATGTTGTTTAGTAAGTTGGTGCCAATTGAAAGTAAATATAATTTCTGATAAATGTTACGTACCTCTTCGTTGCCTATCAACGGTGGAACGTCGGGGTTGATGCCCCCGTCGTCTACCTTCCAGTTCATCCATTGTCATTACATGACGGATGTGTTTTCGCCGCCCCTTCCTAATCCATCCCTGCGCGGGGAGTATTGTTGGCTCAGTATTAGGAGGCCAACTTTCCGGGTTGCCAACAGGAGCAAACATTCCGTTCCAAGTACTCAGAAGGTAGTCCACATTGTACCAGTGTGCAACAAATCTGTCCTCGCACCAGTTTCGGTTCCGACAAACCGCTAACACATGAGCGCACGGAATTGACGTCAGCTGGATACCTCTGCACTCACATTCCATTTGGTTGTCGGGACCGCATTTCACAATGTACATGCACTCTCTGCGTGTCAACTCCATAACTCCCAGGTCGTTGCGACGGGAAGGAATATACTCATTTGGAACTGAAACTTGGTACTGCCCTTGGCCGTGTGTGTAAGGCACCAAACGCATTGTTGCAGCTTTCTCCCACTTTCTCCCTAACTTCTCCGAAACCCGGGTGGAAAACTTCTGGAGAGGGTTGTCTTTCAATTCCATTGCTCGCTGTCGCCGTGCAACAAACCATTTGTTGCACTTGTAGAATGTATCCTCCACTATGGCAGCAACGGGCATTCTACGGCTATCCCGGAAAACATTATTCAAGCACTCAGAGCCGTTTGTTGTCATTATACCAAACCGGAATCCTCCATCACAGGTTTGGAAAATCTTCTCATAATTGGACGACTCCGTCGGATCATTCGGACGAACTTTGCCAACCTTCCGCAAATATGCATTACACCTTGGATTTAGCTGTACAAAACGAACATATGTTATTTCACTTTCAAAGTAGGGGCTACAAAAAATTAAATGAAATGTGGTACATTACAAATACCTGAGCAAACTCTTCGAACATCTCTTTCAGCTTTCTTGGCTTCTTCTTCTTTGCTCCTTCCCTGAACCTTTGGCCGTACCACCTTTCTTTTCCACAGTTCTGTACCAGGTTGTCAGCAACATGCTGCATGCAGAACCTGTGCACAAAGAGCTCCGGAGGCCATCCGTATTCTTCAGTCAGTGCAGCTTTGATCCCCTTGTGCTGGTCTGATATAACACAGACGAATTGGTTATATCCGAGCACTTCATTCCTCAACCATCGCAGGAAGAAACCCCAATTCTCGGCGTTTTCCTTGTGCACGATTGCAAATGCTAGAGGCAGCAGTTGGTTCTCGGCATCATAGGCACAAGCTATCAAGAGCCTCCCCTCGTACCGCCCTGACAAGAAGCACGCATCTATGCTGATCACCGGTCTCAAGAACCGGAACGCCGCAATGCATGGACCAAAAGCCCAGGCAACGGCCCTGAACTGAACTTGCCCTTCCTTTATTACTCCTGTGTCTTTGTCTCGTATCGGACTGGTCAGAAAATGGTACTTTGATCCGGGATTTTTGACGCAAATGGCCATCAATAGTGGTCTCAGCAAGCCGTACGATTCCTCCCAACCCCCAAATTCTCGGGCTATTGCAAGCTCACGACCCCTCCACAGTCGGTTGTATTTCGGGGTGACTTTGTCATACACAGCCATAACACAGTTTGCCACCGACTGGATGCTCATACAGGGGTCAGTCTTAATGCTGTTCCCAATGACATCGGCAATGATTGATGCCGTCAGACATTCATTGTCGATCCTTGTATACTCAGTCCTGCATGTGTGAGGCTTGTCTTGCATCGTTATAACCCACGCATCTCCATATCCCGATGCTTTTCCCCTGAGTTCGTAACCACAACGCCGGTCTTTGCACACCACATGAATCCGGCGGGTGTCACTCCTACTCATTCTTATTTCCTGATTCTTGTGGACATGGTGCTCCCTAATCTTCTTCATTAATTCATCCTTGCTTTTAAAATATTGGTTTGCAGCCAGCTCACCCGTGCGCTCGATTCGTGGCCCATATGAACCAGTATCTGCTTCTCTGAACCGAGATACATCATTGAATTCTGGGAACGGGTGCGTATCACTCCGCCCGCTGAGCGGCGCTGAGTAAGAGCTGCTCCGAATGGGCCCTTCAGCTGTGTCAACTGGACCGTCTTCACCACATCCATCTATGTGATCAGAGTCCCATTCATGTCCATCATACTCATCCCCACTCTGCAAGCGTTCATCCGGGATATCATTGATATTTTCAAAATCTGATCCAACTTCATCGTGTACTGGGCCTGGGAATGGTAAAGGCTCCTCATGCACGGGTCTAGGTGGGGAACAAATTCGGAGTATTGGTTGAGGTCGTGGTTGCGGCGGAGTTAGATAGTAGTTTTCCGGGTTAGTAGTTGGATAGTATGTTTCTTGGTGAGTAGGTGGATAGATGGTTTCTTGGTAAGTAGGGTGATAGTTCGTTTCTGGGTAATTAGGGTGATAGTTCGTTTCTGGGTAAGTGGGGTGATAGTTCGTTTCTGGGTAAATAGGTGGATAGTTGCTTTCTCGTTCTGTTGGGGGCACAACGGGAGTCTCCATTGCAACTGAGCATTGACTAGAACTACCAACCCCTGCCTCTCTCGGAACTCTTCTAACATAGATCTCTATTACAAAATCTCCGTTGGCCTTAAAATGCCCACACAACCCTCTCCAGGTATTTTCATCTGTTATTTTCGCAAGTGCATATTTCCCGGTGTTTCCATTACACACTCGGGTCCCCAATTCAAGGTTGCATCTTTCTGGATTAAAACGGGTGTAACCGAAAATTGTGACTTTCAAGTCCAACAGAGATATATTATCGTCAACCATAACCGAAGCAATTGGTTCTCTGTTGTAATAAGGTCCGTCTGCATTATGTTCAAGCTTACCACCACAGTGTATAGAAATCAATGGCATTGTGATCGAACTACATTTTGAAAGTGATAAACATTTGTCAGGTTACTAATTTACACAGTGACTGAATAATAAAGAAAATTAGTTTAAATAAAGTTCAATTAGTTTTAACTAATTTTAGTTAATTTCAATTAATTATTATTAATTAAAATTAATTTTCATTAATTTTCATTAATTAAAATTAAATAATAAAATTAGATAATAAAGTTAACTACAATTAATTAAAAAATGAAGTAAAATTATTATTTTTTAATTCATTACTTAAAATGAATTAAATTTAAATTAATTTATTAAAATTTATTAAAATTAATTAAAATTAAATAATTACAAGAACGTAAAATTAATTAATTAAAATTAATAAATTACAATTAATTAAAATTAATTGAAATTAATTAAAATAAATAAATTAAAATTAATTAAAATAAATTAATTAAAATAAATTAATAAAAATAAAAATAAATAAATTAAGATTAATTAAGATTAATTAAGATTAATTAATTAAGATTAATTAAATAAGATTAATTAATTAAGATTAATTAAATAAGATTAATTAATTAAGATTAATTAATTAAGATTAATTAATTAAGATTAATTAATTAAGATTAATTAATTAAGATTAATTAAGATTAATTAATTAAGATTAATTAATTAAGATTAATTAATTAAGATTAATTAATTAAGATTAATTAAGATTAATTAATTAAGATTAATTAAGATTAATTAATTAAGATTAATTAAGATTAATTAATTAATATTAATTAATTAAGATTAATTAAGATTAATTAATTAAGATTAATTAAAATTAATTAATTAAGATTAATTAAAATTAATTAATTAAGATTAATTAAAATTAATTAATTAAGATTAATTAAAATTAATTAATTAAGATTAATCAAAATTAATGACAATTAATTAAACTAATTAAACTGAACTAACATTAATTAAAAATATATAAAATTAATTAAACATAACTTAACTTAACTAAAATTTAATTAAATAAATATTTAAACTAACTTACACTAATAAAACTTAATTAAACTAAACTAAAATTACTTCAAAATAAGTAAAATTAATTACACTTAACTAAACTCAACTACAATTCATTTAATTAAATTAAAAAAAAAATAAAACTAACTAAAATTAATTCAAATTAATTGAACTTAATTAAAATAATTTAAACTATTTAAAACTAATTAAAATTAATTTTAATTAAATTAATTAACCTTAATTACAATTAATTACAAACATTTAAAAATAAAAAATAATTAAAATAATTAAAAAAAAAAACCTGTTCTGTGCTGCTGCCTCTGCCTCTTCAATTGTGCTGCTGCCTCTGCCTCTTCAATTGTGGCAACTTCTCTCTCAAATGGGGTTAATATAGGGGCTAATTACTGTGGAATCGAATTATAGCACGGGGCCGGCCAATAATTGGCCGGTTTGGGATTTTAATGGGTACCGGCCAATTATTGGCCGGTTTGGAATTTTAATTGGTACCGGCCAATTATTGGCCGGTATGGGTATTTTTAATAAAGATTTGGTACCGTGGGTATTTTTAATAATTTTTTATGGACTTTGGGTATTAATAAAAATGTCGGGTTTGAAAATCGCTGTTTTTATTAGGTTCAACTTTCAATCAAAAAGTCACAAATAATAATGATATTCAGTGAAGTGCTTAAAAAATCACTATAAATGTAATACCAACGCAACAAGGTAAATAATTGGGACGGGTTTTACTTTTTCAAACAAAGTAAACCAAAATTATTTGAACCAAACATCTTTGAAAGTGAAATTCCAGACAACGATCAGAAAAGTTCTACATAAGATGCCGATGAGGTACCTCACCGTGTAGAGTTAAATCAAAACCATTCGTTACTAATTTGTACGAATCCTTTAATCCCATAAATTCTAGATTGACCCAAATTCTGTAGCAGCCCATTTTGAGTACCTCAGGAAGTGAGACAATGTAAAAGTTTCTTGAATCAAGACCATGTAACAATAATTAATTACTAATAATAACAACAACAATAATTAGCAGCAACATTAACAACGATAATAATATTAAAACTACTTATCCATAATTATTTAACTTGCTCCATGTTGGCTGAGCAGTTTGCGTTACCGCATCATAAAATGTTAAATCAGGATTTAAACAATATTTTAACCACAAATATTTAGTTTGAACATATGACTAACAGAATATCAAGCACAAAACAGGCAAAAGTAAGATTAAACAGTTGGTTGAATAAATGAGAACAATCAAGATCTTAGTTTCACTTCACAAGGCATTAATTAAACATTTTCTTTTTTAGAGAAGGAAGGGATCAAAATTATCTCTTTTCATTAATTTAACAGGTTTTGGTTTTTGAACCTGTGATCTCTTGCACGAAAAACATTGCTTTACATGAAAGACACTACACACTAAAAAAGTTAGGTAAATTCAAAAACAGAAATCATCATTCACAAAAAAATGCCAAAGTGAACCTTAAGTGAGTATCATAAAAAATTAACATACTTTGTCGCATGTTAAACATAATCAGTGCAAATTAAGTTGTATTAAATAAATTATCTAATTGCACAGTGAGATTTCTTTCCATATCCTTTTTCTTAGTATTGTTTTGAGAAAATTGGAAGGCGATCGATCGAGGACTTCATCATTTTGTAGCATTGTTCCTTGTCTAGTTCATCACACTCATTAATTGAAATATTTTTGACTGGTGCATGATAATTTTAAAAAACCCAACAAGTATTGGACGAAGGAAATAAGCTACTCTGTAATTTTTGCAAGGAAACCTTCAGCCATTTTTATCTGGGAGAATCGAAGCACTTTTTTCTGTAAGGAGCAGAGGGTTTTTTTTTTTTTTTGAAGGTTGGCATAGCCAACAATTATATTGATAAAAAAAAATTATTTACAAGGTTCGTACTCTATTACTAATTAGAACGTAAAAAATATATACACAACAAATATGCCTTTAAACCGAATTCATCCACTGATAAATATCTAAGGTCGTATAATTTAACAAACAATGCACTTCGCGATGCTTGTTTGAAAAAAAAATTATGTTTCTCTCACACCAGAGCGCCCAAACCCCCGCCGTCCAAATTATACTCCAATGCTCCCTCTCCGTTAAAGTCATTCCATGCATTCCCCTTGTCCAAACATGCCGTATACTCAGATTGCTGTGGATGGGGATGTTGTGATGCGCTAGGAGCCCTCTCCAGAATGTTGCCGCGTAGGGACAATCCCACATGATATGATCATTTGTTTCCATCAAATTTGCCTTGCAGAGGTGACAGCCCGTTTGCACCGCACAACCTCTCACTAGCAGGACCTCCTGAGTCAGGATTTTGTTGTCTAGCATAAGCCAGATAAAATTTTTAACCTTCATAAGAATCTTCAATTTCCAAATTTTTCCTTGAGTTGAGGAAACGATGCCCATGTGGTGCATTGCCTTGTATGCCGAAGCGCAACTGAATACGCCGGAGGCTTCCCAACGCCAGGCTGTTTCACCATTTATTATTTTAGTTGAAGAGGAAAAAAAAGGAAGAAGTTTCCCCAAGTCCTTGATGAAAAAGGAGGTTGTGGAGGCTCCCATTAAATTTATCTGGTCTGTCGTAGCTATTCCATGGAGTTTGCGCAAGGTAGTAGGCCAGAGACCCTCCGGATTAGTGTCCAAAGCCCAGACCCATTTAGTCAGCAATGCATCATTCTGCTGGCCAAGATCCATTACTCCCAAACCCCCATTAATTTTCAAACAACACACCTTTTCCCAATTAACCAAGCAGTTGATGCCTTTGCAGGTCTCGCTACCTTTCCAAAGAAAGTTCCTTCTCATTTTGTCAATATGCTTGATCACTCAAACCGGTATTTTCAAAGCCTGCATGAAATGCAGTGGCATTGCCGACAAAACTGCCTTGACCAAAGTTACTTGACCACCATACAACAAGAAATTGGAGGTCCAACCCTCGATCCTACTCTGGACCGCCGAAAGCATCGGCTGGAAATCAACTTTCCTCGGCTTTTTAATCGTCAGTGGTAATCCTAAGTATCTTATCGGCAAGGAAGCCATAGGAGACTGTAGGATACTCTGAACCACTCGGACCAGACCTTGCGGAATAGCTATTGGAACAAAGGAGCTCTTGTTGTGGTTTATTCTCAACCCTGTTAATTTCGCATAGTTACTGAGAACATGATTAATCAATCTCAGTGTAGTAGGGTGAGCCTCACAAATAATTAGGGTATCATCTACATACTGAATTATCTCCGGTGGCAGGAAGATATGTCGGGGCATTAGTCCCGAAACATGCCGAATGAACCTATTAAGAGAGTCTGCCACCAAAATAAATAGCATTGGTGATAGCGGATCACCCTGGCGCAGACCTCTCTTATGCGTGAAAAAATGGGAGTGCTCACCGTTGACCCTAATTGACGACCTCGAAGTGCGTAGGACATTCATAACCGATGAGGTCCACTTAGGTGGGAATCCCCTCTCTATTAGGAGATTCATTAGGAAGCACCAGTCGACCGTATCAAAGGCTTTCTCAAAATCCACCTTGTACAAAATAGACAGTATTTTCCTCTTCAAGCAGAAGTTTAAAAATTCTCATGCCGCCAAGAATGATTCCATCAATGACCTCCCTCATACAAAAGCCGTTTGATTCTGTGCAATAAGCTTTGGTAGATGTGGCCGCAACCTATTAGCCAGGATCTTTGTAATGAGTTTTGTAATTGTATTGATCACACTGATTGGTCTATAGTCCGAGACCGTCTGTGGGTTTGATTTGTTGGGGATGAGAGTGATTGAAGCCTTGTTTAACCGTTTGACAGATGTATGTTTATTCGAGAAATCTTGAATTAAATCCATTACATCCGTTTTTACAGTTGTCCAAAACCGCTGATAAAATTCACTTGGAAGTCCATCCGGGCCACTCGCTTTGCTCTTGGGCATATCAATGATCGCCTTCATAGCCTCTGTTTCTGAAATTGGATTCCTCAGGGAAGCTAAGGCCGGTCCAATCTTTCTTGAAAGATCAAAAGGACTTTGATGGAGGAGCAGAGGATTTTTATTTTTCAATTTCCAGTGATAACCTAAACTCTGCAATCCTTTCTTTTTCTAATGTAATCAAATTTGTTGTTGTTTGAATTTTTATCAAAAAAAAAAAAGATGTTTCGATTGAAATTATATAGAAATAGATACAAAAAAGTTCTGGATTAGTTAACATATATATTACGTTCTAAGTGGTGCCGTAATTTACCACTTTTATTAGAATATCGTCCAATCATGTTCTAAGTGGTGCTGATCACTTCTCACGTCTCTAGCGAAAATTATTTAGTTGTAAGAAATATGTACATACTACAAATCAGAAGAACAAGTATCTAAAGTTGGAGCTCCAACATAAGAAAGTATAAAAGCAGTGGCATAGCTAGGATTTGAGTCAGAGGTGAGCAGAACAATTCAACGATAAATACGAAATTTTCAACAAATTCAACAATTCATCCAATGATCTGATAAGTCCAACAATTCACCAAGAAATATGAAATTTTCAATAAATTCAAGTATAATTATACCTAACTATATCGGGTATAAACATAGAAATCAATTTATATACTCTAAGTAGTCTTCTCGCCTCCGCCTAAGCCCCGAGCTGCCTCTTTTTTTTTCTTTTTGGAATCGCTCCGTTCTCCACTAGATTCGTCGTTGCCGTGATTTTTTTTCCAAATCAGCGCACAAACAGAATCGGGTTTGGATTTTTTCTAAACAGGTACGTTGCTCCTGCTCCTATAGGAAAATTAATAAGAATTGGGCTGCTGGT
This sequence comes from Carex kokanica, assembly GCA_025461125.1. Lineage (NCBI taxonomy): Eukaryota > Viridiplantae > Streptophyta > Magnoliopsida > Poales > Cyperaceae > Carex > Carex kokanica. The sequence continues at coordinate 2,462,039 of JAJGRX010000435.1, forward strand.
GCAATGGGCTTTTGTGGGCTAAACAGGGGAGGCAATTAATAAATTAGAGGTAGGCATAAGGTTAGAATCAGTGTAATCAGTAACTAAATTTCAATTTTCAGGGGTAGGCAACTAACTGCCTACCTCTGAAATGAATTGAATGAATTGGCTATGCCTCTGTATACAAGGCAAATGCAAATTGTTATACTTTGTCATATGAAGAGAAAGATACAGAAGGAGTTTCACAGATAATAAGATCGAAGAGGGTGCAAGATATACCAGGAGATAATGCTGGAATATAGACTCCGGTGTCCGTTATTAATATAATTTGAACGCATGATCCTCATCTTTCTCTAAAAAATTAAGGGGCAGGTCATTGGGACGTACGTACCACCGGAATAAAATTTCAATTTTTTTAATAATGTCACGAGACCTCTTATTAGTGTAATTAATCTTTCGTCTCATTTATATTGTTTGAATGGCTAATATATAATATAGAGTAGAACTAAGGTGTTCTTAAGCTCACCAAGTCCAGCCCCTTTGTGAGCTTAATTCAAAAACTTATCGGACTGACTTCGAACGACACATCCAAACCATTGAAACCAATCTACTTCATGAGTGAAGTGTTTTCATGTCAAATTTTTAAATTTTTGAACTAATTCAGTATGAAGTCAATTAAGCGGTAAAAGAAAGATGATTTATAAGTTAATTTTAATGAGTTCATTTTTCATCATTTTTTGACAGCTTGACTTTATACTCAACTAGTTCGAAAAATTATAAATTTGACATGTAAATGCATCACTCGTGAAGTAGAACGGTTTCAACGGTTTGGATGTGTCGTTTGAAGTCAATATGATAGGTTTTTGAGTTAAGCTCACAACGGGGCTTGGTGAGCTTAAGAACACCATAGTTCTACTCTATAATATATGTCTATTATATAACAGGAGAAATATGCAAAATTACAAACATACCCTCGTAAAGATTAAACTTTTTTTTTTTTTTTTTAACTTGAGACTTCCTCTTGAATAGAGAACATCCATATATGTGCATTTAACAAGATCCAGAAGAAAATTAACCGATTTGAAATTAAGCAATTCTAAAAGAACAAATGACCTAATTAATTTGACCCGAATCTGGCCTACTTAAATTGAGCCCAATGAAACTGAAAGCAGGTAAGTCAAAATGGGTCACACTCTTTTAAACCCAGCCCAATATCAGACACCAAGTTAATTTGAAAATCAAGAAAATTTTACAACTAATTTGAACACATATCAGTTATTTTTTAAAATCGCACTGGCACTCCCTCCCTTGTAAACTGTAAACACATCAGATCCCACGCAAGAACCTCCTCAAAGAAACCTCATTGCAATTCTTTCATCTCTCCTCTGCCTTGTACCATCTCTCAGAACAAGAACTATCCTCTCTGTCTCTTGTTTAATAAACACCTCGCAAGATTGCACATGGCTTGCAACTTTCTCAGGCGCTTTTTGTTAGAATGCTTTGGAGGCGAGCCAGAAAGCCTAGAGACGTCGATTCAAGGTTCTGATGGAAACATATTCAGCAAATATTATACGACCGAGGCGCAAGCTAACTTACAGATAGAGATAGAGGATCGCAGCCAGCTGGTTTCTGAAGGCGAGACAGAAAGCTCAGAGACGTCGATTCAAGGTTCCACTGGAAACACGTTCAACCAATTGGGGTTGGCCCGCCAATTGTACGGCATGTTTTCAATGGCCGGGGTGGGACCACCTGCTAACTTCCCAAACAAGGATCGCAGCCAGCTGATTTCTGGGACTCTGACAGAACAAGAAGATGGGCCCCGTGGGGTATTCGTTGGCATCTACGACGGCCATGGCGGGACCACCTGCTCTCAGTTCCTGCTTGACCATCTTTTCCCTAACTTGAAGAGTGAGTAGCTTTTCAAATTTTATTTTCTTGTTGTTTTGAGGGAGTCCTGGAAATTTCTTGTTTTGGAAAGAACTGGAGAGGCAATGTTGTAAATACGGTTCTGCTTTAATTAGAGTACGTTTTAGTGCTCTGTTGGAAAACGATACAGTGCAACATTTTATTGTATTTGTTGAATTTTGTTGTTTATATGCGGACTTCGTTAAATTAACATTAATTCGATCTTGGAGTTAAACTCTTGGCAGCCAAGTACGATTCTTGGAATTTCTTTATCATCTAAGTTGTTTTCTTGAATTTTGAATTATTAGGTATCTGTTAACAGTGCAAAAGCACGTTAGCAATTTCCCAAGAACTCCATATCTGATTTTATTTTACATAGTGAGATGTTGAGCACAGTTCATTTTCACTTGTTCTGTTTCTTGAACAAACAAGTCGCGCATGCATTTTAAACCGATATATTATTTTATCTTTGGTCTGCTGTGCAATGGTAATTAACATGTGATAAGCGGCTCAAATAACTTCAGAATATACTTAATTAATTTCTTGACAGTATACTGCCTTAAAATTTTTCTATCTTTGTTTGCTCTGGTCACTTGACATTTGTAATTAACAAATATCTTAAAGGTGCACATGCAGTTTTTATTTCTGGCAGCTTATTAATTTAACACTTTTCTCAAAAGAAATAGAAAAGAACATTAATTTAAGTACTAAGATAAGACAAACAACATCTTTCTATTTACAAACATGCATGGGCTAATTTATCATTTTGTTAACTGTAGGTGCTATTGCAAGTCAAAATGGCGTGATCAATGAAAAAGTGTTCCAGGAGGCGTATCGCAGAACTGAGCTAACATTCTTGAATCACGTGAGAACTAATTGGCAAAACGAACCACAACTTGCAGTGTTAGGGTCGTGTTGTCTGGTTGGTGTCGTGTTCAACAAAGTTCTCCATGTGGCAAATGCCGGCGATTCTCGTGCAGTTCTGGCAAGATGGCCGGACGGGGGTGACTTGGAGGTGATTCAGCTGTCAGTTGATCATAACGCTAAATATAGAGAAAGAAGGGATGAGGTTTCAGCAGAGCATCCTCACGGTACTAGCCTCTTTGAAGAATTTGAGGGATGTCTTTGTGTCAGGGGGTCTCTTCCGGTAATTACTTTCCCATGACCGACGATCAATTGTTCCGTATCGATAAAAATTCTTGTTTATCATTTTAAATTAAAAAAATATTCAGGTGACTAGGGCAATTGGGCACGCGTATCTGAAATACGATGAATTCAACCAGGAGCCGCTACCTGTTGACTACATACAAAAGGAGCCAATTGTCCGGCCTATTTTGAAGGCAGAACCGACGATTCGATCACGCCAACTTGGTCCTGACGACAGATTTGTCATTTTCGCCTCAGACGGGCTCTGGGATGAGATTAGCAACGAAGATGCTGCCACTCTTGTCAAAAACAACCCTCGTGATGTATGTGCCCCCAGTAGAGAAGTACTTTATTTGTTTTAGTAGTTGATTTTCTGTACTTGTTTTTGTACCAGTAGAGAACTACTTTTAATATGGCTAGAGATGTTGCTTTGCCTAATACTAGAGTTATTAATTTGTATTGTATAGGGTGCAGCTGGGATGCTATTGAAGGAAGCGTTGCGCAAAGCAGCCGCCAAACATGAGATGGAGTACCTAGATTTAAGATCTTTCTTGCCTAGCGATAAGCGCTGCTATCATGATGACATCAGTATTGTCATTCTTTTCTTTGACAACTTGCAGGCACCAGCACCAGCACCAGCACCAGCACCAGCATTATTTTCTTTGGTGCGATTTGGAGCAGGAGATGAAAGTTTTTCTAGTTGATTTTGGATGAATTAATTTTTTTAATTATTTTAAACTGGAAACTGGGTGCAGTTAGGCTTGTGAAAATCTGTAAATATATCCAATTTTGGACCTGCTATATTAAGTTTTATATTTCCTTGATTTAATTTTTGTTAAAGTTCCTGTGTAATATGTGGCTTTGCCAACATTAATTGGTTGATGAGTTTTTATGTTGTTGTTCTATATATCTTTTGAAAATTGATTCACTTTAGTGAGTGTTCGGTGATACAAGCTATTTAATTAATTAATTAATGTAGATAATAAGAAGTAACTATATATAAAAGTACTTAATAATTTTGACGGTCTGTACTATATAGCTAGTTTCTTTGTTAATAAAACTGAATTGCAGATCATGGATTAATTAAACTCAAATCAAAATTTTAAAGACTGATTTGGTATTAGTAGAGGAATACGTACGGTTCATGCTCAAGTGGCAATTAATTTAATTGGCAACCGCATTATTAATTTGTTCAAAGAAAAAATATCATTATCAAACTCTCCCAGCAGATAATTAAATTAAAAATCGAAGGCCCATATTAAAAACTTCTCATGATGCCCATAATTTTTATTTATTTGACTATAAAGTTTGCTGAAAATAATTAGGTTTTCAAATTAACTGGAGATCTAACATTAGGCTGGGCCTTAAGAGTGTGACCCGGCCATTTTGACAGACCTGTTTTCACTTAAATTGGGCTCAATTAGGGAGGCCGGATTCGGGTTATCTACATGCTTATTGACAGACCTGTCACTGGGGCTCAATCAAGTTATCTACATGCTTAATAAGAAAAGATATTATATATAGATAAAGATAAAATTAAAGTTTTTTACTTTTAAATATTTATAAGGATTTGTTAATTGGATTTTGAACCCATGTTTTTATTGAGAGAATGTTATAATTTGTTAGTAGATTATTATTAGATGTTGGTTCTCAGAGCTAACTAACATTATTTATGCATTACTGAGAAAATTACAAACACTTACTGCTAACACTTACTGCTAACTTTCCACTTATTTTGAAATATTGTTAACTTACACGAGGTATTCTAGTTGTCTACTGCATATATTTTTTTAAATAATTATACGATGCGAGCTTTTTTTTTTTTTTGAAATATAAATTGTCTATAATTGTAAAAACAACAAAAATAATATTTTAAAGAAACGAAGATATTAAAGCTCTACAATCGTTCAAGAAAAATAAAGAAGTTATATATTACTGATGACTATGATCGATAGATAAATTATATCATTTAATTAATGCTCCAGCAAATCAATCTAAATAAAATCCTACAAATTACAATTTGCTTACATAATTATTAATATTTAATTACCACATCGTTTGATAAATATTTGTCTATTCATCCTAGCTATGTATGCATAAAAATAAAGAATACAATATTATGCTTATCTTAGCCGTTAATTCCTAGGCATTAAGAATATATTTCAATGCATGCGCCAGGTGCACGTACTCAAGTCTCCCTCCCTTGATAAACAGAAATCAGTTATGTCGAAAACAAATCCCTCGTATATCTTCTCTTCCTTGTCCAAAATCCCACACAAGAACCTCCCTCCATTGCAAATCTTTCATCTTTCCTCCTCCTACCATCTCTCAGAATACGTACCCTCTCCAACCAATTCTTGTAACATATATACACTTCCTTCTACCATCCCCATTGCCGGATTGCACATGGCAGCCAACTATCTCAATCGCTGGTTGTCATCATGCTTTGTAGGCGAGCTGAACTACCCTTATGGCATTGGAAACATGTGCCGCTCTCTCTTTCGCTGGATGAAACAGTGCTTTGTAGACCAAGGAGTAAACCGAGAGACGTCAATTCAAGGTTCCAGCGGAGACTGGTTCAGCCAATATTATTGGCATAAGAGCTTGGCCCACCACCTCTACGGCATGTTTTCAATGGCCGTGGCGCAAGCTAACGTACAGAACGAGGATCGCTGCCAGCTGGTATCCGGGTCTCTGACAGATGGGGTCGATGGGGTGTTCGTCGGTATCTACGACGGCCATGGCGGGACCACCTGCTCTCAGTTCGTCCTTGACCATCTCTTCAACAACTTCAAGAGTGAGTTGCTTTTCAAATTTTATTTTTTTCCTTTCGTATTTCTTGTTGTTTTGAGGGAGTTTTCGAAATTTCTTGTTTTGGAAAGAACTGGAAAAGATCAAGTGCATAATTTTATTGTATTCGTTGTTTTGAGGGGCAATGTGGTAAATTTGGTTCTGCTTGAATTAGAGTTTAGTCCTCTGCTGGAAAAGATAAAGTGCAAATTTTATTGTATTCGTTGAATTTTGTTGGTTTAATTAACATTCAATCTTGAACTCAAAATCTTGGCAGCCAAGTACGATTCTTGGAATTTCTTTATCATCTAAATTGTTTTCCTGAACTTTAAATTATCAGGTATCTGTTTAGTGTTTACAGTGCAAAAGCAAGTAAGCAATTTCACAATAAATCCATATCTGACTTGTTCTGTTTCTTCAACAAACAAGTCGCGCATGCAATTAAAAAGATTGACCGATTATTTTATCTTTGGTCTGCTGTGCAATGGTAATTTAACATGCGATAAGCAGTCAAATAACTTTGAAATTCTTGACTGTATAATGCATTAATTTATCATCTTTCAATTTACAAACATGGGTTAATTTCATTTCTTTAACTGTAGGTGCTATTGCAAATCAAAATGGTGTGATCAATACAGAAGTGTTCGAGGAGGCGTATCACAGAACCGAGCTAATGTTCGTGAATCACGTTAGAAGGAATTGGCAAAACGAACCACAACTTGCAGTGTTAGGGTCGTGTTGTCTGGTCGGGGTCGTGTTTAACAGTGTTCTCTATGTGACGAATGCCGGCGATTCTCGTGCAGTTCTGGCAAGATGGCCGAACGGGGGTGGCTTGGATGACATGGAGGTGATTCAGCTGTCAGTTGATTATAATGCTAAACATATAGAAAGAAAGAATGAGGTCTGTGAGGAGCATCCTGACACTAACCTCTTCCCAGAAGGCGAGGGAAGTTTTCTTCTCAGGGGGTCTCTTCAGGTAATTACTTTCTATTATTTTGTTACCCTATTAAGTTTTCTGTGAGCTGTGGTTGTTGTGTAATTAAGTCAATACTAATCGACTGCTCTACTTGTAATACTTCAATTGTGCTTGTGGTTGAAAGTGGCACAGTTGAAGGTTGTCAAAATATCTTCTATTTATTTTCAACATGATTGCGCTTTGTTTTGCACTCTTTCTAAAAATGGCAACTAGATGTTACTACTGTAGTCTAAACCCCAATTAAGCACCCATACTAAAAAAAGGAATGTTAAAAAAAAAAGGCCATCATCAACATGTATCGATAAAAATTCTTGTTTATCATTTTAAATTAAAAAAATTTCAGGTGACTAGGGCAATTGGACACGTGTATCTGAAATACAATGAATTCAACGAGGTGCCGCTACCTGCTCAGTACATACAAGAGGAGCCCATTGTGCGGCCTATTTTGAAGGCCAAACCGACGATTCGAACACACCAACTTGGTCCTGATGACAGATTTGTCATTTTCGCCTCACACGGGTTCTGGGATGAGATCAACAACGAAGAGGCTGCCGCTTTTGTCCGAAACTTCACTCGCGATGTAAGTGCTACTCGGTCCTGACGACAGAGTTGTTATTTGTTTTTTATTTTTGTTTTTGTTTTTGGTTTTCTGTATTTTTAGGTACCAGTTGAGTACTACTTTTAATATGGCCTGAGATTAGAACGAAATGTTAAGCTTTCCCTAATACTTGAGTTATTACTGCTTGCCGCCATCTGGATACGAACCAAGGTTTCCATGTACAGCATGCATGAAAAGCAAAGTCATTATTTATTCTTTAGTTTGTTTATCACCTAACCTATTGAATATTACTATTGTAAAGGGTGCAGCGGCGATGCTAATGAGGAAAGCATTGGAGAGAGCAGCCAGAAAACATGGGAGGGGGTACTACGATTTAAGATATTTCGATCCTGGTGCTAAGCGGGACTATCATGATGACATCAGTGTCGTCATTCTTTTCTTTGACAGCGTTTTCTTTGACAACGCTTTCTTTGACAGCCATTTCTCTAAATTCTTAACATAGAGATGTACTGGCTGTAGTTTAATTTGTGACTCTCTTTGGTACAATTTGGAGCAGTTAGGCTTGTGGAATCAGAACTTGACAATTTTTTTTTCGAATATATCTAGCTAGGCATTTTATCTGTGAAGGGTTTTAACAATTGAAAGATAGTATGCTCAAGTGTTTACATAATGCAATCGATTTAATTTTCCTTAGTTTAATTTTTGTGAAGTTCTTTGAATTATGTGTTTTTGGCAAAATCGCTTCATGGGTTCTATGTTTTTGCTCTTATCTTTTGAAAAATGATTCAGTTTAGTCAGTGTTCGCTGATATATCAGCCATGGAATGTTTGTTGTTTTATGGTATGACTGTAACTCAGTAAAAGTGACGTGCCATGGAATGTAGTTAGTAACAAGTAAATAAGCAATAAAATCTCCAACAAAATTGGTATTTTCGTAAAAGAAATATTGTATCAATAAGTTTCTAAATAAAATATTAATATTTTTTGTTCTAAAAGTTTGATCACCAAGCATATAGGGATGATGATATCATCTGATCTTCTAATTCCAATGCCTCCCCTCCTCATCATTTCTCTCTTATCCTTCTCATGTGAATTGCTTGATTGTTTAATTTACACCCAGAAACAGAAAGACATGTAATTCTATAATGAATTGATCTGCATTGAAGAAGCAGTTGAGTTATGCCCTTCTTCTTACATAATTCACAAATTAATGTTCTCTCTGTTGGTGCCATTTTATTCTCACGTAATTCACGAATGTTACCTCGGTTCTCTGATATGCCTCCTGGAACACTTGTGGATTGATCACGCGATGCATCTTGATTTGCATAGTACCTACAGTTAAAGAAAGGATAAATTAGCCCATGTTTGTAAATTGAAAGATGCTTTTTGTACTATCTTAGTACTTAAATTTATGTAAAGCTGTTATTTAAATTTATCTTAGTACACATTTTCTTTTCTTAAATATACACAAGTATGGACAGTTGTTATTTATATTTTCTACAAGAGCATGCAATTAAGTATTGAGTTATGCCCGTCTTCTAAAAGTACTTATTAATTGTTTTGAATATTTACATTCATTATCTAAACCACATCTCAAATTTTCACTTCACTATTACATTATACATACTTGGAACCAATGTTGTAAATAATGGTATGCTCTCGTCGGACGGACATAGCACCAGCAAGCGATTAATCTGGAATAATCGGAAATAATCAGTCATAATTGGAAAAAATCGGCCGATTAATCGGGATTTTTTTTGACGGTTTGGTCACCGCCAACGACTAATCGGCCGATTAATTGACCTAAACGGACGTTTTTTTACAACACTGCTTGGAACTGCAAAATGCAAATAGATATTTTCAATATAGAAACTAATCGCACATAGATATTTTCGAATCAATGCAATTTGTTTTCAATATTATTTTGGATGAAAGCAAAATCTAATTGATTATTATTTCATCTGAAATAAAAATGAATAGGAAATATTAAATTTGTTTGTTCATTAGATTAGAACAAAGTAAAAAATACGGAACTATATATAGCACCATCAATTTTAAATAAATTGATCAAACCACCAATATAAAGTGTTATCAAAATTCTATGAATGGACCCAGAAAATTAATAATAAGAAAGAGGGGAGTGGGTTGAGAACTCTGACCTACCAGGAAAGGAAATAGAGGTTGAGGTGGACATGGATCAGATGAGGCAGCTGTATACATAGCTATCCGTGATGTTTCAAGGAAAAAAAAATCAAAAGACCTCTGGTATAATTACAAATCTTGTTCGAAATTCTTTAAATCCAAATGGATACTTGATTCGGATTCAACTGATCACATGACCGGAAATAAAAATTTGCTTAGCAATTACAAAAAAATTGAAACCAAACAATTTGTAATGGTTGCAAATGGTGAAAAAAAATGGAAATTTTAGGAAATGATTCAATTAGTCTCCTTTAAAAAATTATAACAAACGTTTTGCATGTAGAAAATTGTACATCTAACTTTTTATCCATTAGTAAACTCACACGAGAATTAAATTGTGAAATTACATTTACATCCAAAAATGTGATTTTTCAGGAATGGATAACAAAGAGTATCATTGGTGAATGATTTTTAGAAAATGGGCTTTATATTTTGAGTGAAGAAAAATGCAACTTTAATATTAGGAAAGAGGAATAATTAGACACTCTTTGGTATAAGAGAATTGGGCATCATTCCGACAAGATTTTGAAATATATTTTTGATTTCAAGCAACTATATTGTAGTAGCTGTGAAATTTGCAAATTACGAAAACATACAAGATTACCATTTAGTTTAGCCAATTGTAAAAGTAAAAAATCTTTTGAATTCACTAGTGGAAAAACACACATCAGGGTCGGTTATATACGCACATTAGCATCGGACCCCGAGGCGATGCTGACCCAGGCGTTGCAAATGCGGTCCTAATCTGGGTCGGTTGAACAGGCGATGCTAAAAGTGTGAATTAGCATCGGTTATCTAAAGTAACCGATGCTAAAAGTGTAAATTAGAATCGGCTATTTATAATAACCGATGCCAATTCACACTTTTAGCATCGGTTACTGTAGATAACCGACACTATTTTCATTTTTTTTTTTTTTTAAGCTGGTCAATAATTATATGCCACAATCACAAACAAAAGAATTATCAAAATAATATTCAACAATCACAATTCCAACAATTAATCAAACTACATCAGCCATGTCACTTAACAAAATAATAGCAATGAATTATCAAAATATCACAATTACATAGAATCATCTAACTAGCATTTGTACACTAATTTACAACTATATCAAACATTTCATATTTACAGAAACTGCTCTCACCCTCCTGCAATTATAAAATCATGAAAATTCAGAGAGTTATAGAATGTATTACCCTCTGTAAAACCATAAAAAGAACACAAAATTTGGTTTAGCCAATTGTCAGGAATTGATTTTCAAAGTTCAGAAAAAGAAACCAGAAAACTGCTGTAAGTGCTACCTTTAGAAAATCATCCCGAGAGATCTGCTAAACCGAATTTAGTGTTCTTTATATCAAAATGCTTAGGAGATGACATTCTACATGCTGGTAAAATTTCATGAATTTTGGGGCTTCCTAGCTGTACCAGACAGGAGCTTAAATGCCGGGGTTAATATGGAACAGCAAGGGTTTTTGTACTGGTTTTTTCATATTTGAAAAGCTGAACTTTGAAATTCAATATAAAATCAAAGAAAAATCCAAATAATATGAAATTTAAGTCCATTTTAATTATTTTGAAGTCCTTTACATGAATGCGCTGTTCTTTTTGGTATTTTGGTCCTTTTAATAGTTCATTGGGACAGATTCTGACAGAGGTCATTTCTGAAGTTCCAAAGAAACATTACCCAACATTTCTAAACATCAAAGAAACAGTTTCATATCTTAAAAAACTCACGATTTTCAGTAGGAGCCGGTACCAAGGTGGCTGCCTCGCCTCACCTCATGGCCGTCCAAGGTGGTTGCAAGTTTATGAATGATTTTCCAAGAAACTAGAAAAGAATAAAAATCACTATATTGACACTAAAAATCACTAAAAATCAGAATTGGTCTACATCATTGACTAAATTGACATTAAAAATCACTATAATAGATCAATTAGGGTTCAAGTTCATTATTTCAGATTTTTGTTGGTACTATGAACCCGATATGTGGTACTAGTAAAAATTTCAGATTTTGGAATTAGGGCCAAACAGATTGACAGGTATGATACCCATGTCTTTGTTTTCTCACACTTCTTTGGAAGACCTAGCTCTATCGGGTAACCAATTGTCAGGATTTATACCCGAGTTCTCAAATGGATCATCAACTTTGGAAATTATAATTAGTAAATCATTCGATCGATTTATAATAAATCAAAGCTTAGTAAATCATTCGATCGATTTATAATGATCAAGTCAATCATTATACAAGAAATTATAATTAAGCACAAAATTATACTAGTTGGACCGAATCAGTTCCGAATCACAGAATTACTCGAACAAATTGGAGTGATTTGAATATTTACCCGAGAAAGGACCCTACTGCCTCGCTGCCTCGTTGCCTCACTTCCTCGCTGGCTCACCTCACTGCCTCACTGCCTCACCTCACTGCTTTGAATAATGAACAAGTCAAATCAAAATCAACAAGTCAAAACTTCAACTCAATAGTGAAATTTTAGATGAAATGAAGAGTCATGATGATGCGCAGCAATGGTGATGTTTGCAAAATTTAAATCAAAGAAAGAATAAAGCACTAACAGTCACTCACTGCCGCCTCACCTCAGCACCTCACCGCACGGCCGCCTCACCCAACCCTCGCCTCACCGCACGGCCGCCTCGACGCACGGCCGCCTCACCGAACGGCCGCCTCGACGCACGGCCGCCTCACCCAACCCTCGCCTCAACGTAGTGAGCGGCGAAGACAGGACCCGAGAGATTGAGATGAGCCCAGGAGAGGGAGAGAGAGTCGGAGCCCAGGGAGAGAGCGAAAACGCTGAGTTGTTAAGAACTAAACCCTCCGATCAGTTTTGAAAATTTTCTCTAACTTGCGAAGAAGTAGACCCTGCGCGCTACAGAGAACAAAGAGCTTAGCATCGGTGAAATTTGAAATTTGAAAAAACGATGCTAAAACAAAACAGCGTCGGTTAAATAAAGAACCGATGCTAATAAGTGAAAAAATCAAGATCGGATTATTGGCTGACCGATGCTACTAGTATTTAGAATCGGTTAATTAATAAACCGATGCTAAAAATTGTCTAATCAGGGTCGGCTAATTAAAGGTCCGATGCTAATACAAATCAAAATCGGATTGTTAAAATAACCGATGCTAATTAGGATCGGTTCTTTGTAAATAACCGATGCTGATATGGACAACACTATTAAGAGCGGTTTTTAATATTTAACCGATTCTGATTGTTCCTTTCAAGATCTGTTAATTAAAAAGCCCGATCTAGATATAAATTAGAATCGAATTAATAAAAGTCTGATCCTAATAGGCCGATGCTGATGTCCGTTTTTCCACTAGTGATTAATACATTCGGATGTTTGGAGCCCGACCCCATTTGAATCATACAATGGCTTTAAATATTTTTTCATATTTATAGATGATTTTTCTAAAACTACATGGCTACACTTATTAAAAAATAAAAGTGAAGTATTTTCTTAATTTCAAGAATTTTATAATTTTGTAGGAAATCAATATGATACAAAAATTAAAACTTTTAGAAGTGATAATGAAACAGAATTTGTCAATCAAAATTTGACAATTTTTTTCAAACAAAAAGGAATTTTGCACCAAACAACTTGTGTTTACACACCCCAACAAAATGGTGTGTCGGAAAGAAAAAATCGACATTTACTTGAAATAACGAGAGTACTTTTGTTTCAAAATAATGTTCCAACAATATATTGTTGGATGCCGTTCTCACTGCAACATATTTAATTAATAGATTGCCAAGTGCAAATTTAAGTTTTAAGAGCCCACTAGAAATTATTTACCAAGAAAAACTCAACATTGGTCATTTAAGGGTATTTGGATGTACATGCTACGTGCACAAAAATAAACAACACAAATTAGATTACACATCAATCAAAGTTATTTTCTTGGGATATTCATCTCAAAAAAAGAGTTATAAATGTTATGATCCGGTTAACAAAAAAAATTACATTTCAAGAGATGTGACATTCCAAGAAAATGAGCCATATTACAAAACACTAGAAAAGGGGATAATGACCAAGGAAAATCAAATGAATTTACATTTCCATTTTTTTACAATTCCGAAGAAGGTAATTCGCTAATAGAAAATGAAAATGAAAATGAAATAATCAATGAGAATGAAGAGGAAGAGACTTCTCAAAGTGAGGGGGAAGAAGATGGCACCGAAATAACACCATTGAGAAGGTCTAATCGAACACCGCAACCTACAACTAGATTTCGGGATTTTGTAACATATGAGGTAAAATATCTTATCTAAATTTTTTTATCTTATGAAAATGTTACACCCCAATATCAAACTTACTTGACCTCAATTTCCAAAGAAAATGAGCCAAAGAATTGTGAGGAAGCCGTAAATCAACCAAAATGATGCAAGACAATGGAAGAAGAACTTAAAACATTAGAAAAAAAATGAAACATGGGTAGTCGTACAACTATCCGAGGGAAAGAAACCCGTAGGATGAGTCTATAAGATTAAGTTTAATAGCGATGGTACTATTGAAAGATATAAAACACGATTAGTGGCAAAGGGTTACACTCAAACGTCTGGTATAGATTATCAAGAAACATTTGCACCCGTGGCCAAGATGAATACCGTTAGGATTTTATTCTCCATAGCGGTAAACCAAAATTGGACCCTACATCAAATGAATGTCAAGAATGATTTTCTTTAGGGAACACTTGAAGAAGAAGTGTATATGACACTTCCACCCGGTCATAAAAAAGAAAACGATTCTAACTTAGTGTGTACGTTGAAAAAATCAATTTATGGGCTAAAGCAATCTCCACGGATATGGTATGGCAAACTAAGCTCATATTTAATTTCTTGTGATTTTAAAATTAGCAATGCCGATCACTCATTGTTTTCCAAAATTAGTGGTACTTTCACAACCATAATTGATCTAGTATATGTAAATGATATAATAATCACCGGAAATAATTTAGAAGAAATTTAAAAAATAAAAATGTAATTAAAAGAAAAGTTCGATATCAAAGATTTGGGTTTACTAAAATATTTCTTAGGAATAGAAATAACACACTCCACCAAGGGACTATTTATTTCACAAAAAAATATACATGACTATTAAAAGAAACCGGCAAATTAGGGAGCAAACCGGTGTCTACACCAATAGATAGCAAATGTAAATTAAATACCGAGGATGGTGAACCTTTAGAAGATATAAATCATTTTCAAAGACTTATAGGAAAATTAATTTACTTAACGGTAACCCGACTCGATATTTCTTTTTCGGTAAGCCAAATTAACAAATTCATGCATGCACCTAGAACTCCACATTTAGAATCTATACATCGAATTTTAAAATATTTAAAAGGGACACCCGAAAAAGGAGTATTTATGAAATGTAATAATTCTAACGAAGTGTGTGGCTATTCCAATGCAGATTGGGCAGATACCTTTGATAGAAAATCAACCACTGATTTTTAAACATTTGTAGGCGAAAATTTAGTCACATGGAAAAGCAAGAAACAAAGTGTTGTGGCACGATCAAGCACCGAGGCGGAATAGCGAGCCATGACATCAACCTCAAGCGAATTAACTTGGATTAAACAACTTTTCGCAGATATAGGAATTAAAATTCAAGAGCCAATGAAGATGTTTTGTGATAACCAAGCGGCTTGACATATAGCAACCAATCCGGTCTTCCACGAAAGAACAAAACACATCGAAGTGGATTGCCACTTCATTAGAGAAAAAATTCAAGCAAAGGAAATTGAAACTCCATTTGTAAGGAGTGAAGAACAATTGACGGATATTTTCACCAAGGGTTTAGAACCGAAACCATTTGAAGAAAATTTAAGCAAGTTAGGGTTGATCGATATCTACACGTCTAACTTGAGGGGGAGTGTTGAGAATAATTAGGATTAAGGGACTAATAAATAGCATCAGAGTTAATTCATCATATGCTATTTTAGGAATAAAAGGAGCAACTAAATTTAGTCAATAAAGTTACTCTATTCTTTTTTTCTTTTTAGAAAATATAGGCAACAGTATAGGCTACAGTAGGTAACCGTTAGAAATTCTAACGTCTCTTTTTTTTTGCTATTTAAATAACACTGTACACTTTTTCATTCAGATTGAATACAACAATTTTCAACTCATGAAATTTACTTCCGCAAATTACTCTGAGAAAATCAACATCAGGTTAAATATATAGATGCTCAAGTTTTATCTTAATGCATTTTGGTTAAGTTCTGTGTAATATGTGCTTTTGGCAACATCCATCGCTTCATTCTTAATAACATGTTATCATATTCTTAATGAACTCAAACATACATATTTAAACAAATTTATATACATATATGAGGCATAATTAAAATACAGCACTGGCAATTGCTATTTTATTATAATGTTTATTAATTTGATATATTAGTTGAAAACTATTCACTTAATGATATCTCTTAAATTTGTTGCAACTAAAGATGCAAAAATAAAGACTTTTTTACTACAATTGTGTTCGTGCACAATGCACACAGTTGTGTTTCTGGTTTTGAAGATTTCGGGATGGGGTAGTTACTTGTTTGTGGACAAATAACCAGAAATGTGTTGGTCCAGGATCCAATATAAGTATGACAAAATAATCACATTTTTTAAAAGAAAAATAATGACTTAAGAGATGTTACTCCTCATTCTTGGTTTCTTTCTTAATTTGTTTAAAGACTATGATCAGTTGCCATCCGAGAAAATATTCCCCTGTCATTCTCTCCACGTACTAATCCATCTAAACCTCTCTTGGATTGGATTGGAAAATTAATTTGTTTCAATTAAATACGCAATAGTGTTATTTGCCTTCCATATACATTTGAGGATTTCATGCCCATCAATGTTATCAGAACCGGACCGAAAGTCGAATTGGTAAAGCTTCGGGTCATCGGTTCACTGGTTGTACAAAAAACTCGGGTTCGTGAGCCACTCAAACTCAGCTCGGAGACGAAATCGCTAACAAATCGTTCGTTAAAACTCGAGTTACTCTGGCTCGAATTGAGTAACTCGTTCAACTCACGAGTTGAGTTTGAGTTGGAGTCAACTCGAGTTACTCGCAAGTTGATTCTGAGTTAGCGAGCCAGCTTAGTTCACAACTTGACTCACTATTTTCCCAAGTTGAATTCGAGTTACCCTTAACTCGAGCTGACTCGGCTCGTTAGGAACCCTAAACCGATGAGTCAGCTAGTTCTACTGCTGATTTTTTAAATACTTTTATTTATGAAAGATGATGATGATTATTATAAAAATATATAATTTTCTCAACCAAATATAATGAAAGTACTTATTTGATCAAGAAATGACAAAATATTTGCTTTAAGAAGAGAAAAATATAACATCCCAACATTTTAAATTTTTGTATGATAAGTCAAAACGTAATTTTGGTATAACATCCCAATATTTTAAATTTTCTCAACCAAATATAATAGAAGTACTTATTTTGCTTCAAGAAATGACAAAATATTGTTTCTGTCGTTGACTAAAAGCGCATTATAATTTACTGGGACGGAACTACTAATCACATATTGTTTGTCCCACAGTTAACATGACGGTTCAACAGAAATTAAAAAAAAAAAAAAGTGAGACTATTATTGATTCGAAGCGACGGACAATGTGACAAAAATGAATATTGGCAGTTATTAACCACATATCAGTGGGACTATTTAGATTCCGCACAGTATATCTTTCATTGTCTTTGTCTAGAAAGCTTGTAATTAAGAAGAAGTTAGTTATTAATTACCTATTCTGTTACACTCAATTTAAGTCCTAACTAACTTCTTCTTACAAAGCTGCATGCATTAATTAAACAAAGATAAGCCTGGAGTAGAATCTTTACAAGCACTTACTGCTCACTTCCCTCGATCCTTACCATTTAACAAACGATCGATATATATATGACTCTTCTCTTGCTCTCCTCCTTTTGATATCCATAACCCAAGAAAAAAACACATTTCTTTTACCCATCTAAAATGTCTAAACCTGGGAAACAAGAGAGTACAAACACCAAGAAAGGCGGCAAAACAATAGTGGAATCAAGTTCAAACCTTCAATTGGGATCATCAAGCACTACCAATGCCGACAGAATCAACTGGGAATCATATACCATTAGTGGTTCAAACCCTCATTGGGTTTCATCAAGCACTAGCAATACCGACACAATCAGCCCGGAAACATTTCCCATTTGCGGTTCAAACCCTCATTGGGGTTCATCAAGCACCAGCAATGCCAACACAATCAGCCGGAAATCGTACAAAGAAGCATGTCTGGGCATTGACCCTGTGGTAGGCAACTCTCAGACAAATACAATTAATAGTATGTGTCAGGTTGATACTCTCTTTAATGGGGGCCAGTTTGAGGAGGCTTTGAAAGGGTATGAGGAAATTCACCGTCTCGATCCCACTAATCATGAAGTCGACTATAAGATTTCTCGTTGCCATCTAAGGTTAGTGGTACAATGTAAACTGCTATTTTTTTGTGGTATTATTTTTCTCATTTTTCTGTGCTCTCATTCAAGACTTGATCTTAGTGAGGGGTCTCATTGTGAATAACAATCTGAGGCAGTAGAGTGAGGTTTAACAGACTTTAGGTATTGTTTTTTTTTTTTTTTTCCTTTTTGGTGTTTTTGATGTCTCAAGATTTCATATTTGTGATAACTCGTCAGATTATTATAGATTCAAATTCTTATATAAGAACTCACAGTCAAATTGAATTAGTGTTATCATTATGTGCCTTTCGACATGTAAAGATTTGATCTTTATAATAGTTAGTGTAAGTTTGTTATAAGGATTTCAGGAAAATTGAATTAGTGGGAACTTAGAGCTGATGGTGTACAGACATGTTTTTTTTTCTTATGTACTTTTCTCGATATGAAGCAAACAAGAAATTGGCATTTACTGGCTTCTTTCTGATAATTTAATTTTTTGTACAATCTTGTCCTTTCTGTCCAAGCCATTATCAGGATACAGTAAAATAAACAATCAAAGAAATATACTCATCATTTCACTATTTTCTCCACCATTTTGAAAACTCACGATTTTGAAAACTGTTTTCTCCACACGCATCGGTAGTTGTCTGTGACCCCAATATTTTCTGCATTAATGTCCCTTTAATTTTCTTAGAAATACTTACGATTCTTCTGATCATTCCATGCAATTTTAATTGCAGCCTTAGAATTCTCAAATACTGGGAGGAATTACCCAAAAAAATAAAGAAACTGGAGGACCAACTGGAGAAGAAGCTATCTGAAAAAACAAAAGAAGTGGAAGACCAGCTGGATAATTCTTACATGACTGCTCTGAAGGAAGTCAACAGCTTCATTGGAGCTGGAACGACATCACGATATGTAATTAACCGTTATTTTTTTTTTAGATAATGCTAATGTAAATGCACTGAAGTCTGTTACCAGTGGTACATACTCAGTCGGTATATCCTGGTACATTCAGGTGCAGGAAGCATAGATAGCAACAAGTACACATTTTTGCTGAATTCAATGTTTTTTTTTTACTCTGAGCTGTTAGTTCTAACAATAAAATTGATATAGAAAATGTATCACATTATCCTATCCTTCAAAAATCAAAATAATAATAACAAATTTTACATAGTTTGAATTGCTTAAAATTTTTTGTGATAATATCTGTATTTTCCAGATCCTCGCAATTAAGGCCGACCTTCTTCTAAGTCTTAATAGACCTGACCAAGCCGAGGAAACAATCTCCAAAGCTCTCAAGCTGGAACCAGAACTGCAATCTCCATTATCTCTCGGTATGGTATCGGAGTCGTACGTATGCATCATTCATGCAAAGGTTGAGTTGGCATTAGGAAGGTACGATGCAAACTTGGTCTCTAACTTGTACTCTGCAACCAATTCTTTAGGCATGCACCGGGTTTTACTAATACACGGTGCCAGTATGTACTAGCTGATTCGATACTGACTGAAACCAGATTTTGGTCATTACAAATAGCAAGTGACCATTGAACTCACACAGGGCTTCATAATTATTGTTTTCTAATACAAAAAAAAATTCTTCAATGTGGATGAAGTTTTAACATGGCATTTACTTGTCAGGTTTGAGAATGCAGTTGTAGCGGCACGGCAGGCCCACATATTAGACCCATTAAATGACGAAGTCAACACCATATTGGAGCATGTGCACATGGCAAAATTAGCTCGCGATAAAGGAGATAATATGTTTCGCTCGGGAAAGTACATGGAAGCGTCTGAAAAATACATGATTGGGTTGAATTATGCTTGGCCTAATATTGCATTGCTCTATAAACTGGCCACTTGTCACCATAGATTGGGTGAATGGGAAAAGTACAACAAATTTTACAATCATGTCCTTAAGTTCTCTCAAAATTACCCTTTAGATGCCTGCCTATTTTCCAATCCATTTACTGAGGTAGCTATTCTCTTTCCCAAAAGAATCACTCATCTTACTTAATTTGGAATAAAAAGATAATGTTCAGTACGAAACTCGAGAAAAGTTTGGATCCGATGCCTATGGGAAGCAAATTTGGATCTGATGAGCATCGGAGCTGTTCGATGCACATCAGACCCAAACCGCACTATCTTTACTCATGATGCAAATGTTAAAATAAAAATTAAAAGCAACATTTGTTCTAACATTAAAGATTCTGATTGCGTGCTTAGTTAAAGATTGATCGCTGATATGCCCAATTTTTTTGTACTTTTTACAGATTGATTTTATTATATTTATACTAATTCATTTAAAAAATTAGCTAGGGAAATCGGATGAAAGTGTGAAGGATTATGAGGAACAAGTTCCATTAAAAGCTTCGCTCGGTGAGGACATTTCAGACATCAAATATAAAAGAGGGGTTGAGGAGGTCAACAGCATAGAACAGTATAAGGTTGCCATATCTGCACCTGGTGAGCACTCAATCTATATATCATTTAGCACTTTTCAAAACCACTAGTGGTATCATATTTACCACCTGTTGCAAGTAAATATGTTGATTAACTCTTGTAGTCATTGAAAGCATGGATTTTACATATGAGTGCTGCTTATAATTAATATGATGTAAATGCCATTATGCAGGGCCTACAATTGTCTTTTTTATGGATCCATCCAAGGCTGAATGTACCGAGTTCTCATCCTTTGTTGAATCCTTGTGCATCTCGTTTCCATTAGCTAACTTCTTAAAGGTACTATTCTCCCTGGCATCATAAATCCTTATAAAATATAACTTCCTTCATTGTACTCATTATTTGCTTTCTTGGGTCGCAGGTGGATATAAACCGGTGCCCCCTAATTGCAAAATCTGAGAATGTTCAGGTTGTACCGGCATTCAAAATCTACAACTGTAAGAAGAATGTGAAGTTCATGATTAACCCTGAACGGATATACCTTAAATTCTGGGTTCAAATCTATACTGTCTAGGGTTGAAACCACAGTCCTTTCTTTGCTACAAGGATTTTTATTAGGTTATATATGTTCTTTTTCTTGTAAATTGTCCTGTTATAATTAGGCTAAGACTAAACTAATTGCCTTTTACATATATTCAAATTGTTTAGCTTCAATATTTGGAATTGTAACTACTGGTATGGTTGTGAGTCGTGCTATATATATTCTTAGTTTGTTTTGGTGCTCCAGTTTTCAAACAAAAGCGTGCATATTCTTTAGTTAGAAAAATTGTTCTTGGAAACCGCAATGTTACAGCACAAACTAAAACATATATATTAATGGGAGAATTTCTAGTTTGTCAGTACATAAGCACTAACAATTTTTCATACAACAGCTTAACAAAAACAATTTCTGGGATTTTATTGTAACCAATTCAATGTTATTCGAGTTATAAATGAGCGAGTTGGGGTAAGCTCAAACTCAGCTCATTTATTAAACGAGTCAGCCAACTCGAGCTGTAAATGAGCGAGCTGAAAAAATTTTACTATTTTTTTTAGAATTTTTTAGAATTATTTTTTTCAGAAAATTTTGTACCATAGAAAAACAGTGAATTTCAAAAATTCTAAAAAAACAGCAAACAATTTCCAAAAAATATAAAATTTGATCTCCAAATACATTTTTAATATGGATATCAAATTGAACGGTTTGGATCAGTTGTTTTGAAGTCAAAACCAACGATTTATAGTCCAATGTACAAGATGGCATATATATTACAATGCACCATAGCCCAACTCTATATATATATATATATATATTTCATATATGTTCTATATATCTTAGATTGTTTCAATATTTTCAAATATTTAATTAATTATTTTATAATTCAAAATTGTATATATAAAATCAAGTAGATTTGTATAATATTGAAAGTTATTTTTATAAATTGTTCCTTTTCATCAAAAGTTATAATAAAATATCATTATTTTAAAATTAGTTGTAAGTATATATAGAATCCAAATTATGAATATTCATTCAATGTTATCATCATTAGACCAGCCATCGATCAGACTGGAGCATGAATCAAATGCTATTGTGAAGGTTTACTCAAATATAGCCAAAAATTATAATTATCTTCATGTTATTACATATGATTATGGTCATAATAATATGTTATTATAGTTGACTCATGGTCATGAGATAGTTGACTTTGTTAATAAAATGAGATTATACTAAGTTGATACATAATTTTTTATCCCCACAAATTTCGATGGCTTATTTAAACTGGGAAGCAATTTTACACTTATTGTATCGAACAGTCATTGATAGTTGAGATTTGAGAATTGAAAAAAATATAGTTTTCTTCATGCTATTCATTTGTATACAAAAATGAGGGGTTTATATATATATATATAAATTATAAGTTATATACTAGCACATAATTAATTGGTTTTAAGTGACATTAACCTGATACGTGCCGACATCATATATATCATATCATATTAATTAATTATTATATCTGATACAAAATGGATAAGAGTATCATGTGAAGTATATGCACTAGTTGTGACTATACACTGAAGTATTAGTGCATTGTAATGTTTTAAGTTGAGTAATTACCTCATTTTTGTTTTATGTGTGTGGATAGAATTTTTTTTTTTTAATATTTAGCATTTTTTTCAGTTGAGCATTGCAACTAACAGCTTGGATATAAAAAAGTAACATTTTATAGAACTTTGAACAAAATTTTAGTACGTTACCTTTATTATTGACAGTAAATGTGTGCTACTTAGTGATATAATTAATTCTAAAATTGACAGTAAATGGGTGCTACTTAGCGATGCAATTAATTCTAAAGGCAATCATTCTTTAAAAAAGTAGTAGTATTTAAAGTATTTCATGTTTTCAATGTATTTTCTCTTGAAGTGATGAGTATTTTTTTATACGCAAATAAAAAAAATATATCTACTTGACTACTAATACAGGAAACATAATTTATATGACATTTTTTCAGATTTGATAATGGATGAAATTGACCATCGATGTGCAAGAAAGTCGACAATTAAAAATTATGGCTTTCTTTACTCACTATCTGAGTATTTTGAAACATATATAAAATAATATAATTTTGAGTTGAAGAAATCAGGAACTAATTAAGAAAAGATGTTACAAATATAAAACTCGAAAATTTTAATTTGATGTCTATAATTATCTATCACGGGCCAAATAAATGTATTAAATAAGATTTTTTTAAAGTATTAATTATTCATCATGCTAATAATTTTAATAATTTGTTCCTCAAAAAATTTTTTTTTTTAATAATTTTTATAGGTTTTTTTACTTTTTTTTTTTTTTTTTTTGAATGGAAGAGCGAGTGCCTTTATTGCTTGCACTAGGTTACATGTGCACTTTTTATGAGTGTAGTGGTCAGAAATTCGAACATTTAATTATTTCTTTTAAGCATTGCTTAATTATGATGTTTTGAAACCTATCAATCCGCAAGCTCTGTTACAAGTTATTTACGTTTGTGGAATTTAACAACGTCAGGAATATATCCGCAATTCCAATCTTTCATAACGGAGGATATATATGAATAATTTACAAGGCAACTGCTAAAATTTCAATCTTTCATGGAATCCGCAATTCCAATCAGTGCAAACAAACTAAGATGATGCTTTGTAGAATTAATTTAACAACGTCAGGAATTTTCACTGTCAAAACACATACCAGGGTCTTAGAGAGGTACCAAGAATTTCAGAGAATTTGGAAACTTTAAGTGTAACCAAGACCGAAGGTTTTTGGTTGGCAATTGTATACTACAGAAGAATCTTAACAGCTGAAAATTTGGAAAAGAGAGGATGGAATTTGCCCAGCGTGTGTGTCATGTGTTGGAAGCAGTGTGATATTCACTGAATGTTCTTTTGCGCTAAATATGTACAATAAGTTAACTGATACTTTTGAATTACCCGTTCGAGATTGGAGAAAAATGTTGGAGGAGAAAGGGGCACATAAATGGATATCAGATAAGGGTACCAATATAAAATCCAGAGAGGTGCTGTTAATTGCCATATTTATCATATGGAGAGAGAGATGTGCAAGAATTTTTAGAGAGGACATTAAAAGTATGGTAAACTTAATAGAAGAAGTGCAAGAACAATAGAGATACTCACATTGAAATGACCTGAGAAGAGTTTTTACATTTTACTGTTTTGCTAGAGAAGGGTTTTTAGTTTTATTTTCATTTCATTCCTTTACTCTCTCTTTAATTGCACAATAGATTCAACAATGTTGAATTACAATGTGTCATTCTGTGTAACAGGTTTCATTTTGAAACATTTATATCAATATAGCAAATAAGGACTTTGATCCTTATTTTTCCAAAAAAAAAGTTATTTACGTTTGATTAAAGTTAAAGTTAAACTCCGGTTGATATCGATGTAAATTACACACTCTGGTTTCTTCAATGAAACGGGCACACCTGTTGCCTTTTATCAAAAAAAAAAAAAAAAAGAGGTTAAACTACGGTGTTGATATCTAAGATTAAATAATAGCTAAGTTGAATTAATATTGTTTTTTCCACTTTTTTCAAATTAAATAAATAAAAATAACATTTCAAGAATAAAATAATTCAAATTAAAACATCTTAATTGGGTGTAGCTATGTGAAAATAAGATTTCGACTACTATATAATATCATTATTAAGTGCAAGTTTTTATTGAATATATGCTTAGCTATATTAAGCTAGCAGGGGTTATCTGACATCCATTGCCATGCATGATGGCAATCCTGTTGAATTCTTCAGATTGGGTGTGAAGAGACTAGAGCTGTATATGAGCTCATGCTTTTTTGTATTTCTTGGATCAACAGACTACAGCTATGTGTGACATGTGTTGTTCTTGAGGTGTAACCAGTCTCTATACTGGTTTGCATCGGTTTGTGTGCTCAATGCATGAGAGCATGCCAACAGGTAGGTTCACTATTCATATCTCACCCTTCCAGCTAATAATATGTACGTACTATATTGGATATATCATATATGTTGTGTGGCATCAGTTCATGCTTATCGTGTGTTTGATGAGTGAAAAAGCCTTGTCAGTTGTCACATATCTACACGGCCTTAGAGGATCCCTTTATTCTTTTCCAATTCAAATTAACTGGCTAGGGTTGTCAGAGAAAGATGCGGAGTGCCGGGTTCTAAACTCAGTTTCATTTGCCAATTTAATAGGCCGGCCCACATTGAACTTTGAGTCTTTGACCCAATTCAAAATCTTTTTTTTTTTTTTTTTACTTCAGTTTGAAACCGTAAGCAGCCCATTTCAATTTATTAATGGACTCCTCCATTTCTCATATTTTTTTGAGCTTTTGGTATTTTTTTTTCTAAATCCCATTTTTTATGGTTCAACATGAATGTATTGTTTTCTGTGTTTTGAACAATATTGAATATATTGTTTTTTCGTATGTTGTAAGTGTTCAATATTGTTTGAATTATGAATGTGTAATATTGTACCTTTTATGACTAGCAAATACATATGCTAGTTAATTTATCAAATTGAATAATAAAAAAATCACATATAAATATATACAGTTCTTAAAACAAACAGTGTATAAAGGGTAAAAAAAATCCTAGTTATTGTACACGGTTAATAAGACCTTGTATAAATCACTTATTTCAGCGCAATTTTTTTTAATCTAGCACAGTTATGTTGTATAAACCATATATATATGTAAGTTATATATAGACACAGTTCCACAACTGTATACAATGTATCGACCTTTTCATATACAATGCACGCAGACAAAATTGCAGAACAATGTGACATTAGCATTTTTAACTGTCTAAAGTCGCCTTTTCTGTAGTAGTATACGTGTATGACAAACGCACAAGTATTTTTCACCTGTACCAACAACTCTTAATTTCTAGATAATAGAAAATATAAACAATTTGTGAATAGGAAAAAAAAAACAAATATTTAATATACATCCAACAAAACTGCAAATAAAAATTGCATCAAGATTCGGTCATGAACAAATTCAGCCATAATTGAAAATATTGACTAACTCAAAAAAAAAATATAATTATTAGTATAAGTGTACGACCATAGTTATAAATTCTAATTCAGCTCCAATTATAATTAAAAATCAGTACGTATTATTAATCAGTGTTGTAAATAATGTTATGCGTTCGTCGGACGGACAATGTACCGCCAAACGATTAATGGAAAATAATCGGAAATAATCGGCCAATTAGTTGGAAAAATCTGTGACGATTTGATTGCCGCCAACAACTAATCGGCCGATTAATCGGCCTAAACGACTGCTTTTTACAACACTGCTATTAATATTGTACAGTTCAAAATTTCAAAATAAAAATCAAAAGGCAGCTTTTCAATTGTTTTGTTTTTTCTTGATTTTGATGGCTTGGTTAAGGCTTTCTAAGAGCTTGATATAGGATCAAATATTCAAACATTCTAAAATAATGATAAAAACATATGAGAACTTGTGGTGTTTTTAAACTTACCAAGCATTTTGGTGAGCTTTATTCGAAAACATATCAGATTGACTTCAAACGACGAATCTAAATTGTTGAAACTAATATACTTTACGAGTAATACATTTACATGTCAAATTATTATTATTTTTATATAATTATATCTTAGTCAAGCAGTAAAATAAAAGAACGAAAATTGAACGCATTAAAACTAACTCAAAAACATATCTCAAAAATTGATACCCGGTAATAAACTAGTAAGGTACGTTATTTGAACTTTCTTATCAGAAGCTTTTATTTTGTATAAATAACTAAACATATAATTGAAATTAAATGAGTAGAACTAGGGTGTTCTTAAGCTCACCAAGTTTTTTGTGATATCTTAGCTCAAAAACTTATCGAATTAACTTTAAACAACAAATTCAAACCGTTCAAACCGATCTACTTCACAAGTGATAGGTTTACATGTCAAATTCAGAAATTTTGGAATTAATTTAGAATAAAGTTAAGCAGTAAAAAAATTAAGAAAAATGAATGCATGAAAGAAACTTATATACCTCCTTTTATATAATAGTTCTTAAATGAAATATGAGGAGTTTATGTAAAAGTTGCTCTAGGGATGGCTTGAGCGCTACCATGGTGGTAGGAGCTAGGAATTGCAAGGAAGAGTTCTCAAAAAGGCCATACACAAACCTGCGATATGCATGTGATTGCATGTCTATGTGATTTGTTTATATGATATATTGAATGTACTTGTGTGAATACCATCAATGTCACAAAATAAGTATGGGTGTACTGTATGTTGACACTACTACCAAAAGTACTACAAATATGAGTCCCAATGAAGTATTATGTGAATTTTCCTCCCTATTATGATCCACATCAAACATTCAATCGTTGGTTGACGAGACCTTCCTCGGTAGGCGTCGCTTTTAATCTTAAGGAGATATAATTAACATAGGATATATATTGCCAAGAGTTGCATAGGGATGCAGATTGTGCCGGCCCATGGAAGAGATATAACCGGAAAATTATATATGCTGGTTTTTGGTTTACAAACTTGTGCTATTCTGGATAGATGTTATGTTTTGTGGTGCTATTGATCAGTGGCCTAAATATGTAACATAGTTTAGGAGTTCCTATACTGTGGTAGTATGCTAAGGGGTTCTAGGGGGTAGAGTAATACTCTTGATGAAGTTGTAGTGATTGTTTCTGTTAATTTTGTGATGTGAAACAGAGAGTGAAAGATGATGAGAATTTGATATGTTTCATTAACCTGTTGGGTTTGTACAGTATGCTATATATATATAACAGAATGGAAATATAGCTGTTGGAAATAAACGGTAACTTTCTATAATAAGAAATAAAGGTTGAGTAACTTTATATCCATATTTAGTTGCTCCCTTTATTACTTATTTAGCCTATGATGAACAAAACCCGTTAAGGGTAATAAAACCCGTTAAGGGCTCTGAGGCTTATTTGTCCCTATTCTATTTTATTTTCCTACAATTCTATTTTATTTTTCTACACTCCCCCTCAAGTTAGGCGTGAAGATGTTGCGTAACCCTAACTTGCTTATATTTGCTTCAAACGGTTTTGGATCTAAACCCTTGGTGAAGACATCCGCTAATTGATCTTCACTTCTTACAAACAGAGTCTCAATTTCTTTTGATTGAATCTTCTCTCTAATGAAATGACAATCAACCTCAATGTGTTTAGTTCTCTCATGAAACACCGGGTTGGATGCTATATGACGTGCCGATTGATTGTCGCAAAACATTTGCATCGGCACTTGAATTTTAATTCCACAATCCGAAAGGAGTTGTTTTATCCAAGTTAATTCGCTTGCGGTGGATGCCATGGCTCGATACTCCGCCTCGGCACTTGATCGTGCCACGACATTTTGTTTCTTGCTTTTCCATGTGACTAAGTTTCCGCCTACAAATGTGCAAAAGCCGGTTGTCGATTTTCTATCGAAGCTTCCGGCCCAATCTGCATCGGAATAGCCACATACATCGTTAGACTTGTTATTTTTCATACAAACTCCTCTTCCGGGAGTTCCTTTTAAATATCTTAGAATTTTATTTATTGCATCCAAGTGTGGTGTTCTAGGAGCATGCATGAATTTACTAATTTGGCTTACCGAAAAAGAAATATCCGGCCTAGTTACCGTTAGATATATTAATTTTCCTACAAGTCTTTGGAATTGATTTATATCTTCTAATGGTTCACCATCTTCACTATTTAATTTATTTTTGCCATCTATTGGTGTTGAGGCCGGTTTACATCCTAGTTTACCGGTTTCTTCCAACAAGTTTAATGTGTATTTTCTTTGAGAAATGAACAAGCTTTGATTTGAATATGCAACTTCAATGCCTAAAAAATATTTTAAGTAGCCTAAATCCTTAATGTCAAATTTTTCTTTTAATTGGGCTTTTATTGTTTTAATATGTTCTTGGTTGTTTCCGGTAATAATAATGTCATCTACATATACTATAATGATTGTGGTGTTTTCTCCCTCAATTTTGACAAACAATGAGTGGTCGGCACTACTAATTTTAAAATTGCAAGATATTAAATGAGAGTTTAGTTTTTCATACCATGCCCTTGGAGATTGCTTCAATCCATAAATTGACTTCTTCAATTTGCAAGCTAGTGTATGGTTTTGGTTTTTTTCGTAACCGGGTGGTAATGACATATATACCTCTTCTTCAAGTGTTCCTTGAAGAAATGCATTTTTTACGTCCATTTGGTATAATTTCCAATTTTGGTTTACCGCAATAGAAAATAATATTCTTACGGTATTCATTTTTGCAACCGGGGCGAATGTTTCATAATAGTCTATACCGTAGGTTTGGGTGTATCCTTTGGCAACTAACCGAGCCTTATACCGTTCTACCGTGCCATCACTATTGTACTTAATTTTATATACCCATTTACAACCTACTAATTTTTTATTTTTTGGTAATTGAACTATTTTTCAAGTATCATTTTTTTCAAGAGCACCCAATTCTTCTTTCATGGCTTTGGTCCATTTGGGAATTTTTATGGCCTCTTCATAATTGTTTGGTTCTTGTTCCTTTTCAATTGAGGTCAAGAATGCTCTATGGTTAGAAGAAACATTTTCATATGTAATAAAATCTTGGATAGGATATTGTACCTTGTAGGTTATAAAATCCCGAAGCCTTGTTGAAGGTTGTGTAGTTCGAATCGACCTTCTTAATGGTGTTTCTTCGATGTCATTATTTTCTTCATTTTCGGAATTTTCTTCTATTTCTTCCTCATTCTCAATTTCATTTTCAATTTCATTTTCACCCTCAAGTGATGTTGGTCTAGCATTTTCTATTGCAATTGGCAATACAATTTCCTTGGAGGGTTCTCTCACAAAATTCTCACAATTAGTTTCTTTGTAATATGGCTCTTTTTCTAAAAATGTTACATCCCTAGAAATGTACAATTTTTTATTTTTAGGGTCATAACATTTATATCCCTTTTTTTGTGATGAATATCCTAAAAAAATAGCCTTAATTGAGGTATAATCCAACTTGTCTTGTTTATTATTTTTGTGTACATAACAAGTACAACCAAAAAATTTTAAATGCTCAATGTTGAGTTTTCGTTGGTAAAGGATTTCTAATGGGCTTTTGTAATCTAGATTAACACTTGGCAATCTATTAATTAAGTATGTAGCGGTAAGAACGGCATCCGACCAATAGGACTTTGGAACATTATTTTGAAACAAGAGTACTCGAGTCATTTCAAGTAGATGTCTATTTTTTCTTTCGGATACACCATTTTGTTGAGGTGTATATACACATGTTGTTTGGT
The DNA here is from genome assembly GCA_025461125.1 of Carex kokanica. Taxonomy (NCBI): domain Eukaryota; kingdom Viridiplantae; phylum Streptophyta; class Magnoliopsida; order Poales; family Cyperaceae; genus Carex; species Carex kokanica. The sequence continues at coordinate 2,492,308 of JAJGRX010000435.1, forward strand.
GTAAAATTCTTTTTTCTTTAAAGAAGTTTGAGAAATTTTGATTTACAAATTCCGTTCCATTATCGGATCTAAATATTTTGATTTTAGCTTTGTATTGATTTTCTATAAAGTTATGAAAATCTAAAAATTGTGAAAAAACTTCACTTTTATCTTTCAATAAATATAACCAAGTTGTTTTAGAGAAATCATCGATAAATATAACAAAATATTTGTATCAATTAAAAGAGTTAGTTGGGGCGGGTCCCCATACATCCAAGTGAATTAAATCAAACGGTTCCTCACTCTTAGAACTTGATAATTTAAAAGGTAATCTAATATGTTTTCCTAACTTACAAGTCTCACAATTACTATTATCTAATTTTGAAAAATTAAAAAGACTCTTTAAAATCTTGTCGGAAGGATGTCCAATTCTTCTATGCCAAAGTGTACTCAACTCTTCATTTTTAGTGATGTTGAAATTGAATTTTTCTTCATTCAAAATATAAAGCCCATTTTCTAGAAATCCTTCACCAATCATACTCTTGGTTATTCGATCCTGAAAAATCACATTGTTTGTTAAAAAAATGAGTTCACAATTTAACTCATTTGTAATTTTACTAATGGATAATAGGTTTGATGAGCAATTTTTTAAATACAAAACATTTTGGATTATTTTTGAGAATATTGTTATTGAGCCCTCTCCAAGGATTTCCATTTTTTCACCATTTGCAACCGTAACAAATTGTTTGGTTTCATATTTTCTAAATGAGGTCAATAAATTTATATTTCCGGTCATATGATCAGTTGCACCCGAATCCAATATCCATCTAGAATTTTTTGGAAAAAATGATAAATTTGAGATGCAAACCATACCAGAGGTCTTTTCTGTTTTTTGGTTGAGCATCACGGATAGCTGTTGGAGGAGAAGCCGCATGGGATCCAGAGGGTCAGTTGAAGAGGAGGCTCCAGTACTCCCACTGGGATTGTTATTTTTAGCGGACGGTTCAGATCTTTCTTCCTCCTTCCCTTCCGCAAGAAACCCCTTCTTTCTTTCGCTGCCTCTGTCTCGTTCCCAGCCGCCTCTATCTCCTCTGCGATCTCCGCCTTTCTTGTGCCACTTGGGTCGGAGGTGAGGATTGAGGAACCAGCAAGCCTCCTTGCGATGCCCCTCTCTCCTACAGTGCTCACATTTCTCGATTTCTTGGTCTCTTCTCACCTCCGACCTATAACTAGGGTTAGGCCTTGCCATGGCCGCAAACCCTTTTGCCTCTGGATTTTCGAGTGATTTTGACCCCATAACTTCTCTTCTTGTTTCTTCTCCTTGCACCATTGAAGCCACTTCATCTGGGGATGGAAGTTCGGCTAGGAGAAGGATTTGTGACCTTACAGCCTCATAGGAGGAGTCAAGACAGGCTAGAAATTGAAAGACCTCGTCTTGCTCTTCTCGTTTTCGGATTTCAGAGAGGTCAGTTGTAGGGGGTCGATAGACCCGAATTTCATCCTTTTTTTTCTGAAGAAATCCAAACACATCCATGGCCGATTGACCTGGTTGTTGTTTTGCTTGTTGCATTTCTCTCTGAATTTGATAGATGTGGGCATAGTTTTTCTTGTGGCCGTACAATTTTTCGGCTCGTTGCCAAATTTCTAATGCAGTATCTTTGTATGAGAGCAAATCAGAAACCTGTGGTTCCATTGTTGCGAGTAACCAAGTGATCACTGTGTGATCGCTGACTTTCCATCTTGCTAGTGCTCTTTTTTCGGGTTCAGTTGGAGGGTCTGACTGTTTGGGGGCTTGGCCCTCTGTGTTGATGTGGTCACTTTTTTCTCGGCCACTCAAGGCAAAAATGACTTGTCTTGCCCATATATGGTAATTTTTACCATTGAGCATCACCCCTGTGAGTTTTTCGTTGTGTTGTGCCATTGCGATTTTTCTGGCTATTTTCTGGTAAAGAACAGCACTACTGGTATGCTGATTTGTTTGGTGAGATCAGGGTTGATATGTATTCTTTGCAGTTGCTGGTACTGCTGCTGATTTTTGATCTTGAGTCAGGATTTTAATCCCGCTCTGATACCATGTTAATTTTGTGATGTGAAACAGAGAGTGAAAGATGATGAGAATTTGATATGTTTCATTAACCTGTTGGGTTTGTACAGTATGCTATATATATAACAGAATGGAAATATAGCTGTTGGAAATAAACGGTAACTTTCTATAATAAGAAATAAAGGTTGAGTAACTTTATATCCATATTTAGTTGCTCTCTTTATTACTTATTTAGCCTATGATGAACAAAACCCGTTAAGGGTAATAAAACCCGTTAAGGGCTCTGAGGCTTATTTGTCCCTATTCTATTTTATTTTCCTACAATTCTATTTTATTTTTCTACAGTTTCTTTTTAGGCTGAGGATGCACAAGCAAGGCTGAGACAGATTGCGTGTTATTTGATAATACTGTGTGCCTGAAATGCCTGGTATGTCTTTTATGACAATGTAACCGGCACTGAGTTTCCTACAAAAATATAAAACCCATGAAGCGATGTTGCCAAAAACACATATTACACAGAACTAAACCAAAATTGAAAATACTATATTTCAATTAATTGTTGTAAACTCTTCACAGATAAAATGCCTAGAGATAACCCCAAAAAAAATGCCAAGTTCAGATTCGACAAGCCTAGTTAACTGCACCAAGTTTCATTTTAAAAAAAAATATTCTCCGAAATCAACTAGAAGATCTTTCATCTCCTTTTCCAAATCGCACCAAAGAGAGTCACAACTAAGCCAGTATCTCTCTGTGTTAATAACGTAGCCTTTATTTATTCAACTGATGGTGGTGGTGGTGGTGGTGGTGCCTCCAAGTTGTCAAAGAAAACAATGACGATACTGATGTCATCATGATAATGCCGCTTAGCACCAGGCTTGACATATCTTAAATCATTGTACTCCTTGTGACGTTTGCGGGCTGCCTTGTCCAACGCTTGCCTCAATAGCCTCGCAGCTGCACCCTTAACAATGGAAATATTCAATAGGTTAGGTGAAATGAATAAATAATAAGTTGCATGCGGAGTAAAAAGTTGGACTTTGATATATAATATGAAATAATAAATAATGACTTTGCTTTTCATGAAATGAGAGCATGCTGTAGTTGGAAACCAAAATGGTTCGTACAACTCAATTGTAACTCTAGTATTAGGCAAAGCTTAACATATCATTCCAATCTTAAGCTATATTAAAATTAGTTATCTACTGGTACCAGGAAGTATCGAAGACCAAAAACAAAAAAAAATAACAATCAAATAAAGTAGTTCTCCACTAGGGTATTTACATCACGAGGGTTGTCTGTGACAAAAGCGGCAGCTTCGAAGTTATCCATCTCATCCCAGAGCCCGGCTGAGGCGAAAATGACAAATTTGTCGTCAGGACCAAGTGGGTATGTTTCAATCGTAGGTTCGGCCTTCACAATAGGCTGGGCAATCGGCTTCCTCTGTCTGAGCTGAGCAGGTAGCGGCTCCCGGTTGAATTCATTGTGTTTCATGTACACGCTTCCAATTGCCCTCGTCGGCTGAATTTGTTTTATTATTTGCAAATTGCAATGATAAATGAGAATTTTTATCAGTACATGGTTGATGCTGGCTTGTTTTCTTGCTATGCCTTCTTTTTGTTTGCTTAATTGGGGCTTAGACTAGAGTGGTTAGAGTTGCCATTTTTAGACTAGAGTGCGAAACAAAGCGCAGTCAACCACAAGTACAATTAAAGTAGCACAAATAGTGGTTAGAGTTGAATCCCGTCAAGAGAAACGGGCTATCAGTACTGACATAATTACACAACAATCACAGCTCACAGAAAACACTAGAAATAGAGAAACTAAAAATCAATGAAAAAAAAAAAAAAAAAAAGTAATTACCTGAAGACCACCCCTGATATACCATTGTCTCGGGCCTCTTTGTGAAATAATCAATGAAGGATACTCCGCAAGAAGCTCATCCCTTTTTGCGGGATCATTAACAGTATAATCAACTGACATCTGGATCACCTCCAAGTCATTCAAGTCACCCCCATTCGGCCGTCTTGCCAGTACTGCACGAGAGTCTCCGGCATTCGCCACATAGAGAACATTGCTGACCACGACCCCAACCAGACAAGACGACCCCAGTATTGCAAGCCGTGGATTGTGCCGCCATTTCTCTCTCACTTGATCCATGAATGCAACCTCGGTTCTGTGATACGCCTCCTGGATAACTTCTGGATTCACGGCATCATGATTTTGCATAGCACCTGTCACATCGTGATTTGAAAGATGATAAATTAAGGCAGTATACTGGCAAGCAAGTATATTCTAAAAGTAGAACCGCTTATGACATTAAATTACCAATGCACAACAGACCAAACCTAAAAATAAAATAATATATCGGTCTATCTTTGTAAAATGCATGCACAGCTTGTTTGTTCAAGAAACAGAACAAGTAAAAATGAACTGTGCAGTCTGTGCTCTCCCAGTCTCCCTTGCTTTTGCACTGTAAACAGATACCTTTTAATTTAAACTTCAAGAAAACAAATTAGATGATAATGAAATTCCAAGAATCATACTTGGAATTTAGTTCAACGAATCATAATTCTAGAAAAGATCCATTTTGACTCCAAGATCGAACTAATGTTAATTTAGTTCAACGAATACCATAAAAAGTGGCACTGTATCGTTTTCCAACAGAGGACTAAACTCTAATTCAAGCAGAACCAAATTTACCACATTGCCCCTCCAGTTCTTTCCAAAACAAGAAATTTCCAAGACTCCTTCAAAACAACAAGAAATAAAAAAAGGAAAACATAAATTTGAAAAGCAACTCACTCTTGAAGTTCTTGAAGAGATTATCAAGGATGAACTGAGAGCAGGTGGCTCCCCCATGGCCGTCATAGATGCCGACGAACACCCCACGGGGCCCACCAACCCCTTCTTTCAGAGACCCAGAAACCAACTGGCTGCGATCCTCGATCTGTAAGTTAGCTTGCGCCATGGCCATTGAATACTGGCCATACAAGTGGCGGGCTAGCTCCCTCTGCCAATAATATTTTGAATCGACCTCATTGAATACAGGCCATACCAATCGGCTGAACATGTTTCCACCATAACCTTGAATCGACGTCTCTGGGATTTCTGGGTCGTCTCCAAAGCATGATCTCAACCAGCGAAAGCGAAAGCGAAGGAACAAGTCGAACATGTTTCCATTGCCATTGGGGTTGTCCAGTTGGCCTCCAAAGCATTGTAACAACCTGTGACTGAGAAAGTTGCACGCCATGTGCAATCTTGCGAGGTGTTTAGTAAACAAGAATCGGAAAGGATATATAGTTCTTGTTCTGAGAAATGGTACTAGGAAGAGGAGAGGAGCTAGGAGAGATGAAAGATTTGCAATGGGGTTTCTTTGAGGAGGTTCTTGCGTGGGACTTTAGGGAGACACTCGGCGAGTGCAATTTAAAAAATAACTGATTTGTGTTCAAACTAACTGATGTTGGGCTGGGCTAAAGAGTGTGATCCGTTTAGAGGCCGGATTAAATTTATGTTGAGGTGTGATATTTTTTTTTTTTTGAAGAAGAATATGGGTCTAGCCCATATTTTCATTGATAAAATTGTCAATTACAAAAGTTTTGTAACGCATAATAAGGAAAACAAGGAAGCTCAAAACATTTGAGCTTTTTTAAGAATAAATATAAAAGAGTAGAACTAGGGTGTGATGTGCTCACCAAATTCTTTGGTGAGCACAACTCTACATAAACTATCGGATTCACTTTAAACGAGATTAATCCAACCGTTGAAACTGATGTACTTTACGAGTGATGGGCGTACATGCAAAATTTTGAATTTTTTGAATTCATTTAGTCTCAAGTCAAGTGGTCAAAATTGAGAATTTTTTGAATGCATTAAAACAACTTCATTTTGGATCATTCATTTTTCATCAATTTTGACCACTTGACTTGAGACTAAATGAATTCAAAAAATTCAAAATTTTGCATGTACATGCATCACTCGTAAAGTACATCGGTTTCAACGGTTGGATTCATCTCGTTTGAAGTGAATCCGATAGTTTATGTAGAGTTGTGCTCACCAAAGAGTTTGGTGAGCACATCACACCCTTGTTCTACTCAATATAAAAACATAAGGAAAGCAAATAAAAACGAAAAAGAAAGACAGTAAGTAAAAGAAAATGTTTATTTGTTTTACGGTGCCGGTGTTGATGTCCTGTTTGATCTCGCTTCAAAAAATTGCATTTGGTAAAAGACTTCGTACTTGAGTTCTTCAATGCCTTTACTCCTTTCTGTGAATGTGCGAGCACACCTCTCGCGCCATAAGATGAAGAATATCATCAATAAGGCCGACTTATGTTCTATTGCGACTCCTGCCCTTGTTAAGGCCTTGATTTTTGACGAACTTGCGTTGACCACTGCTATTTTCATGGGTATCATCCTTGCCATCTCTTCATATAGAGCTCTTGAGAAAGGACAATGATTGAACAAATGCCTTGCCGTTTCTTGATTTGTCATACATAAAGTACATCTGTTGACTAATTGGAACCCTTTCTTTTTGAGATTATCCACCGTTAATAATTTATTTCGTATCAACAACCATCCAAATACCTTCATTCGTGGTGGTACATGCAGTTTCCAAATTCTGTGGATTGATGATTGTATTCTGGGTCCATCTTTCAATCTTTGATAAGCGCTCTGAACTGTGTATATCCCTGTATCTGACCATTGCCAATGAATTCCATCCTCCTCTAGCTGAATTAAAGCGACCTGGGCCAAATTCTGCTTCAAAATTTCTAGCTCCTCGTGTGCCATGTCTGTTAGCCTGTGCGTGAACAAGTCTCGTATTGCATGTGCTTGCTTAGCTTCTGCTAAGGTGATATCAGAATCTCCAGCATGTGTGAACAAGTTTGGTAATTCAAGCCTTAGTATGCCCTTGCCCCAATTGTGATGCCACAAAGAGATTTTATGTCCATTACCTGGTTTGTATTGGAAAGACATGCTACAGAATTGCGTAAAAGTCTTTGTTTCTTTTGCGAAAAGTGGTACGTCTGGCAATAGCGTTTGTGGCACTATACGGTGTTGCATGAGTGGTTTCCATAAAGTCTTTTCTGGCCTTCCCCATTGCCAAACCCACTTGAGTAGAAGCGCCTGATTGAAATTTTCTAAGTCCATGATTCCCAACCCTCCAAGTGCTTTCGGCGTGCACACTATGCTCCAGTTTATTAAACTCATTTTCTTTGATTCTGATGAAACTCCATGCCATAGAAATGTCCTTCTTATCTTGTCCATCTTGCTGATTACCCACTTAGGCAGTTTAAGACATGACATGTAATATGTTGGTATTGATGTCAGCACCGAGTTGATTAGCACTATTCTTCCTGCAATGGAGAGGTTCTTTGCGGCCCAACCCGCAAGACGTGTACTCATCCTTTGAATCAGAGGTAAAAATGCTGACCTGGGCAATCTTTTGTTGGATAATGGAAGACCGAGGTATGTGAAAGGAAAGCTACCTAGTCTGCATCCAAGTACATTTGCTAGTTCTTGTTGTTCCTCTTGATCTCCTTGAGAAATTAGTAACTCCGACTTAGCCAAGTTGACAGATAATCCGGATACCCTTCCAAATACTATGAGCATAATCTGCAGTGCCTGTAATTGCTGAATTTCTGGTTTCACAAAAAATAGTGCATCATCGGCATATAGTAAACATGGTGTCATATCTTGAAAGGGCATTCGCAATGCATGTATGTCTGTGAGTTTCTGAGCGTATCGAGCTAGAAAATCGATTGCCAAGATAAACAAAAGCGGTGAAAGGGGGTCTCCCTGTCTGACCCCGCGCTTTAGCTTAATCTTTTTCCCCAGAAGACCATTTATCATGACTTGCGAATAACCTGTTAAAACTGTTTTTTCTACCAAGGATATCCATTCAGTTGGAAAGCCCTGATGACGCATGACATCTGCTATGAAATCCCAACTGATCGTGTTAAAAGCTTTTGCAAAATCTACCTTGAAGATAGCTATTGGCAACTTACTCCTTTTGGCTCTATGCAGGATGCATTGCGCATAGATGTAGCTTTCCGTAATCTGTCGATTTTTTTGAAATCCCGTTTGTGCGTTGTGAAGCAGTTTTGATATTTTTTGTTGCAAACGGTTGGCCAGCACCTTAGAGAAAATCTTTTGAACCCCATGTAGAAGACTTATAGGATGGTAATCATGGACCGTGCTAGGAGTTGGCTTTTTTGGCAGCAGTACAATGAAGGAATTATTCAAAAATGTCAGGGGCTCACCTTTTGTTGTTGTGTTGTCATATACCGAGCAAAGATCTGGTGCTATGATGTCACAAAAAAATTTGTAGAATTCCCCCGAGAAACCATCCGGCCCGGGACTCTTGTGATTGGGCCATTGCTTGATGGCCTCCTTTACTTCTTGCTCTGTGATAGGTATTGCCAGACTATCCAATTCTAACAATTTTTCTGATGCTGGATATAGACTACCCCAGTGTATATGTGGTATTGGATGAGATGGCGTACCTATGAGATTTACATAATGATCGAAAAAAGCCTTTGCCTTTGAAGTCTGATCCGAACATGTTTCTCCTTGGTGCTCTATCTCTGCTATTTTGTTGTGATTCTTTGCCATCGATGCAATTGTGTGAAAGTATTTCGTACCTCTGTCGCCTTCTAATTCCCACTTTGTGCGCGCTCTTTGCCTCCACATGTCCTCTTCATATAATGCTAGTTCCGCGAATCTTGCTTTGATTATTGCCGTGATGTATTTTTCTAGTTGATACATGCGTCTCCTCTCTCTGACTTTGTCGATCCATTCCAGATGATCCCTGCATACTTGCAATTGTTTCTTGATGTTGCCTGTTTTGTTTTTTGTCCATTCTTTTATGCGTTCCTGAATCCTTACCAGCTTCAACTGCAATTGCTCCGCTGTCTGTGCCTGTTCTATGCCAAGCCATGTTTCTTTGACCATCTCTGTGAATTGTTGCTGTCTTAGCCAACAATTTTCAAATCTAAAAAGCTTCGACCTATCCCAACTTGTTCTTGCTGTGTATAAAATCGGACAGTGATCCGAAGAAGTGTTGGCCAGTGCTTTCTGATGTGAATTCGGGTATTTTCTATTCCATTCTGTTGAGATCAAGAATCTGTCTAACCTTGCCATATGTGGTTGTTGTCTCTCATTCGACCATGTGAAGCGCCTCCCATGTAATGTCGTGTTTATTAATCCCAAAGATGAAATCAATTTTGCAAAGCCTAGTGTTGTCCTCATTTCCGCTTGTGTGTTATTATTTCGATCTTCAAAATCCAATGTGATGTTTAGGTCGCCACCTATTATCCAAGGTGTGCTATCTGTTGGTCTGATTGTAGACAGCTCTTGGTAAAACATGGCTCTGCCTTGAGATGTTGAAGGCCCGTAAATCCCCGAAAACCAAAATCTAGTTCCATCGACATTATTCTTGAGTAGAAGACTTAAACTGTAAGTTCTTTCATCTGAATGCAGAAGGGTGAATTTTGCCGGTGCCCATGCAATTATTATGCCTCCCTTAGTTCCTTGTGACAGTAGTGCTTCATATTTCTGTAATCTAAGCCCACATATTTCCCTTATCACTCTTTGATTTATTTCATCTAACTTGGTTTCTTGTAGACAAACTAAATCGGGCTTCTCCAATAAGAAGGTTTCCCGCACCGCTAATCTTTTTTTCTTTTCATTTAAACCACGGACATTCCATGAAATGAATTTTATTTTGAGATTTTGATTCATTTAATCACCGATGTAGCATCTTCTGTACTGATTACCATCCCCCCCTTTTCTTTTCTTTTTTCCTTCAGCAAGCAACCAAAAAACGTAGCTGAACACAACAAGAAGCAAGGGTTTTTTTTGTTTTTACCAACTCCATCTTGTTCACTTAACTTTTTTGGGTACAAAGGTCTCAGACCTTGAAAAACATAAAATAAGTGCACCTTCCTGCTTCTAAACTTTCCTAATCCCTCCACTTCTTTCATCAGGAAATTTAAGTCTAACCAACTGCTGCCACCAATCTCATTAGATTCTGCACTACTTACTTCATCTTTTTCATTCAATCTAACTAGATACAAAGGCTTCATGCCTTGGAAATAAAACAAACACACCACCCTACAGCTAACCTTTTCTAATCCTTCCACTTCCATAAAAACAATTAAACAACTAAACAAGATACAATTGGAATTCTAGAGTAACCTGAGGCTCCCGAAACTCCCTTCTAATTGTGATCCATTTAGATTCGCATCGAATTGGGTCATTTGTTTTTTTAATTATTTAATTAGAATGAGTATAGGCAGAACTTGTGTCAACCATACAAAAGCTAATTGATATATATTTTTAAATAAAAGATGGAATGTTATTTTGAAAACCAAGAAAATTTTACATCCTGTTTGACTAATTAGTATTAATCTGCCTTTATATATTTATTTTATATTTTATTAATATTAATCATTGATTAAATAAGAAAATGAGAATGTTGATAAAATAAGTTAATTTATTTGGGAAAATAACCATCTTTATGGGGAAATATTTGAATGATAATATTAATCAATATTTTTAATCCGAATTCTGGCTACTGTTCTAATGTTAGAATTTCAGTGAACATCATAATGGCGCAAAACTTATCAAACCTCAAACGAAGAATCCAAACTGTTAAAACTGATCACCTTAATACGAGCTTTATTTACATATAATTTTTATTTTATTTTCGAAATCATTTAATATCAAGTCAACCAGTCAAATATAATGACAACTAAAAGATTTTCAGTAAATTATAATACATTTTTTACCAGACTTGATACTAAATGAATTTGAAAAACTTGTAAATTGTAAAGGTAAATGCATTACTCGTGAAATATTTTGGTATGAATGGTTTGGATTCTTCGTTTGAGGCAAATCCAATAAGTTTTGAAGGTAGTTAATTAGAACTTTCATTAAAATTCTTATAATATAACAGTAGTCAAACTCTATATATATAAATTTTTCAAATTTATATTTGATGGAAATTAAAATTCGAATTGTGATATATTAGAAGAGAGGAGTTACATAACAATTTATTTTATTTGAGTACAAATGTTTACACGTACAAAGCTTTTGATATGTTCTTATTCTCATTCACTCATTCATATACTTCACACACACATGAGCTTTACATCCAATTTATATGTGGATTAGGACTTTTCTAGATTTTACTTTGTGTACAAAAGTCTAAAGACTTTTAAATATGCAAATATTACAAAGGAACCCTCAGTGTTGTTTAATTTCAACACTCCCTCTCAGCACCGACTTGATTCTCTTTGAATTTTTTACAGACCGCATGAATGGTTCATGTGCATATATAAATGCATGAGATGCAACATATGGGCCCATCTTGTTTTCTTTTAGATACAATATGCGAATATGCGGGTTGTGTGGCACTTTTGTTTCAACGACTTGTATGGAATGCGGCTTTTGGTGACCATTGGAGAATTAATTTGTTTTAATTAAATACACAATTGTCTTATTTTGCCATCCATATACATTTGAGGATTCCATGTCTATTCTATCTAGGATTGGAATTAAGAAGATAATTTTAAATCTAAGATAGTTATGATCGCTTTTAAGAGATTAAAAACTTTATTTCATTTGTTCAATAAGGACAAGGAAAAATTATATGTAGTCTCAAAGGTTTTTGCATTTAATTAACAATCCATTTGGAAGAGATGTCTTATAAAATTAAATTTGGATTTCTATTTTAAGTTCATAACAGATTGAATTTCACGTTAACCTTATGGAATAAATTTGCATTGTCATATATATGCTTGTCTATATATTTGGTGAATTTAGAATAAAACAAATCATTGCAAAGCAAAATGCTATGTACAGTAGTAATTTTATGTCAAATTAATATATTGTGATTAACATGCTATACATAAAAAGCAATAAAAGTAAATGAAAATAGTCATAAAAAAATAGAGCCTATTAAATAGGCTAAGATAGTAAATTAATATATATTTTCTTAATTAGGAGTCATCTTGCTTTTTATTCAATTAGCTAGCTAGCTAGACAAGACTATATTAATACCTGAATCCTTATTCTGCATGATTCAATGCCTAACAAATTTTAGGAGCTCCAACAAATTATCATATTAAAACTAATGCTCAAGATAATACAGCTCAATCTTCAATTGCGGGAAAAGAAAATCCAATGCCTCACCCATCCGGCACTCACGTCATCCTCTAGTCCAAGTGAGATTTTTTTTTTCTTAATTGTTTGTATTCTTATACTCATCCGATCGAATTATGATCGACATAAATGAAATGCATCTCTGGAATCATTTTATTTTTTTTCCTCTAGTCCAATAATACATCTCTTGTATTCTGTTCTGCAATTTTATTTTCTTCCTTTAAATTATTTTAAAGTGCCAATATAAAATAATAACTTAAACTTTGTTGTTTAGCATTGTTTACGAGAGATTGGGCTAATCTTCCTGAGGACGTATTAGATGAGATTATCAAGAAGATGAGCTATGTTGATTATTCAACATTTCGTGCAGTTTGCAAATCGTGGGGGTTGATGTACATCGATCGCTTCTCTTGTCTTCCTAGAAATATACCTTTCGGAGTTCCAATATTATTGCTCAATGCATGCAAATTAGATTCAAATTTGCACAAGTTTGCTAAAATGAGTGGAGAAATAGCAAGCAACAATATATTTATGCTAGAGGCAGCTAACAAGCGGGTTTGTGGATCTTCATGGGGTTGGCTTATTCTAGAGGGTACTGATAGTAGAGGAGTAAGTCTTTTGAACCCATTAACGAGGCATATAATACGACTTCCTAATTCGGTCGACACTTTCACCTGTGTACTAGATGTTTCTGTTAATGGCTTTAATTATATATACAAAGCAATCTTATCAACAAATCCGACAATATCTGAACAAGATTGCATCCTAATGGCAATTGTTGGACCAATGGGGAAACTCTCCTATTGTAAGATAGGGGACAAAAAATGGAGGAATGTCGATTGTCCTATTTCAGAACTTTTTGATATAATATATTACAATGGAAAATTTTATGCCACTACCGAGTATGGTGTCTTAGTGTCTTGCGACATCATAGATCCAAATTCCACTAAAACAATTGCTTTGGCCCCTCCTATTGATTGCAAGTACTCTAGCAAGAAGTACTTGGTCATGGCATCAGAACGTCTATTGCTAGTCTATATAACAGACAAGGATACATTTAAAATTCATTTACTGAAGAAATGCACTCCGTGTGCTCTTTATCAGGATCGCCCATTTAAGTGGGTTGAGATAAACTCTATAGGTGAGGAATTGTTGTTCATAGGAAATAACGGCTCGTTCTCTATACCGGGACGAAGGCATAGTAACGGAGCAAACTGCATCTACTACACGGAAAATGCTCATGGTTTGGTGAGAAGTAATATTCATTATGATAATTATGTTGGTATGTATGATATTGCAAAGAAAAAGTTATCTGTACTACCTCTGGATGAAGTTTTCCGATCGTCATTTTGGATGATCCCATCTCCATGGTAACAAGTCGCTAATATTTTGGGAGACTATTAAAATATAGCACAGGCAATTGCTATTTTATTATATTGTTTATTTATTTGTTATATTACTTGTGAAATATTCAATTAATGGTATCTCTCAAATTTGTTGCAAGTAAAAATGCAAAATAAATACTTTTTTAATTATTTTCTTTTGTATTTGAATTTAGATTTTGAGTTGTCAGAATTATAAAAGCATGAAGAACAGCTTTTACAAATTTGTGGCCTCCCTTGATACTTGAGTACATTACATCTTCCATTTGTTATATTCTTTTCTTTTTGCATCGACTTAGCCAATTTTTTTACCCTACACGTACGTAAAAAAAGTTGCTGCATTTTTAAATTGTTTTTATGGGAAAAAAGAACTAGGAAATTAACATGTTGACATTTTCAACATTTTATATTTGTTTGCGACTAAAGACTTGTTTGTTGTTGTAGATTTTTACAAGTTTTTGATATTAATATATAAAAATAAAGTGAAAATGTCATAAAAAAAATTTATGTATCGAAAGTGAAAAACATCTTATACAGAAAGTGAAAATGTCATATATACCTAATTATTTTCATTTGATACTTTAACTTAAAATGAGTTACCAAAATGTTAAAGGAATGAAAAACATCTTATACAATTTTGTGGCGATCGTAATGCCTGATACCTAACCAACAGATACTATTGGTAAAAGTTTTTTTTTTCCCCTCCAGTAATAATAAAATTCTTCTTCTCTCTTCTTTTCACTCCATATGACTTAACAAGAGTAGTATTAATCAAAAACAAACTTCAGCTAGAGGAAAACCTATATATAAGGAACAGTTTTTGCTATCACAAGTTTTCTAATCAAAATAATAAGAAAAGAGGTCGATATTGACAACTTATGAGAAAAAAGAGTAAACAACACACAACTCCCATGAAACTCCCTTCCCACCCATGTTTTATTGATAGAAAAATCTGTGATACAAAATTCTGTGGTACCCAATTTCGGATCCAGCAGCCTCCTCAAATAGCAAGCTTAGAAATCAAAAGTAGGAAAGAATAAACTAGGGAAACAAATAAACTAGTATCCTCAATCCTATCTTTACATATTTTTCCTTCTATCTTTAGACTACCTAAATAAGAAACAAATATGCTAGCTGTGCTGCTGCCGAATCTGCTTGACTTGCACCAATACTCCCTCTCAAGTTGGTGCATAGATATCCGTCATGCCCAACTTGCCAAGTGAGCCATGAAAAATTGCACTTGAAACGCCCTTGGTTAAAATATCGGCTAGTTGATCACCTGTTCTCACAAATGGAAGAGAGATAACATTTTCTTCTAAATTTTGTCGTATAAAGTGTCTGCTCACTTCTATGTGTTTTGTACGATCATGCTGTACAGGATTATGAGATATGGCAATTGCCGCCTTGTTATCGCATAAGAGCTTCATTCCTTCGCTAGGATCAAACCCGAGCTCACTCATAATTTTTTTCAACCATATTAACTCTTGCAGCCCTTTAGCAATACCCATAAATTCGGCTTCGGCACTAGAAAGAGCTACCACCTTTTGCTTTTTACTCCTCCATGTCACCAAATTGCCCCCAACAAATGTGAAATATCCGGAAGTGGACTTCCGATCAGTAATGTCTCCTACCCAGTCTGAATCAGTATACCCTTCCACTCTTAGATGTCCATTTCTCTTAAAGTAAATTCCTCTACCTGGAGCACCTTTGAGATACCTGAGAATACGAAACACAGCTTCCATATGCTGCTCACTTGGAGCATGCATGAATTGGCTTACCAAACTTACGGCGTATGCGATATCTGGTCTGGTATGAGACAAATATATGAGCTTACCTACCAATCGCTGGTATCTCTCTTTGTTGGCTGGTACTTGAGTCGGGAATTCACCT
Organism: Carex kokanica; assembly: GCA_025461125.1. Lineage (NCBI taxonomy): Eukaryota > Viridiplantae > Streptophyta > Magnoliopsida > Poales > Cyperaceae > Carex > Carex kokanica. The sequence continues at coordinate 2,507,766 of JAJGRX010000435.1, forward strand.
AACTTAAGATTTTGTACAACAGGGGTGTCTACTGGTTTGCAATCAAGCATCCCAGTTTCAGTTAACAAGTCTAACACATATTTTCTTTGAGACAGGAATATACCTTCCTTGGTTCTTACCACTTCAATTCCGAGAAAATATTTTAGTCCACCTAAGTCCTTCATTTCAAATTCCTCGGAGAGTCTTTTCTCCAATCTATCAATTTCATCTTGATCATCACCTGTGATTATCATGTCATCTACATAAATAATCAGAACAGCTATCTTTTCATGCCTCTTCCTGTAAAACAAAGTATGGTCCGAATCACTTTGAGTGTACCCAATATTTACTCATAGCACTACAGAATCTCCCAAAACATGCTCTAGAAGATTGTTTCAGTCCATATAGTGCCTTCTCTAACTTGCAGACCAACTGTTGAGAGTGCAGGGGTGAGGCGCAAATGGTTTCAAAAATTGGATATATTGACAGAGTTAAAGCTTACAGAAAGAAAATAAACCTAATACGTCCTATCTCGGAGAGAGTAAGCCGTAGGTTGCAAAATTTCTGGGTTGGGCTCGTCCTGCCTCGGAATGGCAAACCAAGATGAGAATGAGTTTAAAACTCGGGGTGATTTTAGAGATATTCGGACTCTGACCTATGCGATATCTCTCTTAGTAAAGTTTCAACCCCTGTTCAATGGTCCTTCTAGTCTTATATAGGTCATTCCACAACCGCTATCCTGTGCGGTTATAGGAGACTGGGCGGTTATGTTAATCGTGCCAACAGTTATCCCGCACAGAGGCAGTACGTGAGCCGATTTCGGGCTGAGCCTGTATTTAAGAGGCTTTATGAGGCTTTTTGTTGGATCTTGCTTTGATGGATCCCGGACTTTTCATTTTGGTCTCGGGTTGGCCTCTCAAGGAGGTATGAATCCCGGTTCTTTCATGGCCGTGAATAGGTATTTAAAGGGCCTTGGGAACATGGCCCTATCAAAACCATTGACAATTAATAGTTCTAAACCCTTCACAGATAAAATTCCTAGATATATCCAAAAAAAAAAAAAAAAGGTTATCATGTTCGATCAGATTCCACAAGCATAATTGCAACCATAAAAATAATTAAAATAATAAAAAAAATTCCTCCAAAACCAACTAGAAGAGCTGTCATTCCGTGCTCCAAATCGCGCCAAAGAGAGTCACAACTACAGCAAGTACCTCTCTCTGTTAAGAATTTAGTCTTTATTTATCTATAATAGATATCATTAGGATGGTACGTGCTGGTGCCTGCAAGTTGTCAAAGTAAAGAATGACGATACTGATAGGCTCGAAAGATCTTATATATATCTAGGTACTGCATATCATGTTTATGGGCTGCTTTGTCCAGCGCTTCGCTCATTAACATCGCAGCTTCACCCTTTACAATAAAAATATTCAATAGGTTAGGTGATAAACGAACTAAATATGGTCAAACATATGCATTCTAATTTCTCTTTCACTCATGGATCTGATTCTCTTCGACTCATGGATCTGATTCTCTTCATTCTTTTGATTTTGTTTCTCTGTCCTTCCATAGTTTTGCTTTTCTCTGGGAGTATAATTCGGTTTTGCACTCTTGAAAAAGGAATCAACTTTCTGAAAGATTCTGAATTTCGTGCTTTGTTGAGTTGTCCTAGATCCTTTCGATGACCTATATGGAACCGGAGAAAGTATATTTCATAGGAGAAATTGTGGAAATTTAAAGAGTAGAGAAAATGATGAACAATTGTTCTTGTTTGTTTTGTTCTAATTTTTAAATGTCCTGTACATGGATATATATATAGCCTAAATTACATGAGTATCTCTACTAGCCGTTTGGCTACTTCCTATCAATTTGAGGCTAGTTGATTTGTTGCCTAACTTAGCCTGCGATGAATAATATTCTGAGGTTGATATTAATATTTCTCAACACTCCCCTTCAAGTTGGACTCGAATAAATTGATTGAGCCTAACTTGCTAAGTATACTTTCAAATGTTGGTTTGTCGAGCGCTTTGGTGAAGATGTTTGCAAGTTGCTCTTGGCTTCTGACAAATGGCGTCTCAATTTCTCCTGATTACACTTTGTCTCGAACGAAATGACAATCAACTTCTATATGCTTAGTTCTTTCATGAAAAAGGGGATTGGATGCAATGTGCCGCTGCTTGATTGTCACAGTACATCTGCATAGTTCCTTTGCACTCTATCTTCATGTCGTGAAATAAGAGTTTGATCCAAGTAAGCTCGCTTGCTGTGGATGCCATGGCTCGATATTCTTCCTCTGCGCTTGATCGTGCCACAACATTCTGTTTTTTGCTTTTCCATGTCACTAGATTTCCACCTACAAAAGTAAAAAATCCTGTGGTTGATTTTCTGTCACAGCTTCCAGTCCAATCTGCATCAGAATATCCAACCACATTGTTAGTAACGTTTTTCTTAATCCAGATTCCTTGACCTGAAGTACCTTTGAGATATCTCAATATTCTATCAATGGTACTCAAGTGACTAGTACGCGGAGCATGCATAAATTGACTTACAAGACTAACTGCAAATGCAATATCAGGTCTGATAACCGTAAGGTAAATCAATTTTCCTACCAACCTCTGATACTGTCCTATGTCAGGTAGTGGTTCATCATCTTCTGGCCCAAGTTTAATGTTGGTTTCCATTGAGGTACTAGCTAGTTTTGCTCCTAACTTACCAGTCTCTTTTAACAAGTCAATGACATATTTTCTTTGGGATAGAAATAATTCTTTGCTTGAGTGAGCTATTTCTATTCCAAGAAAATATGAGAGTGTACCAAGATCATTGATATCAAACTCATTTTTCAATGATTGCTTAACTCTTTTAATTTCTTCATTATCATTTCTAGTAATAATAATATCATCTACATAAACAAGGATAATGGTGGTAGATTTTTCAGAATGTTTGATAAACATGGAATAATCAGCTGTGCCTTTAACAAAATTACTTTTTAAAAGGAAAAAACTTAGCTTGGCATGGAGATTGTTTTAGCCCGTAAATTACATTTCCTTAGCTTACACACCGATGATGGATCCGATATAATTTTATGACCCGGAGGAAAAGTCATATATATAGTCTTCTTCTTCCAGATTGCCTTGAAGAAATGTATTTTTTACATTCATTTGGAATAAGTTCCATCCTAAGTTGGTGGCTACTGATAACAAGATTCTAACTTTACTCATCTTAGCTACTGGTGCAAAAGTTGGTGGCTACTGATGTCATCATGATAACAGGATTCGGATTGGAGAAGTCCCTTGCAATTTGCTGAAATTTTGAGAGAGAGCTAGAATTAATTGATTTCCCTATGCAAGGAAGGAACTTTACATGGAGTAATGTAAGGGCAGTACCATCAATGGCCAAATTGGATCGATTTGTTTTATCCACAAATTGGAGTCTCATGTATCCGAATTCCACTCAAAAGACGCTACCGAACACTTCTTCGGATCACTGTCCGATCTGTTGAAGATAACAACACCGAAGGCCCAAGCCTAACAATCTATTCTAGCTAGATTATTCAAGTGAGTCGGTTAGGAATTCACTAGAAATTTCTAGTGCAATATAGTATTTTGTAGAATATATAATTTAGAGATAGGACTAAAGTAGGTGGTTGAAATAACTTGTTCATTCTAGAAAAATCTTATAGCGACTTTACACTTGTATATATATAGATGTAGCATATGTGGCGTGAGTGTGAGTGTGAGTGTGAAAATATATCTAAGACATTGTACTCCAATCACTTGTACTCTTCTTCTAAGTAATAAAAAAAGAAATTTAGAAGTATACTCCTCTCTTCATTCAATTCCACAGTCCGAATTTAATTTCCAACATTTGGTATCAGAGCTCCAGGTTCGAGTATCAAGTTAGCGAAGTAGACAAGGGTGTTCGTGTAATATAAGAAGCATCCTAAGACGATGTCTTCTGGTATTGACGTAACTATGGCGCAATCGATGGTTCTCGTATTTATGGGAGAAAATTATGCCATGTGGAAGATCAAGATGCGGACGCTGCTACTCTCGCAGGGATTGTGGAATGTTGTCGAACAAGGTTTTACGACGCCAATGGGAGCATTGACACAGGAGCAAAAACAACAACAAATAAAAGATGCTAAGGCCCTATTTCTAATTCAACAAGGTGTTGTCGAAAGTCTATTTCCGCGAATAAGTGGAGCAACTACATCTAAGAAGGCATGGGAGACTTTGAGAGAGGGGTTTGAAGGCTCTGAGAAGGTGAAAGCGGTGAAGTTGCAAACGCTAAGAAGACAATTTCAAAACCTCCAAATGAAGGAGTCAGAGAAGATCAAGGAGTACTTCTAACGAGTTGTCGAAATTGTCAACCAAATGCGGACGTATGGAGAAGACATCTCCGATCATAAGGTAGTCGAGAAAATTTTAATTAGCCTCACTAACAAGTACGTACGACTACATTGTTACTGCTATAGAAGAATCAAAAGATCTATCAACACTTTTGATTCAACAACTGATGGGTTCCTTGGAGTCGCACGAAGAGAGAAAGCTCCAACGCGAAGGAAATTTGGTAGAAGATGCATTCCACTCCAAGCTGAGCTTCAAACCTCGACATAACCTCACGAGTCAACAAAATATCCAAGAAGAAGAGAGACAAGATGCAGACAAGCAGTCGTCGCAAAAGGAGAAAGCACCAGGTTCGAGTTATTCAAATTTATGGTGCGATATACACAAAAGGTCGAACCATAGTACATCTGAATGTTGGTCAACAAAGAGATGCAACAATTAATGCAAGAAGATCGGCCACATAGCACGAATGTGCAGAACAAGAATTAACGACCGAGCGAACTTCATAGAAGAAAAAGAGAGTCATGAAAGCATTTTCTATGCATGCTACTCAGTCAAAGAAGAAAAGGCGATATCTAGTTCCTTGACAGTGGTTGCACAAATCATATGACCGGGAACCGTGAATTATTTCACCACATCGACACTTCATATGAGACAAAGGTACGCATGGGAAATGGCTCAATTGTTCAAGCAAAAGGAAAAGGAAGTATTGCCGTACAAACTAAGATGGGTCTGAAATCTTTCCGAGATGTACTATTGGTTCCGGACCTAAAACAAAATTTGCTGAGCGTGGGGCAATTAGTGCAAAATAGGTATGCAGTTCATTTTGAAGATGGAGGCTGCAAAATTTTCAACCGAAGAAATAAAAATCAAATAATAGCAATAATACAAATGGAGAAGTCTAGAAGCTTTCCACTCCACATAAGCTTAGCTCCGCATTTGGCACTGAGAAATGAGGTGATCGAGCCACGAGAGAAAGGTGATACAGAACACCAAGATGGATCAAGTTCAAGCACTACTTCAAGTTAGTCGAACAACTAAAGAAGGGTCTATGATATTAGAGTCATCCCCCAAGCAAATAAGATTTTTACCCAAAATTTATGAGTCATCCAATTTCTCAATAGTTGAACCTCAAAGCTTTGAAAAAGCCGAGAAGCATGGTAATTTTAAGAAGGCCATGGATAACAAAATCCACATGATTGAGAAGAACAACACTCGGAAGCTTGTAGATCGACCAAAAGATCGTGAAGTCATTGGTAATAAATCCATCTACAAGACAAAGTTAAATCCTTGCGGCGAAGTTAAACTACAAAACAAGGATGATGATAAAAGACTTCAAACAAAAATCTGACATCAACTATTGGGATACATATGTTTCGATGAGAAGGCTAGAAGTTCAAAATAAGTGGCGATCATATCAACATGCCGTTAAATCGACATTTCTGGACACGAAATTTCAGATCAAGGAGGAGAGTATGGTGGATACGAAAAAATCGATCGGCAAATTAAAATTTAAAGAGAATCAAGTCGGTGTTGAGGGAGAGTGTTGAAGATAACAACACCGAAGGCCCAAGCCCAACAGTCTATTCTAGCTAGATTATTCAAGTGAGTCGGTTAGGAATTCACTAGAAATTTCTAGTGCAATATAGTATTTTGTAGAATATATAATTTAGAGATAGGACTAAAGTAGGTGGTTGAAATAACTTGTTCATTCTAGAAAAATCTTATACCGACTTTACACTTGTATATATATAGATGTAGCATATGTGGCGTGAGTGTGAGTGTGAAAATATATCAAGACATTGTACTCCAATTACTTGTACTTCTTCTAAGTAATAAAAAAAGAAATTTAGAAGTATACTCCTCTCTTCATTCAATTCCACAGTCCGAGTTTAATTTCCAACACGATCATGTATCAGGCCACCACAAATTTCAGAAAATCAAACCTGTTTTGAACTGAAAATTTCTGGTTGCAATCAGAGCAATTTAGAGAATTTGTACGAAATGAATGGGCTGAAATGCCGACAGAACACACACCTACCCAGTTGCATGAAAAAATACAAAACCTTCAAGGGAAGGTCAAAAGTCAAAACCTGGACAAGCCAAAGAATAGGTAACATCAAGAAGCAATTGTCTGTGTAGATATTTTTTTCAATGGATCGACAAAGCTCAAGAATTAAGGCCTTTAACAGTTTTAGAAAAATTGGTGAAGCAATCTTGAAGCACAGACACACTCAATTGTCAGTTTTAGATGAGCAAATGTGGAGGCAATGTGCCAAAATTAAATGGGAACTAGAGGGAGACAAGAATTCAAAAAAATTTCACAAAGGAAAAATTTCATTGGTCCAATTAAATACAATGGTGTCATGTGCGCAGATCAGAAAACAAATGCCAAAGCATTTTTTCATGCGAACCGAATCGGACAGGTGACCGGATCCTGGTTTTTTTGGTCCATCCAACTAGTTCGGTCTGATTTTGATAACAGTGATGCCTATTATATCTAGGATGGGGATGCAATAGGTAATTTTTTGGTTTCTTTTTAGAGTAGTTAAATGAAATATGTGAAATTCATGTAATAGTTGCTCTAGGGTTGGTTGAGCTACCATGGTGGTAGGAGCTATGGATTGCAAGGAAGAATTCTCAAAAGGCTATACAAACCTGCGATATGTGATTGCATGTCAATGTGATTTGTATATATGACTGAATGTCACATAATAAGTATGGGTGTATGTTATCATAACTACCAAAAGTACTCCAAATATGAGTCCCAAGGAAATATTAAATGAATTGCTCTCCCTATTCTATTCACGTCAAACTTCCAATCGTTGTAGGCCTTGGACAAAGTTTTAATTAACAAAACCAAGAGTTGCATAGGGACGCAGATTGTACCCATGGAAGAGATATAACTGGAAAATTATATATGCTTTCTTTGGTTTACAAACTTATGCTATTCTGGATAGATGTTATGTTTTGTGTGTTATTTGATAATACTGTGTGCCTGTAATGCCTGGTATGTCTTTTAGGACAATGTAACCGGCACTGAGTTTCTTTAATGGAAGGGCATTAATCATATGCCTAGCCTCTTTCCTACAAAAATATAAAACCCATGAAGCGATGTTGCCAAAAACACATATTACACAGAACTAAACCAAAATTGAAAATACTATATTTCAATTGTTGTAAACTCTTCACAGATAAAATGCCTAGAGATAACCCCAAAAAAATGCCAAGTTCAGATTCCACAAGCCTGGTTAACTGCAACAAGTTCAGATTCCACAACACAAACGAGAGCACAACTATCCAGTATCTCTGTGTGTTAAATATGTAGCCTTTATTTATTCAACTGGTGGTGGTGGAGCTTGTGCCTCCAAGTTGTCAACAGGTATCAGAGGGGTCCGCTTGTGGTGGTGGTGGAAATTGTGCCTCCAAGTTGTCAATAGGTAACTGGGGGTTCTCTTGTGGTGGTGGTGGTGGCGGCGGCGGCGGCGTCAGCGGCGGCGGTTGTGGTGGTGCCCCCAAGTTGTCAAAGAAAACAATGACGATACTGATGTCATCATGATATTGCCGCTTAGCACTAGGCTTGACATATCTTAAATCCTTGTACTCCTTGTGACGTTTGCGGGCTGCCTTGTCCAACGCTTTCTTCAATAGCCTCGCAGCTGCACCCTTAACAATGGAAATATTCAATAGGTTAGGTGAAATGAATAAATAATAAGTTGCAGAGTAAAAAGTTGGACTTTGATATATAATATCAAAGAATAAATAATGACTTTGCTTTTTATGAAATGAAAGCATGCTGTAGTTGGAAACCAAAATGGTTCATACAACTCAATTGTAACTCTAGTATCAGGCAAAGCTTAACATATCGTTCCAATCTTAAGCTATATTAAAATTAGTTTTCTACTGGTACCAATAAGTATCGGAGACCAAAAAAAAAAATAACAATCAAATAAAGGGTAATTGATGAAATGGTTCTCTACTAGGGGCACTTACATCACGAGGGTTGTCTCTGACAAGAGTGGCAGCTTCTAAGTTATCCATCTCATCCCAGAGCCCGTCTGAGGCGAAAATGACAAATTTGTCATCAGGACCAAGTGGGTGTGTTTCAATCGTCGGTTCGGCCTTTACAATGGGCTGAGCAATCGGCTCCCCATGTCTGTACTGAGCAGGTAGCGGCGCCTGGTTAAATTCATTGTGTTTCATATACTCGTCTCCAATTGCCCTCGTCGGCTGAATTTGTTTTATTATTTGCAATGATAAATGAGAATTTTTATCAGTACATGGTTGATGCTGGCTTGTTTTCTTGCTATGCCTTCTTTTTGCTTAATTGGGGCTTAGACTAGTGTGCAAAACAAAGTGCTGTCATGTTACAATAGAAGATAATTTGACAACCTTCAACTGTGCCACTTTCAACCACAAGCACAATTAAAGTACCACAAGTAGAGCCATTCAGTGGACCTGGTCGAACCACTGTCTAAGTACAAGCGAGTCACTGGTACGAAACAATTGATTCCCCGTCCAAGTAATTACCCAACATTACGCAACAATCACACAACAATTACATAACAATTACATACAACCTACTTGGCGAGTCACTGGTGAGAAACGGGCTATCAGTACTGACATAATTACACAATAATCATGGCTCACAGAAAACACTAGAAATAGAGAAACTAAAAATCAATGAAGATATAATAGAAAGCAATTACCTGAAGAACACCCCTGATATACCATTTTCCCTGGCCTCTTTCCGTAATATCCAATGAAGGATGCTCCGCAAGAAGCTCATCCCTTCTTGCTAGATCATTAGCAGTATAATCAACTGACAGCTGAATTACCTCCAAGTCACTCAAGTCACCCCCATTCGGCCGTCTTGCCAGTACTGCACGAGAGTCTCCGGCATTTGCCACATAGAGAACATTGCTGAGCACGACCCCAACCAGACAACACGACCCCACCAATGCAAGCTGTGGTTTGTGCAGCCATTTCTGTCTCACGTGATCCACGAATGCAACCTCGGTTCTGTGATACGCCTCTTGGATCACTGCTGGATTCACGGCATCATGATTTTGCATAGCAGCTGTCACATTGTGATTTGAAAGATGATAAATTAAGGCAGTATACTGACAAGAAAGTATATTCTAAAAGTTATTTGAACCGCTTATGACATGTTTAATTACCAATGCACAGCAGACCAAAGATAAAAATAAAATAATATATCTGTCTATCTTTTTAAAATGCATGCACGACTTGTTTGTTCAAGAAACAGAACAAGTAAAAATGAACTGTGTTATCCCTCGCTTTTGCTCTGTAAACAGATACCTTGTAATTTAAACTTCAAGAAAACAAATTAGATGGTAAAGAAATTCCAAGAATCATACTTGGCGGCCAAGATTTTGACTCCAAGATCGAACTAATGTTAATTTAGTTCAACAAATACCATAAAAAGTTGCACTGTATCGTATTCCAACAGAGGACTAAACTCTAATCAAAGCAGAACCAAATTTACCACATTGCCCCTCCAGTTCTTTCCAAAACAAGAAATTTCGAAGACCCTCAAAACAACAAGAAATAAAAAAAGGAAAAAATAAAATTTGAAAAGCAACTCACTCTTGAAGTTCTTAAAGAGATTGTCAAGGACGAACTGAGAACAGGTGGCTCCCCCATGGCCATCATAGATGCCGACGAACACCCCACGGGGCCCACCAACCCCTTCTTTCAGAGACCCAGAAACCAGCTGGCTGCGATCCTCAATCTGTAAGTTAGCTTGCGCCACGGCCATTGAATACTGACCATACAAGTGGCGGGCGAGCTCCCTCTGCCAATAATAATTTGAATCAACGTCATTGAATGCTGGCCGTACAAATCGGGTGAACATGTTTCCACCATAACCTTGAATCGACGTCTCTGGGATTTCTGGGTCGTCTCCAAAGCATGATCTCAACCAGCGAAAGCGAAAGCGAAGGAACAAGTCGAACATGTTTTCATTGCCATTGGGGTTGTCCAGTTGGCCTCCAAAGCATTGTAACAACCAGTGATTGAGAAAGTTGCACGCCATGTGCAATCTTGTGAGGTGTTTAGTAAACAAGAATCACAAATGATAGTTCTTGTTCTGAGAAATGGTACTAGGAAGAGGAGAGGAGCTAGGAGAGATGAAAGATTTGCAATGGGGTTTCTTTGAGGAGGTTCTTGCGTAAGATTTTGGAGATATATATAGGAAGAGAGAGAGAGAGAGAGAGAGAGATGGCTTTAGGGGAGAGTGCAATTTAAAAAATAACTGATTTGTGTTCAAACCAGTTGTAAAAATAACTGATGTTGGGCTGGGCTGGGCTGGGCTAAAGAGTGTGATCCATTTTGACTGACCTTCTATTAAGTTGAGGTCTGATGTTAAATTGGGCTCAAATTAAGTAGGCCGGATTCACATCGAATTAATTAGGTCATTTGTTTTTTTAATTAGTTAATTAGAAAGAGTATAGAGTATAGACACAGCTTGTGTGTTGTGTCAACCATACATAAGCTAATTGATATATTATTTTTAGGTAAAAGATGGAATGTTATCATGTGTATCTCTCCAAAATAAGATGAATTGTTTTATCATTACATGCCTTTATATGAAATAAAGAAGATAATAGGGCAATCTGGGTACGTAATAATTAATAAGCGCATACATATATAATATTGTTAGTTTTTAGATGTAAGTATCTATATGATATTTTGTAGGAATGTACATGAAATCACCTCAAAATATGTGCTATTCTTTTAATTTGTAATTCTTATATATAATTAATGGTTATCTATTCTTTGAAATTAATTAGAAAGAACAGCTGACGTGCAAAACTATATAATATAGAATGGTTATCTATTCTGGTCTTATAATGGTTAATTTGCAACTCTTTGATTATTTGTAATTCTTATAATGGTTCTATATTTTATATATATTTCTATGAAGGGGTTCTGCCATGCGGTTATGGAATTGGAAATTAAAGAACATATATATTGAAGTCCATGACAAGAGATCATAACTAGCTATATGCTGCTTTGCAAAACTATATATGGAGAGCAATTAAGTACAATTTCAAAGGTTTTTAGAGAGGAGTTCTATTTTTACAATGTAACCATTGCAAAACCTCAAAATAACACATCTGGATCTATTAAAATATAATATAGAATGTTGAGACTAACCCCAAATAGCATGTCTTTATCAAAGATTTTTAGGGGGCGATTCAGGGGAATAATGTTAATTAATTAATTAGTAATTGACATTTTATTTGTTTCTTGTAAATATTAAATTAAATAATTCAGATTACACTTTTAAATTGTTTGTTATGTAATTTATAAAATTATGATTTTTATAGCATAAAAATGTTTTTTTATAGATAGCAAATTTGAGGGCTAGCTCAATATAAACAAAATTAAAATTAATTAAAAATGATAATTACCCCGGGTTTTTTAACCAAAACCCTATTTTAACACCAGTTATTTTAAAAAATCAGTGTTATAGCTATTTTTAACACGGATTTTTAATTTTAACACCGGTTGTAAAATTAAGGCTTCCATTTTTATTAGCAGCCCTCCTATTAGCAGTGGTACCTGAACATGTGGTAAATATTATTTTTAACATGTGTGTAAATATCTTTTATGTAGTTGCATGTGATTGTAACTAACAAGATATATATAACAAGCAATAAAAGTACTTGAATATAGTCCTAAAAAGTAGAGCGTATTAATTAAATAGGCTCAACATAGTAAATACATATATATATATATATATATTTTAAATTAGGAGTAAACAGATTGAAAATTATATAGAAATGTTTTATTATTGTGTAAACTATTTTGTATTGTCATATTCTAGTCTAAACATATATGGTGAATTTAGAATAACACAAATCATTGCAAAGCAAAATGCTACGTATAGAAGTGATTTATTATGTAGAACAGCAATAAAAGTACGTACGTACTTGAAAATAGTCCTAAAAAAATAGAGCCTATTAAATAGGCTAAAGATAGTATATATATATATATATTTAATTAGGAGTCATCTAGCTTGTTTCTTTTTTTAAGACAAGACTATAAATATCTTTGTTTATCTTGATACCTTAATCTTTATCCTCCCTTTATTATCAAAGTCTAACAAATTTTACGAGCGCCAACAAATCATGTTAAACCTAAAGCTCAAGGTAATACAGCTCAAGCTTCAATTGTGGAAAAAGAAACTCCAATGCCTCACCCATCAGGCACTCTGGTCATCCTCTAGTTCAAGTGAGATTTTTTTCTTGATTGTTTTTATGATGTTGTATATATATTTTACTCATCCCAATTATGAATTATATCCTGGAAGGCTGAAACAAAATGAAATGCATCTCTTGAATCATTTATTTTTCTTGAATTTTATTTTCCTTGTTTAAATTATTTTAAAGAATCAATATAAAAGAATAACTAAAACTTAATTTGTTGCTTAGCATTGTTCACGAGCGATTGGGCTAATCTTCCCGAACACATATTAGATGAGATTATCAAGAAGATGAGCTATGCTGATTATTCAACATTTCGTGTTGTCTGCAAATCGTGGTGGTTAATGAACATCGATCACTTTTGTTGTCTTCCTAGAAATATACCTTTCGGAGTTCCAATATTATTGCTCAATTCATGCAAATCAGATTCAAATTTGTACAAGTTTGCTAAAATGAGTGGAGAAATAGCATGCGACAATATGTTTATGCCAGAGGCAGCTAACAAGTTGGTTTGTGGATCTTCATGGGGCTGGCTTGTTCTAGAGGATATTGATAGTGGGGAAGTAAGTCTTTTCAACCCATTCACAAGGCGTGTAATACGACTTCCCTCGGTCGACACTTTCACTCTTTTTCCTTTTGAACACAGTAATTATATACACAAAGCAGTCTTATCAACGAATCCGACAATATCGGAACAAGATTGCATCGTAATGGTAATTGTTAGACTAATAGGGAAACTCTCCTATTGTAAGATAGGAGATCAAAAATGGACGAATATCAATTGTCATTTGTCAGTATTGTGTGATGTAATATATTCCAAGGGAGAATTTTATGCCACTACCCACCGTGGTGACTTAATGTCTTTCAACATCATAGATCCAAATTTCACTAAAGAAATTGCCCCGGCACTTCCTATTGATCACTATTACTCTAGCAGGAAGTACTTGGTCACGGCATCGGGACGTCTATTGCTAGTCTATAGAACACCAAATCGTAGATTTTCAATTCATGTACTTAAAAAATGCAGTCCGTTTGCTCTTTGTCGCGATCAGAAATATCAATGGATTGAGATAGACTCTATAGGTGATCAATTGCTGTTCATAGGAAATAACAGCTCGTTCTCTTTACTGGCACGAAGGCACAGTAGCAAAACAAACTGCATCTACTTCACAGAAAATGCTTTTGGTTTGGTGCAAAGTGAATATCATGATTATTATCATTCTTTTGGTATGTATGATATTGCAAAGAAATCTACTAATTGGTTTTCCAGCGAAATTACTCGGAGTGCACGTTTTCGATCGTCATTTTGGATGATCCCATCTCCATGGTAACAAGTCGTCGCCAATGTTTTGGAAGACTATTAAAATATAGCACAGACAATTCCTGTTTTATTATAATGTTTATTTAATTTTTATATTAGTTTGTAAATAATAAATTATTGGTCTTCCTGAGAATTTGTCATTCGAACTTGAAAGATAGTGACTAGTACTGTGTTGTTGGTGCCTTTTACAAGCACATGGAATCAATCAAAATAATGTGAAAATATCATAATTTTCTATGTATGTATAAATAGTGACAGCATTTCAAAAAAAAAAGTTAGTGACACTGATAGTACCTAATTATTTTCTTTTCATATTTGAATTTAGATTTTGAGTTGTCAAAAATTATAAAAGCATGAAGAACAGCTTGTACAAATTTGTGGCCTCCCTTGATAACTTGAGCACATTACTATTTTCTACCTTTTTTCATCAATTTAGCCAAATTGTTTACTCTACGTGTACATAAAAAAGTTGCTGGATTAGTTTTATGGGAATAAAGAACTCGGAAATTAACATGTAGATATGTTCAATATTAGTAGATTTTTACAAGTTATTGATCTTAATTAACCAAAATAAAGTGAAAGTGTCATTTTTTTTTATATGTATATCTATAAAAAGTGACATTGATCATACCTAATTATTTTCATTTGGTACTTGAACTTAAAATGAGTTACCAAAATTTAGAACGCATGAAAAAAATCTTATACAATTTACTCACCAAAATTTTCTAATTACTTTCCTCACAACACAAAAAAAAAACATCCGGCGTAATGATTGATGCACGAACGATCAAGAAATTGGAAAAAAAAGTAATGGAAAGATAGGTTTGGTTCTGAGATCACACAGATTCTCAATTCTTTGATAAAACTGATACATAAAAAAAAACTACCTCTGCCAAAAGACATGACGTCTGTTTAAATACAAACCCTAAAACAGAAAATACATAATAGATACATCAAAGACCCTGATAAAACTGATACATAAAAAAAAAACTACCTCTGCCAAAAGACATGACGTCTGTTTAAATACAAACCCTAAAACAGAAAATACATAATAAATACATCAAAGACCCTAAAAACTCTAAAATTATAAAGAAAGGTCCAAAAGTCCATGAAAAAAGACTCAGATCGCGAATCTGAGCCCGCAAAATGGGCAAAACGAATCATAGATTCGTTTTGGATCCGGTTTTGGGTTGTGGAGTTCCTGTCAAAATTTCAACCCGATCTGACGGACGGATCAAAAGTTACGTTCCTTTTCGTAAAGCATGCGCAGGGCCATATTGCATCAATGATACATAAAGAACTTGCACTGGTTTAGACTGGTTTCCTATTTACATTAATGGTTAGGTTTTTTTTTATTTCCTCCAATAATATATAGTAATAAAATTCTTCTTCTCTCTTCTTCTCTATATATTTTTTAACAAGAGTAGTATTTATCAAAAACAAACTTCAGCTCCAAGAACACTTATCAAGTGTCAGTTTTTGCTATCACATGTAAGATTTCTCATCAAAATAATAAGAAAAGAGGTCGAAATCGTGTAACATAAAACCCATGAAGCGATATATATGTGTTGCCAAAAACACATATTCCATTAAGATAAAACTTGAGCATACTATATTCCAACTGACCCGACATTAGCAATTCCAAAACTGGATATATTTACAGAGCTAAATCTTAAAGAAAAAAAAATCATTGACAATTAATTGTTCTAAAAAAAGTTGTCAAGTTACAGATCAATTCCACAAGCCTAACTGCATCCAAACATTTTTTCAAATAAAAATGAAATTTCCTCCAAAACCAACCAGAACTTCCATCCCCTGCTCCAAATCGCACCAAAGAAAGCCAATACCTCTCTATGTTAAAACTTTAGCCTTTATTAATTTATCTATAACAGGCAGCATTAGGATGGTGCTGGTGCCAGCAAGTTGTCAAAGAAAAGAATGACAACACTGATATCACCAGGCTGGAAAGATCTTGTATCTAGGTACTGCATGTCATGTTTCTGTGCTGCTCTGTTCAACACTTCCCTCATTAGCCTCGCAGCCGCACCCTTTACAATACAAATATTCAATATATTAATTAGGTGGTAAACGAACTAAATATATATGGTTAAACATATGCATATTATATTTTGAAGAGTAAAAAGTTGGACTTTGATAATATGAAAGAATAAATAAATGACTTTGCCGTTCATGAAATGAAAACATGCATGCTGTAGTTGGAAACCTTGGTTAGTATTTAATTAGTACAACACTACAACTTAATTCTAACTGTAGTATTAATTAGGCAAAGCTTAACAATTCGTACGTTCCAATCTGAAACTATATTAAAAGTAGTTCTCTACTGGTACAAAAAAGTACAGAAAATAAAAAACAAATAAACTAGTTCTCTACTGGGGAGCACTTACATCACGAGGGTTGTTTCGGACAAGAGTGGCAGCTTCTTCGTTGGTGATCTCATCCCAGAGCCCGTCTGAGGCGAAAATGACAAATCTGTCATCCGGACCAAGTTGGTGTGTTCGAACCATTGGTTCAACCTTCAAAATAGGCAGGGCAATTGGCTCCTCTTGTATGTGATGAGCAGGTAGCGGGGCCCGGTTGAATTCGTCGTATTTAAGATACACGTGTCCAATTGCCCTAGTCACCTGAATATTAATTTTTTTATTTATTTAAAATGATAAACAAGAATTTTTATGGGTACATGGTTGACGTACGTTATCATATTCTTTTGTGTGTGTGTGTGTGTGTGTGTTTAGACTAGAGTGGTAATTAAGAGTGCAAAACAAAGTATTTATTTGAAGTAAACTACTAGTTGGAACCTGTACGAATATAGAAACAGGCTATCAGTACTATATAACTTAGTTACACAACAATCACAGCTCACAGAAAAGAGAAAACACTAGATATAGAGAAACTAAAAAACAATGAACATCACATAGAAAGTTAATTACCTGAACAGAACCCCACATGACACGAAAACATCCAGGGACTAATTCTGTGAAGAAGATAGTACCGGGAGGATGATCCACACAAACCTCATCCCTTCTTTCTCTATGTTTAGCATTATAATCAACTGACAGCTGAATCACCTCCAAGTCATTCAAGTCACCCCTGTTTGGCCATCTTGCCAGAACTGCACGAGAGTCACCGGCATTTGCTACATAGAGAACATTGTTGCACACGACCCCAACCAGACAACACGACCCCAACACTGCCAGCCGTGGTTTGTGTTGCCAAATCTTTCTCACGTAATCCACAAATGTTTCCTCGGTTATCTCATACGCCTCCTGGATCGCTGCTGAATTCACGCCATTGTGATTTGCAATACCGCCTATATATACAGTTAAAGAAATAATAAATTAGCCCGTGTTTGATGATAAATTAAGGCAGTATATATATACTGTCAAGAAATTAAGTATATTTTGAAGTTATTTAAACCGCTTATCACATGCATGTTTAATTACCATTGCACAGCAGACCAAAGTAAATTTAATAATCGGCCTATCTTTTTAAAATGCATGCGCGATTTGTTTGTTCAAGAAACAGAACAAGTCAATATGAAATGTGCTCTAACTAACTAGATACGGAGTTCTTGGGAAATTGCTAACGCGCGCGCGTGGTTTTGCACTGTAAACATATACCTGATAATTTAAAATTCAAGAAAACAAATTAGATGATAGAGAACTTCCAAGAATCCTAATTGACTGCCAAGATTTTGACTCCAAGATCAAATGTTACTTTAACCAAGTCCGTAAACAACAAAACTCAACGAATACAATAAAAAGTTACGTTGTACTGCTAAACTTTAATTAAAGCAGAACCAAATTTACACATTGCCCCCCTTCAGTTCTTCCAAAAAAAAATGTGAAAAGCTACTCACTCTTCAAGTTATGGAAAAAATGATCAAGGACGAACTGAGAGCAGGTGGTCCCGCCATGGCCATCGTAGATGCCGACAAACACCCCGTGGACCCCACCTGTCAGAGTCCCAGAAACCAGCTGGCTGCGATCCTCGTTGTGTAAGTTAGCTGGTGCCACGGCCATTGAAAACTGGCCGTACAAGTGGCGGGCCAGCCTCTTCTGCCAATAATATTCACTGAACAAGTTTCCAGTACTGGGACCTTCAATCATCCACGTCTCCAGGTTTTCTGGTATGAACCAGTGAAAGAGAAAGCCGTACATGGTTCCACTGCCATTGTAACCTTTAATCGACGTCTCCTGGCTGTCCGGATGGCCTCCAAAGCATCGTAACAACCAACACCTGAGAAAGTTGCACGCCATATGCAATCTTGCGAGGTGTTATATATATGCATGGAAGATGAGAGGAGGATCGATGAAAGATTTTTAATTGGGTTTCTTTGATGAGGTTCTTGCCTGGGATTTTGGAAAAAGTATAAAATGCTTAATGCCTAGGAAGGCTAAGATAACTGTTGTATTTCTTTCTTTCTTTTTAAATATATAGGATAATGAATTAATAGACAAATATTTTTCGTAACTTAATCATGAATTAAAAATCTCAAACGATGAGGTAATTAATTATTAAATATTAATAATTATGTAATTAAGCAAATGGTAATTTGTAGGATGTTAACTACTTAGATCAACTTGCTGGATAAAAATGGTTACTTTCAAATAAATATAATGTGCATTAATTAAATAATAATTTTTCTATTTAATGATTTATTGAAGTTATAATCGTCATCATTAACACCTTTGCTGGATTAACTTTGCATGCTATCAAATGCAACCTAAACCAATGCTGTTTGATCTCATCTTTACTTGTATTTTGTTTCTGGTTTGTGTTTCTGTTTCTTTTTGGTGGCCATGTGAATTAAAATGAAAAAAAAAAAAAAAGCATTTCAGTAATATTTTACTATGTAGTAGTTCTGTAATTAAATTTGAGTAATATAATTTGTTGTTCTCATCTTTAATTTGGATCCGGCATTGGTTAGCGGAATAGAAAAAGAATATATACTGTTGTGATTTAAATTATGAAGGGGGGATTTCAAGTATACTCCTCACTTTAAAACTTCAAAATTTACTTATTTCTCTCCCTAAAACTCACAAATTTAACCATTTTATTCTTTTTAATAATTAAAACTGATTTTAAATTTATAAAATACCCATTTTACTATTTATTAAAAACATACAAAATTTGTAGCTTGTTTTACGAAAAATGAGGGGAAATGCGTAATTTTGAAGTTTAGAGGGATACGTAATCAAAACCAGTGGCACCACACTATGGAAAATTTAATAAAACCCTATTTTAACATCAGTTATTTTAAAAATCGGTGTTATAACTATTTTTAATACGTACTTAGGACTATTTTCAAGTACGTACTTTTATTGCTCTTATATATATATATAAAATGTTTATCACATGATATTAAGTTCTACAAAATGAAATTACTTCTGTACGTACGTAGCATTTTGCTTTGCAATGATTTGTGTTATTCTAAATTCACCATATCTTTAGACAAGAATATTATGACAATGCAAAATAGTTTACACAATAATAAAACATTTTCTGTGGAATTTTTCGTTACAGCCAATATTTAATTGATTCCAAAAGGTTCATGTGAAATTCAATCTGTTTACTCCTAATTTAAAACAAGTACGTAATTGGAATACCATTATATATATATATATATAAATAACTGATATCCTCATGTTCAAATTAGTTGTAAAATTAACTGATTGTAAAATTTTCTTCGTTTTCAAATGAAGTTAAAAGAGTATGATCCAATTTTGAGTGAGCTGCTATTAGAGGCCGGATTCAAATTAAGTTGAGGAGAGTATGGACAAAACATGTGTCAATTAACCTTACATATATAAGCCGCGCTATTGATATACTTTTTTAGATAAAAGATGAAATGTTATTTTTGAAAATTAAGAAAACTTTACATCTTGTTTGACTAATTAGTATTAAAGTGCCACTGATTAGCTAGATAAGAAAATGAGAATATTAATAATAAAATAAGTTAATTTATATATATGGGAAAATAACCTTTTAAATGAGAATATTAAGCAGTATTTTTAATCTGAATTCTGGCTACCGTCCTAATGTTAGAATTTTAGAATTTTAGAATTTTAGCGAACATGATCATAATTAATGACGCAAAACTTATAAACCAATGCATTAAGATAAAACTTGAGCATTCTATATTCCTCAATCCTAACAACTGTACCCCATTAAAACTTTCATCCCCGGCCGGGCCCTGCTCCAAATTAAATGGCACCAAAGAGCTACAGTCACATCACAACTACGTCTACGTACCTCGTTTTTTTACAGCAGCTGGTGCTGGTGTAAAATTACGGTTACTATTTTTTGATAAAATATCTGCTGATTCCCCGTAATTTTACAGCAGCAGCAGCAGCAGCAGGCACGGACTCGGAACAAATCTACAGATCCGAATCACATCTCCACTCCGAAACTGGAATCAACTCCACGCCTCCACGCCACCGAGTCTATCTGTTCTTTCCGATTCGTGCAGAACATATTTGAACGGTTGAGATTTTCCAGAAAAACAAGCAAAATATGATCAGAGGATGCGAATTCGACGCAACCAGACACTGCAGGCGACAGACGGGTCGGATCCTAGAAATTGATCCGAACCGGATTGCAAAAGCTAGAAGCTTCTTCGCCCTTCACTAAAACGATAAACCCTTCTCTCTACCTCTCGGTCTCTCTGCTTCGCTTCCTTCGCTCACTAGTCATTACTCTTTCTACTGTCGCTATGGCATTCTCTGTACGCGCCGCTGCTCTAGGATTCAAACCGGTGCACCTGTGCGCCAGGTCCAGCGACTCCTCTTCCATCACCCCTTCCTCCCTCTCTTTCAAGCGCAGTGTCTCCGGTCCGAACTTACCCCTGCGCTTATCTTTCTGCCCCAGGAGTTCTAGAAAATTCACGGTTGTGCCATTCGCTGCCTCTGGGGAAGCTACAGAGGCAGAGGAGGCTACTGGCGCCGCCACTGCTGAGCAGGTACCTTTCCAATTAGTCCAATTGGCAGATATACCCTTGGAGTATCTGGAAATTTCCAATTAGTCCAATTGGCAGATATACTGAAAGTGGGTCCAACTGTCAGTGTTACTGTACAAAGAACTGTTCATCTCCAGTAGAAGGGGACATCCAAAATTAGTATCTCTTGTAGATTTGTATTCTTTTTGGTAAATGTTTGTATTTGTATTCCACAGATTTTTCTTAGTATCAGTGTTATTGTTTTGTACCAACTGTTCTTTATCTAAAATTAAGTTTTCTGATGTAAAAAACAGGAAGGATCAGAAATTGAAGACCCGATAGATAACAACTCTGAAACAGAAACAGATAGTTCTGTTCCACTGCCAGAAGAAAACCCTAATTCGGCTCTGATTGCAACCCTAAATGCCTACAAGGAGGCATTGGCCAACAAAGACCAAACCAAAATCAAAGAAATCGAAACCTACCTCCTATCAATTGAAGAGGAGAGCGTTTCTCTTTCTGACAAAGTGGGAACTTTAACTGGTGAACTCAAAACTGAACATGAGCGGTTACTTAGAATCAGTGCCGATTTCGATAATTTTAGAAAGAGAACGGAGAAGGAGAAGTATAATTTAATGGATAATGTGAAAGGAGAGGTGATAGAGAATCTTTTGCCGGTATTGGATAATTTTGAGAGGGCTAAAACACAAATAAAAGTCGAGACCGAAGGGGAGAAAAAGATAAATGAGAGTTATCAGAGTATATATAAGCAATTTGTTGAGATATTAACCTCTTTGGGTGTAAAAGATGTGGAGACAGTTGGTAACCCCTTTGACCCCATGGTAATGTTTTGTTATTATATTTTATAATTTATTTGCTTTTGTTATTGAATAGAAGGTATGCTAATCATTAGCTGATAGTAGAACCTACAATTTCTTTAGCCTTCTTACGGTAACAATTTTAAATTTTTACATGTATGCCCCTGAGTTATATAGTTTTTGCATATCAATAATGGGAAATTGGGGTGCAACTTATAATTCAGTTTTCAGGTTAGGTTTAAGCTTGTAATCATATTTAGTTCCCAAAATCACAACATCTTAAAATTATGGTTACATTTTTGTTAAATACTTTCTTTATAACACTAAGATTTTTCTTGTTATAATTTTTTTAATAGTTTCATGAGGCGATAATGCGAGAAGACTCAACAGAGTATGAAGAGGGCATAATTCTCCAAGAATTCCGAAAGGGTTTCAGGTTAGGAGATAGGTTATTGCGGCCTGCTATGGTAAAGGTCTCTGCCGGACCGGGACCCGCTAAATCTGACGACACCGACATGATTGATATGGAGGATGGAGTACTTCCTCATGAAAAAATCGGTGATTCAAGTGAAGATGGTGGTGAAGACAGTGCCGACTCAGATTAAATCTGAGGTAAATTAATTTGTTTGGTTTAATTTTGTAATAGTTGGTATTCAGAAAAGTTTTGAGAAGCATAAAAACAACACAATTTTATAAATTTTTTTGGAGAGAATTAGAGAGCTCACAGGATGTTTTAAGCTTTGCCTTGTCTTTTGGTTAGATTTGGTGTTTATTATTAAGAAGTTATTGGTAGATCTGATTTACTGAAATTCGAGGATGATAATTAATGGTGCATCTTCTGGACCCATTAAATTTTGTTATTTAGTGATTATATTTTTTTTTATAGTGAGAGTCGCAACCTGCTAGAATTTTTGTGGCATTAAAATTTAAAATTGCAGATTGGCAAAATAATTTGAGTCTTACATAATTCATTCCATTACTTTGATTCAATTGATAAAAAATAACCAAAGTACCCTTGCTTTTTTTTTTTTTTTTTTTCTGTTTAATGGGTTGTGATACATGTTAAAAAAGGCTAGAGACATTGTTATATAGTTGGTAATGTAGGTTTAAATGCAACCAAGTTGTGATATATTCTTAAAAACATAGTTTCAATGAAATGCTGGCATGGCCCACTGTTTTTTTTTTTTTTTTTTTTAAATTCAAGTGTATGAGATTTATGCAAGCTGTAAACAATTTATCATCCCACTCTAGTTTCAGTGAAAAAGGGATGATATTTTGATAACTGAAAATTGAAAAAAATTCTGGATAAACTGTAAACAATTTATCATGAAACATGTAAGACTGCATAAAAAGGGATGATATTTTGATACACTATGAAAATTTCGACGGTCCATATTAATTTGATCGGACAGTTACAATTAATTCAAAAGGTTAGAAGTAGGGAAGTTTTAAGTTATGGTAATCATTGAAACAAGTGTAGAGATCATAAATTGGGCCACATTAGATCTTAAATGTGTTTAGTTCTTAATTATCAACAATTGAATAAGATTAGATTTGTTATTAAAAAATCAGAATAAAATATTTCTGTCATTAGTTAGTCCAACAGCTGAATTCAGTTACAATTAATTCAAAAGTAAAAGTTGGGTATAATAAAATTATCCTCAGCAGTCAGCACCGAAATGGAAAAGGTACCATAAATCACTCCATAATGCTCTCGAGTCGCATGATATGAGAATGAGACTCAAAAAGCACTTGCAATCAAACTAAAGCCATCACTGAGCTAGTGAGCTGGACCAATAATAAATTAATAATCCCAGATGTATTTCATTCTTCATAGTGTATATATGTAGCTAACAAGATCAAATCTCAGCTGATACTAAATTGAAAACTTTAAATAGGTATCTGAATGCATTTGAGATAAATTGATTCTAGAGACCGTGGAGGAATGGACTCTTCTGCTAAGATTCTGCTTTTCTGATCCCAATCATTCAAATTCGCTGAGATTTGTGCATGAAAAAGTTTCAGTCCTGCTTTTTTTAAAGAAAAGCATCATAGTCCGATCCGACCCGCTACACCAGTCTACCCTCAAGTTCATCTTTCAAAGAATCAGGAGGAGAAGTCGTCGAGCGAACTAGAACCTACCTCATGTCTGTCTTCTTTTATCTCAATTTTTATCAGAATGCAGACAACAGTTAAAGCTAGCAACGACTCTGTGGTGATAACAGACATCTCCAGTTTTAATTAAACTGGAGAACGTTTTCACAGTCCGGACCTCCCTAGCCGCCTAGCGTCCGACATCCACGTGTGCTTCGGATATTCTTTGAGTGTCTTTTTTTATAAAATAAAAAATAACAGACATTTCCACGTATGCTAATTTTTTTTTTAGAAAATACAAAATTAAAATTTCCGAATTGAGTGTTTTTTCTTCAAAACTAACTATGACTGAACCAAATTAGCATGTAACTAGAACTATATATTTTTATGATTTATTAATATATATTTAACTTAAAATGTAAAAAAAAAAAAAAAAAAAATTCTCCGTGTCACTGAAATCCTCGATCACTCAAATCTGTTCTCCTCTGCGCCAAAATCCAGCTCTCAAAAACAAACAACAAAAAAGAAGAGAAGAGAATCTCTCTCTCTCTCTCTCTCGTGCTCTCTCGCGCGCGCGCGCTCTCTCGAGTCGCCATGGACGACCTCAAAAACCCTCTGCTCCCGCCTTCTCGCCCCGTCACCGCTCCACCGCCGACATCCTTTGCCCTCGCCAAAAAGCGCATCACTAACCTCCCAAAGAAAACCCCTTTCCGCTCCTGGATCCGTGTCGAGGCGTCCACTGGAGCCACCAGTTGCGTCTCCCTCGACAAGGTCACACTCATGCGTCGGTGCGACCTCCCGGCTCGCGACCTTCGCCTCCTCGATCCGCTCTTCCTCTACCCCTCGACAATTCTCGGCAGGGAGAAGGCAATTGTTGTCAATTTAGAGAAGATCAGGTGCATAATCACGGCCGATGAGTTGCTGGTATCGGTCCAGAGTTTGAATGGAAATGCGGCCGGAGGGGAGGAGTGGGAGTATGCTGAGGAGGTGCAGAGGCGGCACGCTTCTAGGTCTGATGATCTCCCGTTTGAGTTTGTTGCATTGGAGGTTGCCCTCGAGGCAACTAGTGCGTATCTCGATGCACAGGTATGGTGTGGGTTCCAGGTTGCATGTTCTGTCGAGAGAAGGATGAGAAAGGAAAAGTATTCTGGTAAAATTGTGCCAGTCAGGCCTGGTTTGGTGTTTTTGGGTTGATACTTGACCAGTTGACATGATACCTTTATATACTAGCACTTTACCATTGTGATACTTTTTGAAATTTTGTTTTAATGTATGGAGTATTGATTCATATCAGTAAAACGGTTGCAGTAGATACATGGGATTTGTTAATTTTTGGGTATTCTCAGTGGATATCTGGTACTGGTAGGGTGCAAACTGTTATTTTTTTCATTGGATCTCTGATTTTTGTATTGAATTAAATTTTCATAAATTTTCAAATTTGGAATAGGCAGCTGACCTAGAGATCGAGGCGTATCCCTTGTTAGATGAACTGACATCAAAGATAAGCACACTCAATTTGGAGCGTGTAAGGCGTTTAAAGAGCAAGCTTGTTGCCTTGACCCGAAGAGTACAAAAGGTACTCCAATTGACCTTTAAATTTCAAATTCTCTCAAGAGAAAAAGGAGGAAAAATAAATAATTTTGGTTTGGGACTGGTAAAGATAATTGTGTACCTATGGTACAATCTTTACCAGTAACATTGGTTCATGTTTGGTACCAGAAAATATCTGTACCTTCTTGTGAAATTATGCATGATTCCAATTTGATTTCTCATTGGTACAATCATGAAGTTTAATCTCTGTCAATTTGCCCAAAGCCTTGTAATATAATCTACATTTTAAAATTTTGTATTGAAGTATCATGTTAACTAGCTGAATAGTTATTTCTATTAGAATTGTTATTGTGATTGTTTTTACAAATATTTTGTTTCTGTTTAATAAAGGTTAGAGACGAGATAGAACAACTCATGGACGATGATGGAGACATGGCGGAGCTTTACCTGACAGAAAAGAGACATAGCATTGAATCCTTCTATACTGAGCATGGAATCCTAGGTGGGCCCGGCATGTCAGCCTCAGCACCAACATCTCCATTCGGGTCTCCAACTAGCACTAGTGCCGGTCTGAAAAAACTGGAGAGGAACTTCAGCCTGGCTAGGAGCAGCCGGCATGGCAGCTCAAGGAGTGTTGAAACGGAGAAGAGGGATATTGAGGAAATTGAGATGCTTCTAGAAGCCTACTTTGTTGTTGTTGATAATACTCTCAACAAGCTTATGTCGGTACGTTATAGTTTTTTTTTTTTTTTTGTGTTAAATTTGGTTGGTCTGGATTTATTTGGTGCGTGTAAAAGTGTTATGAATTGCAGGATGCATGGATGAACATGCATGCATTTATTTTGTGTCGATAATTCTTTCATTAAAGTAATTTTTATAATTTTTTTTAATGAAACATTCATATTTTTGTTTTTCAATTTTCAGCTGAAGGAATATATTGATGATACTGAGGATTTTATCAACATCAAGCTGGTATTGCTTTCCTCTTACATCAAAATATTTCCTTATTCAATGTGAATTAAATCTTTTGTAATTTGTGCTACTATGATACCATTACCAGTTATCAATGGTACTCACACTATGTCAAATCGTTAAGTCCTTTGGTACCATATGACCTTTGATCACTTCTCTAAGTTGTGATCAACACATCCTTTTTGGATGCCTTAAAAGAAATGAGCGCCTTTTTGAGGCACTATTATTAAAAAAAAAAAATTAGGGGGCATTATTAATAAATGTATTCCTTTTTCTTATTCATCCTCTCTTTTTTGCAAGGACAATGTGAGGAACCAACTGATTCAATTTGAGCTCCTTCTGACCACTGCAACATTTGTAGTTGCCATTTTTGGTGTGATAGCTGGCATATTCGGTATGAACTTTGAAATATCACTTTTTGACGTACCGGAGGCTTTTAATTGGGTACTCGGGATATCTGGCATGGCCGGTATCATCATATTTTCTGGTTTCTTTTGGTGCTTCAAGCGACGTCGGTTGATTCCTCTTTAGATCTCTCTCGCTCTGTTGTTGGTATGTTGTGTAGCTTGTAGGGGATTAAATGGTAATAAATGGGTGTCTGATGTTTAATTTCTTTTGTTGGTTTTTTTCTTTTCAATCTTTTTTGTTAGGAAATTTATTGTTAATCAAAAGTATAGGTAAATATGAGATGTTAATATGTTTATAATTTTGGGGAAGTCACATAATAATGATTATATGAAGTCACATAATAATGTGAACCAATTAGCATAACTGAGTACCTATAATAAATTTGGTAGATAAAGGTTTCCTGACCACCTAGAATAATTCGCACGAATCATAGGGTCAGAACTATAATAGTAGGACAGCCCAAAAGTTTATGGACGTTTCTGTAATTTTGCCAGATTACTCTTAAAAAAGAGAGAATAAAATCTTAGGGATTTTTTTTAAAAACCATAATTAAAATTAGCAAACCAACATGATTATTTGGCTTTTTTCAAAAACCATAAGAACCGAGATGTCAATTCGGTCCCCACTTTTTTTTTCTCCTGGGACCGAATTGGCATTTCAGTCCCCCCTCATTTTACAGATTTTCTGCAGAACTGCCACAGAAAATCGAAATAAACTGGAGACCGAATTGCCATTTCGGTCCCCATTTTTTTTCTACCTGACACCGAAATACCTATTCGGTCTCCCTCAATATGCAATACTTAATAATTAATATATTTGGAAATTATAAGATTGAACTGTGCTATGAAAGTACCGAGGTAAGAGACATTGGAGGGATACAATTCGTACTGAAATCTGCAGAGTTTAATTAAGTGTTTTCTCATCTCCAGTCATTCGACTATAGCTAACTGATTTTAATAAAGGAAATCTGTTAAATAAATAAAAGGGGAGAGAAGGATTTGAAATGAAGGTTATATTTGTCCATTCGTTTGTTAAAATAATCAAATAGAAAGTTAAATAAGTAAAAGGGGATATAGGAAAAAATATTAAGTTTTGCCTACATTAAATATTACGTTTTCAAAATTAATTAGTCATGATTACCTTTGTATTAATTCTTTGAATTCTTATTATCGGTTCAAAAAATTAATTTTTATAAATCAATGAAAAAAGACTTACTAACCATACATATTGCTCCATTGAGTATTCCTGAATAGAATGAAACAAAATAAAGATCCCTTTTCTTGCTCCCACAGAATTTAAAACCAATTTGATTGATTTTCCATTTTTCATTTATCTCCAATTTGATTAATTTTCATCTTGAATATTGCGGAGTTAGCGTCAGTCGCTTCTGTAGTCATGCTTAAAGAGCAGCAACTCCGAATTGTCTTGGTTATATTATATTTATTTTATGTAAATAGTGAAATATAAATATTTTGTTATATTAATTATAATAAAAAATATAATTATTTCAAATTCTATTTGTATACTATTAATTACAAATTTTAGACCCAATATAAAATAAACATTTCAAGATTTTAATTTGTTGGATTGGTTGAATTTTTTGTTGAATGACTGGAGATGAGAAAACACCTAAACTCCAGATTTCAGTACAAATTGTATCTCTTACCTCGGTACTAGTTCCATATATAGCACAGTACTACAAAAAGGTACATATAGTAAGTTCATATTTAATTATTAAAATATGTGCAATACTTCTGTAGCACCGAAATCCCAATTCGGTCCCCCACAAAAAATACCCTGGACCGAATTGGGATCTCGGTCCCAAGGTGCTACACCGAATGCAACACGGTCTCGGCTGGAAAATCTGTGAAATGAGGGGGGACCGAAATGCCAATTCGGTCCCAAGAGAAAAAAAAAGTAGGGACCGAATTGACATCTCGGTTCTTATGGTTTTTGGAAAAAGTTAAGTAATCATGTTGGTTTGCTAATTTTAAATTTTTTAATTATGGTTTTAAAAAAAAAATCCAAATCTTAGGCTTTTTTTCTCTTTAGAAGTATTGAGTACAGTTAGTATGTCATCGTAACTTAATTTTTTTTAATTTTTAAATAACAGAATTCTAAAATTTATATATCAAAATAAAATCGTTACATGTAATGTAATATATATTTTCTCTACGGGCACATAAAAAATTCATTATTAATTTTAGTTTTGTATAAATTAATAAGTTAGAAAATGAACTTATAGATATTATATTTTTGCAAGCTATTGATAACAATCAAAACAACTAAAATGTCATAATATTTTACATGTGCTTAAAAAAAAAATATGTGATACGTGCAAAGGGTATATGTAAAAAGTTTTATCCTCAAATACACTTTCGGTTTAGATCGCAAGTATACAATCCTACCGTGTAGTATATTATCGGGTATCGAACCTCAAGGAGTAAGATAAATACTAAATTTTCAACTTTAGATAATAAATTTCAGAAAAGAAAGAAAGTAAAGTACAATAAAGTAAATTTGGGGGTTTGTAGTAAAAATTCTAAGGTTGGGTTCAATACCCGAAAGGAGTTTTAAACAATTAAAAGTAAAAGTAAAAGAGAGAAAAGTCGGTTTGTTTTCAAGGTTTAGAGAATCTAGGGGTCTTTGGTCTACAATCCCTTGCTAATTCTATTTATTCGGTATTTGCTTAAATTCATGTATGATTTGATGAGGTTTCTAACATAATATGTCATTAAGGGTCACTTTCGTGAATTAATAACGTGTCTAAGTAATTCGGACTTCACTTTTTAGGTTCTTCACCCTAGCTACCTAGACCATAAGCTCTTGTTAGTCTCTCCTCTCATCAAATATTGGTACTTCTCAATTAAGTTCATGATACCAATATCCGACTCGATTTGAGATGTCCTAATTAGGGTTTGACTTCTCGTTTAGGTTCTTCACCAAATCCCTAACCTTAATTTCTGTAGTTCCGGCTTAGATTAAATTGGTTAGAATCTTAATCTAAAACCTAAGATATTTGCATTCATAATTTAGTACTATCCTATTGATCCTAGTCAATTTTGGTTCTTTTGAAACCAAAACGAGATGCTACAATTCAAGTACTAATTATGTTTAACACAAATTATTAAAATCCCATAAATTAACAATCAAATCCGATAAAACAATCATAATAAAAGCAAATAATCGAATAAAATAGAATTAAACAAGTTCATGCATTGACCTAAACCCCTAGAGAGAGAACTACTCCCTCTTGGAGGGAAACATTGCAAAGTTTGGCAAAGAATAAAAGGAAATGAAATAAAGAATAATTACACCCTTTGAATCTAGAACCTCAATCTTGCCGAATCTTGCTCAGGAAACTCTTCTTCTCCTTGCTTGAAAGCTTCACCTTCTTCAGAAAATATTGCTAAGGTTTGTGTGTAGAGAGAGAATGAGATGTGTTGTTGGATGGATGGATGATGGATGATTTGGAAGGGAAAGTTCTAGCCTTTTTATAGCAAGAGATCATGCCCAATTTAGAGGCTAGAAGGTGGAGTTAGTGGGCGCCCTTTTTAGAGGAGAAATACTTGTTAATTCTGGAGCAAATGGACATGGGGAGTCATTAGATACTTGCTCCACAAGTTTTCCCACGTCCCTACTTTCCATATTTCACTCCTGGGTCGTTTTTAGAAGCGCCGGAAATAGAAAACTCGATTTTTAGGCTGAATGCGACCTTAGTGCGTCCACACGGGATTCTACATTCCGAATTTGGATATTGTTCCTTCATGAAAGTTGTAGATCTTGTTGTCCTGATTCCGTCAAACTTTGATTCACCCAAATCGGAGTTCGTATGACCAAGTTATGGCCAAAATACGAACTGTGTGTCGGAAGCTGAAATTTCAATGCGTTTTGAGTGCGGCCAGAGTGCATCCGCACTGAATCTTAGTGCGTCCGCACTAGGCTCGGACTTTTCCTGTGCGACCAGAGCGCATCCGCATCGATATCCGTGCGTCCGCACGGATTTTGATGAAAACCTCATTATACATTTTTCAAATTGGCGCGTGTTCAGAAATCCTTCTAAGTACTTAGTGCGGCCGTATCGCAATCCGTGCGTCCGCACTGGACATTTTTCTTCGTTTTTCTTCATTTTTCTTCATTTTCTGCAAATTAAAGCCGAGCAAACGCAGTAACTAGATTCTAGGTGTGTTCTATTCTCTTTATGTTCAAAATACAAGATATTTGGTATTATTTTGTGATAAAAATCAGATCGAATATGTATATAAATTAGGTCTATCAATATGTAATTTAAATTGTAAATTATTAAAATTTAAAAAATGAAAACAATGAAAACATTAAAAAAAATAGAAATTTGAAAACCTCTCCCACCATATGCAGATATGCTATGGGAAATTTCAAATTTTCAATTTTCAATTTTCAATTTATCTAAACCCGAGTCAATTTTTTTTCCAGTGCCTATTCGGAATGCCAGTATTATTATGCTTCAAGATTCGTGCAGAAAGAATTTGAACGGTTCAGATTTTCCACGTATCTAACTCAAAATTTGAGATATCTCAGGGATGCGTAAGCCAGCATCTCTTTTCTGAGTCTTTTCAACAAACACCTGGCGCGCTTGTCTTTGAACATTGCATCAAATAGTCACATCGCAGCCATGGCCATGGCCTTCATTGCTCGCTGCACAGCACTGATCCTTCCCTTCCCGTTCTACTACGCTCTCTGGAACTACCCGCAGAAATGGGTGGATATGTGCGGGCGAGGCGTGGACCCGTGCCACCGCATGGCTCAGGTCGCGCACGTGCTCAAGGCGATCCAGATCTTGTCTCTTCTCTCCGTTTCCACCTTCTCTTGGCCTCCTTGGTACTGCGTTCTCTTCTTTGCCGCGGGTCAATACCTCAATTTCAAGTGAGCTTGGTTTCTCTCTATCTTATCAATTTCATGTATACCCCTCAAAAACCTCAAAATTACATATTCCCCCTCTAAATTTTTCATATCATATATGTCCTTCAAAATTTAAAAATGAATGGTTTGTCATAAAAAACCGACGAGTTAGAAGAAGGAACATTTTTCTTACACGAACTACATATTTTTATTTTTTTAATAAAGGGTAACATGGGTATCTTATAAATATAAATTGAGTTTTAATAGAAAAATCAATAAATTGGGTAAATTTGTGAGTTTTTTTATTTTATTTTGAAGGGTAAATGTGATGTTATGAATTTTGGAGGGGGAATACGTAATTTTGATGTTTTTGAGGGATATACATGAAAATTCCCCTTTAGTTTTCTTTGGACCAAACTGGACTGGCTAGTTCTATTGTCTCTGTTAGCATAATGGCCTACTGATATGAATTGAAGATCATATAATTTAAAGAGTAGGGTTCAAATGCCTGTCTTTCATACCTCAATCGTACCTCACATTCTTATCTCCGTTTTTAAAGTCCAAACAGTTGGTTTGAACCGCTCAACATGATCTTCATATTAAAATGTGCTTGGAGACCAAATTTTATATTTTTTTGGAAATTTTTTACTATTTTTTTTAGATATGTACAAAATCACTGTTGGATGGTAAATACCCTTGTTCCGGCTGGAACCACCTTTCTAGATACTGGTGCGTATGTTTGATTGGAGATGAAACAACTAGTATAAGTGATCATTGGTCTGTAGACCTTTGTAAAAGGCAAATTCCATACACTTAATCATATCCTGCAGTATTGTACCGATGCTGGTACCACTGTATTTTTGTTGTTGTTTACATAACACTGGATGCATGTTAAGATAATAGATCTGCTAACAGCACCCAATTTTATATACTGATATATATGACAAAAAGATTGATGTACCAATATGTATCTTGACCATTTCAGGGTGTACCAGTTGCTGGGTGAAAATGGTACGTACTATGGCATTCGTTTTGGCAAATCGGTACCGTGGATCACAGAGTTCCCTTTCGGGTACGTAAAAGATCCGCAATACACCGGCAGTATACTGAGCCTCCTCTCTCTCCTCTGCTGGGTGCCTCTGAAATACGTATTGGTATGGATAATTGGTTACATTTTCATGATTTGGGTTGAATTTAAAGAGGATCCGTTAACCCGTTCCAAGCCTGTATCCTAACATAGTTTCGTAAGTTCTCAATGACTTAGTTTTAGAGCTCAGAGTTGAGATTCATAAGGCCATTGTTTTTTTAATTTCCTGTCGATTTTTCGTTATTCAGTTTTCATTTGAGATAGTTTGTTGAAGTAGAAAACATGAAGTTTTGTTCTTTGTAATAATTTCAAAGTACACAACCTTTGAATTTAATAAGTTTTTACTGGCATTTAATGCAGTATCTCTGAAATTATTCTCATAAAGGAAAATGCTGCTATGGGTTAGAACTTAGAATCAACTTTAAAAAGTTAATTTATAAAGGATCAGACAGCCAAGAGGAATATTAAAAAATTTCTCTGTTAAATGCAAGAGGAGATAAGATTAGATGGGCAAGATTGTCTTTTTAATTTTGACCTCATTTAATTCTGTACTCTTTTGATGTTAACAAATCAACAAAATATATATATACTGATATGCTCTAAATATTACAATATAATGAACTTTTGTATAAATTTCTTTGCGCAAAATCAAAAACATACACCTGATTTAAAAAAAAAAAAAAACAGATATGCTTAAATTCATTTACAACTAATTTGTTTGCATCTATTCATGTTTTTATTCGTTTGTGGGCTCATTTCTTGTTAAAAAAAATCATGGAGACCCACAAATATTTTGTAAATAATACAATGAACTCGTCAAATTTGTATGCTGATGATGTGAGCGTCTATTCATGTTTTTATCAACTATGGCATCATTTTTTGTTAAAAAAAATCACCAACGCTTTAACAAATAGAATGAACTTGTTCATACATTTAGAATTTAGATGCGCTAAATCATAAAGAATTAAAGATACATCAGATATTACGCAACGTAATATTCTTAAAATTATTTACAGCCGATGGAAAACATTTTTATACATATTGCATGCGGGCTTTTTGTTGAAGTTTAGTTAGACCTTATTCAATTCAAGTCATAAAATTGTCATAATTGACCACATTAATCAAATATTATCAATCAATACATGTTGAAACAATTTATTTGTTGTAATTCCAAGATGATACATTTGATATGTTGTAAACAATATGCGCTCGTCGGATGGATGACGTATCGTTAAGCGATTAATCAGTATCCGACCAATTAATTAATCGGAATTTTGCAAATAACATTGTGTTTCCATTAAAGTTAATTGCAATATATAAATTATTAATTTAACTCATCAAACTTATGAAATAAATTTATTTTAACTTAGTTTCATTGTTAATTAATTAAATTTTATGAAATTGTCATTTAGAAAAACTCTGATAAGACAAGACAAAGTGTAATATAATAACGGAGAAATGTAGAGAAAAAAGAATAATAAAAATTGACCAACTAATTAGCCGTATTAACGGAAAACGGATAAATCATAACGGTTTGATCACCGCCAACGACTAACCGACCCTCAAATTTTGTAGAAAACCCATATTGCAGGGTTAAACTTAAAATAAACAAATCTTTCAAAAAGAAAAGCTTATCGAGGGTGTCATCACAAGTTACATTTTTTCTCAAGGGGTTACCTGTAAAATTACCGCTGCATTCCCTTGAGGCCTTGAACTTCATTAATACCTTATTCATTTCCCGCCTATTCTCCCGCACTCTCTCTTTTACTAAATCTCCTACTCCTTTCTCAATTTCTTACATTCGTATAGCGACTCATTCTTTTCCCTATCAAAAAACCGCCATACATTTATACACAGAATTAATAGCACAGCGTGTACAGTTACTGTTAGCTCCAGGGAATTCCTATGTTTACACAGGGTGTACTGTTCCGTCATTAAAACAAACCAACCGACATGTGGGTCCCACCATTTCGGTCTAAACACCTATCATCTCTTTCCCCAGAGAAAACAAAAGAGATTATAGAAACATTTTTTTGGGCGGAGCTTTCGCCCAAAGAGCTTTGGACAAAGCCTCATCTAAAGTCATCCAAAAACCGTCCGATTCGCATCGAAATGATTTGCACGAATATTAAAGCATATCAGACGGTGCAAGGACGACTTTGTATAAAATTCGTCCGATGCCCTTTGAACGAAACAGAAAGAGAAACTGCCACAAGCCAGACTTAAGTTACTTCTTCTTCTTCTTCCTCTTCTCTCTTTCTTTCTCATTGATTTCTCAAAACCCTAGCAAAAATTCATGGCGGATCCGCCACTCGTCGAGGTTCTCTCCTTACTACCGAAATGCTCAACCTCCTCCTCCTCCTTTTCTCCGCAGTCGGCACATGGCGAAACCCTAACCTCAACGTTAGAGCGCTGGGATTTTCTCAGGTCGCCGATCAAGGCGGGTTCGTCGGTGGTTGTTAAGAGAGATCGTAGTGGCGAAAATAGGAGTACTGGAGAGAAGTCACTTGAGGAGTATGTGGCGGATTGGAAAGAGAACAAGGTCAAGTCTGGTGTACCAGAAATAGAATGCCAGTTGCCTTTTCTGACAAACGCGCCTAGAATGGTGAGAATTTTGTGTTTTGCATGGTAAAGGAAGTTTTTTTTTTTTTTTTTTCATTTGATCAGATCAATTTGGAGTATCTGATAACTTTTTACGTTCTCTGGTTGTTCGATTTTGCCATAAATGAGGATATTTTGGGGCAATTTCTTGCCAGTATTCTTTCTTGGGGAAAAATTTGATGAATTTTTGTTTCTGTTAAGCTCAATTTCACTTGAATATATCTATTGGGTGAAAAATCAGTGAAGGAAGAAAGAAAATTTTATATGGTATACCTAGAAAGGTGAGATACTGTCTGACAGACACATGTATCATACTGATAAAGACTTGGCTGGTAACATTTGAGATCCAAATGTTTGCTGGTATCTGAACCACTGGTACTGACATTGTGTGTATTACAAAGCGTTTAATCTCTTTAGACTTGAATTATATATATGCAACTATCTATCTTTAATTCCCACTTTATATATATAACTATGTATCTTTACAAAGCGTTTCTTCCCACTTTATTATAAATTATATATATGTAACTATGTATCTTTAATTGATGTATAGATTGAGTGTAGAGTATGCTACAGAGGCATCTATCCTGGAGAAGAAATAAGGTGCATAGTTTCTAAGTGCAAATCAGCCTTTCACCGTTCCTGTGCCGAATCTAAATTTAAATTACCTAAACAAAAGGTCGTCTCAGATGGCGAAAGAAACAAGAAAAAGAGAAAAAGCAAGCATAAATCCTTAGGACCTGTTGTCAGGTGTCCTCTTCATGTAAGCCTCCTCCTGCTCTTTTACACAAGAATTAACAAAGATACCCTCCGTTTTCTATTATTTGTGCAAATTTCATAATCCTTTGAGAAATGCATATGTAAGTTCTTTTCAGGTTGGATCTTTAGAACTAATAGCTGGTACCAGTATGCTATGTATTTGACTGGTATAGGACTTTTGTGCCTTAGAAGTACATATTTTCTCATCATTGTCATTACATCTTTTCTTTTGTAGGAATGTATGATATGTAAAGAAGTAAATAATTGGAGGTGTGTGAAGTGTACTGTTGCAGCACACACCAAATGTGCACCATGGGAGGAGCATGTACTGACGCTAGAAGGCGGTAAACAAGCAGTATGTTGGAGACACCCGTCTAATTGGCAACTTCAAAATGAGGTTATACTCTATTCTTTCCTGTAAATTGTTCTGATTCATACCAACATGATACCAGGTCATGTGTAAGGCAATGATTTGTATCAGCATGTTACTTGCTCTTACTGGTACATCACCTTTGGTCACGATAAATCAAGCTGGTATTGGATTATTAAGACAATTTCTTTTCTTGTCTCCTTTTTTCCTTTGATAATATAATGACTAACTTGATTGTTTTGTGACTGTGTCACAGAATGCTGCTGTCACAAATGATATAAAGGTTAGTTTTGTGTTAGCTTTCTTTTTGTTAATTTCACTAGATGTTCTATTTTATTTGTAAATTATTA
Organism: Carex kokanica; assembly: GCA_025461125.1. NCBI lineage: Eukaryota > Viridiplantae > Streptophyta > Magnoliopsida > Poales > Cyperaceae > Carex > Carex kokanica. The sequence continues at coordinate 2,544,489 of JAJGRX010000435.1, forward strand.
GAAATAGTTTTATAATTCTAGGTGATAATTATAGATTAATAAATATTCTCTAAATTGTGAATACAGTAAAGCATTTCTTTTGATTTTCCTTTTCTGTTTGTATACTATCATTATACTGAGTCATTTAATGTTATATAAATTAATTTAGATTATATATTTCGTAGGAGGCATTTGATCGGCTGCCTGTACCATATTTTGAGGAGGAATTCAGCATGGATACAATTATTACCAGAGATGCTGCAGATGAAAGAGAAAATATAGCAGTTAAAAGTGAAGATGTATCAGACGAAACAGAATATATATCAGTAAAAACAGATATTAGATACAAAGAAGAAGAGCCGCACCCTTTTATTCGGATTAAACGCAGTATCCTTATCAAATTACAACTGTATCTAATCTTAGCTGGTAAACCTTATCATCTGGCACATGCTAATACAGTACTTGATTAATTGCTGGTTCCCCAATTTCACAAACTGGGCTGAATCATGCAATTATCTTGAGATTGACTTAATTGGCCTTAATTAGACTGCAATTCTGCAATTTAACAGTGATCAAGCTTTAAATCTTCTATGTTTGAAGAAAATAGAAGAACATTTAATGTTTTTTGTATTATGTATTGGAAGGCATGAAACTAATTGGATTTCTCTTTACCTAAGAGGCTTCATCACATGCACTAGTCTTGTTTTTAATATGATTTTCCCCCTTAATTTATTGAAATAAAAAAGATATATATTTAGTGAAAAGGAAACGAGAAACTAATACAGGTGTTGGGTGCACGGGTTGTGACTCAGAATCGAGTTGTAAAGACAACTGTGAATGCAGGTTTAGTCTATCTTTCTATTGTTACATGGATTTTACTTAATTTTTTTTGTCAGGATCATTATTCAATTATTATTTTTAATTAGGAACTTTCTATTACTTGTGCTTTCTGTTTCCAAGGACCCTTCATTGATAACAAAATGCATTCATATCTGATATGGTACCAAATGCAAATCAACTAGTCATGTAGATCATTAGGACTTCTAGTTGAGAAAGAAAATAGAAAAAAAAAATAGAAAGAATCGAGTAAACATAAAATTGTTGTAACCTGATGAAGCATAGCTTATGTCAGGATAAATTATTTTTGACTAACACGCTATTTTTCACATTTAAAGGGGCCTGTCAGTAAGTTGTTCGAAGGCATGCTACTGTGCTGGTTTCTGCACAAACAAACCCTTCAGGAAGGAGAAGAAAATCAGAGTCGTGAAGGTAAAAGTGATTTCCTCATTGTGATTTTGTAACTATAAATTACTATATCAAGTAATTCTTGCCATTTTTTTATTTCTTTTTCCCATTTGTTGCAATGGTATTGGTAAAATGCTTTACAAAGAACATAAATTAGGCTTGTATGCTGTACTTTTTCTTAGTTGTATTTAATTTACTTTTCTTTCAGACAGAGCATTGTGGATGGGGTGTTATTACTCTGGAGCCCCTGCAGAAGGGAGATTTTGTCATAGAGTACATTGGCGAAGGTATGTTTTATACCAACATATGATTCGATTATATACTGGATTTTTGCCAGTTAGGTCCAGTACTGGTATTGTGTCAGTCTAATCCATTGTTATATTGCTTACTGCCAGCCAAACCACAAGGTTTCTGTTGCCATGGTCTTATACTTGAGAGTACCTGACAAGAGTTTGTATTGAACCTAACTTGATTGAACCAAGTTGGTATGATTCTAAATCTGATATTTCCTCCTTTCAGTTTTTGGATATCAATTAGTCACATAGTTTAGCACTATAAAGTTTTAAATTTTACATTCAGTCAATATGGAAGCACTGCTATCTTTGATGACTGTTCACTTTCCATTTGACATGTATCGTGAATTTGATAGCGATCTGGTTCTTTTCCCAATGATGTTATGCACAACTTATTTTTAATGTTTTACTCCATTATATTTTGTTCTTGGATGAAATGAATAAGGTTCCGATGCCCACAATAATAAGTTGCGAAATATGATGAATGTTAATATGCACTGCAAATTATAATTACGGATGAATAAGGATCCTTAAGGACACATTGTCGCAAATTATAATTACGGGATTTGAAACCTTTCCATTTCATCAAAGAGTAAAAAATCAATATCAAATAACTCATTTTAAAATAAGCTGTGCAAAAAAAAAAAAAAAAAAACCAAAACTAGAAAAAAGTAGCTGGGTTGCGAGCAAATTTACAGTTCATATATATGACGGAGTGTGGATTGTCATCTATTCATGAAAGTTGACGTGTTTTTTTTTTTGTTTTGGCGAAGTTCTCTCATAATTTGGAAAAAAAATTGTTTCTAAATTTGAAAAGAATACACCTAGCAAATTGACCAAAATAAATATTTCAACCGAGATTTTTTTATTTCCAACCAACAGGATGACTTCACTACAATTTCTCTTTACAAGTTGTATAATAATTTTCTTTTCTAAATTACAGTCATTGATGATTTAACATGTACAAAGAGGCTATGGGACATGAAGAAACGAGGGGACTCCAACTTTTACATGTGTGAAATCAGCAAGGACTTCACAATTGATGCCACCTTTAAGGGAAACAGTTCTAGGTTTTTGAACCACAGTTGTGATCCCAATTGCAGTTTAGAGAAATGGTATATTATTTCTTAAAAAAATGTTTTATTTTTGCCTCTTTAAAATTTTGAATAGAAATTTGCAAAAAGCTTCTAACATGTGAAGAATTTTCACAAAATCTCCTACGTTTGGTTAGTCTTCGACCCAAATGCTAACGGAAAATTGGGCACTGAGTTCTGAATTCTATAATGGAGGGGCCTTTTTGCAAATTTTGACATGTAGCGGACAATTGCTATTAGGCTACCAAAATCTTGTATGAAATTTTTTTAAGTAGTGACTGAGTGCTCTCCCTATCTTTCTCTAATTCTTTTCAGGCAAGTGGATGGAGAAACGCGAGTTGGCGTATTTGCATCAAGGCCCATAAAAGTCAATGAGCCTTTAACTTATGATTATAGGTACTTGTATCCTCTCCTCTTGCAAATTGTTTTCTCTATATTAGAATGGTATCTGTGACCTCGAATTGGTATTATATATCCCTACTATATGAATGTTTTAATACAAGTAATTCATTTTTGTCTTTGTTATCTATTATGTTGGTGTGAGCTTTTTAAGACCTGTAGCTAAATCAAGCTCAACTTAATTTGTACTGTATATTAGTAATGGTATTTTCAATTTTTAATTTACGTTTGTAGGTTTGTGCATTTTGGACCCAAGGTGGTTTGTATGTGTGGCTCAGAAAACTGCCAAGGTTCTCTTGGTATTAAAAAAGTAGTTCAACAGGTATTTCTCTCTCCTTTCTCTACCCCTTTCTCTTTCTAGCTAAAGAATTAACCTGACATTGTAATTGTATTGTTCCTCGAGTACAAAATTTGTATAAAATCTTGGGTTTGAACCTCGTTTATCCCTTGTGGTTTTTATGGCCGTCTTTCGAGTTGGTTGCCCAAGGCAAGTGAACTATGTACTTGATCGAATTGAGGATTTACTGGTGAGGGCTAATTTTGGGGTAAAGATTTTACCAGAGCAGTTTGGCTTCATGCAGGACACAGACTCTAGAATCAAAACAGCGCTGCATAAGGTTCGTGCGCTGCATGAAGCCAAAACTGCTCTGTTAAAATATTTACCCCTAATTTTGCTGAAGTCTATTTAAAATGATAGTAAGCCAAATCTTGTCTTATTTGGGCTAAATTGGGGTATTTTGGTCAGTTAATGTTCCAATTTTAATATATTCTTATGACAAATTTCAGGACCCGGTTGATATACCAGAAGCATCTACCAGAAACAGCCAAGTGTCAGCTGGGGATGATCCGTTGCTGTCAAATTGGGGATGCAAAACAAAACGAACGGAGAAAGTAGTATCTAGGTTGGTTCGGCCTCGAATAAACAATTCTGAGGAGGCCGTTGAAAGAAGGAACCATACAGAAATACCGTGCAATGCTGTGCCAGTTCCTGTTCCTGCAACAACAGGTCTGTTGTGTCGGTGGGGCCGTCGTATAAAGAGGAGCTATACTACCAGTTAAACAAAAATGCACCAATTTTTATATTCTTATTGATATATTTTTAGGTGAATTAGAGAATTGATTTGATTTCTTTTGCATTTGGATATTTTTTTTATTGGCAAGGGTGATTGCTCAGGATCTTTGATTTATTGATATTGAACTATTTTTTCTCTGTAGACAATTTGGTTAACAGATCTGAAAAAGTAAATGAAAGAGTTGGATAATTGTGAGTCCGCTTTACCTTTAGAATCTTTTATTTTTTAGCAATTTAATAAAAAGGTTATCGGCAAATTGTTGGATGGAGTTTTTTTTTTTTTTTTTTTTATTTATTTCTACAGAAAGAAAGATTGAATTATTGATTGGTTTCTTTATATATTTCTTAAAAAAAAATTGTGGTCAAAGTATTTAATATGTTCGAAGGAACCGAATCATTGATTGGGTTTCTTTGTATGAATCGAAAAATCAAATCCTTCCATCCATTTTTCTATATAATTTCTTAAAATAAAAATTTCTACTCTAACTTGGTAGTATTATTATTGACCGGTATATGTGCCTATTTTTGTTTATGTTTTTCATGGTCGTCACAATAAAGCTCAAACATCATTGATTTTTAGTTTTTACATACATGCTAGGAATTGTAACCAAAAGGGCACACAGATAATTGTGTGAAAACAAATTTAACAAATATAATTCCACACAATAGAAATTTTCTTAACTTATCTCTAAATTTGTGGAAGAAAATATAGCAAATATATTTTTGTTGAATAAAGAATTGATTTCACGAGATAGACCCTGATCCAGAATTCCAGATGGCCGATTCCAAGTGTGGCCTTAATGCATGCTACTCTTTTATAAATGCACATGATTATGATTCATGCCAGATGAGTCTCCAAGAAAAAAAACATGTAATACGGCGAAGCCAAGAACTCGATGGGTAAAGATTTTGGCTTCACGTAGCGTACAACCAAAAGAGAAAATGAAAAAGTATTGATTGATATGCTGTGTGAAGCAAAAATAACTCTGCCAATATCTTTGCCCAACTTGATTTCAAAACACACTCAAGTTAACATCACTTTATATAGCTATATGGTTAGGGAACTCACTCATAAACTATATATGCTCATGGCTCCAAAAGAAAAGAAATATATTATGTAACAGTGTATTTAGTAAATATCATATTTTCGTATTTAATTGAATTATATTACTAATTTTATGATAATGACATGCATGTGCTTAGTACGTAAATGATAATTTTATGATACTAATTTTATCACAAACATCATAGAGAGCATTTTGGTTAATTTATTTAAGGTTAACTAAAGAGAAATTTGGTTAGTTACCTCAAACAATTAATATTTATTCCCAATTATTTGACTCTTAATTAAAATGTTAATTAACCTCTACAGCTATGATGCCATTCAAATAAGTGTTGTATATTTTTGGACATACAGAATGGGAGATACCTATCATTTCACAATAAAGAAAATTCCATAAAACATCCCTCAATGCCTTGTTTTGTGCACTGCTGTAGCAACTGCACCAGCAATTAAATGCTGCCTTAAATGGCATCTACTACCTTCCCTCTACACACCACTATCTATTCTTGTGCTACAAAATTTTAATATTAATTATTTTATTAAAAATTAAATAATACATACGTACAAGGTCAATATAGCTGTAACCAATATTATACCTCATCTATGTCTCAGAGGTACAATTTATTTTATTATACATAGCTATTTAGTTGGTTTTTACACTGGCTTTGCATATATTTTTCCAAGTCAACTTCACTTGTTGGGTATTTTTTTATTTACTAAAAATTGGTTATACATGAGAACCTGTCCCAATTCAAAATAAATAAAGGAGAAAAAATGTATCTACAATTCTACAGGCATTAAAAGGTGAACACTGAAGAAGACCCTTTTGTCAAACCCTATAATTAGTTTCTCTTTCTTTGCATCACTCTCTCCCTCCTCCCCTTCTCTCTCTCTCTCTCTCTCTCTATTCACAGTGCTAAGTACAATCAACACTCTACTGGAAGAAACTTTCTGACAAACCCCATTTTTTGTTTCTATAGCCATTATCACAAAACCTCACCATTTCTACACACAGTGCTTCAAAATGCATGTGATACTGAGAACCTTACTAACACTACTTCTATTCTTTTCTTCTACAAGTTCTTCTAATTCATCCTCTTCAGACCTCTCCTTAGATTTCTACTCACTCACTTGCCCTAATGTCCAGTTGTTTGTCAGAAACACGGTACGCTTCTATTCGGCAAACGACGGTAACCGTACCGGGAAAGCTTCTTCGGCTAATCCTTTCATGATTGTATGGTTGAGGTGTGTACCAAATTCTTTCATCAAAGAAGCTTAATTCAAGGATATTGTGCATATATGAAAAAAAAAAATCATTGATCGATCTATTGATGATATAGGGTTGTGATGCCTCAGTGCTCATACAAGGAAATGGCTCGGAGAGAACTGACCCGGCAAATCTTTCCCTTGGTGGATTTGATGTGGTCGCGTCTGCTAAGAGACTCATTGAAGTGATGTGTCCTGGAACCGTGTCATGCGCTGATATACTTGTTCTTGCGGCCAGAGATGCTGTGGAAATTGTCAGAATTAATTAGTTAATAATTTTTGTTACAATCAAAGGTCATCACAACACCTTCACCTCACTGGCATTTTCATATACCAAAAACTCTGTGCAATTTTGTGTTTTTCACTGAATATCGATTTAATTTGAGGAGATTTTTTTTTTCCTGGTTAAAAATATGGTTTACTACCTATTACTATTTTGACATTTGATTTGACAAGCATTGCATTGATCTGTAGTTCACTCTCGTCTGAACCACTCAGTAGATGATTGTGTAACTTGTGTACTAAATTAATATAAAAGAATATGTTTATTTGACCATACTTATTTCTAGTTTATACTCCCAAAGGATTTTTACAAGGCAAAAGTGATTTTAGTCAATAATTCTTAGTAAATTTATTTGATCTGAATGCAGACGGGAGGGCCGTTGGTTCA